>OZ024826.1:7830955-9140955 GCA_964016985.1 Anodontia alba | reverse complement strand
ACTATGTTGTGGGATCACATTAGAAGTGCCTTAGAAAAAAACGTCTGAGTACCCACAACATATGTTGTTGTTTTTTTTTTTTTTTTTTTTTTTTTTTTTTTTTCGAGAAATAAGAAAATAAATATCTCATAACCGGGTACATATCTCGGCTGCCATCAATATGGGTTGTGGAATTATCTTTTTTCTTATCATTATTGACAACGTGCCTAGTTATACCTGCACTGTTTCTAGAATCGGACGCATGTCTCTACTTCTCGAATGTCTCGCAGCTTAAAAGTTTATTAATGAATCAATTTCATGAATTTAGGTCATCTACCATAAAGACGGTGTGCGGTAAAAACAGTATACCAGTTACTGATATATATTTCTGGGCTAGACCTGTTGGCCTCTGTTATATATAACATAGACAATGTCAATTTTTAGCACGCGTTAAGCGACCCACGAATAAATGGCAATAAAACGTAAACTATGTGTATGTATTCATCTTCTTTAGCCATTTCAATCCTGAGTATCTGAAATGGATTCTTCCATCTCTGAATTTGGACAAGTCTATTGTTGCAAATAGAGGTTTCAGTATCAAATCAATAACATGATTGAAATAGTGTAATTAAAAAGGCATCAAATTTTGCTTACAGACTTGAGTTAGTAAGAGAAAGAATACTTAAATTTGTTAGCTGCCAAGCTCTGAAATTCGCTGACCGTTTAAACAAACTTCAGCTACCCATTTTCTCAAAGAAGTTTATGCAGTTGACAAATCCTTCGACATGATGGTGACCAAAGCTAGTATTCTTTTATCCGTGCATAAAGTGAATGTTCGTAAGACTACCTTTGATTGCCATGATGTATTACATCATATTTCGAAGAAGTGTTGTTCAGATATATTATGAAGATATAGATTTATTGAAACGTCAAATAAACGACAATAAGCTGCAGTTTTATTAAAAAATATTACTATAATATTTTCTGTTTGCGATCCTATTTATACTTTGAGCTTCCAAAATTGCTGACAAAAGAACTTACAAAAAATCGAATCAGTGTTCATGATATATTAAACGCGGACGCGACTTCAGGTGAGAAGCTAATTGTTGTTGTTGTTGTTGTTGTTGTTGTGTGTGTGTGTGTGTGTGTGTATGTGTGTGTGTGTGTGTGTGTGTGTGTGTGTATGTGAGAGAGAGAGAGAGAGAGAGAGAAATATATATATATGATTTTAAGCATGGAAGGTTCTTTATCGACTCATATCAATTTCCATTTAATTTTGTACAGGAGAAGACTTATCCCATCTCTACATCTACGTTGGCGATGCACCTCATCCCCAACAGTTATGTGCCTATTACTTGGGCCCAGCTGACAACGGAGAGCTAGTTGAAATAAACTGCGACAAACCAACAATAGGACAGTTTGTAAAAATCGTTAAGAAGAGAGATCCCGTGTTTGAACCGTCTATTTTGTCGTTGTGCGAGGTGGAAGTCCATTCTTTGAATTACAATGGTATGTGTCAAAAATAGTACGATATATGGGCCACGTCATGCGAAAACGTGTCATTGGGCATATGTAAACATTGGAGGACCAGATAAGCCTCGCAGTCTGACCAGGGATTCACTGTCTGCTAACAGAATTATTGGATACAGTGAAACCCCGTTACAACGAAAGTTGCCGTTAAAATGAATATGCTGTGGTAAATACAGTCGACTCTCGTTATCTCGAACATGCTTATCTCGAATAACCGCTTATCTCGAAGTAAAAATCTGGTCCCTGTTTCAACACAGAGATCTAGCAACAGGCAACAAAATATTGTGGAGCAATTTCTCCTCTTTTCCACAATATTTTCAATATATATCTCTAAAAGGAGGCAAATTACATATTCATTCTGTTAAAGGTGTTTGTTCGATCAACTGTTTTCCTCAGTTTCGCAAATCTGATATGTCGAAGTACGGATATCTCGAAGTGTTTCATAGAGTCCCTTGGAGTTCGAGATAACGAGAGTCGACTGTAATCCTTTATAAGCATAATGATACGTAAGAAATGCCTTGTTTTAGTCGTATTTCCTCATATAACATATGTTTTGGATATTTTTAGAATCGCCTCAGCGAGGCGATTCTAACAATTATCCAAGACATATGTTTCTTTAAATCATTAAATACAATATTCTTGCATAACTTGTGACTGATTGTTACTCCTTAAGCGAAGGTTTTGTGACAGTCAAATTGTCATTATAAGGAATTTTGTCGTTGTATCGGGTGTCGGTATAAAGAGGGTTATTTGTTTTACAAAATCTATGAGTAGGCGCAGGATCATCTGAATCTGGGTATTTTGTACATGTTTGATGGTATTTGTTCACTTTACGTGATCAATATATGTATGTTGTATCAACATGAGAAGAAGAATATTGCGAAGAAAGTTACATTTAAGACACCTTCGTTGGGAGGGAACTCTGTTAACATTACTTTAACTTCTTCACAAAGAGGTCTACTCTATAAGGAATACATTTGCTCCCAGAGGATGCATTTTTTTATCTTAATTAAATTAACCACTTTATAGAAGGAGCTCAGCATACGGTGAAGCAAACAGGTAGTAACAAAGTTGTCTCCCGTGGCAGAAAAGGCAAAACTCTACCAAGTTCATCCATTCCTCTTAACAAATGGGCAGTGTATAAACGAGAAGAGACGCTTCGTGTCAATTTACGCACCCGGGCCCAATCGAAGCGGGTGGTGAGATATCTTTATAAATATTTACGCCGGCCATGTGTCCCTGGGTTTCAGAAATGATACCATAAATATGTGTACACCAAAATTATGAAAATACAGTATACCCAAAACAATACCAAATAATGTAAACGTAAACCAGAACATGGCACCGAGTCACAGATAATAGACAGAGACATACAGAAACAAAGGTCAATTCGTTTTTGAGCGGAAGCCCAGCATTTCCTACAATATTTCGTGTGGGCTCAGCGAAAATAAAAATCAGCCTGCGCGGATCAGAATCTTCGCTGTCAGCTTGAAGACGCTTGGCTACTCATATAGTGCCAAGCAGAGGCTGATCAGACTGCTCAGGTATGTAGGCTGATCAGAGTCTTCGCTGGGCGCACATGTAATTTGGTAGGAAATGCTATGCCCCGGCTGTGACTGGGCACATGTCACACATACAAATATGTAACATACTTTAAGTGTACATTAACGCATACGTAGCAGTTACATATGTGTTTGAGTGTCACGTGTAAATTTAACACATGTGCAAGTAATACTAACTCTTCAAATCTTATATAATTGTAAGGAAACATTGATAAGTTGTACTTTGAGTTTTGATACAAAATAGATATTATACATTTAAAGTGGTAGTAATGCTATTCTTTGCCAATTAATGCAATTGTCCTTTTACACTTAAACATCGGGCAAACTGTTTGGAGACAGATCTGAACTCGTTCTTGCGGTCAAGCGTCAGACTATTGTAAATGTAGATCGTATAATAAACATTAGTTAATTGTCGAGCAATTGTCATATCTCTATATAATTTGAAATTCCGATTGCCTTTAAAATTACCTGTACTATCAAAGTAGGGGTCTAGGACCTGATTGGACAAACTGGCGTTAAACTTTTATTTGATTTAGAATAACGTTAAAAGCAACCGGGATGATAAATAAAGCATAAAAAAGTGACTTGAACGATAACAACACAAATACTGTAGCTTATTTGACCACTAGTCACGGCAGGGGTCGAAGAAGGCAGAACGGTAAAATTGAGAGGGGCATGGTGAAATATTTATTTTAGAATATGGTCTTTATATCAGAGCAAACGGTGTGATATGTAGACCATTATACAATTAAGATTGTTTACAAAGGACTAAAGCAGGGGTCATTATGGTTCAAGTTGCGAATGTAGGGATATGCGATGACCCACCATCGTTTGGGTGCGCTCATGTGCAAAACGTTTTCACAGAGATCTTCGTCATATAAACATGTTCGTACAGGTATGGTTCGTACAAATCATACAAAAGCTTCACTTAAATTGTATACAAACATAACACATTAACATTGCCATGTGTCAAATATGCGTACAGTTCTACGCATACGTTACACATCTGTTACATATTTGTATTTGTGACATATGCACACTCACACCAGGCTCAACAAACAACGGGAACCAGTACCTAATATTGAAAAATTATACCCCAAAACAATACATAGAATCTTTTTTAACGCTTAGCATGCTGGGTAAAAATTTCAGCAGACAATGTTTTGAAATATTTTTCTTATTTTCACCAGGAAAAACAAGTTTGGACATTTCATGCAAATTATCTCCTAGGGAAAACAATAAAAGCAAGATAGAAAAGATAAAAGTTGTGTTACAGAAGAAGCAGTACCAATTTTAGAATGTCGTTTGCTAGGGATATTGTTTGTATTAAATGTCAAAGCCTGTTTTCTGGAAATAAATAAGAAAAAAAATGTCATATTTTTTTTTCAACTGCTAAATCAGCCCATAGCATGGTAAAGATTAAAATACGAATATACGGGTACAGATGTAAAATGTAAAGGTGTCCCATAGCAGTGCGGCTGTAGGGACAAGGGCTCTGGCATACAATAGGAGGGGCGCATTACTTTCCTTTCGCAGTATTTTTTACTAAGAGTAAGCATTCACGCCTGTTTGGACAGGGTTTTAGCACCGCAGTCAAACGCTTTTACCATTCGCCTACGGCGACGAAAATATGAGCCGCGCCATGCGAAAAAGTGCCTTTGAGCCTGCGCAAATTGTGCAAATTTACATCATCCAGTGCACACGCAAGGTCTCATCAGTGCCTCTGCTCTCCATTGATACATTCTATAGTATCCAATAATTCTAGCAGCGGACAGCAAAGGCCCTAATCACTGCGCATCCGCACAGTCTAATCTGGGCCTTTGTTGTCCGCATATGCCCCGAAGGCACATTGTCGTTCGGCGTGGCTCATTTGTATCCATCACGAAAACATACCTATATAATTTTGACCACCTTATACCCCACTTTTATATAGTAAAACTGGGGTTTACAGGGGTATACATTATTTTTCATATTTCTGCTCAAAACATAGATTGTGGGTACTCGTTAGAACCGCCTCGTCAAGGCGGTTCTAACGAGTACCCACAATCTATGTTTTGAGCAGAAATATGAAAACTATCAGTATTTTTTATCTGAAAAGTTTCATTTTTTGGTGGTAAAATGTTCAGTATATTTGAATAGGCATGTTTTCTTAATGATAAGGCATAATATTTATAACAGGAATTGATAAAGAAAGAATAAAGTTGCTTAAATTTTTATTTAACCATTTCACCCCGAGGTTTTGACATGGACTCTTCCACCTCTGACATCTGACGCATTCATTGTTGCAAATAGGGGTGTCAGTTGAAAAGCAATAATTATTTTTAAGACTGACTTAACAATTCACAGTATTGATAGCGTAATTCTTGTTGAAATACGATATGCAGATTTACAAAAGTCATTAGACTTTCCTCTGAACCCCTCTTGTAAATTATTGTCTTGTCTTCTAGGGTCCAGGTTTACAACCGTTCCTTTGAGTTAGGGTGTACCTGAGCTTAAGGTCTGAAATTCAAAACACGAAATGAGGCATTAAAGTCATCCCATCTAAAATGATTAGTTTTGTAATTGTTCAGTAGTCGGTGTCTAAATGTACAAATTGGTTTCCTCGTTAAAATGAAAATGAAGCTTTTATGTGAAAAGACAAAATTTGCCATGGAAATATCAGCCCTCAAAGTTAAGTTCCTTAACTTAAGGAATGACTATAAACCTGGGCCTCAAGTCTCAGACTCTGTATTTGTTTGTCAGTTAATACAAATAAATTAATGTTTGAACCAAATAGAGTGGCAAACAGAGTTACGAGCCGTCTCGTCTGGATCTGTACTGTTTGCGTAGATACCTATTTTTGGTCTGTAGGAACAAAGAATGCTTGTTTGACACTCATTACGAAAACACGCCTATTCAAATATGTAGAAAATTTCTTCTCCAAAAACTGAAAATTTTCAGATAACTAGAGCTGGTGTTTGTAAAACACTATGCCCCCAACTGCCTGACTCTTACACTGTTTGACTCCAACACTGCTTAGACATGACGGTAACAACAGTACAAATATATGATTTCAATGTTATTTTATCAAAGGGAAATAACTCTAAAATAGGAGATGACTGAGATAAGAAAAAAATACGGATCACTTATTTTTTCATGAGGAATCAAAACATGAAATTTCAAAACATTAGCATACATGGTTCTTAACTTATGCTATACACAATAAAGCAACGACATAAAATGGCCCGTAATTGCGAAGGGCCATAACTCCAACATTTCATTTAATTGGTTCAAAATTTATTCAGGTGATCTCCTCCTCAATCCCAATCTTTATACCAAATATCATGGCTCTAGCTTAAATACTTTTTGAGATATCTTGCTGAAAAAGTCAAAATGCTTAGAACTACAAAGGGCCATAACTACATCAATTTTTCATGGAATTCCCTAAAAAACAAACCAGGTAATCTCCACATCATATCCAATCAGCTTAAGTGCTTTTCGAGAAATCTTGCTGACAAGGTCAAAATGAGCAGAACTGCAAAGGGCCGTAACTTTATCAATATTTTCATGGAATTCTCTCAAAATATAATCGGGTAATGTACACATCATTCCCACTCACTGTATCGAATTTCAAGAACCCAGCTTAAATACTTTTCAAGATATCTTGCTCACAAGATTTAATTCTGATTTTTTTTAAAGGGGCATAACTTTAAATAAACATGCTAGACAAGAAACAAAATACGGGTCGGCTATTTTTTCATTGGGAACCCAAATATAAAATTTCAAAACCCTAGCGTGCAGGGTTCTTAAGATATGGCATGCACAAAAAAAGCTTGATGAACGGACAAACAGTCGGATGGACAAATGAAGGCAAAATAATATGCCCCATCAATTTCATTCGAAACTGGGGGCATAATCAGGTCATCTACTCATCGCTACCAATCTATTCATCAAGTTTCAAGGCTCCAGCTTCAATAGTTTTTGAGATATTTTGTTCACAAGGGAAACATGCCCAAATTTACAAAGGGCCATTACTTATGAAATATTTTTCAGAATTTACAAAAAAATTAATCAGGTCATCTACTCATCATTACCAATCAATTCACCAAGTTTCAAGTCTCTAGCTCTAATAGTTTTTGAGATATTTTGCTGACAAGGTAAAAATGCCCAAAATTACAAAGGGCCATAACTCAAAAGGCATTTTTCAAAATTTCTTCAAAAGTTAATCAGGTTGTCTACTCATCACTACCAGTCTATTCATTAAGTTTAAAGGCTCTAGCTCCAACGGTTTTTGAGATATTTTGCTGACAAGATAAAAATGCCCAAAATTACAAAGGGCCATAACTCATGAAGTATTTTTCAGAATTTCTTCAAAAGTTAATCAGGTCATCTACTCATCACTACAAATCCATTTACTAAGTTTCAAGGCTCTAGCTCTAACAGTTTTTGAGATATTTTGCTGACAAGGTAAAATTGCCCAAAATTACAAAGGGCCATAACTCAAGAAGTATTTTTTCAAAATTTCTTCAAAAGTTAATCAGGTTGTCTACTCATCACTACCAGTCTATTCATCAAGTTTCAAGGCTCTAGCTTTAATAGTTTTTGAGATATTTTGCTGACAAGATTGCATCCATATTTTTTAAAGGGCCATAACTCAGAAAAGGGGCATAATCCTGTCAAGAAAAAAAATACGTGTCAGCTATTTTTTCATGAGGAATCCATATATGAAATTTCAAAACAGTAGCATTCACGGTTTTAAAGTTATGCTATGCATCAAAAAGCGTGACGAACGGACGGACGGTCGGACGGACGGATGGACGGACGGAAGGACGGACGGATGGACGGACGGAAGGACGGACGGACGGACGGACGGACGAACAACCCAGAAGCAATATGCACCTCCAACTTCTTTGAAGTTGGGGGCATAAAAACTGATATTTTTTCATATTTCTGCTCAAACCATAGATTGTGAGTACTCGTTAGAACCGCCTTGGCGAGGCGGTTCTAACGAGTACCCACAATCTATGTTTTTGAGCAGAAATAAGAAAAATAATGTATACCCTTGTAAACCCAAGTTTAACTATATAAAAGTGGGGTTTAAGGGGGTCAAAATTATATAGGCAAGTTTTCGTGATATAAAGCGCTGAGCAAATTTGTAGCATGCGGCATTCCATCACGAAAACTAGTATCTATCTATTTATCTATCTATCTATCGATCGATAGATCGCTCGATGGATCGATCGAGACACAACCTGAAATTTCACGTGAATCGTCTGCAGACAGGCGATTCACATGAAATGTTAAGGCTTAAATTCTCTGAAAAAATATGCATTTCTATTTCAAATTGTCGTTTGCTGTAGTTGTGATTAGCACTTTAACCCTTTCAACCCAGCAGACCAAAAGAAATACCTGCACAGTATAGATCCAGATGAGAAAGCTCGTAAAGAGCCGTATCATTAGGAGCTAGACTGTTTGGCTTTTTGTTATTGAGTTTTGATTCAAACCACTGTTTGGTACAATGGATGTGTCCAAATTCAGAGATGGAAGAGTCCATTCAAGAAACTCAGGGAAAAGGATTATGGGTAAAATACACCTGTGTTTGCACTGTTGCCATACCCTCGATACCTTTTAACATAATACAAGGTAAGTAAATGGGCATCATTAAACTATAGGATATGCGCATACAGGAGGTTACGTGTGCAAATATTTAGCAAAACTGGTACTTTAAGACATAGTGTGTAGTTGACACACCATGAGCAAAGAGGCTGTACTCTTGGAGTCGCAACGTCAGGAAACGTTCTATCGAACATATGCACCCAGCGAAAACTCAGACAAGTCTGTGCGTTCGCACAGTTTGATCTGACTTTTCACTCAGCGCATTTGGGATAGCCAAGGATGCAACGTTTCTTCATGCGGACTACGGAAACTCTGATCAGCTGCGCGAACGCACATGTGGTATTTAGTCTTCTTTAGGCACACGTGCCCAAAGGTACGTTTTCTGAAGTTGCGGCTTATTTATTTTTTGTATCTATTTAATTTGCTTCTTGTCTTATTCCAGTATAGCTATCAAATTATCGCGAACTTTTCACGCCTTCAAGATAAGTTATCGATGATTTGGGAAACGGCATGCAAACACGTGTCCGGGCATTTGTACGAATCAGCCTGTGCATCCGCGCAGTCCAATCAAGGCCTTCACTGTCTGCTAACAAAGTCATTGGATACGAATTAGGTCACGGCATGCAAACATGTGTCTTCAGGGATATGCGGACAGCAAAGACCCGCATCAGCCTCCGTATTCGCGCAGTCTGATCCGGGCTTTCATTGTCCGCTTACAGAATATTTGAATAGTACGGAATGTATGAATGGAGAGCAAAGGCCCGAATGATACATTGCGCATGTGCAGGATGATCTGAATGGACGCGGCCTATATATCTGTAATTTTTCAGGTTCTGAGAACCCAGCTTTTCAGCGTCCCGCTTTTCAAAGTTCTACCGACGACGACAAGTATGCAGATAAGGCTGTTGATGGCAATTATAACAGCTCGGATAATGAATGTACACTAACGGAACCAGAGGACGCCCCCTGGTGGATAGTCGAACTCGACCAAGTGCATCTCGTCCAAAAAGTTGTTGTTAAAACTAGTAGTAAGACTTGATAAATCTTAAATTTCATAAACGTAACAAAACAGTCGATCCACAGCCCGGTATACCTAAATGTAAATGGATACCCTTTCAAGGGAGACAGACAACAATGTCAGGTTGTGTGCCTCCCTTTCAAAGAGCAATCCAGTCAAACAGGAAAGAATTTCTGTTATTTGGATCACGTCGCAAAACTAGATCTCAGGCAAGCAGACGCTTTTGAAACAGTTTGTTTGGCATTTGTTTTCTGATTGTATCGTTTATACTATTTGCAAAGACAGCGTATTTGTTTATTTAACCATTTCACTCCTTAGAGTTTTAAATGGAATCAGCCATCTCTGAAATTAGACGCATCCATTCTTGCAAACAGGGTTTCAGTCAAAAAATAATGAAGAATGGCAAATAGTGCACATGTGAATCCTGATTAGACTGTTCGTTAGGATAAATAGAAAGGAAGGCAATGATCAGGACTCGATACAATTACCTAATACCTTCCGTTCCAAGACACCAAAGGGAAAGAAGGACGCACTTAAAGTAACGGCGCTACAATCAAAACGCTACAAGCAGAAAGCCAAAAGGAGAGTTTCTTCCCACAAAGTGGCCAAAGGCTATCCAAAATAAACTTTCACCAAAACATACATGCAAAGACATACAATGACAGATGTAGTAAACCACAGCAGAAGCACTGCTTTGGAACGGTCAGTAAAATATTACTGGGGTGCTTAAATCGATTTTACATGGCCACAACCCTCGCCCTTAGGTCTGCCGTGGTATACACAAGATATTTGTTCAGTCCGTGTGAAGGGTTCCTAAATCATCAGTGCAACATATCCGAGAACAGATAAATCAAACGAATACAGAGATGAAACAACGATAAGGACTCGGCAGCTGAAATGCTGAAGCAAAAGAAAACCAACAGTAGCAGCCGTCTCATCTGGATCTGCACTGTTTGTAAAGGTGGTCCGCAGGGATGAAAGATTTAATAGCCCATCCTTTAAAAAGGGAGATGCCACATTTTAGCAGTTGATGTTTATGAGGTCTGAGTACACGTGGTAGATTTTTCACCATATATATCTTTTTTCAACTATAGTGACTTCCTGTTTACTTTCTTGCAAAACAAACCCCAACTGAAATGGGGTCTACCCCAAATGAAAGAATTTGCTCCCCGTAGGGTCAACATTTTACCTTTTGGTGTTTCTCCTGAATGTATATACATTCACCATATTTTTTTCAGCTGTGCAGACCAAAATAGATAATTTTGCAAACAGTGTGGATCCAGGTGAGAACTGTTCGCCATTCTGTTCTTGATTTATGGCAGACACCTCTATTCGTAACAATGGATGTGTTCAAAATCAAAGACGGGAGAGTCCACTTACAAACTCAGGGTTATAAAGGGTTGCAAAGTCAAAGTCAGACAGGGCTTTACCATGGAAAGGGCTCAGTCATGATACACTAAAGTATTAATTGACATGAACTTTCGTCATACAAAAACATGAAAAAAAGATACCCAGGAAGAGGTACAATCATGACGCAAAGACTTCCTGAGGCAACAAAAAGAAGAGGCGAAGAGCAAATACAGTCGACTACCGTTATCTCGAATTCCAAGGGACTCATTGAAACACTTCAAGATATCCGTACTTCGACATATCAGAGTTGAGAGAGTGAGGAAAACAATAAATTGAACAACCACATTTAACAAATGAATATGTAATTTGACTCCTGAAGTTGGAAGTATATATATATAATAATGTGGAAAAGATGAGAAATTGCTCCTCTTTTCCATATTATTTTGTTACCCGTTGTCATAGTTTCATGTTAAAACAGGGACCAGATTTTCACTTCGAGATCAGCGGTTATTCGAAATAAGCGAGTTCGAGATAACGAGGTTCGACTGTAATCACAAATCAAACGTCATATATGAAACCACCGACGCACGAACAAAGAAGAATTTAACAGCAAGTGGTACATGTACCACTCCAGACCATAAATCCGTTGTTTCACAAACTCATAGGCATATTTACCATTACTTTGAAAATAAATATGTTTTAGACTCCTTTTAAAGTGGTACGTGTACCACTCCCTTGATTTTGACCACTTGAGATGCCATACACAAGAAGAATAACTCTTCCCTTGTTCTCTATCTAGTTATCTCCTGTGAACGAATTGCTTAGTCGAATTGTTGTGCGCTTCATAACTTCTAAATAGTTTCCAATGTTTTGATAATATTTGACAGAGGCATAGATAAGGACCAGTCGTGTGTTGCGTGCAAGAGAACTTTCTCCATTATATACTAATCTCCTGAGAAACCGATATCTTGTGCAGGCCATAACTCCCATCTGTTTGAGTTAACTTGACAATATTTAGTAGGGGCATAATACATGTAGGTCAAGTAGGAGTGTCGCATGCAAGAAGGACAACTTTTGCTCTGTGACAGTTTTACTCTAGTAAACAGACAGCAGATAACTTTACAAGACATTTATCCTGGCTATTTTTGTGAATATGTAGACTCACAAATTTAAAGTATTTGGAAATAATGTATGTCCTGTGCAGATAATATTAAGTTATCACATCAAAAGTCACTAATAGATTATTTTTGTAAAAAACTGAATAAAGAATATGCAAAAATATAATCATTTACAGTGCACCTATAATTGTTTTTACTTATTAATTTTGCCACATTCGTACTATCTTTGCATCTTTCTTTGCGTTGTTTCAATATTTTTATGATATCTTATTGAAATATACAGTAACATCAAATGTTGAAGTAGTGATTCGGTCGAGGGATCTGTCATCTCTTTTGGTAGCTATTTATTTATTTTATTTTATTTTATTTTATTTTATTTTAATTTAATTTAATTTAATTTAATTTAATTTAATTTCCATTTTATCAACTCTATTTTGACCGTTCTAAGACAAAACCACTCGACTTCAGTTAAATACGTAATAGAACCCCGCCAGTTGTCAATTAACGCTTTACACACTGTGTAAAATTCCAGCAGACGTCATTTTGAAATATATCCCCCACCCAATTTGTCCCCCACTTCCCAAAATATTTGATACTTCATGTAACAGATCACGGCTTTCCCTTTTCGTCAATAAGAATTCTGTTTTGTCTTAAATATCCTTTGTTATTTATCACGCGTTACAATTATCTTTCGAGAGAAAATAAGGCTTGACATTCCATGTGAATCGGCCGTCTAGCAGACGATTCATATTAAATGTCAAGTTTTATTAGCACTTTACACCAATAAATGCTCGACACAGTCTGATTGGAGTTTGATTACAGTATCCATCAATTCTGTATGCTGGATATAAAAGGGTCTGATCAGACAGCGCGCCATTTTCTTGAGTCGCGCATCAGTTCATCTCAGGGTCATAGCGCATACTCAATCAGCAAAGTCACAGATAAACCTGGTCATCCGCAAATGCGATCAGAAAATCCAATTGTTCACATTTATTACAGTGTACTGGACAAAAGCATACAGCGGGGATGCGCAGGCTGATCTAGACCTTCACTGTTCGCATTATGTGGTAAGGCTTCATAACTCCAGATAAGGCAAAAACTGATCTTGTTTCCCGATGAAAACATAAATTATGAGTATCTCGTAGAGTCGCATCTAATAAGTAACCACATTATATATTTTCATGAAGAAATAAGAAAATAGTTTCCTTATCCGGAGCTTAGATTGACTCAATCATATTTTCGCGAAGTTCATAACTTTTTTGCAGCAAAAGACTATCAATGTATTTGAAAATACCTTAGCTAAACAGTTAATGAGTTTGTCATAAACGAGCTTGCAAAGCTAACAATGCTTTGAACCATTGAGCCTAGATATAACAAACATTAAACGAGACTTAAAAAGATGTTACTTTACTTAAATTATACAATATGTCTCAGTATGGCTCAATGTAGCATGCACTTAGCAAATTCAACCGACAACAAACTGATGATAGTTTTGTTATTTTCCCTAGAAAATAAGTTTTGACAGCTCATACGAATCGTTTTCTAAAGAATGATATGTCAAAGCCTACTTACAAATTGTACTTGGAAAAATGATAAAAAAATATTTCAATGTTATCTGCTGATTTTTTTTACCCAGCATGCAAAGCACTGCATCAAGCAATGTGAGCCACACCAAGTGAAACTGTGTCTTCAGCGAATGCTGACAGTGCAGACCAGTCCGATCATATACTTGACAGCAAATGTTCACCCATCAAATGGCTGTAATTATCGCATATACCCTAAATATTTGGACAAAGTAATTTGAATAAATATATGATAATATATGATAAGCACCTAAACCCTTAAAGCTCTAAGCAAAATTTGTAGCAGACAACATTTGAAAATAAGTCCTGATGTGATTATGTGAATTGGCAGAGCATTCATATATATATATATATATATATATATATATATATATATATATATATATATATATATATATATATATATATATTTGACTGGCGCTTTACCCTGGGCTCAGCCTAAGATTTTTAGCCGCACAGTAATTTCTTATAATACATGATTTGCACTTTAATCCTTAAAGCACAGCAAATGTTTTGGAACAATGAATTAACCTTAAGGTGAATTAAGTTGGTAGGTTTGGAGTTTAATGGCCCACTCAACACTTTAAAGGTCATGTCTTTTTTTTTTTTCTTCTTCTTCTTTTTTTTTTTTCGCGTTTTAGGACTGTCCGGTCGCCACTCCCCGACAAAGTCAAAGGCCAAACAAACCATACTTAATTAATACACATGCACTTTCACACTTCACAGTCACCACCTGGATTATCATTAAGGATTACAGACTACCTACAAGTAGAGTTTTCTCACCTTGATAACAAAGTATAAATATATTCATGCACATCAATAATGATTGTCGCGTTTCATTAATACTTTAATCAATAAAATCAAGGATGAAAGACAATCTCTCTCTCTCTCTCTCCGTTCGTCTTTATAAACGGTTGAATGCCTTACAAACGATACTTTGCTTTTTTAATTTTTACTCCGGTATTTTTTGTAAAGGCTTTCACATGAGTTAAAATTTGATATGACTACTTTGACCTTTGCGGCTACGCAAGCCAAGCCCAGGACAAAAATGAATCTGATTGCTCTAGAGCCAGATCAGATGTAGAACGCGGAATCTGATCAGAGTCACCATTGATTACTTTGTGTACAGGAAGTTTTAATAACTTACAGAAAAGTCTGACACCCTTTAAATTTAAAATGGATCTGTCAAAAGGCACGGATCAGGGCCTTTGTTGTTCGCTACTAGAATGTACCAACTCGTGCAGTCTTATCAGGCCCCGTACGTGATGTTCGCTTTTAGAATATGCGCATAGACGTCTTAACAAGACCTGTGCTGTTCGCTGTTTGAATGTACTTGTCCGCAGTCTTTGTCGAACCAGCGGTGTTTGCTGGCACATTTAGTATGTAGCACCCAATGTTAACTCAGATCAAACTTTGTGGAGGTGCAGGCTGATGTAAGACTACGGTGGTCGCTTATCATAATGTTGTATTGTTGTTAATAATAAGTAGACATTTATCTGCTGTCTTTCACAATAAGCAGATTTTTTTAACCGCAACTGTATCCTAATTTCTGTTCTCATATTTCGGAATAAAATTAGATTTGAAAATACTGCTACTACTACTACTACTAATAATAATAATAAAACTAGATTTGAAAAAAAAAAAAATCCGTAGTCCGATATCTATGAAAATATATTTGTTGTTCACATATTTTTAAACTATAATCCGCTGCCAAGAAATCTGTCGCTGTCCAGAATTCTGTTAATCCATCAGTTACGCTTCAACTGACTATACCTGCGTAGAATATGCAGTTAGGGCACAATTATGTAACCGGGTCCATGTATTTTTCCCTGATTCGTCTCATCCTCACGACAATTCATACATGTAAAAAAAAAAAATGGTACACGTTCTTTCATGGCATTAACCATCCATTACTTGTTTAAACATAGATAGAAGATGCTGTTACCGTATTTACACTTTACCATACTTGTTCTAAAATTTGAACAAGTACAATTTACTACATTACATAGTGTCTAAAACTTGTTGGATGAGTTGCAAACAGTGTAGACCCTGATGAAAGGCAGCGTTATGCGGCGTCTCATCAGGGTTTCTACTGTTTGCTTAATCCTGTGTCCGAATGCTTATGGTAAATAGGGTATTCACAATATTTCAGTCCAGAAATATTTTAGTATATAAATGAATTAGAGATTGCTTCTTTGGGTCACTTGTGCTGTCTCATCAGAGTATTTGTTGTTTGCTTTTTTAACTTTTGTTCATAGAAAAACCAACTAGTGAATAATTGTCATAATCACTGTCACTGTAACAATTACTTTAAATTCCATTTTACGTGACTCGACTCAAATGATAATTGAGAACAGTGTTAATTTTATTGTTTACAATGTATATATAAATCCCAAGTGTTAATTTTATTGTTTACAATGTATATATAAATCCCTCTAGGCTATTATTATTGCCATCATTGTCCAGCCAAGATATACTTGAATAGTTATAATGTATAATCACTATGTCATATGTAAACAATCGAAGATTCTGACCACCCTTCCTTTCGCGCGTTTTATGATCAGGGTCTGTTCGACAACTTTTCCCTGCCAGTATGCTTGTGGCGTTAATATTGGCTATTAACAAAAGACTGCAAATAACGTGTCCTTACAACAATAAAACAACCTTATGTAATATACTATTATAAATAAGCATACACTACTCTTTATCAAACCACTTATATTTTAGAACACACACACACACACACATACACACACACAAATTATAATCCGCTGTGAATAAACATGTATACTTCCTTGCGTGGACTCTTATCATTCGCAAGATTCTATTATTCACAATATTGTTTAAAGGGCAAATATAAAGGTTTTTAAAATATTCCTGGTTTTCAGGGTGTTGATAGAATGCTTTAAGAGAATTATTTTGTTGAAAACCCCATCAAAAAATTCCAATCCAATCAAAAGTTTTGGTGATTAATTTACGATACCTACCTTTTTTCCTGTTAGAGTAACCTCCCTTGGATTGTGTATTGATTAAGGCCCACAATGCAATATTCTGTGATGTCATAGTGGAACTTAAATTTTAAATTGAAATTTTAAACAGGAGTATTCTGCATTTCCTTATATGCTACACAGTTTTTCTCCTTAACCATTATTGAAATTGGTCTCTGTCCACAAATAAGCCCATGAATAGAGAATTTAACTCAAAATTTAATCTGTTATTTAAATTTAAAGCTAAATTTTAAAATGTTTAAAACTTGACTAATATTAATTTTTTCGTAAGTTTTTTTTAATAATAGTGAATTTTGGGTGTATATCATATAAATGAATGCCAAAAAAGTCAATTTTGGCTAATTATTAAGCATTGTAACTGGATTTTAAATTATTTAAATGAAATTTTTAAATTTGAAATGTAACACTTTAAACGGAAAATAAGAGCTAAATTCCTATGTATATTAGTTTAAAGGAGCTGAATAAATTAAACAATATGAAAACTGAATTGATGCAGATTAAAGAGCAAAAAATATTGGCAATTTAAAAAAGTTTAAAATTTTACTGTTCCCTTATGATGTCATAAAAAGGCTCATGAATATTAATGAGGCAGCCTGAATTCAGTCCTCTTGGATGTTAAATATCAAATTTCAAATCGCAATATTTCAGAAACCGTTTAAGATAATTTGATGCGGTTTTCGGCAGTCACCTCCTTACTGAAGTGCCCTTAAATATTTAGTAGAATTAAAACCTTTATATTTGCCCTTTAAAGTATATTTCAATCCAGAAAAAAAAAAAAAAAAACACTTTTGGTATCAAATATAGAGTGCTAATCTTCTTGCTTTGCCTTGATCTAATACCGCCTATATTTTGTCCCATTTCACATATTCCTGATCTCGTGTATACTGAAATTCATCTCATTTTCCATTTTGTCTACTCAACTTTGACAGAGCTAAGACAAACCACGTGGCCTTTGTTATATCACAGTATCCGATTTTAAAAATTGTGCAAGCTGCTCTTTCGCTTGGCGCCCAAGATTAAGAAAGAAGATCTTGGAACCTGGAGTGGTCAGCTCAGTATCGGTATAATGTGACTGGGTGGAATATCTTGTCAAGTGTCTTGGGCGTAAAATTCAACGATGCAACACACTAAAAGTAAGCACTGAGATACTTGCTATATCTAGACATCGTCGCGTTATGACTGATGGATTTTTGAAGATGACTTTACGCCCGAATAAAACACACACACACACACACACACATATATATATATAATACCCTGCGTATGGTCAGTAAACGCTTAGCACGCTGGGTAAATTTTTCAGCAGACGACATTTTGAAACATTTTAATTTTTTTCACAGCATAAAAGATTCGACATTTCATGCAAACTGCCTATAATTGGAGACAATAAGCACGAAATGTCAAATCCTGTTGTCGAGGAAAAAAAATCAATTTGCAGTCTGTTAAATTATCCCAGATTTCTGCACTGTGAATTATATATAATGTTGATACAGCAAAGTCTGGTCGTGTCTACACTGGACGCAATGTGCCGACGACATTCTGGCTAATGATAGCAATAATAATAGCCTTGAGGCATTTATATATACGTAAACAATAAAATCATCTATGTTCTTAATCGAGTCGATTCACATAAAATGGAATTTAAAGCAACTGTTATAGTGACACTGATTATGGCAATTATTCACCAGTTGGTTCTTCTGTGAACAAAAGTTATGCAAGCGAACAACAAATACCCTGATTAGACTGTGCAAAGTGACCCAAATAAATAATTTCACACATTAGCCTCAATTCTCATTACAGTCTATTTACTAAAATATTTCTGGGCCGAAATATGTCTTACTATATACTTACCCTTTTACCGTGTGCTTTCGGACAGACAAGCATAATGCGGCGTCTCATTAAGTCTACACTGTTTTCCACCCATCCAGATTTTTTTAGACAGCCCACTGGGTAGTAAATTGTACTTAGAACAAGTATTTAAAGGAGTTGAAGTGTCCAGATACTTAGGGTAAATACAGAAACAGCATCTTATTTCTGCACCAGTTCTTTTTTTTTTACGCGTATACATTGTCGTGAGTATTTGACGTATCTAAGAAAAACACATGGCCTAGGTTACATAAGTGTACTCCGCAGGTGGTCAATTTAAGCTTAAGTGGTGGATTAGTAGAATTCTGGACAGCGACAGTTTTATGGACAGCGAATTATAATTTAGAAATTTGTGAACAACAAGTGTGTTTTAATGGATATTGAACTATGGATTATTTATATTTTAATCTAATTCTACCCCTCCCCCACCCCCACCCAAATCAAGTGAATTTAACTGAACTTAGGACATGCATGCAGTTTTAAAAATCTGCCTATAACGAAAGACCACAAATTAATGTATACTTGACGATGAAACAACCTTATGATACGCGACCACCGTAGCCTTACATGAGTGCTACATATAGAATGGTCCTTGAATAAGATATCATTAAAATATTGAAACAACGCAAAGAAAGAGGCAAAGATAGTACGAATGTGGCAAAATTAATAAGTAAAAACAATTAAAGGTGCACTGTAAATGATTTTATATTTGCATGTTCTTTATTAATTTTTTACAAAAATAATCTATTAGTGACTTTTGATGTGATAACTTAATATTATCTGCACAGGACATACATTATTTCCAAATACTTTAAATTTGTGAGTCTACATATTCACAAAAATAGCCAGGATAAATGTCTTGTAAAGTTATCTGCTGTCTGTTTATTAGAGTAAAACGGTCACAGAGCAAAAGTTGTCCTTCTTGCATGTTACAATCCTACTTGACCTATTATGCCCCTACTAAATATTGTCAAGTTAACTCTAAACAGATGGGAGTTATGGCCTGCACAAGATATCGGTTTCACGGGAGATTAGTATATAATGGAGAAAGTTCTCTAGCACGCAACACACTACTGGTCCTTATCTATGCCTCTGTCAAATATTATCAAAACATTGGAAACCGTTTAGAAGTTATGGAGCGCACAACAATTCGACTAAGAAATTCGTTCAGAGGAGATAACTAGATAGAGAACAAGGAAAGAGTTATTCTTCTTGTGTATGGCATCTACCCAATATTTTTGAATTATCTCAGACAGTATGGAAGTTATGGTCTGCACAAGGTTTCGGCTTCACGGGACATAAGTATATAACGAAGAAAGTGAGAGTTGTCTCTCTTGCCGGCGACACGCCCAAGAGGCAGATGACTTTATGGTCTGGAGTGGTACGTGTACCACTTTCTGTCAAAGAAACTCAAAGAACAGCTGAAGTGTAGATAATTGTTACAATAACTATTGGTAAAATCAAAAGAAGTCTATATCCATCGAGTGGTACACGTACCACTTTGAGAAAAGAGTCTTAAATCAATATTTTAACATTTATTGATTAATATTTCTATGGGGCAAATAAGCAGATGAATTTCTGGTACCACTCCTTGTCATCGAGGAAACCAAACGATTATCTGAAATAAGATAACAATTTTTACAATAACGACAATCTCAAGTGGTCAAAATCCAGGGAGTGGTACACGTACCACTTTGAATGAAGGCTAAAAAAATATTTATTTTCAAAGCCTATGGGTTTGAGAGAAAATGGATTTATGGTCTGGAGTGGTACGTGTACCACTTGCTGTTAAGAATCGAAAGATTATTGGTAGTGAAGATAACAACTGTTATTTTAACAACGATCAGAAAAAAGGTCACAATCCAGAGAGTGGTACGTGTACCACTTTAAGAGAAAGGTCTTAAAATCAATATTTTCAAATTTATGGTAAATATTTCTATGAGGCAAAGAAGCAGATGAATATCTGGTCTAGAGTGGTACGTGTACCACTCCTTGTCATTGAGGAAACAAAAAGTTATTTGAAATAAGATAACAACTTTTACAATAACAATAATCTCAAGTGGTCAAAATCAAGGGAGTGGTACACGTACCACTTTAAATGAAGTCTAAAAAATATTTATTTTCAAAGATATGGTAAATATGCCTTTGGGTTAGAGAAACAATGGATTTATGGTCTGGAGTGGTACGTGTACCACTTGCTGTTAAGAACCGGAAGATTATCGGTAGTAGAGATAACAACTGTTACAATAACACAATCAGAAAAAGGTCACAATCCAGAGAGTGGTACGTGTACCACTTTAAGAGAAGGATCTTAAAATCAATATTTTCAAATTTATGGTAAATATTTCTATGGGGCAAAGATGCAGATGAATATCTGGTCTAGAGTGGTACGTGTACCACTCCTTGTCATTGAGGAAACAAAAGGTTATCTGAAATAAGATAACAACTTTTACAATAACAACAATCTCAAGTGGTCAAAATCAAGGGAGTGGTACACGTATCACTTTAAAAGAAGTCTAAAAAATATTTATTTTCAAAGTTATGGTAAATGTGCCAATAGGTTTGAGAAACAATGGATTTATGGTCTGGAGTGGTACGTGTACCACTTGCTGTTAAGAATCGGAAGATTATCGGTAGTGGAGATAATAACTGTTACAATAACACAATCAGAAAAAGGTCGCAATCCAGAGAGTGGTACGTGTACCACTTTAAGGGTCTTAAAATCAATATTTTCAAATTTATGGTAAATATTTCTATGGAACAAAGAGACGGTTGGATTTTGGTCCTGAAGTGGTACGTGTACCACCCCTGTCAAAGCAACAAGAAAGCTAGGGACGTTATCCAGTTGTAAAACAGTCCTTATGAGAGTACATTGTATTTGGATTATCACCAGGGGTGGTACGTGTACCACTCCTTATGCCAAAATGCCAAAATATATACCTTTAAAACCCTAAATATAGCATATATTTTACCTCTATGCAAAACATACACCTTTTAAAACCTAAAATTTGGCATATATTTTACCTCTATTTTGCAAAAGTTAAAAAAATACATGCATTTTTGGCCATTTTTACCCCCTCAAAACAGCTAAATCTGTTGCAAAAAGAGTACCGTGTTGTAAAATCCTCTTTTAAATTATCATCAGTTATTAGAAAAAAAGAACTGCATTGGAAAGGTCTGTAGCTATTCTAGGTGGTTACGGAGCGAGGTGTGTGGATCAATCAGTTTTACTCAAAATATATAGCACTTATGCGCTGCCAGAACATATGAAGAGAAAGTACTGCTTTGGAACGATCACCAGCAAAACTCGTACTCGTTGTGGAGCGTGGGGGAGTGGGCGGTGGGGCGGGGAGTGAAAGTGAGGTGAAACCTAGTTTTATGTGCTCTTAAGTTCTTAGAGGTTTCGTTGATTAGAATTATAAGCTCAGCCTATACAGGGCAGTATTTGCCTCGTCCCTATCACATGTACAGCTACATACATCAAGTTTTCGAAAACAACATAACGAAAACACGCCTATTCAAATATAATCAAATTTTTACCACCAAACAATGATATTTTCCCGATAAAAATTCTGATATTTTTTTATATTTCTGCTCAAAACATAGATTGTGGATACTCGTTAGAACCGCCTCGGCAAGGCGGTTCCAACGAGTACCCACAATATATGTTTTTGAGCAGAAATAAGGCAACTAATGTATACCCCGGTAAACCCCAGTTTTACTATATAAAAGTGGGGTTTAAGGGGGTCAAAATTATATAGGTATGTTTTCGGGATGAATAATGAAGTTCTATCTTTTGTTTTCAGTGAAGGGTTTCTCTAATGTGTATGTTTATATTGGTCTTACGCTACAAAGTCTAAAATTATGCTCACTTTACGAAGGCCCTGTTGTTGCGGTGACATATGCTACGATTGTGTGCTCTAGCCCTGTAGAAGGAACAGTTATCAAAATCATGACTCAAAAAGAGAGCGTTATACCGCCGTCAATTCTCACAATTTGTGATAAAGCAATATACGGAAATAATGTGTCAGGTATATATTATATCTTTTATTGTATAAAAAAGCATTAGTTTTACAATTTTAACGCTTAGAATGCTGGATAACAATTTTAGTAGACGACATAGTGAACTATTGTTTTCTTACTTTTCCTAGAAATAAAACGAGACAAAAACAAATATGCATTGACATTCTTGGTTATAGAAAATATGCTCAGTAAGTATTCTGATCAAACTGCATGAATGAGCAAACTGATCTGAATCTTCGCTGTGCGCATATTCCGAAGATACGCTTTCTGACGTTGCGACTCATATGTGTAATGAAAACATCACAAGAATTGTTCTTGTACGATAACATAGGGGGTGAGGGGTTGACCCCAATTTATGAAGGTGAATGTGAACTGATACACGTCACATGTAACAGAAACTTTCTGTTGAGCACACGTCAGAACATTTAGCTAGAGTGCTACTAGAAATAAAGCTCTTGCAAGATCTGGTCGATCTTGTCAGTCACATGCATTACTGCGGTTGGTGTCTCTGTAATGCAGAAACAAAATGCGATGCATCATGAAAAGTCTTCTGAGATGTGTCCCAAAGGATATAAGAACTTAGCGCAATCTGATCAGGTTCTCCTTTGTTCAAACTTCCCTTGTGAAAGTTCTTATCAGACTGCGTGAATTCGCAGGCTGCTCTGAATCTTCGCTGAGAGCACAAATTCCATTACGAAAACACGCCTATTCAAATATATAGAACATTTCACCTCCCAAAACCGAATATTTTCAGATGAAAAACTCTGATATTTTTCACATTTCTGCTCAAAACATAGGTTGAGGGTACTCGGTCAGAATCGCCTCACCAAGGCAGTTCTAACGAGTACCCACAATCTATGTTTTTGAGCCGAAATAGAAAAATAATGTACACCCCTGTAAACTCAAGTTTTACTATATAAGAGTGGGGTTTAAGGGGATTAAAATTATATAGGTATGTTTTCATGATGGAAGGTACGTTTCCTGATGTTGCAGCATAAAGGGTTTGCAACATGCGTGGTATTCATTGAAGAAATAGACTGGTTGCACCAAGCGACAGCTTAAAGTAGTTTTCGGACACTCGCTACCATTCGCTAAAACTCACAATTGAATGGGTTAGCATACATTCGCGTAGGTTTGCGGACGTTCTGCTTTACAGACCGCAGCCCTGCAGATTTTTTTCCGTAACAAAGTGGCGCCCTCAGCATAATGAAATGTTGACACAAGTCATTAATATTTCTGTATGAGGCAGGTTAAGAAAGGTACAGTATATATGTTTATAGCATAAATATGTCTTTTTATTGCACTCGACTTGCAAGCTGAAGGTCGTGGATTTGCATTCCGCTCGGGTCCAGAAAAAAGTTTAGACCATTAGTACAATTTAGTCCATACTCGACGTTCCCTGAGTTGAGAATAACATGAACAGGGAAGAGCGTGGTGACAGACAGCGGCATAAAGTGCGCATGTGTCTTAGATGAAAAGAAGGCTTTTCAAATACATACACATAACACATTAGCCACTACATCCACGTGCCTTCGGTGCCCTTAAATGCGCCATATTCCTCTAAAATAGACATTTTATTAACTAAGAAAGGTTTAATAAATTGATATATTTTATTAATACAATCATAAAATGTGGCACCTGACAGCCTGTAAAATTAGTTAGTCTCTCCATCTTGAAATAAAATTACTATTTATCGCATCTCTGAATTAATGTTGCCGACATTAATTCAGTGATACGATAAAAACAATCATTTCATTTTTGATCCAGTTCAAAAACGAGAGACTGACTGAAATTTTACAGGCTGTCAGATGCCACTTTTTTTATGATTATACTAATACTATATATGAATTTATTATATAATATAATGAGATAATAAAATATCTATTTTTGAGGACTATGGTGCCTATAGCAATATAATATATTTTTGTTTGATAACAGATCATGTCTCTACAAGGAGAATGACGTCCACTTTCTAATTTGAAGTCATATGAGACCGGTTTACCATAACTGTTCCGGAGTACAATCACCGTTGCAAATTAAGACGTAAAACAGTTTGTGAAAATCAAAGTTTCCGAACACTCAATATCTTAACAAAGTCCAGTAGAGAAATTGCTAAAGAACAAATACATTTCTTAAATCATATAATCCTAGCGTCCCATAAAACGGACATTTGCAAAAGTGTAGACCAAGATCAGAAGTCGCAGAACACGGCATCTGATCAGGGTCTACACTATGTGCATTAAGCTCAGATATTTCAATAAAACATGAAAAAAAAAAAAGAAAAAAAAGAAAATAACCAGACACCCCTTATAAGGGAAATGAACTTGTCCAAAGAGTTTCCTCTCGGCATAAAGGGTTAAGGAGACCTTTGAGAGCAATATACACACTCACAAACTGACAACAGCTGAATTATCAAGTCTACCAGGCCAGACTAGCTAGTTGATGGCAAACAAGACATCATCAGGGGACCCTCATATATAAAATCTTAAAATTGTCTCAATTATTACAAAGAAACAGAAAAATAAAAAATAAAAAAAAATTGTACTATAGTGAAGTACGTGGAGACGTTTTACGATCTTCAAGCGGCATAACACCAGCTGTAGTGAAAATCATTGTAAACTGAATAACTTGTGAGGAATGAACGCACTCAAAAGCAACTAAAAAGCAAACAGCTGAAGTATCAAGTCTTCTGAGCCATACTGGCTAGTTTTGACCGACAAAGCCCCATTAGTGACCCTGTTTGTTGCGCTTTACATAACGAAAACACGCCTATTCAAATATACTGAAAATTTTACCACCAAAAAATTGAAAATTTTCAGTTAATAAATCCTAATATTTTTCATATTTCTGCTCAAAACATAGATTGTGGGTACTCGTTAGAACCGCCTCGGCGAGTCGGTTCTAACGAGTACCCACAATCTATGTTTTAAAGCAGAAATAAGAAAAATAATGTATACCCCTGTAAACCCCAGTTTTACTATATGAAAGTGGGGTTTAAGGGGGTCAAAATTATATGGGCATGTTTTCGTGATGATACTGAGCTGTGGCAGTGTTGTAAACAGCATATTGTTTGTGCCGGTTTCAGTGATTATCAGATCAGCTTGTAGCTGCAACAGCCACAATGATGTTGACCGCCCACTATATAATGCTTTCAGGGGAGGTAAACCTGGCGATCGGACAAAAAGCTACTTACCAACTGAAAAAGTACAATGTTATGCCATCTGTGTTGGCTGTGGATGGCATTTATGAGACCTTTGAAAATACTTATGCAGAATATTATCCAGTTTTGTGGATTGTGACATTGGAAAAACGGTATCAAATTCAAAGAACTGTCGTGCTTGGCAATTTCGATAGCAGACGTAAGTTTCTTGTTTTAACACTTACCGGGCTATGAGCAAACAGCAGACGACAAACTATTGACATGTTTCTTAAGTATATCCGCCCCCTTCTAAAACTGTGTTTGTGGGGGTATATACTGTTTTCACGTTGTTCGCCGTCTGTTACAACATGGTTTCTGAGCGGAGGGTATCTAATAAAAATGCTTAACATTCATCGGTTTCCCATACAATAGGATTTGACATTTCATGCAAAGTGTCTCCTTTTTTATAGGAAAAATAAAAGAAATATTTCAAAATGTCTTCTGCAGTTTTTTAACCCAGCATGACAAATATTATCGCATTTTGTTCCGAAGATTATTTGACACTGACGTCACGGAGACTACCACTGTACTTCGGTAAAACATTGATTTATTTACCTGCTGATTGAGTGATTGCTGTTCACACCTCAAATGAATATTTTACTTTGTTTGTATACACATGGCTGCTAATCTCCACACGCACAACATCGTGTTGTAAAAAGAGAAACGTAAAAAGATCTGCCGGAGGTGGTTGCGGGGTCAGTTTAGATAGCATTGAAGGTGGGTGTCATTTGAAATAAGGCTGACATTTTGTCACGATCGCCAATATCCAAAGTCGGGCGATGTAATTCAACCTCTTAATTAGTCTACTATATAACAAGACCGGAAGTGTAGTCCTTTAAGCGAATACGGAACAAAAATCCTTTTTCTTCCGAGGCAAGGGTGGTCAAATTTTGTCGTTTTGGTTGCAGACACGCATATGAAACTCTAGTTCTTGGAGAGATTATAAATCTCTAGTTAAGTACATAACCGTGGCAATGACGGACTAACATATTACTGTGTAGTTCAACTGTATAGAAATTAGGCATTTTAGCAACAGGTGGTACGTACAGAGAGCGGTGGCGATTAAAGTGATGGTGATTGAGAAGACCATGGTTTTCAACATCGTTTTCATACTACCGTTCGCGTTTTATGTATGATTTCTGATCCAGTAACGGAAATGTTTTCCTGCAGCCTATTGCTCAATCTCAGTGCCTTTTTTTTACTCCTTTTTATTTTATTTTATTTTATTTATTTATTTTTTTTTTTTTTGTTGTTGAAAAACCATTATCTTCTTAATCACTACCTAACCCTTTACTCCTTTTCATACGTTTGATCGATTTGTGCTTGTTTGGATTTGTCGGTTTTCTCTTCCTCTTGGTGTCTGGGAAGAGCTGCTGTTTGTAATCGTGGCACTCCCTGGACTTTTCTCTTACCTTGTTTTGACATTTGATCCAGTATTTGGTAAATGTTGACCATATTGCTGTGTACATGGACCTGGTTCTTTCGGCGAGCGAGGCACAAACAACGATTCTGGCTGTGTCATTCTGTAAGTTTAAAGACCTAATAGTTTTTCTGGTATCCGAGTTTGTGTTGGATTCAGCCATGGGGCCCACTCTCGAGCAGCCTGAAAATCAAAACGGGAAATCCGATCAGCCAACAAATTAGATTTCCCATCGACATATTTACTACGAAAAACAAGTTGAATTTCAATATAGCAACCACAATACGTGTGATTAACTTCATCATAATAGGACACCTAAACGACATTTTATTGATGACCGATACTGTGAATGTATTGTCTGATTAAAACAGGATTTTGTGATTAGCCATATTTTGGCCCCATATTTCCACTGCCAAAACAATTGGATAAAGTCCCAAGATACGTAAAGACTGCATGTCTTCAGGCCCAGCTCCAGAAAACCAATGCTTACCAAACACTGCTCCAAAGCCTTTCGTTGATGCAGAGTCAGTATAGAGTTTCAATGTATCTGATGCTGTCCATTTGTCATGCAGAAACATTGATTATCCATTGAAACCTTGCATAAATAAATCCCAAGCCGATAAATCTGCCCTAGCGTCACGTGTTAACTTTATCTTGAATTTCGGATTGGAGACACCAATAGTCAAGTCATATAAACGCCGCAAAAAAGTACGACCTGGTGCAATCATAGAACTTGCAAAATTTAATATGCCAACTAAAGATTGAAGCTCGTGCAAGGTAACTTTCTTCTTATTTTTGAAACAAGATCAAAGTGTTTGATTTTTTTTTCACTTTATCATTGGTGAGCATGAGGTTTGAATCTACCTCAATACGATAAATAATGATATTGGTAGTAGGCGAGACTGTTTTGTCTTGTTTTATTGGAATGCCAATGTGTTTGGACAGATTTAAAAACATGTCCATTGATTACTTGCAAAGTGGGGAATTTTTCCGTCCAGCAAAGAAAAAAATCATCTATAATATGACAAAGCTGTGCTAAATTATTCAAAATAACTACATGATACAGTAAGACCTTGAAGTAAAGCTGTATCGTAATAGAATTCGGAATCCTGCATTTTATTTTGGAGAGTAAAGCCTAGCCAGTCATGATCTCTCGGATGTATTGGCATTAAACGGAAATCAATCTCAATATCGGTTTTAGCCATAAGAGTACCTCTTTCTAATACTTTTACTATCCGAATCACAGTATCTATAGAATCATAGTATACATGTGAATGATCTTTGTCGATTCCCGCTTTTATTGAACCTAAAGACCATTAATTAGTCGAAAGGACTCAGGTTCATGTTTAGGCACTAGTCCTAATGGTGAACAGACAAAATTTGGAAATCGAGGAGAGGAAAAGGGGCCTTTTATACGTTGTGCGTTTAATTCTTCCTGCAATTTTTACGAATAATCGAATGGTTACTGATGCATAAAGTATGTTTTTTTTGATAATGTAAATTTAAGTGGACCTTCGTATGGAATGGTAAATCCAAAGGGAAAGCCATTGATGAGAAATTGAACTTTGTTGCAATCATAGCCTTCTTAATAGTTCTGCAGAACTTCAACTTTTATTGGGACTGTTACCTTGTTTTCGTTGGGCGCTGTTTAGAAAGTGCTGTGGCTTTGCTGATATATTTACCGTCGAATTTTATTGTCTACTTGAATAGGGTGTATTGGCAGAAGGAAAGTTTGAACTACAAGAGCTATTTGATCTCACAAAGAAAAACAACGATAATATGGGTGAGATCTGCCGCCACAATTGAAACAAGCATACATGAAATTATAAGGCTTCTTGTAACAACCAACCCTTTTGTTAAATTTCCAACAAATATAGCTTGTCTTTTGAACTTTGGATTGAAGTTTGACTGGCATGACTTGAGCTCTGTGACCGATGAAGATTGTTGGTTTTTATCCATAATTCACTGTACATTATACCCCAAGAGAAGGGAAAACGTTGCCTATGTTCTCGGAAGAGCTTATCATAATATAAGAATGCTTTCTGCCCATAGCCCTATCCAAATCTCTGATCAATGACACATATTTTAAAAACTGTGGCGCATCAGATGGAAATTTCTGCAAATAAACCTCCATGAAAATGTGAAATGCTTGCGACCAGCTATCGTATGTCAAGTCAGACTTTGAAGTCTTCGACCGCAAACGAACAGTGGTGGCTTGATTGGCATCAGTTAAGTTGATAGAGACGGTTTCTCTGCACCAGGTAGCAGTAGCTCCATCTCTATGAACTTATTATTCCATATATTTTGTTTAGGTTTGTCTGGAATATGTGCCGACAATGAAATATTATAAGATGCATATTCACTTAATGTTGGCTGATCCTTACCAAATAAGCTTGGCAAGACATTGTTGATGTCTGTGACAAAAAGTGAACATTCATCATTTGTGTCCGTACTTGATTTGGTGGCAAACCGAAATGTCATATCAGTAACTACATGTTCAGAAACGGTATTGGCATCCCCTGAATTAACCGTATGTGTAACTACATTAGCAAAAATGGTACTGGCATCCACAGAATGAACTGTGTTTACATCACTAGTAGTTACGATGCCACTTCCATCACTGTTTGAAGCCAATTGTTCATTGTCAGTAACATGTTCAGTGTCTGTGTTGTTGTAGGTGTGCTTGTATTAAAGGCTACGCCACGCTCCAACATTATGTCGATTAGTTTGTCAACCAGCGAATCAAGTTTGGCTGCCTCTTCTGTGGAAGTTGCAGACCGTCCCTTTGTTGGTTCTGCAGCCTTCGAGGCTGTTGACGCCTTCCTCTTTGGGATTCTGATTCTGAAAGGGATTGAAACATATTTTATTGCTAAACTTTATAATGTGTGAATTAATAAATCGTTCAATGCACAATAAATGTACGTATGCAAGTACCAATATAAACATATGTATACACATATTGCACCAAATTTTAAGTCCCATCCATATCTACCTGAGTAGACAATACGCATACATGCATGCATATGACAGTGCAAAGACCGACTTATATACATATAGATGCATGTATAACACATACATGCATAAACATACATAAATACATATATATGCATGCATACACATATGCATACAACTTCCACGTAGACACATACATACACATATATGCACACACACACACGCATATATATATAAACCCACATACCAACATATATACCCGTTTAAACATGTACACACATATCCATATGTATAATCCAAAATAAAATGACTTTGTAAACAGAACATCTCGTGCAAACTTAAGAGCACCAAGATGTAAATACACCTATAAAAGCAAGCTAGCTTACTAATTGATCAGTTCACCGATATACAAAAACATGTGAATTCAACTGGAAACAATAAGTACAACAATTGTTGTTAAGATGTGAAAGCAACATCCACCATACCGCAAGCTTGCCATAGTAAGTATAAAGCCATGGGTGCAAAAACAGCATCCAAAAATACAGCACCGCTGCTGGAAATATTCATAATATCGATATGTCGTTGGTAGAATAAAAAAATAGAAGGGAAGGCAATGATCAGGAAACGATACAATTAAACTATTCACAATATGTATACGTCATTAGTAGTATACAAGCATGGATGCATGAACAGCATCCAAAATACAGCATGACTGCCGAAAAATATTCATAATATGTATTTGTCATTGGTAGTATAAAGGCATGGATGCAAGAACAGAATCCGAAACAGCATGACTGCCTAGAACTTTTCATAATATGTATACGTCATTCGTAGTATAAAGGCAAGGATGCAAGAACAGCATCCAAAAACAGCATGACTGCCGAAATTTATTTGTAAAATAGATACACACACATATCCAATTTGAAACAATTCCCTGCTTTAGCATAAATGGGGACATCGCCCAAATTATAATATACCACTCCCGAAAAAAACAAAACAAAAAAAAAAAACAGCATTGTTACAGTCAAAGCAGCGCATGTACTTGTTGCACTCGGTAAAACCTGTATACAGGATAAAACAATGAGTTGGAAAGCTACTCGACGCATTAATTAATGTTGCAATGAATGAGTGTGGCAATGTACCGTGATGTTGAGATAGGGTGAGGGAGGCTCATCACCAAGGCTTGTGTTTATGTTGACATTGTAAAAATGACTGAACATTTAACACAAACAAGAGCACTGTTTCATGACATGGCACGAAGGGGTAGATTATTAGAATATATATATATATATATATATATATATATATATATATATATATATATATATATATATATATATATATATATATATCCTATCCTGTGACATACACTACAAATGTGTATTCATTTATAATGTTATATTTGTAATAATACAAACCGTAGTATGTCCAATATTCTCATTTCATAAGCGGTTTTCATTCTCAACAAACAATCTCTAACACTTCTGAAATAGCGTGGATATCCTTCATGCCATGACAAATGCACACCATCTGCCATAAATATATCAGGATCAACTCTCCACTGACCAGTAACGTGCTTCCAAAAATAAATCATTGGGTGCTTGCTTGCCAATTCTGATTTCAGTAAACCATTTTACAAGAAGAACTTTCTGATTATATCCAGGGAAGGGCTCTTTCTGCCTTACAACTATCTGACTGATCGCAACAAGTCTAATTTCTAAGCCCACAATCAAATAACTTGCATAGGATAGTAAAAAAAAGGTAAGAGAAAAGTCCAGGGAGTGCCACAATCACAAGCCGCAGCCCTTCCCAGACCCCAAGAGGCAGAGGAAACCGACAAATCCAAACAAGCACAAACCGAACAAACGTACGAAAAGCACTGAGATTAGCTCTCTCTTCCCCAAGCGAGGTAATCGCAATAACAAAAGGACTGAAAAAAAAACAAGAACAAAATGACACACGGAAAGACATACAACAAATCGCCTCGTAAAATAAACCACAAAGCAACAAAGTGTAAGACTAACACCGGGACCACCGCCTTAGAACGGTCAGTAGATGCAAAAAAGGTAAGAGAAAAGTCCAGGGAGTGACACAATTACAAACCGCAGCCCTTCCCAGACCCCAAGAGGAAGAGAAAACTGACAAATCTGAACAAGCACAAACCGAACAAACGTACGAAAAGCACTAAGATTAGCTCTCTTTTCCCCAAGCGAGGTAATCGCAATACTAAAAGGACTGAAAAACACAAGAACAAAATGACACACGGAAAGACATACAACAAACCGCCTCGTAGAATAAACCACAAGGCAACAAATAGTAAGACTAACACCGGGACCACCGCCTTAGAACGGTCGTTAGAGCAAACCACCGGGGGGAGGTGGGGGGGGGGGTTAAAGCACTTTTACAGCTAGCTAACTTCACCCTGGGTCCCGATGATACTCTTAATACAGAAATACATATAAATTCGGTTCGCATAAAGGCTCCCAACTCAGGCCATGCATCAAAGCGAAAACATAAAACTCAAATTAATCACTATAATAAACAAAGACGAGTACTCATGGCTAATTCTACTGTATGCCAGAGTAAATGAAAACCAATAGTTGAATCACGGCGGGCCAAGCCAAAGACATATCGTCAAGCCCCAACCCACTGGTTAAAGATTAACGAAGAGGCCGTCATTGAGTCTGAGGCCCGAAACGCCGTCGTACAATTAAAGAGTGAAGCATAGCCATCAACAATGATTGGGTTGACAACTAGGCATGCAGTCTGCCGCATAATATCCAGGCTATAGCCAATTCTTTTATAACGGTTAATAAGTTTTCTGAATTGCTCCGAAAAGTTAGATTTACCTACAATTTTTCTAAATCTGTACACTAAGTCACCGTAAAATTCGGGTTCCGATATACCTTGTTGCAGAAGTGTTTTCAGACTGACGCTATACTTTTCTAACAAGACACTGTGTCTGCGATAAAATTTCGAAGTTTAAAATAACGATAGCCCTGCTTAAGAAGTTTGGCAGTAAGGGCTTTTTTACGATAATTAATGAAATCTCTCTCATAACAAAAAAGAAACAAATCTGCAACAAGAGGAGCACAATTAGTTCCCATCGGAATACCAATAGTTTGCCTATAAAGTTTAGTTCCAACTCTAATACAAATATTATCCAAAAGATAAATAAGGGCATCACAGACTTTTTGACACGACCATAAATTATGATTATTATATACATCAGAAGTGAAAAATGCACATTCTTCGTTGCAAGCCAAATATTGGGTATTCTCCCGAATAAACGTTCGGTTAATTAAATCAATAAGTTTATCTTTTATAAGATGATGAGGTAACGTAGTATATAGTGTACAAAAATCATATGTAGACAATTTAGAAGCCTGAAAGTTTTTACATTTAAATTTATTGAGAACATCATTAGAATTTTTAATTGACCAAAATAGTTTATTCCGTCCCTTTCGTAAATAGTATCATAGTATCTAATCCAATTTTTTAACAGCAATAAGGCATGAAGTTAGCAGTTTGGACAAAACAGTAGTCATACATGAACTAGAATTAGCAATGAAACGTGCTTTATAAGGTCGTTTATGAAGTTTCGGTAACCAATATAACGTAGGAAGTCTGTCTTGCTTTTCTTTAATACTCACTGCAAACTTAGCAGTAATATCGATAAAATAGATATTAACAACAGATCTCTCGTCAGTAGAAATCCGTTCATACGTTTTGGTATCACCAAGTTCTTGTATTAGATTATTGATATAATAAAGTTGTCCCACAACAACAACATTATTAGCAACTTTATCAGCTGGAGCCAAAACGTACTTCCTATGAAATTCTTGGATACCTTGTTTCAAATATCGAAAAGATAATTTAGGCTTAGGAGGGAGAAGATCAAGGTTATTAGAGTAAAATAACATACGCTCATCAATGATCTTAAAAATCTTTAATTTCCAATTATTTAAAGCATTAGACTCAACATGCTCTCGTTTACACCAACGCGTACAGTAAGCCTCTCACAAATTTCTGAGGCTCCAATGTTTGGTCACACAAATCATTCAACCCCAAATCCAGAAATAATATATCGGATTTAGCCAAACGAGAATCAAGGCAATGTAATATATTGTCTTTTAGCTTTAAGCCACAATACCCAAGTACCTCAACAGTAAACCCATTGATATCCAGTCCAAGATTGCCTCTGGACGAATCTAATGCCATGTATTCGGATAATCGCCGCACAGATTGATGCCCAAACACTGAAACTTTCAGTCGCTGTTGGGCATTCATTACTTGGCAGTCTGGACCAAAACTTTCAGCAGACGACATCTTGAACATCCCTTCAATCCCTCAGCGGAAACAGGACCAGACAACATATGCACATCTATGTAGACGATTCACATGATATCCCGAGTCCCTCCCTCTGAATAAAACACAAAAAATACGTCTATTTGTCGTCTGATAAACTTGGCCAAAGCATTTTAAAGGTTACTGAAACACACGATGTAAAGGCGCAAGTCAAGAAAGTGAACAGATTACACAAAATATAATACTTCCAGATATTCTATCCCACTTATCAATCTACACAGAAAATGTCAGGATCCCTCAGCATGCAGACTAATACGAATCTGCAATTTGAATTTCGAGTGTTTGATCTCTCGAAGAACATAATGGCCTGTGTTATAAAAGAAATAAGCTCCGACGTGATCCTTTCCTGCAGTCTGATTGGTTGCTGCTCGTAAAACTAGGCCAAGTATTATTTTTAAACCGCATGATGACTGGCTAATAATAGCTGTAAACAGAATCCCTTATATGTTATAAAACGCGTTAAGCAATACAGCTTACCCATGCTGAATATATATTTAGCTGACTGCACAGAAAACACACTATCTACAATAATGTTCCTTTCTTTTGAACAACACAGTAACATGTTCAAACTTCAATGAAACGGTGATGTATTTAGCTAGAGATTTGTAATCTCTCCAAAAACTGAAGTTTTACATGCCTGTCTGTCACCAAAACGGCAAAATCTTACCACCCTTGCGTCGGAAGAAAATGATTTTTGTTCCGTATTCCCTTAAAGGACTACAATTCCGGTCTGATTATATGGGAATAAGCGATTGAATTACATCGCCCAATTTTGGATATTGGCAATCGTGACAAAAGTCAGCCTTATTTCAACTGATGCCAACCTTCAATGCTATCTACACTGAGTCTCCGCAACCATCTTCGGTAAATCTCCATAGGATTTTCTTTTCACAATACGGTGTTGCGCGTGTGGAGATAAGCAGCCGTGTATACAGTCAACTCTTGTTATCCCAAACGCATTTGGCCAGAAAATTTGATGTAAGGAATATATAGCAAACCAATATAAAATGTATTACTCCTTTTTTTTAATTTGAATTAGGCAGCACGTTGAGTTATAGCGTTTAACTCTGATCCTGCTGAACCCGTTGCAAATAGTGTAGATTAAGATCTTGGCTTCTGAAGAAGCCAACTAATCTGGATCTACACTGTTTGATATTGAGTATGCGAATTTGTATCAACTACCTGGATGATTGGCAGTAAATTAGAAGTGACATGTTTTAATTTATTCAGCATGGCAATGCTATGATTACAATAGTCAACTTATAAGTATATTTTAGAGTTGGAATCTGTGGACATCCATGCATATGTTGGAGACTCACAAGAAACACCATATGAATGCGCCCACCAGACAATCGTACCACTGTCAACGGAGAAATTTGACGAGAACTATTTTCTCAGCCTTCAGTGTTCCGAGGTTGCCCCTGAAGGACAGACTCTAAAAATCAAAGTTCAGTCCATTTATACATTACAATTAAATGAAGTTGAGGTATATGGGAGAAGCTTAAGTGGTAAGTATTACTATTCGCTTGACTGATAGAGCAGCATAAAATTTAGAATTATGTTCTCGATTCAGCTTCTCAGTAATGTCAGTATAAGAAAAGTAATCATTACATACTCCGTTTCATATACAATAGTTGTAGTAATGGCATCATAGCCATAATCCAAGCTCATAAAGCTGTAAACGAATAACGAATCAGAATTTCAGACCAACAGACATGGACCCCAGAATAAGGGTGTAATCAGGCGTCCGCGGATAGTAAGCATTACTGTGTAAAGCAAACTTCGCCCACAATGCCCATAAGCCTGAACGAAGGAAATGTAGGTAGAAGCTTATGTCCAGGATTTTGGAAGTCTACTTATGGCTCGTCATTGGCAAAAATATCAGAAACAATTATAGAAACTGCCAAATTGTACCAGATCATAATGTCTCATCTTAAGTGTTGCTACCAGTTTGTTTTTTTTTTATACCCCTGGCTCAACAACCTTGTAGTGAGCACTTTCCCACACTCCATGAATTCCTGATAATTTAAACAGGCTGTAGCATAACGGATTAATTGTGAAACGCAAACGCCATATGCTGGTGCAGAGAGGTTATTACTGCTCAGGAATGGAAAGTTAACAATGGGAAAATTAAAGTTACGCCGTTTGTCGTAAGTAAGTAGTAGTAAGCTTTCCATTGTCAATGTAGAGATAACAATCTAAGTATGCGGAGGAGGCTGCAGTCTCCGGTTGTTTCCTTTATTTCAAGTTCACATGGGTAGATGGATTCCAAATAGTCTGCAAATTTTGCGTTTTTCAGAGACAATACATAATCTATATATCTGTAGATAAAATTGAATTATTGTGCAAGGTGTTGTGCTTCTTGCCTGCTTTGAGGAGACTTTGTACAAACTCCGCCTCATACGAGTATAAAAACAAGTCGGCAAGCAACGGTTCACAGTTTGTCCGATTGTTTGATGAAATATCTGTCTGCCGAACTCCACAAACACATTGTTGATTAGATACTCTAGCACCTTTATGACAACTGCATCTGAGTAATTTTGTGGTGCATCAGAGTGATCCCAAAAGAAGTATGTGTCTTTGTAGCCAATGACAACATACTAAAAGCGACGGTTACCATTCTTATGGAAAAAAGGTAAGAGAAAAGTCCGGGGAGTGCCACAATCACAAACGCAGCCCCTCACAGACCCCAAGAGGAAGAGGAAACCGACAAATCTAAACAAGCACAAACCAAACAAATGTACGAAAAGCACTAAGATTAGCTCTCTCTTCCCCAAGCGAGGTAATCGCAATACTAAAAGGACTGAAAAACACAAGAACAAAATGACACATGGAAAGACATACAACAAATCGCCTCGTAGAATAAACCACAAAGCAACAAAGAGTAAGACTAACACCGGGACCACCGCCTTAGAACAATTAGAAACACTGGTTGATAATTCCCTTGAATTTAGATTTCAATTTATCATGATGATTAAATCGACTTTGTAGCTTTAACACTGTTTTGCACAAAACATTGCAGAACTGTTTGTTCTTAAGTAACGAGTCAAACACACCTAACGTTCTTTTGACAGCCTTTGGGAAGATATTGTTAGCTTGCCGTTTTATTCTTAAAGAAAAACTTTATTTGTGATTGACAATATTTTGTCAGGGACCATTTGTTTATTCTGTTTCTGTAGTTTGTTTTTCCATCTTTACTGTACAATGAATTTTATGACCGAAATGAGTCTGACTTTTGCAATTTTATGAAAAACTATTTTTGGAAATATTTTATTGGAATATAATTTCGATTTTCTCTACTGATGTTTTGATTATGGCTGTTCCATAACGATTCCGTGAAATTTCAGAAATTTTAAGCAAGAGAAACTTGTAGAAAACCTGCAACCAATCTACCTACCCTATAACATTTTACTATATGAAATGATCTTTTGATTTTTTTTTAAACAAAAAAAAGCAAAATAAAACAGTTTGGTGCATGACTAGTTAAGACAGAAGCTTATGCATTAAATCATGACAAAGGTTGCAAGTTGTATGCGCCACGCATAAAAAGAGCTGAAATAAAACAAAACATCACACACACACACACGCACGCACGCACACACACACACAGAAATAAAAGAACGTAATCTGAAAGTTGCTGTAATCAAAGAAAGATCCGATACGCAAGCAACCAATGCTAGTAAGATTATCTAACACGGGAATGGATATACTTTCAGGGGATGTAACTTTCTCTTAGTTAACTGAATATATATATATATATATATATATATATATATATATATATATATATATATATATATATATATATATATATATATATAAATATATATATATATATATATATATATATATATATATATATATATATATATATATATATATCGATGCGTTGGGGCTGGGGCATAAGTTATTGCACCATTAGTTAGTACGGTCCTTCGCCTACTATGGTACACCATGCCTGCCATAATCAAAATAGTTAACCCTTTTACCTCTGAGTTTATGAAATGGAACTTTCGATTTCAATAACAGAATGGCAAACTGTGCATATCCAGATAAGACGGCTCGTTACGAGCCGCTCTTCTGGATCTACAATGTTTCCAAAGGTATCTAATTTGGTCTACGAGCTGGAAGGTTCAAATGAAAATAAGAATTTATAGTTAGTGTTACTTGTCATCATATTTGTCACAATCGAAGGAAAGCAGACACTTCCTTTTAGAGCAGACTTCCTTTCAAGAGGCGATCAGATACTCCCCCCTCCCGCCTGTAAAATGGCGGAAAGTCTAGCGAGTGTATTCAGTCCCCTTAACTCAATATATGAAATCAGGATATAATGTCTGATTGCAAGAGAACTTTCCAAATAAAAATAATAATCAAAATGCTTTAGACTATAAATAACCCCGCATGAAATCGTCACAGCTAGCTTCAGTTGTCAAGATTGATATGTAGTCCACAAAAACGTGTCTTCGGACATATACGGATAGCGAAGGCCCAGATCAGCTTACGTATCCGTGCTTTCTGAACAGGGTCATTGCTGTCCGCAAGCAGAATCATTGGATGTTATAGAAAGTTTCAGTGGCTAGCAAATGCCTGGATGAGACTTTGAGCATGAGCAAGATGATGTGAATCTGCACATTTGCGCATGCTCGAAGGCATTGTTGTAGCTGGACACGGCCATATGAGCGGTGCAAGGACTGCGGCCGATAAAAGATCAGCCTTTCTGATCATGTCTTCTTTGCCCTCTTACATTATTATTGAATACTTTAGAATGCATTAACGGGCATAAAAGTCTCTGATAGTCTGTGCGGATGTCCATAGAGACCAGAATCTGCGATTTTCGCAAAGGCGGGAAATATAAAATAATACCCGGTTGTTTTGATCTCGGCCCTGGTCTCGGCCTGGGTTGCCTGTCTCAAGCCGAGCCATAACGGTGAGAGCTGAGAGAGGCCAATGGCCTCGACCAAGGCTGAGATTACATCAACCGTGTTATATTCTTTTATCATACGTTTATTTACGTAATAATATATTTTAGGATAAAAGAAAAAAATTTGCTTAAAACCAAGTTTACTCCTTAACTACTTGTTACTAATGCTTGCACACTCTGCAAAGGATCAATCAACAAAATAAAAAAAAATTACAAACAACAAAACTAAATGAGTAAATGTCTTACATTGGAATTTTACTTGTACAACTTTAGTTTTGCTGTCCACGGAAATGCATATTATTGTGGCCATTAATTGTTGAATTATGGAACAGGGAAAATGAATTTTGTCTCCAACTTCCTGGAGATGTCACACTTATTCCCTGATTTGTTACAGAGATAGATAAGTCACAGTTATCATGGACGAGTGCTTCATTTACTGCATTTATAGCCTGTAAAACATCTTGTAGGCCATTGCCATGCGAATGGTTTAAGGCGAGTTTCTGAACAGAACTTTCAACTGCCTAAGCTCTTTGAGAAGGAGCCGCAGTTGTAGTGGTAGGTGTTTCTTTTCGCTGCTGGTCATTTTTGTTATTTCGCAAAGCTGGATAGCTCACCGGACATGTGTTTCTGTCTATCAAATGAAAGGGAACTGTAATTGATGATAGACTGCAGATTCTTGTGGCCTCTCAGCTGCATAATCTCAGCCTGCATCAAGGAGTTTTGTAGCAGTTGTCTTTCAAGCACTGTGGTTAGTCAGGCTGCAAAACGAAATCCTGAGAATCGGAACAAAATGGTTAAACGATCAATTTTTTTGGGTAATTAATAATGTATAGCATTACATAGCATTACATAACACAATTGTGTTATTCGTATGAATTCGTGGGAAGGTTATTGAATATTTCAGTACACAGTAGTGATGTTTACGAGAAATTGTTTGGCAGAGAGATTGTACAATGTTTTGTTTATACATACTTCAAACTCTCTGGCTTCCATATTGTGTATACATTTTTAAACTAGCTGTCAATTTCGGTTATTTATCATATACCTTTCTCTGTCATGTTTTTCACTTATCCTCCCAAAACGTTTCTCCATTTACTGGCGCTTATACCACATGTCACTCTTAGTGGTTTTGTTTATCTGTAAATAGAATCTACTACTGGGCTCGTTTTCATCTTCCGGTCGTCGTCTTTGGTATTCTTTGTGCATTTTGATTGGAGAAAGGGGGTCCCCTGAAATATGGATCAAATTTTATTTGGTACTGTCTTACTTTGAAATATACTAGTAATAAATGATACAAAATAAACGCATTTCCTGTACAGGTATTTTCAGAGAGAGAGAGAGAGACAGAGAGAGAGAGACAGACAGACAGACAGAGAGAAAGAGACACAGAGACACAGAGAGAAAGAGACACAGAGAGAGAGAGAGAGCTCCATACCTGATTTCGGAAACAGGCGAAACGCTTCTTGTCTCGCCTGTTGTCCCATGCCTATTCTTCGTTGCCCGCTCTGTGTGTTTCAGGTATTCATTTTCGTATCTCCCATTCAGTCCGTAGTGCATGTAATTGTTAAAGATGACATTGATTAATGCCTCAGGATTGGCTGAAAAGAGAGAGAGAGACAAAAGAGGTTACTTCACATGCGCAAACTGAGAGAGAGAGAGGGAGAGAGAGAGAGAGAATTTGCAGTATACTTTATTTGTGTGTGTGTGTGTGTGTGTGTGTGTGTGTGTGTGTGCGCGCGCGTGTGTGTGTGTGCGTGTGTGTGTGTGTGTTTATGTTATTAGTCAGAATATCAGCAGAGGTAACCAATTTGATTTTAATACTGCAGCTGCATAAATAGATGAACGATCTTTGCGTCCCTTATAGTTCAAATAAGGTACAAACTCTGAAGTGATAGCAGCTGATTTTCTATGCAACAAAAGCATAAAACAACAGACGATTTACCCGCTCTAAGGTTTTGTTTTTACCATACAATTGCTTAAAATCTTTTTTTTCTAGTGACTCTGCCATCTTTTTTTGTTTTTGTTTCCGAGACCCTATTGTTTTCAAGTTTTAATTTTGGAAGCAAAGACATCTCGACTGTGCCTACATTTGTCCGACTGTATGATGTTTTCACACTATAATACCTTGTATTTAACGAATTGGCTAATGTCTTCATTAGTGACAGTCTTGAATATTAAATTGCTAGTAGTAGTTCTATCTACATGAAAATTGGTGGCTGGAGAATACTTGGACTCTTTTGGACACTGTGTTTCCACTCACATCCATATTTACATAAAAAATATGTTGGTTGTTATATCTCCGATCAAGTTCTTCAATTTCTGCTACAAACGGGCCCAAAAAGACGCTTGGTTTGGTCTGAATCCATTGTTGTTTTGTTTTCAACTATGAAGTGAATACACGTGAAATATTTCTTCGAGTTTCTTCCCTTTCACTAAATAGTATCTGATTTCTTGGCAATAAATTGGCAATAAGTTACCATCCTTTACATGAGAATAACACAAAAAGAATCACCAAACTTGACCGAAAAGCTATTTTAATGCTTCTCCAGCTTTTTATTACTGTCAGTTTAACAATTTTGTACCCTTTCTCAGTGATGATTTTTGCATGGCCGACAGAATTCTGTCCGGGCCCTCGAGACAGCTCTTTGGACTGTGTAGCCGAGATGGCAGGGTACGAACAGGGCGTGGGAGCTAAATCACTTATCAACTGTAATACAAGCAATAAGTGTATGATAAAATACCCCTTCACTTGACATGAAATATTTAGCGCAAAAATGCATTCTGTGTACCTCCATAAAAAAGCAATACTCGAAAGAGCCGCAACGTGCGGAAACGTACCTGCTGCCAATGGAATAGCCCGTGTATCCGCAAAATATGATTATATAATTTTTGTTGTCCAAATGAAGAAGCTTTGCATCATCAGTCATCAAACAATGCAACCTGTTAACATTCACATCAGACTCTGCGGGCTGATCTAAATAATCCCCGGGCACATATGTTCAAATGTAAGTTTCTGACCGTGCGGCTGAGATATTTCTTCGATTTGTGTTTGGTGGTTGTGCTGGTTAAATTTACGGTAAAGCGTTTGTTTAGATAGATATTTTAGCTTTAGCTTCTGTATTACAGTGCCAGATATAACTTGGGAATGCGGTGACCTACTGACCAATACAACGGGCTGGCTTAGATCCATAGATGGGGACGGCGACGGTTTGTATGAAAACAATATAGACTGTACCTGGATCATCAAAGCTCCAGATTTCTATATTGTCAAGTTTACAGTTCTGCGCATGAACATTGAGCCAGATGTACTATGTTCCTATGATTATCTTAAGGTAACAGTATAGCTGAACCAGGGCACAGCATTTCCTACAAAAAAATCTTAGTCTTAGGACAGCCTGCACTTCTGCGCAGCCTGAGCATAATCTTTGCTGTCCGTCTGACATCAAGTTGGATACTTGGTTATCAACAGAGTCGCTACGAAGATTCCGAGCTAATTGCGCGGGTGCACAGGCTTATATGAGGCTTGGCTGGACGCACATGCAATCTTGTAGGGAATGCTGTGCCCCGGATCATGTCATTTGTTTATATTAAGCCAGTAAACCGAAGGCATGTATGTCATAAAAACGAAAAGAATAGACTAATGGCAGTCAGAAAACTTGTCTGAGAAAAAACACAAAACAAGAAAGAACCCAAGTAAACAACACCAAAAAAAAAAAAAAAAAAAAAAAAAAAAAAATGCATCGAAACTTCAAAGTAAGAGTTATTTGCAACATCTATATTTGTTTAAGGAAACTTGTAGCTTTCAATTTATCGTGTATTTTTTTTTTTTTTTTTCATCGCTTTTTCAAGGTAAAATTGGAGACAAGTATAATGCGATATTTTGTTTTCAATCAATTGTAAGGACAATGTCCAGGGAGAATCAAAATTGTCCTTTCCCTTAGGTATCTTGGAACGGAAGGTGTAAGGTAATTGTACCGATTCCTGATCACTGCTTTCCTTTCTATTTTCAAACCAGGAAGTACATCACACTTGTGAGAGACCACCAAAAAGCAAAGTAATCAGATCCACCTTGTGTATCGCAGCTGTTATGAAAATATTGCAAAAATGTTGCAATGGCATCTGTAGATATGCAGTAGCCTTTTCATTCAGATGATCAATCCATGACCCGCGGGTCTCTTATTTTATTTGTTTTGTTTTGTTCGTTAGTTACAGTGTGCTCCGTTTACATAAACCCATTGACAAGCAGACTAAATCCATTTTCAGAATAAACAAACCATCATTACCCATTACAAAAGGACGATATATAATAAAGATATTATCCGACATTCTGCAATTTAGTTTTTATACCAATCATCGTTAAAAGCTTTGTTTTCCCATTAAATTGCAAGACCGTGGCTCTGGTCTCTAACTCTAAGACGGCGCCGATTTAAATCATTCATAGGAGCATTGAAGCCGGATGTTATGTCTTTGTTCTTCTAAATGTGCTGCGAGTAGTGGTTTTCGTTAACTTTGTCTGAGGTGTTTGCCACGATTTCTCATTTTAGTTTGATTATAGTATTTTTGCAATTCAGAAAACTTATTAATCATTATAAAAGAATTGGCTATAGCCTGGATATTATGCGGCAGACTGCATGCCTAGTTGTCAACCCAATCATTGTTGATGGCTATGCTTAACTCGTTAATTGCACGACGGCGGTTCGGACCTCAGACTCAATGATGGCCTCTTCGTAAAACTTTAACCAGTGGGTTGGGGCTTGACGATATATCTTTGGCTTGGCCCGCCGTGGTTCAACTATTGGTTTTCATTTATTCTGACATACTCGTCTTTGTTTATAATACTGATTAATTTGATTTTTATGTTTTCGCTATGATGCATTGACTGAGTTTGGAGCCTTTATGCGAACCGAATTTTTATGTATTTCTGTATTAAGAGTAGCATCGGGACCCTGGGTGAAGTTGGCTAGCTGTAAAAGTGCTTTAAACCCCCCGATGATTTACTCTACTGAACGTTCTAAGGCGGTGGTCCCGGTGTTAGTCTTACACTTTGTTGCTTTGTGGTTTTTTCTACGAGGCGATTTGTTTTATGTCTTACCTTGTGTCAGTTTGTTCTTGTGTTTTCAATTCTTTTAGCATTGAGATTACCTCGCTTGGGGAAGAGAAAGCTAATCTTAGTGCTTTTCGTACATTTGTTCGATTGGTGCGTGTTTGGATTTGTTGGTTTTCTCTTCCTCTCGGTGTCTGGGAAGGGCTGCGGTTTGTGATTGTGTCACTCCCTGGACTTTTCTCTTACCTATTTCTTTTAAAACTTTGTTACGCACGTTTTTTCACTGATTGAGCTAGTGATCCCCTATGCAAACCGAACACTCGTTTTTTCTTATTTTATACACTATTTGGATAAAAAGGTAAAAGAAAAATCCAGGGAGTGCCACAATCACAAGCCGCAGCCCTTCTTAGACACCAAGAGGAAGAGGAACCAGACAAAACCAAACAAGCGCAAATACAGAAAGCACTAAGATTAGCTCTCCCTTCCCCAAGCGAGGTAATTGCAATGCTCAAAGGACTGAAAAAAAAAAAGAAGAAGAAGAAAACGTACCGTGAGGATGCCGATTTAAGTTCTAACTGGTCATAGGTGGTGTTTTTTTTTTTTTTTTTTTTTTTGTTTTTTTTTTTTTGTTTTTTATTTTTTATTTTTTGTCTGGGCTTTTGGCTGTTCTCGGCGGGTCTATTTTTTATTCCAAGTTTTGTCCTGTATCTTGTCTGATCGTTGTTTTAATGGACCCTGCCAAGCACAGTCATAATACTATTGGAAAACGAGAGCTGATTACTTTGATGTTGTTTGGTTTGTGGCATGTGTATTGCCATGGTTTGTTTGCTCATCCTCTTAATCCCATTGAAAAGCTATGTTCTGTGATTGTTGCTATTCCTGTATATTCGAGGGGTGTTTTCGAAAAGAATTGCTCATTTTCACTGGGAACGTTCAAAATATAAATGATATCAAATCTCTTTAAATCATGCACTTAAAGTAGTCCCCATGACTAGAAATGCATAATTGCAATCGATGAACCGGAATGTGTCACGGTAAGTAATTTAGGTACACGTGTAAGGCACCGGTAAACGGCAGGTCCAAGCGCTTGTCTGGACCAGTATATCTGTCCAGCGATGCAGGTTTTCAATTTCGGGCAAAATAAAGAAGGGGGTCCATGTCTGATGAATAAGGAGGGTGTGGTAGAACTGCTACCCCTCTTTTTGAAAAAAAAATAATAATAAAAAAATAAAATAAAAGAAAAAAAATATAAAAAAAATAAATGAAAAAAAAAAATAATAAAGAAAGAAAAAATGTAACGATGGTAGGTCATTGTGGGGCATTATGATGTAAAAGTCCGACATTTTGTGGTAATTACACATGAAACAATTGTATTTTATGGACAACAAAAACGTCTTCGGTACTATTGGGTTACGTCTTCTATACAATGCTTCACTGGTTTTAATAAATTCTGATGTTGATATTTTCCATTGTAATCATGATTGCACTTTATGCAGACTGATAGGGTAGTTCTAATTGAGGCATGTTCTACTTGTTAAACTTGTATACCGCGACAGAAATAAGGGCGAGGGTTGTGGCCACGTAAAGTCGACTTAAGCCATCCAGTAATATTTTTGCTGATCGCTCTAAGACGGCGCTTCTGCTGAGGTACTGATTCACGAATCCATTCAGTTATTTCAAAAGAAACTAAATATAGATTCCCAGCCCACATTGATTTCAATAAATGTCGGGAAACATTTGATAGTGCTTTAAATGATTATTGTACGCGTTGGTGTAGACGAGAGCATGTTGGGTCTAATACTTTAAATAATTGGAAATTAAAGATTTTTAAGATCATTGATGAACGTGTGTTAATTTACTCTAATAACCTTGATCTTCTCCCTCCTAAGCCTAAATTATTTTTTCGATATTTGAAATAAGGTATCCAAGAATTTCATAGGAAGCATGTTTTGGCTCCAGCTGATAACGCTGCTAATAATGTTGTTGTTGTGTGACGACTTTATTATATCAATACTCTAATACAAGAACTTGGTAGTACCAAATCATATGAACGGATTTCTACTGACGAGATATCTATTGTCAATACCCATTCTTTCGATATTATGCTAAGTTTGTAGTGAGTATTAAAGAAAAGCAAGACAGACTTCCTACGTTATATTGGTTACCGAAACTTCATAACCGACCTTACAAAGCACGTTTCATTGCTAATTCTAGTTCATGTACGACTACTATTTTGTCCAAACTGCTAACTTCATGCCTTACTGCTCTTAAAAAACATTGGATTAAATACTATGATACTGTTTACGAAAGGGACGGGATTAACTATTTTTGGTTAATTAAAAATTCTAATGATGTTCTCAATAAATATAAATCTAGAAACTTTCAGGCTTCTAAATCGTCTACATATGATTTTTCTACACTGTATACTACGTTACCTCATCATCTTATAAAAGATAAACTTATTGATTTAATTAACCGAACGTTTATTCGGGAGAATGCCCAATATTTGGCTTGCAACGAAGACTGTGCTTATTTCACTTCTGATGTATATAATAATCACAATTTATGGTCGTGTCAAAAAGTCTGTGATGCCCTTGTTTATCTTTTGGATAATGTTTTTATTAGATTTGGAACTAAACTTTATGGGCAAACTATTGGTATTCCGATGGGAACTAATTGTGCTCCTCTTGTTGCAGATTTAATTCTTTTTTGTTATGAGAAAGATTTCGTGAAGTCTTTCTCACGTGAAAATCTGGCTGACATTATTGAGGCTTTCAATTCAACTTCAAGATACCTTGATAATTTATTAAATATTGACAATATTTGCTTTGACCAAATGGTAGACTGGATATACCCTACAGAACTCCAATTAAATAGAGCAAACTCTTTCGATACTGAGGCATCTTTTTTACATCTGAATCTATGTATACCTAATGGTACAGTTTCCACCAAAATTTATGATTAACGGGACGATTTTGATTTTGATATAGTCAATTTCCCTTTTCTGGATGGCGATGTCCCCCGGCGTACCTCACATGGGGTATACATATCTCAACTTATTAGATTCGCCAGAGCTTCTTCAAATCTTAATGACTTTAACTACCATAATAAAGCCCTTACTGCCAAACTTATTAGGCAGGGCTATCGTTATTTTAAACTTCGTAAGGCGTTTTCGAAATTTTATCGCAGACACAGTGCCTTTTTAGAAAAATATAGCGTCAGTCTGAAAACACTTCTGCAACAAGGTATATCGGAACCAGAATTTTACGATGACTTAGTGTACAGATTTAGAAAAATTATAGGTAAATCTAACTTTTCGGAGCAATTCAGAAAAAATTATTAACCGTTATAAAAGAACTGGCTATAGCCTGGATATTATGCGGCATGCCTAGTTGTCAACCCAATCATTGTTGATGGCTATGCTTCACTCTTTAATTTTAGACTCAATGACGGCCTCTTCGTAAAACTTTAACCAGTGGGTTGGGGCTTGGTTCAACTATCGGTTTTCATTTACTCTGGCATACAGTAGAATTAGCCATGAGTACTCGTTTTTGTTTACTATAGTGATTAATTTGATTTTTATGTTTTCGCTTTGATGCATTGACTGAGTTGGGAGCCTTTATGCGAACCGAATTTTTATGTGTTTCTGTATTAAGAGTAGCATCGGGACCCAGGATGAAGTGAGCTAGCTGTAAAAATGGTTTAAACCCCCGGTGGTTTACTCTACTGACCGTTCTAAGGCGGTGGTCCCGGAGTTAGTCTTACTCTTTCTTGCTTTGTGGTTTATTCTACGAGGCAATTTGTTGTATGTCTTTCCGTTTGTCATTTTGTTCTTGTGTTTTTCAGTCCTTTTAGTATTGCGATTACCTCGCTTGGGGAAGAGAGAGCTAATCTTAGTGCTTTTCGTACATTTGTTCGAATTGTGCTTGTTTTGATTTGTCAGATTCCTCTTCCTCTTGGGGTCTGGGAAGGGCTGCGTTTTGTGATTGTGGCACTCCCTGGACTTTTCTCTTACCTTTTTGTTACTATATATGTCATTGTATGGCTTTGCATGTATGGCTTGGTGACATTTTTATTTTGAATATCCGTTTGGACATTTTGCGGGAAGAAACTGTCTTTTTGGCTTTCTGCTTGTAGTCTTTCGATTGTGGTGCCGTTACTTTATATTCGTACTTTCTCTTTGGTATCTTGGAACGGCAGATGTTAGGTAATTGTAACAATTCCTGATCATTGCTTTCTTTTCTATTTAGTAGGTCAGTGGGGATATGAAAAAAATAAAAAAAACTTATTTTTTTTTTTTATTTTATTTTATTTTTTTTTTTTATTTTTAGTTTCTATAGTACTTGAAAACATCATACCATATTTTGCATACATTTATTCTAGGGAGAAAAAAAAAAACAGAGAAGATAGTTGGTAACTAATAATGGTTAATCAGAACGAACAATATTTTCATTGTGAATAAAACGCTAAGCAAAATGTCTTCCAAAGTGCTATCAAAATGGCTGTAGGATTTAATATGAGGCAGAGCCTTTACGCAGGTGGATAGATTATACCCGATTTACTTCTGGGATAATATGTTGATGTTTGAATGAGATCTGTTTTTTTTTTTTCGATTTTAACATGGTTTGCAATATTTGACCAATTTGACCTACAATTGAGCTTTGACATACAAATTAACTTGCTGTGTTTATGCCATTAGATGTTTCGTCTTATGGCTTTATCAACAGAGTCGCTGCGACGATTCTGAAGATTCATAGGAAGTATTGTTTGGCTCCAACTGATAAAGCTGCTAATAATGTTGTTGTTATGTGATTTTATCAAGGACAATGTATCCTAGAATTTCATGGGAAGTATGTTTTGGCTCCCGATGATAAAGCTGCTAAAATGTTGTTGTGTGATGACTTCATTATATCAGTACTCTAATACAAGAACTTGGTAGTATCAAAAAATAATAACGGATTTCTACTGACTAGAGATCTATTGTTAATACCCATTCTATCGCTATTACTGCTAAAAAGGGTAAGATAAAAGTCCAGGGAGTGCCACAATCACAAACCGCAGCTCTTCCCGGACATTAAGAGGAAGAGGAAAAAGACAAAAACAAACAAGCGCAAATCAAACAAACGTACGAAAGGCACTAAGACTAGCTCTCTCTTCCCCAAGCGAGGTAATCACAATGCTAAAAGGACTGAAAAACACAAGAACATAATAATACAAGGCAAGATATAAAACAAATCGCCTCGTAGAATAAACCGCAAAGCAACAAAGAGTAAGACTAACACCGGGAACACCACCTTAGAACGGTAAGTAGAATAAACCATTATAATATAAACTTTAAAAAAATTGCCTTTGGAAACAAAGAACACACTTCAGATTAGAAAATGGGAAGTTTGCAGTGAATATTAAAGAAAACCAAGACAAACTTCTTACGTTATATTGGTTACCGAAACTTTATAAACGGCCTTATAAAGCACGTTTCATTGTTAATTCTAGCTCATGTACGACTACTATTTTGTCAAAACTGCTAACTTCATGTCTTACTGTTGTCGAAAACATTGGATTTGATACTATGATACCGTTAACGAACGGGACGGAATTAACTATGTTCGGTCAACTAACAATACCAATGAAGTTCTCAATAGATTTAAATCTTAAATACTTTAAGGCCTCAGACTCAACGACGGCCTCTTCGTAAAACTTTAACCAGTGGGTTGGGGCTTGATGATATGTCTTTGGCTTGGCCCGCCGTTGTTCAACTATAAGTTTTCATTTACTCTGGCATACAGTAGAATTAGCCATGAGTACTCGTCTTTGTTTATTATAGTGATTAATTTGATTTTTATGTTTTCGTTTTGATGCATTGACCGAGTTAGGAACCTTTATGCGAACCGATTTTTTTATGTATTTCTGTATTAAGAGTAGCATCGGGACACAGGGTGAAGTTAGCGAGCTGTAAAAGTGCTTTAAACCCCCGGTGGTTTGCTCTACCGACCGTTCTAAGGCGGTAGTCCCGGTGTTAGTCTTACTCTTTGTTGCTTTGTGGTCTATTCTATGAGGCGATTTGTTGTATGTTTTTCCGTGTGTCATTTTGTTCTTGTGTTTTTCAGTCCTTTTAGTATTGCGATTACATCGCTTGGGGAAGAGAGAGCTAATCTTAGTGCTTTTCGTACGTTTGTTCGGTTTGTGCTTGTTTAGATTTGTCGGTTTCCTCTTCCTCTTGGGGTTTGGGAAGGGCTGCGGTTTGTGATTGTGGCACTCCCTGGACTTTCCTCTTACCTTTTTTTTTTCTAAATTGTCTACATATTACTTTTCTACACTGTGTACTACGTTACCTCATCATCTTATAACAGATAAACTTATTGATTTTATTGACCGAACGTTAATTCGGGAGAATACCCAATATTTGGCTTGCTTGAGAATACCCAATATTTGAATTCTCTCTCACGGGAAAATCAGGCTGACATTATTGTGGCTTTCAATTTAATTTAAAGATACCTTGATGGATTTATTAAATATAGACAATATTTATTTTGACCAAATGGTGGACCGCATATACCCTTCTGATCTCAACTTAAATAGAGCCAATTCTTCCGATACCGAGGCATCTTTTTAACATTTGAATCTATGTATATCTAATGGTACAGTTTCCACCAACATTCATGATAAACGGGACGATTTTGATTTTGATATAGTCATTTTTTTTATCTGATTGGCGATGTCCCTCGGCGTACCTCATATGGGGTATACATATCTCAACTTATTAGATTCTTCAGGGCTTCTTCACATCTTAGTGACTTTAACTGCCGTACACAAAATTTATGAAAACGGGACGATTTTGTTTTTGATATAGTCAATTTCCCTTTTCTGGATGGCGATGTCCCCCGGCTTATCTCATATAGGGTATACATATCTCAACTTATTAGATTCACCAGGGTTTCCTCAAATCTTAGTGACGTTAACTGCCGTAAAAAATGCCCTTACTACCAACCTTACTACCTTACTTACTTCTTAGGCAGGGCTATCGTTATTTTAAAGTTCGCAAGGCGTTTCGAAATTTTATCGCAGACACAGTACCTTGGTAAAAAAATATATAGTGTCAGTCTGAAAACTTTTCTGCAACAAGATATATCGGAACCAGAATTTTACGGTGACTTAGTGTACAGATTTAGAAAAACTTTGGGAATATCTAACTTTTCTGAGCAATTCAGAAAACTAATTAACCATTTTTTTATAAAAGAATTGGTTATAGCCTGGATATTATACGGCAGACTGCATGCCTAGTTCTCAACCCAATCATTGTTGATGACATTCTTCACTCTTTAATTGCACGACGGCGGTTCGGGCCTCAGACTCAATGACGGCCTCTTCGTAAAACTTTTACCAGTGGGTTGGGGCTTGACAATATGTCTTTGGCTTGGCCCGTCGTGGTTCAGCTATTGGTTTTCATTTACTCTGGCAAACAAAAGAATTATCCATGAGTACTCGGCTTTGTTTATCATTGTGATTATTTTGATTTTATGTTTCCGCTTGGATGCATTGACTGAGTTGGGAACCTTTATATGAACCGAATTTTTATGTATTTCTGCATTAAGAGTAGCATCGGGACCGAGGGTGAAGTTCTCTATCTGCCCTTTGGCTTTAACCCCCCTCCCCCTCCCCCCACAACCCCCCCCCCCCCGCCCCCGATGGTTTATTCTACTGACCGTTCTGACCGGTGTTAGTCTTACTCTTTGTTGCTTTGTGTTTTATTCTACGAGGTGTCTGGGAAGGGCTGCGTTTTGTGATTGTGGCACTCCCCGGACTTTTTTCTTATATTTATGCCCCCGCCAATTTCAATGTGGGGGGTCGCATATAGTATCACCACTGTCCGTACGTCCGTCCGTCCCGTCCCGCACGTAACACTTTTGGTTTTCATGCGATATCTTTTGAAAGCATTGGTGTATTGGATTGAAATTTTATACACAGGTTTATAATCATAAAATGTAGGATAAGTTAGATTTAGGATAAAATCCACCAATTATTTTGGGAGTTAAGGCCCTTTTCAACTTTGAAAAATTTTCCAATTCGAAAAATGGTTTCCGTGCGATATCTTTTGAAAGTATTGGTGTGTTGGATTGAAATTTCGTACACAGGTATATAATCGTAAAATGTAGGTCAAGTTCGATTAAGAATAAAATCCATCTATTATTTTGGGAGTTATGGCCCTTTTTTCAACTTTGAAAAATTGTTTCCGATCCATAACTTTTGAAAAGATTAGTGTATTGGAATCATATTTTGTGCACAAGTAAAATCCACCAATTATTTTTGGAGTTACCTCCCTTTATCAATTTTGAAAATAGTTGAAAAATGGTTTCCGTTCAATATCTTTTGAAAAGATAAGTGTATTGGATTCACATTTTATACACAGGTTTGGTTCGTCTGTCATTACTTACAATGACCAATCCTAATCAACTGTGTGATGTGTTATTATTTGTGTGTTCTAAGATAGCGGATGAGATCAATCTTAGCTCTAAACTGCCTGTTGCAGATAGAACAAGAGAGGTCTGAGGAAGAAAGCTCTGTTGGTGATGCCTTATCTCCGGCTTTCCGCTGTGCACGTTTCTGCTCGGCTTCGCTGATTCTTTTTGCTTCGTATTCACCAGCTCCCCTTTTTATGAGGCCTCGCCACTTAGTACGATCTTGTGCTGTTCCCATGACTCTGTTGGTATGTTGAAGTCTTTAAGGGAGGCTTTGAGGGTGTCCTTGAATCGCTTCCTCTGACCACCATGGGAGCGTTTTCCTACTTGAAGTTCTCCATAGAGGATTTTTTTTGACAAACGTTCATCAGGCATTCTGGTAACATGGCCTGCCCATCTTAACTGTGCCAATTTCAGAAGAGTATGTATGCTCTGCATCCCTGCCCTTTTCAGGACTTCTGTGTCTGGAATCCTGTCTTGCCACTTGATCTTTAGAAGTTTTCTAAGGCAGCTTGTATGGAAGTGGTTCAGTCTTTTGGCATGCCGTTGGTAAACTGTCGAAGTTCCGCATGCGTATAATAGTGCTGGCAGCACTATCGATCTATACACTTTCGGCTTTGTGCCAAGTCTGATTCCACTTCGGTCCCAAATACTTCCACGTAGCCGGCCAAATGCTGCACTAGCTTTGGCAATTCTAGCACTGACTTCATCATCAATGTGCATAACTCAACTCTAGACAATGTGCTTCCAAGGTAGGTGAACTTATCTACCACTTGCAGTCGTTGACCTTTCAATGTGATGGTAGGCTCCTTGTTAGGCTTTCCAGGTGCCGGCTGATATACTACCTCAGTCTTTTTGATGCTGATTGTGAGATCATAGCTGTCACATGAAACAGATACTTGATCCACATCTTTTTGCATTTTTTGTTCTGTTGGAGCATCTTTGGCCATGTCATCAGCAAAGAGGAACTCGTCTAGCATCTCTGTCTGCACCTTAGATTTAGCTTGCAACCTTCTTAGGTTGAAAAAGTTTCCCACAAGAGCGATACCTAATAGGTATGCCATTGTCACCATCTTGGAAAGCAAAAGCATCTGTAAGCATGGCAGAAAACATCATGCTGAACAGTGTTGAAGCTAGTACACAGCCTTAACTCCATTTGTCACAGGAAATGGATCAGAAAACTCGCCATCATTTTGGACCCTTGCAAGCATACCATCATGGAACTGCCGCACCATTGCTATGAATTTGGCAGGACAACCAAACTTTGCCATAATTTTCCAAAGTCCTTCACGACTGACTGTGCCAAATGCTTTGGTAAGGTCAACAAAGGTAATGTAGAGGTCCACATTCTATTCCTGGCATTTTTCTTGAAGCTGTTGTGCTGTGAAGATCATGTCTATCATTCCTCTGTTTTTCCTGAATCCGCACTGGCTTTCTGGTAGAAGGCCTGACTGTTCCAGGTGTTCATTCAATCGGTTCAGCAGGACCTCAGCAAGAATCTTCCCAGCAATTGACAATAAAGAGATGCCTCGATGATTGGCACAGGCTTGAGGATTCCCTTTCCATTTGAATAGGTGGATAATTGTTGCATCCTTGAATTCTTGAGGGATGGCTTGTTTTCTCCACATAATGTGAAATAACTCTGTCAGTTTCTCTGCAACTGGAGGACCTCCTGCTTGGTATATCTCTGCAGATATTGTATCTGATCCTGGAGCCTTGCCAGATGACAGGAGTTTTATTAATTTCACTGTTTCAGAGACGGTTGGGAGCTCATCAAGCAGCGGATTACATTCTACATGTGGTAGTCTGTTGTTAGCTTCATCATTGATAGATGATGGCCGATTAAGGACACCATCAAAGTGTTCAGACCAGGAGTCTTGCATGTCTCTGAGCCTCGTCTGAACTGTCTTTCATATGTTTGAATAGGCAGTCTTGCTAGATACTGAGCTGGTATTTCTGAGGTAAACCTTCTGTTTTTGGTGTTTCTCTTCAAGGAGTCCCTGAATTTCTTTGTCATTCTCATCAAACCAATCTTGGTGTTTGCAAGATACTGGTCCTAGGGAATCCATTGCTGAAGAGTGAACGGTGTCTCTGAAGACTGTCCAGCTCCCATCTACATCTTCTGAACTGTAGAGATCGTTGACGAGTGCTTGCCTCTTGCTGTCTTGTTTCAGCTTGGAGACATCTAATTTTTTTGGCATCTTCTTGCCTTGTGATCGTCGTACATGCTGACTGCGCAGGATGAGTTTGCTGACAAGCCTGTGATCTGTCTAACAGTCTGCACCACACATAGTTTTAGTCACTCTGACATCCTGTCTATCCTTCTTTCGCACTCTGACATAGTCAATGAGATGCCAGTGTTTGGAGTAAGGATGCATCCATGTTGTCTTTCTGCGAGTTGGTAGACGGAAGACTGTGTTGGTGATCAGTAATTCATGCTCTGCACACTTCCTTAAAAGGAGGAGTCCATTGCAGTTGCACTTCCCTACCCCTTCAGATCTAATCACTCCTTCCCAGGTCTGGTGGTCTGTCCACTCTGGCATTGAGGTCCCCGAGGAGGATAAGTGTGTCTGTCCGGGGTGTTGCAGAAATTACAGAATCCAAGTCATCATAGAACTTGTCTTTAACCTCATCTGGGTTGGTCATTGTGGGTGCATAGGCACTTACAATTGTTGCATGCCTCTTGCCAGATAAGGGAAGTCTCAGCGTCATTAGGCATTATGCCTTTGGGAAGTCCTGAAAGCTTGCTAACGAGGTGTGACTTGATGGCGAATCCTACTCCTGCTTCACGCCGCTCTTCTTTCTTGCGTCCACTCCAGAAGAAAGTGTAGCCAGCACCAACTTCTTTTAAAAGCCCTTCTTCTGCAGGGCGAGTCTCACTAAGAGCTGCAATCTCAACTTGTATCGGTCAAGTTCTCTACCAACTAGAGCTCAGGTCTATCAGAACTAGAACTGTCCATTAGGCTGCGTACATTCCAAGCGCCGATGGTAAGAGGTATCTTGTTTCTTTCTTATTTGACCGCTAAGTGAGATTCCTGCTGATCGCGGTTAACCAGCCAGGAGTATTGAAGCAGGCAATTGTTTAGGGCATCTTTTCTAGCCCCTTCCCCATGCTACGGGAGTGAGCAGTGCGATCCTAATAAGGTCTGCCCAGTCGCACAGTTCGGCTTCCGAATTCCCCAGACTGCTTCGCTCTTAAGGAAAGCGACCATATAGAACCAAGCCGCCTGTGTGCAGGTCCGCAACTACAGCTTCCAGTATTTCCTAACCTGCTGCTTCGCCGCTCGCCCATCGCCACAGGGCTTTTGTATGATTTGCATATATGTGCTTGCTGTGAATGTGTGTTGCTGATTAAGATGGCATGCGCTGTGAATTGGATTATAGTGAGGGAGAGGCGCACAGAGTCAACCTCACTCTCTCATCCTGACCTAGCTGGATCCAGAGGCAAGACAGTGTCAGGACATCTGGAGCTAAGCCCGGATGCAGTTGATGACCATGACTTCTTTTGTGCCTTGTCATGCTCTCCATGCTCCACAACATGCTGCTGCATCGCCATTTGGGCCGTTGAATCATAGTAATGATTTCTTTCGCCCCAGCAGCCGAAGCAGACTTTACATAACTGGAACAGGCAAATCCAGGTATGCAGGTATATAATCATAAAATGTATGTCAAGTTGGATTTAGGGTAAAATTCACCAATTACCTTTTTCAACCTTGTAAAAGGGTTTCCGTTCCATAACATTTGAAAAGATTAGTGAAATTGGATTCATATTTTATACACAAGCATATAATTATAAAATATAGGTCAAGTTTGATTTAGGGTAAAATCCACCAATTATTTTTGAGTTACGGCCCTATATCAATGTTGAAAAATAGTTTTAAAATGGTTTCCGTTACATATCTTTTAAAAAAAAATAGTGTATTGGATTCATATTTTATACACAGGTATATAATCATAAAATGTATGTCAAATTGGATTCAGGGTAAAATCCACCAATTATTGTTGGAGTTATGACCCTTTTTCAACTTCGAAAAATGGTTTCCGTTCCATAACTTTCGAAAAGATTAGTGAATTGGATTAATATTTTATATACAGGCATATAATTGTAAAATATAGGTCAAGTTTGATTTAGGGTAAAATCCACCAATTATATTTGGAGTTACAGCCTTTTTTCAATGTTGAAAAATAGTTTTAGTTTGATATCTTTTGTAAACATTAGTGTATTGAATTCCAATTTAACACACAGGTATAAAATCATGAAATAGAGGTCAAGTTCCAAGTAGGGTAAAATCAACCCATTATTATGGGAGTTATGATCCTTTTTCACCTTCAGAAGATGGTTCCTTCCGATATTTTTGTAAAAAAAATATTGATTTGTATGTTGGATTATATTTTATACCCAGGTATATAATCATAAAATATGGTCAAATTCGATTTAGTTATGCCCTTTTTTTCAACTTCATTTTTTTGCAAAATACCTGCGTGTGGTTGAGGATTGGCGGGGGCATCTGTATCATACTGACACATTTCTAGTTTTGTAATTAAGCCCTTACTGCCAAATTTCTTAGCAGGGCTATCGTTATTTTAAACTTCGGAAGGCGTTTTCGAACTTTTATCTCAGATACAGTGCCTCTGTACAAAATTATAACGTCAGTCTGAAAACCCTTCTGCAACAAGGTATATCGGAACCAGAATTTTACGTAGACTTAGTGAACAGATTTAGAAAAATTGGGGGGAAATCTAACTTTTCGGAGCAATTCAGAAAACAAATTAACCGTTATAAAAGAATTGGCTATAGCCTGGATATTATGCGGCAGACTGCATACCTAATTATCAATCCAATCATTGTTGATGGCTATGCTTCACTCTTTAATTGCACGACTGCGGTTCGGGCCTCAGACTCAATGATGGTCTCTTCGTAAACCTTTAACCAGTTGGTTTGGGCTTGACGATGTCTTTGGCTTGACCCGCCGTGGTTCCAGGATTGGTTTTCATTTACTCTGGCAAACAGTAGAATTAGCCATTAACACTCATTGTTTTGTTTATATTGTGATTAATTTGACTGTTTTTGTTTTCGTATTGATGCATTGACTGAGTTGGGAACCTTTATGCGAACCAAATTTTTATGCATATCTGTACAAAGAGTAGCAACGGGACCGAGGGTGAAGTTTGCTAGCTGTAAAAATGCTTGAACCCTCCAACCCCCCCCCCCCTCCTCAACCCCCTCCCCCCTCTCCGGTAGTTTGATCTACTGACCGTTCTAAGGCGGTGTTATTACTCTTTGTTGCTTTGTGGTTCATTCTATGAGGCTATTTGTTTTAATTCTTACCTGGTGTTATTTTGTTTTTGTGTTTTTCAGACCTTTGAGCATTGCGATTACCTCGCTTGGGGAAGAGAGAGCTAATCTTAGTCTCTTCCATACGTTTGTTCGATTTGTGCTTATTTGGTTTTGTCTGTTTCCTCTTCCTCTTGGTGTCTTGGAAGGGCTGCGGCTTGTGATTGTGTCACTCTTTGGCCCTTTCTTTTACTTTATTTAGCAAATAACAAAATAAGTGATGCAGATACCAAGGGAAAGGCACAGTTACGAAGCAAGGCCTCCCCAGGACACAAAGTGAACAAGAGGTATGTAATAGACAATGAAAAAAAAAAAAAAAAAAAAGCCACGTATGAACTATTCAGTTCAACGCTTAAACAAAGAAAATCAACATATGAACTATTCAGTTCAACGCTTAAACAGAAAAACAAAGAAAATCAACAACAGAGGAACCGTCCTTTAACAATCTATAGAATAAAACTAAAGATGGGTCTGAAACTAGTTGTACTCGCGCCAAACTTCACTCTCAATTCTAATGCAACTCCAAATTACATTCCTTGCCAGCTTCTTCCATTTACATCAAAACTCTCTTTAAAGGCATCTACTTAAAACAGGCTTGAATTTGTTCCCACGTAGAAGGAAAGGAAACAAAACCATTTTGACAGATTTTGTGAGTTGATGTGTGGTATGCAAGGCTGTACAGTGTGTGTGGAGAGAGACGGACCTAAAATACTTTTTACTTTGTTAGCAGTTGTTCGTAAGACAATGTATCAGCATAATCATTAATTTACTTAAAAGAGTTTTGTATTTGTCAGATATATAATGATACATATAGAATAATATGTATACATAAGACCCAGTGCACGACAAAGCCTACAATAAGATCTGTTTAACAAGCAAAGACAGATCAGCCTCTATGTTTATTCAGTATGGCAAGGGTGTTTGTTTATTCCTCTTTGGATAGCCCGGTGTAGAAGGCACATTCGATCAACGATGACTGAACAGACTGCGCGGACACACAGACTGATCTGTGTCTTCGGTGGTCGCACAAGTCTTATAATAGGTTTTGTAGTGCGCTGGCTCATAGATTAATAATTTCAGCTATATGAGAGAGCACAATATGAAGATTTTGTGATTGGAGTATATTGTGGTTTTATTCCACCACCTGTCATATCAACTTCGTCCAACGTTTTGGTTGTACATTTCCACACAGATCTGGGCATTGTTTATGAAGGATTTAGTGCAACATACTTACAGTTGTATGGTAAGCTAAATTCACTTGCGTTTTCAAATATCTTATGCCTATCAAAATAGCATAGACGACGTTCAAGAAGAGTCACAATCACGCCACGCACGCCAACCAATGCGCAAACTGTGAATGAACGATAGTTCAGATAGAATTTGGTTGGGCGCGGTCGAAATTACCACATGTTAAGGAACAAACATCAGCGAATGAGAATATTCGTATGCTACCCACTAAACCCCTATAGTACTGGCGTAGAAGATTTGAATATAATCATTGTTTGAAAGCTTGATGATAGTCAAACAACCAACAGCAGAATGAGAAGCAGTGTAAACCCTTATGTAATGAAGCCACATGCCCCTTTATTGGAAAGGTCCGGACTTTTTTCCATAGTGTTCACTTTGAAATGGAGCATTTTACTCCAGTGCAGACTACTTCCCTAAGTTACTAATTAGCATTCATTCGTGGCTGTAGGAAATTACGTAAACCAGTTCAAACCTGACGCGGATACTTCTATTATCCGACTATCGCTGCGGTGTGTATAAATTAGCCGAAATAAGCTGAAATGAACACAAACACAAATTGCTTCTTAATAATTATTAGCTTTCGCAAATAGTTTGGGCTACAATAAGCACGCTTTTAAGCTTTTCAAAAATCTTTCCAATCAGCAATTAGAGATGTGCTACAAATGCACACCTCTGAAAGGGGAAGTTATGCGAGAGATCTGAGCAGTTGTCAGGGTTTTTGCTACTTTGCAGTACCGTCACTAGCGGTTTCGCTACTTTGTAGTTTTCGCGACTTTTTCTTGGTGGAGATTTCGCCACTAGGAAAGTTTTGAGTCTTTCCGGCTCCATGGGCTTTTTTTCGTTGACCGGTATATAAATAAAGCATGCTAAGCGAAACGGTGTTGTCTACGTACATACAGTAATTACCGTTAGTGAACGGACAAACAGGTATGAACAAACAGCGTAGACCCAAATCAGACCAGAATCTTTTTTTTTTTTCTTTTTAAGCCATGATAACTGTCGTCAAAGATCAGATAAAGAGCACTAACTACAGAAAACAATAGCCCTAACAGGTCTGAGCAAAGAGTAGTATCAGAATACACTGCTGTCATTGCATGCATTGTATAATATTGTCAACCCAGGTCAGATCAGGAGCAGTGTTTACTATAAATTATTGTACATGGTTTGATAAACAAACCTGATAGAAACTCAAATTTAAGTGTTGACTTTGGTCAGATCAGACTTTTTTAAGTTTAAGCTATTTATAACAGTATGGATCTAAATCAGATTAAGAGTGCAGCAACATTATTACTGCACATATTCTACAGTGAAACAGGCCTGGACAAACCTTCAGACCCATATCAGATCAAACTGTTTTTTTATGTTACGCCCAAACATATAGCCCCTATTCATTTACGAAGCACTTCCATCAGATCATCAGGCTTCTAACCATTTCTATTCCCATGGCCTATGTAATGACGTAAAAGAAAGCAGAACACACGCCTTGATCAGCTACACGCTAAAAAAACCTCCAACCATGCTAAAACTGTGGTACATCTTTTAGTTCTACTGACTGGTATTTTAACTGTCATTCTGAGTCTTTTTAGTGTCAGTAGGTGACAGTAATTAAGACCAACTTTACATACAGGTAATACCGCATGACTAATTTGCTGTAACAGGTGATTTGCGCAAACACTAGATGTTTAATTCCCAGGTAATATTTCTTCATGTGCTAAAATAAAGTTTATGAGCAAACCTCCTTTTAAAAAATATCCAAGCATGCCAATATACCATACTACACAATTACATTGATAAAACAGTGCATTCAGTAAGGTTTGGTTGTTACCATAAACGTTTCATACTTGTTTTGGCCGCTTTGGGTCCTATTTGAACTGCGGCAGTTTTAGTAGGGACACTTTTGGTCTGGGGCCGTTTCGTCTGTATTTCGTTATTGTATTTTAATAATAATATAATATGCTTTACAAATGTATTTAGTATATAATAAAATTTAATTTGCTCATCCAAGTACATTTAGAACTATTTTCATCCTAATTAGTGGCAAAAACACAGGTAGCGAACTTGCAGATGTGAACACGTGTAGGTACTAGGTAGCAAAACCTTTTCCGCGAAAGTGTCTGTGGGGCGAAACTGCACATATTGCAACCTTGCAAGTGGCGAAACCTCTGTTAACCATTTGAACACCTCTGTTAATTCTAAAGCAACCACAATAGGGAGCAAAATATTATCATTCTAATGAACTCCTAATGTTTACAGTGAGTGTTCATTTTGGTCTGTTTCGATATAAAAGATTTCGGTTCTGTCCGTTTTTTATAATCTTAAAATAAGGCCGTATTCAATAAAGCAAATCACTCATGAGAGTTTTTCAAAAATGATTTGCCACCTTCTGAAAGGCTATTGTAAACACCACGTCTTAGGTGACCTCACAGTAGAGAATAGTTGTTATTCTCGTTGGCGAGCCTTGATATTACATGGGATAGCATATTAATAATTCTTAATTTCATATAGAATCAAATAAATAATATCAACCCAGTAAACATATTCATATCTTGTCTCGAACAAGCATACAATTTTTTTTCGCATATGCCGCCATTTTGGTTGTGCCAAAAGACAGCTTGAGATTAATTTGCGGATATTCTCTACCCTCTCCAGAAAACTGTCACAAATGAATGGAAAGTTTTGCTTTTGTTTGCGAGTAGCTGCGAACGTCTCGCTTAACTGAATGCAACTCATGTCGGGTAAACAAGCGAAATGTATTTAAACCAAAACTTATAGATTATATATAAAATGACCTTTTATGACCGTTTGTCTGTATGATCTGTACATGCTTGTTTAGATACAACATATTCTTGGCTCCGTCTGTGAACTGTCATATCCACAATTCTGGGCTCCATCTGTGAACTGTCTTATATCCACAATCGTGCTGTAACAAACCCTATTATGAAGACGCTCCATTGTGTTTGTTTCATGCTGGGTAAAAAATTCAGCACACAATAATTTGTAACGTTTTAATTACTTTTCCCAGGAAATAGACTTCGGCTTTTCATGCAAACTGTCATCGGCGTTATCTCATCGAGATTAAAATCGAGGCGGGGGTGGGGGGGGGGGGCAATCTATAGAGGTGCTCTAAGATGGTAACGCATCAATTGGCTACAAATAATTATTATAAATGAAATCGTCTTACATTAAGGTGTCAAACTGGATTTTATAGCTCCACTGTAGTAGTTTTTATAGTCAAACTGTTGCTTAGAGACTTAAAATGAAAGGAAAAATTCGTTTACCCTAAACTGAACTGCCGTGTTTTTGGATGTCATTTTCATTTATTTCCACGCAGAAACAAGGTTCCGTTCAAATAAATAAGTAAATAAATAAACAAATAAATTCAGGAAATACGACTGAAATCAATTTGTTGTACTGGAACACTAACAAAAACAGTCAACTGAACTGCTTCTACTTTCTTCTTTCAGGTATTCTCCTAAATTATTGTCCCTTTCATGCAATCATTCAACGATTAACGGATGTGTTTCATGACATATAAGTGAACCGAAGCACAATGGCATTATAGGATTACCTGCGCACCCAGCGAAGACTCAGTCAGCCTAATCATCCGTCCCGTATGGTTAATAATCGCTGCCCGCAAGTAAAAAAGAACAAACGTTTTGGGTAATAGCTGAAATCAGTCTATTCGTGCTCCTATAAATAGCCATCCACTGAACTTGCAGCGAAAATTCTTATCTGGCTAAACGGATGCCAAAGCTGATTCAAGTCATCGCTAGACACAAATGTCAGGTTGCTGGTATTATGGTGTTGCACCTCAAACACCTCCTTTCCGTGTTGAGCTTCTATAAAGACCCCAGATTTGCTTTGAAAAGCAATAGAATACCGCCTTATCCGAAGCGGGGTTTTATTAGGGCACGTGCCTCTCATTCGACAGGCGTTTGATTAGTTTATTTAGGTACTAAATCATCCATTTCATCAAACGAGTGTCATAATTTACCGACAATGAATATACCTCCTTTTCACACGCGCTCGTGATTGTAGAGGTTAAGTAATGTTTTCTTTATTATCAAAACATTTGAGAAAGATTTCACATGGAATTATTATCAATCCATGTAATGTTGTTTTGTTTATGACAAAATTATTTGTTTATTTATTTATTTATTTAAGTGTAGTCTACATGTCTTTAGATAAATGGGATAATTCATAAACTGATCTCAAATACAAAAGTGTAACCGCGTATAGATGTTTTATTACTGTATCTACCATGAGAAACTTGATGGCAATCAGTTACAATGTTAAAACTTATCGAAATAACATACCTTTTATACCCTGCCACACAATAGTGGCGGTGTATTATGGTTTTACGTTGGGCGTCTGTGTGTCTGTCCGTCCGTCGTACGTCAATCCGTATTTCGTTTCCGGATGATAACTTGAGTAAACATCAGTAGATTTTCACCAAACGTTGTATATGCATTAATATTATGAAGATCTAGTTTAGGAGTGCTAATGGGCAAATTTTATCAAATTTTGACGGAGCTATCTGCCCGAGACACGCACATATTTTCGTTTCCGGATGTGAACTTAAGTAAATGCCAAGGGATTTTAACCAACTTGGTACATGCATTGATAGTAAGGAAATTTAGTTTGGGATTGCTCACGGGCAAATTTCGCCGATGTTCGACAGAGTTATTTACCCGGGACGCGTTCATGTCGTGGTATTATAGTTTAACGTTTTGATTAGAATTGACATTCAGTAAACACGAAAATGCTTGATAACGTCAAAAGGCCAATTAAAACGACTTTAAATCATCGAAACCTATTTATTAGTGTATCAGCTCGGCTACTTGCCGCATCGATGGATTAATATACTGTGTCGACTTTTCATTTGAAGAGCATCTGGTAAGGGATATAACAATGTAAACACTGAATGACACATTTTATATTGTTTCACATTGCATTGCAGTAATTACACAATAAACAGAGCAGTCAACTTTTCTCTTTTTTGCTGTATTTAACATTCAAAGCAGTCCAATTTTCATTTTTTTTTTTTTTTTTTTTTTTTGTTTGCTTTATTTAACAGTCAGCAGCAGACTTTTTATTTGGCTTCTTTTTAAAGAAGCATCTTGTTTAGCCCTACATTGTTTGCTAAAATACCGTATATGTTATAACCTTACGGGTTCTCGAATAAAAGAGTTTTACAGATTTTGGTAGATTATCCATCCTTTTAACCATGTGACTTCTTGTTTGTCTTTGTAAACACGATATCTCTTTTGAAAAGTGGTACAGGCTGAAAGAAATTATTTTGCTACCAAGGCAAAAAAGGGGAGAACATTCGTTTTTTGTAGATAGGAATCATTCGCAGAAGCGAGTAAATATAACTATTTTGTCGAAGCTGCCTCCGCTGACGAGTTATGCATCTAGCGTCATTGCGTTTTATATAGATACACTATTTATCATTTATTTATTTATTTATTTATCTATCTATATTGTGGAATAAATCTGCAGCCAGAGTGTGTGCCTCGTTATTTGTCAGACATCCAAGATGCTATTTGGTTTGCTTAATTGGGTGGATATCTTGTAAACTCAGTGTCTAGATAATTTGATGAACATCTGGACGGCATATCACTTAAGAGATAGCTTGACAAATATCGGATACCCCGACAAGAACAAGGAGAAATGTTTGGTAATTGGAAAGTAGAAATATGCCACCACCATATCTTAATTTAACTAATGCTACCTGACTTGATGCTTATGTTAATATAGGATTTGTTTGTGGGGATGTTCTGGAAAATGCAACTGGACACTTTGGATTTAGTGCTGACATTTTTAGCGACAAAATGAACACTACCATAAATTGTACATGGGTAATAAAAGCAAGCGATCATGAAACTATAGAACTTTCGATCTTGGACATAAAACTGCAAGACCAATGCCAGAACCAGTTCATTAGCGTAAGTACTAGATAAAAGGGCATATGGGCCGCGCCAAGCGAAAACGTGCCTTCCAGAATGAGCAAAATGCGCAGATTCAGATCATCATGGGCATGCGCAAAGTATCATCCGGGCATGTGCTCTCCATTTATATATTTCATAGTTTCAACAATTCTCATAGCGGGCAGTGAACGCCCTGATCAGCCTGCGCTGATGCATGGGTGGATCTGGGCCTTCGCTGTCTACGTATGGCCAAAGACACTTTTTTACATGGCGCGGCCTAAATGATGTACTAAGTAATTCAGCTGAGCCGTTTTCTTTTTTTATCGGTTTATTTTGCATTATCCATTTATTTTTGCATTATATCTATTTATTTTATAAAGGAGTAAGTAAGACTGTGTGGACCTTTTTTCCCGCTTCTGCAATAAGATTCATATTATTGCGTGGCACATCAGATATATGATTTTCTTTAAAACTGCATTTTCCTTCCTTATAACACAAGAATAATTTAGCCAGCACACTAGAAAAGGGTATTTATCAAAAAAGGCGACCAGCAAAGGCTCAGGTAAACCCGCGCATAAATGCGGTCTTGCCAGAGCTCTTGTTTTTCGCAGACATGTAGCACGGACTTGTGAAAGCTTCAGGCGAAACACGCGTGTCTGTAATCCAAATAGGAGACTGCACATGCGCATTTAAAAAAAAAAGGAAAACCATAAGGTCCGCTTAATTCATCAGCTGGCTTGTTTGTGAAAAGTGTAAAACCATGTACTTTTACAGAAGCTTCTATGGTTACTCCACTTAACCGAACGTACCTTCAGCACAATGTTTACTGCTTGATAACAGTTTTGGAATGTAGAGTAACTTGAATTGGAAAATCTTTCTGGTATGCTCTAAAACATCTTTAACAAGTATAGGGCTTTGCTATTTGTATATGCCCTCAGGCCTTTTTGACAGCCGGCGGCTTAATAATGAAGGGATGCTAAGCCTGCACCTCTTGTTGCTATTTTTTCTGCTCTGTTACGAGACTTTTCTCCATCCTTTGATGCTTCGGGAGGGCTTTTCTTCGTGATTGTGGCATTTTCTAGGTATTTTTCTTTGGGCCACCGGTTGATCTTCAACAAGGTCCCTTTATTGTGTATGTCAACAGCGCACTCTCGTCTTGATATTCGCTGTTCGCGTAGGTTCTATGGTCTATTTTCGTACGTGGAGCAGCTTTCTCTCACCTGTTTTCTCTCTCTGAATAAAACCAAGCAACTGTCACTGAGATATTTAATTCAGCGTCTCTGTAATGGCTAAATATCGATATAATATATTTTTAACAAATGTTTGATGAAATATATTATAAAACTTCAGCTTAATACAGCACAATATTTTGCATTAAAGGCCCAATTTTCATTTCTCAACCTGTTCGGCCTAGAAATCTAGTTAAGGTAGTGACTTTAACAACTGTAATAAATTTCTTACTGCTAAACGTCTGAAACAAGTCTATCGGTATTATGCATTAAAAACTCTTTTTTTTTTTCTAAATTATATCGACTATTTCCTAAATAGAGCAACTGTTCTTAAGAACTTATGTGGACATCACGAAAACATGCCTATATAATTTTTACACCCTTAAACCCCACTTTTATATAGTAAACTGAGGTTTACAGGGATAAACATTATTTTTCTTATTTCTGTTCAAAACCATAGATTGTGGGTACTCGTTAGAACCGCTTCGGTACCCACAATCTATTTTGTGAGTAGAAATATGAAAAATATTAAATTTTTTATCTGAAAACTGTCAGTTTTTGGTGGTTAATTTTTCAATGTATTGGAATAGGCGGGTTTTCATAATAGAGGCCGTAAAACGTCGCCTCGAATTCGATGTAGTGCTGATATCATTACATTTTCTGGTACTTAGGGCTGTTGACCCCATTCTTTATTTGTGAAAATAGAATCCTCTCAATGCTTCTACGGGCGTGAAGGATGTTGCATATTTCGTGATTCTATATAAACAGTCAATAAAACTGAGTCTGCAATCTTCTGATTCTGCTTTGTTTAGCATTATATAGCTCTAGCCTTGCTTTCATTTAGTCTTTTCATTAAACTGTTTGAAGAATTTTTGAAGAATTTGGTAACGATAGAAACGAGCAATTCTGTACATTTTTTATGTGATACTCTAGTTCCGTTACATCTATTACAGTGCAGTATTACAGTTTTTTCAGAGTTATACATTCTAAAAGGAGTCCCTACCACTTGCATGATTAGTACACGCGCAGAAGAACGAAAAAAAAAAAAAAAAAAAAAAAAAAAAAAAAACGATAAAAGCGAGACTGTTTTCTGAACCAGACTAGTCCGTTTTTTCCAACCAGAACTCAACACGGACCCACATATATCTGTTAAATACACTACAACTGGGATTTGTAATCACAAAGGACCAGCAAATATAGATTACACTATAATAGTGTAGTGCGGGGAGATGACACTATCTGAACCTTTACGGAATAAATTAAGATACATTACACTTATTTCAGGATGTTTCCAATAATTATGTATGATGGCTATTTTATGTTGTTTCAGATTTATGATGGTTATTACATAAGGAAAACATGTCTTGGAATCTACTGCGGCTCGGTGGCACCATTTACAACAGTGTCGACCTCACATATACTCTTCCTACAATTTTACTCGCATACTGCTTCACATGTTGCTTGTTTTAATGCTGAATATAGATTGCACTGTGGATCTTTGCGCCTGACACACACAGGCCAGTTTAGCTCCGTCGATCGCAACCAGGATGGCATGTATGATACAGATATAAACTGTACGTGGATAATTGACGTCGAACCCTTCGAATTCATCACCCTTAATCTGACCGAACTTGATGTACAAGAGGCTTATCCACATCAATGTGACACGCTCCAGGTGGGTATTCAAACACCATTTCTTTTAATACCTTGACACCGTATCTCGGCACTATACTTATTCCATGTTTAAGACAAACCAGTTTGCTTACCAACCTTAACATCTCTAAGTATTGTGACAGACATAACTGATGCAGAATATATCTTATAGTTGAACCCTTATGTGGAAATCGACCTATATGCTACCAGAGTAGACCCAGTTCATTTGGCTGCCTATTGAAATGTCAGCATATATATAGATTACAAAACACAACGTACAGCAAATTCTTTGATCAAATAGTGCGGTTTCGCCTGATGGTCTTGGCCCTATCCTTACACTGAAATAAGTTACAAAAAGGTGTTCTTCACCATTAAGATCTTTCACTGTCGGTTTTGTTTCTGTGAAATAATACCATAATACCTTCGAATTTTGTGAAACTGGATTATCGACAATACGTGTTTGGAAGTAGTTGCGGTCATGGTACCAAAGCCGTAATCCACTCATAAATCCATAAACGAATGACGAATCAGAATGTTCAGACCAACAGACAAGGACTCCAGAACAAAGTGTGTAATCAGGCGTCCGCGGATAGTAAGCATTACTTGGTAAGCAAGCTTTGCCCACCATGCCCATAGGCCTGAACGAAGGAAATATCGGTAGAAGCGTATGTCCGGGATTTGGGAAGTCTATTTATGGCGCGTCACTGGCAAAAACATCAGAAACAATTCTGGAAACTGCCACATTGTAGGGATTGACTAGATCATGATGTCTCCCATAGAACTTCTTAAGTGTTGCTACCAGTTTGGTTTTTTGATACCCCTGGCTCAACAACTTTGTAGTGAGCACTTTCTCACGCTCCATGAAGTCCTGATAATTTGAACAGGTTCTGGCATAACGGATTAACTGTGAAACGTTACGCCGTATGCTGGTGCAGAAAGGATTTTACTGCTCAAGAATGGAAAGTTAACAATGGGAAAATTGAAGTCACCCTGTTTGTCGTAAAGCCTAGTAGTAAGCTTTCCATTGTCAATGTAGAGATAACAACCCAAGTATGAAGAGGGGGCTGCAGTCTCCGTTGTTTCCTTTATTTCAAGTTCACGTGGATAGATGAATTCTAAATACTCTGCCAATTTTGTGTTTTTCAGAGACAATACATCATCTATATATCTGTAGGTGAAATTGAATTGTTGTGCGAGGTGTTTCTTGCCTGCTTGGAGGAGACTTTGTACAAACTCCGCCTCATACGAACAAGTATAAAAACAAGTCGGCAAGTAACGGTGCACAGTCAGTGCCCATCGGTATGCCGATTGTTTGCTGAAATATCCGACCGCCGAACTCCACAAAAATATTGCCGGTTAGATATTCCAGCATTTTTATGACAGCTGCATCTGAGTATTTTTGTGGCGCATCAGAGTGATCCCGAACGAAGTATATGTCTTTGTAGCTTTTGTGTCTTTGAAAGGATTAAAATAAGTTTTCCTTCAAATAAAAAGGATTTCAATAAAATGATTTGGTATCAGAAAGCGGAGCAGTTGGTCATACATGTTACTTGTAATACTTTTTCCTAAATGTAATAAGTAACGCCAGCTCCTACATGTTATTGGTACGGTCTTTCCTAAATGTTATCTGTACTAACTGCTACTACAGGCTATCGGTACCGTCTGTTTCTATACGTTATACGTACCGTCGGACCCTACACGTTATCATTACGACCTGCCCCTAAACGTACAGTCTATTGCTACACATTATCAGTACCGTTTGTCCCTAGAAGTTATAGAACCGCCGCTCCATTCAAGTTAACAGTACGGTCTCTCTCTAAAGTTACCTTCTGTTCATACACGATATTAGACCCGATACACTTGTCCCTACAAGTTATCAGTTCGGCAAGTCATCTCCCTACAAGTTTTCAGTTCGGCAAGTCATCAAACATACGATCTGTTCTTACATCATATTAGTTCCTGCTATCCCTGCAAAATATTAGTATCGACTGTTCCTATATGTTCTCAATACCATGTGTTCCTAAAGGCATTTTATACCGTTTGTTCCTATACATTGTAAGTATTTACTGTTCCTGTACGTTATCAGTATTGGCTGTTCCAATACGTTATTAGAATTGACTGTTCCTAAACGACACCAGCTAGACCTGTTCCTACACATTATTGGTACGGTATGTTCCTACATATTATCAGTACAGTCATTCCTACACATAATTAGTACTGTCTGTTCCTACATATTATATGAATGGCCTGTTCCTACACATTATTAGTACGGTCTGTTATACACGTTACTAGTATGGGCTGGTCCTCTATATTATTAGTAAGTTCTATTCCTTAAAGTTATTAGTACGGTCTGTTCCTACATATTACTATTATACTCTGTTCGTACACGTTATCTGTACGGGTTGTCCTTACACGTTATAAGTACGTTCGGTTTCTACACATAAAAATCGAAAATAATAATCTAGCTGCTGGTCACTAATAAAAATTATTATCTATTTCATTCTTTGTAAAAGCTAAGTTTTTATTCTTTTTGGCCCAGAAGCATCGCCAAAATGTTTTTAAAGACGAAATTAAGGTTCTGTGATCGAACCGCTGACGTCACTTACTGCGTTCACGTAACTCTTTTTCTGCACGATTCGTCAGGGTGGGGTGGGTGCTTTTACCAACGGCGGCATTTTCTCTGTATCTATTTCTTGCGTTCTATTGCGTTAACATGTATTTGGTCTCTTTGGATACAAAACTGTTTTGTATGCACTATTATGCCGATAACTATGTTGAACAAGACCAAATTGACGGAAAATGGATAGGAAAATAGTTTTTCTCAACGTAAGTGACTAAGGGTAGTTAGAAGAAAAGCATTTTTTTCTGTGTTAGACTGAACTCCAAAACTTGTATTTTCGCTCGTAGCTTTTGCCGCCTGTGAAAAACTACATTTTGTGGTTATTCGGTGATATAAAGTTCGATCTTATACTTATTTTCAATGCCTACAATAAAAAAAAAAAGATTGCCTTTGGAAACAAAGAACAAAAAAATCACGAAAATCGGATACTCGTAAACAAAATCATGAAAATCGGATACTCGTTTTATAGGCCTGAGCCTCTTCATATGCAACACTGTAGTTTGCTAGGCTGCATACGCCCCTCCCCACGCCGCCCCCACCCCCGACACTATAGCGCCGGCTAAAGTGGTATTCAATTTTCAAAATAACAATAATGGGCTCAGTGATCCCAGAGGAAATAAAATATATGACTACATTTCCTGCGTATTTACCTTAATTTGATGTTATGTCCATTTAATCTCATGAAAACATTATAAAAATAGATATTACTGTCATGTCAAAGAGCGTTTTAAGTACAACTTTTGAAACAATATTTTACTGAGGTGGAATATTGGCGATACCTGAGGTTTCTCACTTTTTGTACACAAACGTTGAATATGGGAGGCTAGAAATGTATAGGCACATTACGTGATGTACACAGTTTTATTTTATTTATATTTTTTTTAGTTTAGTGGCAGCAGATTGCGCATGCTGATTGGTTCTTATATTAGTGCGAGTTCTCTGTAGATACACCTTTTATGTCATAACCAATATCCATGCGCTTGTCAATTGTCACTTAAGATTCTAAGAGCTGCTCAATGTACTAAATATTACACGTTTATAAAAAAAAAAGGTAAGAGAAAAGTCCAGGGAGTGCACAATCACAAACCGCAGTCCTTCCCAGACACCAAGAGGAAGAGGAAACCGACAATCCAAACAAGCACAAATCGAACAAACGTACAAAAAACACTAAGATTAGCTCTCTCTTCCCCAAGCGAGGTAATTGCAATGCTAAAAGGACTGGAAAACACAAGAACAAAATAACACAAGGTAAGACATAAAACAAAAACCTAAACTTTGAACACTTTGATGGTTTGTGGACTGCCAGGACCTAGACTGACAAAAATACATGGCCCTTGCCTACGGCTCGAGTCATATAATTCTGTCCGTCCAGGCCCTGGCCCTTGGGCAGTCCATAAACCTTCACAGTGCCCTCAGCTTAGATTACTATTGCTTTTGTAGTCCATACACCTTATTATTATGACCTCTCCCTACGTTATTAGTGTTGACTGTTCTTACACGTTGTAAGTATTAACTGTTCCTACACATTATTAGTATTGGCTGTTCCTACATGTTATTGACTGTACCTACCCAGCTAGCTTTCTACGTAAATCTACATCGGGCCGTCATCGGCCCGTCAGCTACCCTGACGGGCCGATGACGGCCCGATATAGATTTACGTAGAATGCTGACTGGGTACATATTATCCGTATGACCTGATCCTACACGTTAAAAATATGACCAGTTCCTACGCGTTATTTAAATACACTTATTAGTAGGGTCTGTTGCAATACATTATATATATTGCCTTGTACACGCTAATAATATGGCCTGTTCCTGCAAGTAATTAGTATGACCAGTTCCTACCCAGTCAGCATTCTACGTAAATCTATATCGGGCCGTCATCGGCCCGTCAGGGTAGCTGACGGTCCGATGACGGCCCGATGTAGATTTACGTAGAATGCTAGCTGGGTACACGTTATAAGTATTGACTGTGCCTACACGTTATTGGTACTGACTATTTCTTTACTTTATCATAATTGACCGTTCCTACACATTCTTAGTATGACCTGTTCTACATCGTAATAATATGACCTGTTACTACTGTTATTAATTCAGTCACTTCCACTACGTTACTAGTAGGGTCTATTCCTACACATTATTAGGATGGCCTATTCCTTTACATTATCATTTCAGGCTATTGCAATTCGCTATAAGTATGGTCTTTTCCTGCACGTTTTTACTATTCATACACGTTATTAGCCTAATCGTACATGTTTATCAGTTTGACCTGTTCCTACATGTAAGGAGTACATTTTGTCCGTACTTATAATTATATTTTAATCGACTGAGGCCTGTTGTTCTTATACATTATAAGTGCCTTGCTCGTATGGCCTGTTCTTACACGTTATTTGTAAATTCTGTTTCAGCACGTTCTAGGTGCTATCTGATCCTTTTCTTATTAGTAATGTCTGTTTCTACACGTTATAAATAGTGTCTGGTCCTACAGGTTATTAGTGCACGATATTAATACGGTCAGTTCCTAAACGTTATTAGTACGGTCTTTTCCTACATGTCATTAGTACGGTCCCACTACACATTTTTCATACGATGTGTTCATGCGCGTTATTACTATGATCTGTTCCGACAAGATATAGGTAAACGTTACATGTATCGATTTTTACGTTATATGTTTTGACTATTTCCTACATGTTATTGTAAGTTCTGTGCCTACATGTTATTAATATGGTCTATCCAACACATCAAGTACCCGCTGTTCCTAAACGTTATTAATAATGTTTCTTCCTATATTTTATAAGTAGCTTTTATAAGGCTGTTAGCACAGCCTGTCGCTACACGTTATTTGTACGGTCTGTTCCTACATGTAATTAGTACAACCTGTCACTACATGTTGTAAGTATAACCTGACAATAAACGTTATAAGTACGGTCTGTTTCTATAATTCATTAGTACGACTGTTCTTACACGCTTTTAGTACAGCCTGTAACTACACATTATAAGGACGGTCTGTTCCTACACATTATTAGTACCAACTGTTCCTACATGTTATTTGTAAGCCTGTCACTCCCCATTATTAGTACGGGCTGTCTCTATACCTTATTAGTACCGACTGTTCCCACACGGTATTAGTACAACATGTCAATACACCTTATAAATATGAACTGTTCCTACTCTTTATTACTACCTACTCTTCCTACACGCTATTATTATAGCTGTCACTACACACGTTATAAGTATAGTGATACTTAAGACACTTTAGTTACTGCTGCCGTAAAGCTGTTTACTGAATCTGTGTATCAAAATATAGGATAGATTGAGCTCTCAAGCCCTGTTCGGCAGTCCATCTAGGACTCAAAAAAACCTGCATAACTGGATTTGCCTGTTCCAGTTTTATCAAGTCTGCTTCGACAACTTGGGCGGAGGAAATCATTATTTAAATTTGAATGGCCCAAACGGCGATGCTGTATGTTGTGGAGCATGGAGGGCATGGCAATGCACAACAGAAATCATGGTAGTCCACTGCATCCGGGCTTAGTCCCAGTTGTCTTGACACTGTCTTACCTCCGGATCTAGCTAGGTCAGGACGAGAGAGTGAGGTTGACTCAGCGCCTCTCCGTCACTATAATCCAGTTCACAGTGCATGTTTTCTTAATCATTAACACACAGTCACAAAAAGCACACATATGCAAGCCACACAAAACTCCATATGGCGATGAGCGGCCGCGAAGCAGTTAGCGAGGAAACACTGGCAGCTGTAGTTGCGGACCTGTATATACGCGGCTTGGTTCTATATGGTCGCTTTCCTAAAGAACAAAGCAATACGGGGAATTCGGCAGCCGATAAGTGGCAAAAAGTAAGTGAAAAGTTCAGGGAGTGCCACAATCACAAACCGCAGCCCTTTCCAGACCCCAAGAGGAAGAGGAAACCGACAAATCTAAATAAGCACAAATCGAAAAAACGTACGAAAAGCACTAAAATTAGCTCTCTCTTCCCCAAGCGAGGTAATCGCAATACCAAAAGGACTGAAAACACAAGAACAAAATGACACACGGAAAGACATACAACAAATCGCCTCGTAGAATAAACCACAAAGCAACAAGGAATAAGACTAACACCGGGACTACCGCCTTAGAACGGTCGGTAGAGCAAACTACCGTGGGGTTTAAAGCACTTTTACAGCTAGCTAACTTCACCCTGGGTGAAGACACGATTCTAGACTAAGAAGTCCTGAAAAGGGCAGGAATGCAATGTACATACTCTTCTGGAATTGCGACAGTTAAGATAGAAAGGTCATGTTACCAGAATGCCTGATGAATACTTGCCAAAGAAAATCTTCTATGGAGATCCTCAAGTGGGAAGACGCTCCCAAGGTGATTAGAAGAAGCGACATCAATATACCTCAAAGCCTATCTTGAAGCCTTCAACATACCAACAGACCCGTGGAAAACAGATTGCACAGGATCGGGCAAAGTCGCTAGGCCTGGTATAAGAGCGGCTCGTGAATACGAAGCAAGACGAATCGGAACCTGCGCAGCTGAAAGCTCGAGCTAAGGCATCTTAAACAGAGCGTTCTTCCTCAAACCTCTCATATTTTATTTGTAACAGGCAGTTTAGAACAAGGTTGGTCTCAACAGCCATCGTAGACCACACTAACAGTAGCACTTCACGCATTTGATAAGATTTGGTCATTGTCAGTAATGACAGACGAACTATCGTTAGTATAACCTGTTACTAAATTTAATTAGTACCGACTGCCCCTACACGTTATTAGTACAGCTTGTCACTATACATTTTCAGAGTAGTCTGTCACTACACGTTATTAGAGTAGCCTGTCATTTCACGTTATTAAAATACGGTTTATTACTATATACTATTAGTACAGCCTGTCACAATCCATTATTAGTAAAACTTGTCATTACACGTTTTACTACGGTCTGCCCCCTTTTTATTATTACCGACTGTCCCCACCACGTAATTAGTACAGCATATCACTACACGTTACAAGTATGGTCTGTACTCACAGTTTATTCATCCCGGCTCTTCATACTTGCTATTAGTATAGTTTGTCACAACCTGTTATTAGTAGGTCTGCTGCTATACTTTATACGTACCGACTATCCTTACACGTTATAAGTACAGACTGTCTCTATCGTTATAAGCACAGCCTGTCACTACATGTTATTAGTACAGTGTGTTATTTTACAAAAAAAAGGTTGTAGCGTAGTTAGGATCTCATTCCAAACCACAGTTTAGGTTGGGCTTGATACAAAACAATGGATAATAATTGAAGGTATTTGCTAACTGTTAAAACAAGTAATTACATAAAAAAAAAACAATGTATATTGTGCACTGTTTAATGAACCTAAAGAATGCTGCATTGATAAATAGTAATCTAAAGATTATTGCATTCAAACATATAAATGAATAACATTTTGGAAGCTATGATTTTAACAGAACCATTATGTATTGTTTAAAATAAATCCTTTGAGTATATTTTGTAGACAAGAGAAATCTTGTAGACTCTCAGCTTACAGCAACATCATTTTTTGGTGTTCTGTAGATTTCGCAGGAGTTCTGAAATATTGCGCAATATCTTCAATAGGCAGGAAATTAAATATCATAAGGAATGATGGACGTTTTTTACAAACCAACGTGGTAGATAAATGTAAGAAATGCTCCGAAAGCATATAAACAGCCGTAGTTTGATCATGTTTTTCAGAGAGAGTGCGTGCTTTTCAGTCGATGTTCAGTACTAGCTGATTATAAAATATTTTTAAGTCTGTCTTTGAAACGCCGCAGGCGTTTCGTGTTGTCGCAGTTAAATAAAATGTAGAAAAACTAAAATAGACTTACATTACTTAATTACACAACGCAACTACGATTTCGGTTGTAAGGAGTGTAGCGACATTGTTTTAGAGTACTCTATAAGAACCGACTGTTCAAACACAATACTAGTGCAGCTTGTCACTACACGTTATTAATACGGTCTATTATAAAACACTATTAATACAGCGACACGCATTAGTACGATCGGTTCCTAATCTTGATTAGTACCGACTATTTCTAGTACTAGTACAGCCTGTCGCTACACGTTATAAGTACAGTCTGTTCCTACACGTACTGTCATTACCCGCTATTACTACGGTCTGTTCTTATACTCTATTAGTGCTGGCTGTTCCTGTAAATTATTTAGTAGTGCATATCCCTACATGTTAATCAGTACAATCTGTTACTACACGCAATTAGTACAGCCTGTCACTACTCATTGTTAGTAGAGCCTATCACTACACTATATATACTATGCCTTAGAACGGTCGGTAGAGCAAACCACCGGGGGATTAAAAGCACTTTTACAGCTAGCTAACTTTACCCTGGGTCCCGATGCTACTCTTAATACAGAAATACATAAAAATTCGGTTCGCATAAAGGTTCCCAGCTCAGTCAATGCATCAAAGCGAAAACATAAAAATCAAATTAATCACTGTAATAAACAAAAACTAGTACTCATGGCTAATTCTACTGTATGCCAGAGTAATGAAAACCAATAGTTGAACCACGGCGGGCCAAGCCAAAGACATATCGTCAAGCCCCAACCCACTGGTTAAAGTTTTACGAGAAGGCCGTCATTGAGTCTGAGGCCCGAACCGCCGTCGTGCAATTAAAGAGTGAAGCATGGCCATCAATAATGATTGGGTTGACAACTAGGCATGCAGTCTGCCGCATAATATCCTGGCTATATCCAATTCTTTTATAACGGTTAATAAGTTTTCTGAATTTGCTCCGAAAAGTTAGATTTACCTACAATTTTTCTAAATCTGTACACTAAGTCACCGTAAAATTCGAGTTCCGATATACCTTGCTCCAGGTTTGTTTTTGAAACAATAGCCTTAAGGGAATGTTTTCAAAGGTGTGAACAATTTATTGAATCTGACAGAGAAAATGGTTTATAGTATTTAACCTAAGTATTCTGATAAACACACCGTAACAAACAGAAATGATCCTGATCAGACATTATCTCACGGAGCATCTTATTAACATCTACATTGTTTGCCACTCATCTAGCAGTATACCCTATGTCAACAGGTAGCCAAACGGACGATTAGTTTCAGTAATATAGGGATTTAAGTTGTCTAATAGGGTTTCTACAGTAATTAGCAATATTATACCCCTCAATACACCTGTAGTTTAAAACTGTTAAAGTTTCACGTGGCTATTTTAAAAACAAAACATTTTGAATATGACCAGCATAATGATAAATCTCCGGTATTGTAATGTACAGTTCACTCACTGTTTCTTTGATAATAATAATAATGTCATTATTATCACTATGTTTTAATTTCTTATATTAGAAAAGCAGTTTATGAAATAAAATAGGACCAGCATAGGATTATTTATTTTCCGAATTACGATATATAGCTTGACTACTTTTATAATTATTTCTGAAAGTGGTATCAATAATAATGTTAAATTTATCATTTTGTTTTAATGTAATTTCTTGAATATTATAAATGATTAATTAAATTATATATAATTTATTGAATGAAATGTGACCGACATAAGATTATTTATTCTGAAAATTGTGATAATAATAATAATATAAATAATAATATCAATTGAAATAATCTTATAAGTATAAAACTTGTTTGAATTTTTATTCTTATAATATAACAATAAGAATATGAATATGAGTTGGCTTTTAAGTCCCTAATCATAAGCAGAATAATTATAAATTAAATACAACCATTGCAGTCATATAATAAAAAAATATCATAAAAGTGTTCTTTCAAAAACAACCAAATAAGACGGTGTAAGAGCACTATTTCCTGACATAATTATAATCTCCTCTGTGATAACCTACAAAAACTTGCCCTAGTGCACTTGGTGTTCACTCCACAGTGAACAATTGTGTACTTGTCTAGTTAACCGACGTCTATTCCATGTCAAAACGTAGTGATCACCAAGCGCACTTGGTGTAACCTTTAGTCTTAGCACTAATGTACGGTCTGTCCCTATACTTTTTGTTAGTGCTGACTGTTCCTACTAGTTCTACTAGTACTACTGTTCCTGTTAGTGCAGCCTATCACTATACGCTGTTAGTACGGTCTGTAAGTTTTACTTAATAAGTGCCTAATATTTCCTAACGTTGCTAGTACGATCTGCTCCTACATTTTATACACATAATTTATACCGACTGTTCCTCAGCGTTATTAGTACAGCTAGTAACTACACATAAATAGTACGGTCTGTTACTAGTCGCTTTATGAAGTACAGGCAGTCGGCCTGCTTTTATTTCGGTATGTTTCTATACACTTTTAGTGCCGACAGTTCCTACACGCGATTGGCACAACCATTTCTATACTTTATTAGCACCGACTATTCCTACTAAGTACAGTCTGTCTCTACATGCTATTAGTACGTTGACAATGGTATGCCTATTAGGTATCGCTTTGATGGGAAACTTTTCAACCTAAGAAGGTTGCAAGCTAAATCTAAGGTGAAGACAGAGGTGCTAGACGAGTTCCTCTTTGCTATGACATGGCAAAGGGTGCTCCAACAGAAGATAGAAAATGCAAAAAGGTGTGGATCAAGTATCTGATTCATGTGACAGCTATGCTCTCACAATCAGCATCAAAACAACTGAGATAGTATATCAGCCAGCACCTGGAAAGCCTTACAAGAAGCCTACCATCACAGTGAAAGGTCAACGACTGCAAGTGGTAGACAAGTTCACCTACCTTGGAAGCATATTGTCTAGAGTTGTGCACATTGATGATGAAGTCAATGCTAGAATTGCCAAAGCTAGTGCAGCATTTGGCCGGCTACGTGGAAGTATTTGGGACCGAAGTGGAATCAGACTTGACACAAAGCTGAAAGTATATAGATCGGTAGTGCTGCCAATACTATTATACGCAAGCGAGAACCCAGGGTGAAGTTAGCTAGTTCTAAAAGTGCTTTAAACGCCCCGGTGGTTTGCTCTACCAACCGTTCTAAGGCGGTGGTCCCGGTGTTAGTCTTACTCTTTGTTGCTTTGTTGTTTATTCTACGAGACGATTTGTTGTATGTCTTTCCGTGTGTCATTTTGTTCTTGTGTTTTTCAGTCCTTTTAGTATTGCGATTACCTCGCTTGGGGAAGAGAGAGCTAATCTTAGTGCTTTTCGTTCGTTTGTTCGGTTCGTGCTTGTTTGGATTTGTCGGTTTCCTCTTCCTCTTGGGGTCTGGGAAGGGGTGCGGTTTGTGATTGTGGCACTCCCTGGACTTTTCTCTTACCATTTTTGGACAATTTACCAACGACATGCCAAAAGACTGAACCACTTCCGTACAAGCTGTCTTAGAAAACTTCTAAAGATCAAGTGGCAAGACAGGATTCCAGAAACAGAAGTCCTGAAAATGGCAGGGATGCAGAGTGTACATACTCTTCTGAAATTGGCACAGTTAAGATGGACAGTCCATGTTACCAGAATGCCTGATGAACGTTTGCCAAGAAAAATCCTCTATGGAGAACTTCAAGTAGGAAAATGCTCCCATGGTGGTCAGAAGAAGCGGTACAAGGACACCCTTAAAGCCGCTCTTAAAGACTTCAACATACCAACAGAGTCATGGGATCAGATTGCACAAGATCGTACAATGTGGCGAGGCCTCATAAAAAGGGGAACTTGTGATCACGAAGCTAAAAGAATCAGCGAAGCCGAGCAGAAACGTGCACAGCGGAAAGCCAGAGCTAAGGCATTACCAACAGAGCTTTCTTCCTCAGGCCTCTCTTGTTCTATCTGCAACAGGCAGTTTAGAGCTAAGATTGGTCTCATCAGCCATCTTAGAACACACAAATAATAACACATCACACAGTTGATTAGGACTGGTCATTGCCATTGACAGTCGAACAAGAACGGTATCTTTCTATACTTAATTAGTACCGACTGTTGCTACACTTTGCTAGTACAGTTTGTCACTACATGTTATTAGTACGGTCTGTTACTACACGCTGTTAATACAGTCTGTCACTGTGGGCTATTAATGCGGTTTGTTTCTATACTTAATTATTGCCGACTGTTCCTAAACGCTATAAGTACAGCCTATCAAAAAACTTGCTGTTAGTACGGTATGTTCATATACATTAGTAGTACTGACTGTTTCTACAGGCTATTAGTGCAGCCTGTCACTACATGTAATTTGTACAGTCTGTTACTTTACTTCATAATACCGACCGTTACTACACGTTATTAGTACAGCCTGTCATCACACAATATTGATACTATCTGTTTTAAACTATCTGTTACTTCACCTTATTAGTACAGGCTGTCACTATACGTTATTAGTACGGTCTGTTCTTATATTGTGTTACTGCCGGCAGTTCATACAGGTTATCAGCACAGCATGTCATTACACGTAATTCATACATTTCCCCTATACTTTATTAGTAGCGACTGTTCTTACACGTAATTAGTACAGCCTGTCACTACACGTTTTAAGTTCAAACCTTTAATAGTGGGGTATTTTATTTCACGTTATTAGTACAGCCTGTCACTACACGTAATAAGGACGATCTGTCCTTAAACTTTATTAGTACCGACTCTTCCTACATGTTTTGAAAACAGTCTGTATTATCACATTGTTTGTACGGTCTGTTTCTAGATTGTTATAGTACCGACTGTTTATACACGTTATTAGTACAGTATGTCACTACACATTGTAAGTATGGTCAGTTCCTACAAATGATTCGTACAACCTTTAACTACATACTATTAGCACGGTCTTTTTTTCTATATGAATTGTGATACCCTCATGCTCTTAGTATTTCCAGCAGCTCTTTGTATGTACAATCCAGTACTATGCGATGTGGACAAGGTGTTTTGCTGAAGGCAACATCACCTGGTGCTCGCTGGATCGAACTCGCCAAATGTTTAATTTGCGATATTTAAATTTGTCGCTTTATCAATGCACAACAACGCCCCACAGTATTGGTTTCCGACTGTTTCTAAAAGTTATTAGTACAGCCTGTCATTACACGCGATTTGTACGGTGTTGCTGTATTTGATTAGAACCGACAGTTCCTACACGTTACAAGTACCGCCTGTTACTACCTGCTTTTTAGTATAATCTGTTCCTAAATGTTATCAGTACAGTCTAGAAGTTATTAGTAGGGTCTTTTCCTATACTTTATTACTACCAACAGTTCATACTCGTTATTAGTGCGATCTGATCCTACAAATAAGTAGTACGGTTTGTTTCTACAAGATATTTGTACGGCCCGTTCCTGAACATTATTATTATGGTCTGTTACTACAAGTTATTAGCATGATACTCTTGTGATTATCTGCTCCTACAATTTATAAGTACTAGAGGTTCCTACTTGTTCTTAGTACGGTCTGTGTCGATACCTTATTAGTTCAGTCTCCTGCTACAAAATAGTATGGATTGTTCCCACACATTATTTGCTTTACTGTTCCTACATGTACTTGTACAAGCACAGCCTGTTCCTATATTTTATGAGTATGGTCTGTTCTAACAAATTCTTAGAATAGTCTTCTTTTACATGTTATTAATGTTGACTGTTCTTACACGTTTCAGTGCGATCTTGTCCTACGCATTATAAGTATTGAGTATTCCTTCATGTTATTAGTCGGTCTGTTTCCACAAATCATTAATAAGGACACAGGCTATTTATACGATATGTTCCTAAAAATTAATAATATAGTCTGTTCTTACAGGTTATTGTTGCAGCCTATCCCTGCACTGTATAACTATGGTCTAATCTTACACGGTATTTGTGTTGACTGTTTCTGCTTTATCAGTACAATTCTGCCCTACGCGTTGTTAGAACGGTCTTTTCTTTCATGTTCTTAGTACGGTCTGTTGCTACACGATATTACTTCAGTCTGTTCAAATGTCTGTACATCATCATAGTGTTATTTTTTTATTTCCATTGGGATCATTTATCCCATCCTAGTTATTTTAAAAATCGTATGCCGCTTAAGCCGGCGCTGGGTTTGGGGGGGGGGGGGTGGAGGCGGTGGGGCGGGTGGGGGGTGTATGCAACCTCCCAAACTACAGTGTTGAATATAAATAGACTCAATCAAACCGAGATTTTGGTTTTCCTGATTTTGTGACTTTTTTTTGGTGTGTTTTTTTTTTTTTTTGTTTCCAAAGGCAATCCTTTTTTACTTGTTTTTTATGAATTCTAGTCGGTCTGATCCTACATGTTTTAGTACGGCACATTCGTACAGGGTTTTGGTTCCGTCTCTTCTTAAAATGTATTAGTCTGGTCTGTATCACATGTCCTTAGTACTTTTCTGTTCCTCGCTGTTCCTAGAAGTTATAAGAAAGACATGTCCCTACATATTCTTAGTAAAAGTATGTTTATACAAGTTATTAATACGCTTTATTCCTACACGCTGCTAGCTGCAAGCTGCTAGTATTGTCTGTGCTACACAGTTTTGATATCGGCGGCGTCTTCAATTTAGTTATTAGTACACTCAGTTCTTACGTGTTCCTCCTACGGTCTGCTTCTACACGTTATTAGTTCCGTCTGTTCCTACACTACACGTTATCAGTATCACAAGTTATTAGTGGTTCTGTTCATGCAAGTTATGAAGAATTGACTATTCATACACCTTGTTAGTTCAATTTTTCCTACAAGTTGTGAAAAAAGCCTGTTCGTACACGTTACTAGTATAGTTTGTTCATAAAGTTACTAGTACGGTCTGTTTTTAAATGTTTCGTCTGTTTCTACACAATATAAGTACGTTTTGTTTCCAAACGGGCGATTCATACATGTTATTATTATCGTCTGTATTATACGGTATAATACTTTCTGTCTTCCTCATAATAAATGCCGCCAATTCCTTACCGGTAATAGCTCTGCATATTCCTTATCATTATTAGTACCGCCTAGTTCTAAACGTTACTATAGAAAAATATAGCGTCAGTCTGAAAACACTTCTGCAACAGGATATATCGGAACTCGAATTTTACGGTGACTTAGTATACAGATTTAGAAAAATTGTAGGTAAATCTAACTTTTCGGAGCAATTCAGAAAACTTATTAATCGTTATAACAAATGGCTACAGCCTGGATATTATGCGGCAGACTGCATGCCTAGTTGTCAACCCAATCATTGTTGATGGCTATGCTTCACTCTTTAATTGCACGACGGCGGATCGGGCCTCAGACTCAATGACGGCCTCTTCGTAAAACTTTAACCAGTGGGTAGGGGCTTGACAATATGTCTTTGGCTTGGCCCGCCGTGGTTCAACTATTGATTTTCATTTACTCTGGCATACAGTAGAATTAGCCATTAGTACTCGTCTTTGTTTATTATAGTGATTAATTTGATTTTTAAGTTTTCGCTTTGATGCATTGACTGAGTTGGGAGCCTTTATGCGGACCGAATTTTTATATATTTCTGTATTAAGAGTAGCATCGGGACCCAGGGTGAAGTTAGCTAGCTCTAAAAGTGCTTTAAGCCCCACTTCCACACTCCCCCCCCCCCCCCACCCCCCGCTCCCGATCGTTTGCTCTACCGACCGTTCTAAGGCGGTGGTCTCGGTGTTAGTCTTAATCTTTGTTGCTTTGTGGTTTATTCTACGAGGCGATTTGTTGTATGTCTTTCCGTGTGTCATTTTGTTCTTGTGTTTTTCAGTCCTTTTGGTATTGCGATTACCTCGCTTGGGGAAGAGAGAGCTAAACTTAGTGCTTTTCGTACGTTTGTTCGGTTTGTGCTTGTTTAGATTTGTCGGTTTCCTCTTCCTCTTGTGGTCTGGGGAGGGCTGCGGTTTGTGATAGTGGCACTCCCTGGACTTTTCTCTTACCTTTTTTGTATGATATATTCATCCACGTTATAAGTACGGTCTGTTCCTACACATTATTAGTATAATCTGTTCCTTTAATGTATTAGTACGGTCTGTTTCTACAAAGGATACGTACGTTCTGTTCCTAAACGTTATAAGTACGGTCAGTTCCTACACGTTTTAACTACGGTCTTTTCTTTAACGCTATCATTACGGTCTATTTCTACACATTATTAGAACAGTTTGTCCCTCAACGTAATAAGTACTGTCTGGTCCTATACGTTATAAGTATGGTAAGTTACTACACGTTATTAGTACGTTCTATTCCTACATGACAGTATGGTCTGTTACTTAACGTAATTAGTACCGCCTATTCCTACATGTTATTAGTACTGCCAGTTGTTATACATTATCTGTACGATTTGCTCCTACACGTTATTAGTGCGGCCTGTTCCCACACGTCATTAGTACGTTTTGTTTGTTCCTTAACGTTATTGATACGGTATACTCCTACACGATATTAATACGGCCTCGTTTAACGCATTTTAGTATATTGTCTTCCTATACGTTATACGCACGATCTGTTCGGACACGTTATAAGTACTGTCTGTTCCTTAACGTTATTAGTACTATGTATCTTCCTACACGTTATTAGTACGGTCTGTTCCGACACGTTATTAGTGTTGTCTGTTCCTACACGCCATTTGCTCGATCTGTTCCTACACGTTTTAAGTACGATCTGTTTAACAGCGCTATTAGTACGGTATGTTCCTACATGTTATTATTACAGTCTGTTCCTACACGTTATAAGTACGGGTCTGTTCATATAATTTATTAGTATAGTCTGTGTCTGCGTTTTAGAAGTACGTTTTGTTTATACACATTATTTGTCTTAACGGTATAAGTACAGTTTGTTCCTACACGTTATTAATACGGTCTGTTATTTAACGTTATTAGTACGATCTGTTCCTACATGTTGTTTGTATGACATATTCTTACACCTTATTGACACGGTCTATCCCTGTGTGTTATTAGAACGGTCTGTTCCTACACGTTATTAGTACGGTCTGTTCCTCAGGTCCTACTCGGTATTAGTACAGTCTGTTCCTACAAGTTATTGGTACAGTCTGTTTCTAAACGTTATACGTATCGTTTCCTACAAGCTATAAGTACAATCTTTACCTACGCGTTTAGAGTACGATATGTTTATACGCATCATACACACGTTATATGTACAGTTTGTTAATACACATTATTAGTACGATCTGTTCCGAAACGTTATTAGTACGATCTGTTCCGAAACGTTATAAGTATGCGTTTTCTTACACCTCATTATCACGGTCTATTCATGCATGTTATTAGTACGGCCTGATCATACACGTTATAAGTAAGGTCTTGTCCTGCACGTTATTAATGTTATCTCTTCTTACACAATATAAGTAAGGTCTATTCAATAATAATACCGTCTGTCCCAACACGTTATTAAAACAATCTGTTCATACAATCTTTTAGTATGGTTTGTGGCTCTACGTTATTAGTACTAAATATTTCTACACATTATTAGTACGATTTTTACCTTAACGTTATTAGTACGAGCAGTTCCTGCACGTAATGTACGTTTTTTTCCTTAACGTTATAAGTACTGTCTGTTCCTACTCGTTATTAGTGTGATATGATCCAAACCGTTATTAGAACGGTCTTTTCCTACATGCCATTAGTATGGCCTGTCTCCTTAACGTTAGTTGTACGGTCTGTTCAAACACGTTAGTAGTATGACCTGTTCCTATACGTTAATCGTTTGACCTGTTCCTGTATATTAATGAAACAACCTTACTTAGAACATGTAGGAACTGGCCGCATTAATAAATTGTAAAATTAGACCGTATGAGTACTGAAAGCTTAGAGATATACACTGTACTTATAATTTGTAGGAACAGACAGACTAATAAAGTGTAGTTATAAGAACACGTTGGAAGAGACCACAGTAACAAAGCGAAAGAAAATTCAACACTTGTTTATTGTAGGAACAGACTGTGCTTATATCATGCAAGATCGGACCTTATTTATCACGTGTAGTAGCTGACCGTACCAATAATGTGTAGGAACAGACCGTACTGAAGATTTGTAGGAACAGTTTATACTAACAACATGCAGGAACGGACCTTACTAATAACATGTAGGAAAATTCCATACTAATAGCCTGTAGGAACAGACGGTACTTACATTTTGTAGGAATAGACCGTCTTAATAACTTTTAGGAACAGACCGTACTAATGACTTCTAGGAACTAACAGTATAAAAGGCGTATAAACAGACTATACAATTAACTGGAAGAAACCGTGTAGTAAAAGACCGTGCTAATAATTTGATATAGAAACAGACGAAATAACATGCATAAAAAGCAATATTAATAATGTGCAGACACTTACCGCACTAATAGCATGTAGGTACAAACTGTGCTAGTAAGTCGTAGGAAACGTCAATACTCATGACGTATAAAACTAACTCTTAGGAACATATTGTAATAAAAAAGGGTAGTAACTTTATTAATACTGTCGGTTCCTACATGTGCTTAGTATGGTTTGTTCCAACACGTTATAAGTAGGGTCTGTTCCTACACAACATTATGGTCTGTTTCAACGAGTAATAAGCACGGTCTTTGCTTATACATCATTAGAATGTTCTGTTGCACACGTTATTTGTATCTACAATAAATATACACTGTCGTTGGCGTTGTGGCATTGTGACTTTACGGCGCTTTGAAAAGGCATTGTTGTGTCAAGGTGTTTTGCTGTGTGTTGTCTCATACAGTACATGTAGAAGCATTTCTTCATTAAGAAACTTATTTACTGTACCATTGCAGATTTATGACGGGACAGGAAATAAAAGTAAACTTGTAGGAACTTATTGTGGTTCTACACCACCGTCAGTGATCATGTCAACAACAACGACACTGATTGTAAAACTGATAGCTAGGGCAAGCAACAGTGGGTCAGGATTTAAGGCACAATATGCGGTGGAGTGTGGGCGCGTTTACAGGACTGAGTTTGGTTTAGTGAGTTCTGTCGATGCGGATGGAGATGGTCAATATGATCCCTATCTGCTGTGTACTTGGATCATTATAGCTGACAAGTATCAGAATATAGAATTTACAATAACATCTATAGATATACAGTACAAGGTTGAGTACTACAGTTCAGTGCCAACTTGTGTTTATGATAAACTAAGGGTAAGTAAATGAGACAGACTACCATTGATTTTTTCCGATATACAACATGCATTACTGCAATTATTCTAAATCTCACAGATTTTTTCTTGTTTTAAGTTCAAATGGTAAACACTAGGTACTGGCCTGACAGCAGTCCCTCTGAAATGTACAAAAACCAGATTAAAGTGTGTAAGTTTGTGTGGTATGTAAAAAGTTTGTCGTGTCGTATCTTTAACAATTTTATATTTAAGTTTCTGAAGAGCCATCTTTGATTCTGATCAGAACCATTGTTCGAAATTGGGATCTCAGTCAAACATCAAAATAGAATTGCAAACAATGTAGATCATAATAAGACAGCTCATGATGAGCCATCGAATTTAGATCTGCACAGTTTGAATATGTATTTGTACCGGCCTACAGGGTCGAAAAGATTAAAATGTCTTCATTGGGCTATATATATAATATAATATTATCATTGATTTTGTAGTGCTGTACAATATTGTATAACCAGTGACTTTTTGGGGCCATACAATATAAGCCAGCGCACGACACAACTTACAATAAAACGTGTGCGACCAGCGAAGACTGTCCAAAGAGAGATAATCGAGAACCCTTCTTATAATGTGTGGTTGTACAGGCCTATCTTAATATTCGTTGGTCACAAAGATACATGTATTGTTGTATATTTTGTCGTGCGCTGGCTTATATAGCATTATCAGTGACATCGTGAGGCTGCACATTATAGCATTTTCAGTGACTTCGTCGGGCGGTACAACATAGCATTATCAGTAGCTCTGTACGGATGTACAATATAATATTATAAGTAGCTTTATAAGTAGGTGGGCGATACAATGTGGTATTACCAGAGGTCTGAATTATTTATATAACCCTGACGACTATCGTTCATAGCGCGCTTCGTTTGATGTGCATCGTAGAAAGAGGGCCTTTATATGATATATGAAAAGTGACGGTCCAGATTACCCTGTTCATCCATGCAATCTGAAATATTTATCGATATGTTTACTATTGAATTTTTAGACCATTTTCAGAGACGGAGTGGGGACGGCGGGGGATGGGGGGAGGGCGGGGCGGGGCGGGGCGGCGGGGTGTGCTTGGTCCACGGAAAAACAAATTGTCTGTCATAAAATGTGTAAACTGTTTTAAACTGTCTCTAGTAAATGTTCGAGAATGTTCTGCTTTAGTAAAATAAGTCTATTACCTGTGTACAATTCTCCCTGGCCTTGACATTCAGGTAAATGGCAGGTGTGAGCGTGGTACTGTATGAAGGCTGGTAGTCATACCACACCGGAGCAAGTTTTGGATAATATAACTTCTTAAAACCTTTGAAATGTACATTCTGTGTCCATGACCTTGTTCTCTAGGCACATACGAGTAAGAGCGGTACTTTATGAAACATTAGAGCGCTATCTCCTACCAGCTCAAATTGTCACAGAGATGTTTAGCCAGCAATCGATAATCTCTCAGTGTCATCGGCACCTTGTCCATTTTACTGCCTATACATGTTTCGAAATACGACTGGATGAGTGATATAGTGCAGACATTGAACTGACGCCGCGTTTTGCAGCATCGGAGCTGTGTCTTCACTGTTTGCTCAGGCATGCCATATATTCGATCACTCACCATACGTATCAATAACATAAGTATACATCCTTCTGGGTGAGTGACAAACAGTGTGTACCCTGAACAGAATCCGCGTTCTTTGTCTGATCAGGATCTACAGTGATTGTGCATAAAAGGTAAGAGGAAATTCCAGGGAGTGCAACACAAGCCGCAGCCCTTCCCAGACATCAAAAAGAAGACGACATAGACAAAACCAGACAAGCGCAGATCGAACATCGTACGAAGAGCACTAAGATCCCTAAGCTCACTCTTCTCCAGGCGAGATAATCGCAATGCTAAAAGGAATGAAAAACAAAGAATCAAAATAACGCAAGGCAAAACTTAAAACAAATCGCCTCGTAGAATAAAGTGCAAAGCAATAAAGAGTAATAGTATCACCGGGACCACCGCCTTAGAACGGTCAGTAGAATAAACCACCGGGAGCGGGGTGGGGGTGGAGTAAAGCATTTCGCAATTTTACGGCCAGCCAACTTCACCCTGGGTCTCGATGTTACTCTTTGTACAAAAATACATAAAAATTCAGTTCGCAAAAATGCTCCCAACTCAGTCAATCCATCAAAGCGAAAACATTAAAATCAATTTAATCACTATGATAAACAAAGACGAGATTTACGAAGAGGCCGTCAATGAGTCTGAGGCCCGAACCGCGCAATTAAAGAGTAAAGTATAGCCATCAACAATGATTGGGTTGATAACTAGGCATGCAGTCTGTTGCATAATATCCAGGCTATATGGCCGATTCTTTTAAAACGGTTAATTACTTTTCTTAATTGCTCCGAAAAGTTAGATTTACCCACATTTTTTTCTAAATCTGTACACTAAGTCACCGTAAAATTCTGGTTCCGATATACCTGGTTGCAGAAGTGTTTTCAGACCGACGTTATATTTTTCTACCGAAGCACTGTGTCTGCGATAAAATTTCGAAAACGCCTTACGAAGTTTAAAATACCGATAGCCCTGCCTAAGAAGTTTGGCAGTAAGGACTTTATTACGGAAATAAAAGTCATTAAGAGTTGAAGAAGCTCCAACGAATCTAATAAGTTGAGATATACCCCATATGAGGTTCGCGGGGGATATCGCCATCCAGAAAAGGGTAATTGACTAAACCAAAATCAAAATCGTCCCGTTTATCATAAATTTTGGTGACTGTACCATTAGAGACACATATATTCAGATCAAAAAAGGGTGCCTCGATATCGGAAGAATTGGCATTATTTAATTGCAGTTCAGCAGGGTATATGCGATCCACCATTTGGTCAAAGTGAATATTTAATAAATCAACAAGGTATCTTGAAGTGGAATTTAAAGTAAATTGACGTGGAACACTTTCGACAATAATTTTGTTCTGTGATGATAGATTTAACCCTGAAATAAGTTTTATAAACGAACTGGTCTATTAATAGACAATCAAAAATGGCAGAGAGTGAGTAGAGCCCTGTCAAATGGTGGGGGCATATATATCAGAACTGTCAAATAAGATGGATAAAATGTTTAGAGTATCAAATTCGGTAAAAAAGGGGAAGATAATTTAAGACAGATGTTTGGCAGTAAAATAGATAAATTAAAGAAATTAGCTTATGAAACAATAATCCAGAAAATAAAAGTTCTGCTTGCTAGGACAAAACTGAAAGACAACGCAACATATAAGCGGTCGTATCTCCACAGCAGTTAGTCTCACACTGAGAGACTTAGAACCTAATGTTAATGCAATTCTTTCCGAATTATCAAATGACCACTTGTACAGGGTTTCTTCAAAAGACAATCCTCGAAAAAAATAAAGAAAAAGTGATACAGCTTATGAAACGACCCGGTCATATGAAGACATAATAAAAGTCTCGCATATAAATGTCGGTGGTTGGACTAGAAACTATACTGAATTAAGGATCCAGTTACGCGTAGATATTAACTCAGAAATTATCTGTGTTAATGAATCTCATTTACAGGGTGAATCATTGATGATATCGATACATATACTTTTTATGGATTTACTAGACGCTCGACACACCTCAAGGCCCCGTAAGGTTCTGGCTGGGTCGGTATGTTTGTGAAAAAAAATATTTATTTTCTGAATTTGACAACTCTATTTTGGATAAATCATATGACGAACTTCTAGGTGTGTCGTTGGTATCGATAAACACTGACTACTTCTGTATTTTTTTCCCAACATATTTGCCACCGAAATATCGCTTTGGGGGCGTGACGCAATTGGAATCTTAGCTGAATTATGTTATAATATGTGGCGATTCGAATTCAAAATAGGGTATTCTAAGCGAATCAATTAACGTTTTTAATGAACTTCTAAAGCATTAGGTTTTAAACAAAACTTTCAAATCAGTACGGCCACACATTTATTTAGGTTTTAAACGACGCTAAATTTTGTATCCTTAATGGTACACTGGGCACTCAAACTGATGATTTTACATCAGTATCTCCAAGAGGCAATGCAGTAATAGACTATGTTTTGCATCGTCTATAACTGTTTTCAAAACAGTCCAGAGTAATTTTCCCTGAATCGTAAGTACAGCATCACAATCTCCACTTGGGCCCAGGAGTAGATTTCCGGACCATTATTTTTGTATCCAATGGCTTTACATACAGTTATAGGGGTGTGATCGATAGTGAGTCATAGGGGTCTGATAGATAGTGAAAATCAAACCCAAGTAGTACCACATAGTATTTGGAATTTCGTCACTGATCGTAAATACAAACTCAATAAAATCCCTTACAATTTAATGCAAACTGTAGGATCATGCGCAGCAATACTTGAATTTATTCGCCGAATAGAACGTTCTCGAAAAACCCAGGCCAGTGTAGATTCTATATGCAGTTCCTTTTGTGACACAATTATACATTAAATTAATGATTCTGTGCCGTATTTTGATTGCACGAAAACAGTACAAAAAAGTTTTAAGTGCTTTAAATTTTACTAGGTTGAAACTCCGGAAAACCATTTGAATGAAATGACACTAAGGGAAAAAACTATTTAAAGGTAGCAAAGGTGGGTGTTCCGTTCTCAGAGAGCAGTTTATAATAGCACGAAATACATTTGATTAACCCCTGCAAACCACAGAGCGCTCGTTTAGATGTGGTTTAAAGGTTAGTATCGAACATGAATGCACAGATAATCCGATGGAATTCTGGAATCATTTGCAGTCTTGGCCCTAAACGAAGCTTAAAGGGTGCCTTGAGAAGTGTTTTGAGAAGGGAATATTTTTGTGGATCCGTATCTCGTTGATAGTACTTTGTCACATGACTTTTCTAATTTATATAATGCTGAAAATGGAGATGGTTTTGATACAAACTTTTACGAAAATATGTTACAGCATGAACATTTGTTAGAGGATAATAGGCGCGGTCTACTGTACAATGAAAACAGGTCATTGAACTTATGAGTCATTAGAACTGAAGTTGAAAAGGTGGTACTTCTTACGAAAAGAGAACATCTGTTGGCTATGACAAAATAAAATCTGAAGTTTTAAAAAATTACGGTGATAATTTATTTTATTTTATTTATTTATTTATTTTTTTCACATTCTTTATTCAACCACTGTCTAGAGACCGGATTAATCTTGTCTGTCTGGTAAAAAGGATCATTACCCCTATACCGAAAGACAGTACAAAATACCCTCGCTCTCTTTTAAATCATCGTGGGGTAAGTATTCAATGTACAATTAGTAAGCTTTACTCATTCGTGTTAAAAAACGGTCGTCTGCTTACATATTTAAAAGCTAACGGACTTTTGTTAGATGAGCAGAACGGTTAAAGGCGTCATTTGATCATGTCAAGATCATGTATGTACTGCGAGACAGTCTGGCTCGAAAGAAAAGTACATTTGTAACGTTCATTGATCTGCAGAAGCTTTACTTATGTTAACAGGGATTCATTGTTGTATAAGTTATTGGTAAATAAAGAAGACGAAACATTTAGCAACTCTGTAAAGGCCAGGTTGTAAAGCCTTTGTAAAACAGTAAAACTAAACAAAGCCTCTGTAAAACTAAACTGCTCGCGCACAGGCTGATTCCAATGTATATTGGGTGGACAACCTGTCCTCGACCCTTTGCGCTCTGTTTGATAATGACTTAGCCCAGGAGTTGAATTCACTAAATTGTGGAGTCTATCTTGGTGGCACACACATCTGTTGTTTGTTGTATACAGATGATATCATGCTATTGTCTGATACTGAAAATGGACAGCAGCAAATGTTAAATTACTAAACAAACTGGTGTAACAAGCGGAAATTAAGAGTTACTTTTACAAAATAAAAATATGTTATTTATGTTCGGAATAAAAGTAAACTCAGAAGTGAGAATGCTTTTCATATAAGCGACGAAACCATAGACTATGTGAGTACATATAAATATCTAGGCGTGGTCTTCAAAGAAAATCTGAATTTTAGTGAGACTGCTGTCAATTCATTTATTTTGGGCAGGAGAACCCTACGATCAGTGGTTTCGAAAATGTATGGCTTTGGGATTTGAATCATTTTCTAAATTGTATAACTCATGCGTGGTCCCTGTAATAGATTATTGTTCAGCTGTTGGGGCTGTCGCCACCTCAGTAAGGTAATAAGGTACACAATCGCGCCATACACTTTTTAGGGGTGCATAGTTTTACGCCTCTCGTAGCGATTAATGGAGATATGGGATGGCAACCAAGCATACATACATGTAGACAATGGATAAATATGATACGCCTTTGGAATCAATTGACTAGAATAGATAATGGTAGACTCACAAAAAAAAAAAAAAAAAAAAAAAAAAAAAACAGTTTTTCTATATGTTTTTCACTTAAATTCTAACAATTCCTAGTGCTCAGAAATTAGACTATATTTTTCAGAATATTGGTTTATTACTCGTAGAAAAAAAAGGTAAGAGAAAAGTCCAGGGAGTGCCACAATCACAAACCGCAATCCTTCCAAGACACCAAGAGGAAGAAGTCTTTCAACATTTTAAGTGAAGTACATATTCTCGCTATGTAAATGTATTCTGTTACAAAAGTAAAAACATAGTCAGGATTGACTTACAAAATGTGCTGCACTGCTAAAATGCGAACATATGTTACATTTAAAACATCATATAAAACTAAAAAGTATGTTAAACCCCAATTACCAAAAGAATAACGTTCCTAATTGGCGCAATTAAGATGCGGAGTTCTCCCTCTTAGAAACGGGACGCTTTTTTGATCAAAGACCAGACTAAAGAATATGTCAATTCTGCGAGAGTGGAGCTGTCGAAGATGAAAAACGTTTTGTTTTATTTTGTAAAAAGTTTAGAACTGACAGGAGTTGTGTATTAAAGTTAATGATCAGGACTTTCAGACATTTAATTCCGATTAAAATTTTAATATTTATTAACCGTTGAATACAGACACGTTGCTAGAGTCTAGACCAGTCTCCATAAGACTTGAATAATGGCCACTTAAGATTTTCTTATAACTTTGTCAGCTTATAATACTATGTATCAGTCGACATATGATGAATTATCAGTTCAATAAGCAACATGTTCTTCACTATGCTGAAAGTGGGCGGGTTAATTCAATATGGTTGAGGGTCATTTGACTAAAATATTATTTTTTTTTATTAGAACGCCTGATCAGTAACAAATTACACACACTTATGTACCTGAGAGATGATGATATTTTGGAATGGAACTGCTATCAGTTTTAATTAATTACTCGCTTGTAAGACACACATAATTTTCAGCAATTTTCTATATCCCAATTTACGCAGAAGCACTACATGTTTGTACTTTTAATGTGATCCAAAAGATATGTTGCAGTCGAATAAAAATATAATGGACATTTCAGAAGTTTTTATTTTTATTAGGCTTTTTTTTTATATTGCCTTTATCTGTGTTCATATGAGGTATTATTTATAGCATTGCAAACTCAGGAAGTGAACATCAATTCAGGAAAGGTGTTTGTAGGTCATTTATGTAAGTGTCTGTGCTTACGGCACAACTACAGTGGTGGGGTAATTTGCATTAGCCCCCACCAATCACCCCCCCCCCCGTCCCCATTAAGATGTTGTTATACAATTAATGTCCTTGAGCGAGGGTAATATGTACATTGTTCACCAAAGACAGATAATACTACCCGAGGGATAACATTAGCTGTCGATGGTAAACAAATGGTTTACCAAAGTGACTTCAGACGTTAATATTACTTGAGAGGATAATATTACAGGGTAACTTGACAGAATATTACTTTGCATGTGATGTGTTCTCGACCAATGAGATTTCGACTCTAACTTATAAATATTAATGAGGTATAATGGATGTACATGCACCAAATGCATTTATACCTTGAGAAAGTAAGAATGCTATTTCAATTTCACTCCGAGCTATATAGACTTTTATACACTATCAGATGAATTGTCTACAAAAACGTAAATGCAGTAACTAATGTCAAGTGTATTTGAAGATGCCAAATATAGTTTGAATAAATCTGAAAAGTCCATTTAATTTTCAAAAAGTATCTACAGTGTTGTCCGGTTTGAATAGAATCTGTTCGGTCGAATCACACTGAGCTTCAGAAACCGCTGTTAGAAAAGGCATTTATAGTATAAGAACAGAAATTAATATGTTTTCAGGAAAGTGATAATTCACCAAAAACAACTTACTGTCAGCTGAGGTGACAATGCTAAATATATTGCCAAAAAAGTTTAGCTGCCAGCTATTTTACAAGCCTTTTAATGGAATACTGACATTAGATATTTATCCTACATGTTTTAATCTACTCTCTCTCTCTCTCTCTCTCTCTCTCTCTCTCTCTCTCTCTCTCTCTCTCTCTCTCTGTGTGTAAAAAAGCAAAAGAGTTAAAAGAAAAGTCCACGGTGTGCCAGAATCGCAAGCCGTAGCCAATCCGAGACACCAGGCAGAGGAAACAGACAAAACCAAACAAGCACAAATTTAACAAACGTACGAATAGCACTAAGATTAGCTCTCTTTTCCCCAAGCGGGATAATGGCAGTGCTCAAAAGACTAAAAAAAAACACACAAGAACAAAATAAAACCAGCAAAAATTAAAACAAATCGTTTGCATATTCTTCTTCATTGTTTCTGGTTTCTGTTTACTCACAGATAGATCTTAGTAAAACTTATGCCAGGTATGGAAATAGGAAGCTGTGATAGGCACTTTACATTCCCTGATATTTTAATGAAGCATCAGGTAATAAAATGATAAAGTATAAAAGGAAAATAATATCTTTTAAAAAGTTGTTTGAGGTGATTCAAGTGGGTAACTCTTCGAACATCGAATAAACTTAGTGTAGTATTATCCCTCCAAACAACTGTCAAATTAGAAGTGATTTGTGGTAATTCTACCAGGCGAAAATGATTCCGTTTGACCTACACCTGCTTACAAGGAAATGGATCCGATACAGTACTATGTCAATTATGAAGTGTATACTCTCAAATGTTAGGGGCTTAAGTGACTTCCATCTAACTACATTAAATGGAAATGATTTTATGCACACTATGAAATACTTTTAAATATTAGAGATGAAAATGACTCCGTGTCTGACGCACTCTTAAAGGGAAACGTATCTGTTTCTGTGTGACTTATGAATTAGAAAGTTTGAACTGTTAGGGACAAACTGACTCCCCGTCCAACTCACACTTTTTGATGGAATTAATCTGATACTATACCCATAACGAAGTAAAATAGTTACTTTCAGAGATCTGCTACCATAATATACAGCCCAGATCATAACGAAAACATGACTATATAATTTTGACCCCCTGAAACCCCACTTTTATATAGTAAAACTGGGGTTTACAGGGGTATACATTATTTTTCTTATTTCTGCTCAAAAACATAGATTGTGGGTACTCGTTAAAACCGCCTCTACGAGGCGGTTCTAACGAGTACCCACAATCTCTGTTTTGAGCAGAAATATACAAAATATCAGAATTTTTTATCTGAAAAATTGCCATTTTTTGGTAGTAAAATTTTCAGTGTATTTGAATAGGCGTGTTTTCGTAATATAAATTAAATTATTCATATATAAAAATGCTTCGCCAGTTTCTTCCAACATTATTTTTTTTTTCGCCAAGAAACATACAAACGATATATGCATGCTACAATATTTAAAACATTTGACCAAGGACATGGCTTCTAATGATACTATTGCAGCTGCCAATCTAATATACTTTATTTTGATAAGTGTGGAAACTAAGCGTTCAAAGAAGGCTTTTCTATGTACTTAAAACTAAACCAAAAACAAAAAAAAAAACAAAAAAAAAAAAAAAAAAAACGCCATTACTGAAATAAAAATCAAAAAGCTTGCCTTTGGAAATTAAGAACACATTGTTGTGGTCCGATGATACAGATACCATAATAATGATATTTAACCTATTGGTAATTATTCTCCACTGTATCATTTTCTTTATTACTAAGACCAGATGAGCCGTTGACTCTGTCTATGGCAGGATCACGAAGTGAACAGCTTTCAATTACAAGGTGCAACAAAATATAAAAAGCAAAAAAAAAAAAACAAAAAAAAAACGTCAGATATAATATGTAGGTAAAACCGTCAGGGTTTTTTGTTCACTGTGCATCTCCTTTAGACCCTTCCTATGCCAACCTTGAATCACAAGCTTAACCTCCTACAAAAGCATTGCAAAAACAATGATGGCACTTGCTTACAGACCAAACATGTTTAATAGTAAGGTATTAAAAATTTGTGTGATAGGAATGGGTTATATGATAAAACATAGATGATATATATATATATGTATAATATATATATATATATATATATATATATATATATATATATATATATATATATATATATATATATATATAATAAAGCAGTATCGAGAAATGATACAAAAAGAAACCGATATTTTGACCAAGGGCTTGTTAGCTCCCTTGGGCAGGAAACGATTATGATGAGCTATTGTGACTGGTCAATGTTCGTCGTCCGTTATGCGTCGTTCGTCGTCAAGAGTTCGCTTTAAATGACATCTCCTCCAACACCCCTGTGCGAATTGACTCGAAACTTAATAGGAAGCATCGGGGCGATCTGTAGATAAAAAAAAAAGGTAAGAGAAAAGTCCAGGGAGTGCCACAATCACAAACCGCAGCCCTTCTTGAATCTCGGTAGGAAGTATCGGGCGACTTGTAAATCAAAAACGGTTAAAATCATTTTGATAATAAATCCAAGATAGCTGCCATCTTGCAATTCTATTCTGAACTTCTCTTGAACCGACATGGCAATTGACTGGAAACCTAGTAGGAAGTATCGGTGTGATTTGTAATGTAAAGGTACTCGTAGCTAAAATCATTCTAATCAGACATCCAAGACGGCTGCTGCAGTCGCCATCTAGAAAATTAGTTTTGAACTTTTTTTCTCCTGAACCGAAAAGCCTGCTGACTCGGACCTTGTCCGGTACTCAGGCGAGCGATAAAGGGTAATCTTATCGCTCTTATTTCAGCTCCAATAAGCATGCTTCATAAAGTTGAACCCTTCTGTATACATATTTGTTTACAGGAAAGCTAGTCATTTCCAGTTTTGGTTGCAGCTAGACTAACATTTAAGTTGAGGGGTCAAAGTGAAACTACCCCAGCCACTTCAGTTGTACCCTTAGCACAAAAACTTACCGAACTAATCAGTATACACCTTTTTTGAATCGGTGCATATATACTTTCTGAGTGTTCAATGCTATAATTAATATCCCATCTGAGCACAGATTAGGTCAATATAGAATAAGCCTTAATTGAAAATAAAAGTTCAAAATCAAGGACAGACAGCCTAAAAATGAGTCAATGTAGAAAAGATCCCCCACAATTCCAAACTGCCTATTATATCTTATTTAACTGCCAAATATCTTTTGGATCAAATCAAAAATAAAAAAAAACATGGTGTGGTTTTGCGAAAAGGTCGTGGCATTTAAAATCGCTTAAAATAAGATATGACTTATAAGCGAGTATTTAAGCAAAACTAATAGCAGTTCCGTTCCAATATTGCCATTATCTCTCAGGTACATTACGTGTGCGTTGGCCGGCCTCGGTGGCTCAGTTGGATGCGCCGTCCGACTGGAGACCAGGAGGTCGCGGGTTCAACCCCCGCCGAGGTCGGAAACACTCTTTCGTGGAGATTTATCATGAAATATTTTCTAAGATCATTCTCTCCCTTCCGCTGATTCAAGAAGGGCAGTTGTCAGTTTCTGGCGAAAGAATGTGCACAATACTGGTTAACCGCTTAGAGGACTAAGCCTGCCCAGTAAACGTGTGGTTAGGTAAACTGACCGCGCTCGACATGTTCCCATTGGGTTGACTGGGCCGTAAAACCTCAACACAAGCAAACATAAGTGTGTGCAGCAGACTAAACAACTTGTTTCTGATTAGGCATTCTAATAATATGTAATAAATTTTAGTCAAAGGAGACCTCAACCATATTGAATTCTCCCACCCACGTTTATTATGCATGTGGATAAAGAATATGCTACTGATTGGCCTGATATTTCGCGATATGTCAGCCGATACATAATCGTATAAGTTGGCAAAGTTAGAAGACAATCTAAAGAAGCCATAAAACAGGCCTTATGGAGACTATTCTTTCATAGCGAATTCATTCGTAATTAGGCACAAGTCATTACACAATTAAATATAACAGAAAAACCACATCAACATATACTCGTAGGGACACCGGCGATTAGTGCATCTGATCAGTGTCTACGCTATTTGCATTCAGTTCAGAAATGTCTACAAAGGTTCGTTAAATTAAAAGTAAATTAGGCAGCCCTTATGAACTGGACCTGTGCAAGAGCTGAGGTAGAAAAGTCCACCCGGCAGAAACGGGTTAAACACTTTCTTTTCTCTTTTATCAATCTTTTGATGTTTTCTAACGCGTATGCAGCTTACATAGATACAACTTACGGACATTATCGGTATGTATTGTTAAGGCATTGACACATTACTTGGAATGCATAGAGATCAGGTGGACATGTCAGATTGGCGTTTTGGGCCCAGTTGTTCGAAACTAAGGATGTCGTGAGTTAACGTATCCTTAAAACTTCATTAAATATGGCATATAGGCTAATATTTTTTGCTGAAAAAAAATGTGAGTAGCTTTTGCATTTGCAAAACCTACTCACATTTTTTCAGCAAAAATAACTGTGAATTAGATATTGTACTTACTAGAACAGTTAATATTTTGACCACTAACGAGCTCGTTAAGCTAACGACGCTTTGAACAACTGGGTCTTGGTTATTGCATATATCGGGACAGTTTCACTGTCAAAGTGGAGAGATTCTGTTAGATGCTGTGATGGTTGAACCGATGGGTCTATATGGTTGAAGTGTGGATTAACTGAAACGAATTCAAATATATATATTTATGCTCTGGCAGTTTGCGGCGGTAAAAGTCTCCCCGTACTTTTATTTTACTCTACTGTTGCTGGTTTTGCGCCGTGTGGCGGCCGTAAAAGTGTCCCCGTACATCATCATAGTGCCGGTTATATTTTATTTCTGTCGGGATTATTTAGCCCATCTTTTTTTCTTTTTTTTTTTTTTTTTTTTTTTTGAAAATCAAATACCGCTTAAGCCGGCGCTAGTGGGGGGTGGGGCGTGGGGGGGGGGGGGGGGGAGGGGAACTTATGCAGCTTCGCAAACTAGAGTGTTGTATATGAGGAGACTCAATCAAACCGAGTCTCCGATTCTCGTGATTTCTATGCGTTGTTTGTTTCCAAAAACAATCCTTTTTGACTTATACATTACTCTACTGTAGCTTGTGTTTTGCAGTGTGGCGGCCGTAAAAAGTCTCCCCGCCAAATATCATAGTGCAGGTTATATTTTCTTACCTTTGGGATCATTGAACCCATCCTGGTTATTTTGAAACTCAAATACCGCTAAAGTCGGCGCTGTGGGAGGGTGGTGGTGGCTGGGTCGTAGGGGGTGGGGGTGGGGGCGTATGCAGCCTCGCGAACTACAGTGTTGCATATGAAGAGACTCAATCAAACCGAGTCTCCGATCTTCGTGATTTTTGTGTTCTGTGTTTCTAAAGGCAATCCTTTTTTACTTTTATTGTATGTGTATTTGAAGTGACGTATAGGCCTATGCAACAATCATATATTTATCACTTTGTTATACATGTTACACGTCACTGTCATAAAAGATTATATATCTATCTTATGGCACTACGATGTAAACAGTAATACTTCAGTGACTCGAACATCGATGTCTTGTTACCGTAGCTGATTCGAACTTGCTTTTGAGTCCCAAAGAAATTTTTCTAATAACTCAAGAAACCAAATATTTAGGGATATTTCAGGAACATTGTCTATTTTTATCATGAAAATGTATGCTTTATGTACACATTAGAATCGCCTTATCGAGGCGACGATTCTTACTAGTAAGCTTAGCATTCCATTATTTTATAAAAGATTAAGACGACAGACATGCCTCAATTATTTTTATATGCCTCCCGACCACAGGCTATGACTACCCCAGGTGCTAGAAGTAACCATGTCCTGAACACAGTTCCATGTTACACAGACGTGTGAATTATTGAATTTCGACTGTATTATTTTGGTGAAATCCGAACGTTCTGAAGTTTGTCTTATTTTGTTGGAATCTGAACGTCCTGAAGTTTGTCTTAACATGCACAAACAGGTGTTCGAAATAATCAATTAAACATTCGAGCCATTATGTTGTTTCTCGAGCGCTCGAAACAGTGAAATGATCGACCGACATAACAATACGATTGGTCAAAATAATGTTTCGAGGACATGACTTAGTAAGACTGCAATCTGCATAACGTCGAATGTGTTTTATTTATTTGATTCGGCACACAAAAAAAGAGTTCTTATGGTTTTTCGGTTTGTGGTCCTTCAAATGTGCATGCACCGACCCCTGTTTGGGCTACATACACGTTTTCGCCTGAAGTTTACTGAAGATCTCTACTGCATGTCTGCGAACAGTAAAGGCTCTTGTGAGACAGCCATTACGAAAACACGCCTATTCAAATATATAGAAAATTTCACCTCCAAAATCTGAAAATTTTCAGATAAAAAATTCTGATATTTTTCAAGTTTCTGCTCAAAACATAGATTGTGGGTATTCGTAAGAACCGCCTCGGCGAGGCGGTTCTAACGCATACCCACAATTCATGTTTTCGAGCAGAAATAAGAAAAAAAATGTATACCCCTGAAAACCCTATTTTTACTATATAAAAGTGGGGTTTAAGGGGGTCAAAATTATATAGGCATGTTTTCGTGATGGCTTTTGCGCAATCTCGTCTGTGACTTTGGTGGTCGTCTGTGCCATAAGTACCCTTGTTCATGTGTTAGCTTATTTTTGTGTTATGTATTTCAGCTGTATGACCACAGAATACACGTAGATTCGGTTATGGGAGTGTTTTGTGGAACTGTTCCTCCCCCGATGATACGAAGTAGTACTCATATATTGTATGTACAGTTCATATCTGACAGTAACGTCAGTGGTGCTGGATTTACTGCATCCTACTCTACAGTAAACGGTACAATAGCGAATAATAAGCCATCTTGACCCTAAGTATTCGGACAGGACAACGCCTTAGCATTGTTGTCCTAAAACTAGTACAAGTCGTTTACTATGTGGCCAGCGTCAAGCGAAAAAGTGTCTGCGAGCAAGCGAAAAATTTGCGGAGTCACATCATCCTGCATGTGCGCAAAGTTACATCTAGGTCTTTGATCACCATTGAACATTTCAATAGAAAAGTCTCCAATGATTATGTTTGCGGACAGTGAAGATTCTGAACAGACTGTTCTGATGCGCAGGCTGCTTTTGGCCTTCGCTGTCCACATATACCTGAAGGCACGGTTTCTCATGGCGCAGCGTATATGTGTATGTTGATGTGTAAAAAATGCAAGCTGGTTGGAAACCAGTGTAGATTCTAATCAGATGTTGTGTGGTGTTTTATCTAGGACTACAACTATGGCCTCTCCGTCCAAATACTTAGGCTATTACGGTGACATACTTTGTGTTTTCTTGATGACGAAAATCTTTAGATTTACTTATTACCATGGAAACAAAAGACACGACACTAGGTCTCTGACTACTCCTCGTACCCTCAGCCTAGCGACACCTCCTCCAAAAGTAAAACATGCCCGAAACATTATATGCGTATATAAATCAATATTTAGCACTGTTTCGAGTTAGAGATCCTTTGAAAATATAGACCAAATCGAAACTAAGACATAGCAGGCACGAATCATTAGAAAGAATGAAAAACATACAACATCCCTCTCTTTTCACATATGAGTCCAGGCACAGCGTTTCTTGTATGTTTGCAGATGTGCCCAGCGAAGAGCCAGATCAGCCTCCTTCTCCTCCAGGCTGCTCAGCTTCTCCGCTTTGGATCCTTGGCTACCATTGTAGTGCCTTTCAAAGACTCTGATCAGACTGCGCGGATGCGCGGACTGATCCACGTCTTCGCTGGGACACATGTAAAGAATGCTTTGTCCTAGTTCATCTAAGATTTGAGCTAAACAGACCCCACATACCAGAAAAAAATATCAGGCTCCATATCCCTCAAATGATCATAAAATGAAGGTTTTAAAGATAAAACGTATTTTAACTAGCAATACTTTACCTATAGATAATGTGCTATTCTATTCTGTTTTCACACCTGCCACAGAAAAAAAACGACAGTTCAGTCGTTTGAAGGAGTCTTAATCCAGAAGTTCCTTTTGGCAGTCACCTCTATGCCGTCACTCTTCCCGCTTTTTTGATCAGGTGTCAGTTTATTTGATGATAAAACCACAAAAACAGAGGTAAGCGGGGACTGGGAGGGGGAATTAGCTTATCTATAGGTTAAGTATTGCTAGTTAAAATACGTTTTATTTTTAAAAACTTCATTTAACTGCACAATACATTAACCTATAGATAATATGCTAGAATATGCAGATTAGGTGGGAAGGAGTTCCCTCTTCTAACACGAAGTATATAGATCCCTCCACTTCTGGATTAAGGCTCTGGAAACTCTTTGAATAAGATCATTCTTGATATAAATCCTAAGAATGAGCCAATTCCAAACATATATATTATAAGATATTAATTACCTTAATATATGTACTGTAGGCTTTAGAGGCTGTCAGTCTTCTTTAGGCGTCAAAGGCCTGTTTTCCTGATCCCCCACCACTTTTTGGGCCCTACTATTGGGCCCAAACTATGAAGATTTTCCAGTTGCTGAGACATATCTCTTAGATAGAACTTAGCAAAGGTAAATGATTGATTTCAGACTGCTGCTTTGAGCATTTCATTGAGAGGAACCTTATCAAAGAAGGCCCAAGAAGAAGATAGTGCCCTAAATTCATGGGCTTTGATCTTTAAGAAAGAAATGTCTCTACGAGTGGGTTTCCTATAGGCAAGCTTAATCGTATAAGATATCCATTTCGAGACAGAAGCATTAGACATATCTCGTTTGCCTTTAATTGGTAGAAATAGTCTAGTTCTATTTTGGCGATAAAAGCTAGTCGTTTTAAGATAGATTTTTTAACGCTCTTATCGGACATAAAAGTCTATCCGGGTGTTCCCTTTTACATATACGAGCTAGATTAGGGAGAACTATAGGATCTGGGCAGATGGACGGATGCTGATCCTTTGCCAGGAACACAGTCTGAACTATCAATGATACTGATCCATCAGATTGATTAAATCTTAAATGATTTGCATCCATTGCCAAGGCATGAATTTCGCTACATCTTTTAGCAGTGGCAAGAGCTAGAAGAAAGGCTGTCTTTATTGTGACGTGAAGTTTAGAATTCTTATGTAAAGGTTCATATCAGGCTTTCTGGAGATACACCAAGACCCAAGATAAATCCCATTTATGGGTAAGAGACTTCGTACAGGTCGTTGTAATTCAAAAGATCTTATTAATTCTGATAAGACAGGATCAGATCCGATTCTTTTGCCAGTCTTAAATTTAAAAGTATTAGATATCATTGACCTATAGCCCTTAATAGTAATAATTTGATACTTTTTCTCAGAGAAAAGGTAAATGAGGAAGTCAGCTATTACAGTAAGAGGGGCCGAGACCGGATTAACCTTCCTTCTGTGACACAAATTGGAATATACGATCTATTTCGTGTCATAGACCTTCTGAGATGATGTTCATCTTGATTTGGATACAAAATTTGCAACGTCTTGCGAACTTTTTTTTTTTTTTTTTTTTTATCTCTGATTGATTGTTTGACAACTCCTAAGCGTGAAGGTCGAGTAGTGGGAGATTTTGATATTGAAAAAAAGGTAAGGGAAAAGCCAAGGGAGTGAAACTTTCCTTTTACTTGTATCAGTAGTCTTGGAAAGAGCGAAAGACAAACTGGACCTGAAACTAGTAGTTGTAGTACCTCTGAGAACCATGGTCGTTGGGGCCAAAGAGGAGCTATAAGGACTATTCTGCACTGAGATTGACGTATCTTGGCCAGGACAGAAGGAATCAATATTATTGGAGGAAATGCGTAAGCATGAAGATAATTCCAGTTCATAGAAAATGCGGCTATCGCGAAGGCTTGATTGTCCAGAACTGGGGATACATAGAGTGGTAGCTTGTGATTGAAACGTGTCGCAAACAGATCCACACTGGGATATTAAAACATTTGGAAAATTAAATTCGCGATCGATTGATCCAATGCCCATTCTGTTTTGATAGTTTTATCCATTCTCGATAATCGGTCTGTTCGAAACATTGAATTTGCCTGGGGTATGACGAATCCAAACGACTATATGTTGTTTTAGCCATCATTGGAGGATCTTCCATGCCTCTACACAGAGGTTGGGAGAATGGGTTCCTTCTTGCTTGTTGATATAAGAGACCACTGTTGTGTTGTCGGTAGAAATCATGACACAAGAATGGTGTATAAAACTTTTTATTCAGTGCAAAACGAATGGCCATTTTTTCCAGCATGTTAATATGGAGCTGGGATTGGTCTTGCGACCAGTGACCATGAAATGATAGATTCATCGATTCTATTTGAGCTCCCCATCCGAAATGACTGGCATCCGTATAAAGGAATACATTGGGATCTGGAGGGTGAATGGGAATTCCTTGAACGAAACGATTGGTATCCATCCACCATTTTAGATTGAATTTGATCATATACTGTTGATTGTAACCTGATCATCTAAAGAAGAATGTGAGGTCTCCAGACCGATAATTGACACATTTGCAGAGGTCGTAAATGAAGTCTGCCTAGTAAAATGAAGTCCGCTGCTGTACTGGGTTTGCCCAAAAGAGAAAGGACAGTTCGTGCCGAAACTTGAAATTACCTTGCTTGGGGAAGAGAGAGCTAATCTTAGTGCTTTTCGTACGTTTGTTCGGTTTGTGCTTGTTTAGATTTGTCGGTTTCCTCTTCCTCTTGGGGTCTGGGAAGGGCTGCGGTTTGTGATTGTGGCACTCCCTGGACTTTTCTCTTACCTTTTTTGAGTCTGAGATAAAAATGTTTTGATAGTCAGAATAAGAGGTTCTACTCGGTCTGCTGGTACCGTGACTACATTCTGTTGAGTCAGAAATTCCATACCTATAAAGGTGAATTTCTGTGCTGGTATCAAATCTGACTTCTTTAGATTTGGTATTAAACCTAGATTCTGTACCGTTTGAAGCAATATTTTTGTGTTCAAGATTAGTCGATTTCGAATCAAATCTCTTATCAGCCAATCGTCTAGATGTGGAAACAGAGATATTGCACGTTGACGTAAGTGCGCTCCTATTACTTCTATTAATTTCGTGAAATCCGCGGACAGGGACATTCCGAAGGGTAAGGCCGTGAATTGAATGACTTGATGTCCGTAGACGAACCGAAGGTATTTTCTTGATATCGGATGGATATCGGATGTATCGGAACATGAAGATACGCATCCGTCAGGTCTATGGAGACAGCCCAGTCGTTGACCATTATCGACTGTCTTACTGACTTGACTGTCTCCATCATGAAAGGCTGTTTGTTTATATTTTGATTTAGTAAAGAAAGATATATTAATGGACGTAACTTTTCGTTCTTTTTTCTGCTAGAAATAAAAGGGAATAAAAACCGGGAATTCTCGGATCCTGTACCCTTTCCACTGCTCGTTTCTTGAGAAAATGATCGATCTCTTCTCGTAACAACGGGGAGGAAGATTGACATACTTATCGGAACTGCTGAAAGAGGAGAAATTGACTTGAATGGAATCTTGAAACCGTTTCGCACGATAGAGAGGATCCATTTGTTGTCTGTCTATTCTTCCCGTTGTCCCACACAGTGAGCCAACCTTCCTCTCACTGGAATGTCTGGACGTGGTAGTACAGGCATGGAAAAGGTTGGATTTCAGAACTTTGTGGAGGATGAGGCTTGAAGAGAGAGCTAATCTTGGTGCTTTTCGTACGTTTGTTCGATTTGTGCTTGTTTGGGTTTGTCGGTTTCCTTTTCCTCTTGGGGTCTGGGAAGGGCTGCGGTTTGTGATTGTGGCACTCCCTGGACTTTTCCCTTACCACTTTTTTTTTTTTTTTTTTTTTTTTTTTTTTTTTTTGCTTAGAGGAGCGGAAACGCTTTGGATTTCCACGCCTCTTAGCATAGTCCTTTTTACTGAATGAATGACTGTCTCCCTGACTTTTAGGTGTGTACAGTTGCGTCTGCTTAGGCCGGAGGAGCCGAATAAGCCACTTTTTTTTGCTGTTGTAGGTTACTGGCAGTCGAGGAAGATGCCAAGAACCTTTGCTGCTGGGCCTCATAATTGCCCTTGGCAACTTCCTTGTTCTTGTTACCAAATAAAGTCTTTGCACTTATTGCGCAACTCATAGCAGGAACTCTCCAATAGGAGTTTAGACTGGCCAGAGCCGCATCACGTCCAGCTTGAAAGATTTCGATAGCTAAGATCGTAGCATGTTTTATTGACTTAGCCACTGCTAAGAGTCTAGAGAGAGCTGGCTCGGACATTGACTGCTGCTGCAAACATAATTAAGCAGCAGAAGAAAATAGATCCGCATGCGAATTAATCGCGACGAGTTTGCGAGTTTTTTAATTCCCATGTTCCAATGTTTCTAATAGGAATGGAACATCTTCCTTGACTGGACAGATCCAGCAAGAAAGCATCCGATCCTAGTGGCGAAATGTTAACTGTCGGGTAAAACTGATTCTGGCTTTGTAAAATTTAGTCGCATGTGACTCCATTAAATTTTAAATGCCAGATAGAGGTTTTGCCGGAGTATGTTCCTCTGTCGGCCTATGACATAACTCCGGAGGCCAGAGTCTAAAAACTTATTTATCGCTCTATCGAAGGACCAGATCTCATGCTCCGAGTCTGAGCCTGAGTCCTTTGTAGAGCGCTGGTTGAAATGTTCAGTTTGATATATAGTAGGGATATTAGTTATTTCTGCAGGCTGTAGCGTAATCGGAGCCTCTACAGCCTGCGGACTATGTCTACTTCTTTTCTATCTACCGTAATCATTCGAATGATTACTAGATGCTGAAGAAGAAGAAGACGATTTCGATTGTCTTCTTCTCTTCCTGTGAGAATGTTTTGATCTTTTAGACTTTCTACTGCGTATACGAGAGTCTGAAGATGATGACCTAGAAGAGGAGGAGGTAGAAGACGATCTCCTCTTCTTGTGTTTTCTTCTAGACTGGTCCCTCCTGGAAACATGTCCAGAATGTGAAGTTTGTCTATTGTCAGATCTCCAGTTGTTGTCATGAGGTAATAATACTCTTCTTGAGGTATTTGTTGGGTTCTGAAATTCATGTCCGTATGAGTTTTCAGAACCCAAATTTGATTTATTTGTTGTACACTCCATGCCTTTTCATCCGGAGAAAAATCTTTTTTTTTTTTACTTTCTCGTCCACAGAAAAGCCACTGACACATGATCGAAAGAGCTGGAAGAGTTACGTCACACTGGTGACTGCCTAAGGGACCTTCTGGATTAAGACTCTTTCAAACGACTGAACTGTTGTTTTTTTGTTTTTTTTTTTTTGTTTTTTTTTTGTTTTTTTCTTTGGAAGGTGTAAAAATAGAATAGAATAGCACATTATCTATACGTTAATGTATTGTGCAGTTAAAATGTAGCACCTGACAGCTTGTAAAATTTCAGTTAGTCTCTTGCTTTTGGTTTACTCTACTGACCGTTCTAAGGCGGTGGTCCGGGTGTTAGTCTTACGCGTTGTTGCTTTGTGGTTTATTCTACGAGGCGATTTGTTGTATGTCTTACCTTGTGTCATTTTGTTCTTGTGTTTTTCAGTCCTTTTAGTATTGCGATTACCTCGCTTGGGGAAGAGAGAGCTAATCTTAGTGCTTTTCATACGTTTGTTCGATTTGTGCTTGTTTGGATTTGTCGGGTTTCCCTTCCTCTTGGTGTCTGGGAAGGGCTGCGGTTTGTGATTGTGGCACTCTCTGGACTTTTCTCTTACCTTTTTTTTGAACTGGATCAAAAATGAAATGATTTTCATCGTATCTCTGAATTAATCTTGCCAACATTAATTCAGAGATACGATAAATAAATCATTTCATTTCAAGTTGTAAAATGGGGGCTCGTCCGGGATGAACCCGGGATTCCTGGTTTTCATCCAGGCGGCCCGGGTTCGATTCCCAGCACCGGAACCAAGCCCCCATCTTACGACATGAAAACCATAACAAAGGAATGAAGCATAGCTGAAAAAATCTCACGCCTGCCGTGGAAATCGAACCCGGTCCTTCCGGATAAAAAAAATCCAATGCTCTAATCACTGAGCGAAAGAGTCGACCCCGACGCAGTTGTCAGAGATTGAATATATACTTAGAAGCTATGCGTAATCTGCCAAGGCAGATAATCGAAGGAAGCTCGGTCGTAACACTCCCCCTCTTCAAGGAAGGCATCATTTATGATGACATGAAGCCATTTTCGGCGTATAAAGTTCAATTTCGGACGAGCCTCCATATTACGACATGAAAGTCATAACAAAGGAATGAAGCATAGCTGAAAAAAAATTCCCGCCGATCGTGGGAATCGAACCCGGTCCTCCCGGTTAAAATTCCAATGCTCTAACCACTGAGCCAAAGAGTCGACTCCCTGACGCAGTTGTCAGAGATTGTTGATATACCTACAAGCTATGCATAATCTGCTAAGGCATACCTACAATCTATGCATAATCTGCTAAGGCAGATAATCGAAGGTAGCTAGGTCGTAACACAATTTATTAAATATTTCTAGGATAATAAAGTGTCTATTTGTGAGGAATATGGAGCCTTTAAATGACCCCAACATAAGCACAACAAGAGGTCATCTCAATATCTAGACATCATCATTGAATATTATTTAGCCTGACGTTACCTGGGTTTACCACATTTACAAAGTACATCCTTATCAAGAGAAAAGATCCGCGGTAAAATCTAGCACATAGGGGACGCACATTAGAAACTATAGGATCAGAAAAGATATGTAGAATAGGAACAACCAACGGCCACAGAACTGTCACTATAAAAACACCGCGTTTAATAGAGGAAGACAATTAAGTCCAGCTTGATCGAATGAATAGTTGTCTCCAGCGATTTAGCCACATATTATATATGTGTTCGGTCCGCGTAGGGGTTAACTACACTATCAGTGAAACTGCACAGATAAACACATAAACGTTCGAGAAATGTCTCAAACACAGATCGTCGTCTTCATCCAACACAGAAAGGAACAGCGCAGAAAAAGAACATTCATAGCAACAACATTTAGCTTACTGACTAGCCAAGTGAACAGCTCAAGGTCTCCTGCGTAAGGTGATCACAAAGCTACACATGATAGAACAGAAAGAACATACACATACATACCAGTTACATATATCTAATTGACGAGCCAAGCGAACAGCCCATGTTTTCCAATGCGAGGTGATCACAAAGCTATGTATAACAGAACGGAATAGTGGCGGCAGCAAACTGGTTTAACTGTTTTGTTTTTTTTTGTTTTGTTTTTTTTGTTTTTTTTTTTTTGTTTTTTTTTTTTTTTTTTTTTGCTTTAGCATTTCCGTTATTTCTTGCTGTCGAGTCCTCTTCGGGTTTTTTTTTTTCATCTCTGTATTCGTTTGATTTTTATTTTCTCGGAGATGTTGCACTGATGAGTTAGAAACCCTTCACGCGGACTGAACAAATGTCTTGTGTATATCACGGCAGAAGTAAGGGCGAGGGTTATGGCTACGTAATTAATTAAACACCGCCCCCACCCCACGCCTACCGTCCAGTATTTTATTTTACTATTTTTCTCATTGTATGTCTTTGAAAGTATGTACTAGTGTAAATTTTATTTTGGATAGCCATTTGACCATTTTATGGGAAAGAAACTATCCTTTTTGCCTTTTTTCTGCTTCTAATGTTTTGATTGTAGAGCCGTTGCTTCAAGTGCGTCATTCTATCCCTTTGGTGTCTTGTGCGGAAAGTGTTAGTAAATGTTTTCTTTCTGATCATTGCCTTCTTTTCTGTCAAAGAATACAGGGTTGAAGAGGTTGGGTTAAGCCATGCTAACAAGATCGTAACTTCACCATAGGTCCCGAAAGATTATTCAAAACACATATTTCGTTCCGTTTGAGAAGTGTCGTCTTAACTCAATCAGTGTGTTGGTGTCTGGGAAGGGCTGTGGTTTGTGACTGTGGCACTCCCTGGACTTTTCTCTTATCTTTTTTTGTGATCGTGGCACTCCCTGGACTTTTCTCTTACATTTTTATTACAGACAACAATTGGGCTGCAACGTCAAAAAATGCACTTTTGGACATGTTGAAATAAGAGTACGATTTTCGCAGTCTAATCAGAACTAATCGGGCGCATTTTAGATAGACAAGGATGCAAAGTGTGTGCATGCAAAGAACGGAGGCGCAGGCTGATTTAAATCTTCGCTTGGCACACAGGTCAGAAGTTACGTTTTGTGACAGGCTTTTGACCACATGTATGTGCACTGGCAGCCAGAGCAAACGAAAATCACTATCTTAACAATGATGTGATAGGCCAGCGAAAAACAGGTATCAGATAACCACTTTAGTAAGGTTTTAGGCGGACCGTCACTAAGAAACGCGACCAACCTTGATGCAATGAAAGAGAAAAGCATAATTGTCGACCATTTGGTCCATAACTAGACTCTGTCGTATCACATCAGTGTTATAATATCTATTAGAGGAAGTCAATTAGGTCCGAATGAATCCATGTCCCCAACGATTTCGCCACATATTATAAATACGTGTTCGGTCCGAACCGATATATATATATATATATATATGTTTCATGAAGTTTTGAAAACACTTTACGAAAGTCAAAATAATCAGTAGCGCTGACTGAGCCTTTTCGCAGTCAGGACTTTGCTTCGACGATTTAAGTCAATAACATGCGAAATACTCTTGCAAAACGGATATTATGAGAAGTAAACAAAAGAATTGCAGCATCAAAAATCTTGAATCAAAGTTTGTCGGGGCTTGTTTGCGTATTTCAAATCCTTGGCAGTCATACTTTCAGATTCTGCCACACTTTAAACAGTTATAGAAAAGTTAACATAGGAAAAATGTTATTTTGACGTTTTTTGCCTAAATGAGCATAAGCGCCAAAATATACAAGTGTTTTATTGTTCTCCATATGCAAAAGATTAAGGATGTAGCCATCAAGAGATAGGAAAATAAAAACTAGATATTTATACATAAAAAAGAGAGTAAAGGATTATATGATGCGCAACGCACAAAAACGTTTTCTTGTTCAATTTTCGGACCACGCATGCCTGATCAGCCTACGCACTTACACAGGCTTATCTGGGTCTTCGTTGTAACTTTACAGAATCAATGGATACTTTAGTGCATATAGACGATCAAAAAACGCTTGTATCAGATTTACACGCTGATCTGGACATTTGCTGTTTACATGTGGCTTTTTCCTAGCGCTGCGCATCATATTATGAGAATCACAGATATTACACTTCAATGTATTCCTTTTTCCGAAGCGTTGTTTGTATAAATGTTGGTTTGTGTAACTTATTGTCATTTTTTAGGTTTCTGTGGTGGTGAGATTAAATTGGACAGAAATGTAGGAAGACTAAGATCAGTTGACGTAAACAAAGATGGATTCTATGAGCCAAATCTTAACTGTACTTGGACACTTCGGGGATATTTGTATTCTGATGCCTTCATACACCTAAATGTAACTGAAATTGATATACAGCCTGATGATGCATGCGGAAAAGATTTCTTAAAGGTATTATTTTATCACGTAGACCTGCCTATGCGAAATATGTTTATGCTTTTGCATGTTTCTGTATAAAATGGTGAACTGCGGAGCAGTTGGCTATTAAACCCACTAATACACATTTTTACTGTACCAAAAAGACTGCAAAAAATGACAAAGTCTTTATAGGGAAAACGTCCAGATTTCATCGATTTATAAACATATGTTTTCGTGGATAATAAAAAAATAAGCCAGCGCACACCAAAACCTACAATAAGATCAGTGTAACCAGCAAAGATTCAGGGAGTCAGGTTAGCTTGTACACTCACCTAGTTTAGCAAGTTTCTCATTTATCCGTCCGTGGATAGCTCTGCGACTGTAGGAAGCACTTGCGAATAGCAAAGAGATTGATCAGACTGCACAGATGCGCAGGCTCATCTGATTTTCGCTGGTCGCATACGTTTTATTGTTGTTTTGTTATGCGCTTGCTCAAAAATCATAGTCGCTAATTTTAAATACAAACACTGTGTCTTGTTTTGAGTAACATTCGCAAATTTACTGGATACAGAAAAAAATGCATAGCGAACGTTATTCTAAACAATACAGTGACGCTTCTAATGGGTATCCACAACATATATTTTCGTAGAGCAGTAAGAAAAATATCAATATTTTTGACTGAAAAAAAAACAACAAAAAACAATCGCCTTCTGTAGAGCTATGATAACTATTTCATATTCCGTAACTGTCATTCAATAAACGTCAAAAAGATTGCCTTTGGAAACAAAAGAACATACTGCAGATTAGAAAATGAAAGCCTCGGTTTAATTGAGATTCTTCATAAGCAGTAATGAAGTTTGCAACACAGTTTACACCCTCTAGTGTATACATGAGCGGAACTCCATTTTCAAATATACCATAATAGGCCTAATGATCCCGAAGGAAATGAAATATAATCTGCACATCTGGTGGTGTCTGGGGAGACATTCTACCGCCGCAAAACTGTTTACGCCCTTTATCGTGTACATGAGAGGAACTCCATTTTTAAATATAAAACAGTAGGCTAAATGATCCCAAAGGAAATGCAATATAATGTGCACTCTGGTGATGTACGGGGAGACGTTCTACCGCCGTCATACGGTAAACACACCAGCTACAGTGTAGTTAAATAAACGTCAAGTTACTGAGTATGAGATATACTACTTATCAGAGTGAGGTGGCCAACCCGTGCCTGCCATAGCTAGACCGCCATGCAACTCAGTGTGTCAGTTAGAGAAAATCCTCGCCTTACTGCAATATCTCCTTTGGAAACGTTATTTGTTATTTTATAGTTTGATAAGCTTTTTAGAAAGAATAAGTCATATAATTGAGCCGTGTTATAGTACATATGTCCAATGTATTAAAATACAAACGGAGAGCCGAGTTGGAATAGCCGAGAATTTAGATTGAAGTTAAATTATGATATACTATTTTATTTTTTTTTTTTTTTTTTTTTTTTTTTTTTTTTGGCCGAGTTTATTTTGTCTCTTCCCAGTCTATGTTATTATAGAATTTGAGTTTTTTTTTATTGAGAAAGCAATTAATTACACCCATATGTGGTTTTGGCAGGGATACCGACATCGGTTTCCTTCATTAAATCAATTCACGTCTCCATTATTTTTCACTTTATCATCTAACAACTGTCATAGATAAGCCGACAAGTATATTTCCTAATGGTCCAAGACTAATTGAAACAGTTTAACTAAGTTTGATCAGTTTTAGACTCCAGAACTCTAAACGTCGAAGGATTTGTTAGTAATCGAAAAGCTACATATCTTTGGTTAGAAATAATAAAAGTTTTAATATAAAAAATATAGCGTCAGTCTTAAAACACTTCTGCAACAAGGTATATCGGAACCAGAATTTTACGGTGACTTAGTGTACAGATTTAGAAAATTTGTAGATAAATCTAACTTTTCGGAGCAATTCAGAAAATTTATTAACCGTTATAAAAGAATTGGCTATAGCCTGGATATTATGCGGCAGACTGCATGCCTAGTTGTCAACCCAATCATTGTTGATGGCTATGCTTCACTCTTTAATTGCACGACGGCGGTTCGGGCCTCAGACTCAATGACGGTCTCTTCGTAAAACTTTAACCAGTGGGTAGGGGCTTGACGATATGTCTTTGGCTTGGTCGGCCGTGGTTCAAGTATTGGTTTTCATTTACTCTGACATACAGTAGAATTAGTCATGGGTACTCGTCTTTGTTTATCATTGTGATTAATTTGATTTTATGTTTTCGCTTTGATGCATTGACTGAGTTGGGAGCCTTTATGCGAACCGAATTTTTATGTATTTCTGTATTCAGAGTAGCATCGGGACCCAGGATGAAATTGGCTAGCTGTAATAGTGCTTTAAACCCCCCCCCCCCCCCCCGGTGGTTTACTCTACTGACCGTTCTAAGGCGGTGGTCCTGGTGTTGGTCTTACTCTTTGTTGCTTTGTGGTTTATTCTACGAGGCGATATGTTGTATGTCTTACCATGTGTCATTTTGTTCTTGTGTTTTTCAGTCCTTTTAGTATAGCGATTACCTCGCTTGGGGAAGAGAGAGCTAATCTTAGTGCTTTTCGTACGTTTGTTCGATTTGTGCTTGTTTGGATTTGTCGGTTTCCTCTTCCTCTTGGTGTCTGGGAAGGGCTGAGGTTTGTGATTGTGGCACTCTCTGGACTTTTGTCTTACCTTTTTTTAACATCATCTTATTGCTGAGAAGTACTATATGGTACTATAGAAAAGCTGATGTATATGACTTAACCTGATGAAAAGTGTTAATGAATCTTCATTCGTTAACCAAGCTTTTGGAAAATCTTGTAGTGCCTATATGAATTTCTGTAAAACATGCATACCGTCCTGAAATGTTTTAATTCGTGAGAATAACAAACTCGTTTACTTCCGAAATAAGGTATAATATTCAGTTGCATAACCGACTAAGGAAACATTTTTTTAATCAGGTAGCATTGCTGATTGTTTGTCTTATAAGAGAAAGAAAAATAAAATCAATGATACGAAGAAATATACGAAGGAAAATTAAATAAATGATATAGACAATATCATTTCAAACCAATTCCGGAAATTCCAGTAAGACATTCTGGCAGATATTGGAGTGAATTATTGGGGAAAGGAATACACCTGTATATATTCCACGTTTACATACGGTAAATAATGAATTTGCCCTCTCGATTCAAGAGAATATTGATGCCCTAAATAGTTGATTGATATCTGTTTCTGATACCGAAGACCCTTACAAAATTTTACCAGTAGGTCTGAGTCTGTGTTACCTCAAATAAGAGTGAATAAGAAGTAGTTGACATCTAAAATACACTTAAAAAAAAAGGTAAGAGAAAAGTCCAGGGAGTGCCACAGTCACAAACCGGAGCCCTTCCCAGACCCCAAGAGGAAGAGGAAACAAGCACAAATCGAACAAACGTAAAGTTAACAAAGAAACCAGCCCACACGATATACGCAAACTAATATTGAAGAATATCATCCCACCAATAGTCAAACCTTTAAGAAACTTTCAAATTAATCACTAAAACACCGGATATATCTAGATATATCCAAGTATGTGGAAAACTGCTTTTGTTATGCCTTTTTGCAAAGAGGGGTATAAATCAGACGACAGCAATTACAAATGCATTTCATTGATAAACTTGTATGAAAATATTTTGAAAAAAAAAAAACAACAATGTATAGAAAAATATCTATGAACACATTGCTGCCAATTCTTGCAATTCAACCGACATCACTTTATTGAGTTAAAAACCGATACCTGCCTTGTTCTAGAAAAAAAAAACATTGGGCAATTTGCCATGTATCGTGTGATATGTAAACAAAAAGATCGTCTGTTAACGTCTCTTTATCGTCTCTAAATTTGTTTTTGATGGAGTTCCATAAGCATCCGTCTTGGGTCCGCTGTTATTATTGATCTATATAAGTCAGATACCTTATAACCTACATGGTCATGGTAGGGCCAGACTGTTTGCAGATAACAGCTCTCTTACCTTTCCATCAAATACGTTGGCAGTTACTGTACACGTTTTAAATGTAATTAAAGGACTGGGCAAAGAAATGGATAATTCAAATTTAAATCCTTGATTGCGCAGTCGGATCTGAATCTTTACTGAGCGCATATTTGACAGCCAAGGATACAAAGTGTTTTGACGCGGAGAAGAAACTCTTTGCTCAGACTGCAAGGATGGACAGGATGATTTTAGTCTTGGTTGGAGCACATTTTTAGAAGGTTAGTTTTTCGCACTAGAAGACTCCTGGTGTTAGTCTTACTCTTTGTTGCTTTGTGGTTTACCCCCCGGTGGTTTGCTCTACCAACCGTTCTAAGGCGGTGGTCCCAGTGTTAGCCTTACTCTTTGTTGCTTTGTGGTTTATTCTAGGAGGCGTTTGTTGTATGTCTTTCCGTGTGTCATTTTGTTATTGTGTTCTTCAGTCCTTTTAGTATTGCGATTACCTTGCTTGGGGAAGAGAGAGCTAATCTTAGTGCTTTTCGTACGTTTGTTCGGTTTGTACTTGCTTAGATTTGTCGGTTTCCTCATCCTCTTGGGGTCTGGGAAGGGCTGCGGTTTGTGATTGTGGCACTCCCTGGATTTTTCTCTTACCTTTTTTTATTTTACGAGGCGATTTGTTGTATGTCTTTCCATATGTCATTTTGTTCTTGTGTTGTTTAGTCCTTTTAGTATTGCGATTGCCTTGCTTGGGGAAGAGAGAACTAATCTTAGTGCTTTTCGTACGGTTGTTCAATTTGTGCTTGTTTTGGATTTGTCGGTTATTCTTCCTCTTGGGGTCTTGGAAGGGCTGCGGTTTGTGATTATGGCACTCCCTGGACTTTTCTCTTCTTTTTTAATGGATCCATTACTTAATAAAAGTAAAAGAAAAAGTCCAGGGCGTGTCAGAATCACAAGCCGGAGCCAATCCCTGACAACCAGAGGAAGAGAAAAGAGACACAAACAAACACGAATAAAACAAACAAACGCACGAAAAGCTTAAAGACCAGCTCCCTCTTCCCTAAACAAGACAATCGTGATGCTAAAAAAGACTGAAAAAAAAACACAAAGGAGCAGGTAGGTTTTCTCGTGTTGTGTCTCAGTATGATAGCGATGATGATTCAGAAAAAAAAATAACTATTCTACTAACGACCAGTATAGATCCGTATCAGACTGTGCAAAAACGCAGGTTTATCTGGGTCTTTACTGGTCGCATATAGCATATTGATTTTCTTGTTTAGGTATGGGACAGTGACCGTACAGTTCTTGGAGTATACTGCGGATTCACTCCCCCGACCATGATATCTTCTACAACTGACTCACTCTACATTCAATTCTTTTCTGACAGCGCTATCGAAGGGAAGGGATTCAACGCAACTTACGCGCAACTCAAAGGTATAAAAATGTAACTGAGAGTCTTTAGGACGATTTGCATTGACTTATGAAGGGCATGTGTACCCTACGCATTGGAACAGACAGCCCTGAGCAAACAGTATTGACCAAAATAAGGTACCACCTGCTGCGGACTATTTATGTCCGGCGAATGGATTCTTTATTCCTATCTAGACAGGTATTTCCATGTCTCAAACGACCATATCATGGTTTTCTTCCCTCAAGAATTCAAGGATGCCGTGGTTAATACGTCATCAGAGCCCGGACCAGGAAAGGCGAGGGCTAACAAATATAACAAATAAACGAATGCATACTAACTATGCATTCTACAATAAAATAAGATGAAACACGCTATTATATTTTTTTCTTATTTCCTATGCAACTCTACAGTATTATTATCCAATGACTATGCACGCTACCAGGTAAAGCGAATGACGCCACTGACGTCCCGACTGAATCCCTCTGATGTTTCAAATGCTGCCAGAAGTATATATTCATCAGTTTACTAAACCTGCCAATAACCCTTCCTCAGATCCATCTTTGTAAATATTTCTGATCCGACTGTTTATTGATCACCTCCTCTATATTTGACACTAGCCCTGCAAGATAGCTGATGAGACCAGTCTTAGCTCTAAACTGCCTGCTGCAGATAGAACACGAGAGGTCTAAGGAAGAATGTTCTGTTAGTGATGCCTTAGCACTGGCTTTCCGCTAAGCATTGTCTGCTCGCCTTCGCTGGTTATTTTTTTTTTTTTTTCGTACTCTTATGAGGCCTCGCCACTTTGCTGGATCCTTTGCAATCTGTTCCAACGGCCCTGTTGATATGTTGAATCCTTTAAGAGAGGCATTTAGGGTGTCCTTGTATCGCTTCTTTTGACCCCCATGGGAGCGTTTTTTAACTCGTAGGTCGCTATAGATGCATTTTGGTTACTTGGCCTGTCCAGCTTAATTGTGCCAATTTCAGAACAGTATGTACACTCTGCGTCCATGCCCTTTTCAGAACTTCTGTTCCTGAAATCCTGTCTTGCGACTTGATCTTTAGAAGTTTTCTAAGACAGCTTGTATGGAAGTGGCTCAGTCTTTTAGCATGTCGCTGGTAAGCTGTCTGCGTTTCACATGCGTAAAATAGTGTTGGCAGCACCACAGATCTGTAGACTTCCAGCTTTGTGTCAAGTCTGATTCCGTTTTGATCCCGTATACTTCCACGTGGTCAGCCAGCTCTGTACTAGCTTTGGCAATCCTAGCATTGACTTCAGTATCAATGTCCGCAACTCTAAACTATGTTCTTCTAAGATAGGTGAACTTATCTGCCCCTTGCAGTCGCAGACCTTTCACTGAGACAGTAGGCTACTTGTAAGGCTTTCCGGGAGCTGGCTGATATACTACCTTGGTCTTCTTGATGCTGATTGTGAGATCATAGCTGCTACATGAATCAAATACTTGACAACACCTTTTTGCATCTTTTCTTCTGTTGAAGCTCCCTCAGCCATGTCATAAGCAATGAGGAACTCATATTGCACCTCTGTCTGCACCTTGGACTTAGCTTGCAACCGTCTAAGGTTGAAAAGTTTCCCATCAAAGCGATACCTTATAGGTATACTATTGTCACCATCCTAGAAAGCATCTGTAAGCATGGCAGAAAACATCATGCTGAACAGTGTTGAAGCTAGTACACAGCCTTGCTTAACTCCATTTGTCGCAGGGAAAGGATCAGAAAACTCGCCATCTTTTTTTCGACCCTTGCAAGCATACCATCATTGAACTGCCGCACCATTGCTATGATTTGGCAGAACAACTAAACTTTGCCATTATTTTCCAAAGTTCCTCACGACTGACTGTGTCTGGTGCTTTGGTAAGGTCCACAAAGGTCATGTAGAGAAAGGAAGGCGATGATTAGGAATCGATACAATTACCTAACACCTTCCGTCCAAGACACCGAAGGGAAAAAAGACGCACTCAAAAACAGCAACACAATCAAACCACTTCAAGCAGAAAGCCAAAAGGACAGTTTATTTCCCAAAATATGGCAAACGGCTATATAAAAAAAAAAAAAAAAAAAAAAAAAAAAAAAACATTTCACCAAGACATATAGAAAATGGTCAAAGAAATAAGACAAAACTCAGCCTTTTTAACGTTTCGACTTCACGTCTTCTTCAGAACTAAACCCCATTTACCAGGACATATACCAAAGACATACAATGACAGAAACAGTTAACCACAGCAGAAGAACCACCTTGGAATGATCAGTAAAAACCTTACCGTCCACATTCTTTTCCTGGAATTCTCATGAGGCTGTCTTGCTGTGAAGATAATGTCACCTGTTCCTCCGTCTTTCCTGAATTCACATTGGTTTTCTGGAAGAGTAAACGTCAAACAGATTGCACTTGGAAAAAAAGAACACACTGCAGATAAGACAATTGGGGGTCTTGGTTTTATTGGGACTTTTCATACGCAGTAATTAAGTATGCAACACTGCTTACGCCCTCTAGCGTATGCAGAACTATATTCTCAGATATACCTCAGTTGGCCCAATGATTCAAAAGGAAATTAAATATGATCTGCACTAGAAGCCCTGACTATTCAATGCGTTTATTCGAGCGGTTTAGTAGGACTCTTGCAAGTATCTTCCCAGCTATTGACAATAAAGAGATGCCCCAATGTTTGTCACAGACTTGATTATTTCCTTTCCGTTCGACTAGGTGGATAATTGCTGCATCCTTGAATTCTTGAGGGATGGCTTCTTTTCTCCTTATAATAGGAAATAAGAGTTTCTCTGCAATTGGAGGACCCCCTTCTTTGTAGATATCTACAGGTTTTTCATCTGATCCCGGGGTCTTGCCATATGAAATGAGTTTTATTGCTTTAACTGTTTCAGAGACGGTTGGGAACTCATTAAGCAGCGGATTACCTTCAACTTGTGGTAGTTTTTGATAGCTTTATCATTGATAGATGATGGCGGATTAAGAACACCATCAAACTGTTCAGCACATCTATTTTAAGATAGCTTCTTTGTCAGTCAGAAGTCTAGATTCATCTGCAATAGGAAGTGGGTGGTTCCTGGGCCCTGACCATATACTGTCATAAGTACGTCAAAGAACTTCTTCATATCCTTTCTATCTGCAAAGGACTGGATTTTATCAGCTTTTTATGCCCAGCCTGATGTCTTGCATGTCTCTGTGCCCTGTCTTGCATATGTTTGAATAGGCAGTCGTAGTAGATACTAAGCTGATGTCACTGGGGTATGCCGTGTTTTTGGTGGTTATCTTCAAGAAGTCCCTGGATTTCTTCGTCCTGCTCATCAAACCAGTCTTGGTGTTTGCACGATACTGGTCCTGGGGAACCCACTGCTGAAGAGTGACCGGTGTCTCTGAAGACAGTCCAGTTCGCATCTAGATCCTCTAAACTGTATCCCAGTGTTCTTAATGGCTGCAGATACCATTTTGAATGCTTGTCTCTTTCTGTCTTAATTTAGCTTGGATACATCCAATCTCTTTTGGACTTTCTTGCCTTGTGGTTGCCGTACAGGCTGAATGTGCAAGTTGAGTTTGCTGACAACAAGCCTGTGATATGTCCAACAATCAGCACCACACATAGTTTTTATTATTCTAACATTATGTCTGTCCTTCCTTTGCATTATCACATAGTCAATGTGATGCCAGTGTTTGGAGCGAGGGTGCTCCATGATGTCTTGTTGCGATTTGTAGACGAAATACTGTGATGGTGGTCAGTAATTCATGGTCTGTGCACTTTCCTTCTACTCGAGTTTCAATATCTTCTTTCCAGGTCTGTTGTCTGCGGCCACTCTGGCATTAAAGTCCCCGAGGAGGATAATTTTGTCTGACCGGGGTTTTGCAGAAATCATAGAATCCAGATCATCATAGAACTTGTCTTGCACCTCATCTGAGTTGGCCATTGTAGGTTCAAAGGCACTTCAAATTGTTGCATACTTCTTGCCAGATAAGGGCAAAAAGTACAAGAAACGTCCGGGCAGTGCAACAATCACAAACGGAGCACTTCACAGACACCAAGACAAAGAGGAAATAGGCAAAACCAAACAAGCGCAAATCGAACAAACGTACGAAAAGCACTAAGATTAGCTCTCTCTTTTCCAAGCCAGATAATCGTAATGCTAAAAAAGTATATATATATATATATATATATATATATATATATATATATATATATATATATATATATATATATATATATATATATATATATATATATATATATATATATATATATATATAATTTAGCCCGAAAATTGTGCTATTGTATCTGTACTCTTGTATCTGACCAAAATACTCGGAAAACGCGATTATCAGAATAATGCATTTTACTACACAAATGCAATAATCCAGAGACAGTAATTTCTGAAGGCATAGAAAAGAGACATCAGTACCAAGAAATTTGCTTTTGATCCCAAGTGTAAAGAAAGCGGAAGAAGTGCTTCCATATGTTTAACATTTAATCCAAACAATACATAATGTTTGGAATTCTAAAAAAGCAATGTTCATATTTTAACAAATGACCAAACTATGCGTGCCACACTTTCTAAATCTAAAGTAATTAAGAGCAAGCGACAACCTCCAGAACTTAAGACACTTCTAACTAATGCAACATTTCTAGAACGAGAAGCTACGACTACACATAAAGTTTTCAGATGTAATCGCTGAACTGTGCCCTTTGTAAATATTTAGAAGACGGTCACTCTTTCAACTTCAAAGGCAAATTATTTTACGTTAACGGAATAATGTTCTGTTACGTGAGGAATGTAATTTACGTCCTTAAATACAATGGATGCAAAGACTACTATATAGGGCAAACGGGGGATACACTAAGGAGTTGAAGAACCATTCATGCACAACAAATAAGAGATCCTTCAACAAGACAGCAAAAATGACCCTAAATTTACGATTTTCCATTTTTAAAGTATATTCAGAAAGTATTTCTGCCAGGTTAGCCAAGAAAGTATATTTCATCAAAAGTTTCAATCCTAAATTAAATGTTCTATGAATAAAAAAATCAACATACATGAATGTTATACGACAGACTGCATGAATGATTGTTAACCAAATCACGGTTAATAACTTTGCTTCCCTCTTTAATTGCACGCCGGCGGGTTAGACCTCAGATTCTATGATGGTTCTAGCGTAAAGGCTTACGCTGCTTTGTGGTTTATTCTTTGTTGCTTTGTGGTTTATTCTACGAGGCGATTTGTTGTATGTCATTTTGTTCTTGTGTTTTTCAGTCCTTTTAGTATTGCGATTACCTCGCTTGGGAAAAAGAGAGCTAATCTTAGTGCTTTTCGTACGTTTGTTCGGTTTGTGCTTGTTTAGATTGTTGGTTTCCTCTTCCTCTTGGGGTCTGGGAAGGGCAGCGGTTTGTAATTGTTGCACTACCTGGACTTTTCTCTTACCTTTTTTATTTGAAATTTGATTTTGGGTAATGTTGGCTGGTACTTGATGCTCCATCTTTGGTCGGGCCCACCGGAGTCTAACTTTTGGTTTTCTTTTGCTCCAGTATTTCAGTTGTTTCGAGCTGTCAAGTCCTCATCGTTGTTTCATCTCTGTAATTAGTTTTTTTTTGTTTTTTTGTTGTTGTTTTTTTTTTTTGTTTTTTTTTTTATGTGTGTGTGTATGTGTTCTCGGAGATCTAGTACTGATGAGTTGGGGAAAAAAGGTAAGAGAAAAGTCCAGGGAGTGCCACAATAACAAACCGCAGCCCTTCCCAGACCCCAAGAGGAAGAGGAAACCGACAAATCCAAACAAGCACAAATCGAAGCCTTCATGCGGACTGAACAATTATGTGTCTACACCGCGGCAGAAGTAAGGGCGAGAATTGTGACCACGTAAAATCGATTTAAGCCACCCCCCCCCGCCCCCCCACATCCCATCCAACCCCCAGTGAAATACTTTTCACTGACCGTTCCAAGGCGGTTTTTGTGTCATGGTTTATTTTTGTTATAGTTCGTCTTTGAATGTGTGTGTCGCTTACATCTTTTTGTTTTGAATAGCCATTTGGCCACTGTGGGAAAGTAACTGTCCGTTTGGCTTTCTGTTAGTGATGTTTCCATTAGGATCTAGTTTTTTTTTTCGTGTTTGTGTTTCTTTCCTTTTGATGTCTCTGATGGAAGGTGTGGGTTAATTGTATCGATTCCTGGTTGTTGATTCATAGTTGTTGCGTATTTCTCGAACTGGGACAAATAACTGTCCATTTTATGTTTACTATCATCTAAGTATGGCACCGGATGCATGTGCTGCCCGTACCTTTGCCTTTATATATTTTACAACATCAAGTCGAAAGGTCATTTGTCTAAATTACGAGCTAGCTCGAACCTTTTCTTTTTCAGAGAGTGTCTTAATTGCTCTAACTCTAATTTCTGCTCTGTGCTTGTCAGCCTCCATTTTGGTCCTCTCGGCCTCAATCTTATCTTAGTCAACAGCCATATCTCCTTCTCGTTCGGTCCTGTCTCTTTCAGCTTCTTCCGCTTTACCAAATGGTAGACCGCATATACCCTACTGAGCTCCAGTTAAATAAAGCCAATTCTTCCGATACCTATGCACCTTTTTTGGATTTGAATCTATGTATATCTAATGATACAGTTTCCACCGAAATTTATGATAAACGGAACGATTGTGATTTTGATATAGTCTATTTCTCTTTCCTGGATGGCGATGTCCCTCGGCATACCTCATGTGGGGTAAACATATATCAACTTATTCGCCAGAGCTTCTTAAAATATTAGTGACTTTAACTGCCGTAATAAAGCGCTTACTGCCAATCTTCTTAGGCAAGGCTGCCGTTATTTTAAATTTCGTAAGGCGTTTTCGAAATTTTATCGCAGACACAGTGCCTTGTTAGAAAAATATAGCGCACTTCTGCAACAAGGTATATCAGAACCGGAATTTTACGGTGCTTAGGGTACAGATTTAGAAAAATTGCAGGAAAATATAACTTTTCGGAGCAATTCAGAAAACTAATTAACCGTTATAAAAGAATTGACTATAGCCTGGATATTTAGCGGCAGACTGCATGCCTAGTTGTCAACCCAATCATTGTTGATAGCTATGCTTCACTTTTTAATTGCACGACGGCGGTTCGGGCCTCACACTTAATGACGGCCTCTTCGTAAAACTTTAACCAGTGGTTTGGGGCTTGAAGATATGTCTTTGGCTTGGCCGGCCGTGGTTCAAGTATTGGTTTTCATTTACTCCGACATACAGATGGGTCAGAGATAAACTTGACATAAAGTGCACTAGATTTGCACAAGACCAGAGATAGGTGTGCACATTACTTTGCTCTAATTCTGAGAAACATGTGCACGATACTTTGAGAACCAAGTGCACTAGACTGTTTTGAGCTAGAGATAGAACTAGAGCTAGAGTTGCCCTCTGACCTCAAGTGATGTGCACAAGGAAGTTCACTTTTAGTGTTTCAGTTAACTGTACATGCATGTATCTAAAGCTTGAGTATAATTTCTTACGAGCCGAAATCGTAACAAAACAGAGCTGATTGAATAACATTTATCCTCTATGATTAGTCTCTCTGAAAGAAAATAGGTAAAAATAAAAAAAAGATATTTATTTATTCATTATTTCTCTCTTTCACACACACACAAACACACACACACACACACACACACACACACACACACACACACACACACACACACACACACACATTTGTTTATTTATTTATTTATTTTCCTTTTATATTTTTTAGGTTTATTTGATTAAGTACCAAGTAATTACTCACAGGTATTTATTAAATAACGGCCCTTTAAAGGTGATTTGTGTGAATAATGTGGGATGCAAACAAAGTGTTTTAAAATCAAATAATCATTTCTTTAATTGTCCGCTGACTTAATCTGAATGGGATAATTATGAGCAGAACGAGTGAGAAGTGTCATCTAATTTCAAAGTATAAAATATTATCTTACCAGCACAACTGCTGCTTTTATGTGACTCAGTTGCCTGGTAACGTTAAAAATCAAATTAGTCAGTCAGTCAGTCATACAGACAACTGCATACTTAAACTCTGTTACCTGTTCAAGATGACAGCTCGCAATTAATCTCTATCAGGTAAGATGACCTTCATAATAATTTCTCTCTCTCTCTCTCTCTCTCTCTCTCTCTCTCTCTCTCTCTCTCTCTCTCTTATTAGCTCACTGTCTCATCTTTTTTGTACAGTAATGATTAACTTACATATTATTATACATAATTGGAATCTCTCTGTCTCACACATTTATTTATTTATTTATTTTGTCTAGATATGGAATCTTATTTATTTTATATTTTGCATTGTGTACCGGTACGTATTTTAATCTCTTTCTTTCTTTTTTTTTCTCTCTCTCCCTCTCTCTCTATTGTTTATTAGAGACAGGGTTATTTTATAATTTATTTATTTATCTATTTTGTCTCAGATATGGAATTTCATTTTTTTTTCATTGTACACATATTTTAGTCTCTCTCTCTCTCTCTCTCTCTCTCTCTCTCTCTCTCTCTCTCTCTCTCTCTCTCTCTCTCTCTCTGTCTCTCTCTCTCTCTCTCTCTCTCTCTCTGTTTATTTAAGACGGGGTTATTTTATAATTTATTATCTATAAGGTTGCTCATGTGCCAAGCGAAATCTAAGCTCAACATGCGCATTCTGACCTGAGTCTTCATGGGGGCACATGCGCAATTTTACAGGAAATTATGTGTCTTGGCTCATTGATTTTGGGTAGATTAGTGTTTGGCATACACTGCAGACCCCGAACAGGGTCTACACTGTTTTACTGGCTTTTCTGGGTACACATGTAAATTCTTGAAATTGCTGTGTCCCACTTAATGTGTTGAAAAAAAAAATACAGTTCACTGATTTGCTCAAACATTAAGGTTGTGGATACTCGTTTGAACAACCTTAAAGACACATATTTTCCTTCTTTGGCTAGACCACGCTCCCTTGATCAGCCCCAATATACAGTCCGGATAAGAGAATGCACATCAAACGCTTATCTTATCTCAAAAGGTGATTATAAGGATGTTAAGTCTCCTTAAATGGGGCTTATTAGGAGAAATTCATATAATTGAGAAGCATTCAATATGTTACTTTAGAAACAAATAAATTTGCAAATTACGTATTTTTTTATTTATTTATTTAATTATTATTATTATTATGATTTTTTTCTGATAGATGATCCAAGCTACATAAGTGGCTTTTTTTTTCGTGCATTGTTATATATATATATATATATATATATATATATATATATATATATATATACTCAAGAATCTCAAGAATATTTATATATTTATTTATTAAAGTAAATAAGAACATTTCACAAACTGAATCCTAATCCAACTGATGGAGTACTAAAGAATACTCAAGAATCTCAAGAATATTTATATATTTATTTATTAAAGTAAATAAGAACATTTCACAAACTGAATCCTAATCCAACTGATGGAGTACTAAATAATTAAAAATAATTGTATCCAAAAATGTGAATGTTTATTTTCTTATTTGCTGCAATTGCAGAAACTAAATTTTCTGAAACACAGTTATTTCTACAAACTAGTCTGTATGTTTAGTGAAGATTCAGACAAGCCTGCGTATCTGCGCAGTCTGAGCAGTCTTCACCACTGCTTCTTTGTCCAAATAGCATAGACTGATCAGGCTGCAGGCTGATCCAATTCTTCACTGAGGTTATATACTATTTTGAAATTAGTGTGTACCTGCCAATAACTGTAAAATTCTTTTCTTGTTGTATATTGCATTTTTATGACACAAAATGTTTTCCAGTATATTCTATCATCAATTATCAATCATTCTATACTGAAAGCAGAAGGTCATTATTATTACACATTCACCTGCTGGGCAAGAAAGAAGAATGAAGATTTTTTCTCTTATTTTTCTCGAAAATGGGATTTTACATTTCAAATCTTATTTTTCCGGCAAAATAAGAAAAATCTTATTAATTCATCGTCTGCTGAAACTGCCCATAACGTGGAAATGATAATTCTCAAAAGTCTTTGCGTAAAACAAAATATGCTCCAAAATGATGCTTTTCATGAACAGTGGATTTATTACACCTTTTAATCTTAGTCTTCACTGGTGCATGTTGATCCATGTTAAATGTTGAGAAAAGTTCTGTGCTCTGGTTCAGTCAAGTATTACACAAGGATGTGCTTATCACAGTTATGTCCAAGTTAATGTCATGAAATATTTCTTATCAGCTATTATAAATAGCTGGCACACTTTAACCTAAGGTGGGTATAGCTGTCAAATTAGCAATAGTTATTCAGTATTAATAGAAAACTACAGAAACTAAGAGCAGAGAGCAATCTAATTTCTTCATGTCTTGGTGTTTTAAGGAAAAAAGCACTTTTACTGTTCAGCAAATTACCCAAAAGAGGCATTTAGACTCATTTTTGTGTATGTGTGTGTGTGTGGTATTTGGTTTTACGGTCCCTTTAAGGTTATTTCACTATTTTACGAATTAAAGCAAATGTCGTTCAGCAAATAACTCAAAGGATGCATTTAGAGTCCAAAAACGAAATAAAAGATAATTATCTTTTTTTTTTTCTTTTTTTTTTTTTTTTTTTTTTTTGTGGTTTTGGTTTTACGGCCCCTTCAGGATTATTTCACTATTTTAAGGGTAAAAAAATACTGTTCAGCAAAAAAACAAAAGAGGCATTTTGAGTCCAAAAACATAATGAAAAGATAATTATCTTTTTTCGGTGGTTTTTGGTTTTACGACCACTTCAGGATGGTAAAAGCAGTTTTGCTGTTCAGGAAATAACCCTAACGAAATTATTTTACTATTTTAAGGGTAAAAAATTACTGTTTAGCAAATGACCGTAAAGAGGCATTTTGAGTCCAAAATCAGAATGTAAAGAAATGTATCTTGTTTTTTTTTGTTTTGTTTTTTTGTTTGTTTGTTGTTGTTTTTTAGTGGTTTTGGTTTTATGACCCTTTCAAAGTTATTTTACTTAGTTCGAGCCGATTATTAATCAGAGGCGGGCGAAATCCGAGGTACAGGAGAAAAACAACCTGACCTTCCGTTGCAGAACTTGGCGTGTCACATGTTGCCTGAGCGGTGAGAGACCTACTGATTAAAAGTCAGCGTTCTTACCCACCACTAGGCCACGGGAGTCCGAAAAGATATTATTTGACAGATAGAAATGATATGACATATGCGTTTTAAGATTCTAGATGCCATTTTTTGGATAAAAAAGAATAAGAACATTAAATTCCTTCCTTTTATTAAATAAGCCAAACAAAAAATACACTTTTTCGTTCCCCCCCCCCCCCCCCCCCCCCCCCAAAAAAAAAAAAAAAAAAAAAAAAATAGATTGAAGATAATCATTAAAACTGCCTCATTCAGGCGATTCTAACGAACACCCACAATATGTTTGGAGCAAATAAAAAAAAGAAAAGAAATTCTTATTTGCCCCTGTATAACTCTTTTTTTTTTTTTTTGCAGTCCGTGGGAAACTAATAAACCGCTTCTTATTTCTTGCCCAAACATAGATTGTTGAAGCTCATCAGAACCGCTCATTAAGGCAATTCTAACGAGCACCTCTGGAAACTCGTGTATACCCCTGTATAACCCTCTTTTACCAACCCACTCTGTGGGAAGCTAATGAACAGTTTCTTATTTCTTGTCCAAATATAAATTTTGTATGTAATTAGAATCACTTTACTGAGGCAATTCTAACTAGTACCCCAGAATGTGTTGTTTGAGCAGCTTCTGTCTGCTTCCTTATAGCAGAATTGACTGTTTGGCGGCTGACTTTTACATTGTCTTCGTGGAGCAGTCTGGAGACAATCTGTACCTGATTTACTCCAGACTGGTAGAGCTGTACGATCCTTTGCCGTAGATACGGAGTAAGTCTCTTTACATTTACAGCACTGGCCATAATTAAAGATAAATATAATTGACCTTAGTTTGATGATGTTAGGGATAATCTAAAATTATTGATGAGACTCCAACCAAATATGTATGTATATACATGCATACTGAAATTGCTCATTAGAATGATAGCTGTTACTGTTAAAACATTGAAGTCATTGTCTAGGTGTGAAAATTTATTGACACAATATCGCCAAGACAACAGTTCAGTTACCTGCGAATTGATTTAACAGGTGGCACTTACAATAACTTTGCGGGAACAAGACCGTGAAATTAATAGCAATGTAAATCTCACATTTAAGAGAAAAGTGTGTTTTACATAGGAAAACATTATTTTCCTTATTTTTGCACAAAAGCATAGATTGTGTGTACTCAATGAAGGTTCTAACGAGCGCACACAAAATCTGTGTTTGATGCAGACATAAAAAATATCGAAATAGTTTAGAATGAATGAATGAACAATTTTGAGAATAAAAGAGAGAGAGGATAGCTAAAGGAAGAAATCAAGAATGAAATAAAATAAAAAGAGAAAGAAGAACTTTTTCCTATAAGACAACTATTACCAAGTCAAAACTTTTAAAGAAAATGCGGAAAAATGAAAAAATAAATCAGAAAGAAAGAATCATAATAAGAAAGAAAAAAAAAGACTATTGGCATTTGTCTTAAAGATATATTGATTGTTAAAAAGAAAGAAAAATATATATAGTCCGCAGAGAGAAAGGCTTATTTTCTTTAATCAGTATTATTTTCCAATAAGACTACTTTCTGGGTACATGTGTTACGCTAAATCCGAAGTTCACTATGAACATCAAGTGCACTACAAATCAAGATTGAGCTTCAAGTGCACTAGAGTTTGAGCATGAATTGCACTTCATTGCTCAAAGTTAGTGCTGTCGTTGTGCATTACAAGTGCAACTGGGCTGCACGAGGGTGTCAAGTTTATCTCAGACCTCTCTGTATAGTAGAATTAGCCATGAGTACTCGTCTTTGTTTATCATTGTGATTAATTTGATTTTTATGTTTTCGCTTTGATGCATTGACTGAGTTGGGAGCCTTTATGCGAACCGACTTTGTATGTGTTTCTGTATTAAGAGTAGCATCGGGACCCAGGGTGAAGTTGGCTAGCTGTAAAAGTGCTTTAAACCCCTCGGTGGTTTGTTCTGCTGACCGTTCTAAGGCGGTGGTCCCGGTGTTAGTCTTACTCTTTGTTGCTTTGTGGTTTATTCTACGAGGTGATTTGTTGTATGTCTTTCCGTGTGTCATTTTGTTCTTGTGTTGTTCAGTCCTTTTAGTATTGCGATTACCTCGCTTGGGGAAGAGAGAGCTAATCTTAGTGCTTTTCGTACGTTTGTTCGGTTTGTGCCTGTTTAGATTTGTCGGATTCCTCTTCCAATTGGGGTCTGGGAAGGGCTGCGGTTTGTGATTGTGGCACTCCCTGGACTTTTCTCTTACCTTTTTTTACATTTTGTTGCTTTGTGGTTTATTCTAAGAGGCGATTTGTTTTATATCCTACCTTGTGTTATTTTGCTTTTGTGTTTTTCAGTCCTTTTAGCATTGTGATTACCTCGCTTTGGGAAGAGAGAGCTAATCTTAGTGCTTATCGTACGTTTGTTCGATGTGCGCTTGTTTGGTTTTGTCTGTTTTCTCTTCCTCTTGGTTTCTGGGAAGGGCAGCGGTTTGTGGCACTCCCTGGACTTTTCTCTTTTCTTTTTTACAACTGCCGTAATAAAGCCCTTACTACCAAACCCATTAGGTAGGGCTATCATTATTTTAAACTTCGCAAGGCGTTTTCGAAATTTCATCGAAGACACAGTGCTTTGGTAGAAAAATATAACGTCAGTCTGAAAACACTTGTGCAACAAGGTATATCGGAACCAGAATTTTACGGAGACTTAGTGTACAGATTTTGAAAATTTGTGTTAAAATCATACTTTTTTCCGGATCAATTCAGAAAATTCATTAACCGTTATAGAAGATTTGGCTATAGCCTGAGTATTATGCGGCAGACTGCATGCCTAGTTATCAACTAAGTCTGGCACGATTATTAGGACTATCGATTAATTGATCGATCAATTCCACAAAAATGACTATCATTACTGTTTTGCTAATAATCGATCATTTGATTACTCTGTTTGTTACTTTACCGTATTTACTCTTATATTCATACACCTCAACTTCTTACCATACTTTATCTAAAATATGAACAAGTTCCAATTTTTACCCATTACTGTGTCTAAAATAGCTGGGTGAGTCGCAAACAGTGTGGACCCTGAGGAGACGCCGCGTTTCCGGCGTTTCATCTGGGTCTACACTGTTTGCTCAGGCCTGTCTGACAAAATACATACAATAAAGTATAACATATGATAGGGTCATGCTCAAATAGGTAAAATTATGATCAAACCCTCAGCAAGTACTAATCGATTATCGATTATAATGGAATGACTGATATTCGATTATCTTTTCAGCTCTGATTAGCCACCCTTATTATCAACCCAATCATTGTTGATGGCAATGCTTCACTCTTTAATTACACGACGGTGGTTCGGGCCTCAGACTCAATGACGGCCTCTTCGTAAAACTTTAACCAGTGAGTTTGGGCTTGACATTTTGTCTTTGGCTTGGCCCGCCGTGGTTCAACTATTTATTTTCATTTACTCTATCACACAGTAGAATAAGCCATGAGTATTCGTCATGTTTTTTTATAGCGATGAATTTGATTTTTGTGTTTTCGCTTTGATGCATTGACTGAGTTGGGAGATTTTATGCGAACCAATTTTTTTATGTATTTCTGTATTAACAGTTGCATCGGGACCCAGGTGATTTTGGCTTGCCGTAAAAGTGCTATAACAGCCCCCCCCCCCTCCCCACCCCGGGGGGGGGTACGTTTGTTCGATTTGCGCTTGTTTGGTTTTGTCTGCTTCCTTTTCCTCTTGGTATCTTGGAAGGGCTGCGGTTTGTGATGGTTGCACTCCCTGGATCTTTCTCTTATCTTTTACTTTTCCATGTAGAGTATTTAAAGTCAAAGAATGAGTGCGAATCTTCAGAATCAGGGGAGTTTTGTCACACTGTTTAATATCATACAATACTGCTTCATAAGTAGAAAGTAGAAAGTGTACTTATGGAACTTAAAAAGTACCTTCTACGAGAGACTTACTTACGAATAGACAAAATATTATGCATCAAATTAAAACAGCCTGGTCCGTATCGTAATCGACTTTCACTGTACAATGATTATGCTCTAATGTTTACATCATATTCCACAGCTCCTGTTCCTGAGTGTGGGGACACTTTTACAACACCAGTGGGTCACTTTCGGCCAGTGGATGCAGATGCGGATGGTTTCATTGATGACAATTTACACTGTCTATGGCGAATCGTGACAGGCTCAGATAAAAAGGTTCAACTTACTGTTTCTGATGTCGATATACCCGACTTCTATGGCAGCTTGGGATTTAATTGCGGAGATAGTTTCTTGCAGGTTAATCTATATACTGTTGCAAACACGTCCTCATACAATTTATAATGCTTCGACAATGAACTTGTGTTGAAATAATCACATTTATAAACTTAACTTGTACATTCTAAATATATATATCATCGATTGTATCAGCATAAGCTTTTTGCATGATTTACGTTGTGTATTAAAACACCGTTTTAATTCATGCAGAAGAATAATAAGTCATCATGCGAAGTTACTGATAACTCCTCCGCGGCCACCGATTCCCATTTCCTACAATGTAAAGTGGTGGTAAAGTATTTGTTTCCGGAATTTTGAATAAATAAGCATTTTGTTATGTTCGAGAGCGGTCAAGACGGAACAAGTGTGACCTCATATGGAAAAAGCTTCAGGTTAGGTAATGGTTTACTGTATCACTACACAGAAATTCTACTAGTATTAGATTAGTTTAAAGTATTTTAAACATAAATATTTACAACATATAATATACAAAACATAACTCCTATTCTCTTCTCCGCGTCGGCCTCGAAAATGATCTCAACGCAATCGAAAATTAAACTATACTGAAAGGAAAAAGAAACGCAGGGTAAATTTTATTCCTAAATTTCATTCAAGTTTGAAAAAGTTTGTTAAATATTTTACTATGATTACAAAACGGTACTTGTATGGAATAAAAGTTCCAAATTTCATTGGTTTGTGATCAACAAGTCTCGAGTTATTGAAGTTCATTGGTAGCTACCCCCCAAATCTTGAAATCAAAATCAAACTGAAAATCAATATAGGACAATACGGAAAGCCAAAATTTCGTGCAAAACAAGCATGTTTAAAACTTCAGCACAAGATTTCCTCACACCATTTTGTACACTTCAACGATACACAACGCTCTTCGATTTTTTTACCGATTTTTCTTTTCATTTTTACGCTACTTTGAACTTTTTTTCAATCATGGTACGATTGACTGATGTTCAGAGGGGTAGGGCAATTGCGTTGCTGATGCAGGGTCAGAGGCAACAGCAAGTTGCCAATCATTTTGGGGTTAACGTCTCAATAATTGAACGTCTTGTTAGACGTTTAAGGGAGACAGGGCATTTAGCAGACCGACCGCGGTCTGGGCATCCACGCAGGACAATCCGTCTGGCACATTTGCGGAATCGTCATCTCACTGCTACCGAAACTGCCCTTAATACAGTAGGTACGCATAATCGACAAATTTCTCCGAAGACTGTTGGAAGTCGATTGCGTGAGATTGGTCTTTGAGCTCGTCGTCCATACGTATGTCTGCCTCTGACCCAGGCACGTAAGTTGCGTCGTATGGCGTGGTTGACGGCGCATGCGCCCAGGCTATTTCCGATGAGGCAGTGGAGACGAGTTCTTTTTACGGACGAGTCTAGGTTCACTCTCTATCGCGCAGATGGTCGATGTCGTGTGTACCGACGTCACGGAGAACGCTTTGCCGACGCCTGTGTTGTCGAACGGGATCGGTTTGGGGGTGGCTCCGTTATGGTCTGGGGAGGCATTGCTCACGGGATAAAATCACAGTTGATTATTGTTGCGGGCAATATGACCGCAGTAAGGTATAGGGATGAGATCTTGCGACCTGTTGCAGTCCCGCTTGTGCAACAACGTAATCTGATTCTGCAGCAGGACAATGCCCGACCACATGTTGCCCGAGTTTGTCAGGATTTCCTGGCAAACAATAACATCGCACCACTAGCCACCGTACAGTCCAGATTTTACCCCAATAGAGCACATGTGGGATGAGATGGACAGAAGGGTTAGGAAGCGCCGAAATCCCCCCGCAACTCTCGCACAACTAAGGAATGCGTTGATCGATGAATGGAATAACATTCCGATGCGAACTGTCAATGCTTTGGTTAACTCTATCCAAAGGAGAATTAGGGCAGCAACGACAGCAAGAGGGGGACACACCCGATATTGATTTTCAGTTTGATTTTGATTTCAAGATTTGGGGGGTAGCTACTAATGAACTTCAATAACTCGAGTCTTGTTGATCACAAACCAATGAAATTTGGAACTTTTGTTCCATACATGTACCGTTTTGTAATCATAGTAAAATATTTAACAAACTTTTTCAAACTTGAATGAAATTTAGGAATAAAATTTACCCTGCGTTTCTTTTTCCTTTCACTATAGTAATCAATTTTATTAATTGTGCTTGGCTTATCAAATGGACTTGTTTCACATTGTTGTGCGCATGCGCCAAACTATCCAGGTAAGTCTCAAATCGGCGTTATCTCAGCGAGATTACAATGGGGTGTGGGGTGCAATCTTCAATACGCTGCATATCAGAATAGAGGTTCTAGAAGATAATAGATGGAATCATATAAGTTGAATACAACAAAATAAAAAAAAAAATAAAATCATCTTCCTCGAAGGTGTCAAAATTGATTTTATTGCTCCATAAAAGTAGTTAAAAGTAAAAAAAAAACTGCTTAGAGCTAGCGACTTAAAATCACACATAGATTTCGATTACTGATAATGCGTGTCACATTAATTAATTTCTACGTAAATACAAAGTTTCTTTCAAATAAATAAATAAATTCAGGACATCAGACTAAAATTTATTTTTTCACTACATATCCATCAACTGAAATTGATTTATATTTTATACCCGAAATATCATACTAAGAACTGAAGATACGATCCACTTACAATCTAGGTATTTCACTATTATGTTTATAAGCATCATGAAATAACTTCTATCTGTATCAGAAATTCGTGTTGCATTTTAATGCTCCTTTTCATTTGGTCTTTTTACGGCTTCTACCTTACTTCAGGTATTGACCTTAATTATTGTCTCTTTCATACAATCATTTAAATGATGCACACCCTTAGAAACTCAGATCAGCCTAATCATCCGTTTGTTTGGTCAGTAATCGCTGTTCTCAAGAAAACAAAACAAACGTTTTGGGTAATAACCATCCACTGAGCTTACAACGAAAACTCTGATCAGGGTGGACGGATGCACAACTGATCCGAGTCATCGCTAAACACACATGTCAGTTTGCTGGTATTATCATGCAGTACCTCAAACGTGTCGTGCCTTGTGTTAAGCTTCTTTTAAGCCGCCGGGTTTCCTTTTTTCTGTAGACTAATATGCAAAATACAACCAGTTTTCATCTGACGATTTAACAGGCAGTGTGCGATTCAACTAACAGTTCTAATGCTTCACACTTTCAGCTCTACACTCCATATGTATACCTGTGAAGACAGTGTAGGTCCAGGTGAGACGAATCGTCTCAGCAGAATCTACGCTGGTTTTCGTTATTTTCTTTCTATTTTAGATTTTAAAGATTTTTATATTAACTGCTTTTTTTAAGTCAATACTCGTTTTATAGCAAACAAATATTTATTTTCTTTTTTTTTAAGCTCAAACTTGTTTTAGCTCAAGAAAATTTTCGATCCCGGACGTGCGCGCCCCCCCCCCCCCGCCCCCCCCCCCCGCCCCCCCCTTCACCCCTCATTTCTGTTACGAGCAAGGCGTAACGAGAAAAAATGAAAGTGAAACCAGCAACAAGCTTTAAATTATTAACAATATTTATTTGCAAAAAATAAAACAAAAAACTAGAGCTGGTGTTTGTAAAACACTATGCCCCCAACTGCCTGACTCTAACGCTGCTTGACTCCAACATTGCTTGCCCATGACAACAGTACAAATATATGAGATTTCACTGTTATTTTATCAAAGGGAAATAACTCTAAAATAGGAGATAATTAGGATAAGAAAAAAATACGGGTCACCCATTTTTTCATGAGGAATCAAAATATGAAATTTCAAAACATTAGCATACATGGTTCTAAACTTATGCTAAGCTCAAAATGCCTAGAACTACAAAGGGCCCTAACTACGTCAATTTTTCATGGAATTCCATATAATGAAAAATTGACGTAGTTAGGGCCCTTTGTAGTTCTAGGCATTTTGAGCTTGTCAGCAAGATATCTCAAAAAGTATTTAAGCTAGAGCCATGATATTTGGTATACTGATTGGGATTGAGGAGGAGATTACCTGATTAAATTTTGAACCAGTTAAATGAAATGTTGGAGTTATGGCCCTTCGCAATTTCTGGCCATTTAATGTCCTGCTTTATTGTGTATTCATGACATCATACCAACGTTTCAGTTGAAACAAAAGTTTTGCAAAGTAGTCTTGAATTGAAACAGTATCATTAGTACAGAGACGTTCCCGATTCGCGTTCTATTAAATACTGATAAATCTCCCGGCCCTCAGTCATTGCACATGTTGATCATCGAATTATTTACGCAATACAGATGATTATCATGATCAGTGGAGGCCTGCTTGCAAATGGCAAGGATCCCAGTCCTTCCAAATGCAGATTACTGAATACTTAAGGCAATAGCTGATTATTGTGATCAACGAAGGCCTTCTGGCAGACACCAAAGTTTTTAGTCCTCCCAGATTCAGATCGCTGAACAATTGAAGAACTTAAACCGATACTTATGATCAGTGGAGGCCTGCTGACAAATCTCACGGATCTCAGTTCCTCTAAATACAGATCATTAGATAATTAAAGCACAATAGCCTATTGACAAACCTCAGGCTTTCAGTTCTTAAAAAATGTAGACTTTTGAATAATTACAGCGCAACATCTGACTATTGTGTTCAACGGAGACTTTCTGGCAAATCTAACGGTTCTCCGTCCTTGCAGAATGCATTCTAAGATATCAGTTTAATCAATGTTAATTGCTATATTTTGCTCTTTACTTGCACGACGGTGGTTCTGGCCTCAGACTCAATACCGGCCTATTTCTAAAGCATATCATAGTGGGTTTGGGCTTGATGATATATCTTTGGCTTGGCTCGTCGTGGTTCAACTATTAATTATTTTTAACCATGGCTCGCAGTGGTGTAGAGTTAGCCATGAGTACTCGTCTTTGTTCATTATAATGATTTAGTCGTTTTTGTATGTTTTAGGCTATGATGCATCGACTGAGTTTGCAGCCATCATACGAACCAAATTTTATATATTTTTTTATTGAGGGTAGCATTTGGAACTAGGATAAAATTAGTCGACTATAATAGTGCTTTTAAACTCCCCGTTGTTTATACTACTGACCGTTCTAAAAGAAAGGTAAGAGAAAAGTCCAGGGAGTGCCACACTCACAAACCATAGCCCTTCCCAGACCCCAAGAGGAAGAGGAAACCGACAAATCTAAACAAGCACAAACCGAACAAACGTATGAAAAGCACTAAGATTAGCTCTTTCTTCCCCAAGCGAGGTAATCGCAATACTAAAAGGACTGAAAAACACAAGAACAAAATGACACACGGAAAGACATACAACAAATCACCTCGTAGAATAGTAGTCCGTGTGTGCTCTGTGTAGCTTTGTGTTTGATTCTTGGAGGCGATTTATATTTAGGTTTGTCCTTGTGTTTTTTCAGTCCTTTTGGCATTGCGATCACCTCAGTTTGGAAAGAAAGAGCTGTGTCGTGTGTTTTTCGTGCGCTTGTTTGTAGTGTGCTTGTTGGTTTGCAACTCGTTCCTCTTCCTATTGGTGTCAGGGATTGGCTGCGATTTGTGATTGTGGTACTCCCTGAACTTTTCTTTTTACCCGTTTGCTGACATATCGTATGGCTCCAAGTCCCTCGAAATGCAGATAGTTTATCCCTATAATCAGCTGTAGTTCTAGAAATAGTCAATAATCTGCATCTGAAAAGTCGGATCGCCGTGCGATTTCTCAGTAGACCGCCGTTGAATACAGTAATTGTCTGAGTTGGGAGGACTTAAAGCCGCGAGATTTGTCAGTGGGCCCCCATTCATCATAATATTTATAATATAGTGCTTTAAGTTTTCAATGATCAGAATTTGGAAGGATCGAGAACCTCGAGATTCGTCAGCAGGCCTCCTTTGATCACAATAATAAGCTGCAGTTTTATATTTTGGAGGACTAAGGGCCATGAGATTTGTCAGCAGGCCTCCCTCAAACATATCGAATGTATTTCTATATTTTTTCCACGATCTAAATTCGGGAAAATTAAGAGCTGTGTGATTTGTCAGCAGACCTCAGCTGACCTGGGTATCCCCTGCGGTTCTTTATTTTTTCAACGCTCTGCATTTTGGAGGACAAAGAGCCGATGGATTTATTAGAAGGCCTCCGTTGACCACAATAATCGGCTATGATTCATAAATATTTCAACAATCGATCTATGTTTTTTTTTTTTTTTTTTTTTTTCAACGATCTATACTTCAAAGGACTCAGAGCCGTGAGGTTTGTCAGCAGTCCTCCGTTGATCACAATAGGTGGCTGTAGTTTTGTTTTTTTTTTTGTTGTTTTTTTTATCAACTATCTACATTTGGGAAGATTAAGAGCTGTGATATTGTCAGCAGGCCTCCCCTGATCAAAATGATCGGATAATGTTCTTTATTTTTTCACTGTTGATATTTGAATAGACTTCGAGCCGTGTGATTTGTTAATCTCAATAATCTTAATAATTGTCTCTAGTTCTTTATGTTCCAACGATCTACATTTGGTTGAACTAAGAGCAGTGAGGTTTATCAACAGGCTTTCGAATGCCGCTTCAGTCGACGCTAGGTGGGGGGGGGGGGGGGTGGGGTCGGGGCTTTGTATGCAGCCTCGCAAACTACAGTGTTGCATATGAAGAGACACTACCAAACCGAGTCTCCAGTTTTCGTGGTTTTGTGTTCTTTGTTTCAAAGGCGATTCTTTTTTACTTTTATTCCATTGATCACAGTATCTGCAAAAAATGTAAAAAAAAGTAACTCATGCATTAAAATCAGTATAATTCTACATTCACATTACAAGTCAGTGTGCTTATAAACTGTAGCTATCAGAAAATCAGATCAAGATTCCTTCTTAATGTTGCTGGCAGTACATTGGTTCCTGATCAATGGTAACATATATGATCAACCTTCTATTTCTTTATTTACTATTACTCAGGTGCATATATATTTGTGAGCAGAGTGTTTGATAAAGCAGCACTGAACCCACAACCTGAAAATAAAAACGACAAACACTGTAATATTATAAGCCAGTATGACGTGTTCATCAGTGCTTGCCTATAACCAGGCATACACTTTGGCATGGCTTTACCTGATACCATACTTCTGTGGCAGATGACCAGGAGAGTTGAGATGCATAGATTTATTTCAATGGCCTTAGATCTGAAAAATCTGTGATACATACATGGCACCAAATGAGCCTAGTCAGAGCATTTCCCTCAAAATTACAGGTATGCTGATATAGGCCTGTGCGTTATCACAATCTGATCAGAGTCTTTTCTGAACGCATCGGGATGCTTTGAATCCTTGGCTGCCAACAGAGTGCCCCGTAGAAAGGTAAAAAGAAAAACTTCAGGAACGGAAGCGTAGGAAGATCGGTTTTTATTGGGCACACATGTAGCCTTTTAAACTGTGCAGTGTGCCGGCTCAAATACTGTTACAATCCAGGAAACAGGTATTCCATCACATTCTAGCGCTGTTGTGGAATAATTATCAGCTGCTGGTGCACAAGGATGGAAAACGGTGTCAGGGACGCGGGGACGGGGGTGTGGAGTTAAAACCCTGTGCCTGATGCAGTATTTGGTTATGAAACAAATCGGCCATAGTGACCTAAAGAGAGATGTTAGCGATTCACAAACTGAAAATCTAAATCTAAATCTAAAATAAATAATATGCGGGAGATGTGTGTGTGTGGGGGGGGGGGGGGAGGTGGGGGTGAAGCGGTGGTGGCTTATGTAACAGAACAGAGACAGAAGCCAAACTGAAAGAACCTAACCAGGGTTTAATTTGTTTTGTTGTAAAAATTGGCCATGATGACATTGTTTCATTGGAGAGGAACAGAATTTCCTATGACTTCTTCTATTCTTAATGTCTTTCCATTTGATACGAGCCTAATCGTATTCTGATAAAATATAGAATATAGTTCTGACAATCATCTTTGCCACCAGCTCCCTGCTGGTCCAACCAACCAAAGACAAAATTTTCAATGGATACCTATTCTGTTGCTCATACCATTTGATTATGCTACCATGTTCCGATAAGCTGTAACTGACATTACTCCCAACTACTCCCTCCACCCCTCCCTCTCCAACCCCCATCCCCTTTCCTACCCCACACTGCCAAGGACAAAATGTTTATTCAATACTTATTCTGTTCCTCATGCAATGCAGTTTGATATATATCATGACAATGTTCTGATAAAGCGAAATTTTGATCTCATACTTACCCCTTTCTCCTCGCGGAACTGACAACTCAGTAAAAAGTGTTCAGCGCATAAACACATGTTCAAGTTTCAAGTTTTAAACCCTGATGATCTGAGAAGAGAGAGAGCGTCGTTTGCAAACACACATATGAAGGGGCGCTATCAAATGATCACTGACACTTTTTTTCAAACCAACTGTAGGGATAAATAATAATAATGCATGAGCCTCATCATGAGAAAACATGTAAACAGCAAAGAACTTGATCAACCTGCAAAGCCTTAAATTTGACATGGGTTTTTGTCATGGGTCAATATATTCTACAGTGTCAAATGACTGGACAACACAGGCCCTGATCATATCGCATATTCGCGAGCTGATCTGAGCAACTACTCTACATCTGTGTTGTATCAATTTTTGATTACAATAAACCGTCAATCTCTCTTTTGTCTTGTGACTAATGATCAGAAAGACTTTTCGTTATTAACCTATTGGAACATTCAATTTTAGGAACAATTTTCTCGTTTCTATATTTATAAACAACAAACGTCAAAAAGATTGCCTTTGGAAACAAAAAACACACTATGGATTAGAAAGTAGTAGACTCGGTTTCATTGAGAAGCCTCTTTTGTAGTAATTAGTTTGCAGCACTGCTTACGCCCTCTAGAGTATACATGCATTTTACAAGCCTTAAAACATTTAAATACTAAACCTGTCTTGGTCATATTAGATTTGTGGTGAATAAAGTAAAGAGATGTAACAACAATAGTCTTAAATAAGAATAGCTCCAGACAAGACATCTTTATTTAACCAAAAAGTACCGGCAATAGAACATATATGTTTTCATAGAGAAGTATAATTAATACAAAACAAGCTCCCCCGCCATTTCCTAAGCACACTTCCCCTCCGCTCTTATCTGAATATCCGAAGCTATAAAAAAGTACCTTGAATAGGGTTAAGATAATAATTTTTCACATGTCAACTGATAGTCGATGATCAAACAGTTTTGCAAAACAAATGATCGACTTAACTCGTCACCTAAACGCAAAAAATATGTCAATAAATCCTTATATATTTTAATGGAGTGATTGACTTTTTTCGCTAAGGCGATGGATTATATTCTTCCACAATTATTAAACACATCCATTCAAACCGGATAAGTTTGCCTAATGCATACGACATCACAAAATATCATTCTGCTAATGCCGAAACAAACAAATATAACCTGCAACAGAAATACTACCTAGACAGTCATCAGAAAAGCTGTTGTAAGAGGATGGAAAGAACTCCATCCTGGGTTTTACGACTACTCAGTCCCCGTACTTATACACAAATGTTGAAAATTATGGAAATGATCGAAACTGAAAGCAATGTGGACAGCAAATGAAAGTTAGGTGTCCTCAATGCTAGCTTCAGTAATATTTTCATTTCAAGGGCATCGCAATTACTGTAAGGTCCGCTTCGCAGATTATTTCTGCACAATAGAACATGGCTTCTTGGTTCAAGACTCTCAGTGTCTTAGACGATAGTCCATAAACAAATGCAACAAGGTAAGCTAGTGAAAACTACCCGATCAGATGTCCGAACACTGTGACTAAATTTTTAGCTCACCTGAGCACAAGGTGCTTAAGGTCAGCTAGAGTGACCGCTTTGTGGCCGTCTCCGTCCGTCTGTCTTCAACAATTTCTTCTAATGGTATTTATTCCTAAATTACAAAGCCAGTTTCAGATTATTTCATAGAAGATATTACTATTAAAGGCACGTACCAAACTTGGGGAAGAGAGAGCTAATCTTAGTGCTTTTCGTACGTTTGTTCGGTTTGTGCTTGTTTAGATTTGTCGGTTTCCTCTTTCTCTTGGGGTCTGGGAAGGGCTGCGGTTTGTGATTGTGGCACTCCCTGGACTTTTCTCTTACCATTTTTACTAAACATTGAAACATCTTTGACGATATTCCCTGTGTGTGTGTGTGTGTGTGTGTGTGTGTGTGTGTGTGTGTGTGTGTGTGTGTGTGTGTGTGTGTTCATTGCTCCTACGGGGTCATTCCTATAAAATATTTATTTGCTTGTAGTTGTCGGTTTCTTTACACATATGCTCCGAAATCTTACTATCAAGTATGTAAATTGGTGCAAGGTGGAAAAGATCCAAGTCTATATAGAGTAGAAACCTGTATACGTTTTGGTCCTACATTCCCAGTATATACGGATATATGTAATTACAGAGTCTTGACTGGATATGCATATGTTATGAAATGTTTCTATTCGTATTTAAAACTTGATAAATGCCTTTATGGAAAATTGATTACAAGTTGACAAAATTGTCCATTTCAGATATACGAAAACGATCAGAACTATGGACGATACTGCGAGCATTATGTTGTTCCAATGATAACCAGCACATCAAGCCTTCTCCTTGTTGAATTTGTTTCCAAACACTTTAGTATGACGACTGCTACAGGCTTCAACGCAGAATACACATTTGTGGACGGTAAGCGTTATATGCGTGTGCTCATTACGAAAACATGCCTATTCAAATATACTGAAAATTTTACCGCCAAAAAATGATAATTTTCAGATAAAAAATTCTAATATTTTTCATATTTCTGCTCAAAACATAGATTGTGGGTACTCGTTAGAACCGCGTCGCCGAGGCGGTTCTAACGAGTACCCACAATTTACGTTTTTTGAGCAGAAATAAGAAAAATAATGTATACCCCTGTAAACCCCAGTTTTACTATATGAAGGTGGGGTTTAAGGGGGTCAAATTATATAGGTATGTTTTCGTGATGTACAATTATTTCAAAAGGATTTTTTATACGCGAACAGTGAATGCTGTATATGCAAATTTGCTTGCAAAATAGAACCCCAGTTTTCCAGGGGGACAGCTTTTGTGACTTCATGTCTGCTTTTGTGCACATCAAGCTCATTCTAAAATAATCTACCTTGTATGAAAAGAATTGGCTGAATGGGAGCAAATCCTGACGTTTTAGAGCAAACGTTTTTTTTTTTTTTGTTTTTTTTTTTGTGTGTGCGTGTTTTTTTTTTTTTTTTTTTTTTTTTTTTTTTTTTTTTTTTTTTCAGAAGGGAAGACCTAATTGTTGACAGAGTTGCATCCAGTCATCTTAATTGTTCAAATTACATGCAGAAACTTTGTAACTTGGAAAACTTTTCTGTATAATATGTGCCGGAACTATATACCTTAATCAGACAGCACGCACTTTCAGTTTAGTCAGGATCTTTTTTATTCTTCACAGAACTTATAACTGTTATAAAGAGCAGTTTCATACGTTTATAGACCTGCTGATATTGTACAAATGTATTGGTAACAGTAAGGTCTCAACTGAGACTGTGTGACGGCTATGTACTCAGTAGCAGTTCCGGACGTTGCGCATTGCATAATCTATGATATCGCACTAGCTGCAATTGCAGACCTGGACCAGGTCGTGTTTTGCGGCTCAGGGTCATATTTATGCGGTAAAGTAAGGATTAGAGTTTATTTATTTTATTTTTTTTTTCTTTTTTGAATATATTATAAATGACATCTATAGTTTTACAAGAAACAATCACAGAAAGGATGTTTCAACACCATTTAAATCATCAAAAGCTAACGACTGGCAAAGAATCTTAAACGCGTCTAAAAAAGCTAAATTACATACAGTGAGTTTGTACTAAACATTAGCAGATGTGAAAGGCTTAAATGTCGACTTCGCTAAAAGATAATTGAAAGCTGCACTTTCGATACCGCGGAACCTACTCACGGAATGCCAAAATTACGAGGGTCACTTTCTGGCGACAAAATGTACACAGGTACTGCTGCTTAGAGGACTACGCATGTCTAGAAAAAGTGTGGCAATGTACACTGACCGACTCTTAATAGTATTGACTCCACCGTTAAACTCTAGTCCAACCAATCAAACAAAATTACAAAGCACAGCCTTTCCCGAGGCACCAAACAAAGGCGAGATGAGAACCATACAATGGCAAAACAAAACTTTATATATACAAAGAAGCACTGCAAGAGAGTGAAACACCAGTAAAAAAGGTAAGAAAAAAGTCCAGGGAGTGCCACAATCACAAACCGCAGCCCTTCCCAAACACCAAGAGGAAGAGGAAACCGACAAATCTAAACAAGCAAAAATCGAACAAACGTACGAAAAGCACTAAGATTAGCTCTCTCTTCCCCAAGCGAGGTAATCGCAATAGTAAATGGACTGAAAAACACAAGAACAAAATGACACACGGAAAGACATACAACAAATCGCCTCGTAGAATAAACCACAAAGCAACAAAGAGTAAGACCGGGACCACCGCCTTAGAACGGTCGGTAGAGCAAACCACCGGGGGGTTTAAAGCACTTTTACAGCTTGCTAACCTCACCCTGGGTCCCGATGCTACCCTTAATACAGAAATACATAAAAATTTGGTTCGCATAAAGGCTCCCAACTCAGTCAATGCATCAAAGCGAAAACATAAAAATCAAATTAATCACTATAATAAACAAAAACGAGTACTCATGGCTAATTCTGCATTATGCCAGAGTAAATGAAAACCAATAGTTGAACCACGGCGGGCCAAGCCAAAGACATATCGTCAAGCCCCTACCCACTGGTTAAAGTTTTACGAAGAGGCCGTCATTGAGTCTGAGGCACGAACCGCCGTCGTGCAATTAAAGAGTGAAGCATAGCCATCAACAATGACTGGGTTGAAAACTGGGCATGCAGTCTGCCGCATAATATCCAGGCTATAGCCAATTCTTTTATAACGGTTAATAAGTTTTCTGAATTGCTCCGAAAAGTTAGATTTACCTACAATGTTTCTAAATCTGTATACTAAGTCACCGTAAAATTTAACTAGACATTTTGCGATATTATTTAAATAATAACTAAAGTAACTCCGCCATCGTAACCGCTTGAAAATGTTGCACTTAAAGAATAAAATATAGTTGAAACTGGTGTTTTGTTTTCCTGTAACATATTACTACCTGTATTGTGGAATCTAATTTAGTCGACCTAATATTTAAACATAATACAAATGTCATTTATAGACTCAAGAGTTAAAAAGAACCTTTACGAAAACTTTTGGACCCCGCTTACAGATTATTACAAAAATAAAACGGCTCTGCGTATCAAATAGAACTACTTTCAACTGATGATTTTCTTTTGCCCCAGTATTCATATGGTGTTGTTTGACACCCCAGGGTAGCTAAACACGTTGCTTCTGTTCAGTCATCATTTTTGCTTCTTTAAAGGCTTTATCTGTGATTGTTTTATAATCCGTGATGATTCACGCATCAGTTGAGATCCCAACGCGGACCAAACAATTATATTGTTTTGAACACAATGGAAGCGGAGGTTGAAGGTTGAGATCGCATTAAGCTAGGTAAGCCCACACCTCCCCCTTCCCGCCAATCCATCCCCAACCCCTCGAAGAAGTATTTTATTACTGACAGTTCTGGGCCCCCGCCCATTGGGGCTTCGCGAAATAGATGGGCGGCCTGGTGCTTCCGCGGCCTAGCTGGAGACCGAACAGTACTGGTTAATCGCTTAGAAGGTCTAAGCCGCCTCACCTTACCCAGGAAAAGTCTGGTATTGGTCTCACTACAGGGCTTGAGTGTCATTTATCTCAAGTTGGGTAAAAATCCCACAAATTCGGAAGCACGTCTCCAAAATGACTGAAATAATGTTGACGGGGACGTTAAACTCCAAATCAAACAAACAAATACTGACAGTTCTAAAGCGATACTTTCAATGTGGTATGTTTTGTTAAATGTTCAATAGTGTTTCATTTACAAATGTTTTTCTTTTAACAATTATGTGAGCTAAAGATACAGTTAGTTTAGTTAGACTAACAGAGTTGTCATTTGTGGGAAAGGGCTGTCAACTCCGTTTGCCATCTGTTCTTTTTTGTGTCTGTTTCAATTGCATTTGTCAATCTTACCCTTTAATCTTGAAAACCGGATGAGGGCCTGAATATATCCGTTCCTGAATTCACTTATTTACTTTCAATAGGGAAAATATAGCTCAAACTGTTAGTTTAATGTAGCGAAAATTAAAACTCCTCATGAGGAGAATAAGTGATGAGACGCATAGCATGGGTGCATAAATTGTTGTCCCACGCATTTTCGAAGAAAAGCGAGGAGGCATGTTATTCGGCTTTCCGTGGTGCGCGATGCGTGGTGCGTGGTTCCGAGTTTGTAGTAGGTACTTTGTGAGCGCAACTCCTCCTACAGTGTAGGATTGATCCTTTTGAAACTTTACAGGTGTTTTAATCATGGTCTGAAGATATGCATGTGATTTTTACAGAAGCCTTAAATTATTATTATTATTATTTTTTTTTTTTTTTTTTTTTTTTTTTTTCACATTTTTAACTTAGACTGTTTTGCACGGTTCCGAGTTTGTAGTGAGAACCTTGTGAGCGCAACTCCTCCTTCAGTTGTATACCAATCCTTCTGAAACTTCACAGTATCTTTATCATGATCTGAAGATATGCATGTGCTTTTTAGAGAATCTTGATTTTTATTTATTTATTTATTTATTATGTTTTTCACATTTTTATATTCGATTTTTTTCATGCTTTAATACTATGAACGTGTATATGTAGTAGGTACCTCGTGAGTGCAACTTATACAGTTTTATACTATTCCCACTGAAACCATACAGATGTTCTTACCATAGTCTGAAGATATGCATATGCTTTTTACAGAATAGAAAGGAAGGCAATGATCAGGAATCGATACAATTATCCCACACCTCCCATCAGAGACATCAAAAGGAAAATAACACAAACACGAAATAACTGGACCCTAATGGAAACATCACTAGCAGAAAGCCAAACGGACAGTAACTTTCCCACAAAGTGGCCAAATCTTAAAATAACTGGACCCTAATAGAAACTTCACTAGCACAAAGCCAAACGGACAGTTACTTTCCCACAAAGTGGCCAAATCTTGACTTCTGTTTTTTTTTTTTTTTTTTTTTTTTACATTTTTAGACTTTTTTTCATGCTTCAATACTATGAAAGTGCATATACAGTAGTAGGTAACTTGTGAGCACAACTACTTCCATAGCCTTAAAAATGCTTCTGAAACTTTACAGGCATTTTTGCTTGTGGTCTGAGGATATACATGTGCTCTTGAATCTTGAAATTATGTTTTTTGATTTTTTTCCCACATTTTTAGCTTCATTTTTTCCTGCTTCAATTCTTAGGTAAGCGATACATGACCAATTGTCCTCTGGACAACTTACTCATTTTTACCAGCCCAAATAAAAATAAGGCGGGGACATAAATTCCCTATAGAATTTGCTTGTTAATAATAACCGTTGATCAAGAATCTCTGCGCATAAAAATGTGCGCAATCCTTTAGTTATCTCAGGAAAGGGAATTCAGTTTTACTGCACAGAAAAACAAATCATGGACACTACTCCTTGTATTTTAAGTCAAGCCCGATATTATTGGGATACATTTAGGTATCAGTCTTTCGGCGTTTGTTCCTGTACTGCCTAAAATGTTATGTGTTTTTGTCTCTTAAAGGAATATGTCGTGGAACTCTCGTTGAAAGACAGGGGTGGTTTGGTCTTGACGAGAGGAACTATATAGATGCTCCTAATCAAACGTTAGACTGTTGGTGGACTATTCTGGCTAATAAAAGCAAACAAATACAGCTATACATGTCCGCTCTAGATATAGGGAGCAACGAAACATGCAGTCTGGGATTTATTAAAGTAAGTACAGTTGACTCTCGTTATCTCTAACTCGCTTATCTCGAATAACCACTTTTCTGGAAGTGAAAATCTTGTCCCTGCCTAAACATGAAAATCTAACAACAAGTAAAAAATATTGTGGAAAAGAATTTCTCCTCTTTTCTACAATATTTTCGATATATCTCTAACGTCAAGAGTCCAATTACATATAAATTTGTTAAATGTGGTTGTTCGAATTATTTTTTCTTCAATTCTGAAAATGTGATATGTCGAGGTACGGATATCTCGAAGTGTTTCAGAGAGTCCCTTGGATTTCGAGATAACGAGAGTCGACTGAAGTTTTGTATTCCTATCCGCTGTAATGCATCGATCACTATATATTGCAACACCTCCTACATGTATGCGTCAGAGACAAAAACCAAGTTTGGACTTCGGAACTTAGTGGCAACATTACACGCCATTGTAGATCCGGTAAAGAGATACATTATTAGATGAGAGTTTAGCTTAGATACGGACCCAGATACTAGGCTCTCAGCTAACACGTCCATGGTTCTCGGCTTTCATATTAAGCATATATCAGTTGGATTGGTCTAATAAAGTATCGCTTTGTTTTATTTTCTTCTTCTTCTGTCACATCATCTAGTTTATTTTTCTTTCTTTCTATATATATCTAACTAGTTACTAATGTTACTGTGAATAATATTAAACATTTTTAATTCCAAATCAAGAGGATAACAAATGTAGCGCAATTTGATTTGTCGAAAAGAAAATCAAAATGGCATTGATAGAAACCAACTGCACAGGAACCCGCACATGATTTCTAACTTAAGCCTAACCTGTGTTTTCAACCTAAATATTACCGAGTTGAATAATAAAGAGTGAATTTGATATTAGTGTTTTTAATGATGTATAAACGCAAGCGGATCACTCACAAACTTAACCATTACGACAACACACCTATTCAAATATAAAGAAAATTCCACCTCCAAAAACTGAAAATTTTCAGATAAAAACTCTAATATTTTATATATATCTGCTCAATAACATAGATTTAGGGGACTCGTTAGAACTGCCTGGGCGAGGCGGTTCTAACTAGTAAACCAAAATTTCTGTTTTGAGCATAAATAAGAAAAATAATGAATAACCCTGTAAACCCAAGTTTTACTTTATAAAAGTTGGGTTTAAAGGAGTAAAAATATATATAGGCATGTTTTCGTGATGGTGAAGTCTAATGGGCTTTAGTTGGTTTATGACGAATCACCGGCGTGTACAAATCGATAAAAAAAAATGTACAAACAATAACATTCCTATAAAAAAAACATATATAAAATTAATTTCTTTGTTAACTGTTAAGTATTATAAGCACATGCATGTTGTCAATGGATTGTGGCGGCCGTAACATAAAACCTCCCCATTACGAAAACATGCCTATTCAAATATACTGAAAATTAAACCACCAAAAAAATGAAAATTTTCAGATAAAAAACTCTGAAATTTTGTAATCCATCACGAAAACATACCTTTATAATTTTGACCCCCTTAAAACCCCACTTTTATATAGTAAAATTTGGGTTTATAGAAGTAAAAATTATTGTCCTTATTTTTCCTCAAAAATATAGATTGTTGGTACGCGTTAGAACCGCATTGCCGAGGCGGTTCAAACGAGTACCCACAATCTATATTAGAAATATGAAAAACATTATAGTTTATTATCTGAAAGTTTTCAGTTTTTGGAAGTGAAAGTTTCTATATATTTGAATAGGCGTGGTTTAGTAATACTTGAGACCATTTCGATATTTTAAATTCTTAATGAGGGTTATTGACAAGGTCTAATTTACAGAAACTAGTTATTATGTCCTAGAAAACTTGCGGCACTCCCTGGACTATTCTCAGTTTTTATTTTTTGACACTTCAAGTAAGTTTCTATTTTTTTGCAATATGTGTTTATTTCTTTTGAATGACATTCCTTTTATAGCATATTTATTTTCTACAACCGTGTTAATGCTTGAGTGATTTTTTTCCAGGATTTTAGAGAACATGAGAGTTACCGGTGAGCCTATTTGCAACAGGGAAGTCTGGCCCAGAATAGTTGACACTTTAGTTTTTTTTTTTTTTTTTTTTTTTTTGTTTTTTTTTTTGTTTTTTTGTTTTTGTTTTTTTTTTTTTTTTTGTTTTTTTTTTTGTTTTTTTTTTTTTCGAATTTGTGTATGTGTTCACTGCTCTCGAAATTTAGTCCTTTTAGAGTCTATTAATCTTCACTACAATTTATGTTAGCGTTATGTTGCTATTTTCGATCCTGTTTATTTCTATTATTATTATTATAATTACTATTATTATTATTATTATTATTATTATTATCATCATTATTTGTTTTTGTTTCAAAATATCATTATTCCCGCCAACCCCTACTGGGAGGGGGTATATAGATTTTGGTGCCTATTTGGCTAGCGTCGGGCATGGCGTCGGCGTCGGCGTTGGCGTCTCAGCATGTCACTTTCTTGTCTGCACAATATCAGATAAACCAGTAGTTGGATTTTTTTTTTCAAATGCTCATGGGTATATAAGTAGTAGTTGCGGTCATGGTACCAAAGCCGTAATTCAAAATCATAAATCCATAAACGAATGACGAATCAGAATGTTCAGACCAACAGACATGGACCCCAGAACAAAGGGTGTAATCAGGCGTCCGCGGATAGTAAGCATTACTTGGTAAGCAAGCTTCGCCCACCATGCCCATGGGCCTGAACGAAGGAAATATCGGTAGAAGCGTATGTCCGGGATTTGGGAAGTCTACTTATGGCGCGTCACTGGCAAAAACATCAGAAACAATTCTGGAAACTGCCACATTGTAGGGATTGACTAGATCATGATGTCTCCCATAGAACTTCTTAAGTGTTGCTACCAGTTTGGTTTTTTGATACCCCTGGCTCAACAACTTTTGAGTGAGCACTTTCCCACGCTCCATGAAGTCCTGATAATTTGAACAAGTTCTGGCATAACGGATTAACTGTGAAACGTAAACGCCGTATGCTGGTGCAGAAGGGATATTACTGCTCAGGAAAGGAAAGTTAACGATGGGAAAATTGAAGTCATCCCGTTTGTCGTAAAGCCTAGTAGTAACCTAATTGAGACATTACAAAAACGTGTCTTAATTTTGGTGACCTTGACCTTATATTAAGGTCACAATAGAAGAAAAACTGAAAATTAACGGTTGCGGGACATCTGTTTTCTCTGAAAACACCATTACTAGTTCCATTTTAGAATTTATCTAATGGTGCAACTTAGAAACTAGAGGCCCAAGTGGGCCAAAAATCGCTCACCTGGCTTAGGCTGATCAAATACATGTTACATTGTGCCATGGTGGCCATCTTGGCTATCAGATCAGACTGCCTTTAGCAATTCAGAAGCTGATGTTTGTTTGAACAGTTTCAAGACTGCCACCATGGCCGTCATCTTGGATACTGGAACTGAATGACAACAATTCTGAATCTCCATTTCACCCCGATGCCTCCCATCAAGCTTCGACTCAACCTGACTTACTGTTTGGGAGATGTGATTTGAAGAATTTCAAGATGGCAGCCATCTTGACATTGGAACAGAAGGATTTTATTTAGCAATTCTGAATTTTCATATCACCCTAATGCCTCCCTTCATGTTTAAGCTCAATCGGACTTAATCGGGACCCAGGGTGCAGTTGGCTGGCTGTGTGTGTTAAGCCCCCGGTGGTTTGCTCTGGTGACGGTTCTGGAGCGGTGGTCCCGGTGTTAGTCTTGCTCTTTGTTGCTTTGTGGTTTGTTCTGCGGGGTGGTTTGTTTTGTGTCTTGCCTTGTGTCATTTTGTTCTTGTGTTTTTCTGTCCTTTTTGCATTGCGATTACCTCGTTTGGGGAAGAGAGAGCTAATGTTAGTGCTTTTCATACGTTTGTTTGATTTGTGCTTGTTTGGATTTGTCGGTTTCCTCGTCCTCCTGGTGTCTCGGAAGGGCTACGGTTTGTGATTGTGGCTCTCCATGGATTTTTCTCTTACCTTTTTTTTATTTTTTTTTTTTCTTTAACTAATTGTACTCCTCTTGTTGCAGATTTGTTTCTTTTTTGTTATGAGTGAGATTTCATGAAGTCTCTCTCACGTGAAAATCAGGCTGACATTATTGAGGCTTTCAATTCAACTTCAAAATACCTTGGTGATTTATTAAATATTAAGATGTTGGTCCTGGTGTTAGTCTTACATTTTGTTGCTTTGTGGTTTATTCTGCGAGGCGATTTGTTTTATGTCTTACCTTGTGTCATTTTGTTCTTGTGTTTTCAGTCCTTTTAACATTGCGATTACATCGCTTGAGGAAGAAAGAGCTAATCTTAGTGCTTTTGTTCGTTTGTTCTATTTGTGCTTGTTTGGATTTGTCGGTTTTCTCTTCCTCTTGGTGTCTGAGAAGGGCTGCGGTTTGTGATTGTGGCACTCCCTGGACCTTTCTCTTACCTTTTTTACCCTTCGGTAGCAGATGTGATTTCAAGATTTTTATGATGGCTGCCATGGTGGCCATAATGGATATCAGAACAGAATTATTTTAGCAATTCCAAATCTCCATGCTGTTCCGATGCCCTCCATCAAGTTTCCCCTCCATCTAACTTACTGTTCGGGAGCAGATAACAATTGAAGGCTTATAAGATAACCGGGGGAGATGTTGTTCGAAGGTTTTCAAGAAGGCTGACAATTTTAGCAATTCTGACTCTGTATGTCGCTTCGATGCCTCCAATCAAGTTTTGACTCAATCAAACCTATGGTTTGGAAAGAGATGTCGTTTGAAGAATACCAAGACGGCCGCCAGCCATCTTGGATATCTAAACGAAAGAATTTTAGCAATTCTGAATCTCTGTATCACTGTGATGCTTCCCATCAAGTCTTGGCTCAATTCAACTTACGGTTTGGGAGGAGATGTCGTTTGAAGAATTTCAAGATGGACGCCTTGGATATCGGAACGGAACAATCTTAGCAATTCTGAATCTCTATGTCGCTCCGATGCCTCCCATAAAGTTTTGGCTCAATCTTACTTAGGATTTAGGAGGAGATGTCGTTTGAAGAATTTCAAGATGGCCACCCTGGCGGCCATTTTGGATATCAGAATGGAACGATTGTCATTGTGATGCCTCCCATCAAGTTTCAGCTCAGTCGGACTTAGAATTTGGGAGGAGATGTCGTTTGAAGAATTTCAAGATGGCTGCCATGGCGGTCATCTTGGACATCGGAATGGAACGATTTTAGCGATTCTGAATCTCTGTGTCACTGTGATGCCTTCCATCAAGTTTCAGCTCAATACGGCTTAGGGTTTAGAAGGAGATGTCGTTTGAAGAATTTAAAGATGCCCCCGCCACACCCCCCCCCCCCCCCACCCACTTGGCGGCACTCTTGGATATCGGACTGAATCTCTGTGTAACTGTGATGCCTCTCATCAATTTGCAGCTCAATCGGACAGGGTTTAGGAGGAGATGTCGTTTTGAAGAATTTCAAGATGGCTGCCATGGCGGCCATCTTGGACATCGGAATGGAACGATTTTAGCGATTCTGAATCTCTGTGTCACTGTGATGCCTTCCATCAAGTTTCAGCTCAATACGGCTTAGGGTTTAGAAGGAGATGTCGTTTGAAGAATTTAAAGATGCCCCCCCCTCCCCCACCCACTTGGCGGCACTCTTGGATATCGGACTGAATCTCTGTGTAACTGTGATGCCTCTCATCAAGTTGCAGCTCAATCGGACAGGGTTTAGGAGGAGATGTCGTTTTGAAGAATTTCAAGATGGCCGCCCTGGCGGCTATCTTGGATAGCGGAACGGAACGATTTTAGCAATTCTGAACCTCCATTTTGCCACAATGCATCCTACTAAGTTTCAGCTCAATCCAGCTTACGGTTCTGGAGGAGATGTAGAAAATGTGAAAAACTAAAGATGAAGGTACGGACGACGGACAACTGACCATTGCATAAGCTGACCTGGAGCCTAGCTCCAGGTGATCAAATAAATATAGAGAATCTGATGAAAACTCCGTCAGTCAATTTCACGTAAGCTCGAAGCAATAGGCAAAATATCTTAGCCATAGCTGAAAGCATTTTGCTTCCTGTGTCGTAAAATATCGGTGATGGTAAGGGCAATTTTACGGTATTCTTTCAAAACTAACAAAATATTTATATACCTTGAAATAAATACTTGCTTTATTTTATAATCTAAATATATTTTTCTATGGACAAATTTGCATGTTTCTAACATATCAATGTCTAGAAATTGTAAAAAACGACAGCATACAATTTGTACGGACTCCAGTACCCCTTACTTGCTAACCCTACCCACAGGAAAGCCTGGACATGTCTGTATATAAAATAACCGTATAGTAGATTTGAATTCGTTAGATTTAGCAACAAATTTCTCGTTTCTCTGGAGGTCCAATAGATACTAAGCAAATTCTAAGTATACAAAACCTTGTGTATTCAGGTTTAAATCATAAAAAAGAAAGAAGAATGCTCAAAACAGAAAGCAGAATATTTATTTTCTCATGCATATATGCAAAACATGACATCTGTTCTGACATCTTGGTTGTTTTTCGCATTTAAGGGAGAGTACCCCGTTTTCCGTTTTCCTCCCTAACATCTATTTTTTTTTTCAAATTTCGCATGCAAACTGCGTTTGAAATAAACCTTCTATCATTTTCTATTGCTTTTAGATTTTATTGACTGGTATACAGAAATTGACTTATAACAAAAAATAGTATACAAAAAACGCAGCCGTATATTTTTCCGATTGTAGGGTGACTTTTTTTATGCAAGGTACAGGAACAGAGAATCCCGACTAAATAGATGAACGGATGACAGCATTGTGTTACTGAATTAATTTTAGTCGCAACCTAAGGTAACGTGCCTTCAGACGCGTGCGCCGAACGCAGATTCACTTTAAAAAACAGCGCAACCGCTCACTCTGATCAGTCTTCGTTGTCTGTTATTTGGCTATACAAAATGTGCCGAGTGAGTGCGCAGGCTGATCTAAATCTTCGCTCGGCGCCCGTGTCTGAAGGTTTGATTTCAGACGTTGCTACTCACTTTTATTACCTTTGTTTGATATACTACGTGTACATGTACATAAGACTGAAGAATACGACATACGTGAATTAGGGTGGGCTTCCCGCGAGTGAAATTGGTATCAACCCACAGATTTTGTCATCGTCTGTTCCTCATCTCTCCTTCTTTTGGTACCTCGGTAAGGACTTGCTTCGCATTGATGGCATTCTCTGGGTACGTGTGGGACCCTCAAACACAAATATCAATGTGGTCATCAAAGACTCAGATCATTCTGAACATCCACCAAGTATGGCAACTGTTCTCGTTTATCCCTCTTTGGATAGCACGTAGCTATAGACGGCACATGCAGTACGGCACATGCAGTCAGCGAATAGTCTGATCAGACTTCGTGGATGCATAGGCTGATTTGATCTTCGCTGGTCGCACAAATCCTATTGTAAATTTTGTCGTGCGCTAGCCCATGTTTTTTTTACGGCACACGTGATTCTGTGCATCCGCTCTTCGTTAGGCTGCTTATCGTTTGTTCAATCTCTTCTGTTTTCTTATTTCTTTTTTTTTTTTTCTTCATTAATTGCAGATCTATGAATCGATAGTTAGTGAAGACACAATGAGGGACAGTTACTGTGAGGACAACCCTGTAGCTACATTACTGTCATCAAAAAACATTCTTTATGTCAATTTACGCTATAATGGCACCGGTCCTAGAATATATTTCAATGCATCTTACAACACAGGAGGTAAACTGTAATCATCAAATGGGCAATGTCAAAGTAAAACATGTCTTCGAGCATGCGCAAAATACGCAGGCTGATCTTGAACTTCGATTTCCGCATATGCCTGAAGACACGTTTTCGTATGGCACAGTTCAGTTGATTGTTCTCATGGTTTGTGGTCGCTACGATTAAATCGTCTTACTATATATAGTGCGGCAAATTGGAGAATTATAATAGTTTCTGAAGCATTCTTTATGTGTATTGAGTTCTTTACCCATTGTAGTCGGGGGACCGGTAAAAGGGTAATTGGCAAACAGTGTAGACGCGGCCTCTAATCAAGGTCTCCACTGTTTGCAAAAAGTTTAGCCATTTTTCTCTAGGAATATGTAAATCTTACAGCCGGGCGTACCTAAAATTAAAATTGGACTCTTCCAATATACAGTGTGGGAGAGTCTATTCAGTATAAAATGGGTTAATTGTGTTAAGACCCCGAAGTGCTTTAGTTGCAGATTCGTTCATATCTGACTTGATAAGATTTAATTGTCCTGTACTTGTGCTGTTAAAGATTTTACGCCAACCAGTCAAATTGTATAAAGGACGGGTATGGAAATATCCACTTGCTGATTTCAATAAATATCGAGAACAGCCAACTAATTATGATGTCCAAAACAAGCTTGAATTAAACTCAAATATTGATGACAGTGTCTTACGTATAGGAGATTGCATTATGCAAGCACGTCAAGAATCTATACCCAACAAAACAGTTACTATCAGGTAAAATGAGAATCCATAGATAACGGATCATATAAAACGCCTTATCAGAAAAAGAAAACGGACCTTAAAAATATAAGAATAAACGTCAAAACGATTGTCTTTGGAAATAAAGAACACACTACAGATAAGAAAATGGGAGTTTCGGTTTTATTGAGACTCTTCATAAAACCTGTTATATGTTTCTTTTGGAAAAAATACAAGACACTTCGAAACAAAGTAGTGAATGAAATAAGAAAATGAAAAAGGGAGAATTTTGACAAAATCGAAAGTCTACTATCTAGCGCAATTGCAAACCCGAAATTGTTTTGGAAAACATCTAAACAGACTCTCAATACAGTTCTTGCTTCATCACACGTTCCAAACTTGACACTTAATAACAAATACGCCGAAAGTGACACTGGAAAGCCAGTATGTCAAATAGTTACTTTTTATCGCAAGATAAAGTTACAGACGACAACAAAAACGTTCAACCTCTACCGTGACCTCAACATACCATTCTATCCTCTGGTGTTATAACACATCAAGACATTATTGATTTTGTTTCTAAACTGGATGTGAGTAAAGCATGCGGTCCAGACCCCTTGAATCCTCGCCTTCAAAAGAAAGGCGCTTCTATTCTCTCGACCCCTCTCTCTATTGTTATCAACAAATCACTGAGCCAAGGTTACTTCACATCCTCCTGGAAAGAAGCTAATACTACACCATTTCACAAGAAGGAAAAAAAGTCTCTTCCCCAAAATTACAGACCTATCTCCCTCCTTAGCCCTATAAGAAAATCTATGGAACGTTATGTGCACAAACACCTTTATAACTACATAGTCAAACATAAGCTTCTGACTCCTTTCAGTCTGATTTTGTTGCAGGTGATTCTACAACTTACCAGTTATTACATACCTACCATACTTTCATTGAAGCGGTTGACAGTGGAAAAAAAGTCAGAATAGTTCTGTTATAAAAGCAAAGCCTTTGACAGAGTGGCATAAAGGACTTTTACAGAATTATACTCTCGCATATTGGATTTCTGTAGATCTGCAATGGTTCATAAATTACCCCTCTGACAGGAGACAGCGACTTGTCTTAAACGCTGTATCCTCAGACTAGGCTTCTGTCATAGCTGGGGTTCCTCAAGGATCTATCTTGGTTTCCTTACTTTTTCTCATTTATATAAACGACGATATTGTTACTGGCATTACTTCTTCCTTGCGTTTATTTGTTGATGACACTAGCTTATATATTTTTGTCGATAACCCAGTAACTGCCGCTCATCTTCTGAATACTGATTTAGATACTATACGTAATTGGCAGCTGACTGGTCACTTGACTTCAATCCTGCAAAGACAACCTCCCTTCTCATGACTAGAAAATTGCAGCCTCAACATCATCCGCCTCTTGAAATGAATCATATTACATTAAACGAAGCCTCTACCCCTAAACGTCTAGGCATTACTTTTTCTAGGCCATGTACTTGACCCGAGCATATAAATAATATACTACTGAAACTGCTTGGAAGAGATTAAATATTATACAAGTGCTTAAGTTTAGAATTAGTAGGCTAGCTCATAATAAGTTATACACAGCATACGTTTGACCGTTATTAGAATACAGCGAGTCTGTATTGGACAATTGTTCAACCGATTGTAAAAGATAGTTAGAGTCCGTGAAGCTGCCAGAATCGCATCAGGTGCAACATAACTCTGCAGCATTGAAAAAATGGTAGCAGACCTAGGGTGGGAATCACTTCACGACAGACGACAAAAACCTAAATTATTTATTTTTTTTATATAAAAACTTTAATAGCCTGGTCGAAGATTACCTAAGAAATCGCCTACTGTCTCTTGTACAAGGTCGCACTACTTACAGTCTTAGAAACTCAAACGATATCCGGTCTATCCATGCAAATACAAATCTTTTCTTCAACCCTTTTCTTCCTTCTATCATGACAGTATGGAACGACCTTCCAGATAATGTCAAAGAATCCAACACAGTTTCCTCCTTTAAATGTCGGCTAAATAGGGATCTAAAGGCGCCACCCAAATATTTTAATGCTGGATCTAGAATAGGACAGATACTTCGGGCAAACTTATGGAATGCAGCTCACACAACTCGGGTCTTTTCCGTAAAAACATCGTACCTAGTCCGTCGTGTTCTTGCGGTGAATTCGAAAGTGCATTCCTTTTTTTTCTACACATGCCCTTAGTATACAGATGTCAGAAACAGATACCTATCTGGTCTACTACCAACACACTATGTTCACGACTTACTATTTGGAAAAGAATACACCATATAATGAAAACGAGTTCTTTTTTTTTTTTTTTTTTTTTTTTTTTTTTCTTTCTTTCTTTTTTGAAGTACAGTTTACGTCAAAAAGATTGATATTGGAAACAAAGAACATACTACAGATAAGAGAATGGGAGTCTAGGTTTTAATTGATACTCTTCCTAACTTTGCAACACTGCTTACGCCCTCTAGACGTTATTATCAAATTCAAACGGTTCGTGAAATAGCTTATAATGCTACATGCTCCAAGTATAAGCCCCATCTTCTATTTCAATGACACCCGCTGAGAAGCGATCGGTCAACTTCCTTTCTTCCCCCCCCCCCTTCCCCCCCCCCCCCCACCCCCACCCCCCTTTTTTTTTTTTTTTCACAAAGAACATTGTCGCTATCTCTATTAAAAGTAAATGTCACAATGTTGTGCGTATGACGTATATGTTGTAAGGCCTTGCTACAGTTGAAGCCCACATACTGATACTTTCCATAATCTGTAATATTAAGTTTGGACGATTTCAATATCTCAACATACAAAAAATATATCTTTTAGTGTTTTGTACCTAGTATTGTTGAAATTGCAAAATGCTCCCTCTCTCTCTCTCTCTCTCTCTCTCTCTCTCTCTCTCTCTCTCTCTTATATATATGACAATATCTACCGTTCACGTATGTATTGTTCATTGATGTATGATTCAGGAAATACGAGTAGCATGTCTAAGCTTTAAAGCTTACCGTCTGATCCTGACACAGTATATGTTGTGAAACTTACATCCATGTAATTAAAAGAATAAAATATTGTTTAAACCAAGTACTTTAGCAAAACGCTTTTTTTACCAGATCATCCACTGCAAAGTAGCGGTCTTTTTTTAGCTCGTACATGAGGCAGGTTTCGAATTAGAAAGCTGAATGTACATGAGATCAAACAGCATGTTTAAATGTAAATATTAGTACGTTTAGAACAAATAAGACCACATGTTATTCATAGTCTCGCCTAAGGAGACAATTTGAATGAGTTTGTCTAGGTTTGCTTGTGAAACTTTAGAAAATATTATAGTTTCTACCTGATCATTTAGCCAACAGCGTAAGGAACGGAACACAAGAACAAAACTTATCCAGTAAACACGGCATTTTGGTGACTGAATTAGTGCTGTGAATTGGCCAAAATTTTATAGTCGATCATTGTTTTTTTTTTTTTTTTTTTTTTTTTTTTTTTTTTCAAAATCGTCTAATCAGCGACTAATTGTCGACTAGTAGAAAATACATTTATTCTTATTTTAGCCCTCTTACAGGTCCCTATTCATAGCTCCAGATAAGAGATGATATCCACATAATATATTTCTTATTTCTCCATGAAAAAAATATGATGTAAATACTTATCAGAAGCGCATCGGTAAGGCGCTTTTATTGATATCCACAACATATATTTTCACAGAGAAATAAGAAAAAACTTTCGGTATTTTCTGTTGAATAAGATGCTTAATCTTATCAATGCTTTGTTGTTGTTTTTTTTTTTTTTTTTTTTTTTTTTTGTTTTTTTTTTTTTTTTGTTTTTTTTTTTTTTTTTTTGTTTGTTTTTTTGTTTTTGTTTTGGTTTTGTTTTTGTTTTGTTTTTTTCAGGCTTTTTTTTTTTTTTTTTTTTTTTTTTTTTTTTATTAAATTTGTACTCCTTTTCTTCACAATAAATCAAGAAAGACTGAGATAAAACTGCTTAGCATTTCATCTTTTAAAACTTGCCTTTTTAAATAATAAGTGAGAAAAAAATATGTTCCTAAGATAGAAATTTCTGATTAGTCGACTTTAAAAGAACAAAAATCTGATTGTCAGTCACAAGTGACAAAAACGTCCGATAACCACAATCGATCATCGGGACTGAAGATACTTTCCAAATGAAGATGAGTATTGCAGAGCGAATGATGCTTTCGTAGTGCTCGACTAACATATGAACGGATTTCTACTGACGAGAGATCTATTGTTAATACCCATTCTATCGTTATTGCTGCTAAGTTAAAGTGAGTATTAAAGAAAAGCAAGACAGACTTCCTACGTTATATTGATTACCGAAACTTCATAAACGACCTTATAAAGCACGTTTCATTGCTAATTCTAGTTCATGTACGATTACTGTTTTGTCCAAACTGCTAACTTCATGTCTTACTGCTATTAAACAACATTGGATTAGATACTATAATACTGTTTACGAAAGGGACGGAATTAACTAGTCTTGGTCAATTAAAAATTCCTATGATGTTCTCAATAAATTTAAATCTAAAAACTTTCAGGCTTCTAAATTGTCTATATATGATTTTTCTACACTGTATACTACGTTACCTCATCATCTTATAAAAGATAAACTTATTGATTTAATTAACCGAACGTTTGTTCGAGAGAATACCCCGTGTTTGGCTTGCAACGAAGACTGTGCTTTTTTCACTTCTGATGTATACAATAACCACAATTTATGGTCGTGTCAAAAAGTCTGTGATGCCCTTGTTTATCTTTTGGATAATTTTTTTATTAGATTTGGAACTAAAATTTATAGGCAAAATATTGGTATTCCGATGGGAACTAATTGCGCTCCACTTGTTGCAGATTTGTTTCTTGTTTTGTTATGAGAGCGATTTCATGAAGTCTCTCTCACGTGAAAATCAGGCTGACATTATTGAGGCTTTCAATTTATCTTTTAGATACCTTGATGATTTATTAAATATTGACAATATTTACTTTGACCAAATGGTGGACCGCATATACCCTACAGAATTCCAATTAAATAGAGCAAACTCTTCCGATACCGAGGCACCTTTCTTGAATTTGAATCTATGTATATCTAATGGTACAGTTTCCACCAAAATTTATGACAAACGGGACGATTTTGATTTTGATATAGTCAAGTTCCCTTTTCTGGATGGCGATGTCCTCCGGCGTACCTCATAAGGGGTATACATATCTCAACTTATTAGATTCGCCAGAGTTTCTTCAAATCTTAATGACTTTAACTACCGTAATAAAGCCCTTACTGCCAAACTTCTTAGGCAGGGCTATCGTTATTTTAAACTTCGAAAGGCGTTTTCGAAATTGTATCGCAGACACAGTGCCTTGTTAGAAAAATATGGCGTCAGTCGGAAAACACTTCTGCAACAAGGTATATCGGAACCAGAATTTTACGGTGACTTAGTGTACAGATTAAAAAAAATGTAGGTAAAACTAACTTTTCGGATGCATTCAGAAAATTTATTAACCATTATAAAAGAATTGGCTATAGCCTGGATATTATGCGGCAGACTGCATGCCTAACTGTCAACCCAATCATTGTTGATGGCTAATTGCACGACGGCGGTTTGGGCCTCAGACTCAAAGACGGCCTCTTCGTAAAACCTTAAGCAGTTGGTTGGGGCTTGACGATACGTCTTTGGCTTGGCCCGCCGTGGTTCAACTATTGGTTTTCATTTACTCTGGCATACAGTAGAATTAGCCATGAGTACTCGCCTTTGTTTATTATAGTGATTAATTTGATTTTTATGTTTTCGCTTTGATGCATTGACTGAGTTGGGAGCCTTTATACGAACCTTATTTTTTTATATATATTTCTGTATTAAGAGTAGCATCGGGACCGAGGGTGAAGTTGGCTAGCTGTAAAAGTGCTTTAACCCCCTCCCCCCACCCCCACCCCCTCCCCGGTGGTTTACTCTACTGACCGTTCTAAGGCGGTGGTCCCGGTGTTAGTCTTACTCCTTGGTGCTTTGTGGTTTATTTTGCGAGGCGATTTGTTGTATGTCTTTTCTTGTGCCATTTTGTTCTTGTGTTTTTTCAGTCCTTTTAGCATTGCGAATACCTCGCTTGGGGAAGAGAGAGCTAATATTAGTGCTTTTCGTATGTTTGATCGATTTGTGCTTGTTTGGTATTGTCGGTTTTCTCTTCCTCTTGATGTCTGGGAAGGGCTGTGGCACTCCCTGGACTTTTCTCTTACCTTTTTTGTTACAAAATGGCGACTAGACTTAATCTTTTCACCCCTAAGTTTCTGAAGTGGACTCTTTCAGCTTTAGATTTGGACATGTCCGCTGTTGCAAATAAGAGTGCCAGTCAAAAATAATAATAGAATGACAAAAGGTGTAGATCCTGATGAGGCTGCTCGTTTTGAGCCGTCCTATACGCCATTAGCAAAGGTATCTGTTTTGATATACAGGGTTAAAGGGTAAAAAGGAAGCGTTTAAGCTCATGTTTAAAACAGTATTACAGAAAAAACATCAAACTTTTGAAATAGCTATCCTGCTTCCTGGGGTCTGAAAAATTTGCATAGAACAAACATTAAAGCGTATTACATATGGAAAATTTGCACTTTAGTATTATAATCATTGTAATTATTATTATTATTATTATTATTTTGTGTCTGCTTGTCGATTTATTACGGTTACACACGTGAACTTGTTTGCGTTATATGGAAAATTTGCATTTTAGTATTATAATTATTGTAATTATTATTATTATTATTATTATTATTATTATTATTATTTTGCGTCTGCTTGTCGATTTATTACGGATACGCACGTGAACTTGTTTGCGTTTATTGTAATTACGTTGTAAGTAAAACATAGTTTATATACCATTTGTGTTGGTTTTGTCAACTCTAAGGTAACCGCAAAGATTGTGAACATAAATACAGCATGGACATTTATGCACCTGAGTCTTGTCATAAGAAAATGTGTACTATGTCTGCTTTAGTATCATTGGAATACATAGACGTATATAACCAGATTATGCAGCTTTTCTGACTGGTCTGGATTTGTACTGTTCACAGTATTTTTCAGGGACATTAATGAGCCGGCAAGCGAAAAAAAACCTTATTGTATTCTGGTTTATGGTTCTTTAAAAGCGCATGCACAGTCAACAATTGAGGCTACACGCATTTTTGCCTGAAGATTTCTCAAGGTCAATATTGCATGTTTGCGACCAGGAAAGGCTCTGACAAGACTGCATTTATGCGTAAATGCGACTGGGCTTATGTACAGGCTGTATTGAACCATTGCTTGTCGCCTATGTAATTAGTGCCGGTTTCTCAAGTGCTGGCTCATTTGTGTTATTGTGGTGAGTGAAAGGCCCAGTTAAAGGCTCCATATTCCTCAAAAATAGACATTTTCTATCCAAGAAAGGTTTAATAAATTTATCTATAGTATCAATATGATCATAAAGTGTGGCATCTGACAGCCTGTGAAATTTCAGTTAGTTTCTGATTTTTGAACTGGATCAACAATTAAATGATTTTTATAGTATCCTTGAATTAATGTCGGCAACATTAATTCAGAGATACAATAAAAATCATTTCATTTTTGATTCAGTTCGAGAACGAGAGACTTACTGATATTTTACAGGTTCACAGGTGCCACATTTTATGATTGTATTACTAGCTAATATCAATTTATTTCATGGATAATAAAATGTCTATTTTTGAGGAATATCGAGCCTTTAATATACGCAATATATACTGAATACTCAAATACCTAGTGATAGTTCGTCTAACACTACTGACAATGGTCAATCCTTATCAAGTGCGTGAAGTGTCACTGTTTATGTTGGGTGCTCTAAGATGGCTGATAAGCTCTAAACTGCCTGTTGCACCTAGAAAAAATGGAAGCTAAGGAAGAAAGCACTTTTGGCGATGCCTTTTTCTGGCTTTCCTCTGAGCACGTTTTCACTTGGCTTTGCCGATTTTTTTCGCTTCGTATTCACCAGCACCCTTTCTTGTGAGGTTTCACTACTTTGCTCGATCCTGTTGTAGATAGACAAAGAGGGGTTTGAGGCAGAAAGCTCTGTTCGCAAAGCCTTTCTTTCTGGTTTTCCGCTGGGAACAATTTTACTCGGTTTCGCTGATTCGTTTTGCTTCGTGTTCCCCAGCACCCCGTCTTATGAGGTCTTACCACTTTGCTGGATTCTGTGCAATATGTTCCCACGACTCTGTTGGTGTGCTGAGGTATTTCAGGGAAGCTTTGAAGGTGTCCTTGTATCGCATCTTCTGATCATCATAAGAGCGTTTTCTTATTTGTAGATCTACAAAGACAAATTTCTTTGACGAAGGTTTATCAGGCATTCTCGTAACATGGCCTGTTTATCTAAATTGTGTCAGTTTCAGACGAGTAGGTACGTTCTGCATCCCTGCCCTTTTCAGGACTTCTGTGTCTGGACTCCTGTCTTGCCACTTAATTTTTAAAGGTTTTCTAAGACAGCTTATATAGAAGTGGGTCAGTCTTTTGGCATTCCTTTGGTAAACTGTCTCAGTTTCACATGGTATAATAGTGTTGACAGCACCATAGATTTGTAGACTTTCGGCTTTGCGTGCGTCGTTTGATCCCACTTTGTTTCCAAATAATTCCATGTAGTCAGCCAAATGCTGCACCAGATTTAGCATTCCGGACATTGACTATCATATTTTTTTTACTCTTTTGCTCTTGACAATTTGCTTCCATGGCATGTGAACTTGTCTACCACTTGCAATCGTTGCCCTTTCACTGTGATTGTGGGCTCCTTGTAAGGCTTTCCGGGTACTGGCTGACATACCACTTCGGTCTTTTCTATTCTGATTGTGAGAGCATAATTGTCATAATATGAACCGGGGGTTTATAAACAGCCTTTGGCATCTTCGTTTCTGTTGGTGCTTCCTTTGCCATGTCATCAGCAGAGAGGAACTCATCTAGTACCTCCGTATTCACCATGGATTTAACTTGCAACCTTATTAGGTTGAAAAGCTTCCCAACAAAGCGATACCTAATGGGTATACCATTGTCACCACCCTGGAAAGCATTAGTGAGCATGACAGAAAATATCATGCTAAACAGTGTTGAAAATAGTAAACAACCTTGCTTAACTCTATTTCATCAGCAAAGAGGAACTCATCTAGCACCTCTGTCTGCACGATGGACTTTCTTGAAACCTTATAAGGTTGAAAAGCTTCCCAACAAAGCGATACCTAATTGATATACCATTGTCACTATCCAGGAAAGCATCTGTGAGCATGACAGAAAACATCATGCTAAACAATGTTGAAGCTAGTAAACAGCCTTGCTTAACTCTATTTCATCAGAATAGAGGAACTCATCTAGCACCTCTGTCTGCACCATGGACTTAAATTTCAACCTTATAAGGTTGAAAAGCTTCCAAACAAAGCGATACCTATTGGGTATACCATTGTCACCACCTTGGAAAGCATCTGTGAGCAAGGCAAGAAACATCATGTTGAACAATGTTGAAGATAGTAAACAGCCTTGCTTAACTCTATTTTTCATAGAGATTGGATTAGAAAACTCGCCATAATTTTTGACCCGTGCAAGCATACCACATTGGTACTGCCGAACTTGGCCAGACAACCAAACTTTGCCATAAATTTCCAATGTCATTCATGAGTGGCTGTGTCAAAAAGTTTTGGTAAGGTCAACAACGGTCATGTAGAGATCCCAATTCTGCCTCTGGCATTTCTCTTGAAGTTGTCTTGCTGTGAAGATCATGTCAATTGATCCTCTGTCCTTCTTAAATCCACATTGGCTTTCTCATAGAAGCCCTGGTTGTTCAAGGTGTTCATTCAGTCGGTTCAGTAGGACTCTTGTAAGAATCTTCCCAATCATTGACAATAAATAGACGCCCCGATGATTGTCACAGACATGAGATGTGTATATATATATTTACATGTATGTATGTATGTATGTATATATATATATATATATATATATATATATATATATATATATATATATATATATATATATATATATATATATATGTATGTATGTATGTATGTGTGTATGTATGTATGTACATGTGTTTATGTGTGTATGTATGTATGTATGTATGTATGCATGTATGTATGTATGTATGCATACATGCATGTATGTATGTATGTATAGTCGATTGTGTTGGTATATTTTTCTAATTTATCTGTTTGAGGTTGTTTTTGTAAAATATGTATGCATTTGAAGAACATCGGTTTTCTTTCAGTTTCACGGGGTTCTTAGTGGGGTTATATATGACTATTCAACCCCCACTTTTTATTATTATTATCCTTATTCAAAAAAGTAAGAGAAAAAATCACACTTTTGCAGCAGAGAACTGTGCTATTGGTAACATAGTGAAATAAAAAATAGCAAGTACTGTGCAGAATGAATGTAGCAATGTGGGTTTTGCTCATTTAAAAGAGAAATGAGCAGTTTCCCCTTAGGAGCCCCAATATGACCATTCGACCTGAAATGAGCTTATTGCTGTCAATATTCGTACACGTTTGAATTTTTTTATTTTGTGTTTTTCATCGTAATACGAAGAAGAAACAAAAGATATGTTTCTCTGTTTACGATTGGAAATATGCATTCTCAAATCGAACGGATTATAAGCTGGTTTAATAATACAGTTTAATTTGATATTCAAGTATGAAAAGATTTGGGCCGAAAGAAAACGTTATGAGTGGAGAAGAGAACGAAACACTGCTACGTAGATGATTTCGGATATTGTATGTTCGGCCTAGGCTATGGATAGCGGGCTAGAAAACAGACGATCATAGTTGTTTGTTGTTTTTTTACATACCTCTGATAACATCTATAATGTTTTTATCGTTGAATATTGCAATAGTTTATATAATTACAACCTTTCGTTAATTATAACTTTTTTTCACTATACTATGATATATAGGGAGCTAAGTAATGCATGTCAGATTAGTTTCACGACGTATTGATGCTTTGCATCAATGTTTTCTTGTTGCTTACTAATATGATCGCATAGAAAGATATTAGCATTTACTTGTAATACTCTGTACCGTCTGTCATGTTTGTTCATATGTTGTGTATCCTCGAAGTCCGATCGGGCTATTGAAATTCAATCTATATATCTATCTATCTTGAGAATTCACTTTCCGTTTGAATAGGTCTATAACTGATGCAGCCTTGAATTTTTTAGGGATAGCCTCTTTTCTCCACATAATGTGAAACTGGCCTCGGTGGCTCAGTTAGATACGCGTCCGACTGGAGACCAGGAGGTTGAGGGTTCAACCCCCGCCGACGTCGGCAACATTCTTTCGTGGAAATTGATCATGAAATATTTTCTACAGTCATTCTCTCCCTTCCGCTGATTCAAGAAAGGCAGTTGTCAGTTTCTGGCGAAAGAATGTGCACAATACTGGTTAACCGCCTAGAGGACTAAACGTGTGGTTAGGTAAACTGACCGCGCTCGACATGACCCCTTTGGGTTGACTGGGCCGTAAAACCTCAACACAAACAAATAAACATAATGTGAAATAACTCCGTCAGTTTCTCTGAAATTGGAGGACCTCCTGTAGACATATGCAGGTATTGCATCTGATTCTGAAGCCTTGCCAGATGACAGGAATTTTATTACTTTTATTGTTTCATAGACGGTCGGGAACTCATCAAGCAGCGGATTACGAGTACATTCCCGTTGTAGTAGTCTGTTGATAGCTTCATCATTGATAACCGATATTGTGAAGGCGAACGGAAAACATTGTTTTTGAGTGGGGTTGTTTTATTTGAATAATTATTGCTTTATTTGTTTAAAAATGTGATTACATTCAACAGAAAATATACTTATGATATAAACCGTAATTACCCTAAATATTGGGATAGACATGCCTGAGCAAGACCCTTACCAGATGCCGCAGGCCGGGGTACTCATCAAGCAATATTTAAGACACACCTGACATAGCAGGGAGTAAAATGTATGTATTTAGGACAAGTTTGGTAAGAATTTGGGTCTCCCAGTACTTTAGGTGAATATGGTACTCGTATATCATGGCAATGATTTCATGTTTTATTAAAGATAAAAAGGTACTTTTTTCTAACTTTTATTAAAGTAATAAACAACATCGGGTCACGAACAAAGTAAGAAATTCCTGAAGGGTTCATGTAATCTTTGGTCGCGACCCATGTTGTACTTCAATGAACGTTAAATAAATTGCCATTATTACTTATATTTATGTTATTTTCCGTCCGTTATTTTATGCCAAATTCTGGCTCGATTGATGATTGAAACAAGAAACCAACTGCATGTTTTCCTATTGACAGTGGAGCAGCGTTGTTGATGTTATATGTCGCCATCGTCCAGTAATACTGGAGAGAACCATTGTTTATTATGCCGTCTCCAAATAATGATGTGACGTCGCGAGAGTAAGTGTATTCATCGAAGTATAAACAACATGACGTCCATATATAATTGCGTATGTTTTTTTAGTGTTGTTGTTGCTGTTATTTTCTTCCGTAAATGCATTGAGACTATAAACATGCTTTAATGTATTTTACGACTGTTACTTGAGGCGCAAAGTCTGCAAAAGTACCTTCGGACGTGTGCGCCGAACGAAGATTTAGATCAGCACGCGCATTCGCACAGTCTTGTCAGCATCTTAACTGGGGAAAGTTTGGGTAGCCAAGAAAGCAATTTCTTCTTTCGGACTTCAAAGGCTCTGATCTACGTTGGGCGCATATCTTAGAAGGTATGTTTTCTAATGTAGCGGCTCATGTATGTTGTTGAAATTACAATAGGAAATAAAAATATGATAGTTATAAATGCTGTTATTTTGCAGAATTCTCCCGAGGGTATGGAAAAATACTAACCGCTTTGCAAGGACGCATCTATTCCAAGCTTGTGCATGTAATCATTCACCATCGTCCAGGTTCGACAGACCTGTTCTATGAAAATAATCTCGATTGTCTGTGGACAATCATAGGAAATAAAAACAACATAATATTGTTAAAGTTTATGAGAATGAACATTGAACTATCGCATGGATGCCATTATGATTATATATACGTAAGTGGAGCCTTATACATCCGTACTTACACTAAATATTAGGACACCTTAACTCTTTAATAGATATGTCCTCAGATTTTATCTGAGTCCATTTTCTACCTGCTGACTTGTGATGCGGGCGGTTGCCTGAAATTCTGTAGACCTCTAGAAATGATTAGGATTTACGCTGAAATTAAAAAAAAGTCGACCCACGTAGACAGTATACGAATTTATTTATAAAATGTTTTCGCTATTTATACTCAACATGGCGTATATGTCTAATATGTTTGAATGCAGAGCTTAGCATTTCAGCGATAGCAGGGAACTAATTGTTTAGTAGTTTAATAAGGTTTATAGTAACAGCAAAATGGCTTGTCATAATATGGTATTTAGTTTGGCAAACGCCCCCCCTGTAAACTGTTGTGTAAGGGGTAAACAGTGTAGTCCTTGATCAGAAACTGTAAAAGGCCCGTCTGTTCGGAGTCGACGCTGATTGTGCCGGCATGTGTGTATCAATACTAGGCTAAATACGGTATACACGAATTGTTTTGAGTAAAAAAAATTGAGATATTTCTGTTTTAAGCGAACAAATCTCCGTTCAACCTTTAAAAACACTAAGAGTTATTGATGACCTGTACGGAGATAGCCAGAAAATGTAATAGTCTGAACATGGCCCTTCCAGGGCGCCGGATAAAAATTTACTAAAGACAACACTTCGTCGAAAGCAAAACGAACTATTATTGAATATTGAACCATTTCAACCCTGTTTCTAAAATAGCTTTTTTATCTTTGCAGTTGGCAGACCCATAATAAAAAAGGGTTATGAGTAAAATTAATAACAGGATGACAAACAGTGCGGATCCTGAATAGACGGCTTGTTGTGAACCGTCTCATTTAGATCTACAATGTTTGCAAAAGTATCTGTCTACAGGGTTGGAAGGTTTAGAAGACAAACGAAGAGGTACTAAGGATCAACTTTAGCACAGGTGGAGATAATGCAGATGTTTTTTATTTATTTATTTTTTATAGAAAATAGATGATTAATGATATAAAATGATAGTATACATAGTAGATTTTATGCGACAAACTACTTGCATTGCGGTAAAAGCGATAATTTGGGGCCACATTTAAGAAATGTATTCTCCCGTCCATGACTTTATAAAAAATACCAGACTGTTTTGAGAAATTTACTGCAACTGTGATTCTTCACCGTTCTCATTAATTTTGAAAAAGAAAATACATTCAACATAATTGCGAATTTTTGGGTTAAAATCATGTTATTGTTTTGTTTTTTTTTAAACACTCAAACTACGATGGAAAGAAAAGAAAACCAAATAGTTTACTTAGGTCTAAAACTTTGGATAACTTTACATGTATATCAGAAAAACAGCTGGAAAAATCTAACCTTTTTGACACTTACCGTATATATATACACATTAAAATTAACAAGAGGACAATGATGGTCCTATATCGCTCACCTGAGCAAACAGCTTTGGAGACTTACTGTTGAAGTTTCAGCCAAGTTTACTAAGATTTTTGTATAAATTTTATAGCCCTGCTCCCCAGCGGTCATGTTTTTTTTCATGCATCATGATGGCTTGAACTGAATCTTGAAAGAGGATCACCAAAGGAACAATTCTGCCAAGATATATTGAAATCGGTCCAGTGGTTTCTGACAAAAAGATTTTTAAAATGTTTTATATAGCTGCATAGGGAAATAAGCCCCACGCCCCTAACGGCCATGTTTTTTGACGAATCATGACTGCTTGAATAAACTTGGTAGAGGGTCACCATCGGAACATTCCTGCCAAGTTACATTGAAATCGGTTTAGTGGTTTCTGACAAGAAGATTTTTCTATTTAGATATATAGGAAAATAAGCCCCACTCCTAACAGCCATGTTTTTTGACGAATCATGATTGCTTGAACAATCTTGGTAGAGGATCACCAAAGCAACATTCCTGCCAAGTAATATTGAAATCAGTCAGGTGTTACTGACAAGAAGAATTTTAAAGTTTTCTATACAGACACATACGAAAAATAAGCCCCGCCTCCATATGTTTTGACGTATCACGAGGGTGTGAAAATCTTGGTAGAGGATCACCAAAGCAACATTCCTGCCAAGTTACACTGAACTCGATTAACGGTTTCTTAAGAGAAGATTTTTAAAGTTTTCTATACAGATATTTCGGAAAAATATGCCCCGCCCCCTAGCGGCCATGTTTTTTGACAAATCATGACGGCTTGAACAATCTTGGTAGAGAGTCACCAAAGAAACATTCCTGCCAAGTGATATTGTAATGGTCCGTTGGTTTCTGACAAGAAGATTTTTAAACTTTGCTATGTAGATATATAGGGAAAATAAGCCCCGCCCACTGGCGGCCAGGTGTTTTGACGAATCATGATAATTTGAACAACCCTAGTAGAGGGTCAACAAGGAAACATTTCTGCCAAATTATAATGAAATTAGTTAAGTGGTTTCTGACAAGAAGATTTTTAAAGTTGTCTATATAGATATATAGGGAAATTAAGCCGCGCCCCCTGGCGGTCACGTTTTTTGATGAATCATTACGAATTGAACAGTCTTGGTAGAGGGTTACAAACGAAACATTCCTGCAATGTTACACTGAAATCGGTCCAGTAGTTTCTGACAAGAAGATAATTAAAATGTTCTATATACAGGGAAAATAAGCCCCGCCCCCTTGCGGCCATGTTTTTTGACAAATCATAACGGCTTGAACAATCTTGGTAGAGGATTACCAAGGAAACATTTTTGCCAAGTTATATAGAAATCGGTCCAGTGGTTTCTGACATGAAGATTTTTAAAGTTTTCTATATAAATATATAGGGAAAATAAGCCCTGCCTCCTGGCGGCCATGTTTTTTGACGAATCCAAATGGCTTGAAAAATCTTGGTAGAGGATCACCAAAGGAACATTTCTACAAAAATATATTGAAATCGGTCCATTGGTTTCTGACAAGAAGAGTTTTAAAGTTTCTATTTAGATATATAGGGAAAATAAGCCCGGCCCCCTGGCGGCCATGTTTTTTGACGAATCCAAATGGCTTGAACAATCTTGGTAGAGAATTACCAAAGGATTAGTTCTGCAAAATTATATTGAAATCAGTCCAGTGGTTACTGACAAGATTTTTTAAATTTTCTGTATAGATATACAGGGCAAATAAGCCGCGCCCCCTGGCGGCCATGCTTTTTGACGAATCTAAATCTATTAAACAATCTTGGTAGAGAATTACAAAGGAACATTTCTGCAAAAGTGTATTGAAATCGGTCCAATGCTATCTGACAAGAAGATTTTTAAAGTTTTATATATATATATATATATATATATATATATATATATATATATATATATATATATATATACAGGGAAAATAAGCCCCGCCCCCTGGCGGCCAAGCTTTTTGACGAATCCAAATGGCTTGAACAATCTTGGTAGAGGATTACCAAAGGAACATTTCTGTAAAATTATACTGAAATCGGTCCAGCAGTTTCTGACAAGAAGATTTCTAAAATTTTCTATATAGATATATAGGAAAAATAAGCCCCGCTCCCTGGCGACCATGTTTTTTGACGAATCCAAATGCTTGAACAATCTTGGTAGAGGATCACCAAAGGAACATTTCTGCAAAATTATACTGAAACCGGTCTAGTGGTTTCTGACAAGAAGATTCTTAAATTTTTCTATATATATATGTATATAGGGAAAATAAGACCTGCCCCCTGGTGGCCATGTTTTTGACGAATCCAATGGCTTGAACAATCTTGGTAGAGGATCACCAAAGGAACACTTCTGCAAAATTATATTGAAATCGGTCCCGTGGTTTCTGACAAGAAGATTTATAAAGTTTTCTGTATAGATATATAGGGACAATTAGCCCCGCCCTCTGGCGGCCCTGTTTTTTGACGAATCCAAATGGCTTGAACAATCTTGGTAGAAGGAACACTTCTGCAAAATTATACTGAAATCGGTCCAGTGGTTTCTGACAAGAAGATTTTTAAAGTTTTCTATAAAGATATATAGGGAAAATAAGCCCCGCCCTCTGGCGGCCATGTTTTTTGACTCATCCAAATGGCTTGAACAATCTTGGTAGAAGGAACATTTCTGCAAAATTATATTGAAATCGGTCAACTGGTTTCTGACAAGAAGATTTTTTAAATTTTTAGTTAAAAATCTATTTTTAGCTCCTGTGACCTAGATATGCAATGGACCGGAACCATTTGAATAATTTTGAAAGAGAACCAACCAAGGATCATTCCTGTGAAGATTGGTCAAAATCCAATCAGTGGCTTAGGAGGAGATGTTGTTTAAAGATTGTAAACGGACGGACAGACGGACGACAACGACGACGACGACGGACGGTGAGTGATCACAAAAGCTCACCTAGAGCCTTCGGCTCAGGTGAGCTAAAAATCAAGTTACCAGTGGAAAAACATGGTTCTATCACTTTTCTCTATTAAATTAACGAAATAATAGTTTCGTTTGTGGTTAAAACATCCTAATTTTTACAGGATTCGTTTGTTCAAAACCTACCTAATAGCCCAGTCTTCCTTCTTTTACCCGGTTTACAATTTAAATTCTGTAGCACGAATATGACACTTTTATTTTTCAAGTTCTTCAATTAACAGGCACATGGCTACTTGATATATGGCTTATCAACATGCAAATAACCCACACTTTAGGTGTGTATATATATATGGTAATAAAATTTCTGCTACAGTGCTAAATGCAAGTTCTGACCTTTATCATTTTTTTATATTAGTTATTTTGATGGTAATTTAAAATGCACGAAGGCAAGTAATTTAGCAAACCCTGTTACCTATGATCTATTTTCCTGTTGTGACTTGTTATAATGTAGAGAAAACATGACACTGATAACTGATTAGTTTCCACATTTAAGCAATGTATTAAAACACGTAAGAGAAACGTTCAGGAAGTGCCACAATTACAAGCCGATGTTCTTTCCAGACACCAAGAGGAAGAGAAAACAGGCAAAACCAAACTAACGCAAATCAAACAAGCGTACGAAAAGCACTAAGATTAGCTCTTTCTTTCCCGTGCGTGGTAATCGCAATGCTAAAAGGACTCAAAAATGCAAGAACAACTGGGACCACCGCCTTAGAACGGTCAGTAGAATAACCCACCTGGGTAAGGGGGGAGGTACGGGTAAAGCACTTTTACAGCTGACTAACTTCACCCTGGGTCCCGATGCCACATTTTATCACAACTAGTAGAACAGAAAGCAAACTGGGCAGCTCGTATTGAAAGTAACCAAATTAATAGCATCACCCCAGAACTAGTAAAGCAGAAAGCTATTGAAGACGGTGACCACAATGCTAGGATAAGAACACATATAAAAAAAATAACAGAAAGCAATGCGGGAACCACAAGCTACAAAGAGGAAGAACAACAACAGGACCACCGCCTTAGAACGGTTAGTAGAATAAACTACGCGGAGGGGGTTGGGGTTAAAGCAGTTTTACAGCCGACCAGACACCTCTGTTATTTATTTCGTATTTTGCTCTGGTCCAAATAGATATTGATTTTATTATTATCACTATTTATTTTTTTGCGATTTTAAAACGGACAACACATAATTCTTTGTGGATTTGTTTTTATTATCCATTGTATTGTGCGGATGAGTCTGACATAATTTTTGCAATTTGAAAATGCTCCATAACTGAAACTTAGCATTGACGAAAGAGATATCTGTGCTTTTCATAGAATAAGTACCCGAACGGGAGAAACTACATATTTAAATTGCTAGCTATTTTATATTGGCGGTCAGATAGGATATTGAATGGCATTTACCCAGTAAAAAAAGGTAAGAGAAAAGTCCAGAGAGTGCCACAATCACAAACCGCAAAGATTTCAAGGCCTGTCTTGTATGTACTTACTTACATGACAGGCGATTAGTGGTAAGGAGATGGGTATGCAGGTAAATTTCTGAAATTTCTAACTGACTCTTTAACCTTTACCAATCTATGGACATATTCAGCAGACACTAAATTGACCATCTTTTTTCCTAGTATTTCCAGTAAACAGGCTTTGACATTTCATGCAAATTGTTTTCATTGTCGTCTGTTGAAAGTTTTACCCTGAATGTTAAGTGTTAATGTGATGGTTAGTGCCACAGGAACGCGAGTAAAAGACTTTGCGATCGTTATTTAACTTGCAATAGCCGGCATGTCGGACATAAGCCGTGTAAAACAACCCGTTATATCAGATGCGAAAAACGAGGTTCAGGCGAGCTGATGCATTTGCACGTAAGCTGTAAGCAAATGGGAAACTTCAGACAAAAAGTTAGACATTTGGCATCACTAACGGACCGAGCATGTGCACTGAATGGTTTATTCAACGGAAAGTCCGAAGAGGTAATTTTTTTTTTTTTTTTTTTTTTTTTTTGTTAATCAGTTTTGCATGGGTCATGCACTGGAGCCGCGTTTCTACAGAACATTTATAACAAAAGTCAAAAAGGATTGCCTTTGGAAACAGAAAACACACAAAATCGCGCAAATCTGACACTCGATTTGACTGAATCTCGCCATATGCAACACTGTAGTTTGCAACAAACTAACAGATGTGCATACGAGGGCGAGTCAATAAAAAACCAGCCTAACTTATTTCTGGGAGAGATCGATCTCTTCTTTTTCAATGTATTTGCCCTCTAGTATGATGCACTTGGCCCAACGGTGTTCCAGTGCCATCAACCCCAGAACTGAAGAAGCCAGGGTCCTTGTCTCTGACCCACTCCTCAAGGGCCGCCACGACTTCTTCGTTGGACCGGAAATGGCGTCCATGGATATCCTTTTTCAAGTTTGGGAATAGGAAATAGTCACTAGGAGCTAAGTCCGGAGAATAGTCGGGGTGCGGTATTAGCTTGTACCCATTCCACTCAACAGCATCCATTGCAATTTTGCAAGTGTGGACTCTCACATTGTCCTGTTGGAGCAGAATTCCTCTGGAGAATTTACCTCGGCGTTTTTCACGGATCACAATTTTCAGTTAGTAGAGCAAATTTGCATAATACGCACCTGTTATTGTACTTTCTTCGCTAGAAAGTCCAACATAATATCGCCTTGTGCATCACAAAATACAGTTGTCATCACCTTGCCAGCAGAGGGTTGCGTTTTGAACTTCTTTGGCCTCGGAGACCCCGGCCCTACACTCTGGCGACTTTGGGCTTTATTCTCTGATTCCAGACATGAAAGGAAACCTTCTTCCTTTTACCTAAACCGCTTCAGCAATGCGCTGTATACAGATGCTCTGGTTGCCATTTGCTCGTCCTTAAGGGATTTGGGGACCCAACGGGCTGTTAGCTTGTGCATACACAAGCGATCATGTAAAGTTGTTGAAGCGCTACCATGTGAAATGTGAAATGCATTCGCTATTTCTTCCACCTTAATTCGCCTATCAGAGTACGCCAGATCCCGTACTTTGTTACACATATCTTCATCGGTGGCTTCTGATAAGCGTCCAGACCTTGTTCGGTCTTCTAAAGACGTTCTACTGCGTTTGAATTACCCAACCCAGAATTTAACTTGTGCATATGATGGTACAGAAGATATGGTGTCAAACATGGCTAGCGATGCAAAAGTAAGCTTTTCGTCAAAAGTTGAGTACCGTGCTGTAATTTGGTACTTGTATTTGAAAGGAAAAACAGGTCAGAAAATATATTGCGAGTTGACCAATGTTTATGGGTCTTCTGTACTATCGTTTTTATTGTCTTTACATGTCAGTAAAACGTTACTCGGTGCTTTCAATGGACTATGAAGCCTTTCTTGTCCATCTGTATATCTTATTTTGTGTACATTATCTGATATAACTAAGATTTTTTGTTTATTCTCCTCAAAAACAAGGTAACAGAAAAGTCTAGAGAGTGCCACAATCACAAGCCGCAACCATTCTCAAACACCGAGAGGCAGAGGAAACAGACAAAACCAAACAAGCAAATCGCACAAACGTACGAAAAGCACTAAGGTTAGTTCTCTCTTCCCTTAGCGATGTAATCCCAATGCTCAAATGACTTAAAACACAAGAACAAAACAACATCAGACAAAACTAAAACAAATCGCCTCGTAGAATAAATCACAAAGCAACAACGAGTAAGACTAACCGAAAGTGAGATCTACTTTCAATAAAAATCATTTGACCGAAGTAATTTGTTATAAGTTTTGAATGATAACTTAACTGCTATTCTTAGGTATTTGATGGGATGGTTGACAATCAACAATCGCTTGGGAAGTTTTGTGGTAACTATCTACCATCAAGACAATTATCATCCAGAAATATTATGGCAATTCAATTTGTTACTGACGATGAAGGCGTTGATGATGGGTTTGAAGCTCTATTTTTCCAAGGTACTCTATGAACCACAAATATTCGAACAAATTTATCAAAGCAAACACCATGTAGACGTTAACCCTGACGTTGCTAAACTCGGATATGCCCTTTCTTTGCAAACAGTGCAGCTGCAGATCAGTTGCTGAAGCCAACTGATCTGGATCTATACTGTGTGCCGTTCAGTAAATTTATACCAACAACCTTTATCAACTAATCTGATTGGCTGACAATTAGAAGTTGACGTGGCATCTTAATTTGGTTACCATTCAGTCAGCATCACGCAAATATATTAGCAAGTAGTCAAACAGACGTTCAGAGGTTATGATTAGTATAGCTTAAGGTAACTTTTTCAATGCACTTTCAAGGGAAGTAACCTATCAAAGGAGGCTACTAAAACATTTCAGAAAAGGGGTCACTGAGAAATTTAATTTTTATCGTTACTATTATTCCGTAAGAATTCTTTAACAATGAAGTTTCTGATTGACTGATAGTAGTAGATTGGTAGAACTGGTACAAAAAGAAACGATATGTATATAAGCTTGCGCATTCACGCAATCTGATCAGTTTTCCTAGTCCGCATGACGATACATCCCGTCTTTGGTTTTCAAAACTTTGACCATGTCAAATTCTGATCGGTTTTACTAGTACCATATCTTCGGCTCACACCATACAGTTGACTTTCGTTATCTCGAATTCCAAGGGACTCTCTAAAATACTTCGAGATATCCGCACTTCGACATATCAGATTTGCAGAGTTGAGGAAAACACAAATCGAACAACAAATGTATATATGTAATTGGACTCTTGAAGCTAGATATATGTTGAAAATATTGTGAAAAAGAGTAAAAATTGCTCCTTAGGAGCAATTTTTCCTCATTTCCACAATCTTTTGTTACCTGTTATTAGATTTTTATGTTTAGGCAGGGACCAGATTTTCACTTCGAGATAAGCCGTTATTCGAGATAAGTGAAGTCAAGATAACGAGAGTCAGCTGTAGTTCTAGATAAGAATGGGTATCAGGACAATATGTTTTCTTTCTCATCGAAAACATTGGTATGGGTACCCATTAGAAGCGTCTTGATTAGGCGCTGCTTATGAGTACCAAATAAGAAAAAATCAACATTTTTGTGTTGAAAAAAGCACACTTTTGGGGCTACGGCACAATATGTTCCCAAATTGTTTAGCTTAGTTCAGTTTATTTCTTCCAGTTAATTGCGGTGGACTTCTAAACAATACACAAGGAAGGATTTCGGCTGTGGACAAAGATATGGATGGACTGTATGATGACAACCAGTACTGTATTTGGAAGTTTACCGATCAAACGTACAACTATTCACATCTCAATATTTTCAATTTTTCCGTACAAGAGCAAAACGAATCATGTATGCTCGATTATTTAGAGGTATATATAATTCGAAGACTGTTTGCTGTAGGATTTCCATGACGTAATGGTCAGTAAGCATGCATCTCTTTATATCTTTAAAATTATCCAGTATACAATAAGGTCAAATATATAACATTGTCCGATGACCACTGACTTCTGGTTCAAATTTTCTATTTGACATAATACAGCTGGGAACCAGGAGACTCAGATCACCGGACAAGGTTATAGTTTGATCTAGATATAGGTAAAAACGTAACCTTGTCCATTAGCCTGATGCTTCCGGTTTCCAGCTGTATTACGTAAAATAGAAAATTGAAATCAGAAGTAATAAGGACTTTTATAAGAAACAAAAACTATGGACTGAATACAAAAAGTACAGGAACCTCTCTAAATTGCCTATCAGAAAAGCAAAACGTCAACATTAACGAATCATAAAGACACCAAATTAATATGGCAGCAAATTAGGGCCGCTCAAAACATTCAAAACATTCTTCCAAATCACTGCCGGATCAACTTTATATTGATGGCACGATAATAACAGACTCTCATGAAATCGCCAGTAAATTAAACGAGTTTTTTACAACCGTCTCACAACGTGATATTATATCGCCCAGTATTGCAGATCTCATAAACAAAAGCATTACAACTGGTCACTTTCCAAATCAGTTAAATATAGCGAAGTTCTTTCGGATTTTTAAAAAATGGTGCTAAAGATGACCCTTCAAACTACCGCCCGATCTCAATATTACCTACTATTTCAAAAGTTTTCGAGAAGCATGTTAATAGTCATCCCATGGCGTTCTAAAAGAAGTATAAGCTAATACATGAATGCCAGTCAGGTTTTCGGCACAAACATAGCTGCAACACAGCGGTTGTAAAATTGATTGACCAATGGATGTCCAGTATTGATAAAGGTGACATGGTTGGCACATTGTTTATAGACTTCCGAAAAACAAAGGCCTTTGACATGGTCGAACATTTACTTCTTATTAAAAAAAACTTGCATATTATAAACTAAGCAACACGTCTTTAAACTGGTTTAAATCTCATCTCTCTAGTCGATCCTAAACCATTAAAAGTGATAGCAGTTTGTCCAAACTCTCACAACTGCTATCGGGTGTGCCCCAAGGATCCATTCTAGGGACAACCCTATTTCTTTTATTTATCAATGACCTGCCTCTTTATTTGAATCATTGCTTAGCCGATCTTTACGCTGACGACAGCACTTTTCACGTGTCTGGCAAAAATAAAAATGAAACGGAATGCACGCTTCAATCAAATGGAAACGAAACTGACATGTGGAGTAATCGAAACAGCTTACCTATATATTATGGTAAGTCTACATGCATGATACTAGAGACAAAACAGAAAATAGATAAGTTTGGCAAATTAAATACAAGTATTGGCAACACTCAAATTAATCATGTTAGCTCTCAAAAACTATTGGGACTATTCACAGACGAAACATTAAGTTCGAATCCACATATAGACTATCTCTGTTCAGTCATATCTTCTAGGATATCGCTTCTTAAGCAGCTGTCTAGCTATGTCCCAACGAATATACAGAACATGTTTTATCAAAGTTACATTTTTCCAATGATAGATTACGGCTCGACTTCCTGGGGTTCCACGTCAAACTCAAACATTGAAAGAATAAACAAATTTTAAAACGAGCAGCGCGAATTATCTTAAAAGCCGATTTTTCAACAACTAGAATGGATGTCAGTAACAAGCCGCATTAATTATAACAAAGCTGTGTTCACATATAAAGCCCTAAATGAGCTTACTCCATCTTATATATCAGATTTGCTGAAACCGACGTCACATGCTCATACAAGAAACCTAAGATCCTCTGAAAATGGTTCCCTAACAATACCAAAAGCCAAGACTGCTCTTTACTCTGGTTCATTTTCATGCTCAGTCCAAAAGCTCTGGAACACGCTCCCAGCTTCAGTTAGGCTATCATCATCACTAAATACTTTTAAGAGACAAGTCAAAGAATGTAAAAATCTAACCAAATATTTGTATTTTAAATGGTTTTAGGTTTCTGACGAATTTTAACATCTTGTATGACGTGAGTGTTTTATACGCCCATATCAGACTACCTTGTGCGCTATGCGGGCCCAGATCTCTTCCACGCCTCTAGTCCTCTTTCGCTAGAGATTGCACGTTACTACACGAGGCACAAGATGTTCCTCGTGAGAAGATCCGCTCTCGTGGGGTAGGGAAGCGTCCTGATATCTTAATACCCTGGTGAGCACTCCCTGGTTTGCCTGTATAATATGACAGCATGCGGCGATTCTAGTGATATGAGAACAAGTTTTGTGGTTGATGTGACCTTTTCTTAGTCATCATACATGTACACGATAAACTGTGATAGCTATCATACTGTGATTTAGGAAATTTCACCGTTGTTTAACAACCGTGTTTTGTTCAGATTTGTAATCATAAGAACGGATTGAAATTTTATAGTCTAACGAAAATTGTTTCTTAAATAAGTCCAAGTTTTTTTTTTTTTTTTTTTTTTTTTGTTTTTTTTTTTTTTTTTTGTTTTTTTTTTTTTTAATGTGTATTGTCATTATTGGTACAATTTTAGAGATACATGTATGCTGACCACAGTTGTAAATTTTTATATTCTGTATATAATGTATGCGTTTGTTCTACGTATCTAATTTTTTCAGAGGGCCACATGGTAGAATGGTTTGACAGCTAAATGTGCTACACGCTTGAAATATTGTATAAATAAATTTATAAATAAGTAAATAAATAAATAAAATGGACAAGATTATATTTATATCTCTATTGATCAAACCTTGCTTACTCTCCTGTCAGTGTACATTGAATATTGAACTTGTCGATTTTCAAGAAAAAGCAGGCTGACAGGGAGTCCATTTCGACAGTTTTTGTTTATGTCTGCATACCAGTTATACACTTTCACTCGTTTTCTAAACGTGCATTAGGTCACAGCTCAGACGGTAAGTTTGCTGGAACATACAGTACTCAGAACTATTCAGATCGGGATTTCGAGAGCTCGAAAAATATGAAGTTTAGGGGTTTTTTTTTTCCCACGTATCCCTATTTGTGACATTTTAGTTATGTTTTGTTTATTTATATTTAAACCCGCGATCCCTCTTTGAAATTTCTATACAAAAAGGTAAGAGAAAAGTGCAGGGAGTGCCACAATCACAAACCGCAGCCCTTCGCAGACCCCAAGAGGAAGAGGGCACCGACAATCTAACAAGCACAAACCGAACAAACGTACGAAAAGCACTAAGATTAGCTCTCTCTTCCCCAAGCGAGGTAATCGCAATACTAAAAGGACTGAAAAACACAAAAACAAATTGACACACGGAAAGACATACAACAAATCGCCTCGTAGAATAAACCACAAAGCAACAGAGTAAGACCAACACCAGGACCACCGCTTTAGAACGGTCGGTTTTCTTTTACGTCTGATTATCTTTTTATCATGAGATTCCCCGTCACACAATGAATATTGGTTCGGGGAGGCCCTTCCCTCTATGCATCTATTAATACAGGTCGCGCCAAACGAAATGAAGTGTTCGCATATGAGCTAATAGCTCTGTTATATATAAGGTGTTTATTCTGTTAAATGTCATTTTTTTCATGTTTACTGCAAGTTTCTGTAGACTTTTCTGGAAAATTGTGTTTACAATAATACGTTGTTTTTATTCCCATAAGAACTTACTTGGAGGAACGAATCATGAATTTTCTTCACAGTGGTTGATTTTTTTAATAATTTTTAACAATTCTTAACAATTACTTAACCTTCAATCTGCCATGGTGTACTCAAGACATCAGTTTAGTCCGCGTGAAAGCTTTCTAACTCGTTAATGCAACATCAACGAGAACATTAAACATTTGAATACAAAGATGAAACAATGATAAGGACTCGACAGCAAAAAATTACTGAAATGCTGAAGCAAAAAGAAAACCAGCAGTTGGTCTCCGGTGAACCTGACCAGAGCCAGAGTATAAGGAATCAACCGACTTACTTCAAAGTTTTTAGGCCGGTGCCGTAATAGAGTCTGAGGCCCGACCCACTGGCATGCCAAAGAGGGAGCAACGTTATTAACCGTAATTTGGTTAACCACCATGCATGTGGTGCTGTATTACATTTATGTTATACCCAATCTGTATATATCGATGAACGATTTTGCAAAATTGACTGCTAAAGTCAATGCAATTAGATATATTTTTTTCTAAAAGTTCCATTGACGTCTATAAAATTTACCAAAGGTTTTGCGGAATTTATGGTAACGATAAGTCTGATTTAGAAGCCAATAATTTATTTCTAGTGTTGAAGTCAGTTACGACTAGACACTCTGGCGAACCAAATTAGTCGCACTAAATAAACACCGTTGGCTGCTCGACGAACATCCCAACCCAAGTAAGGAGAGTTAAAAATCTCAAAATCAAAATCATCGCGTTTAGAATAAATTTTGCATGACTTCATGATGTCTCATTCTGAAGAAAAGCAATCTGAAGTTATTAAAGTTTTCAACCAAATTAATCCTTTAGAGCTTCAATAAAATAAAGAAAATTCTTCTGAAGTTGAAACTCCGTTTTTTTTTTTTTGTTTTTTTTTTTTTTTTTTTGTTGTTGTTGTTGTTTTGTTTTTTTATTTGTCTATATTTTATTGAAGCTCTAAAGTATAAATTTGGCTGAAAACTTTAATAATTTCAGATTGCTTTTCTTCAGAAAGAGACATCTTTTACAACAGAACCAAAGCAGCTCAGCCATACGTTCGTACCCATCGGAATGCCCATTTTATTTTAAATTGCTTAGTACCAAATCTTATATAAATATTGTCAAGTAGAAAAGTGAGAGTTTCACACACTTTCTGACATGACCATAAAGTTTAAGTTCTATGTTAAAAAACAAAACAAAAAAAAACCAAAAAAAACATTACTTCCGTTACAAATGTTCATTAAATACATCATTAAGTTTTTCTTTTATAAGATAATGAGATAGTATAGTATAAAGCGTAGCAAAATCATAATTAGACACATAACAAGGAGTGCCACAATCAAAAACCGCAGCCCTTTCCAGACCCAAAGAGGAAGAGGAAACCGACAAATCTAAACAAGCACAAACCGAACAAACGTACGAAAATACTAAGATTAGCTCTCTCTTCCCCAAGCGAGGTTATCGCAATACTAAAAGGAAGCCTGTAGAATACTCTGTAAAGATCTAGAACATTATGGAATATTTAGAACCTTTAAGAAATTTTAAGAAGTTATGGAAATTTCTGGACTGAGCTATTTTGGGAATGTCATAGAACATTTAAAATATTCTTGACTAAAACTAGAACGTGAATAATGTCTCTGGCAAATCCTTTCTCTAGAAAGTTCTTTCATAATTTATAAGGAGAAGCATTTTCATATGAATATCTTTGTGAACTGTTATAGGAAATTATTCAATCTGAAATTAAACTCTGAGTTTAGGGACTTCAAATTGTGGGATCAGAAACTGTTATTCAGAGGATTTGTTTCAGAAATTCTTGTGGAATATTTCTTAGGGACTTTATGACAATAAAATTTGAAGGGTATTGTTATTTTTTATGTTCTGCAATTTTTCTTATTTTTGCTGTTAATAAGTATTGTAATTTCAAAGCTTGTTGCTAGTTTCACTTTCATTTCTTTCTCGTTACGCTTGGCTCGTAACAAATTAGATTCAGATTCATCCCCCACATGCGCCAAGTCTTCTATGGACATTTGCTCTCCAATGAGGCATTATGTAGTGTGAGATTATCCTATTAACGGCCAGTTAATGTCCTGATTAGACTGCGCGGTTGCGCAGGCGTCACGGGTCTTTGCTGTCCGGATATGCTTGAAGATACGTTTTTTTGCATGGAACGGTCCATATATCATTTACATGCAATAAAGAGAACTCTTTTAAATTACATTGTAATCAATTATAACAATTGTTTTAATGTATAATCTTAATAATGGTGTATGAAGAGAATATATTATTGACCTATCATGTCTGAGAAGTTTTATTTTCAGACTGCATTGGTAATCTCTCCCATCTTTAATATGTGTGATTATGTGAACCCTTTTTAAGTACATTGTAATCAACTATAACAATTTTGTTTTAAAGTCTAATATTAACAATGGTGTATGTAGAGAATATATACTTGACCTATCATGTCTGAAATGTTTTATTTTCAGACTACATGGGTAATTTCTCACATCTCTAATACGTGTGATTATGTAATACTTTGCTGCCTATAAGCATCTATTTCTCCACCCTTAACTCTTACCACACCATGGACAGATTCAGCAGACGACAAAGTAATGATATTTTTTTTTTTTTTTTTTTTTTTTTTTTTTTTACCTAGAAAATAGGATCCGACAAGTCATCGAAAGTTTAATCCTATTAACATTATATTCAACTATACCAATGATGTTATTATGTATAATCGTTACTATGTTGTATACTGAAAGGAAAAAGAAACGCAGGGTAGAGTTTTTTCCTTCTTATTTTAACCATTTTTTAAGGTGTTTACTATAGCCATACACTTTTACAGATTGTCCAGTGAATGTGAACCGCGGGTATACGAGTCTTTGGTCGATGTGCTATCTACCCAGTGTGTGAAATCATTCAACCGTGCACTACACAGTGCATTGCACGGACAATACGGAAAGCCAACATATCGTGCAAAACAAGCATGTTTAAACCTTCAGCACAAGATTTCCTCACACCATTTGGTACACTTCAACGATACACAACGCTCTTCGATTCTTTTACCGATTTTTCTTTTCATTTTTACGCTACTTAGAACCTTTTTTTCAATCATGGTACGACTGACTGATGTTCAGAGGAGTAGGGCAATTGCGTTGCTGATGCAGGGTTAGAGGCAACAGCAAGTTGCCAATCATTTTGGGGTTAACGTCTCAACAATTGAACGTCTTGTTAGATGTTTAAGGGAGACAGGGCATTTAGCAGACCGACCGCGGTCTGGGCGTCCACGCGTGACGTCGCGACGTCAAGACAGGTCAATCCGTCTGGCACATTTGCGGAATCGTCATCTTACTGCTACCGAAACTGTCCTTAATACAGTAGGTACACATAATCGACAAATTTCTCCGAAGACTGTTGGAAGTCGATTGCGTGAGATTGGTCTTCGAGGTCGTCGTCCATACGTTGGTGTGCCTCTGACCCAGGCACGTAGGTTGCGTCGTATGGCGTGGTTGACGGCGCATGCGCCCAGGCTATTTTCGATGAGGCAGTGGAGACGATTTCTTTTTACGGACGAGTCTAGGTTCACTCTCTATCGCGCAGATGATCGACGTCGTGTGTACCGACGTCGCGGAGAACGCTTTGCCGACGCCTGTGTTGTCAAATGGGATCGGTTTGGGGGTGGCTCCGTTATGGTCTGGGGAGGCATTGCTCACGGGATAAAATCACAGTTGATTATTTTTGCGGGCAATATGACCGCAGTAAGGTATAGGGATGAGATCTTGCGTCTTGTTGCAGTCCCGCTTGTGCAACAACGTAATCTGATTCTGCAGCAGGACAATGCCCGACCACATGTTGCCCGAGTTTGTCAGGATTTCCTGGCAAACAATAACATCCCACCACTAGCATGTCCACCGTACAGTCCAGATTTGACCCCAATAGAGCACATGTGTGATGAGCTGGACAGAAGGGTTAGGAAGCGCCGAAATCCCCCCGCAACTCTCGCACAACTAAGGAATGCGTTGATCGATGAATGGAATAACATCCCGATGCGAACTGTCAATGCTTTGGTTAACTCTATCCAAAGGGGAATTAGGGCAGCAACGGCAGCAAGAGGGGGGCACACCCGATATTGATTTTCAGTTTGATTTTGATTTCAAGATTTGGGGGGTAGCTACCAATGAACTTCAATAACTCGAGACTTGTTGATCATAAACCAATGAAATTTAGAACTTTTGTTCCATACATGTACCGTTTTGTAATCATAGTAAAATATTTAACAAACTTTTTCAAACTTGAATGAAATTTAGGAATAAAATTTACCCTGCGTTTCTTTTTCCTTTCAGTATATAAAGAATATATTATTGTCCTATAATATCTGAGATGTTTTATAGTCAGACTGCGTGGCATCTCTTATACGTGATTATTTACTACTTTGCATTGTATAAGCATCAATTTCTCCACACTCAACACTTAACACGCAATTGGCAGATTCAGCAGACAACAAACTGATGATTTTTTCTAGGAAATAGGATTTGACACTACCTGGAAATATTTAATATTAGAAACATTATAATCAAATATACCAATCATGTAATATTGTATAATCTTAACAATGTTGTATGTAGAGAATATATAATTGTCCCATCTTGTCTACATATTTAATTTCCTACTGAATGGATAAATTCTCCCATCTCTAATACGTGTGATTATTTACTACTTTACTCTGTATAAGCATTAATGTCTCCAACTTCACTTACCACGCTATGGGCAGATTCAGCAGACGATGGAATGATGATATTTTTTTCTAATTGTTCCTAGAAAATCTGATCTGATACTTCATTGAAATATTTAATCTTATTTTCTAGGGAAATAAGAAAAGATATTAATGAATGTAATGTCGTCTGTCTTTTTTTTTTTTTTTTTTTTTTTTTTTTTTTTTTTTTTAATCAGCATGCAAGATGTTGGAGCTCATGAATGACTGTGAAACTTGAAATGCTTGTTAACTTTATATTACAGAGGTGCGATTTGGTTACTTTCTCCATCCTCCTGATGACCTTGTGTCTGTGCAGCAACAGCCAGCCGGCGCATTCCCTGTGTATAATCAGGACAGTCTGTATTTTTCGAAATGTGCTATAAAATCATTAATATCAATTCATTCAGTAAACTGACGATGAAGGTCTTGATCAGATTAACACGCAGGTTGATTTTGATTTTCCGCAGCGGGAACGCAACGTTGAGACAGCGTCGCATGAACGTCGATGTATATCGACATTAATGCGACGTTACATAAACGTCACGTGCCCGCTGGGTTCTTTCTCATATATCAAATATAAGATTAGTTTTTGCGATGCATATTAACTACGATACAGCCCCTGTAGAGAACTGGATAAACATGGTAGATGTTCTGCCATTCTTAGAAGGTAGACGACTTTTGCTGTTTCATGTTTGTTTTTGTGCACCCTAAGCCCCTTCTAAAATGGAGTCAACTCTAAACGGAAAGGATTTTTTCTCTATAGATAGATCACTTTCAGAAGGGAGGCAGAACAATTTTTGTAGAACTGAAACCCCTGGAAGTGTATCAGTATTGCCAAAGTTGTTCTGACGCTTTTATTATCGCTGCTGCGTTAGCTTGCAGCTTTCCGTCCATTCATCAGAACTTTCGTCAGTGTACTAAGATGTATGCACACTTTAGCATTAATCCTTATGGAAGTCTACTAACTGTAAAACTTAACAGTTAGTTTCACTTCGCTGATTGTTTAATCTCACTTAAGTAAACAAGGATGACAACCCTCGCTCTTCTGGTGCTTGTTTTTATATTTTTGTACGCAGGCGTGACACTCGTAAACTTCAGCAAAATTCTCTACATTATTTTCAGGTAATTGTCAATGGATCTGATACCACGACTTACTGTTCTGATATCTCACATGTAAAGATGGTAGTGCCAGCTGTCCAACTGGAGATACACTTTCACTCTGATGGTCAACAAAATGCGCAGAACTTTTGGTTAACTTACACAGCAGTTGGTAGTAGGGAGTTTATATCACAATTTCCTATACTGATATCTCGCATTTAACGATAGTATATGTAGTTTCAGTTGTCCAAGTGGAGGTATACGTTCTAACTAATGGTCAAGAAAATGCGCAGAATTTATTGTGATCTTACACTGCGGTTGGTGGTAGTTAGTTGCAGGACCGTGTACTTACGGTGTCTCTTCATCTGGACTAATACATCAGACGACACATTGATGATATTTTTTTCTAATTTTCCTAGAAAACAGGTTCTGGCACATCAAGCATATTGTCTCTAGAGGAGACAATGTGTATCTAATGTGGAAACCTGTTCTGAAAATTAAGAAAAGATATTTCAGTAAGTCTCTGCTGAAAATTTTACTCAGGGAGTTAAGCGTTAAAGTCGATTTGTCATTCCTTTCATTATTATACTGAGATCACCTACTCTCTAATTTTTAGTAAAGACGTACATGTCATATTCAACCTTTTCAGTCCGACACGCCAAAATAGATATATAGTCAAACAGTGTAGAACCAGATGCGACGGCTTGCACCGTTTGCAATTCTGTTTTTGATTTTACACTGGAAAAAAAGGTAAGAAAAAAGTCCAGGGAGTGCCACAATCACAAACCGCAGCCCTTCCCAGACCCCAAGAGGAAGAGGAAACCAACAAACCCAAACAAGCACAAACCGAATAAACGTACGAAAAGCACTAAGATTAGCTCTCTCTTCCCCAAGCGAGGTAATCGCAATACTTAAAGGACTGAAAAACACAAGAACAAAATGACACACGGAAAGACATAAAACAAATCGCCTCGTAGAATAAACCACAAGGCAACAAAGAGTAAGACCAACACCGGGACCACCGCCTTAGAACGGTCGGTAGAGCAAACCACCGGGGGGTTTAAAGCACTTTTACAGCTAGCTAACTTTACCCTGGGTCCCGATGCTACTCTTAATACAGAAATACATAAAATTCGGTTCGCATAAAGGCTCCCAACTCAGTCAATGCATCAAAGCGAAAACATAAAAATCAAATTAAGCACTATAATAAACAAAGACGAGTACTCCTGGCTAATTCTACTGTATGCCAGAGTAAATGAAAACCAATAGTTGAACCACGGCGGGCCAAGCTAAAGACGTATCATCAAGCCCCAACCCACTGGGTAAAGTTTTACACAGAGGCCGTCATTGAGTCTGAGGCCCAAACTGCCGTCTGAGAAACCCCTTTCTGAGACAGTGAATTTAATCAAATTCAGATGGAAGAGTCCACTTTAGAAATAGGTTTGAAAGGGTTTAACACATAGCCCAACAGGATGTCGTAGGTTTTAGCGTTTGCCGGGACCCTCGAAGTCTAGCATCGCGGTCACCCAGGTACTATTGTCCTTTCGATATCACTCGCAAAGACGTTTATCAACTGGTGTTTTATTGTAATGAAAATATTCATTAAAATGATCTATATTATATCAGAAAACATGTAACTCGCTCGATTCTTCCTTATGCGTTCAAATGCTTACTTTGAAATTAAAGTTACTGCCAAAACTTGGTTTGGCCTATGCAAACTCTATAGTAAATATAGTAGACTGGTTATGTTTTTATTATTATTGTTTTTATTATTATTATTATTATTATTATTATTATTATTATTAAATAGGAGAAGATTCTAACATGACGTTAACGTTATTTTCCATTCCGCCTAAAGGAATCGTCATCGTGATCAAACTACAATAATATACGTCGTCAGCGTAGAGTGTGCAAAGGGCGCGTTTAATGACGTCGCATGTGGACATTTACTTCTGTTAACGTCCGCTGCAAAAGAGTTCTTTGTAAAACATTGGAACAATGTCGATTTTCCTTTATGTATCATGTTATAATTTATATAGTTTTTCTCTGCCGTGAATTCGCGCGACTAATGCATGATGTTGTCAGGCAGATGCAAATATAAATTTTCTCCGGAATTGACGTCATGAATTAATTCTTTGACGATAATTCGCAGCAGATACAAAATATTTTTTTAGGGTTTTAAACTTTTTTTCTGATCATTTTTCATTGATGCTTAATAAAAATATTATCAAAATTATAGAAAGAATTTTATAAGTGGATATTGTTGAAAACCTGCCGCCAGTTTATCTATCCCATAGATTTCAGCATACAATCGGACAATATAAAACTGTTCATTGGTTCAAAACAATGGATAAGGTAAAAAAAATCCTAAACAGGTAGTTACGATAGAAGGTTTTCCATAAAATCATAACAGAAGTTTGCAAATCTTTATTTCCTTTGTAATGCTCCAGGCACAAAATGACTTTCTGAATGATGTTGAAAAAAGAGTATATGCAATGTGCGTTGCTGCTTTTAGTGAATAAGCAAATCTGCTACGTCGAAATAAAAGCCGGCTTCCACAGAAAGGATGTAGAACAGATGTACTCAAATATTTTAAGATACAATATCTTCCAGACACCAATGCCAAATAGAAATTCACTGTTTTGATAAGGAAACTGTTGAACTATATAAAAAGTTTTTCTTGCGAAACCATTTCTTTTTCCATTGTTACATGTATGCAAAACATCATTAAAATCGTTTTAAAGTTGCGATTTTTTTTTAATCAAATCGGGTATCAAATAAGCGAACACGTTCAAAAGCAGACTTCAATTAAAGTGGAAATGATTGTCGGGTTATTAATGCAATCCTAATCAAAAGTTATATACTCTTTACGCCCTTCATTTATAAGAAATACGAAAACATAGCAGTCTGTCCAATAAAAAAGAGAACCCCTGTCACAAAAGTTAGATGTTTAACATTGTAATTTGGTTTATGGTAAAGACATTCTCATGAGATGTTAACAATTGAATAAGAATAGTTATCTTTTGTCAGATGTTTGGGCTAGAGCATTATCATGTAGAAGTCGGACATTTTTTCGAGTAACGCTTTTGCCCCTTTTCACTGGCACCTGCATTACAATGCCTTCACCAGAGAAGGACATTACATACGACGCCTATTTTGCATTCAACGCTCGTTTAGCAGTTACTGGTAGTTCGCTGTTTTTGATGGCCTACACCTCACCCAGGGAAACCCGATATCGGGATATCGGAGGTTGCGAGATTTCGGAGGTAAACAAATGATGTCATCCAGTGACAGTGTATGAACTTATCCTCTTTTAATGATCAAAAGAGTGCTTCTGGACGATAAGCAACGTAACCTATATTTTCTCAATTGAATAGTTTAATATATGAAAATGGCATTTCACTATAAAGTATCCTCCTATTTATTCAAAATCACGTTTGAAAAGGAAATTTCATTGTTTTTCACCCAAATTCCATTTTTAATTGTTTATAGCTTTTATCCTGTAAAGCTTTTTCATTGAGTATGTGTGTCTGTATAATCTAGAACCTTTCTATAAATTATACAAGAAATAGCAGATGTGAAAAAATTACTAAAGTGGCAGATTTTTTTAGATTTCTTTAGGGTTGTTGTCATATTTATTGGTAACAGGATGTCGGAGGTATGATGCAGAGATATCGGAGGACAGATTTATATTGGTTAACGGGATAGCGGAGGAAAGGAAATTTTGTTTTCTTCTTAAAACGGCTACATCTTTTCTGAAACGTGATCTTGCCTGGTTTAATATGTTGAACACGATTCCCTGAATCGTTAGGAGTGGCATGTAGCAAGCAAACAAAGCGTTTATGGTGACTTGCAAAGAATAAATGAAATAATGTGCCATAGACTTATCATGATAAAACATCAAGATAACCAGCCTTCGTGATGAAAACCCCGGTAACAAACACGACTTCACATAGAAAAATTGGGGATTGCAGGGCTATAAATCTTTTTTTTTTTTTTTTTTTTTTTTTTTTTTTTTTCTTGTTTCTGCTCAAAAATATGTGTTGAGGTACTCTTAAAAACCACGTCGTTTCTGGTCTAAAACATAGGCTGCAGGTTATCATTAGAACCGCCTCGATGAAAAAAAAATATAATAATAAGAAGAAGAAGAAAATTAACATTTTCTTTCTGAAAAGTTTGTATTTTTTAAGACATGAAAATTTCATTCTGCGTGTTTTCATATTTGTTCATCACAACGTATTGTGCATTTGGCCTATACACAGACTTTTGAAATGGAAGGGGCGGGTGTGTGAATTCTTGGCTATTCTTAAAGGAGACAAAGATGCCAAAAATTGCCGATGGGGGATGCAAAATTAAGAAATATAAAGTGATTTTATGGCCAAACCTGCATGATTTTTAAAATAATTGGCCCGAAAGGGGTACAGGTCTCGTTTCATCGTTTGGTCGGTCAGACACTCCATGGATTTTTCACTTACATTTAATTTAGGCTTAAAAATGCAGGCCCGTGGGTTTTGAAATTGGGATGGTGTGACCGTATGGAGTCGTGAAAATGCTCAGAAAATGTCGATTTAGAGGCGAAAATTAGGGGTGTAACCTGTGTTTTCGATTAAAATCTGCTTGATTTTTTAAATAATTTGTCCACAATGGGGGCAACGTTCGCCAACTCCCCCTCGCCCCACCTGCTTGATTTTGAATAAATTTGTCCACCCCCATGCCCAACCACCACACACATACACACACACGCGCGCGCGCGCGCGCGCACACACACACAGCGCGTATGGAAGAACACGTTACAAAATCTGCAATGTTTTCTATTGATAGCAAATGAAAATGACAAAGGTCTTCTCGATACAACTCATTTAATTATTATATCACGCAAGCAAATTTATGCGGTGAAGACCCCTTGCAAATCTCACTTATATTAGGAAAATGGGATTGCAGGGGAATGTGTAATTTTTCTGGCTGCTGCTTAAAAACCTAGATAAGCGGACTGTCCGTAAAGATTTGTAGACAACAGAGGAGTTGAAAGCCCGTATGGTATAGACTGGGACTCAGAGGTATGCTTCTTAACAGATTGTAAACATTTGAAAGAGCTCATCGTGTGATTATTATTATTATTATTATTATTATTATTATTATTATTGCTAAATTCTAAATTAAGCGACCCACCTAACACAGGTAATTGTCAAATATGAACGACTATAAGAAAATAGATAGATTCTTGTAATTAGATATACAAATGTCAGCACGATGGACGAATAAGCACCTGTTGTTAACTTTATTATAGAGTTTTTGTACTGATATTGGTGAATATTGTGCCGAGTTGGGATATTGCTATAAATAATTGATATATCATAGATTTACAGCGGTAACGTTACGTTTATTATTTCTGATCTGATGGCACTCGTTGGCACCACATCAGCGCTGCGGTTCTTAAGAGTTTCCAAAATCAAAATTTCGATCGAAACTTAAGTAGGAAAATATCACGTTTCACATACAGAACATCATTTTTACAGCGAACAGCTGTTTTATTGCATATAAGTTCTTAAACGTAATGGCATTGGTTCTAGAAATATTATTTCATTAAACTCTCCTTCAAACCAATCAATCCCTATTAAAATTGCTACAAAAAGAGACACTAGTATTTGCACACAGGCTTAGCACCATATTGTGCGAGCAGGTTTTAATTTATATTGCTTTTTTAGACAGAACTCACTCCGTCAATTTTCAGTGCCTCCGAAATCCAGCAACAGTCCCTCCGAGATCCACAGCATCATGTGTCAATATACCTCCGAATATTCCGTTATCCAACATTTCGCTAGTACTTGCTTTAAATTTCATCCGGAGGCGTTACTTTTTGTTGATAAACTGAAACAACTATGAAGACAGTCGAAGAAAAGATAAGTCCATCCTTGAGCAATAATAAACCAACATGTCATTTACCATGATCGGGCTGGTAGTCGTCGAAAAGGCAAAAAATGAGATGAAAAATAGATCATCTTGGTTCAAATGCCGTTTTCGCCTCAACAAAGAAGCTGAGAAAGGAAAATATTTGCTTTAACATATTCATTATTATGTCTCTAGGACGAGTAACTCAGCTTTTTTATCAAATGATTAAGATATAACCTATCAAAAAAATGGATAAGTACATATCCTGTCGCTGGATGACGTCATTTGTTTACCTCCGAAAACTCGCAACCTCCGATATCCCGATATCGGGTTTCCCTGGGTGCACCTCCGTCAATGACCACATTAGCAAATGTCTTAATTTTGGAAATAGTTTGAGCAATTGTTTAACTCCTTTAACTCATTTTGTTTTTGACCATCAGTCAACAAATGAGGCACCCAACCGGGAGAAATCTTCCTAACATTCCAGATATTCGTCTAAATCATCACGAAAACATACCTATATAATTTTGACGCCCTTAAACCCCACTTTTATATAGTAAAACTGGGGTTTACACGGGTATACATTATTTTTCTTATCTCTGCACAAAAACATAAACTGTGATACTAATTAGAACCGCCTCGCCGAGGCGGTTCTAACGAGTACCCACAATCTATGTTTTGAGCAGAAATAAGAAAAAATATGAGAGTTTTTTATCTGAAAATTTTCAGTTTTTGGAGGTGAGATCGTCTATATATTTGAATAGGCGTGTTTTCGTAATGTATACTTTTGATAGTCAGATGCCAACCATTCGTGATATACCATTACGAAAACATGCCTATTCAAATATACTGAAACTTTTACCACCAAAAAATGAAAATTTTCAGATAAAAAATTCTGATATTTTTCATATTTCTGCTCCAAACATAGATTGTGGGTACTCGTTAGATCCGCCTCGACGAGGCGGTTCTAACGAGTACTCACAATCTATGTTTTTAAGCAGAAATAAGAAAAATAGTGCATACCCCTGTAAACCCCAGTTTTACTATATAAAATTGGGGTTTAAGGGGGTCAAAATTATATAGGCATGTTTTCGTGATGCCACATACTGTATACCTAGCATCTCTTTCAACAATTTCGTTTACTTTTGATACAATTTTGTCACAAGACGCAAACTTTCGCCTTCCGGATTTGGGTGCATTTTCGATCGACTCTAACACAGGATATTATTTTTTCATCAACGACCGTGTCATAACACAAGTAGATCGATCCGTAAACAACAGAAATTTCAGCAAATATTTGTTTCGAATAACAACCTATACAGTGACCTTTATGTAGACCCGTATTTCCTTATTCTCGGCAACACTTTTACCAACCGATTTAACTACAACAATCAACGACTTCGTGTATTCAAATGGCAAATTATGTATCTTTCAATAATACTTATGAGCACATGTACACATCATTGCGACGGTATTGCAGATATTAATTAGCCCTGGTCCTGCTTAACTCGGATATGCCTCGTCTTTACAGTTAGTGTAGAGTTAAATCTGTTGGCTTCTAAAGCGAACTGATCTGGATCTACAATGTGTGTCATTCAGTATATGAAAGTATGTCAATAAAATGGGTTAAGTAAACTGATTGGATTACAGTTAAAAGTGGGCACGGCATCTTAAAATATCCAGCATGATGATGGTTAACATGCAATTTTACTTCTTTACATTTTAATCAAATTATCTTTAAAGGAACTGTAAACATCATATGCTTATGATTCGAAATGATGGCCTAAGCAGTTAGTGCAGAAAACAATCAGACGACGCACAATGTGGCGTCTGAGCAAGGTCTGCGCTCTTTGCCACAACAAGTTTTTTGACCAGAAATACTGCTTGATGAATTATTTTGTAAGGCATGCTTGTCGAAATGATTAGGGTGATTATATACGACATTTAGACTGTATATATGAATATGTTTACTATGAACTCTTTCACCTCTAAGTGTCTGAAACGGACTCTGCTATCCTTTATTTTTGACATGTCTATTATTGTGATTAGAGACTTCAGGTAATGATCAACAATAGAATGGCATACAGTGTAGATCCTGATAAGATTATGAGACAACTTATCTGGACCTATGCTGTTTGAACCGGTATTTACTTTGGTCTGCAGGGTTAAAATTTTAAACCCCCGGTATATCTTTAGCTTTAAGCTATGGTTTGTATCTGTCCATGCACACATTGTCTAATATTACAGAACTTGTTCAGCGATGTGGCGGAGAGATACACGATGAAAAAGGATGGTTGTATTCGATAGATAGAGATTTAGATGGATTTTACGATCATAATCACAATTGTTCCTGGATAATAATTGCCGATCGTCATCCAACGATACGATTCCACATATTGTACATGGATATAGAATGTGGATATGACTATTTACAGGTACCGTCTGTGTGTGTGTGTGTGTGTGTGTGTGTGTGTGTGTGTGTGTGTGTCTCTCTCTCTCTCTCTCTCTCTCTCTCTCTCTCTCAGCGATTTTTCTAGAATACATAATAATATTATATTGTCACTGAATCTAATGGTTACATTAATCCAAACATTGCGTCATGTGATATGTGTCTTCTCTGATATGTGGCTTTTCTGAGCGAAGAAGTCCAGTGAAATCGCGCAGTAATAGGGATTTGCTTATACATTGATATATTCTGTTATCAAATGAGCGACAGCGAGAGAACACGTACCTTCTACCTTCTGACATGTGCGTCTAAAGAAGACTCAAATTATCCTGCACATCCGCGAAGTATGATCACAGTTTTCGTTATCCGCATGAACAAACTTTGTATTGGCTATCCAAAATGCGCACAGTCAAGATTTTGTTTAGACTGCGCGAATGCATAGGCCGATCTGAATCTTCGCTGGGCGAACATGTCCGAAGAAACGTTTTCTTACGTTACGGCTCGGAATATTCCACGAAATACATAACGAAAACACGCCTATTCAAATACATATAGAAAATTTCACCTCCAAAATCTGAAAATTTTCAGATAAAAAACTCTGATATTTTTCATATTTCAGTTCAAAACATAGATTGTGGGTAATCGTTAGAACCGCCTCGGTGAGGCGGTTCTAACGAGTACCCACAATCTATGTTTCGGACAGAAATAAGAACAATAATGTATACCCATGTAAACCCCAGTTTTACTATATAAAAGTGGGGTTTAAGGGGGTCAAAATTATATAGGTATGTTTTCGTGATGATAATGAAAAGCTTGGTAAGATCGTTGATGTGCATTTTGTTAGGTCCCTTGCTGTTCGCATATGTCCTTTAGGCACGGTTTCACATGGTTTCATTCAGTTCTAATTACCACGTAGCACCGTCGTGATAAAGAAATTGATATGTCACCATGGCAATAAAAGATAAGAAAATAAATAAATTAATTAATTAATTAACACTTAATCGGAACGTAATAAGGCATCAGTCAAACATGCGTGCTCATCCGCACAGTCGGTCATAAATATCGGTGTGTATCATGTGATTAGCCATTGATCAAAGTCTTCCTGCGGTGAACATAAACTCTAGTTACTAGACAGATGTCTGGCAGATCTGAATATATAGGCTGAGCGCACTTCACATAATGGACATCATCTTATATTCCTACACAGACGTTTACATAGTAACTCACCTGGATGTGATTTTATGACCCACTGATCTGACATTCAATCATATTTTTTAGATTAGTGTAGAGAACATGTTGTAAGAGTAACAATGAAACATAATTAATTTAATGAGAAAGGATGGTGGTATCCTATTTATCTCTTTAATATTGATGTACCTTTATCCCTCGTCATACTTGTCATAGAATTGAAACACACCCCCAAGCCAAGTTGATTCGTCTAAACCCATCACGAAACCATACCTTTATGATTTCGACCACCTTAAACCCCTCTTTTTTATTGCAAATTTGGGGTTTACAGGGGTTAACATTATTCTTTTATTCCTGCTCAAAAACAAAGATTGTGGGTACTCGTTAGAACCGCCTCGCCGAGGCAGTTCTAACGAGTACCAACAATCTATGAAAATATCAGATTTTTTATCTGAATATTTTCAGTTTTGGGTGGTGAAATTTTCAATATATTTGGATATGCGTGTTTTCGTAATGCACTGCTAGGTTGGTGTCAAACAGTACTGACCCAGATCAGACGCCGCATAACGTGGCATCTGATCTAGGTCTACACTGTTTGTTTAGGCCTTCTGTTCCAAATTGTACGGTTATTATGACAATGCGTATAACAATGAATAGTTAGTGCTTCTTAGATGTGAAAATATGTCACTGGTCGTAATGTAAAAAGGCATCTAAACAAATAAAGAAAGCAATTATCTTTTCAAATGTAGTAATGTCATCTTATTTTATGCGCATTACGACTCAGGACAGACGATGAGTATAACTTACAATAACTGTCTCACCAACTTTCAGATCGAGAGTGACAGATACTGCGGTACTACCCCTCCACCAATCATTACGCCCCAGTCTAACGTGTTACGAGTGTATTTCTACTCAGATGATACCATTAATGGTAGAGGTTTCAATGCCACATATTACGGTATGTTCTTCCTACAATCAAACCGACCGACTCACTCAAATAAATCGTATTTAGCAATTCCCCAGACAGGGATTTTTTTCTTGTCCTTGTTTTTCTTTTTGTCTTGTTTGAGTCAAATTGTATTCACATTTTCGTATTTTGTCATGCTATGCTGTGGATCCTCATTTGAAGCTGTGGGCTTCTAATGAGTACCCATAAACATATGTTTTTGCGGAGAAAAAATAACTTATTTGCCTGATACGTCCTTTCATATACAGCTGTATATTAGGGTATATGCGAACCTTGAAGGCATACGCACAGTGTGATCCAGGCATAGATTTTTGCCCGTAGAGTGCATTACCTAGGCACAAAATAACGTGATGATGTGCATTGGGCATTTGTTTGCCAACGTTAAGTATTGGTGAAACTGGTATATGTTTGTCTTCTTTGTATACTTTCCTTAGCTTAATTTAGTCTTAGTATCACAAATATCTGGTTTATACGTCGACAAAGTATGGACCGTGCCATGCGGACAGCAACCGCATATATCAGTCTACGCATAGTCTTATCATGGCCTGCGCTGTCCGCAAAAAGTATCCTTGAACACTCTAGAATGTATCCATGGAGAGCTAATGCCTGGTTTAGATTTGCGTATGCGCAGGATGAATCTGAATCTGTATATCTTGTGCATGTTCGAAGACCCCCACTATAATAGGTCTAAGGCTTTGTTCACACAGCAAAATTTCTATACTAAAGTAGATTTGTGTGAAGGCAAAAAGTGTTTTATTTTTTTTTTATTTCATATCTTCACGCAAGGTCCAATGTTCTATAATAATAATAATAATAATAATAATAGTAATTATAAGAAGAACAACAAAGAACGCATTGCTTTCACATAGACAAACAATCCGTAAACAAAGCACGCGAAGAAAGAAACAAATGAGGACAAGAAACCATGACGCACGAAAACAAGTAAAAAATGAAAGCAGGATTCTATATAGTGGGTGGTAACAATGCTAGAGTACAAACAGGACAATATGAAGCAAGTGGCCACAAACTCTTACAAAGGACGACCAACACAAGAATCGCCTCCTGAGACTGGACGAACATTTTGGGAGGTAGCAATTGTATCTCTTGCTGGCATCTAATGTTCTCTTGTCCAGTACATCATCAGGAGACGGGGTACCATTCTCAGTCAATGAAGTCTAGCGGTGACGTATAGCTTCTGCCTCTTTTTCGATACGACCATAGGATTAGACCCGTCTCTGCTCTTTGCCCGAAACGGAATTTCGATATATTCAATGCTGCAAACAGGGTGTTCGTCAAATCAATGGCAAGCAGAGCTGAAAGGGTTTGTCCATGTTAAATTTCAAGGAAAATAAAGCTTAAATCGTGTGTGCCTTATCCAGTTGTAGTTAACTCTTTCGCTGCCACGGGCGATAATAATAGGCCTTTTCAAACAGCATAGATCCAGATGAGCCGTCTCATCTGGATCTACGCTATTTGACATTCAGTCTTTCAGCTTTACGTAGAAACTTCTTTTCAAGCGATAGTTTGTTAAAAAAAAGAAAAGCAGAGGACAAATGTCGTCTGAAATTTGGCACCGAAATAGTTAAAATCGAACATCAATGGCTCGAATACGGTTTTCAAGACATGGGTAGTTCGAGCCACTAAAGGTTACTAATGCGCCAGGTCAGGAGGCAAATATAATTAATTAGAGATGTCTCTTCTAACTCTATAAGGCGAATCTAATGATTACAAACAACATTCATTACCATGATATAATTAAGCCTAAAATATCCCTAAATATTCGTTTTCTTGAGCTACCGGAAGAAATTTTTCGTGACTCAGAAAAGATCCATCACTTAAACATGCCTATATAGCTTGATCCCCTTAAACCCGTCTTTTATACAGTAAAACTGGGGTTTACATGGGTATACATTAATATTCTGATTTCTGCTCAAAAACATAGATTGTCGGTACTCGTTAGAACCGCCTCGCCGAGGCGGTTCTTACGGTTATACACAAAATATGTTTTGAGCAGAAATATGAAAAATATCAGATTTTTTGTTTATCTGAAAATTTTCATTTTTCGGTGGTAAAACTCCGTATATTTGAAAAGGCATGTTTTTGTAATGGACTTAATCGCGGTAAACGAGCCAGGGTTGTTCGAGTTGTTGAAGTTTTACTGTTTTTGTTGCGATGATTGCAGTTGCTGGTGAGGGTTGTGGGGGAGTACAGCGTGATACCTCAGGTTGGTTTAGTCCTGTAGAGACCGGTGAGGAGAGGTATGATCACAATATGGACTGTCAGTGGCTTATACAAGTAGACAGACACCTCAGGGTACACTTGATAATTCTTCATGTGGATATACAAGCTGGTGAGACATGTGAATTTGATTTCTTGCAGGTGAGTATACCCAGAAGGCACTTGACGTTTATTCTTAAGAAAGGTAATTTTTTGAAAGGTCATTGATTTTTTTTTTCTGTAAATGCAATGAGTATTTATATTTATTACATTGTCAGCTGTGATTTATTGAGGTTTGTCAGTGAAATTTAATCTATAAGTCACCGAATGAATTCTTTCATTTCGAACGCTTTGAGTCATAATTTTAGGCGGTAACAACAATAACAGTAATTGAAGTTTCGCGGAAAGTTTGATGAACATAAAAATTAGACTGCAATTTTCAGGTCCAATTGACGTTTTTGACAAAAGACCTGCAACACAAATATAAAGCATGATTTTCTTAATAATCCAGTACTACTTTCGTGACATTGTTTTGTCTGTATCTCAAACACAGGATGATTTCAGAATTAAAGTGAAAAGAAGATGGAGACTGATTTTAAGCTAAACCACGCCTACTGAAACTCATGCACTGACCGGAATATTTTGGTAGGAAATCAAAATGGCTGAATTGGAAAAAAAAAGGTAGAATATGAAAGAAAATGTAACAAATAGTTTATTCGTTTGTTTTGATCGATTACAGAGAAATAATTCACGCATGTTCTAAGGCTTTCGGGTAAAAAACTCGTTCGCTACCGCTCACTCGTTTTTACTAGGAAGCTTTGGAACAGTTGTGAATTATTTCTCTGTAATCTATCCAACAAACAAATAAACGCTATATAACGTAGCCCAAATCTATCTTGATAGACAAAAAAAACGAATCAGATAGTCAAATCCGATGATACCCATTGGTATGATATATCATCTGATTGCAGGCATATGTGTTGACACAACTGAACAATGTCAGGCAATATACCTTCGGAAATGTGCGCACAGAGAAAATTCATATCACTGAGTCTGCAAAATTTTGCAGTCTGAACAATTTTCACTGGGCGCATTTAGGGCGGCAAAAGATGCAAAATATCAAAGTTTCTTCAAACATATAATAAAAACTCTTATCATACATTTTCTAGAAAATATGTTCATTTTGCATATGTGATACTAACATGGCTTTCAAGCACATATCACTTTTATGGAGCGCAAAAAGTGTGATAATGGGCCACGTAGGTGATACGGCTTTTTGGCCCGGGCAGAAAACCCATATCACTAGGTCACGTGCGTGGGTGATACGGCTTTTTTGCACGGACAAAAAACTCATATCACCACATTCGGAGCACTCGGCGGTCTTGCCTTTGACTAAGCATACGGTATCAAATAGGCAAACTTGTCAGAAAGAAAAAAAATGTATGATAAAAAGATTATGAATCACGAAGTCATATAATAATGTCTATTATTAAACACATGAGAAAACATACCTTCTGACATATGCGCCAACTACAGTTGGCGCATATGTCAGAAGGTATGTTTTCTCATGTGTTTAATAATTTCTAGATATACGATGAGAGATACTGCGGAATTACTCCACCACCAATGATTGTATCCGACACCAGTTCCTTGTACGTCATTTTCTTCTCTGATGATAGTATTAATGGAGGAGGCTTCAATGCAACCTACTTTGCACTCGAAGGTATAGCATGAATGGGCCGCGTGAAACGAAAACGTTTCTTCGAACCTGCGCAAAATGCGACAATTCTAAATGCAGACCGCTTCCTTGATTATAAATGTTGACAAGAAATACACCCGGGATGTTCCATAATCACGAAGTCAGCGTTAGTTAGTTAGTTTTATTTGGTATCACAGATTGACATTTACATAAAACAATACAAAATGTATCTTTTAATATACATAAACATATAAAACATATATTAAAAGATACATAAGCAATGTTCTATGACTTGTAAATCAATACCAAAGAGACACCGATAGAAGATGAGATGAGGAACAAACAATTACCAAACAAACGGCACTTAGCGATGGCGTTTGAGGCCATTCCATTGCAAAACAATGCCTATTCAAATACATAGAAAAATTCACCACCAAAAACTGGAACTTCTTAGATAAAAAAAACACTGATATTTTTCATATTTCTGCTAAACATAGATTGTGGGTACTCTTAGAACCGCCTTGGCTAGGCGATTCTAACGAGTACCAACAATCTGTGTTTTTAAGCAAAATAAGAAAAATAATGTATACCTCTGTAAACCCAGTTTTACTATATAAAAGAGGTGATTATGGGGGTCAAAATTATATAGGTGTGTTTTCGTGATGCTGTGAAACGTTTATCACGACATTACGTAAATACACACATGCCTATATTATGTTGAAAAATGGAGAGCAGTTTTAGGTATTAAATAGATTAAAACAGTTTTGCAGTACAAACATTCATAGAAATAACAAACACACTAGAATAAGGTTTAAAAACAGCAGAATTCTGAAAACCCACTTGATAATGTATGTCTGCATTCACTCACGGAACACAGCCCTCCAAACCATAGAAAGCTAAGAGGCAGAGAAAAATTTTAAGACATGACGCGATAACATAAAACAAAATTGTGAAAACAAATGATGCCCTGAACAGATTGCTACTTCAGCTTGCGCATGAGCCACGTCACAAGTAAACAGTAATTGCGCAGATGAGACATATGAAAGTCGAAATCAGCCCTCACACCTGCAACATCTTACCTATCTTGTTAACACTTAGAACACATAGATATCATAGAATATATTGACTGATTGCATTGAGAACACCTGCATAATTATGAACTATTATACTCACTGATGACATAGAAAACACCTAGATATCATAGCATATGCTAGCTTTTTACGATGAGAACACCTGGATATTATAGAAATGCCAATTTTTTGCATTGAAAACACCTGGATATCATAGAATATACTGACTGTTCACATTGAGAACACCTGGATATCATAGAATATACCGATTGTTAAGATTAAGAACACCTGAATATCATATTTTATACTGACTGTACACATTGGGAACGCCTGACAGCACAGAATATACCGACTGTTCACATTGAGAACATCCATATATCATAGAATATACGGACTGTTCACAATGAGAATATCTGAATATCAGAGAATATACTGACACATATGAGGTGCATCATGAGTCAATATAACGGTCAAACATGGTTTTTCATGCATTAACATTCGCCAGGTCCCGTGGGAGGTGTTGAAAACCGAGGCTCGGCCTCGGTTTTCAACACCTCCCACGGGACCTGGCGAATGTTAATGCATTGAAAAACCATGTTTGATCGCTATTTTTGCATAAAAACTGAAAACATTTACTATATTTCGCGTTATTTCTTGCACTATTTTGTTTCGCCTTTTCACCGATGTCGCGCGAACGCTATTGCTCGTTCTGGGGCAGGGCAGTACACATTTCGTGACGGCAGCTATTCTGTGTCCCTGGTACGAGCATATTGAAAGTTGCGTAGCCTTGGATTAACAGCACGTGAATTGTCTTGTTAATACACGGCTTTTCGCCGGTTAATGCACGGCTGTTAATAATGTGCGTCACTGCTTTTTATGCAATAATGTACCTTCAGGTTCTACATCAGCCAGGGAGGCCACACAATATAAGAAGTATATTTGATATATACCGATTGACTCTACAGTGATGTAAACGGGCTGTAAGGGCCAGATCAGACTGCGCATCGGATACGCAGTCCGGTTAGGCCTTCACTGCCTGCCAGTTGCTTGAAGACCTTTTCTTCCGCAGCATGGTTCAGATATTTTCTCGTCTTACATTTTTCACCAGATCCCAATCAAACCTGTAGGACTGTGTTGAGTGCTACATCTGGATATATTACTCCGCCGGACAGCAATGATGATGGACAATATGATTATAACCTGGACTGTTGGTGGGTCCTTATAGGCGGCGAGTTTCAGTTAGTTCACCTGCTCATACGGAATTTAGACATAGAAGAGAAGGAGAATTGTCAGTCTGACAAACTTGAAGTAAGTGGTCTATTCTGACTTCTTATATGAATCATAACGTGAAAAAACGTACCTTCTGATTTGTGCGCCTAACGAAGACTAAAATTAGTCTGTGCATCCGCGCAGCCTGATTAGAGTCTTCATTGCCCGCATGAAGAAAATTAAAGTCTAAAATGAGTTCCTATGGAAACAAAGAACACACGAAGCCACGAAAATCGGAGACTCTGCAGTTTTCGAGGAAGCATACGCACCCCCCACCCCCCCACCCGACCCCCCACATCGCCGACTTAAGAGGTATTCGGTTTTTAAAATAACCAGGATGGGCTCATTGATCACAAAGGAAATAAAATTTAACCTGCACTATGATGAAACTTTGTATCCGTGGCTGTCCAAAATGTGCAAGAAAAGATTCTGATCATACTGCGCTGATGTCCGTCCGAAGGTACGTTTTCTGATGTTGCGGCTTATATATATCTTATGTGACAGGAACATTGTTGAAAAATTATGCTTGAATGACTGATTATTGCCGCGTGTGCAGTCGAGTTTTCCTATTTGGTAGAAACTACTTTTTATAATGCCCCCAACTTTTCAAAGTTGTGGGTGGGGGTGGCATATTCTGGCTTCTCCGTTCGTTTGTTCGTTCGTTCGTTCTTTAGTTCGTTCGTTTGTTTGTCGGTTCGTTCGTCACGCTATCTTGTGCATGGCATAACATTAGAGCCATGTATGCTTATGTTTTGAATGTTCGTATAGGGATTACTGGTGCAAAAATAGGTGGCCTGTATTTTTTTTTATCCGAAATATCTCCCCATTTTAGAGTTATTTCCCTTTTAATAAAATACCACTGAAATCTCGCTAGCAAGATATCTCATAAAGAATTTGAGCTAGAGCCTTGATATTTCGTATAATGATTGGGACTGAGAAGGCGATTACCTGATTAAATTTTTAACCGATTAAATGAAATGTTGTTGGAGTTATGGTCCTTTGCAATTTTAGTCTATTTAATCTAATTGCTTTCATGTGCATGGCAAAAGGTTTAGAACTATGTATGCTAATGTTTTGAAATTTCATATATTGATTTCTCATAAAGAAAAGGAGACTCGTATTCGTTTTCGTGTCCCAATTATATCCCATTTTAGAGTTATTTCCCTTTTAATACGTAACACTGAAATTTCGTTAGCAAGTATTTGAGCTAGAGCCTTGATATTTGGTACACTGATTGGGACTGAGGATTTCATGTCCAGTTATTATACCTTGTATCTCGAGGACTATTCGATAGACAAATGTCATATCTTGGATACAAATTCCATGTGACAGGATGAGTGACCTCAAAATATATATATAGGTCAATGTGACCTATATTTCATGGACCAGTGAATATGCCCTATAACTGGAAGACCATTTAATAAAAAAATGTGATACCTGAGATATAAGTTCCATGTTATACGAAAAATGACCTCAATATATATGTAGGTCAATGTGACCCATATATTATGGTCCAGTGATTACGCCTTATATCACGATGACTATTTGATGGGGAAATGTCATACTTTGCATATTTCTTCCATGTGACACGAAGAGTGAACTCAAATATAAATAGGTCAGTATGACCTATATTTCATGGTCCAGTGATTATGCCTCATATATCGAAGACCATTTGATATAGAAATGTCATACCTTGGAGTTTAGTTTTATATGACACTTACAGTGACCTCAAAGTACATGTTGCTCAATTTGACCTATGTTTCATGGTCGTCCAGTTATTATGCCTTATAACCAGACGCCTTTTTGATGGAGAAAATTTAATATCATACTTTGGATATTAGTTCCATGTGACACGAAGAATGACCTCAAAATATATGTAGGTCATTATGTCCTATTTTTCATGGACTAGTGCCTTATAACTCTAAGATTATTTGATAGAGAAATGTCATACCTTAGATATTAGTTTCAAGTGACACAAAGCGTGACCTCAATACATATGTAGGACAATGTGACCCATATGGCATGGTCCAGTGATTATTCCTTATATGTATCTCGATGACTATTTGATAAGAGAAATGTCATACCTTGGATATTAGTTCCATGTAACACGAAGGCTGACCTCAAAATATATGTATGTCAGTGTGACCTATATTTCATGGTTCAGTGGTTGTTTCTCTTATATTTTGAAGACTATTTGATAGAGATATATCATTTCATGACTGTGAGTAACATGTGACACTAAGGGTAACCTCAAAATATATGTAGGTTATTGCGACCTACATTTCAATGCCCACCTTATATCGCGAAGACTTTTTAGATAGAGAAATGTCATACCTACATTTTTAACTTTCATGTGACCCGTTGATTGAAATAAAAAATATATCTAGGTCAGAGTGACTCAATGTGACCTATATTTTATCCTAGGAACATAGTTTCATGTGATGCGATGATCAACCTCAAAATATAACTAGGACAGTGTTCCATGTAACAGATTTGCAGTAAAATTTATTGAGGGATGTGTGATTTATATTCAGACTCTCAAAACTTATTGTATTTGGAATATAATAATATAAAAAATACTAAACACACCTTTTGACGGGGTAATGTGAAAACATGCTAGGTAGATAAGTCGCAAACAGGCGAGCTATGCGACGGCTCTTGTTACGTATTATCTTTGGAGGCAAGCATACGGTTGGGGGCATATTGTTTTACAAACACAATTTCTAGTTTTATTTACAAAGCATGTAATTCCAAAAGCAGTTGGCAACTAAAACGTGCTTGTCTCCATTACGTCCACAGATATCAAGATTACTGTCGAAATATATTTACAATCGCATAGAAAATTACACATCAGTGAACTTTCATTGGCAAATAAAAATCCTAAACCGCAGTCTTCTTGAAGTTAAGAATGAAGAATATTATTGGACCTGGATGATTACCATTGAAATAGAAAATTAGCAGTATGAGTACAACATATGTTGTTTTTTTTATATATATAAAGAAAATTAATAGAAAAACAAATAACAAAAAAACGTCCCATAAGCATCATTCGGTGACTCCTTCGCTGATTTATTTAACCCTAAAAACGCCAAGAAAACCTACATCTGGAAATGTCGTCTGTTTACATCGTCTGCTGAATATTCTTGCAAACTTTTGAATTTTTTTTTTTTTTTTTTTTTTTTTTTTTTTTCTTTTTTTTTTTTTTTTTTTTTTGCATATAGGCAAACAGAGTGGACCAAGATCAGACTGCTCCTAAAGTCTGATCTGGGTCCACACTGTTTGCAACAATGACTTTTAATGTAACCGGCAGAAGACAAAGCAGATGACAATTGTTGTGATTGGCGCTTTACGAGTTGAAAGTGTGCCCTTAGTATAGATAGGTACATATTTTACAACAACTTTCATCGATAATTAGATGCAATTCAAATGGGTACTCCCAACATATGCTTTTATATAAAGTAGTAGATAAAAGATCACTAGCTCTGACCTGACGATTACAGAATTGCTTGACTGCTTTTATGAGAATATGTGCGGTAATTCGGCAGAATACGTTAGTTTTAATCACGCAAACCGTCATCTTTTACTTTGATGTTTTTCCGAATTATATTGGGTCAAGTGTTAAATCATTGCATTATAAGAGAAACATAACAGCGACACATATACATAGTTATTTTGGATAGCCATTTGACCAATTTTTTGGGAAGAAACTGTCCTTTGGGCTTTCTGCCTTGTAGTGTTTCGATTGTGGTGCCGTTATTTTAAGTGCGTCCTTCTTTCCCTATGGTGTCTTGGAACGGTAGGTGTCAGGTAATTGTATCGATTCCTGATCATTGCCTTCCTTTCTATTTACACAAATGGTTTAGACGCTCATGTACCATTAATTTCTTTTAAAGTTAGTTTTCGTTTGGTTTTAATGCATTCTTCCGTTGTTTTACTCTCTAATCAATACATTCCACTGCTTCTTCTAAATAATGTCTATCTTTGTAACACTAGCATTATAGTTTTGTAGTCAGATGACCTCAAACAACATTACCAGAGCTCCAGATAAGGTTATTATTTCAACCAAACAACTATATAGATATCGTCTTATTTAACAAAGAAAAAATATGCCGGTTGTGGGTACTCATTAAAAGCGCAACCGTGACACGCTTCTAATGAGTACCCACAACACATTTGTTTACTGAAGCAGCAACATACTATATATCTAAATTATCAACTTACCTGGGATTGATGAAATAAAGTTGAGGACTCAATAGCAATGGATCAGAGTGAACGAAACCACAATGGGGCACAAAATCCGGACCCGAACTACCGCACCCGAACAGTTCGCATTAATCAAATCCTTGAAAGATGAAACAATTCAGGAATTAGTGAATATAGAGTATAAATACAACAGTACTAAAGAATGGACATTGTCTTTCTTGCATTTGTGCTTGCTGACCCTTCTTTTCATACAGAATCAAGGAATTGTCATGAACATGTGCAGGAATAATCATGCATACGATCTTTCTGATTGCAAAAAAGGAAACACTTGCAAGCCTAATTGTATGAGTCTCAATGTTATTTGTGGTATATTTTCGCTATCACCTTGTAAAGTATGTCTTCTAAATGAACCATTTAGAGTACATACACGGATATTGTACAGTTTAGTTAATCCTTGTCCTGCTGAATAAATTTAGATGCTCCGTTCAGTTCTAAATTTTATCCAGTCAGTCTTTTTGATCCAGGTTGTTGATACAAATTCACATACTTAAAGACAAACAGTGCATCTGAAGAAACTATCTGATCTGGATCTATACTGTTTTCAAAGGCAGGATATATTCTGGTTCAGCAGGACCAGGGTTAATATATAGATAAAATATTTTGTAATTGCTTACAAAAATCGTGTCATGTTTGGATATAATTTCTAATATGGCATGTTTATATATAAGCTTTGCATGCTAGGTAAAACAATCAGTAGACGACATTTTGAGATATTTTTGTTTATTTTTCCTAGAAAATAGGATTTGACACTTCATGCAAATTGCCACCTTAAGAGACAGTTTGCTTAAAATGTCAACTCCTAGTTTCAAGGAAATATTAGAAAACATTTCACTAATATGTCGTCTGCAGAGTTTTGGTAATTACTTTAGGTTTATCTTGGTTCTGATGCCGATAGGAGACTTGTCGGGGCATATTGCGGAATGGTATCACAACTTGAGATCAACTCAACTACAAACAGAATGTCAGTACATTTTGTATCTGATCAGAAGATAAATTCCAGAGGATTTACTGTTTTCTACAACATTCATTACGGTAGATTTGTGATAAAAGAAAAAGCTTAAAGATGAATATTTTAAACACTGCTTTTTCAGCGTCAGTTTGAAACAAATACATTATCCTAGATTTGGATTTCCTTCAAACTGTGCTGCCCATCATGAAAACATACCTATATAATTTTGACCCCCTTAAACCCCACTTTTATATAGTAAAACTTGGGTTTACCGGGGTATACATTAATATTTTTATTTCTGCTCAAAAGCATAGATTGTGGGTACTCGTTAGAACCGCCTCGGCGAGGCGGTTCTAACGAGTATCCACAATCTATGGTTTGAGCAGAAATAAGAAAAATATCAAAAATTTTTATCTGAAAATTTTCAATTTTTGGTGCTGAAAATTTCAATATATTTGAATAGGCGTGTTTTCGTAATGCGAAACAGAACAATAATTTAAGTGATGATACCAAGGATATGCCACAGTCGCAAACACGCAGCCTTAACGAGGGACAGAAAAAAGGACATATGAAAAAAGAACTATGACAAAATCACGTCACACATGACACCATAGAAGCACAAATGAAGAACTGCAACAGAGGAACAGTCTTGAATGGTCAGCAGACTGAAAACAGTTTTATTGGTGCAAAACCTCTGCACCTAGTCTAAAATCGGATTTCACTGTCGTTGCTTGTTTTTTTCTGGTTTACCTTGTGACCTTTCCGAGGCGGGATTTCTATTGCAGTTCCTCTTCATTTCAACGTTTTGTGGTAGACAAAGTGCTGTTTTGGCTGTGATTTCAATAAATAGACCCTTAAATGGCGTTTGGGCGACTGATTTTCGTGACTTTAACTTTTTAAGGAAGCGTTCATATTTAACTTATGCGTACAAAAATTTCTCGTCATATTTTAAGACACTGCGACAATCGACGGATATTGACCTGTTTAGTTTAGGATTGCACCTTGATATTTGCGTCACTTCTTAGCAATATTAGTATCCTTGTTTATAAATTGGTAGATTAATGCCATAATTTGTATAATTATGCACTCATTCTAAAAAGTCCATCTTGAGATTGTGACACTGTATGTTTCAATAATCATCTAAAGATATTTCCCTATTGATCAACTTTGAAAATGGGTTCCTACGGTACACTATTTTGGCAAATAAGAGGAATTGTATCAATACAGCGCCATTGCATTGCCTCGATGCCTCTGTCCAGTTTCGACTTATGATGAAGAGATCGCGGGTTTGGTTCCCCGTCGGGACCGCCAACATTGATTCGTGGAATCATGGAATATTTTCTGGGGTATCTCTCATTCACTCTCTCTCTCTCTCTCTCTCTCTCTCTCTCTCTGTCTGTCTGTCTGTCTGTCTGCCTCTCTCTCTCTCTCTCTCTCTCTCTCTCTCTCTCTTCCGCTGACTCAAGAGAGGCATTTGTCAGTTTCTGGCGGAAGAATGTGCAAAAGTATTGGTTAAACGCTTTGAGGCCTACGCCTGCCCAGGAAAGGTGTTGTTAGTTAAACTGACTTGCTCGACATGACCTTAACAGTGTTGACTGGGCAATTAAAAACCAACCAGCCAGTGCATTGCAATGCCCTTGTATATTTGTTGCACATATGTCTTAAAATTTGAATTATAAACCATAATATTACAAAATATTTGGTTTCTCATAGAAAACATACAGTCGAACTTCAATGGCTCGAACATCTTTGGGACGATGAAATTTGTTCGAGACATCGGTAGTTCGAGCCACTGAGGGTTAATCATGGCGCAAGTTCAGGAAGCAAATAACAATAATTTTGGAATTTTATTTTTGATTTTTTACATAATTATTGTATGTTGAGTGTACTCATTAGAATCGCCTCGATGAGGCGATTCTAATGTATACACACAACATACAATTTCATGATAAATAAAAAAATCACTATATATTTGTTTTCTTGAGCTAATGGAAGAAATTGAGTAGGGACTCTAAAATGAGTTCGAATTAGCCATAGTAAACGAGCCATCGATGTTCGAGCTATTGAGGTGCGACTGTAATTATGTTGTTAAATATTATGATGAGTATAACCCAGAATATTTTTGTGAAGGAGTAAGGAAACACATATATATGTAGAGTGTCATTCAGTTCTCACTATTTATTCACTTAGAAAACATGCCTATCCAAATTTTACCACCAAAACATGAAAATTTTCAGATACAAATTCTGATATTTTTCATATTTCTGCTCAAAACATAGATTGTGGTACTCGTTCGTTAGAACCGCCTTGATGAGGCGGTTCTAACGAGTACCTACAATATATGTTTTGCGCAGAAATGAGAAACATAATGTATACCCCTTTTAACCCCAGTTTTACTACATAAAATTAGGGTTTAATGGGGTCAAAATTATATAGGCATGTTTTCTTGGTGTATAGGATAGATTCGTTAAATAAAAGTTAAAAAGGTTTGGCTTTGGAAAGGCAAGACACCCTACTGCCTGCCAACCAAAGCAAAGTTGGTTACCGCAACCAGACTAGAAGTTCTCAGACAATATGTTTGATAACTTCCATTTTTTTTTTTTTTTTTTTTTTTTTGTTTTTTTTTTTTTTGGGGGGGGGGGTTTCTACTATGAAACAATTTTAGCCAGAGTCTCAATAATTACGATGCGTCGAAAAATAAGCTTAAACAGAATGACAAATTAAATACAAATGATATATACAAAATGTAGGCATCTGCCTGTAAAAATACTTTATAGTACAAGAAACTTCCTTCTACACTCTAACTGCATGAAAACCGGAGATTACGTTGTTTTCTTCAATTGTATGATTGCTTTACCACCGCTTGATGGATTAAAAATCCTAAAATAAGTTCTAAAGTGAGACCACAAACGTTTTAGTTTCGTCTAATAATTAAGTTCAGAGCATCTGATTTGTCCTCAGTCATACTGAGCAACACTTAAGGTTCCATTTTACCAGTTTCATTGGCTCATAAGATACTAAATAACATCCGAATTATTTCTTACAGTTGTTCACAAGGCTTGTGGTGCGGTTCTTACCAAACAACATGGTTGGTTCAGACCTATGGACACGGATAGTGATGGAATGTATGATACCTACATGGACTGTTTTTGGATTATTCCACCGCAAGAAAATCTAACGACAGTGCTCAAAGTATACGATATTGATATAGAAGGAGCCGCATTTTGTTCATTTGATTATCTTAAGGTGAGCTTAAACATCATTTGAATGTAGTATTCTGTGACGAAACAAAAAATAAGGGTGTCATGATTTTGGACGCGTTCACTGATATATGTACCGAGTTCGGCAACGATTTACCCTCGGTGGCTATAACTACCCGTGTTTAGAAGAAATAAACGTCAAAAAGATTGCTGTTTGAAACAAGAACACATTACATATTTGAAAATGGGAGTCTCGGTTTTATTGAAACTCTTCATAAGCAGTTACGAAGTTTAAAACACTGCTTACGCCCTCAAGCGTATACATGAGCAGAACTCCATTTTCAAAAATACCACAATGGTCCCAAAGGAAGTGAAATATAATTTGTACTATGGTGAAGTTCGGGGAGACTTTCTACGGCCGCCACAAGAAGAGCATCAGCTGTCGTAAACTACTGGCATGAGGGCCAAAAATCATGACCCCGCTTTTCGAGATTAAGCTCATATCATATTATTACCATTTCTAGTCCTTTGGGAATATTGGTCTCGTACATTTTATGTCGAACAAAAAAAAGCAGTTTTGCGCAATGCTGCTGCGACATTTTATACTCCCTGCAAATTGTGTTTGTTTGAATATACTGTTTCAACAATGCTAATCCGTATATCCGTCCGTCCAGTACGTTTTGGTACTTGAGGGGCAGGGGGTGAGGCCTAATAAGCATTGCCTATTGGCAATTTCCTGCTTCATTATTCATCACAACACAAAATATTTAGACGTAAACGTCTAAGTACCAGCATGTTTACTGAGAGATATTGGACAAGGGTATACTAAAATTTAATAAATTTTCAATGTTACAGGTAAAAACGGACAACAATGTGATTCTTTAATGTATGTTTTTATTAAGCTTTATGAATTTTCTTGACGATCCCGGCAAATATAAAAAAAATCCTTTGTGAGCTACTCGAATACTCTACTATATATAAAAATGCTAAGTTATATTAAGAGACCGGTGCGCTTCTCGCGCCGGTCAGTCAGCAGATTCGGCCAAACTAAGCCTGTCTCCTAAGATACTGTCGGGGCACTGGAAAACAACTAACGCTCCTGTTAAACTTTAAAACCGTGTTTATCTAATTAAAATATTTTGTGACACAATTTCTGAATGTATGGCAAACAGTGTGGGCTCTGATCTGACTGTTCCTTTAGAGCAGTCTGATCTGGAACTACAATGCTTTCTCAGGGAGATGCTTTGCCAATACAGGCAGTTATTACGGAATGTTATTACAAACTTGACAAACTCTCATTTACATCTTTCAGGCTGGTAGACAAAACCAAATGCTAGGGCAAACAGTGTAGATCCAGACGAGTAATGAGCCGTTTCATCAGCATCTTCACTGTTTGTCTTTTTTTCTAGACCGAAACAGCTATTTGCGCCATTGTATATGCTCAAATTCAATAATGTAAGAGTCCACTTACCTGGGGATGAAAGAGTTAAATACTGTAAAAATTCAAAATTCGAACCCAAAGAACAAACGCTCAGTAGCATTCTGAACTGCTCATCTAACACCATACAGAAGAAGTTCGGTCATTCAGTGATCGTCAATGATACACAACACACAGCTGATTTTAGTAGCCCTAAACCCAAAAGGTTTAGAGAAAAAGATGTTGAAGTGCATATGTTAGCAGGCGGTGCATATTTCGAACGACGGAAGAATATAAAATGACAATAATTCGGATCAGCCCGCGAGCAAAGCCATACAAGGGTTTTTGATATAGAAAGGATAATGCACACTTAGTTTATTAAAGTACAGGAAATACCTTGGAAAAGTTGCATACCCAATGATCGCGCGAGTGCATTAGCACTAGTTTGTTTAAAAGATTTGCAAGTCTCAAGGGAAATAACTGTATTATAAGCTCAAGTTGTATCTACTTATATATTATTTATCATAAAAATGTTTCTTTCTTTTTATTTATTTTTTTTTTTTTTTTTCGATTCTCTTTTTGTACTTTTTGAACTTTTCAAATCACGTCAATAACGTTTGCGACGTTTCATCATCTACACTCGTCGCGGCGTGATAGTGTTCTAAAGGAAATAGTTGTTTGGTCTAGGAGGAAACATGTCCTACAATGAATTGTTAATTTAATTCCCGCAAAATTACTAAAGTAGTTTCAGCTTATGTTATATACATCGATATATTCTGCATTATAAAATAAATATGTAAGTTGACAGCAACGGCCCTGATCAGGCATGTGCATTTCTTTTTCAGATTTACAACGGAAGCAGGACAGACGAGACCATGATTGGGAAATATTGTGGTAGCGTTAATAAGCTGGATGTACTATCAACTCTTGTTCTGTTTGTGGAATTTATTTCTGATGGGAGTATAAACGGCCGAGGATTTAATGCTACCTATTCTCGTCTTCCAGGTACGCCATTATTCATTGGGTACTTCTGTCCGAATCTACAAAAATAAACCGCAACGCGAGAAAAAAAGTACATTCGGACATGTGTGCCCAGTGAAGAAAATATCTTCATCAGAATCAGAATCAGAATCAAAATTTATTACTGATGATACTTCTAATGACATTCATTCACCAGGAGCTGTAGGCAGTTAGTCCCTAGCTCTCAACGGAGAGATAGACCTAGCCAACCATCCTCTGCACCTTCAGCAGAGGTAATAATAAAAGCTTGAAGGACATTCCAATCTCTGATTGTTTGAGGGAATAATGAGCCCTTGTAAATGACAGGTCTTGCAGCGGAATCTGAAAATTTAAGGAGTGATGATTTTACTGCGCCTAACTTAGGGATAAGATCATCTGTTGGAATGCTGGCAGCACCCTTTAAATTTTTGTACAAAAGAATCAATTTATTGTCTCCCATTTTAGTTATTCTGGTAATATAGTCATAATCTGTTTCAAAGCAGTTATTGCTAGTTACAAACTTAGCAACCCTATTATGAACTTTATTCGACTTTTTGTTGAAGAACCACGCCTTGGGAGTCCCAAATACAGCTGCCATATTCCAAAACGGGGCAAATGACTCCCCTATATGCTGTCTCTTTAACATACTGAGGACATTGATAAAGATTTCAGGAAACGAAGACTTCTATTTGCCTTAGTGCACATGTTGCTGATATGTGTATTCCATCTCAAGTCATGTTTGATTGTTACTTTCAGTATTTAATGAATTCCACAATTTTGAGGACTGCTTCCTCAAAAGTGTAATCCTTAATCTTATTTGTTCTCTTCCTAGTTATCTACATTATATTGCACTTAACTGGCTGAAATCTCATTCTCCACACTCTGGCCTAACATCCTAATTTATCTATATTCTCCTAAAATTTCAGTAAGTCCTCTGTGTCTCTGATTTTACGACAGCTAATACAGTCATCTGCGACGAGTCTTATTTCTGACTCTATGTCATTGAAAATATCATTTATGTACAGAGAGAACAATAATGGACCAAGAACGGTCCCTTGAGGGAACCTGACAAAACTGGAGCCAACTCCGAAGTTTCACCGTTTACAACAGTTCGTTGTGTTCTTAGCAAAGAAAGAAATCTATCCATCTAAGTGTCTTCCCGCCAATGCTATAATTGGCTTTTAAGCAGTTTATGAGGTGGGATCTCAAAAGCCTTCTGGAAGTCCAGAATAAATGTGAAACCTGTCCTCCTTTTCCCAAGATTTGTACCCATTCATTCATAGTGATCAACTGAGTTTCATAGCTGTGCCTGTTCCTAAATGCATGTTGCCTGTCGGACAAAAGCTGGTATTCATCAAAATGCCATGCTATTTGAGCATACTATATGTGCAAGCAACTTACATGGCACGCATGTCAGGGACACGGGGCAATAATTACAAGCAAGCGCCCTATCCCCTTTCTAAAAGAGGGGACAAAAGTTTGCAAGAAGCTGTTTCTTGGGGATTTCACCCGTATCAAAATACTGTTTAAACAAATGTGCAAATATCGGACCTAGTTCATTTGCTAGCTCGTTTCAAACTCTAGGATGAAGCTCGTCAAGTCCTAAGGTTTTTGAGGGGTTTGAGCCTTTTGTGTCAGTTAATAAATCCTTCTAAAGACACCGCAATACTATCCATGAAAGGGATTTAGCGTCTGGTTAACGGAACCTCATTGTACTCACTTTTATTGAACACATCTAATAATTAACCAAGCAGTTCCCCTGCCCTTTCAGATTCACATTCTACAACTCCATTTCCTCCCCTATTTTTAAGGGGTGAAATACCTTGCCTGTTTTTTTTTTTTTTTTTTTTGTGTTTTTTTTTTTTTTTTTGTTTTGTTTTTTGTTGTTTTGTTGTTTTTTTTTTTTTTTTTTTTTTTTTTTGTTTTTGTTTTTTGCCTATTTATGTATCTGTAGAAGTCCCTGGGATTTGCCTTTAAATCACCTGCTAAGTTATTAACATACAAATCATGCTGCATTTTAATGTCAGCTTTTATTTCCCTTCTCAAAGATTCAAATTTAGTCCCGAGTTTACCACTACCTGTCTTTTTAGCTTTAGCATGAATTTTATAACTTCAGCAGATCTTTCTTCTTATCTCTGTAGTGATCCAAGGAATCGAAGAGACGGGCTTACAATTTTTTAGGGGATATGCTTATCAACTGAATCATGAATAAATGAACTTATCAAATTAAAGTTCTCCTGTACTGATCGAGCACCTGGGTCGCCGTTGAAGTACTTCTTCTTTGCAAATCTTAACACATCCCTTCTCATATTTTCAAAGTCAACTTTCTGATATGAATACACTTTCCTCCGAGGTTTCCTTATATGCGGAATGAAAATTCTTAAAAATCCTGTTGCAATGTCGTGACCACTAAGTTTTCCTGGAGAGTGAATATCCTGAAACAGACCCGGTAAAGCGGTAAGACTCAATTCCTAGATGTTTTTATCACGAGTAGGGAAGGGTATCATTCGTTCCAAGCTATGGTCATCCATAATGCCAAGAAACAGTTATCCTTTGGACTGACTTAGCGCGGAACCAGATTTGCTAAGCCTAGCAGGCCAGACAATTTCTTTGAAGCTGAAGTCACCTAGTATACGACTGACGGAAGTGTTTTACCCTTATGCTGAGACTTAATATGATCAAACTTATCTCTAAATAACTGGAAGTCTTCGACAGTCCCATTTGGCTGTCGGTACCAATTTGATACATAATGAAAAGATTTATTTGCGAATATTGTACCAAAACTGATTCAGAGCTGTTTCCAATTCAGTGCATCACGAAAACACGCCTATATAATTTTGACCCCTTTAAACCCCACTTTTATATAGTAAAACTGGGGTTAACAGGGGTATTTATTATTTTCTAATTTCTGTTCAAAACATAGATTGTGGGTACTCGTTAGACCCGCCTCGGCGAGGCGGTTCTAACGGGTACCCACAATCTATGTTTTGAGCAGAAATATGAAAAATATCAGCGTTTTATCTGAAAATTTTTCAGTTTTGAAGGTGAAATTTTCTATATATATTTTAAATAGGCGTGTTTTCGTAATGGTTTGGCATGTGAGAGATGTCCATGCGGACAACGAAGACTCTGGTCACATTGTGCGGAAGCACATGCTGATTGGAGTCCTCGATAGGTACACATGACAGAAGATAGGTCTTCTCACATTGTAGCTGATATATAATATTTTAGATAAAGCGAATATAACATTTTGAAGTCTTTTACTATTACATCCTCCATCCCCACGCCCGCCAAATACTTCCTGTTGCTGTTCATAACTACTGTAAAATTAATCCTAAATCTGGCAAACAAACTTGTTGCAGACAACATTCCAAGTTTTCACTTGACATTTCAGATGAATCGTCTGCAAAGGCAAACATTATTTCCTATAAAATATTAAATCAAATATTTCAAAGTGTCGTCTGCTGCGGTTGTGATTGGCGCTTTTACGTTGATACGGTGTGGGCATACGCAGTCCTGCAAACTACTTTGCTTATATAAAGTATCGGTCAAGTCCAGACTCCGATTTTAAGTTATCTTTGTTTTCAAGGATAACCTAAATTTTATAGATGTAATTGAGCTGATAGACACCTGAGTATGCTGTTGATTACATGAAAATATTCGGGGGATAGACTAGATAAAACACACATACAAACACAAAAGAAAAAAAATAGCAGACTAGGTTTAACTGCCTTCTCAAGAAAAGTTACTGAAATGTAATTTGCAGTTCTAATTACGCCGCCTCGCGTCAGACTGACCGATATTCTTTTTTTTTCCAAATTATTGCAGATGGACCTTGTTGTCAGTTTCATGTACAACGTATGTAAATGCAATATTATGATCTCTTTTCAGATAAAGAAATATATATAACAACTACAATGGTGGACAAGGAAACAATTATAACAGTTGAACCACATTTAACAGAAACTACAGAACATGAAGAAACAAATACTAGAGTACTTCACACAACAATCAGCGAATCTATTAATGACTTAACAGAACATCTGGAAACAAGTACTGACATAGTCCATACAACACAGAGTGAATCTAATGACTTCAGCAGACTTACAACGAGAAGCAGTGATCACTATAAGGAAATATCCACAGCCAATATCAGCAGACAGCAGTCAACGGTTGCTAGAACCACACGGAACCCCACAAAAGATATAATATTATCACATACAACTTCAACGACAGCCACAGAGACGACAACAGAACGTAATGACAATTTGAGTATAGCCCCTGTGATAGCTGAAATGCCATCTGAAAATATAACCACGACCGTACTGTACAAGACTATTGTCACCACCCAGTCTAAGGTTACAAGCAAGGCGAAGAGTGATGTTTTCCCTGAAGAGAACCTTGCTACCAAATTGGATATTAACATTTTCGTCTCATTCTATACAGTGTTAAGTTGTTGCCATATGACAGTCGGCTAGATATCTAAAATAAATTCTATAAAAGTAGCCCTTGGAAACAAAAAAGCACACAAAAAAACCCTAAAATATGGATCATTGCGTATACAAGTATAAAACAAGATTTATTTTATGTCGTTTATTAATAAGAATAAGAAATAAACAATTGTATGAAATATTTCAAATACTCCGACTCATATAACAAAATAAGAAGTAAGTTAGATACATGGAAAATTATAAGAGGCTTTTCGAAATCTGTATTACAATTGATAAAATACAAGTAATAAACTAAGCAATTCTTTAGATAAATGATCGGTATGAATATGAACAATATGGTAGACAATCTAATGATAGAATATAGAATATAGAACAAGCAAGTAGGAGATTTTGGTATCAGGATCGTTCGAGAGCAAAAACCAAATTTAAATGAAGCGAATATAGTAGCCTCGTTTATAATGAGTCTGTTCATAAACAGTAAACAAAAACTTCTGCAGCACTTTTCAGGTCCCCATTACGAATACAGGCCTATGCAAATATTTTGAAATTTTACTACCAAAAACTGAAAGTTTTAAGACAAAAATTCAGATATTTTTCATATTTCTGCTCAAAACATAGATTGTGGGTACACGTTAGAACCGCCTCGCAGAGGCGGTTCTAACGAGTACCCACAATCTATGTTTTGAGCAGAAATATTAAAAATAATTTATACCCCTGTAAACCCCAGTTTTTACTATATAAAAGTGGGGTTCGAGGGGGTCAAAATTATATAGGTATATTTTCGTGATGCTTAGCGCCGAATTGAGCAACTGCCTAATTTCAAATCAGTTAAAATTGGTTCATTAATCCAACTGAGTAATATAGAACTACACTAAGATGAAGCCTGGGGAAACGTTTAACTATTTAAAGCAAACCAAAAGCAGATATCTGCGCAAATAGTGTAGATCCTGATGAAAAGGCTCAGTATGAGCCTTTTCATCAGGCTCTACATTGTTTGCCATTTTGTTGTGAAAACAGTGTAGATCCTGATGAGACGGCTCATGATGAGCCGTTTGAACAGAATTTTCAGTATTTGCCATTTTGTTTTGAGTTTTGAGTAATAACATATTTCCAACACTTAACACAACAATAATAAGTTTTGAATAATAATATTTCCAACACTTAACACAACAATAAGACATTAAACAGCACAATACCGAAGTAAGTCGCTAGAAGACTCCAGAACAATGATAAGCAGAAGAACCACACCTTATAACGACCAGTAGGAAGAACTAACTCTAGTCTAGTTCACCGTTTTTGAGGGCATGCATTTAAGCTTCTGTGGCAAAAAACCTATGCCTTTCTCAATACATTACAACTTAAAAATAGTAAATATAATAATCTTTTGAATATACTCCTATTTCTTTAAACTCTCTTTGTGACAGTCAGAAAATAGCCAAACTATTTTACTGATATTTTTCAACGTTGCACTTTTGTCGAATGCTATTTTGAATGGTGCCACGGATGCTAGTTTGAAAGATGCTATGTAAGCCTTACGCTAATGACGTTCTAAGTGAACAGTGATATTATTCTATGTACTGTGTTTTCTGTTTCTTAATCTGTAAACGGTAGACAATTTTTAAGTAGTTCACTACTCAGATTTAGACTGAGTCTAATGATTTAATATACGTAATTACCTGACGGGCTGTAAACTGTGGAATGCAATATGTTGCACAGATCAATCATATGTAAAAAAACCTGCTTTAATGAAAATTATCGTCGAATGAATAAGCCTCAAACAATTGATAATTTCTTGCACCGTCACTTTAAACGTACAAGTTATTCACTAAATGACATTTCTATACAACCAGTGGAAAAATTAATTACGATATAAATTCTACATCCAGATAAAAAATATCAAAAGACATTAAACAGTATTAAAATGGATAAAAACATTACAAACACCTTTTCTACTGGGTTTTAACGACACAATTTATCATGAGAATAATAATTCTTAAGTGTCCGTTGTTTATTTTCTCTCTTTCGGAATGCCGAAAACGTAAACCTAGTTCCCATGGGATCAGGGTAATTATAAACGTAAATTACGCGCAGTTAAAAGAAATAATACTAGGCTGAAATGGCTTTCAAAAATATTACAATATCACTGACGTCACTTTATGCTTGCCTCTACATCTAGATTTAAAATTATCAAAAGACATGAAACAGACTTAAAATGGATAAAATCATTAAAGATGCCTTTTTCATTGGGTTTAAATGACAATATTTATCAAGGGGGTAATATTCCTAAAATGTCCGATTTTGATATTTTCTTTCTTTTGGAATGTCGAAAACGTAAAACAAGGTCCCATGGGGTCAGGAGTCAGGAAAAATGGTAACTATAAACGTAAATTTTGCGAAATTAAAAGAAATAATACTAGGCTGAAATAACTTTCAAAAATATTACAAAATCACGGACGCCGCTGGCTTGCCTTTTTAAGTTCATTATCCATTTTTTGCGTTACATATTCCAGACATTGAGGCAAAACAATTCTACGATATTTCCAATCAGTTATATTACACAGCCCTCTTAACTTGAGGTTATACTCAACATGCTCTTTGTCCTTACATCGATTCTAAAATTAATCACAAACGGGTTTTTATCAAGATTTCTTCCATTCATAAAGGGGTATTTGATTTGCCTAGTATCTTCCGGGACAATTAGGTTATGTTCTATTCCTACTTATTTTTCGAACTACTGAAGTACCCATAATTTGCTCTAAATATAACAAACCTGTTCGACCTTTTATTTGTAATTTTAATAATTTTGTTTCAGATCTCGATATTGATACAAATACTCCTGAGACCTGAGATTGTAAAGACTCAGTGTATTGCTATCCAGCAACAGGTCAAATTATCACTAAAAATTTAAAAATAATCCCTGATTCTAGAATCCGAAGTATAATTTCTACAGCACCGAAATACCGATTTCCTTCTAAGATTGATTTCCATAAATATAAGGAAGAAATTGCTACTGCCTTGAATGAATACGGTAATCGCTGGTCTAAGAGAGGGTATATTGAACATGCAGCCCTAAAAGAATGGAAACTGAGCATACTAATTTATTAGCTCCTAAACCAAAGACGTTCCTCCGTCACCTTAAACTAGGTATTCAAGAATTTCATAGGAATTATGATTTCACTCCGGCAGACAAGGCAGCAAACAATGTCGTCGTTGTTTGGCGGCTCCATTATATTAATTAGCAGGAACTTGGCGGTGCACTTCGAACCACAACCCTTTACTGAAGGAAGGTCTGTGTATAATGATCATACCTACCAAGTAGCCATTGAGTTTCCTGAGGGTTGTGGCCATGTAAATCGATTTAAGCTCCCCCCATACACACATACAGAAAGGTTTTTACTTATCATTCCAGGGCGGTGATTCTGCTGTGGTCTACTATTTCTGTCACTGTATATCTGTGCATGTATGTCCTGGTGAAATTTGTATTTTGGATAGCCGTTCGGCCATTCTTTGAAATAAACTGTCCTGTTGGCTTTCTGCTTATAGTGTTTTAATAGTGTTTTAATTGTGGTGCCGTTGCTTTAAGTGCGTCCTTCTGCCCCTTTGGTGTCTTGGATAGAAGGTGTTAGATTATTGTATCGGTTTCTGATCATTACCTTCCTTTCTTTTTTTCTAAATCAGGGTTATCGGTACCGTAAACTCAGCAAAGCATTTTCTGAATTTTATCGACGCCATTTCGATTTAGTTTCAAAAGTCGATGTTGGACTTAAATCTCTTCTGCTACAAGGACTATCGAAACTGAACTTTATCACTCGATTTCGTAAAAAAGTTCTTCGATATATCAAGATTGGGTACAATAAAATGTAATACGACAGACTGCATGCAGAGTAGTTAAACCAATCACGGTTAATAACATTGCATCCCGTTTTGATTGCACGCCGGCGGGTCGGACCTCAGACTCTCTTACAGCTCCAGCCTGGAGACTTTTAAGTACATTGGTTGCTGCCTGACTCTCTGACTCTGATTGGGCCCACCGGAGTCCAGCTGTTGGTTTACTTCTGCTTCAGAATTTCAGTTAATTTTAGCTTTCTAATCCTCATCGTTGTTTCATCGCTGTTTTAGTTTAATTTTTATGTTCTCCGAGATGTTGCACTGATGAGCTAGAAAACTTTCACACAGACTGAACAAATGTCTTGTGTATACCACGGCAGAAATAAGCTCGAGGGTTGTGGCCGCGTAAAATCGATTTAAGCCCCCCACCCCACCCCATCCCCTCGCAAGGATTTTACTAACCTTCCAAGGCGGTGCTCTTGCTGTGGCTTAGTATTTCTGTCATTGTAGGTCTTTGCATGTATGTCCTTGTGAAATTTATATTTTGGAAAAGAATCTGTCATTTTGGCTTTCTGCTTGTAGTGTTTTGGTTGCGGTGCCGTTGCTATAGGTGCGTCCTTCTTTCCCTTTCGTGTCTTGGACGAGAGATGCTAGCTAATTGTATTGATTACTGATCACTGCTTTCCTTTCTTTTGGAAATTATCATTGTTTAGTATAATACTACAGAATAGATATTAAAAACAATGTGTGTGTGTGTGTTTTTCTTTTTTTCCTAAATGTAGCGACAGCACCTATAGTTTGTGTAAGGGAAGAATTTGAATCAGACTGTAGGTAGGGTATGCATGATGTTTGTCCGCGCTTTTTGCATAAACATTTACTGTAAATGACGTCGCATATATGTCACAGAGTTATCACCCTATTTTGGTCGTCATGTCCTAGTATAACTAAATACAGTAAAACTTCAGGGTCTCGAACACTGATGGCCTTTTAACCATGGTTGATTCCAGCTCGTTTTTTGAGTCCCCAGGAAATTCTTCCGATAATCAAGAAAGTAAACATTGAAGGATACTTTACGGATTTTGACTTATTCTATCATGAAAATGTATGCTGTTTTTACTGATTGGATTAGCCTCATGGATGCAATTCTAATGAGTACACTCCACATACTTATAGTTTATAGAACATCAAAAACAACCCTAATTTATCCCCTTTACCTCGTAATCTGGCGCTGTGATTAACCCACAGTGCCTCAAACTACCCATTACTAGAACAAAATTCCATGGTTGCAAAGATGTTCGAGCCACTGAAGTTTGACTATAATATGGATATTATGATGTGCAATTGCATGTAAAATTTATTTTTGCTATTTAGGACAATAGAAACATATAAATTCACCTGACCGAGTGTTTGACATTATTGAAGAAATAAATAACATTGAACAGCCTTTCGGAATTTAACAAGTAGATGTCCAGAAATAGTCATATAACACAACGATAAAGAACAAACATACCATGACCGACGGTACAACAACCACAAAGCAAGGAAAAGCAAAGCAACATCTCTCTTACCCATCTAATTGATCACAATGATAGACAGGCTCAAAAAGACAACAATATCACAACAAACAGAACAAAACATGAAAATCGCCTCGCAGCGAGCAACGAGCAGCGACAAGGCCACATAAAGTACACATAACACAGTTACACATAAAGTACAAATAACACATGCTTATTCAAATATACTGAAAATTTTACACCAAAAAATGAAAAATTTCAGATAAAAAACTGGTGAAACTGGGGTTTACAGGGGTATATATTAATCTTCTTATTTCTGCTCAAAACATAGACTGTGGGTACTTGTTAGAACCGCCTCGACGAGGCGGTTCCAATAAGTATCCACAACCTATGCTTTTAAGCAGAAATAAGAAGAATAATGTATACCCCCTGTAAACCCCAGTTTCACTATATAAAATTGGGGTTTAAGGGGATCAGAATTATATGAGCGTGTTTTCGGGATGACGTTAAAACCACCAAGAATGCAGCGAAAGCAGCGAACGATGTTATTTTGATAACAGAGCAGGTGCCGAATGATCCCAAAGTGACAACTTAATTAAAACAAAAATACTGAGCCGGGACACCGCTCCAACAAGACTGCATCAATGTCAAACGAAAATATGAGTGAAAATACACAGAAAATACCACAATCACGAAGCATAGCTACTCAGTCTGATCAGAGTCTTTGCATGGCACCTTGTAGGTGGCCAAGGAGTCAAAGAGTCTTTAGGCGAACAGCGAATACTTTGATCAGCCTGTGTGGATGCGGAGGCTGATCTGAGCATTCACCGTGCGCACATGAAGTCTTGTAGGAAATCTTGTCTCGTTCTATTTGGTAATTGTTAGTCTTCACTGGGGTATATATGTGCTGCAAGTTCCTATGTTTTTTTAGATGTATAGACTGATAGTGAATATAGTGATATGTTTAATCTCCATGGACGCTCAGAAAGCACCAAAGAAAAATTTTTGTGTCACAGAAAGTTGACATGTAAAACAGACATATATTTACTTTATATAGATCTTGTTTGCCCAAGCCACTGAGCCTAAGAGTCGACTTCCTGACGTAGTTGTCAGAGATTGAATATATACCTACAAGCTATGCGTAATCTGCCAAGGCAGATAATCGAAGGCAAGAGTGCTAGGCCGTAATAACAGTAAAACTGGGGTTTACAGGGGTAAACATTATTTGTCTTATTTTGCTTAAAAAGTAGATTGTTTGTACTCGTTAGAACCGCCTCCCGAGGCGGTTCTAACGAGTACACACAATCTATGTTTGGAGCAGGAATATGAAAAATATCATTTTTTTTATCTGAAAGTTTGTTGTAATATTTTCAATATACTTGAATAGGCGTGTTTTCTAAATGCTTATAGTATAATGGTGATTAAAATAACTGACGTCTGCTATATAAGAGTAAGTAAAAGATACAGAAATGCCCAAGGGCAAAACTATCAGCCGATATTTATCTTACCAGTCAGACACCCAAATTGTTTAGCAGTTATCTCAAAGTTGAATCTGTCTATAATCTAGCAGGTATGTTGCTTAAACGAACTGGTCATCACGAAAACATGCCTATATAATTTTGACCCCCTTAAACCCCACTTTTATATAGTAAAACTGGGGTTTACAGGGGTATACATTATTTTTCTTATTTCTGCTCAAAAACATAGATTGTGGGTACACGTTAGAACCGCCTCGCCGAGGCGGTTCTAACGAGTACCCACAATCTATGTTTTGAGCAGAAATATGAAAAATATACGACTTTTTTATCTGAAAATTTTCAGTTTTTGGAAGTGAAATTTTTTATATATTTGAATAGGCATGTTTTCGTAATGTAAACGGCAAATAATGTGTACTCTGATCAAACTGAAATTCCACTGTCTTGAAATACTCAACGCCAATTTGCTAACAGAACTCATCATTTTATTGCTGTTAACGACTAAGACTTTCATCAGATCTAAACATTAACATTACATTAGTGATTTTCGGCGATATTTACCCCCTTATTCTCATGTAATGTATAGTAAAAGCTGAGGTTGTAATTTTATTAAGCATTTTTTCAACACTTTTGTAGGTTTAAACCTTACTTTAATTTGTTAACTTTGTTTATCAATCTTTTATACTGCAAATATTACGCAGTCGTCTTCTTGAAATACAAAGAGCCATGGTTTTGCGTATTACATGTGACCCATTCATGCCGAGTGGACTCTTCTACTTTAATTCTTTGGACCGTTTCTTTGCAATATTAGGAACGTCTGGTATGTTTTATTGTTTCCACGTTTCATAGAAACGCCTTTTCTATATGAAAAAAAAAAGCGCAGCACCTGATCAGACGCCACTTCTGATCCGGTTGTACACTGTTTGCTTTATGGAACGCCAGGCATAAATTGGTTTATAGTGAAAATACCATGAAGTATACTATCGGAAATAAAAATAAGCAAGTTCAGTTTTGGTGTCATAGCTTTTTTATTGAGGAAGCAATAAACGTCACTGTGGACGTGCTAACTTGTATAAGGTTAAAATTTTCATTAAAAATCGGTCAAAATTGCTCAAAGCACCCATACTTTAAAACGTTTGATCGTAATCAATTAAGTATTTCGATTATTTTGCTTCAAAAGCAAAGGGTTATTTTTTCGCTAGTATATATAAAGTTAATGATAGAGCTATTCTAATGTGTATCAACAACATTTGTTTCTTTGTGCAAAATTAATATATATATATATATCTATATATATATATATATATATATATATATATATATATATATATATATATATATATATATATATCACGAAATGTCTGTATAATGTTGATCCCCATAATCTACTTTTATACAGTAAAACTGGGGTTACAGGGGTATACATTATTTTTTCTTATTTCTGCTAAAAAACACAGACTCTGGGTACTGGTTAGAACCGCCTAAGTCTAACGAATACCCACAATCTCTATTTTGAGCAGAAATATGAAAAATATCAGAGGTTTTTATCTAAAAATTTTCAGTTTTTGAAGGTAAAATTTTCTATATATTTGAATAGGCGTGTTTTCGTAATGAAAATGCTTTATCTAGCGCTAGGGCTCATAAGTATGTTATATATTGTCATAGATCTGTTAACGTAACGAATTGTTCAGCAGGTACTACCTTAATAGTATACCCATAACGAAAACACGCCTATTCAAATATAGTAAACATTTTACCACCAAAAAATGAACATTTTCAGATAAAAAAATCTGATATTTTTTCATATTTCTGCTCAAAACATGGATTGTGGGTAGTCGTTAGAACCGCCTCGACGAGGCGGTTCTAACGAGTACCACAATCTATGTTTTTGAGCAGAAATAAGAAAAATAATGTACACCCCTGTAAACCCTAGTTTTACTATATAGAAGTGGGGTTTAAGGGGGTCAACATTATACAGCCATGTTTTCGTGATGGTAACATAACGAAAAGGAAAATAATAACCTAGTAGGTACGCCATACTTCAACCATTTTAGTCCGAGACAACTCAAAGGGTAATTAGCAAACAGCACAGACACACATCTGAGATCGCACAGAATGCGGCGTCTGATCAGGGTCTCTACTGTTTGAAAATAATTTAGTCTTTTTTTTTTTCTCTCTGGAAAGATGTAAATCACCTAGCCTGACGTACCTAAAATTTAAACTAGACTTCCAATATTTATTTAGGTGGAGTTTATTCAGTCTAAAATGGGCAAATACGGTTTAGCTTTACATTAAGACAATACAAATCTAAAAATAACAGCGACAAAATTACGTTTTTCGCAGTCGTTTTCATTTAATGTAACCATACAATCTATACAACAGTGTTTATTATTATCGTTGTTGTTGTTGTTGTTGTTAAAACGGGTTAAAATATATGGAATACTGGTGTTTTTATACGCAAATGCAATGATCTTTTTTTTTGTTGTTGTTTTCTCTCTCCATTGAAGATTAATGACAAATTTGCTGTCTGACTGGAAATCGTATCCCTGTCAACCCCAGTTTTGCTATATGAAAGGGGGTTTTAAGGGGATCAAAATTGTATAGGCATGTTTCCATGATGTGATGGCTAGGCATCATATTCATCAACTCTGAAATCTGGGCCCAGTTGTTCAAAGCGTCGTTAGCTTAACGAGCTCGTTAAGGGTCATTTCGTTAACTGTTTTAGCGGATTCAATATACAATATTCTGATATTTTTGCTGAAACAAATATGAGTAGCCTTTGCACTGCAAAAGCTACTCACTTTTTTTTTCAGCAAAAAAATTCAGCATATTTGCGTATCACTCGGTGTAAATTTTAACGAATCGTTAAATAATGATGTCGTTAGCTTTGAACAACTGGGCCCTGATAATTTTTAATAACTAAGTTCACGATCTAGCCCGAGGTTTACAATCTTTCCTCAGGCTGAGGTCGACCTTATCACGAAAACACACCTATATAGTTTAGACCCGCTTAAACCCCGTTTTTATATAATAAAAGTGGGGTACAGAGGGGTATACATTATTTTTCTTATTTCTGCTCAAAACATAGATTGTGGGTACTCGTTAGAACCGCCTCATGTTTGGAGCAGAAATAAGAAAAATATCAGATTTGTTTATCCGAAAATTTTCATTTTTTTGATGGTGAAATTTTCAATATATACTGAACCAAAAAAGAAACTTTTGCGAGACTTCAATGGGACTGTTTCCACATATGTGTATATTAACAGTTTTTATTCGTATTTGTTATTGCACAATAATTTAAAATCAATTCATCAAAATTCATTTACAGTCTGAAATTTATCAATTTCATTGGATTTTTCAATTTCATTTGAGGTAGGTGTTGATTCAATTTTTTGTGGGGCTTTGGTAACGAGTATGCCCACCATGAGCATTGCTAACAGCTTGGCAGCGACGACGCATTGAGATTATTAATTTGAGCCTGGGGTATATTATTCCACTCTTCTAGCAAAGCGTCACGGAGCTCATTGACGTTACCAGGCGGATTTTGACGTTGCCGTACACATGTGTCAAGATTATCCCAAAGGTGCTCGATGGGATTTAGATCCGGGCTTTTTGAGGGCCAGTCGTCTATGAAATCAATATTGTTGTTTCGCAAGAACTGGATATTGTCACGGGCGACATGAGGTCTGGCGTTGTCTTGCTGGAACACAGAAAAAACGCCGTGATTTTGTAAGAGAGGAACAACGTGTGGGGCAAGGACACGGTCTCTATATTTTTTAGCGTTCAAATTGCCATCAGTGACCACTAACTGGGTACGATACCCATAACTTATTCCGGCCCAGACGATTACGGAACCCCCACCGCCAAAACGATCCCGCTGAAGAACACAACAGTCAGCGTAACGTTCATTCCTACGTCGGTAGACCCTGATCCGACCATCACTATTGGACAATGCAAACCTGGATTCATCTGAAAAAAGAACCGTCTGCCGGTCTTGCCTTGTCCAGTTGATATGTCTATCAGCCCATTGAAGCCTGTCACGGCGATAACGATCCGTTAATACTGTCCCGACGTAGGGACGACGTGCACGTAAATTGTTCTCAGCCAAACAATTTCGTACGGTTTGAGCGGAAATCCTGGGATTATGAGTACCTGGGGTGACAGACGCTGTAGCTGTCGCAGTTAAAAAACGATTTCGTAAATGTTGGTTCAAAATATAGCAGTCTTGCGCCGGCGTGGTCATACGTGGTCTACCGCTACGTGGAAGACCTTCCGTGCTTCCGGTCCGCACAAACCGCCGTCCAAGACTTCTAACTGCCTGCACAGATGATCCAACTTGAGCAGCAACATCTTCCGTTGAAGCCCCTCCCTCCAGCATCTCAACGGCTCTCTCTCTTAAATGTTTCGCAATTCGAGGCATCGAAATTTTGCCCAAATTGTATCGATATAAAAGTGTTTAGGTATTTTTATGACTGTAGTCGTCGTGCAATAATTTGCAGTGAAAAAAGTTAACACATGTAAACTAGATATGTCCACCCGTGCGTGCGCGTGAGAATGGAGGTTTTGTCAAAACAGACGATATTGTTCGACATGAGGTGATTATCTGACCGATTTCCCAAAGTAGGACGTCATTGTAAACTACTACATATACACATTTTTCTACATGTTGTATTTAACCTTATAAGTTTAAGACCTACTTTGCGAAAGTTTCTTTTTTGGTTCAGTATATTTGAATAGGCGTGTTTTCGTAATGTTAACTTTGAGGATCGAGATTGGAAAGCACATTTTGCGCTTTCAGATGAAAGCTGACTTTTAACGATGAAATTAATAACTACAGTTCGATATCGTCCACTAAACTCACACAGAAGCTAATCATTTTAGTTGAGTTAAAATATCTTATTTCATATCATGAATTTTCGGACCTTAAAATAAGGTAGACCATTAGTCTGAGGAATGACTGTAAACCTGGGACCAGGATTTTATCACTTTGAAATTAGTCAATCGGTCAACCTAAAACACTTTCTAGATTATTCAGCAGTCGACAAACTGATTTTTTTTTCTTATTTTCCGAAGAAATAGGACTTGACATTTCCTGCAGTTGCATGAAAGATCAAAGCCTATTTTCTGGGAAAATAAGAAAAGTGTTTCAGAATGTCGTGAGCTGAAATGTTTTTCCGGCATGGTGAGCGTCAAAGTTCATCCGGGACCCAGAGTAAGTATACACTCCAGTAGATACAGTTGAATAGAAGGAACGCTGTAGGGAACAAAATACGTGACACTCTGTCAATATTCCTGGCTCTCTCTCGATCGTTTGAAAACAAAGGCTTCTTGGTAGGTAATAACGGTTTTGGTATCTGAAACAATTAAAAACAAAAAGCAATGCTTATCAGACACCCGAGCTTAGAGACCAAAACGTAATGAAGGGATAAAAGTAGTACCCCACACATACAATTTGCTGCATCACGAAAACATACCTATATAATTCTAGCCCCCTTAAACCCCACTTTTATATAGAAAAACTGGGGTTTACAGGGTATACATTATTTTTCTTATTTCTGCTCAAAAACATAGATTGTGGGTACTCGTTAGAACCGCCTCGGGGAGGCGGTTCTAACGAGTACTCACCGAGGCGGTTCTAACGAGTACTCACAATCTATGTTTTGAGCAGAAATATGAAAAATGTCAGAACTTTTATTGGAAAATTTTCCATTTTTTGTAGTAAAATTTTTAGTATATTTGTATAGGCATGTTTTTTTTTTTTTTGAAATTGGATATTATACGGGCATGTATATCTTTCTAACCATGTGTCAGAGAACAACTATTCCCAGTGGGCTTATGACGTTATACAACGTCACATAAATAGAGGATCTTACATGAGTGGTCATTTAATATGAAATTTATGAAACGAGTTTGGGTAATTTCTGTATTTCGCGAGCTTTAGCGAGCAAAATACCGAAATTACCCAACGAGTATCATAAATTTCATATTAAATGACCACGAATGTAAGATTCTGTTTATCACATGGCCCTTCCGATGACAAAAATGCACAAAATATATTTTAAAGATAACGGCTTTCCATAGCTAAGCGGAACAACTCACTACCAAGAATTCAATAGTACTACGCAACAAAAATAGTTCGCATAAGTACCGAAAATAACTAGAAACAAGATAAATATGCCATTTGTTACTTCGTTAAACTGAAGGAATTAATGATGATTTTTTATTTGAGCTAATAAATATTTCATTTTAATAAATCAATTCAAAACTAAATATTCCTTTGAACAACGTCATTCAGCGAGTCAATACGTCACTGAGAATGAGTAGGGAAATCCCCCACAGTCAGCTGGCGTATTTAAAGGTCACTGACCTTGATCAATATAGTTTTATGCCGTGGTTGACACACTCAAGTAAACGACAGATTTCAAAACTATAAAACATTTAACTGTAGTTTGGATTTTAATTTGACACATTTATTGACTATCTGAGCCAAGTCATCCTCCAATGTTTTTTGGAGGAGGTGATTTTGTTTTCATTGACGGTTTGACGATATCGATGTTGAGATCTCGAGTGCCTCCAAATATGTTGCGGGAAAACATCGAATTTTTACCATCATGAATATTTCTGGTAGTCGTGTTATTCACATTGTGATTGTTTTGTGTCTTCTCCCTCCATCGGTCTGACATTTATCGTTCATCTCAAAATCATCACAAAACTGAAGGTAGGATCTGTTTCAAAAGTAAAGGTTGTATCTGCGAACGCAGACACCATCTTGGTTGCTATCAATAAGCGGTGTAATACGAATATTAATTAGGGTAATTATGCTAACCAATGGGAAGCCTTGCAGGTGTTATAACACGTGTGGTTATATGATTTTTATGACATGGGTTATTTCACTGAATAACGTGACGGTCATGTGATAAACGATGCAAAGTCATGACGTTTATATAAAGTTATAAAGTCGGCGCAAAGTCACGACGTTTATACAACAACGCTTTAAAGTCGATGCAAGGTCGTCATTGACGTTTATACAACGTCACAGTGAGGTGAAAGCAACACCATAACCTTTTTACGTCACATTAATGTCGATGCCACATTGTATCAACGTTAACGCGACGTTGTATAAACGTCATATGCCTGCTGGGATTACCATCAAGACAAGGGGACAGTGAAAAGCAAAATGCGTAGCGACAAAGCCAGTGGCTTTTCTTGTGCATGTATCAAAAAGTAGTTTTTCCCTATAGAACATATTAACAACAGGCGGTCTTCATAGCCAGCATAGCCCGCATTACCGTATTCGACCTAATTACCGCACTGTGCGCTTAGGTTTTTCAAACTTACAGGACACACTCATTTGTGGTCAAATATGTATCTATCTACTAAGGATACACTATAAAAAAGATCAGAAAAGGACTTATTTAATGATGACTATGCGATTTTTTCTGACTTTCTTTACAAAGGCATATGTTGTGGGTACTCATTTGAATTGCATCGACTTGTCGATGCAATTAAAGATGAGTACCCACAACATATGCCTTTGTAAAGAAGTAAAGAAAAAAGTACACTGGTTGTAATCTGAAGACTAAGGAATTTCTTGACTGTACGCTTATAGGGGTATGTGCGGTAATTAGGTCGAATACGGTATTTCCATTTACAACAGCGAAAATACAGTGAACCCTCATTATAACGACAGCATTTTTTCCTTTAAAATGAATTAGCTGTTGTAAAGAATCCTTAAAAAGCAGAATGATATGTGAGAAAGGCCTTATTTTAATCATATTCCGTCACAGAACATATGTTTTGAATATTTGTTAGAATCGCCTCTCTGAGGCGATTTTAGCAAAAATTCAAAATATATGGTTTTTTTTAAGTATTAAGCATAATTTGTGACTAATTGTTACCTCTTATGTGAAGGTTGCGTGACAGTCAAATTGTCATTATACGTAACGAATTTGGTCGTTCTAGCGAGTGTCGGTATAAAGAGTGTTGTCTGTATTGACTAACAGAAATGCCTCTGATAAATCTGTACCTCCGAGGTAGCATATGTGATTGTTTGATGCAGAATGAGGGACAAGCGTTCTCATGTCATATGCGAACAGCGAAGGTCCGTGCACTCTGATCTAGATATTCTCTGTTCGTCAGCATCAACAGAATCAATTGTACCTTGTACAGATGCGTATATAATTCAATTAATGCGCTGAGCACGAAAACGCCCCTTAAACAATTTGCAAACAACGCAGAACCGGAACAGCCTGCGATTTTACGTGTAGGCTGATCAGGATCTTCGCTTACTGCTGACAGATAAATGGATATTGTAGTATAAGTTGGCGAACAGTGAATGCCCTGATTAGTTTGCATGGATGCGCACGCTGATCTGGACCTTCGCTGTTTGCATATGACATTAGAGCCTTTTTCCCCACGTTATACACTATATGTTTTCTTTCTGTCGATACTGCTAGCAGTTTCAAATAGACCCTGATCTCAGGTAAGTGTAAATCGTACATTGTATATAACAACAACAAGAATAAGAGAATTGATAATAAAGACGATATAATGTAACTCTGTTCCTCAATGGCAACCATAGTATGCTCGTCTCTGTGTAAAACGATTCCTTTACATCATGGCTTTAAAACCCTCAATCTCACGGCAAAGAAGTTTCGTTCGTAAGACTATTACAAAAAAAAAAAAAAAAAAAAAAAACGCTTAGCGTGCCAATACAGTGTATATGCCCGTAGGGGTTTTTAGCAGTAAACGATACAATACATTGAATAGGGTCTGTCAGTAACTAAAATAGTTGCATTATATTAGCAACTAAGAGGACCATAATGATCATGTATAGTTTCCCTGAGAACCCAAGAAAAATAAGGCCTGTTGCCCCTGACAACTTAAGTCGGCTAAACTAATACTGTTGCTCTGCTTATTGTCAGATGATGCTTCGTATTTGTACAAAGTTTCACGATGAAATCTTAAAAGGTTTTAAAGTTGTGAACTTTGACCTTGAAGTATGACCTTGACTTTCATCCAAGATGGTTCAATTATAAGCGCTGCAAATTATCCTGATAAGAAGAGCATTAGATCAGTTCGAAAAAAATATTGTTCAGTCGGTGAAGGAGATATGAAGCGAACAAGATATCACTATATGAGATATACAACGGGGCATAATTACGTAAAAACTGGAAGAAAGATTACTGTTCCTTTTTCAAGTTTAGAAGTTTACAAGTTTATTGAATACACTCAGTACATATTACAAACATCTAATATGAGATAGAAAAACAAAATTACAAATCAATTTACAGGAATACGGGCTTAACGTGTACCATACACAGTTATTATACAATATGACAACTATAACATCATTTTCTCTGCACATCGTCTAATTGTGCCTTATACGATGGATGTTTTGTTTATAGACGCTCAACCCTAAAAGGGCATATAGCGTCTAATAAGATGTATATTATATGATGATTTTATTTAATGAGAAATTAAAAATATCTAGGATTGATGAGTTCATTTTAAAAAGATAAAGTATCAATGATTTTATGTTATTAAAATACAGATCATATTTTATTAAAAAGTCCGATCTCTTTCAGAAAATCGAGTATTTTTTGAGTTGGCATATTAAAAAGTTCCTTTATATTTTTTACATTAAAATACTTTGTGCGAATATAATTAAATTCAGCACAAGTGACAAGAAAATGTTTGACCGTAAAAGGTTCGTTACAAGGAATGCAGAATGGAGCTTGTTCATTGTTTAAAATATAAGAATGAGTAATTCTAGTGTGTCCAAGTCTACATCTCGTGATTTTTGTTTGTTCTTTTCTGCTGAGATTAGAGAATGTGCATTTGCTGTTAAAATTTGGTTTGATTTCATTTAATTTATTATAAGTTTGTGTTTCCCAAACAGACTGACATTTGTTGTTGATGTATTGACAGACGTTTGATTTAAAGTCGGAGTGAGGAATTTTGAAATTGGTTATTACTAAGGATAATGCAGATTTGGCTTCTGAATCTGCTAATTCATTTCCACGAATATTAACGTGGCTGGGAAGCCAACAAAATACAATTTCTTTTGAAGCGGAAAGATAATAATATTTTTTAAGAATTTGCTGAATTAATGGGTTTCTATGGTGTAAATCTTTAAGAGATTTTAATACAGAAAGAGAATCTGAATAAATGATAAACTGTTTTTCAGACTGATCTCTGATATGGTAAAGTGCAATATCAATTGCCTTGGCTTCGGCGGTAAAAATGGAGCTATTATCAGGTAATCTGATACTGTCAGTAAAATTTGGACTAATAACAGAACAAGCAACTTTCTCATCTTGTTTCGAACCATCTGTATAAATTGACAGGTAATGTTTATAATTTGATTTGATTTCTAAAAATTCATTCTTAAAAATATGCGACTCGACTTCTGTTTTTTTATTTTTATGAAGGTCTAAAATAATCTTTGGAGGGTTTAACGTCCATGGCTCTTTTGATGGAAAACAAAAATGCTGAACATTTTTAATATTGATATTGGCCTCTTCAAGTAACGGTTGTATTCTCAGGCCAAGGGGTTTAATAGCTGTTGGTTTATTATTGTAAAATCTTTCATATTTAGGGTTAAAAACACAATCATGAGCTGAATTACGTGGATTGGCGGCTAATTTAGTAACATATTGAAGAGACAATTTCTCTCTTCTTATATACAATGATGGTTCATTTGATTCAGCGTATAAACTTTCGACGGGGGAAGTACGAAAAGCCCCTAGAGCCAGACGTAAACCTTGGTGATGAATAGTATCCAAAGATTTCAAATAAGATTTTCTTGCGGATCCATAAACTATGGATCCATAATCCAATTTAGATCTAATTAAAGATCTATAGAGATTTAAAAGAACAGTACGATTTCCTCCCCAGTCGGAACTGGAGAGAACTTTAAGAATATCAAGAGCTTTTAAACATTTAGCTTTTAAAGCTTTGATGTGTGGTATAAAAGATAATTTGTTATCGAACAAAAGACCCAGAAATTTTGCTTCACTGACGACTGGAATGGGACTACCATATATGGTGAGATGAGGATCTAAATGTAGCTGACGTATCTGACAAAAATGAACGCATTGAGTTTTTGTTTTTGAAAATTTGAAACCATTTTCTGTTGCCCAATTTTCTATATTATTTAAACATCGTTGTAGTTTGAATTCAATGGTTTCCATATTTTTCGATCTAATAAATATTCCAAAATCGTCAACAAAAAGTGAACAATCAAGGTCTTTCACACATTTAACAATATCATTAATTTTAATGCCAAACAAGGTAGGTGATAAAATGCTTCCCTGTGGTACACCTTGTTCTTGTTTAAATATGTTCGATAACGTATTTCCTATTCGAACATTAAATGTTCGATCTGATAAAAAGTTTTGAATAAAAAGTGGTAATCGGCCTTTAAGGCCTAATTTATGTAAATCTTTCATGATGCCATGTTTCCATGTAGTATCGTAAGCTTTTTCAAGATCAAAAAATACAGCTACGACATGTTCTTTTTTAATAAAGGCATCACGAATAAAGGATTCCAAACGAATCAAATGATCGTTTGTACAGTTATTTTTTCTGAATCCAGCTTGATATTTTGTTATAAGCTGGTTTGATTCCAAGAACCAAACCAGCCTATCATTAATCATTCTCTCCATTGTTTTACATAAACAACTTGTCAAAGCAATAGGTCTGTAGTTAGTAGCTTCAGTATGATCTTTATTTGGTTTTGGTATAGGTATAATCGTTGCTTTACTCCAGTCTTTTGGAAATTTTCCAGTGATCCAAATATCATTTAAAATATTTAATAAAGTTTTTAAAGCGTTATCGGGTAAATGTTTAAGAATTTGATAATGAATGTCATCAGGACCAGCAGCTGTATCGTGAGATTTATTAAGAGCATCTGATAATTCTGAAGCTGTGAATGGTACATTATATTTTTCATGATTTAGTGACGTAAAATTTAGATGCTCTTTCTCTCGTTCCTGTTTTATGTTTTGAAAGGTTTCAGAATAGTTTGCACTAGAAGAGTTTTTCTGAAAATTCTCTCCTAGTGCATTGGAAATATCTTTAGTCGTTGAGCATATATTTCCATTTGATTTAATATGGACATGCTTGTTATTTTTATTTTTGCCAGTAATTTTTCGAATCATGTCCCATATTTTCTTTGCTGGAGTTCTAGAATTAAGTTTGGAGACGTATTGCTGCCAAGATGTTCTTTTAGCCGTTTTTATTGTCTTGCGAGCTTTAGCTCGCATTTGTTTGGCATGGATTAGATTTTCTTTTGTTGGCTGCCTATTGAACTTTCGTAAGGCATATTTTCTTTTATTTATTGAATTTTTAACATCTTTATTAAACCAAGGTCTATTTCTTTTTGAACGTGTCGAGGACTTTGGAATACATTTTTCGGCTACATGAATTAATGTATCAGTAAAAGCTTGTATATCATCTGCTGTTTTAAACATTTCAGGATTTAATTTTTCATTACATAGCTCCATAAAATTCTCCCAGTTTGCTTTATTGAAATTCCATCGGGAATGATGGTCTTCATTTGTCGATTCAATTTCTTCAATTTTAATTGGAAAATGATCGCTCCCATGAAGGTCATCTAAAACTGACCAATCAAAATCTAAGTAAATATTTGGAGAGCATATAGACAAATCTAAAGCAAAATAATTTCTTGTAGGAGAATGAAGATAAGTTGGTTGTTTATCGTTAAATAAACATAGGTCATTTTCTGCAATAAAATTTTCTATTATTTCTCCTTTGTCATTTGTATCCAGACAACCCCATAGTTTGCTGTGACTATTAAAGTCACCTAATAATAAATAAGGACGAGGTAACTGGTTTATAAGATTTTCTAAATCGTGTTTAGAAAATTTACAGTGTGGAGGGAGATATAGAGAACAAATTGTTATGGATTTAGACAGAGTGACATTTACAGCAACAGCTTGTAAATTACTATTTATATCTATCTGTCTATGAGGAACATTTGATTTTACAAGGATAGATGAGCCTCCTGAGGCTTTCTGATTTTCAGTTGCGATATGATTATATAAACTATAATTTTTAAAATTAATATTATCTGTATTCTTTAAAAAGGTTTCCTGGAGACTGTGCCTTATACATAACGGGGTATACATACATCAGAACGGAAAGAAGTGTATCAGATTTTTTTTCTCTGCATATCGGCTGATAATACCTTACAGTGTATAGGTGTACACAGTTTCATGAAGAAATCTTAAACGATTTTAAAATTATAGAGCGGACACGAATTATTAACATTTGAACTTTGACCTTGAAGTGTGACCTCGAACTTCATTGTACAGGATTGATTTACGAGTTATGCACATCGTCTTTGAATGGCAAACATTTGAGCAAAATTTCAAGAAAACAATCTTTCAATCGATGACGGAGATAGGGAACGGACACAAAAAGTTAATGGACAGACGTACGGACGGACGATGTAACGACATAATAAGATCTGTCGTTCGACGGGCTTATAAAAGATAAATGAAGATGTGGAATGATCAGTAGAAATATAATTGAAGATATCCCGGAATGTAAAAATCATCACATTACGAAAACACCCTTATTCAAATAGATAGAAATTTCACCAAAAACGGAAAATTTTCAGATAAAAAGCACTGATATTTTTCATATTTCTGCTCAAAACATAGTTTGTGGGTACTTGTGAGAACCGCCTCGGTGAGGCGGTTCTGACGAGTACCCACAATCTAAAACATAGTTTGTGGGTACTTGTGAGAACCGCCTCGGTGAGGCGGTTCTAACGAGTACCCACAATCTATGTTTTTGAGCAGAAATAAGAAAAATAATGTATACCCCTGTAAACCCCAGTTTTACTAGATAAAAGTGGGGTTTAAGGGGGTCAAAATTATATAGGCATGTTTTCATGATGAAACACAGCCTTCCCAAGGCACCGAAAGAAGAACAGATGACGAACATACAACGGCAAAATAAATGCAACATATAAAACTACCAACGCAAGAACAAAGAAGAACTGTAATAGAGGAACCGCCTTGGAACACCAAGGCCCAGTTGTTCAAAGCGTCGTTAGCTTAACGAGCTCGTTAGTGGTCAAATGTTAACTGTTCTAATAAGTGCAATATCCAATTCACAGACATTTTTGCTGAAAAAATGTGAGTAGCTTTTGCAAATAAAAAGCTACTCACATTTTATTTCAGCAAAAATATTAGCGTATATGTCATATTTAATGATCAAAGTTTTAGCGATACATAAACTAACGACATCGTTAGTTTTGAACAACTGGGCCAAGATATTAAAAAAATGTTCGAATTCGATTTTACAGGGGCTCTGTATACATGGTTAATTTTCTGCCACTTTCATAAGGCAGACAACATTTGTGACTTTAAATTTTGTATTTCTTCACACCGACCCCCTTCTGAAACCAGGTCTACTCAGTCAGAACTCAAAGAACTTGCTCCCAAGACAGATCCTTTTTCAGAAGGGATGTAAAACATATTTTGACAGAGATGTCTCCCCTGAAAGTTTATCAGTTCCCCTTAAATAATAATAATTGTCAATTCACTTGAATAATAATTCAGCCGGGGCACAACATTTCATACAATACTGTATATAAATATGTGCCAAAGGAAGACTCACGTCAGCCTACGCATCCGCGCTGTGTAATCTGAGTCTTCGTTGTCCACTTGAAGACGCTTTTGATCCTTGGTTATCCATAATGCCATGCGAGGACTGATGAGACTGCGCGGGCTGGTCTGAGTCTTCGCTGGGTGCATATGCAATCTGTTATTTAATGGTGTGCCCCGGCTTAGTTGTAAATGTGTAATACCATATTTTCCTCTTCCTCTCTAGAAGGTTGCGGAGTAGATGGACAGCCTATGGCAATTTTTTCTACCGTCATTTTCCGTCTCCTGTGAACTCGCGTTGATACATTAACGTATGCAAATTGAATCAGTGCCAAAAACACAAAGACTAAGCATACGGCCATCCATACATCTATTGCTTTCACATACGACACTTTCGGTAGTGACGCACGAGCACCGGAACTCTGCGTCGTCATGGTGAGGACGGTAAGAAGACCTAGTGAAATTCGAGCTGGAACTGCTTCCACGTCTAGCCAGAAAGAAACCCAGGATAATATGACAATGAGGATACTGGGAATGTAAACTTGGGTAATGAAAAATCCCATGCTGCGATGGAAATGTATTTCGACTTTCACACACGTATAAGACACTGAAATGAAGTAAAAAAAACAAATAGGAAACACTAAATGGCACACAACATAAAACGTGTACTACTATATACAGCTCTCTATCTCTTTTTTCGTATGTGGTGTATATATATAAAGGGAGAAATATGAAATACCACTCGGTTAAGTGAGGTTTGAACCCAAGCCGGCTTCGACGGCAGCGCCTAGCCCTTCAGTCAGGAGACACGACCACTGCACCACTACGCTTGTTAAAAAAACAAGTTTCATGGAACAGTATTATGCTTGATTTATCTGAATAACCCGTCGGATAGGGTATATTTATTTTTTTATTTATTTATTTATTTATCGGCGAGGAATATATTGGGGAACCGGTAACTTATTGTGTATTGTTATTGTGTTTCAGGAGATGATTTATATAAGCTTTTAGCTTTTTATCAAATCCTGTACCATATAACATTATGCGATGTATTTATGTGAACTTAAATGAATAAAATATTGTTTAAACCAACTTATTGTGTAGAAGCAAATCTGAGCGGGCCCCGTAGCCTAGTGGATAAGAGAGTTGACTCTTAATCCATTAGGTTTCTCACCGCTGTGGGTCGAGCCTAGCTCGGGTCATATGTGGGAAAGCCAAGTTCTGCTTACGGATGGTCAGGTGGTTTTTCTCCGGGTACTCCGGTTTTAGCCTACCTTCGATGAACGATCGGCTTGAAATATTCTTGAAAGGGCCGTAAAACCCAAATCAAAAAAAGAAAAAAAAAAGCAAATCCGAGACCCCTGAACAAGAATGCAATCCTAAAGGTAAGAGAACATTTTGATAATTGTGCGAAATATATGCACAACAGATATACAATTTTTCCGTTTTATAAGATGTACACAGAAAGTGCAACATTACGACGGGCAAAAGAAAAATGTTCATAAATGCATTAAAACCAAAACTAAACAGGACACTTTAGATACTGGTGCCATTAGGGTATTCACAGACCAGGACTACTGAAAAGGCAATTACATCAAAAGTGTGTTATGCAAAGAACGTTATCATGACGTTACGTTTTCGTTGCCGCTATTCACTTAACGTCTAGTCATGTTACTGACTTCAATGCTCAAAATAAATTGTTAACTGCTAAACTTCTAAATCAGGGTTTTCGGTACCATACACTCCGCAAGGCTTTTTCTAAAATTTATAGACGTCATTTCGATTTAGTTTTGAATTTCAATGTTTGACTAAAATCTCTTCTGCAACAAGGCCTATCGGAATTTGAAAATATCACATCACGAAAACATGCCTATATAATTTTGACCCCTTAAACTCCACTTTAATATAGTAAAACTGGGGTTTACAGAGGTATACGTTATTTTTCTTATTTTATAAAAAAAAAAACAAAAAAAACATCGATTATGGGTACTCGTTAGGACTGCCTCGCCGAGGCGGTTCTAACGAGTACCCACAATCTATGTTTTGAGCAGAAATTTGAAGAATATCAGAGTTTTAACTGATTTTTTCAGTTTTGAAATTGTCTATACTTTTGAATAGGCCTGTTTTCGTAATGTCTGGGCCTTTGCTCTCCATTCATAGATAATGCAGTATCCCATGATTCTGTTAGCAGACAGTGAGTGCCCTGATCAGACTGGGCAGATAGGCGGGCTGATCTGGGCTTTCGCTGTCCGCATATGGCCGGACACGTTTTCGCATAGTACGGTCCAATTCTTGATGGTGCGTATTTCGTAGACTGCAGACACGAAGCATCCACCGACACAAAAGAAAATTAGTGAAGAAACACAAGAAAAACATAGCCGTCCCAATGCACCACACGAAGGAGGAATGAGTGAAAAAAAATGACAAACAAACGTCGCATATGAAACCATCGACGCAAGAACAAAGAACTACAACAGAGGAACCGCCTTGGAACGCTCAGTAGAAAAAAAAATGTTTACATTTGATACCTTACCATCTAAACATCTATTTGAATTACACCAATGACAAATTATTTTAGTAACATTCCAACTCAGGAGACTTGCACTAGTATTTAACATTATACTTATGACTTATTCATATCAAATTCAAGGCATTTATATAGAGCTAAATTCTCCCAGCGGGAATCTTGTAACTATTTTTTGCGCAAATTTCTTAAGTAAGTTATCTACCTCACGTTTTCAATGTAAACAAGACAGAGTTGGAACTATAAGACCTGATTTTAATTTTTTGAAGATTGTTTTCATTGTAAATCTGAATATAGCCCGACGGAGAGTGATTTGTGGCGTTCACACATAGCTAAAGTCCACAAAAATTAATTCCATTGCTATAATAATGAAATACTCTGTATGGAGCAGAAAGAGAAACAAATTTCATAACATTAGCTGCATGTATCAAATTGTTTACCTCCAACATATGTTTTATCACAGCGACCCGTTGAAATTTCTCCCAGGGAGAATTGTGGAATCCTTAAATCCTTTTTCTTTAGAATGGGTTCTTTTTCGTTCCATACGAATTCTAAAGTGTCCGTGGTGTAGCCATCTACAATGATAAGTTTTAAAATGAAATATGAAAGAGTATAACAATACGGAAACTAATCATAGTAGCAAAACTTTGTTAGAATACGTCATAGAAAATTTAATGCTAAGACATAGTTCCAGATAAGGCGCTTTTCTTCAGTCAAAAAGTACTGATAATTTCTCTATTTTTGCATGATTGATTTAGTTAGGGTTTAACGACACGTCAGTAGTATAGCGACCCATAGCGACAGCCTATACTACTCACGTCAAACCTTATGGATTCTTTATGTCGTCTCCCAGAGAAAGGGAGAAGAGAGATAGCTGATATAGTAAAGATAGTAGAGGAGATGAAAGAGAGGGACAGGGGAGAAAAGAAAACGAATGACAATGAAGAAACAGAAGAAATAAAAACATTCCCCCTCTACCCTTACCTGCTGCAAGGATAGCAGGCCTTGCCCAACTCTAAGCCAATATTAGATGGACGCCCCTGTGACGTAAGATACACGACACCTTTGCCTCACCCAACCAACCCCATATTTCTGCATGAAAACATAAGATATTGGTACTCAATGAAAGCGCCTCAGTAAGGCGCTTCTAATGAGTACCACAGCGTTAGTTGTTTTTGCAGAAAATACGAAAATATTATGTGAATACCCCTTCTTATCTGGAGGTATGTTAAGAGTTTCATAAATCGGATCTACAACAAATTATTTGGCTTAGTATGCCTCTGTTTATAAAGCTACTGTATTAGACCTAATTGTTTAGATAGGAAGACCTGTCTGAGCAAACAAGACCCATCACGAAAACACGCCTAAATAATTTTGACCCCCTTAAACCCAACTTTTATATAGTAAAACTGGGTTTACATGGGTATACATTATTTTTCTTATTTTTGCTCCAAACCAAAGACTGTTGGTTCTCGAGTATCCACAACCTAATTTTTGAACAGAAATACAAAACAAAAAAAATCAAAGTTTATATCCGAAAATTTTCAGTTTTTAGAGGTTAAATTATCTATATATTTGAATAGGCGTGTTTTCGTAATGCTAGATCAGACGTCAAAGAACGCGACTAATCAATGTCAACACTATTTGCCACTTAATCCAGCAGTTTCTAGAAACGTCGACAGGTTTAAATAGACTTGATCATGATAAGGATAATCATGGTTAGGAGGTTAGGTGACCAAATAATTATGTTAATTGTGGTACATACACATATTGACTTGATATATATATATATAGAGAGAGAGAGAGCTCCTTATATCTGCTAGCCAAATGTAAATCCTTTCTGTACTGTTGGCGTTATGTTACTATAAAACATACAAATGCTTTTCATGAAGTAAAAATAAATATCCAGCAATGCATTCCCGAAATTAACATTAAATTTGATGTGTTCAATAAGAACTGTATCAAACAGATGGAATTTTTACATCCTTTAATGTTTCCTAGCACGTATATATCAATGAAATAAGCCACATCGGGCTTTATAAATGAAAGCACATGTTAGAATAAGAAAGTAATCTGCTTATGAAAACGTACATTTGTATTATTAATCGTCTTAACCATATATTACACTTTATTCAAGATGTAAAGATCTAATTCATTATTGAATAGAACTGCATGTATATTATTTTTCTTCGACAAGCATATCTACCGAACAACCATGACATAACATGCGACTTCTTTTGTTTTATTTGACATGTACTGTATTAGCTATTTCATTACTTGATAATACAGATTTTCCGTCACACTGTATATGCATAATATTCATATTAGGGAGAGGAACCAAACAAGCAGACTGCTTTTGTTCTAATCCTATAAAATGTCTTATTTGTTATATGTATACATTAACGTCTTGAAAGGAAATATGATTAAACTAAGGCATCAAAAATGTTAAATAGTGTTACAGATACAACCAAAGATATCACCGACCTATTCACCTTAATAAATTGAATCTTTGAAGCTTTTATGAGGCTTCTACATTCCTTTGCTTCATTCCTGTACTGTTGTTCATTGTCAAATATCTATGAACAACACTGACGGAGCCTAGCTGAACGAAACACGCTTGTCTGTTGCAGAAATAAAAAGGTTCTATGACACCCTACTTTATTCTTAAGATGATATTTAGACTTTTGCACTTGAAATCTTTAATGACTAAGTTAAATTTACAACTTCTAAATGCTTTCTAAAGTTACCGTTGGGCAATAATAATGCTACTACCATTATGTTGTCTTACCACTAGGCCGGTGTCACTGTAGTGGTTTGCTCAAAAGACTTCCACTAACAAAGCAGTATTTTAGCTGCTCTACTAAAGGGCTACCACGTACTGGTGTTCTTTGCCAAATTTGTCCTAAGCACCACTTCTATTTGTTACTATAATTGTTATTATTATTGTTTTATTATTATTATTGTTATTGCTGGTTTTCAATAACAGTACGTTAAATCAAGGCCAAAGTCCCCGCAGCATTATAAGAGGTTTTAAATTTCTTGATCGCAACATATCCATTCATCACTAAGTATGTGTGTAAAGTTTCATGAAAATAGTCTACAGGGTTAAAGAGATTGAGTCCAGAAACAAAAAAAAAGTTGGATACCTCATATGTCAAGATGGCAAGTATTGCCTTTCGTTGTAGCGTCACAATCGTTTAATCAACCTAAGTATGTGTGTGAATTTTCATGAAAATATTCTACAGGGTAAAATAGTTATACATCGAAAATGAAGTATGACGGAAACACGGAACCGCGGACGAAAAGATTGTTAAAATTACCAATTTCCGCCGCTGAAAAATTTCATGATCGCATCTACCTAAGTATACGTTTGAAGTTCATGAAAAAATCCACAAGGTTTAAGAGTTAGGATCCGGACTGAGAGTGTGACGGAACCACGGAAACACAGTTATGGACGATAGGAATGCTACTTTAACCCATGCTCCACTTCGGAAATAATATTTGGCTAGAGCAGATAACTCAAAAACTAAGAGGACAGCGGATGCCTTTTTTGATCGCGACATATCGTCTCATCAAACTAAGTACATGCGTGACTAAATGTTCCATATGGTTAAAGCTTTATATCTCGGATACGACGCTTGGCGGAATCACAGAAACACGGAACCACAAATGGACACAATATTACAATTACAAATGCCCTACGCTTCCTCGCGGGGTGAGCACAAAGACAAAACATTTAAAAAATAGTACCATACGTACAACTTTCTATTTCAACCACGCAATGCTGAGAATCCATAGGGTATTTCCGCAAATCAAAGTTGCACTTCATAGTTGCAGATATCCTACAAACAGAATATGTATCAGTAATTATAAGTGTTTTTAGATTTGGTCTTCTTATAAATACCTTTTGAGCCGAGTAACATTATTTCTTACAATATTGCATGTGCGCCCACCACCTCCTCCTGCCAACCCAATCCCACGTCAAGACACAGATCAGTCCGTGCATCCCCCGAGACTTATCAGTGTATTCGTTTTCCGTCAGAAGACACTTCTGATCCTTGCTTACCTACAGAGTGTTCTTTGGAGACTGATCAGACTGTGCAGATGCACATATTGATCTGAGGCTTTGCTGAGCGCTATCTATGCGATCTTGTAGAAAGTGGAGTGGCCCGGCTCAATTTTTATTTTTTTATTTTTTTACTTGTAGTTGATGTTTTTTGTTTTTTTTTGGTTTTTTTTGTTATTATTCACAAAAATAAATGTTATAATACTCATACGAAGCTCCTCCACTTCTAATGATTATCCACAACATATGTTTTCATTGAGACATACAAGTTATTTAGCTGGACAGTTATCTTTCTTAGCCTATGTTGCACATTGCATTTCTACGATAAATAATGAAAAAATAAAAAAAAAAAAAAAAAAAAAAAAAAAAACAACATGAAACCGTGCTTGTTCGCTCCGAATTGATTGATAATAATAAGTTTAGAAACACTTCTGCAAATAAACTAGTTGACACATTTAGAAAAAAATATTGGGAAATCCTATGTTTCAGAAGAATTAAAAAGACCCACAATAAAAATAAAGGGTATAAAATAGAGATTATGCGATCGACTGAATGCTATGCATTCCTCCTTCATTTAAAGACGGTAGGTCAGGTTTCAGACTCACAAGGTGGCAGGCTCGGTGGCAGGCATATCTATAACTTGCATTAGAGGTTGATGTCTGACTCTCTATGGTTCAACTATTGGTTTTCAAGAGTTCTGGCTATCAGTGTCTGAGGTGTTTGCCAAACGTCCTCATGCCTGGTTCATGATTTAATTTGATTAACACGTTTTTCTCTGATGTTTCAGTGACTAAATTAGGGAGCCTCAACGCGGACCGAATAATTTGTTTTATAGTCTTTACAACATTTGAACAATTTGAAACTAGGATGAAGCGTTGGCACCAGTAAGATCGATATAAAAACCCGCTCAGCCCTGGTTCTTTTATCTACTGATCGTTCTAGGGAGGTGCTTCTAGTGTTGTTCGTTCTTTGTAGGCCTTGCAGCTGTTCGCCGTTGGTCAAGACGAAAACATACCTATATAATGTTGACCCCCCTTATACCCCTCTTTTGTATAGTAAAACTGGGTATATATTATTTTCCTTAAAAACATACATTGTGGTACTCGTTAGAACCGCTTCGGCGAGGCGGTTCTAACGAGTACCCACAATCTATGTTTTGAGCAGAAATATAAAACAAATATCAGGATTTTTTATCTGAAAATTTTCAGTTTTTGGTGGTGAACTTTTCAATATATTTGAATAGGTGTGTTTTCGTAATGCTTTTCCATGTTGTGTCCTAATTTTTGTCTTATTGTTTTGTTCTAGTTTATCTACCCTTCCTCCAAATGTCATTGGTAGGCTATGTTTTGTAACTGTAGCTCTTTCTTGAGTTGTTTACTGTTAAAACTGAGAAAAATCTAACAATTCGCGTAATAGTACCCCTGTATACCCTCGTTTTTACCATAAATAAGGGACATATTGAGATCTGTATTACATAGACGTGTTAATTTTATGGCCCAAAAGCATTTTTTATGCAAGATAAGGCTTATATAAGTTTGATGAAACACGACGAAGTGCAACAGAAGAAACAGTGTTCCTTAGTAGCAGCCAATCTGTTTGGAAGAGACGAGACCGTACCTTTGACTATATACTATCCTTCCTCCTGGATATATGTGCATAAGCTTATTGGGTACTGTCACTTTATGTACTTCGGCTTTCTTCTCCGATGGAAAGAAGAGATCAGGTATCCAAACTTTATTCATTAGTGTATAATCCAACTCCAGAAGAACAAAACCTGGTAGAGGCTTGTATGATAGTCGAGTGTCGTTCCAGACCTGACGGACAAACATGCCCATTGAAAAGTCCTGCAAATAAAGCCTATACACGTTGACTTTGGAAATAAATAACATCGAATAACGAAAATAGAAATTTCGGTTTAACTGAGACTCTTCATTTGGCAGCAATGTAGTTTTAGGGCTGCATACGTCTCCTAGAGCCGGATGAAGCGGAATTCCATTTTCCGAAATGCAGGAATGGGCTTAATAATCCCATGTAAAATAAATGAAGACGCATCTAGAAAAAAAAAACAAAAAAAAAAAACAAAAAAACGAGATAAGTTACGAAGAAAAGTAGCCAGTTGTTTGCAATTTTCCAGTATTAAAATAAAGGCTCTTAAAACAAAGTTCACTTTACATACAGAATTCTGACAGTTTCTTTGTCAAAGGCACACCACATTCTATGTACAATGAAACGCTGGGAACAGGGACGACGTCTAATTTCACCGCTGTGCGCACCTTTCTCGCACGACAGCTTCGTTTCGTCATTTAGACATACCGCAATATAAATATGTAATGGCTGTTGAGACAGAAAATATTATTATCAACTGAAATAGCTTGCTTGATTTTTGCGTCTTTCGCTTTACCATTTGTTCATAGTTCTTTTAAATTTGACCGTTAAATATTTCTCTACCATTGCTTTATTTACTCAATCATAACATGCTGTCATGCTGTACGATTTCAAAAACGAGCTTGTATGCCTGACAGTTATGACATGCATTTATTTTTATACATTTGTTGTTTTCAATTTATGTCCACTGTGATATTGATATGACTTTGTCGAAAAACACTGCACTATGATAAAGCATGGCACTAAATGATACATAACGGTACCACGACTGTTTGGCTGATAGTTCAGGGGAATTGATACCTTTTTTAAGGAATTCACTACTCATTACGAAAACACGCCTATTCAAACATATAGAAAATTTCACCTCCAAAAACTGAAAATTTTCAGATAAAAAACGCTGATATTTTTCATATTTCTGCTCAAAACATAGATTGTAGGTACTCGTTAGAACCGCCTCGGCGAGGCGGTTCTAACGAGTACCCACAATCTATGTTTTTGAGCAGAAATAAGAAAAATAATGTATACCCCTGTAAACCCCAGTTTTACTATATAAAAGTGGGGTTTAAGGGGGTCAGTATTATATAGGTATGTTTTCGTGATGAAGCAAAGATTCAGCTCAGTCCGCGCAATTTTCATTTTTTGGTGGTAAAATTGTCAGTATATTTGAATAGGCATGTTTTCGTAATGGCATGTCAGTCAGTGCAGCCTCTCCGTTTATATTTCCTCTCGGTGTTAGACCAAATCTTTAGTTTAGTTAGATAAAATATGAGACGTATGCAGGAAATGCTATACAATTCCCCGAGGCACCAAAAGAACGAGAGATGAGGAACAGACTATGATAAAGCAAACAAAACATATGAAACCACTGACGCACAAACCAAAGACTGTAACCGAGAAATCCAATGGTCAGTAGAAACATTACTGTTGAGTCTAAACTGGTTTTGTTTGCGTGAAACCTCGCTCTGAATACTGATGCAGCTCTAAGTTACAAGCATATGTTCTGTCCGCATAAAGGGTCCACTGCCTCATCTGTGATATATCACAGTGAAACAAATAATCACGCTATGATGAAATAAAGCAAAAGGTCTCAAAATATTTATTTCACAAGATATATATGTGTACAGATATAATACTGTAACAATACAAAATAAAGGAGCAGAACGAAACCATTGATACTTACTTAGAATTTCTCCTTAATAATATCAGCCGTGAAAGCAGACGAAGATAATGTATATATATATAGTTTGAATTAATAGAACTATGTCTTAAAGATTGCACATATGCATTCATTATTACGAAAACGTTCTACTCAACATCACTAAAACGTTCCTATATAATTTTGACCCTCTTAAACTCCATTTTTATATAGTGAAACTGGGGTTTACATGGGTAAACATTATTTTTCTTATTTTGCTAAAACAACAGATTGTGAGTACTCATTAGAACCGCCTCGCCTAGGCGGTTTTTACGAGTATCCACAGTCTATGTTTTGAGCAGAAATACGAAAATATCAGATGTTTGTCTGAAAATTTTCGTTTTCTTTTTGTGGTAAAATGTTCAGTATATTTGAATAGGCATGTTTTTTGTAATGAGTAACGTGATCTGAAGGTATCGGGGATGTTCCTACATCTCAACCGCCGAGGCGGTTTTAACGAGTACCCACAATCTATGTTTTGAGAAGAAATGTGAAGAATATCAGAATTTTATTCTGAAAACTTTCAATGTTTCAATATACAGTAGACTCTTTCTCGTTGTCTCGAACTCGCTTTTCTCGAATAACCGCTTATCTCGAAGTGAAAATCTGGTCCCTGCCTTAACATGGAAATCTAACAACAGGTAAAAAAAAAAATATTGTGGAAAAGAAGAGAAATTGCTCCAAAAGAGCAATTTCTCCTCTTTTCCACAATGTTTTCAATATATCTCTAACTTCAAGAGTCCAAAAGCATATATATTTGTTAGATGTGGTTGTTCGAATTATTTTTCCTCAATTCTGCAAATCTGCTATGTCGAGGTACGGATATCTCAGAGCGTCCCTTGGAATTCGAGATATCGAGAGTCGACTGTATTTGAATAGGCGTGTTTTGTAATGGTTTCCTTTGGCGCACATGTCAGAAGATGCGTTTTCTCAAACTGCGATTCTTATAAGTCTTCGTAGATACAAGCAGAGAGAACTGGTTCAGATCAGCGAAGCCGCATAATCCGATAAATGCTTTATCTATATACAATGTCTGAGTCACAACTTGAAGAAATGTTTGCATCCTTGGCTATCCAAAGTCCGCACATATACGACAAGGATCCTTGCCTTAATTTACCGACAAGCCGTACAGTATTTACCTTAAGTCAGGCCTGAGCAAACAATGTAGATCCAGCGATCTGTGGTGTTTCATCAGGATATACTCTATTAGACACACTGGGAATCACAAAAATGCCCCTTTATATATAATTGTGGGAAACGCCTTAAGTGTATCCAGTCCCCATACGTCAGGCCTGAGAAAATTGAGTAGATCATACTGTTTGCTACTCATTCGTCATTTCTGGACATATCAACAACTATTACAAGAACGCAAATATAACAAGAACGCAAATGTAACAAGAACGCAAGTGTAACGAGATCTGTAACAAGATCGGAAGTGTAACAAGATCTGTAACAAGATCGCAAATATAACAAGAACCCTAATGTAACAAGATCTTCAACAAGATCGCAAATGTAACAAAAACGTTAAATGTAACAAGAACGTCAAATGTAACAACAACGTAAAATATAACAATAACGCAAAACGTAACAATAATGCAAAATCTAACTTCACATTCACAATGTTTTTACAGAAAATCCCTTTTGTTAACTATTGATGCATAATGTTGTTCAAACTACACGCGCTGGCACATAACCATGACGTCAAAATAAACAATGGTTCTCTCCAGTATGATTGGACGATGCCGAGGTTACGACGTCAACGAAGCTGTCCCGCGGTTAATAAGAAAACTGCGTGCAGTCGTTTTCATGTTCCAATTTTTGCCCTCGAAGCAGACTTTTCAGCAAATAATGGATGGAAAATAATATACATAAGTAATAAAGGCAATTTATTTAATGTTTATTGAAGTATGAACAAGATTAGGTCACGAGCAAAGTTTACATGGGCTGCTTTGAGGTTCACTTACGTTGCTCGTGACCCGATTGTCTTCGTACTTCAATGAACATCAGCAAATTCACTTTCATTTCTTAAATTACGACGCAAAGCATATTAAACAATGCAAAATGTAAGAACAACGCAAATGTATCAAAAACACAAAATGTGATAACAACAGAGAATGTAATAAGAACGCAAAATATAACACAACGCAAAATATATCAACAAAGGAAAATGTCACCATAACGCAAAATGTAACAACAGCGAAAATGTAATAACAACGGCAAATGTAACAATAACGCAAAATGTTAAAATGGACTTCCTGATATTTTAGGACGTGTATGATCAGGAATTAATGTGTTCGAATATTTAGTGTAACACGATTTAACTTTATGTCTGTACTTACCATGTTACTTTCGCTGATTGTATCAATACTGATTATGTATAACTGTACTTGGACATGGACGGGATGACCTGGAAATATTTACATTATAACGGAGCAATTATCATAATCACACAGCGCATTTACCCTAAATATTCGGGCACCTTAACTCCTTACCATATTTTTCTCTAATTATCAGTCTATTTTACTGTTCATTGATGTATCTAGAAATCGCAGGATGAATGACAAATAGTGTAGACCAAGATCAGACGCCGCATGTATGCGGCGTCTGATCTGGATCTGAACTATTTGCTCAGCTCTTTCCTTGCGGATACAAAAGATACATACGGTTGCATTTTTTTCAGACGATGGGTCTGATCCGACGCAATTCATACTTTGCAAAACACTTGTTGTTGCTGTTATTGCTGTTGTATTGTGCCGTTGCTTTCAGTTTGCACAAACATGTGTGCCTGCTTTTATATTGTAGTGAGCTTGACACTAACTTGAACGTAAACGTTCTGCATTTTGAAAAATAGAATGCATCTACTAGTCTAGCGGTGCTCCAAACCTCTCTCAAATCCAAGTGGCCAGTAAAAATGTAGTGTTGACAGTGGGAGTCTTAAAGATTAGATTCCTGTAGTTTGTATAAATCATTGTTTAGAGATCTCTTCATTCGGAAACCTATCATAACCTTTTTAATTTTCTTTCAGAATTGTAGCAGACGGCAATCATATGTATAGTTTTGTTTTGTTTTGTTTTTTCAGAGTGGCTATTTACAGTCAACTGTAAATAGCCATAAAACGTTAAATTGGTTATTTACAGTCAATTGTAAATAGTCAAAAACAAAACAAAACAAAAAAAAAAACGTTAAATTTGCTGTATACAGTTGACTGTAAATAGCCAAAAACGTGAATTGTCCATATATTTTCATCGCATTGTCGCCTGTCGTAATTTTGAATTTCACTGTAAGGGGAGCATTATAACACATTGGGCGATGTCTGCGCGACAGTTATCTCTGTTCTAGGAAAATGTGATACAAACCCTTATACTTCAGAAAAAAGTAACAGAAAATGTTTCAGCATATGATAAAGGTATATTATAAATGTGGTAGAATTTATTGCAAAACCGTACTAAATCTAGTGTGTTGAAAACATGCATGTTGTTGTACTTAACTTTTTTTTGTCAAGACTTAAAGCCATGTTTTTGAAGGTAAATTGTAACATAATGTTGGTACATAAAATTAAAAGATATCTAAATGCCGAAAGACTGCAGGGAACCAAGAACTTTTTTGTGAGCTTCATCTTCACAAATTTAGCTTTTCCAATATAGCAGTGTAAAATATCATACACGGTTTCTTCTAGAATGCAGCGCTTAAAATCTGAATAGCCTTTACCACACACATGACTAATTCAGCAGACGACATACTGGTAAAATATTTTAATATGTCGTCTGCTAATAATTTTACCCAGAGTGCTAAGCGATAAATACTTCCAAAATGATAACCCAACAACAGGTTTCCATATATTCATCTCTTACATGACATTAGACTTAACCTCTACATGTACCATTCTCTGGTTTAATTCAGCAGATCTAGGAAAATAGGATTTTACATTTCATGCAAATTGTCTCGATCTGACTCAATTTGCATGGAATGTCAAAAATGTCAAAACTCTTTTCTTTTTTTTCAATATGCCTTCTGCTGAACATATTTACCCAGAGTGCAAAACGTTAACGTTGTTAACAGTTTCCTGAAGTTGGTAATTGAACAGTCCTACTATAACGCTGTAAATTTCCCTACCGTATTTACCATTAAGTATTCAAGCCGACAGTCCTAAGCAAACAGTTTAGACCCAGATCAGATGCTACAAAACGCGCCGTCTGATCAGGCTCTGTTTGCCACTCACCCAACTTTTTAGACAGATGAATAGGTAAAAATACTGATTTGTTCAAAATTTTAGGATACTTATGGTATGGAGTTAAAGTTTTCAAATACAATCGACTCTCGTTATCTCGAATTCAAAGGGACTCTCTGAAATACTTCGAGATATGCATACCTCGACATATCAGATTTTCAGAATTGAGGAAAAAATAATTCGAACAACCACATTTAAACAAATTTATATGTAACTGACCTCTTGAAGTTGGAGATATATCGAAAATATTGTGGAAAAGAGGAGAAATTGCTCCTTGGGAGCAATTTCTCCTCTTTTCCACAATATTGTTTTACTTGTTAGATTTTCATGTTTAGGCAGAGACAAGATTTTCACCTTGAGATAAGCGGTTATTCGAGATAAGCGAGGTCGAGTTAATGAGAGTCAACCGTGCATAGTGTAAGTATGGTATCGCCACTCATCTATCTACAAAAAGTGTAAAAAAAAAGCCCTTTCTGATAGCAGTATCATTAAGTCAGGCTCTTAATTTAGTTATAAAACTGTGGTTCAGGATCATAGCAAACTTAAACTTTCAGAGATTTTGCTGCCATTGTTCAAACCGAAATAACGTTCGCAGATAGAGACATGTTTACCTACTTTTAAAGGCTCCATATCCCTCAAAAATAGACATTTTATTGTCCAAGAAAGGTTTAATAAATTGATACATGGTATTAATACAATCATAAAATGTGGCACCTGATAGCCTGTAAAATTTCAGTTAGTCTCTCATTCTTGAAATGAAATGATTTTTTATCGTATCTCTGAATTAATGTTGCCAACATTAATTCAAATATATGATAAAAAATAATTAATTTTTGATTCAGTTCAAAAACGAGAGACTAACTGAAATTTTACAGGCTGTCAGATGCTGCATTTTATGATCATATTGATACTATATATCAATTTATTAAATCTTTCTTGGATAAAAACGCTTTTTTGGGAGGGATATGGAGCCTTTAAAGAAAAGAATTTACTCCCTCTTTTCTCCCAAGTTGACTCCAAATGAGATGTGAGGTACATATTTCCAAGTTGAAATTATTTCCTTTCCACATGTTTTCATTCCCCTGACCCTGACGCTTTACAACAGTGTATTCAAAGGTTAAAACTATGCAGTTTTAGTCATGGGTGGTATTTGGAAGGGTGCAGGAGATATGCATTATGAAAACACGCCTATTCAACTATATTGAAAATTTTACCACCAAAAAAATGAAAATTTTCAGATAAAAAATTCTGATATTTTTCATATTTCTGCACAAAACATAGATTGTGGGTACTCGTTAGAACCGCCTCGACGAGGCGGTTCTAACGAGTACCCACAATCTATGTTTTGAGCAGAAATAATAAAAATAATGTATACCCCTGTAAACCCCAGTTTTACTATATAAAAGTGGGGTTTAAGGGGGTCAAAATTATATAGGCATGTTTTCGTGATGCCAGTCTAGTGTTGCAAGGCAATGCACAATATACTGAGCTTTTCAAACATCCCCAGAATGCATTTTTTTTTTATTGTCATCGTCATCTTTTAATTGTCTCCGGAGGAAATGTCAAGCAGTATTTTCTGTGAACAAAAAAATAAACGTATTATTAATTTTCATCTGCACCTTAAATTAATTATGTCTAGGTTATTTGAAAGCATACACGAGTTCCGACACTTTGAACAATTGCCCACCTTGCATATTAAGTTGTATAACATTCGTCTCTATCTAAGCAAAAAAAAAAGATGCACCACGGCATTTCTCACAAGATGAATAAATAACTGCTTTGTTTTCTATTTCCTCGCGCTCATTAATACTGCAAGAATACTGCAGCGATCTCTCAGCATGCGTATGTACTCATATTTATGAGTCAATAAAATAAAATCAATTCTTTCGTCAAAGAAAATGCGTGCTTATGGATTCATAAATAATAGAAATCATGTTCATTGTACTGTTGCACAATCGGAAGACTTACAATCAGACTCGAATTTTTGTGATACTTTATGTAACTGCAATGTTTCCTTGATAAGGCTGAGGAACCTATGTGCTTCCTAATTTTGAGCTTCATCAGGATTAAAGGCGGGGCCTATCCAACACACACACACACACACACACACACACACACATACACACACACACAGTCTTTATTTCTGACACTTCTATGACGGTGCTTCTGTTGCAGCTGTGTGTGTGTGTGTGTGTGTGTGTGTGTGTGTGTGTGTGTGTGTGTGTGTGTGTGTGTGTTTTTGTGCAACTGTGCCGTTGTGTCGTGTCTTGTCCTTCTGTGCCTCGAAAACATTACGAAAACACGCCAATTCAAATATATTGAAAATTTCACCACCAAAAACTGAAAGTTTTCAGATAAAAATTCTGATATTTTTCAAATTCCTTACCAAAACATAGATTGTGGGTACTCGTTAGAATCGCCTCGCCGAGGCAGTTCTAACGTGTTACCACAACCTATGTTTTTGAGCAGAAATAAGAAAAATAATGTATGTTTTTGAGCAGAAATAAGAAAAATAATGTATACCTCTGTAAAACCTAGTTTTACTATATAAAAGTGGAGTTTAAGGGGTCAACATTATATAGGCATGTTTTCGTGATGAGACGGTGCTTCGTGACTAGGCCTCTTCTGGGTAACTTCATTCATATTTCTGAGAAAGGACAGCCGGTGCTAATCATACGTATTTGACCTTGATCTATTTTTTCTAGTTCACTGACTTTGTTTGGTTTTTCTCCTTAGCTGTAAATGTTATGGTCTTTATGTTATGACTATAGCACCGTAAGGGACGTCAGAATCTTATAGACATGATAAAACAACATTACAAACGGATTCCATTAGTGGCATGCACCCAAAGGTGCGCTTCGTTGTCTTCTGATAACCTTTGTTGTACTGATGTTATGGTTCATACTCGTCAAATTGATGAAAGTAGTTTGTCATATATGAAATGCCAATGATATGTATTGTTAAACTATGAATTAAACATTTAGAAAATATTTTTTTATGTTTATTTATATCAAACGAATTATCCATTTGCTGTTTAAAATGTATTTTATTTTGCTAACCAGACTGAATATTTTGAAACTGACATTAATTTAAAAGCCACTAGCACTCCAGCCAACAGATTCCCAAGTGTAGGTCTATTTGTGGGCAGTAAAAGAGGGCGGAGCTTATAGGTAGCATGGCATATTGACATATTGTAAGATAACTTTTCAACAAATATGGACTTTTTTTTTCACAAATATTACGAAAAATTAATTATTGAACTGAATCTAGATGATTATAATTGAAATAAGAGCAATTATAATTTCTACGTGACGTCATACAGTCTTAATGAATAACAATGAGGTGCGCGTGAGAGAACTTTTCCAGCTACAGATACGTGAAAAGTAGTTAAAAACATCTTCAGAAAAAATTATTTACATGTAACTAGTACAGTATACAACGGTAATCTATCGAATGACACTCGGTTACATTACATAACTATCAAGATGCCTTTTAGTACAAAGGAAAGGTTCAAGGGAGACATTTCTGTCAAAATTGTTTTGTTTCCATTCTGAAAAGTGGCCTACCCTAATAGGAAAAAGAAATGTTCAATTTCTGAGCAAATACTTTCCTTTAAGAGTACATCCTTTTCTGAAAGGGATTTGCGCGTAGTATAAAGCAAACAAGAAGACACAAAAGTTTTCTCCTTTGTTGAGCTGAAAATCTATCAAGTACAACAAGGTCCCTTCAACATTTACTTACATAATGCGTAATGCATGAAAAGGGACAGTGTGCATTTTACGGACAATGTAGATCCAGATCAGCGTGCGCATCTTTGCAGTCTGTTCTGGGTATTTTATGTTAATAGACATATACTACAGTATACAATGATTCTTTAAGCGAACAACGAAGACCCAGATCAGCCTGCGCTTATGTGCAGGCTGATCAGGGCCTGCGTTGTCCGCAAATTACATAAGGGCCTTTTTCGTGCGTTGTGCATTATGTGTTTCCAATTTCCTTACCAGTTTCGGCATTTGGTGGCACCTGACCGCTGTAGCGGCTGCTGTTAAATAAACTGTCAATAAGTTTCTCCCTGAAATGAAAAATTAAACAAAAGTTTGTTATCACATTTATGTCTATGGGACTCTAGTATCTCTCTCTTTGTACAGATTCATTTCCAATTTAAGGGGTGTCTTTTTTTTTTATAATGTAGTATTTATTACACAAATTCTTGTACTTAAGGCAAACAGTGTTGACTCTGATCGGACGCTGCGTTCTAAGGCGGATGACCTGGGTCTACATCATTTGCCAAAGTCCATTTATAGGACGCTTATAATAAATGGGTTAGTTATTGAAAGGACAAATGCGTGTAAACACTTAAATAAGCATAGTACAATCAGTTGCTATGGCAAAAACAAGCCAGCGTTATCCGTCTATGGACAAATTCAGCAGATGGCAAACTGATGAAGGCTCTTTTGTATTCCCAAGAAAATGAGGGTTGACGGTTAATGCCAATAATAAACATTTTAGACTGTTGTCTGTTGAAATTCATACCAGTGACCTATAAGATACATTATCTTGTAGGTCACTGTTCATACCTAACTAAACAAGCATTCTAGGCAAACGCACGACGTCGTTACAACGTCGCTGCAACGTAAAGACGTTGCAGCGACGTTGTAACGACGTTGTTGCTACGTTGTGTGTTTGTTGGGATTGATGTGAATGGATTCACCTGAAGATTTTCCAGTTATTTTTTAAAGAAAACTTTTATTTTTTGTTCCCACGCATTTAAGCAAATGGATATACATGGTAGACATTACGAAAACACACCTATTCAAATATACAGAAAATTTCACCTCCGAAAACTGAAACTTTTCAGATAAAAAAAAACTCTGATATTTTTCATATTTCTGCTCAAAACATAGATTGTGGGTGTGGGTACTCGTTAGAGTCGCCCTGGCGAGGCGTTTCTAACGACTACCCACAATCTTTGTTAGAACCGCCTCAGTGAGGCGATTCAAACGAGTATCCACAATCTATGTTTTTGAGCAGAAATAAGAAAACAAATGTATACCCGTGTAAACCCCAGTTTTACTATATAAAAGTGGGGTTTTTAGGAGGTCAAAATTATATAGGCATGTTTTCGTGATGTTTTCTGCCACTGGTTGAAAGGGAGACAACTTTTGTGGCTTCTTAGTGGCTTTCCAGCGCGCATAGCTATTTCTTGAAAGGGTATACTCTGGAAGAGAGAATATTCTCCCAAGGAGGGCAAATTTGTCCCTTATATATTAGATCCTTTTGAGAGGGGTGGAAAAGCTAAAATAAGCTTAATGGCATAAACGCTCCTAAAATGTTTCCATTTCACTTAGATTCTAGGTTTCATGAAATAAACTGCTATACGAGTAAATTGAGAAAATTTTCTTTATAGGTAGACTTTCCAGCCAGCCGACCAGATGATATCTCTGCATAAGTGTATTAACGGGTAATATAAGTGGTTGGAACCTTAGCTAACATGGCTGATAAGAGGTATCAAACTCCTATGCCAATGATTTGTTTGTGTTGAGGTTTTACGGCCCAGTCAACCCAATGGGGTTATGTTTACTGGGCAGGCTTAGTCCTCTGAGTGGTTAACCAGTATTGTGCATATTCTTTCACATGCCCTTCTTGAATCAGCGGAAGGGAGAGAATGACCGTAGAAAATATTTCACGATCAATCTCCACGAAAGAATGTTGCCGACCTCGGCGGGTTTTAAACCCGCAACCTCCTGGTCTCCAGTCGGACGGGGCATCCAAATGAGTCACCGAGGCCGGTCCTATGCCAATAAACCAGGAAATAAACGGTTTACACTATTGAGCTGATAAGACTTATCAGTCATTTTTCAAGTAAACTCTTATAGTCTACACTAGCCAATCGCAACCATGCAAGGAGATTTCTCTACTTTGTGGGTCAAATAAAACTCTACGTTTTATAGTCAATGTCTGCATTAAGGATCTTGCTGAAGCTGGTTACTTATACCTGACTCGTTCACCAAACCCCTATGTTAAATTCAATTTGACTCAATTCTTTAATAAGATTGACAATACAGTTTAGAGCATTTCATACAAACGCAAACATGATACAAATACACTGCAATTACCATAATTTAGCATTCCCTGTGTTGAACCACGAAAGATCCGAACAAAACCATAAAATTGGTCACCAGTCCTCTGGTAAGAGACTTAGATAGGCACTGACATAAGACTCGGAGACCCAACACACCGCCTTGCAATTAAGAAAGACGGCAAAGTAATCAGTAACGATGTACTTTAAGTAAGCAGTCTGTCGCAAAGCATCTATGACATATCAAGTTCGTTAATAATGCTTTAGCATTGTCCTACAAAACTCAAATCCCCTCCTTTCCTTCACCCCCCCCCCCCCCCGGCACCCCCACAACGTTAAATGAGAACTAATACTCGGTGAGGCGGTTCAAACGAGTACCTACAATCTATTGTTTAGAGCAGAAAACTGAAAAATATCAGTTTTTTATCTTAAAATTTTCAGTTATTGGAGGTAAAATTTTCTATATATCTGAATAGGCGTGGCGTAATATGAAGTTCAGTAGGCTAAGTCTGATCAATTATTTGTACAAAATACGCATGAATATTAAGAAAGTCATCTAGGTATCTAGAAGTAGAATTGAAAGCTTCAGTATTAGCTTGACTTTCGTGATAGAGAGACGACATGAAGTTTCTGTCATTTAAAAAAAAAAAAAAAAAAAAAAAAAAAAAAACTAAAAACTAATCCTCAACAATTTATTTCCTTCGGAATACCAAAACTTTGCCCATAAAGCTTAATGCCATATCCAATGCATAAGAAATGCAAATTAAGAGTTAACAAACGTTTTGATCTGACCATAAGATGTATTCTCTTTGCTCCTCAGATTTTATTACGAAAACACGCTTATTTAAATATATAGAATATTTCGCCTCCAAAAACTAACAATTTTCAGATAAAAAACTCTGATATTTTTCATATTTCTGCTCAAAACATAAAGTGTGTGTTATCGTAAGGACCGCCTCACCGAGGCGGTTCTAACTAGTACCCACAATCTATGGTTTTGAGCAAAAATACGAAAAATGATGTGTACCCCTGTAAACTCTAATTTTACTGTATATAAAAGTGGGGTTTAAGTGGGGTCAACATTATATAGGCATGTTTTTGTGATGAAAACAACAGATCGGTAGGCATGTTTTGGCTGTTACAGGAAGGGAAATACATACAAAACATACATGTACAATACATACAAAACAAACACATCTAGTCCTTATATATAAATAAAAGGAAAACTTTCAAGAATTTAGAGAGACAATTAAGATTACTGTGGATTTGCGTACATGACTGGTAGATAAATCAGAAAAACAGTTTACGTTTGTTGGATTCATGTACAGTTATGGATATACAACTGCAAGCAAGCATTTTCAGATAAAATGCACAAACAAGACAGAAATTGACATTTAAATTATCAGAGGCTAGAAGAGTCCTCAGTGAAGATAACTAGGTAATACCACTATTACGGAGCAAGCCTTCTCGGGGTACCAAGAGAAGAAAAGATGAGGAAAAACTAATCACAAAACAAACGTCACGTAAGAAACACCGACGTATGAACAAAGAAATGCAAGAGAGGAGCCCCCCATCACGAAAACATGCCTGTATAATGTTGACCCCCTTTAACCCCACTTTTATACAGTAAAACTGGGGTTTATAGGAATATATATTATTTTTCTTATTTCTGCTTAAAACATAGATTGTGGGTACTCGTTAGAACCGCCTCAGCGCGGCGGTTCTAACGAGTACCCACAATCTATGTTTTAAGCAGAAATATGAAAAATATTACAATTTTTTATCTGAAAATTTATCCTTTTCTTGTTGTAAAATTTTCAATATATTTGAATAGGCGTGTTTTCGTAATGCTTGGATCTGTCGGTATAGAATCTACTGAGGGTTGTTTAAACAGTTTTATTCGCGCGAAACCTCATATTCAGTTCTGATGCAGCTCCAATTACAAACATATATTCAGTCAGCACAGGGGTCATCTACCTCATCAGTAAAACATCACAGTTAATCACATATAATCACAAATGTGATTAAAAAAGCAAGGGACCGAGGTTATAAAACATTTTTCATGCTCAACTCAGCTGAGCATGAAATTTTCTCTGCTAATAAATATGAAAATGCCAACAAAAATTGGCATTTACATATTTATTAGCAGAGAAATTTTTATGTTCAGCCATGTTTAGCAAAAAGGAATTTGAACTTATTAGTAATTTGAGATTTATTAGCAGGACAAATTTCATGCTCAGCTGAGTTGAGCATGACCTCGGTGTCAGATCATAAGAAACCCAAACTTTATTTTCTCATATCTATAATGATAAAAATCGTCTGTTGCTTTTGTAATTAGCACTTTAAGACTTGATTAATATGGGAGACTAAAACGACTAACGTTTTACCTCTGTTTAGAACCCTCAGTTTCAGAATGCCCCCTGAAAATAAAGCGTTACAGAAGCAGAAAGAATAAAACAAAATATTAAACTCTTTCTCGCAAAAGAAGCTATTAAAGACAAAGAAGTGCAAACTAGCAGCGAGACAAATGTTTATCTTAAAAGTAAATTTACTGTTGTTGTTGGTATTGTCCTTGTTTCTGTTTGTTTGTTAATAATCATCATCCGAGCAGTTTGATCAGGTCTATGTTGTTTGCCATTAGACACATTTCAGGTGCGTTAATGTGTCCAAATATCAATATAGTAAGAAGTTTACTTTATGGAAAACCTTCAGTCTGGAAGAAGGAAGCAATTTGGACGAAATGACACATTTGCTCTACTAAAAATAAGAAAGCTATGTTACAACGCAAAATGTAAACATGTAGAACTTTTCATTAGATGATTAAGTTAAAGCTTGAAGTGTATATAAGATGAAAGATGTAGTGCAGTGTAGGCCCATATCAGATGCAAATGGTTAGAGTCTTCATTGACTGCAATAACATTAACAATTTACAATAACATAAGTAATTAAGTCAATTTATACATAATAACACATAATAACAGTCGAACCTCAATGGCTCGAACATCTTTGGGACCACGGAAATTTGTTCGAGACATGGGTCACTGAGGGTTAATCATGGCACCAGCTCAGGAAGCAAACAGCGATAATTTAGGGAAATCTTTTCGATTTTCTACACAATGATTGTATGTTGAGTGTACTCATTAGAATCGCCTCGATGAGGCTATTCTAATGAGTACACACAACATACAATTCCATAATAAAATAAGAAAAAATCCCTAAATATTTGTTTTCTTGAGCTATTCGAAAGATTTTGTAGGGACTGAAAAAAGAGTTCGAGCCATCCGAGTTCGAGCCATTGAGGTTATACTGTAAATAGATAATAATGGACATATGCTGCAATTGCTCTTTTCTCATGACACCGCATACAGTTGACTCTCGCTATCTAGAACTCGCTTATCTCGAATAACCGCTTATCTCGAAGTGAAAATCTGGTCCCTGCCTAAACATGAAAATCTAACAACATGTAAAAAATATTGTGGAAAAGAGGAGAAATTGCTCCTTAGGAGCAATTTCTCCTCTTTTCCACAATATTTTTAATATATCTCTAACCTCAAGAATTCAATTATACATATATTTGTTCAATGTGGTTAATCGAATTAGTTTTTCCTCTATTCTGTAAATCTGATATGTCGAAGTACGGATATCTCGAAGTATTTCTGAAAGTCCCTTGGAATTCGAGATAACGAGAGTCGATTGTATTTATATCACTATCACAAGGACTACTACTTGACCCATGCCACTGTCGATGGATTGTCAGTCCCCAAGGCCATATCCCACGGTGTAGAAATACAATGAATTGTTTCAGATATTGTACTGTATATACCATAAACATTTGGACACCTTAAAGCTTTACCATGGTTATATGTACTGTATATACCATAAACATTTGGACACCTTAACGCTTTACCATGGTTACACGAAAACTGAACAAACCCATTTTATGTCCAATTGATGTGACTAAAAACTGCCGGATGAGTGGCAAACAGTGAACATTGATCTTACGCCGCGTTCTGCAGCATCTAATCAGAGTCTACGCTTTCTTAGACATATTTATCCGAATACTTATGAATGGTAAATATGACATGCCTTGTTTTCTCAGCTGCTATATCTTAAAGTATGCTTCGTCGTATGTGCATATACTGATGAACACAGCAGTAGTATAGGCAGGCACTATGGGGACTCCTATTTGGGAATTTTGTAGTCCCCATAGTGCCTGCCTATACTACTCACAGCGTCACGAATACGTACAAATAGGTATACATATTTAATGTTCATGATCTTACGAGTACTTAAATACCAATGCAGCATGAAGTCTAAATAACACAACGCATCGCACGGCAACAATGCATCGCACGGCAACAGTGCATCGCACGGCAACGAGCTATGGAAGAACATACGTTCAGCGAACTATGAAATACATGGATTTGATAGATTGAGTTGGGGTTTAACGGCACGTCAAACCCTTGTGGGTCATTTTGTGTCGTCTCCCAGAGAAAGAGAGAAGAGAGATATACGAGGAGATGAAAGAGAGGGACAGGGGAGAAGGGAAAATGAATGACAGAGAAGAAACAGAAGAAATAAAAACATTCCCCCTCTACCCTTACCTGCTACAAGGATAGAAGGCCTTGCCCAACTGTAATCCAATATCAGTTGGACGCCCCGGTGACGTAAGATACGCGACACCTTTGCCTCACCCAATCGCCCACTACAACAAACCATGGAAGTAAGTACGAACAACAAACTATGAAAGTACGTACGTACAACAAACTAGGAAAGTACGTACGTACAACGAACTATGAAAGTTCGTACGTACAACGAACTATGAAAGTACGTACGTACAACGAACTATGAAAGCACGTACGTACAACGAACTACGAAAGTACGTACGTACAACGAACTATGAAAGTATGTAAGTACAACGAACTATGAAAGTGATACGTACAACGCTACTTATCGCAAAGCACATCACAAAAATATGCCTCTATAATACTGACCCCCTTAAACCCCACTTTTGTATGGTAAAACTGGGGTTCACAGGGTTATACATTATTTTCTTATTTCTGCTTATAACCATAAATCGTAGGTACTCGTTAGAACTGCCTCGCCGAGGCGCTTCTAACGAGTACCCACAATCTATGTTTTGAACAGAAATTTGAAAATAAATCCAATTTTTATCTGAAATGGATTAGTTTTTAGAGGTGAATTTTTTATAAATTTGAATAGGCATGTTTTCGTAATGACCGACATATGGAAGTACAATCGAACTCCAGTGGCTCTTTAGGACCCCGGAATTGTCCTAGACATGGGTAGTTCGAGCTCCTGAGGGTTACTTATAGACTAGGTAATTCGAATGAGTGCACACAACATACTCTGTCATGATAAAATAAGAAAAAAAAATCTAAAATATCCCGAAATATTTGCTTTCTTCAGCCACTGGAAGAATTTTTTAGGGACTCAAAAAAAACGAGGTCGAATCAGCCACATTAAACGAGCAATCAGTGTTCGAGTCATTGAAACTTTACTGTACAGACGGGTTGCAGACGGGCGGATCAACTGAAATCCAATCGTTACATGCATTATACCTGTCATGTCCTATAATTTGAACAAAACAGCCTGCTGCAAGTTGATGTGTCTAAAAAAACTGCTGCCAGGTTGATATGGGTCACAACCGTTTGCTTAGACATGTATGGCTTAATCCTTTGGATAGATACGGTAGGAAGAATTCTTCCGTCTTGACGTCGCTCCAATTATCTGATGTGATGCACAACGTAGGAAAAGGGCTCTGTTAGCGAACAGCGAAGACCCCATTACGAAAACATGCCTTTTCAAATATAATGAAAATTTTACCACCCAAAAAAATAAAAAATTTCAAATAAAACAAAAATCTGATATTTTTTTCAAATTTCTGCTCTAAACATAGTTTGTGGATACTCGTTAGAACCGTCTCGTCGAGGCGGTTCTAACAAGCACCCACAAGCTATGTGTTTGAGCAGAAATAAGTAAAATAATGTACACCCTGTAAACCCAAGTGTTACTTTATAAAAGTAGGATTTAAGGGAGGGAGTCAAAATTATATAGGAGTGTTTTCGTGATGAGATCAGCATGTGCATCAGTGCAATTTGATCTGGGCATTCTCAGTTCCTCGACAGATACCTTAGAATCCTTTTATTCCGTAAGCGGACAAAGAAGGCCCAGATCAGCCTGCGCGAATGCGCAGCTGATCTGGGGCTGCGTTATCCGCAAATTGCATAAGGACCCTTTTCATGTATTATGCATCGTATGACATTTGACGCTTATTCCTTAATTACTGGACTGCCTAGCAAAGTCAGTCTGCTTAATGGCATTTAACGTTTGTGGGTTATTTGAGAAAATAGCTCATCATGTTAATGTTCCACGGCCTTTATTCTTTATTCACAACAACCTCTCACTGAATATGGAATTACTCCTCGAAAGTAGAATTAGAACACCAACAAAGACAATTTATATAAAGCTGTCAGAAATTGTGTGATGTGTAGATTAACTCTATCCGGCTGTAACAAACTCTAAGTCAATTCATAGCTGAGCAAAGAGTGTAGATCGAGATCAGACGTAGTGTTCTGGACGACTCTTTGTCCACAGTGTTTGCTATTCATCCAGCACTTTTAACCCTGGTCCTGCTGAGCCCGGATATGCTCTGCCTTTGCAAACAGTGTAGACCCAGATCAGTTGGCTTCTGAAGAAGCCAACTGATCTGGATCTGCACTGTTTGTCATTCAGTATTTGGATTTATATCAACAACCTGAATCAAGTAATCTGATTGGCTGGAATTTAGAAGAGGGCGTGGCATCCTACTTTATTCAGCATGACAAGGGTTAAAAAAAACATCAACTAAAATAGAATTGCTCAAAATCTAGGTCCAGTATAGTAAAGTATTAAGTTGTCTGAATATTTAGGGTAAATACAAAATACGACGGGTGAAATTTCAGATCTGGACCTCTTGCCCGTATTGTATATTAAAAGGGGTCGCTACCTAATCAGATATTCGCTTTTCGGAATTTCATATTTTGTGCATAAGAAGGGCCTTGATCAACATGTGTAGCAATATAGACCCATCTGGGACTTTTTATGTAAGGTTTCCTGTCTCAGTTGTGTATTATAATATTATGAGGAAAAATACGCAAATCAATATTAAGTTGATCTCATTCCATGCACTAGAAAAAATAAAATAAAAAATAAATAAAACGATAACAAAATTGAAACTTTAACGCATTTATTCCAAGTGGATTCTTTTAACTAATCCCTTTGGGCATGTGGACGCCGTCTCTAGTTTAAGGGGTATCTGGTTTTATTTTTATCTTCTATTACAAGAAAAGCATGTGTTTTAATGCAGACAGTGTACATGTATAACCAGATCTATTGTCGTCTGATCTGGGTCTTCACTATGTCCTTTTTTGAGATACGCTAGGCATGTATGGGTTGAAATCCCAAGAGATAAAACAAACACACATAGATAGATAGATAGATAGATAGATAGATAGATAGATAGATAGATAGATAGATACTTTATAAATGAAGTACGCAGATGGGGCATATGAATATATATACATAAAACATATTACAGTTATATGCAGGACAGCACCTACATAATACACACATCAATATATAATCACTGAAAAAAAAAAGATAGAACTCTGACCGCCATTATTTTTCTTATGTCTGGAGAGGTACAAATAACTAGGAAGCTCTTTGTGTGCTACGGAAAGCTTTAAAAATGAAATAATCTCAATAAAAAACGAAAGCAACATACGAAAGCTATAAAGAAATAATTTCAAATAAGATGAAAGCATAAAACCCTACCTGTTTGCCTCTACCTCGGACCGCCGTTCTCGATAACATTGTGTCATAGACACCACCATCAGTAGAATAAACACACAAACTGTTAAATCACTCCCCACAAACACCATTCTTCTGTACTAGTCTTTTTCACTGCAATAGACCTCCAATACAAGTCAAAAAGAAATACAAATCAGCCTTCCACGAGAAAACTGATCTTAGGCAAATATGACAGCAGTAACAATCCGGGTCAGGTCGAACTACTCGGGCCCAGTTGTTCAAAGCATCGTTAGCTTAACGAGCTCGTTAGTGGTCAAAATGTTAACTTCTCTTGTAACTACAATATCTAATTCACAGGTATTTTTGCTGAAAAATGTGAGTAGCTTTTGCAAATGCAAAAGCTACTCACATTTTTCAGCAAAAATATTAGCATATATGCCATATTTAATGATCAAAGTTTAAACGATACGTTAACTAACGACATCGTTAGTTTTGAACAACTGGGCCCAGATTACTTAGATACAATGGTACTTAAAGCGGACAACGATGGCTCTAATCAGAGCCTTCGCTGTTTGCGCACGCCGTGCAGACCTACAATGATGCTGTAAGCAAACAGCAAAGGTCCTGATCAGGATGCATGAGTGCCTTCGCTGTCCGTTTATGCCCCGAATACCACTTTCCTCGTTGTGCAGCTGAAGCGATGCAATACGTGAGTAAACGGCCCTTTAGCCCTGTGCCAACAGCTAAACCCCATAGCCTTCGCATCCACCCAGCCTGATCAGCGCATTCGCCTGTTCGTCGATACGGATACGGTCTACAAAGTCCAACGGTAATATGGACGAGTAGAAACATTTCTGGATCAGGCTTAACCTGTGCTGATTAGGGTTTCCATTTCGCACAGAACATAATGGCCCTTTTCCACTCTACAGATCAAATGCAAGTACACCATTAGAGTAGCAGGTCTTCACAACGTAAATACCAAACGTAATTAACTTCTCGGCAGGTTATATCAGCTGGAACGTGAGATAATGTACCTTCGGACATGTGCGCCCAACGAAGACTCAAATCAGCCTGCGCATCTACGCAGGCTGATTAGAGTCTTCGTTGTCTGTACGAGAAAATTTTGCATCCTTGGCTATCCAAAATGCGCCCAGTGCAGATTCTGATCAGACTGTGCGAATGCGTAGGCTGAACTCATCACGAAAATATTATTTTTCTCATTTCTGCTCAAAAAACATAGATTGTGGGTACTCGTTAGAACCGCCTCGCCGAGGCGGTTCTAACGAGTATCCACAATCTATATTTTGAATAGAAATATGAAAAATATCAGAATGTTTATCTGAAAATTTGGTGGTAATTTTTTTTCTGTATATTTGAATAGGTTTGTTTTCGTAATGGAATCTTCTGTGGGCGCACATGTCGGAAGTTACGTTTTCTAACGTTGCATATATGTGCAAGAGATGATGCATTTTTAAAAGTATGAGGCCTTAGCGATGGAAATTGTTCATAAAGGAATATTACTCTTGTGACTGTATGCACTCAACAATGATAGTTCACACCTTGTCATGCGACAAGTGCACAAAGCTACATAGCTGAAATTTAATAATCATTAAGAGTATTGTAAACTTATTTGATTAATTATTGATAAGTTTTCATGGGGCTTTTACGTTTCTGTTTTGTTTAAATATTTGCTGTGTATTATTGAGCATTGCAGACTTATAAGTGCCTGTTGGTATCGACACATGACAACTTTTGCGATTATTACAAGCTATAAAGCATTCACGAAAATTATGTTAATTTGTTCATCTCAGAAGTGTTTATTTTCTTCCTGGATGAACAACGTTGAATAACTTACTGCACATAAACTGACTCAATAAAACGGAATCCGCTGTTTTCATCCCTTTTTATATAACATATTACACTTGATAGATTTTTTCACATGACAGAGGTCCAGATTTAACATTTTTCCAGTAAGCATTCTACATAAATCTATAGCGGACCGTTATCGGCCCGTCAGGGTAGTTGACGGGCTGATAACGGCCCGCTACAGATTTGAAAAGACTGCTGGCTGGGTTGTCTCCACTGGAAACAATTTGCATAAATTGGCAAAACTTGTTTTCTGGGACAAATGAGAAAAATATTTCCAATATGTCGTTTGTTGATTAACTCAGGATGCTAAGCAGTAAAATGAAAGGCTGAAAGTTGCCTATCATCCGGATACGTTATACATACGTCAGAATTATTTCAGTATAATGAAGTTTACTAATAAATATAACAAACAAAGGTCCACTCAGCTTTTGCATCTACGCAGTCTGATCAAAGCATAAGTGTAATTTATACTTTCGGGTCATTTTGCCTATTCCAAGATTTAAGAACATTTATGTGGGTCACTGATGAGGCCTGATTGATCAAAACTATCTAGTCTGGTCCAGAAAACTTGATACAAAGTATAATTATTATTATTATCGTTTTTTTTTTTTTTTTTGTTTTTTTTTTTTGTTTTTTTTTTTTTTTGTTTTTTTGTTTTTTGTTTTTTGTTGTTTTTTTTGTTTTGTGTGTGTGTGTTCATTGCTCTCAGGGGTTATTCCTTTCAGAATCTAGTTATATTTGAAGATTTAGTATGGTCAATAATCCGAAATGGTTGATATCATCTTAAAATTCATATTCCCGTTTTTCACATGCAATTGCTTGTTCAGTAGATGATGAGTTAAATCTAGATTATATTATGCATTTTCATATGACTCCCTTGCTGTATACTTTGTATATCAAAGATAAATAAAATTTTAGCTTGCCTTGACTTGACTAAAGCAGGTATTCTAGACTGGCCCCAGTCTCCAGTGACAATTTTCCCCCTTATAACCCTGTTTGTTAATCAGCTGAAATAAAACCAAAATAATATCATGACTATTAAGGCTGGTCACTAGTGACCAGCCTTTATAGTCATAATATTATTTTGGTTTTATTTTAGTGGACTATCAAACAGGATTATAAGAAAAAAATATTTAGTCACTGGAGACTTGGGCCAGTCTACTGGTGTTCGTGTCATACGTCGGCCGTAAAACGTCTCCTCGTACTTCACTATAGTGTAGTTTATATTTTTCGGGCCCTTTGTTTTCATAGAGCCCTTTCCAGTGTTTTTGAAAATCTATCAGGGTCACTGATGAAACCTTATTGCCCGAGCCTATCTAATGGCCCAACTAACTAGACACTTCTGGTGTTATCGATTTTTGTGCGAGTTCGTTCATTGCTCTCAAATGCCATTATTTTAAAATCTTTGTTGCACAGTTACAGAATAAATGACATCTGTAGAGTAGATCGACGAGCAGAGGTTACTATAGGCAGACGTAAGGGTCTTTTTGGCATATTTCGAGTCATACGAGGGTCCTGCAAAAAGTTCTGTCACTAATAGGCTTCTTTAGTTTTATCTCAGGTATATTTTAAAATGCTCCACCGTAATTGAATGGTGTGTTGAATAACGATACCCGTTTATTTCGTCCAAACTGCTTTCCAACTGACCGAGTTATTTCCAAATTGAAATAGATGCAGTCATATACACTGACCAATTTACTTGTTACAATAAGAAACGACCAAGCAAAGGATGGTCAGGAGTCCACCTTTTACATGACAACGCCTCCTCTCATAAGTGTGAGGTTGTTAAGTCTTTTTTGGCTTCTGAAAAGGTGAAAGTTTTAAACCATCTACCTTATTCACCTTACCTGAGTCCCTGTGACTTCTTTTTATTTCCAAGGCTTAAGAAAATGCTTTCTGGAAATAAGTATACGTCTATAAGTTCTCTTGGCAGCGCTATTTATCAGTGTCTCCAACAGATACCAAAGGAAGACTATTTATCTGCTTTTTGCGACTGGGTAAAACGGTTACAAAAATGTGTTTCAGTAAAGGGGGACTACTTTGAAGGTTTGTAATACAAATATGTTTGATAAAACGTAGCACTGAAGCTATCCAAACCTAGTGACAAAACATTTTGCAGGACCCTCGTATGTACTTGTAGACTATAGCAGACTATTGACATCTTGTCATTCCTGGCATTATTTTTATTTCTTTACATGTTGTTCAGGTTTCACGCTTAACATGCTTGGTAAACATTTCAGGGAACGAAATTTTGTAATACTTTTCCTTCTTATTCAGAAAATAGGGTTTGACATTTCATGCAAATTGTGAATGAAATGTCAAACCCTGTTTTTCTGGGTAAAATTAAAAAAAATGTCATAAATTTGTCGTCTGCTGAATGTTTGAGCAGACAGTGGTAAAGGTTAAGACATGCTTCATCATTTACATGTATGACTCTCTTCAATGTCTGCACATGAAAGTGTCAGCTAACATTTAAGCGAATATTAGGACACTTCTTTTTTCGTCTGGCTCCAAAGAGCAGTCGTTAGCGCGCCCGACATCAGCTCAAGGGGATGCAAGTTCAGCCACATAAGTAATGTGGATATTGATAAAGAAATCATTTTTATGGTCATTCTCTCCTCTCGTTGATTCAAAAAGGATTGTCAGTTACTGGCACATGTATGTGCACAAAGTACTGGTTGACCGCATAGAGGAGAAAAGGTTAGCAGACGTAGGGTAACAGACCGCTCGACAAGACCGTAATAGTTTTGACCAGGCCGTAAAGTCCTTATCAAATAAAACTGGTTTCAGTAAATTGTGTTTCCATCTTCTACAAGAATAAGAACGACAGCAAATGAATGGTAGGACATGTACGCTCAGCGAACAGACGTCAACCTGTTTGCTAGTTTGATCAAGCCGTCTCTGTCCACCTTAAGAATTCTCAGATCCTCTATTTACCACAGAGCGCCCAGTAATGACTCTGATAAGACTGTATGGACGCACAGTCTGTTGATGACGATTTGGTGTTTCATGCCACTTTTAACATTATTTAAGTCATATTGAGGTGACAGAAGGTTAATAATAAAGGCTCTGTGAAATGAAGCTCCGTACAGTCATGAGCTGAATTCCACTTCCTGCGGGACTCGAACCCGGGATCTCGTGTTCCAAAGTGAGGAGTGCTAACCACTCTGCACTCCGGGTAGTACATGCGCGGACTAGTTCGAGTCATACATGTAGCTGCACATGAACAAACTCAATAAACCCGTGTCTTCTGTTTTCATTTCTTCGGTGTTTATTGTTTCCAAAGGATCAGTCTCACAGACATATGAACCGGGACACAGCATGTCCCTAAAAGCATCACAAGAATATCCCTATATAATTTTGACCCCCTTAAACCCTACTATTATATAGTAAATCTGGGGTTTACAGGGGTATACATTATTTTACTTATTTCTGCTCAAAACCATGGATTGTGGGTACTCGTGATACCCGCCTTGGTGAGGCGATTCTAACGAGTACCCACAATCTATATTTTGAGCAGAAATAAGAAAAGTACCAGAATTTTATTCTGAAAATTTTCCATTTTGGGGGTAAAAGTTTCAGTATATCTGAATAGACATGTTTTTGCAATGTATGAGCAGGGACACAGCATGTCCTATAAGATTGCTTGTGCGCCCAGCGTAGCATCAAATCAGCTGCACGTCCACACATTCGAGGCAAAACGCTAAAGAACGTTTGGATATTTGGCTACCTACTGAGTGCGAAGTAATGGCTCTGATCAGCGTTCGCGCAAGCTTATCTGAGTCATTGCTTGACGCACATTCGATCTTGTAGGAAGTGCTGTGTTCCGGCTCATATTTGCTGGGCACATATTTTATAAGGGACCGTCGTTCCGGTGTTAAGCATGAAGCGTAGGAAAGACATTGTTACTTAAGACAGTTGCTTCCTTAGTACAGTTACATGTACACTTATTTTTAAGGGATTCGAAAATACGGCATCTTAATATCTAGGTGATTGCTTAACGCATAGCACTCTTCGTATTTTTTCAGCGGAAGTAATACTGAAATATTTTTGTTTTTTGTTGTTTTCGTTGTGCTTTTTTTCTCTCCTCAGAAAACAGGTTTTGACATTTCATACAAATTGCCTCCAATGGTTTTCTAGGGAAAATAAGAAAAATATGATTTTTTCTGCTGCTGAATTAGCCAAGAGAGCGGTAAAAGTTAGTACAGTTGCTCTTTTAACATAGCTGCCCCAGACTGATGTAGAATCCCTTGAGGATTCTGTGACATGATGGGAACCCCTGCCGCGAATGGCTCCTGATGTGGCTCAGAACCAGGACAACCTACCCAAATCCTGAGTCAGCTAACAACGACCGTGACTGCTGCGATTGTGTGGGTGAAGGGATTGACATAATGCAGGGTTCAAGAGCAGTCATTACAAATGTTACACTACTCGTGTCACTAAAAGGGAGGGATATGTTATGAGGCTGGATCGTGTCAGGCTTAGGTTCCCTATCACTCCCGCATTCACTATTTCTCAGAGGCGCACATGGGGAATCGAGTGTGTTTTCTTGAGCTTCCAAAAACAGATCAGATTCAGATTCAATACCAGTGTCTACTTTAGGCTCTCGTTGCTTAAGCTTTTTAATAGCACTTTTGTCACTGCCTGGCGATGGTTAGCTTTTTTGTGCTTACGTCCACTATGTTTACATATTTGCTTTTTTATCTGTATCCGTGACTAGCAAACTGGACGTTCATGGCATTATAACAATAACATACTGGCATGCAGGCGGACTTTTAAGAGTTAATAAAGCAATGCGCACCACAGTTGCCGCCTTTTCAAATTCTTTTGTTCAGCCTATTGTTCTGGCAAAATATCAAAATATCAAATACAGCTTTCCGTCATCACGAACGTCCTTTTTTCTTACTGTATCGCGATAATAATGTTCATAGCATCTTACTTGATCAGCATTTATTCCCTTTTTGCATTGAATATCCTTGTAATTAAAAAAAAAAACAAAAAAAAAAAAAAAAACGAGAGCGCTTTATTTACATTTTTCTGCACCGGAATCGGAAAGGATTTACTGAAGAAGCCAACCGATCTGGATCTACAATGTTTGCAAAGGCAAGGAATATCTGGGTTCAGCAGGACCAGGGTTAATCTGCGCGAAAACATTTGGGCATCGCTTCTGGTATACCTCATAAATTTGTTTTCTGCATTAGCGAATGATACCTGTTCAAGCGGTAGGTATAACAACGGCAATTTACCATGTTAACCCTAAGTATTCCAACACACGGTGTTGATCAGGGTCTACACTGTTTGTCGCTCATCTAGCAGTTTTAGACACATACTAAAATTTACCTTTTTTAAGTTTAAAATATAATACGGTAAGGATTTAATAAGTACGAACAGTTAGGGTTAATACGGTACAGGCCAGGCGAAAATTGCAACAATACCAACCCAAAAATGATAGGCAACACTATCAAATGGCAAATGAAACTAGACTGCGTTCAGTAGTGCAGTGATAGCGAACGTTTTGCCGTGGATCCCAGTACCTAATATCGAGCGCCAACATGAGCAGGGCTCCAGTGCAAAAAGCACTTGCGAGCTATATGCATTTCTGAATGCAGCCCTGATGTATTGTGTGTACAACGTGCATGAATAGAACAAAACAGAATAAATTAAAACGTTTCTTCAGACTGAAACTAGAGCTGTCATAGCCCCGCTATAGCTCTATCGGAGGAGAAATACATATAGTGTTGAAATATTTTGAATTCATCCTTAAGGTAACACCACTATTGGACATGGTAACAGGGCATCCTAAAACCTATCAAAGGATTTTAATCCACGAGTTATGGGCTCTTGGCCCTGATTCCTCAATACATGATACATCAACCCACTGTCAATGCATATACCAGTTTTTCAAAGCCCCCAAGGGTGGTATAAGTTCCATCGAAGTAGGACCACAAACATAAAAGTTTTTGAGCAAAATGCATTTTATTTTTTTGAAAACCTACCAAGGCACATAACTCCAAGAGTTATGGCCCCTTGGCCCTTATTCCAGTATACACTATACATTGTACATGTTTATGCAAACTGTTTGCTTTCTAGCTTTCACAGTTCCTGAGAAATCTGTTACGAAAAATTTTCAAGAATGGCAAAATTTGAAAACCTGTGAAGGGCCATAACTGTAAGAGTTATAGGCCCTTGACCACCATTTTGCCACTACACCTTCTTTACCTCAGAGACCAAGTGTGGTATTAGTTTCATTGAAGTAGGCCCGCAAACATAAACGTTATTAAGCCAAATGCATTTCAAATTTTGAAAACCTACCAAGGGACATAACTCCAAGTGTTATGGGCTCTTTGCCACCATTCTGCCACTACACTTCCTTACCTCAGATACCAAGTGTGGTATTAGTTTCATTGAAGTAGGACCACAAACATAAAAGTTATTCAGCAAAATGCATGTCAAATTTTGAAAATCTACCAAGGGACATAACTCCAAGAGTTATGGGCCCTTGGCCACTATTCTGCCAATACCCCTTCCTTACCTCAGATACCAAATGTGGTATTAGTTTCATTGAAGTAGGACCACAAACATAAAAGTTATTAAGCAAAATGCATTTTAAATTTTGAAAACCTACCAAGGGACATAACTCCAAGAGTTATGGGCCCTTGGCCACTATTCTGCAACTATACCTTACTTACCTCAGAGATCAAGTGTAGTATAAGTTTCATTGAAGTAGGACCATAAAGATAAAAGGTAGTAAGCAAACTTTGCGGTCACGGAATCACGGAATGACGGAAACACGGAATTACGGAGTCACGGAATCACGGAAGGACATGACAAATCCAGTATAGCCCCGCCTTTTCAAAGCGGGGCTATAACTATATAGTCCTAGCCTTTCAAAATATATATAATACACATGATGTACTGGTCACAGTAAAATAGTTAGTTTTCAAAAACAAACACAAAGTTGGTAATAATTGGTGTAATGTTCTTATAAGTGCCGCGAAGCGGTTAGGCGTGCAGATGCACTACTATAGACTAACTATGTGACCACAAATATACTGGTCCAACAAAGGCTTGGGTGGTTCGATGCTTATCCTGAAAAATAATAAGCGTTCCGTGATTTGGCAGAGACTATTGACACGACGGCCGTGCCGACAATAGCAACAAAACAGCCAATAACGCCAAGTATTCCATCACGCGACTCATGACGTCAGCCTACAAAATTTGTGATCGCCGCCATTTTGAATTTTGTCTCCACTTCGAATTTTATTTCTATCGATTCTTAGTCTCTTTATAAGATAAGCATGATTCGATTTGAGCATAAGGTAACTTTGATGTAATGTATATTTTTTAATTTTTAATAACACATAGACTGTACGCTCTTTTCACGTGATAATCTGAAAAACTTCGACACAATAATGTGCTTGTTCGACCGGTTTGTAAATCATGTAAATTTATTTTTATGCTTGTTTTGTTTTTTTTTCTGCTTTTCATAATGTGTAGACTCGCAAAAAAAAAAAAAAAAAAAAAAAAGATACAAAGACAAAAACGCACAAACGGTCAAAAGTCTTTAGGAAAAATCCGGAAGCAGTAGGCCTAAAATGGATTTCAGGTAGCAAACGAAACTGTATGTCGTTGTGCCTGTTACCGGCATACACTAGTTTTCGGTTTTCGGAAAGCATGGCCCCGCCCATCGGGGCCCGCAAAATAGATGGGCTGTCTAAAGCCTCCATGGCAGGGCTGCTAGTAACTAAGCAGGACCCGAATTCATGTGATGGGGTCGGGTAAAAGTCCCACAAATTTGCAGGCAATGTCTCTAAACTACTGAAATATTGTTGACTTGGACGTTCTATAACAATTCATGCAGTGGATTCAGAAGTCAAGCGTGGTCTGAAATCAATTCAGTTAGATCTGACCAACCCACCTATGAAGTATGTGATGATAATTTGGACGCACGGGTATAGGTAGCACCTATTAAATTCATGTTAGTATATATTAAAGCTGTAGAATAAAGTTAGAGTAGACCCTCAAATATTGATTTACATGCAAGTAGTATAGGGTGCCACTATGGGGAATCCCACCCTATACTACTACTCATGCATCATCACTATTTCATTGGAAATAGATATTTCTTGATTCTCTTCTGTATCCATTCTCCTTTACGGCAAAGAAGAATGGATACAGAAGAGAATCAAGAAATATCTATTTCCAATGAAATTGTGATGATGCATGTAAATCAATATTTGAGGGTATATTTGTAGTGTTTATGCCTCAATATGCAAGCCATTGTGGACCAACATGCATAGATATTTTTATTGCAGCAGAGGCCGGTAGAATAGTATCTGGAATAATTAAGTTAGTCTTTGTTGTATAATGAATTAGAATGGATAGAGCTCAGCTCTCGATGACATTACGAAAATATGCCTATTCAAATATATAGAAAATTTAACTCCTAAAAACTGAAAAAATTTAGAGAAGAAACTCTGATATTTTTCATATTTCTGCTCAAAACATAGATTGTGGGTACTCGTTAGAACCGCCTCGGCGAGGCGGTTCTAACGAGTACCCACAATCTATGTTTTTGAGCTGAAATAAGAAAATAATGTATACCCCTGTAAACCCCAGTTTTACTATATAACTATGGGGGTTAAGGGGGTAAATATTATATAGACATGTTTTCGTGATGAAGAAAATATAAACTTGTTATTTTTTTTTACAAAATGATTAACAGACTTTCACCAAATAATTTGACATAGTTAGTTCCTGATCAAGTCGGTCAAGCTTCTTCATACAGTCTAGGAAACGCTGAGAATTTGCAAAACAGCTATATTACAAATACTTTCTACCTTCAGTACTCAGAGACTGGAATACCCTTCCTGTTTTATCAAGAAACTCTCCCACAGTAGAATCTTTTAAAAAGACTCTGAATACTAATGTACGTAAAACACCATCCTATTTCTATGTCGGTGACAGACTAGGTCAAATACATCTCCCAAGACTTCAAATTAACTGTAGCTCTCTAAACTATTATCTATACCATAAAAATATCATTGAAGACCCGAGATGCACCCAAGACCAACAAACATTTTCTATTAGAATGCTGAAAATATAACGCTATAAGAACGGATATGATGCATAAAGTATCGCAGTTCTGCCAACCAACATTACATACCCTATTGTTCGGGATTATCGCTTTAACAGGTGAAGCGAACGAATAATTTTTTAAATGTGTACATAAATTTATCCAAAGAAGCAAACGGTTTGAAAACTCCTTTTGATCTGCCCAGCAAACAAACATATACCGATACTAATTTCCACACAATTAGAAACATAATATGTTGTCTGAATATTGCTTAGTTTTCTAAAATACCAATATATTTGTAACTAAAAATCGGATATAATCCAACAATCCGTACGTCTCAATGCTTGATGTAAGATTTGGCGTTTATTTACTTAAAGTAGGATCCCCACGTCACTTTCTTTACCCCTCTTCTGATTTTGCCTGCAAAACATTTTTGTCAATTCGTAGTCTAATACGTCTCTATTACACATCCACTATTCTCTAAGCCATTAAACTGCACTTTCTTCGCTTCTTTCCTTTCAACTATCTTTCATTACGAGAACACGTCTATTGAAATAAACTGAAAATTTTACCACCAAAAAATGAAAATTCTCAGATAAAAAATTCTGACATTTTTCATATTTCTGCTTAGAAACATAGATTGTGAGTACTCGTTAGAACCGCCTCGGCGAGGCGGTTCTAACGAGTACCCACAATCTATGTTTCTAAGCAGAAATAAGAAAAATAGTGTATACCCCAGTAAACCCCAGTTTTACATGTTTTCGTGTTGCCTTTCGTTATTCATTAAGTTAGTTAGCTAGTTAACTACTTGTACATGCATGGCCATAATGTTTGATTTGATGCTCAGGAACTGAGGTTAACGAATTCCCATAAGCTATATAGCTGTTTTTCGAACCCCTTTTGTATATTTATCTTACTCATGAACATTGTAATATCTATGTAGATATATTGATGTATTGACGAAATATATATAATAAAATATATATGTTTAAACTAAAAGAAATAATGTATCAAACTGAATCTATTTTTTCTTAGCAGTTCAGATGTGTTGCATATCTTTTTTGGACCAGTATATTATTGTTAAATACTTTTTCGCTTAGCGCGGTTAATTATCATTGGAATGGTTTATATTTGCTCTGAAACAAGTTCGCAACCTTTCTACTGATCAATTCCTACAGACTAATACAAGACGATCACCTAAAACAATATGGTCTACGTTGCACAAAAAAATGGGGCTTAGCGCTTATAAAAACCGCATGGGCCTATATCCGTATGCGCATCCTTAACATCTGATTAGAGCCTTCACTTTCTTTTTAGCCAATATATTTTACTGGTCATCACGAAAACACGCCTATATACTTTTGACCCCCTTAGACCCCACTTTTATATAGCAAAACTGGGGTTTACAGGGGTAAACATTATTTTTCTTTTTTCTGCTCAAAACATAGATTGTGGGTACTCGTTAGAACCGCCTCATCGAGGCGGTTCTAACGAGAACCCACAATCTATGTTTTGAGCAGAAATAAGAAAAATATCAGAATTTTTTATCTGAAAAGTTTCATTTATTTGGTGGTAAAATATTCTATATATTTGAATAGGCATGTTTTCGTAATGTAGTCCAGCTCCTAGATGACTCTGATTAGACTGCCCGGATGCGGATATGTGCTCGCTATTTCTGTGTGACGCGACGCATATCTATATTTGTTTCTTGGCTGGTATTTGGCAGAGAATTGATGAGAAGATTTTCTTATATTGTGCCTCCTTTTACGTAAGAGTTAAAAGAGAGGGCATATGTTGTTAATGTCCTGCGATTTCCTTTCGCCATCATTCCCTTTTCATTTGATTCAGACAATGTAGATCCTGGCCAAATGCCGTGTTTGTGGTACTACACTGTTTGTCACTGTCCTGTTTATGCAACGCTAGACATAATTTTCAGCAGAAGACATTTTGTAACACTTTTTTTTCTTTTTTTTTAATTTGCATGAAAAGTCAAATCCTGTTTTCTGTGGCAATGAGAAAAATATTACTAATTTGTCGTCTGCTGAATTAGCCAAGAGAGTTGTGAGGGTTTAGTTTCTACAATGTCACAAATGTAGGAAGAAGTTCCTTGTTTATTTCGTTACAAATTTCCGACAATATTATTCTTTTAACTTTTAAAGAGTCATGCAAAATTTATAACACTCGACGTTCTATTATTTTTTCTTTCTTTTTTACAGAATCAACATATATTGTAGTAAACACTCACGAACGGAGAAAGCCCTGATTATGCAACAGTCGTTTAAAACACTCGCCCCTGCGGGGCCGAGGACAACGGGAACATAGCGAAGCTTATCTGCCGTGATTTATTTCATGTATAATATTAACATATTTGAACATATACAAGACATGTGTTTACTACATTACAATATTATACAATGGGATTCGGAAGAAAGTCAACAGACTTATGAAGTCCGTCTCCCATTTTTTGCAAATATGAATGTACAAATACAACATGTGACTTGAAATAGAACAAACTAACAGTGATAAAAAGGACAGAGTGAATTTCAGATAGAACAATCGTGAAGGTACATCTTTTCAACCAATGGCTGCTCCACGGGGATGTGGAAATACGTTTTGCACATATGAGTTGGATAAGTAAAATAATGAACAATAAATTAATTTATCGTCAGGCTAGGTTTATGTAAGGTTTATTTCTCGACCACAACAAGATTTATCCCATTCCTTAAGAAATGGTACGAATTGAGATTAAAGAACATTTTAATTTTAGACGACTTTGCTAATTAATAGAAATTTTATTAAACTAATAGAAGCGACTTTACAATAGTTTTACTTACCATAGATTAATTATTTATCATTTCAAAACGTTTTGATTTCGTCAGGAACTCCTGTACGGCGAGGAATATCTGTCTGTTATCAGAGTCAGAGAGTTCCTGACTACCAAAAAGAAATACATTTAAGGATGGCTGAAACACCGGAGTTACTCTATTAACAAGTTCTTGTCGCAGGGTTGTATATCGTGGACAGGACATTAAGAAGTGCTGAGTATCTTCACGTGCTCCACAGACACATATCGGACTATCGATAATATTTTTAGAAAATAAGTGTGCATTAAGAGTACTACATCTCATTCTTAATCGAGCATGATAAATTTGGCCAAGTCTTTTACCATCAAAAAAGAACCTAGGTACCGCATTGAGATCAGAATCAAGGCGATGTTTAAAAGAAGATAATGTAGGAGTGTTTCTTACTTCCTCAGTTAATTCGTTCCAGTCTCGTGTGACAGAAGGAAGAAAAGATTTATAGTAAAGTTGGGAATTTGCATGTACAGTATTAAGATTCTGTGCATTTCTCAAGTTATACACGGAATTGTTACCTACGTTGTCAGGCACTAAAGAAGAGAGATAATTAGGAGAAAGACCATTTTTCATTTTATAGAAAAGTTGCAATTTTTGTTTTTTTCTACGCGAGGCTAAAGTTTCCCACCCAGTTTCAGTATAAAGAGACTCTATGGAAACTAACTTTGTGGCTCCTGTTACAATACGGGCAGCTTCTATTTGTATTTTCTCTAACTCGTTCGCTTCATAAAGGGTACAGTTATCCCAGACGACATTAGAATACTCAATAACCGGTCTGATAAAAGAAAAATAAATGGTCTGTAATGATCGTCTGTCTAGTTTGTATTTAAGCTTTCTCATGATGTTAATGCGGGTCCAGGCCTTCGATTTGATATATTCCAGATGTTCATGCCAAGTACAATCACTTGATAATACTACCCCAAGATGCTTATGAGAAATTACTTCTTCTATCTGTGTTTGATCCATAAAAACAGGAGGATGATATGGTTGATTTCTTTTTCTTGAAAAAATAATTGATTCTGATTTGGCTGGGTTAAATGTCACAAGCCATGTTTTAGCCCATAAATGTATTTTTTGTAAATCTTCATTTAACTGATTAGCAGCATTGACTGGATCTTCTACCACTATGTAAAGACTTGTGTCATCTGCAAAGAGCCTTATAGAAGAGTGGATATTTTCAACAATATCATTGATGTATATTAAGAAAAGTAGAGGACCAAGTATCGAACCTTGGGGAACACCTGCTTTTATGGAAGTCCAACCTGAGGCTGTCCCAGGTAGCACGACACGTTGCTTTCTATTGTTTAAGTAATCGGTAAACCATTGTAAAAGAGATCCAGAAATTCCCACAGAAGAAAGTTTATATAGAAGACCCTTGTGCCATACCCTATCAAACGCTTTACTAATGTCACAAAATATAGCTCTTACTTCTTTTCCTTCATCTAGCGCTTGACAAAACGTATTATAGAGGTCTGTTAACTGGTTTACTGTTGAATCTCCAGGCACAAAGCCAGATTGTAAGGTAGTTATAACGTGATTTTCTTGAAAGAAATTAAAAATTCGTTTATGAACTATTTTTTCAAGAACCTTTCCAACGGTACTTAGAAGGGATATTGGTCTATAGTTAGATACCTCAGATGGATCGTCTTTTTTTAAGATAGGTGTGACATTAGCTTGCTTCCAAATAGATGGAACTTTACCTTTATTAAGAGAAAAGTTGAATAGGTCCTGTAAGGGAGATGCTAGAGGCTGCGCAAGCTCTTTAAGAATTTTGTTGCTGATTAAATCAGGTCCTGATGCTTTACCTGTAGGTAGAGAGAGAAGCGTAGATTTGACTTCTTCAGATGTAATTCTGAGAGAATGGAGGTTATAAAGAGGTGTTATCCTTGTTCGAGGCAACGAGGCATTATGTTCGTCCAAAATAGTTTGTTGAGTAAAAAATTCATTTAGTTTATCAGCTTTATGTTCGTCTTTACAATAAATAATATCATTACTTTTCAGTGGCGGAATAGAAGAGTCTTGATCCGGCTTTATAAAATATTTTAGGGTTTTCCACCAATCTTTTTGGCAAATATTGGGATCTTTGAGTTTGTTTTTCAGTTTATCTAACTCTTCATTTTTAGCTTTACGAATTTGAAATGTGACATCATTTCTTACCTGTTTGTAATTATTAAAGTCTGTCTGATTTTTTGATCTTTTGTATTTATCATAAAGTCGTTTCCGTTTTCTCATAAGTCGTTTAAAAATTATTAGTTAACCAAGAAGGATCAGATTTTCGAATGTGTACAAGCTTGTTTGGAACATGTTTGTTTACAAGATACAAAATTCTGTCGGTAACATTTTGGGCATAAGTATCCACATCATTGTCTTTCACTAGGCTCCAATCAGTTTCAGTTAACTCATGAGAAAGCGATTGCAAATCACCCCTGTGATATAGATAAATTTGTCTAGAAAACGATGGGGTTATAACTTTATCAAAATTATAAACACAATAAATAGGGCTATGATATCTTATATTTTGGTCAAGAAATGGTTCACCAACCCCGCTGAGGAATACCCTATTCTTGTTTGATACCAGAAATAGGTCAATAATAGAATCAGAATTTTCTGTATGGTGTGTTGGTTCTGTTATTATTTGGTCCATATTAAACTGTTGACATAAGTCGTTAATTTTCCTATATAAGGCAGGTTTAGAAACATCAAAATTAAAATCACCAGTTATTGTTATATTAGCAATACTTGTATCAAATGCAAGGCCAATAGAGTCTTCAATACTAGAATAAATTAAGTTGTTTGAGCTTGGCGGTCTATAAAAAGTGCCGAGCAATTCTTTCCTATTGTGTAAGGAGATCTCAACCCAAATACATTCAAGTTGTGGAAGTTCAAGGTCACGCCTTCTACATGAAAATAGAGACTGATTTATGTAGACACAAATGCCGCCGTGATTATCACCAACGCGATCACGGCGATACAAATTGAATCCGTTTATTTTAATTGTTTCGTCAGAGGTACGACGATCAAGCCATGTTTCAGTTAAACATATAGCATCAAAATCTCTTAGTTCGGACTCAATTATGTCAACTTTATTACTTAAGCTTTGAATATTATAGTGAACAACAGAAAATTTGCCTTTAATAGATGATTTTTCAAAGATTCCACTCTCGGCTGAAGAGTTTGAGGATTCATCTAGGCGAGGTCCTGGATTGGTTTCTATACCCCCAATTAGTAATGCTGACATAATAATATATATCTCAAAATAATTCAAATAATCAATACCTTTCACCCTAGCCTGGCGACAATAATTCAATCCAATCCGCATCCTGTAGACTTGAATCTCAATCATGTTATGCAGTCAACAAGGAGTCGGAATTGTTTCAGTGATGCGGAATGGGTATGTTGATTCGTTGTACTTCCATGACAAGATAAATGGCACGTATAGATTTCCCCGTGGAGCAACAAGGCAAGCATTGGTTTATATGATGAACAACTATTCAAACAAACATGTAAGCAGTATATAAACAAAAGATTCATAATGTTACATGATACGGAAAAGGAATAGTTAAGTACAATTTGGGATATTATATTATACAACATACATGTAAGTTGAGTAATCATATTGCAGAACCCTATAATCATTCAACAGTGAGTAGCATACTTCTTAATATTACACGCTATGAAGATGAATTTATTAAACTCATTTATCGGGCAGACATTGTAAAAAAAAAACAAAAAAAAAAACAAAAAAAAAAAAACAAACACACACACACAAAAAAAAAACAAAAACATTTGGGAACTCTTTGACTATTCAACAGTAAGTAAAATGCATATATGTTGTGAAGAATTTGCTTGACCCCTTTTCGAACAGACATTTTAAAATGCGCAGGTAGGCTGAGTAATCGTGTTGAAACCCCTATAGCAATTCAACAGAGAATAAGAAACATATATGGTACGGTGATTTTTCTAGACCCCTTTTTAAGCCGACATTACAAAATAAAAAAAAAAAAAAAAAAAAAAAATGCATACTGTTAGATAATCGTGTTGAAAACCCTACAACCAGTTCAACAGTGACTAAAATACATATATGCTTCAAAGAATTTAGTAGACCTTTTTCAACAGACAGTGTAAAATATGCATGTAAATTAAGTAATCGTGTTGGAAATACAATGAGTAAAATACATATGAAATTTATTAAATCAGAATGAGAAATATTACCAAATATAGCATGTGTTATCAGAGATATAGACCGAAGCCGACAGTCCAATTCTAGATGAGACACCGCAGAAGGCACATATACACATGCATACACATACGCACATACATCTACGTATACATGCACATATATACATGTATATACATATATACGTACATACATACATATACATATATATACGCAAACACATATACATACATACCACACATACACACACGCATATATATATATATATATATATACATACATTTACTTCAAACTCGTATTAATGCACAACCTGACATTCGCAAAATAAAACAGTTCACATCCATTTAGTCCCACTCCTTTTCCGAAACGAAAGTGAAAAGGACGTTTGGGAAAATGGATGACTATTAACGCACCCCCATTCCAATTCGCTTCGGCTCTTAGCGAAACGAAATGTAAGGGCCAAGAAATGGAATGGAAGTGAAGAGGACGGTAAATTTGGCGTTATTAAATTAAACGTTTGTTGTTGACGACTTTTATCTACAGCAACAACAATTTTGCGTACCCTTTTGGTCGCTTAATTTTTTTTATTAAATATCACCAGAAAACCAATAACTAATTAACTAATACAAACATTTGTTAAAAACTCAGATAACGCAAGCTACACATGATCAAATACTGTTTCGCTGTATACATGGTTAACATGGCGACTAATACTTGACTATAAGTAGAGAGAGAGAGAGAGAGAGAGAGAGAGAGAGAGAGAGAGAGAGAGAGATAACATTCTACAACAAAAAACAGAATACAGGATAAATTACACCTATCAATTTTCTAACACGAAGGCATGATATTGTGTAGCTATGAATATGATGGTGTGATGGGATGACAACTATCAATTGACTAACAGTAAGGTGAGGTACAGAAAGAGAGAGAGAGAGAGAGAGAAAGAGAGAGAGAGAGAGAGAGAGAGAGAGAAACATACAGACAGACACAGAGAATACAGACAGACAGACCGACACAAACAGACAAAGAGAGAGAGAGATAGAGAGAGAGAGAGAGTAATATTTATTATATACCATTAGATTTTAACGCTGCACCAATCAAGTTATAACACAACACCGAAAAAGTCAGCGTCGATACGTCTTCACGACGTCGAATCGTCACGTTCCGACGCTATGAATTCGAATCGTCGCGGACCCGACACCGCTTTGGCGCTGTGGGTTCCCCTGTTGTTACCATACTTGCAGCCGGCGGGGATGGGGAAAGGGTGGGAGGCTTTTTGAAATATCATTATTTTATAAACGTTTATACTCCTGTCAGTAAGTGTTATGGTTACATGCGCATTACATATAAGTACATCTTTTTTAACAAAGGAAAAGAAAGAAGAGAGGGAGAAACATACAGGATGAAAGGAGGAGAGAAAGTCACACATGAAGACAGACAGAAAAACAGACAACATACAAAGAGAGAGAGAGAGAGAGAGAGACAGAGAGAGAGAGAGAGAGAGAGAGAGAGAGAGAGAGAGAGAAGAGAATGGAATGAATTCCAACATTTCTTATCCGTAGGGAGAGACTGAGTAAATTCTAACATTTCTCTCCCGTAACTATATACGAGTACACCCTAAATATGTACATGTATTCATTCACAAACATTATCTATATAGTATTCATTCATAAACGTAAACAACGAGCGAGTGTTGACCATATTCCAGCAGGTACACAACGCAGACACAATGTCGAATCAACGTTGCGTGTCCATCTGGATATATGGAGGATATTTACTCTTTTGCTGCGAACACCATAAATATTGTCATCGAGTGCAATGAAAACATCAGTATTTTCACGAGTGCGAAGCACGAGTAAAAATTCAAATGCTTTCACTACACGAGATGAAAATTTCATGGTATTCACTAAAAAAGAGTAAATTTTCTTTTTATTTTATTGTTCACAAGTGCGCGTTTCTGACGTCATAACTAACGTCACCAAACGAAACATGTACGTCATGGCGTTGACGTTCAGTGCTTAACGTGAAACGCTGGAGAGACAAAAACAAAAAGTTTCGACAAATCAAAATAATCTTGATACCGAAATGTTCCTTACATTCTGACTAAGAAAATGCATACCAACACTTGATAGTTTAGTTCAGAAACAAAGAAGTTAGAGGTGTTCAAAAATCTGAAGTGGAGATAACACCCACTTCTGAGACAATGAAGAAAACCGAAGTCGCCCAAAGCGAGGAGTGAAAATATAAATCGTATCCGTCACCAGTGAAATGATACGATATCAATTCACTAGTGACTGATACCACTTTTATTTTCACCAGATATGCACTGATTTTACCGCTAACAATAAAATAAACGCTGTTTATCACTGTCCTGTAAAAGATTTGGAGCATCATGGTTAACATTGACATTAATCAGGTCTCCCCAAGCGGTTATCATTATCATATTAATGTCATCGAAACAATGATTATATAGACCTTACCACATTCCCGGGATCACTTGATATCAGTCGCATCCACCCAAGCCCCCGGACAAACAATGCAGACCCGGATTGGAGCGCGTCGTCCGATCATGGTCCATTCCGCGCACTTTCCACTCCGCAGTATTTGAACTTGTAATCAAATAGTGCTGTTGACGTTCAAGTTAGATAGTCCAGCAAGGTGTCCGAGCTCCTAGGCAGGATACGGCTGGTATGGTACAGTCTCAGTTTGAAGAAGATCAGGCAAGCACACACACCACGCATGCATGCACGCATGCACACACACGCACGCGTGTGTATGATGTCAGTAATTTCAAATGTATCATATGTGACCTGATTCAAAGAGTCTGGTGAGGTGTTCACACACATGTGGAATATTTAGTACTGCAACAACCACAATCACTCGGACATTTACGCCTCCACAAACAGAGTATACCCAGAAAAGATTCCGCAGAGCGCAGCCTCTGATCTGGCTATACACTTGTACACTGTTTGCCTTACATGACGCAACACTCTAAATATTTAAAAAAATCAGGACAGACATGGTAAGAAGGTGAGGTGTCCGAATACTTATGGCAATTACAGTTTCACTAACTGTTAATACGCATATAATTTTACCTGAGTTCTTAATCAATCAGGGGAACTATTTTACACGTGTAAAACTGTGTACCGCACCAATCCCAATAATTGGGACACACAGGCTTCCGAAGTCTGAATGGACCCAGATCAAACACCAAAGAATGCGGCGTCTGATCAGGCTCCGCACTGTTTGCCATACATGCTAAAACAGTCTGTACTCGCAGATGGTAGCAGACTGAATTATATCAAAATTTAGGACAAAAATGGTAAGTAGACGAGGTGTCCCAATAATTAAGGTAAGTACTTTACAACACACACTGTCGGCAGTAAACTGTCTAAAGTACAGGTAATCTTACAATATAGTTAAAAAGGACTTTATGTGGAGGCTCAGTCCTCCAGATAACCACCTCAGGACGAAGTGACAAGACACCCGGAGAAGGCCCGGGCATTCCGCGCTAGTTCACGAAATGCGCGGGTCTTATCCGTCCATCAATATACAAATCAGGAAAATTCTACTGCCTAAGTGTCAATTTGCCGGCCGGTACCCTTCACCTCATATCTTTCGAGTTCGGACATACTTGTAATTCTAACTTTATTTCCTGCTACATCAAGTATGTGAGGGTAGCCAGCGTAGACCCATGTTTTTTTGATTTTCGAAGTTTTTGTTCTTATAATACGCCTGCATTCAAAGGCTAACAGTTTGCGAAATGGGGTTAGATCCTCATTTATGAAAATGTTTCTAATATTATCCTCGCGCAATTTCGCACGGCCCCTGAGAAGATTCAGCCTGGCAGCACTGTTTGTAAATTTGATAATAATTTCCCTATTTTGGAGAGGACGTGCGCTAGAACCCTCCGGATCCCTTTCCACTTCACCTTCCTGTGACCTGCCCACACGATGCGCCCGATCAATATCACCTGGGCCAATTTTCACATTGACTCGCTTAGCGAAATCCAATACCACTTTGGTAACATCTTCGTTTTGAGTTTCTGAAATACCAGAAATACGCAGGCACATTCTTCTGGAGTATTGTTCTGTGTCATCCTGCTTTTTATGTAAAGAAGCAACTTCTTCCTTCAGTGAATTGTATTTACATTTCAAGTCATCCAGTTCGGACTGTAAATGTGCAGTTGCTGAGTTAACCTTGGCTTGGACAAGCTGACTTATTTCATTAATCAGCATGGATTTGACAGCGTGCGCAATTCTGGCTATGTCCTGTTCCGATAACGCTGACATAACAGGCTGCTGAATCTGCAGTAAGTGGTTAGTCATGGCATACTGGTCATTGAACACCACAGGATTCATCAACGACGGCGGTGGAGGTGGTAGCTGACTAGCTGCTAGTTCTGGTGCTATGCCCGACAGATCCTCAGCTAGGAGTGTCTGATCTTGCATTATTGAGCTTTGCGGTGTGTCTATGTAGTTAGAATCAGATGGCTTTCTACTGACTGGGCTTTTAAGAAGCGACAATGACTCGTCTGTCGAATCGTGCTCGAGTGTTAATTCGGTCTCAACGATAGAATGATCAGTCTGTGCTGTTTGACCAGAATCAGGAATATCTGTTTGATCAGCTGTCTGACGCTTGTGGTGCTTGCTCTTTTTAGGCGAAGACTGTAGTAAAGGCGATGATTTGTTACGTTTTCTACCTTTACTTCTACGAGTCATACTACTTATTGTTTGATCACACACTTTAGAGTCATTACGGTATTTTGTTTACCAATAGTTTCCCGCCTATCAATAAATTGTCAGTCATTGATCATAGCCGATAAAATCGATATGAAAATAGCCAGAAACAAAAAAACAACATGTTCTAGTAACTCGGAAAGTAAATGTCACTCACGTATACATATCAAATTCCTATTTTCCGTATTCCTAGAAAAAATTACATTTTTATCACATCAAAATTTCCGTGTTTACGAACTGACGGTCACGCATGGGGTTTCAAATGACTGGTGCATAATGCCTGCATTGGAGCAGACTGATCAGAGCCGTCTCTGTTCGTCGATATATTAATCAGAGGAAGAATCACAGTAGAAATTATTTCAGGATTTATCTCCACGTTAGTTATGTGGCCGAGCTGAGATTAGAACTTGCGATCCCTGATCTACAGTCAGAGGCGTTCCCGATTGCGCTAGTAAGGAAATCATTACGTAAACCTGCCTATTCAAATATACTGAAAAGTTAATCACCGAAAAATTGAAAATTTTCAGACAAAAAAATCAAATATTTTTCATATTTCTGCTCAAAACATAGATTGTGGGTATCCGTTAGAACCGCATCGCAGAGGCGGTTCTAACGAATACCCACAATCTATGTTTTGAGCAGGAATAAGAAAAATAATGTATACCCCTGTAAACCCCAGTTTTTGCTATATAAAAGTGGGGTTGAAGAGGGTCAAAATAATATAGGCGTGTTTTCGTGATGTGCCATACAGGTTGTGATTCAGAACAATCCATTGCACACATGACATACTTAACATATACAACTATTACTGACAGACTGCCGTAAAATGAAAATGTCGGACTCTTCCACTGTTCAAGTTTTTCGACTCGATAAAATAGTTTACCAGAATGTGGACGGAGATTAGTCGTAGTTTACATTTACGCCAACCGGCAAGATGAAAGTCGAATTCATGCCTTTTTAAGATGCTTTCAATCAAAGAGTGACCAACTATTTCGACGTTTTTTTTTTATGTTTTTTTTTTTTTTTTTTTTTTTTATTTTATTTTATTACGGAATTGTACCTTTCACAAAACTTTAGTCCAAAACGCAACATTAGTATCTTGTGAGTCAAATAATGTCGCAGTGCAGCAATTTGCTGAGCAAAATCTATTTTTCATCTATTTTATTTATTTATTTATTTATTATTTATTCATATATTTATTTTGTTTTATTCAATTAAAACGTCACAGTCTGTATATTTCTTGCCGTGTGGTGAGGCAATACTGCTACATGTAACTCTAATGTTAAGTGTATACATGAAAAAAAAAAAAAAAAAAAAAAAAGTTGGTTTATTTACTAACGATAGCGCCGGGAGACAGGCACATAATTCTTATGAACTTTGCCTTTCGTATTCAGTTACAATATGGGCCACATACAATAAACACAAAACATTAAAACACATTGTAAAGCGATAACAGCAATTCTACCATACCAAATAAAATAACACAGAAAGGTCGTTATTAAAGCAATTTGTGTTTGAAAAATTAAACAAAAATGTCTGTTACATGAAATGGCCGAAACAAGTTCAGACTATCCGATATCAGCTCCACGTATCGACATTACCTACCTTCTGATCCCGTAGATAAACACAACGCAAGAAAAATCGACTCTACCAGAATCAAGCTGCTTACACAATTCCCAGGAATCATCACGAAAACATACCTATATAATTTTTACCCCCTTAAAGCTCACATTTATATAGTAAAATTGGGGTTTACAGGGGTATACATTATTTTTCTTATTTCTGCTCTAAAACATAGATTGTGGGTACTCGTTAGAACAGCTTCGGTGAGGCGATTCTAACGAGTACCACAATTTGTTTTGTCTAATTTTTGAGAAGAAATATGAAAAATGTCAGAATTTTTTATCTGAAAACTTTCAGTTTTTCGTGGTGAAATTTTCAATATATTTGAAATGGCGTGTTTGTGTTGTTAATAGTCTTGAAATCACTAGTATACTCTAATGCTGACAAGCCATGCATGAAAGTCCCCTGCAAGCACTGAGAATTTTTTAAATCATTTATTTTGCCATTTCGTAGTGTTGCCTTTCTTTCTTCGGGTTTATTTTAATGTACCGTGTGTTCTTCGTTAAATGAATATGAATGTTCTTGAACTAATTATTGACTAGTTGTTGCAGTCCTCTGCGTCACATACATATGCATTTTGTTATAGTGGTTTTGTTGTCATAATAATAATGTATTCTATTGTGTTCACTGAGAAATTGTCTATGCCTGAGTACATCCACAATCTAATGAATAAAGTTTCTATTCCATTTTATTCTAATCTATTCTCCAATGAATCGTCACAACTACCTACATTTTCAAGCAGCAACCAGAGCTATTAAAACGGTTTCGTTTGAATTCAAAATATGAGCTGGCGTACAGCATTTCCAAGAAGATTACATTTTCGCACAGCGAATGTTCAGTGTCTTCACTGCCCGCCTAAAGACGCTTTGTATCCTTGGGTAACAATTGAGTGCCCTGTGAAGACTCTGATCACATCACCTATATAATTTTGACCCCCTTAAACCCCACTTTTATATAGTAAAACTTGAGTTTACAGGGGAATACATTATTTTCCTTATTTCTGCTCTAAAACATAGATTATGGGTACTCATTAGAACCGCCTCGGCGAGGCGGTTCTAACACTCGTTAGAACCGGCCTCGGCGTGGCGGTTCTAACGAGTACCCACAAGTTATGTTTTGAGTAGCAATATGAAAAATATCAGAATTTTTATCTGAAAATTTTCATTTTTTTGGTGGTAAAATTTTCAATATATTTGAATAGGCGTGTTTTCGTAACGAGATCAGATTATGCGCTTGCGCAATCTGACCGGAGTTTTCGTTGGGCGCACATTGTATCTTGAATTGAATGCTTTACCCCGGCTCATATTATAACTGAGTGTAGGCTATATCCACATCACGCATATGTTGGTTACAACCAATATCCAAGATCACAACTTTCATTGGAAACTATGAAACAAATCATTCATACGGCGTATGCTTACTTTCTTGCAACTGTAAACAGAAATCACCAACTTATTAACCCTTGCCATGCTGAATAAATTAAGATGCCACACCAATGTCTAATTTTCAAACAATCAAATTACTTGATCCAGATTGTTGATATAAATTCACACACTTAATGGCAAACAGTGCAGGTCCAGATCAGTTGGCTTCTTCAGAAGCCAACTGATCTGGATCTACACTGTGTGCAAATGCAGAATATATCCGGGTTCAGCAGGACAAGGGTTAAAGGAAACGGCCTGCACAAAGTATCTGTAGATATACCAAGGCTAGTGAAAACCAACTTTATACCAAACGTGAGTAATGAAGACCCTGATTAATCAAAGCATCTATGTAGTCTAGACAATAGTATTCTTTTTGCTAGCCAGATGCTCTATGTCTGTTTATTTACAGTCTGAATACAGAACCGAATACAGACCCACAACACACATATCAGACTGAGCGCGACTGGTCTGAGTGCTTGGAATACGCTGACTACATGGCATTTGTTTTACTCACGGTATATACATGTATATGTAAATATAATCCAAGTTGGTGTAACTATGCAAAGGGAACCATATGAGCCGACACGGCAGAAAACGTACCTTCGTGCATATGCGACCGGCGAAGATTCAGATCAGCATGCGCATTCGCGCACCCTGATCACAATCTTCACTGGGCACATTTTGGATAGCCAATGATGCATACAGTGAAACCTGTGTAAGAGAGCCACCTTTGAGACTGACTTTAAATAGTGGTTGATGTGGAAAAAGTTGTCTGTCTTATAAAGGTATATGTCATGTAATTTTGCTAGCAAAATTACATGACATGTATCTTTATAAGACAGCCACCTTTCCACATCAACCACTAAAGTCAATTTCAACGGTGGCTTTCTTATACAGGTTTCACTGTAGATTCTTCATGCGGAGAACAGAGTCTGTTCAGACAACTCGGATGCGCAGGCTGATTTGAGTTTTTGTTTGGCGCACATCTCGGAAGGCACATTTTCTCACGTTGCGGCCCATATAATAAACAACGAAAGAAAATGACCCTCATCCTGCATGCCCAGACCAGCCTGTGCAGTCATACACTAGTAGTCAGGGACTGTGTTGTCTGCTTGTAGAATCACTGATTTGAATAATGTAGACAGTTTACTGACAAACAAAGAAGGTCCGGAACAGACAGTGCGGAATTGCAGACTTTCCGTGTTCGTATATGACTCTTGCCTGGAGAATCCCACATGAATTAGAATATATTGGTCGACATTTGACCTATCTGGGCACTTAGTTGATTCTGCCCAAGAACGAAATTATTAATAAAGGACTTACTACAAGCAAACGAACCAATTATCGTAAGCAACCTGCGCTGTAATTTAAGCCTATGTATGCATTATAATTATTGTACATTGTCTAAACAATGTTAAAAGTCGTGGTTGCCCGCACACATCACGAAAACATACCTATATAATTTTGACCCCCTTAAACCCCATTTTTATATAGTAAAACTGGGGTTTACAGGGGTATACATTATTTTTCTTATTTCTGCTCAAAACATAGATTGTGGGTACTCGTTAGAACCGCCTCGGCGAGGCGGTTCTAACGAGTACCCACAATCTATGTTTTGAGCAGAAATATGAAAAATATCGGAGTTTTTTATCTGAAAATTTTCAGTTTTTGGAGATGAAATTTTCTATATATTTGAATATGCGTGTTTTCGTAATGCATGAGACGTGTCCAGTTTTTTTATATTGAGAAAGTATTAATTCTTAACATACCTATCACGACTGTAACAGATGGCAGTTTGATTTTTGGTAATTTTAAGAGAAATTAAAACTTGACATTTCATATGAATCGTGTGCCTGGCAGACGATTCACATAATATACCGAGTCATGCTCTCTGAAAAATAATTTAAAAAAAAAATAGAATGGAATGCCATCTACTACAATTTTACTTAGACGTTTTAGAATTAAACCACAATCAGAGATCTTGTACTTACTCCTCGGATGCGCAGACTGTTTCTGGGCTTTGCTGCCATCATAATGCTGTTTTGCATATTTTACTGTTAGAAGCCCAAGGCACACACACACACACACACACACACACACACACACACACACACACACACACACACACACACACACACACACACACACACACACACACACACACACACACACACACGGAAAATATCTTCGAGGTATTTAGCCTGTCCAGTGAGCACTGAAGAGGCATCAATGCTTTTCTGATCGCCTTTGCTGTTTAAATTCTATAACATTTAAGTTCTACGGTATTTGTCTAAGTATTCGGTAAGAGAGGCCTGAATAAACAAGTGTAGATCCAGATCAGACCCCGCAGAACGCGGCGTCTGATCAGAGTCTACACTTTTTACCATAAATCCAGCAAATTTTTGACACATCAACAGGTATGTGTAGCATTACTGGTTCCGTTTAAGATCGTATTTCGAAAACACGCCTATTTAAATATAGTGAAAAATGTTACAACCAAAAAAAGGAAAGTTTCAGATAAAAAAAAATCCGATATTTTTCATATTTCTGCTCAAAACATAGATTGAGGGTACTCGTAAGAACCGCCTTGGCGAGGCGGTTCTAACGAGTACCCACAATCTATGTTTTTAGCAGAAAAAAGAAAAATAATGTACATTCCTGTTAACCCCAGTTTTACTATATAAATGTGGGGCTTAAGAGGGTCAAAATTATATAGGCGTGTTTTCGTGATCGAGCTCAGTATCCTTAATCACCAGATGAAAATTAGTCATTGTTTTTTTTTAATTGTTCACAGAAAATAGGGTTTGAAAAATCCTTTGGAGACAATTTGAATGAAATGTAAAGCCTTAATTTCTGTGTTAAACAAGAAAATATTTTAAATGATTGTTTGCTTAGATTTATAATGAGCAGGTTAAACTTTCAACTTCGGGTCCTCTCTAATGTGCTTATGCGGCCAGGTTTCGCCTTTCAATGGCCTTCTTAAGAAAAGGTTATCTAACCTATTTCTCTCGTATTTTCACAAGCATTAAGAAGGCCTGCTTTATTTATTCAGTATTCTAGCAACCTTGCACCACCACTACCATTTCACTTTATATAGTGAAAAGAAAGGGGGGTTCTAATCGGAGGCTCGGAGTAAGAAATTAGAAGAATTCGTGTGATGTTCGACTGGGACATGCGTACATTTTAGGGTAAGTACGGTAAGGAATTAAAGTGTCGGACTATTCCGGGTAGATACGGTATTTTGCATAACCCTAAAGGGAGAAAATGGACAGTTATGCACGTGCGCAGTGTCTGATCAGGACATTAGTTGTCCGCTACAGAAATACTGTATATAGAATGTAGAATATATTGATGGATGATGAAGATCCTACTCAGCCTTCACCCCAGTCAGCATTCTACGTAAATCTATATCGGGCCATCATCGGCCCGTCAGGGTAGCTGACGAGCCGATGACGGCCCGATGTAGATTTACGTAGAATGCTAGCTGGGACATAGTGCTCAGGTCGCTCTGTTTCTTCGCCAGTCCATCGCGAAAATATACTTAAATTTTGACCCCCTTAAACCCCATTTTTATATAATAAAACTGGGATTTACAGGGGTATACGTTATGATTCTTATTTCTGTTCAAAACCATAGACTGTGGGTACCCGTTAGAACCACCTCGGCGAAGCGGTTCTAATGAATACCAACAATATATGTTTTTAGCAGAAATATGAAGAATATCAGAGTTTTTTTTTTTTTTTTTTTTCTTTTTTTTATCTGAAATTTTTCATTTTTTGTGTATATAATGTTTTACAAGATAAATTTTCTCACTTTGCGCTCAGCATAGAGACTGTATGTGTGTCTTTCCTGGTCACCTTCGTATTGAACTCCGTTTTCAACTGACTCGCCCTACTTTGAAATGTTTATATTGACCGATACAACAGGAATATTCCCAAAGCATGATTAAGTAAACATATGTATCGTATAAGCTGGATAAATATATTGGTGTTGATGATTGATACATTTTTATGAGTGATGGGTAACATTCCTGAGAAGCCAGCTTCTGTGACGTAGTATTATTAACTGAGCCGCGCCAAGCTAAAAGGTGTCTTCGAACATGCGCAAACTGTGTGGATTCACCTCATCAGCTAGACGGTAGAATCTGTCCGCCATTCTTTATGGAGTTCAGCATATGAGTGTGCATACATATCAACTACTCTGATTATGGATATACTAGTTAGCCAACCCATATCTGGAATATTTACAGACAGTTAGGGTAGGATTAAATGGCGGACCTCCCACATAATCCTACAGAGGCGCAAAGACGCCTTTGTAGTATTCAATGATTCTGTTTGCGGACAGCGAAGGTCCTGATCAGACTGCGCATCCGCGCAGTCTGATCAGGGCCATCGCTGTCCCTTGGTGGACTCATCTCCAGATGCTATGGTAGTATAAATGCGTCACGCATGAAATAGAATTAAGCAGAAGTGTCGAAGTTTGCTGGATCAGATTAGCTCGTTTCGGCAAATTAGACCTCTGAAGTGAAGAAATTGGCTAGATGATAATAAAGGACCAGAAAGCACTAGTTATAGTGAAAGTAAAAATATTCTGATTCGAAAAGGAATTACTATTGACAGTAAAGTCCATAGTCCTCAAAAATAGACATTTTTTTTCATCCAAGAAAGGTTTAATCTATTGATATATTGCATTAATACAATCATAAAATGTTGCACTTGACAGCCTGTAAAATTTCAGTTAGTCTCGTTCTTGAAATGAAATGATTTTTTTATCGTATCTCTGAATTAATGTTGCCATCATCTTTTTCAGAGATCGATAAAAAAATATTTCATTTTAAGGAGAGACTTACAGAACTTTTACAGGCTGTCAGATGCCACGTTTTATGATCGTATTAGTACTATATATCAATTTATTAAAACTTTATTGGATAAAAAGAGTTTAGTTTTGAGGAATATGGAGCCTAATGAACACGCACGGACATGAGTGTTATTGACGCATCTAAGTTTTCGGGGTCAGACTAGTTAGAATCGGGCGATTAGGCCTTATCAGTGACCTAAGGCATATATTTTCTCTAATTTCCCAGACTGGGCTCAGTGATCACAAAGACCCAGAACACCAATTATGCTGATTGACCCTTATGTAAGTACAGTAATGATAAGTGCAGTACTATGTAAGTATATTTTAACGACTCGAACAGTGATTATGGATTTACTGTGGCCATTTGAATTCGTTTTTAGTTTAAACTTTATTATTACCGATGTAGAACAAAACCTAACAGGTTAGAATGTGAGGCTGGTAGATGGGCAAGACCAGTTAGAGTGGCTTATGATGAAAGAAAGTGCAGAGTTTGTAATATACCAGAAGACGAATTCCATTTTATCTTTGAATGTCCTGAACTGCAACAGAGAACCCGCTCTAAAACGATCAGAAGAAAAACTAATGGTCGGCTTTAAATAGTTCTACTCGTGCTAAACTTCGCATGTGATTTTGATGCAGTTGTTGGGATCCTCTGCCTAATCAGTGAAACATCACTGAAAACTGACGCTGACTCAAAAAGTCAAAGAACCTAGCCCAGCCAAACATCATGTTTGACCTTAACAACGGAATGATCCGATAGTTATGAGTGCCTTCTAGCCAACAATAGGTGAAAGCTTTGCGAAGCTGGTAGATTAAGATGCTGAATTAGTATCCAAAGTCACTTGATAACATTATTTGAATTTTGTTATAGAAAACTTCGGCGTGGCAGTGCTCATATCTCTTCCTCTACACTCGGTAAATTTTCTGCTTTTTTTTATAAGTAAGACAAATTTTGTGACATCGCGTTTTCTTTCCTGCATACTAAGCCCATTCTGAAATGGGGTCTACTCAAGAACATTACGAAACCACGCCTATTCAAATATATAGAAAATTTCACCTCCAAAAACCGAACATTTTCAGATAAAAAAAACAAAAAAAAAAAACTCTGATATTTTTCATATTTCTGCTCAAAACATAGATTGTAGGTACTCGTTAGTAGAACTGCCTCGGCGAGGCGGTTCTAACGAGTACCCACAATCTATGTTTTTGAGCAGAAATAAGAAAAATACTGTATACTTCTGTAAACCCCAGTTTTGTTATGTACAAGAGGGGTTTAAGGGGGTATATATTATATAGGCATGTTTTTGTGATGGCACAAAATTTACTCCCATTGGAGGGAGCAACTTATTTCCTTTTAGGGAGGAACTTTTTTCAAAAGGGAGGCAAAGACAGTTTCAGCCTCCGCTGAAAGTGTATCCATTCCTCTGTCTATTATACTTATTTATATCAACAATTCTAACACTCCTCGCGTATAGCCAACGGTATAAACTCAGTGATCTATTCTGCAACAAATCACTGGGCGGAAGCACGCGACGCTATCTGGCGCTGTTCCGACGTCATTTTGACACTTTGTCCCGTTTCACGACGTTTCAGTCTCCGTTTCCACAACGTTAGACGTCGTTTATCTTGCGTCAACAATGTAAGAAATGCATGTAACAACAGCGTTACAATCAAAACTATTGGCAGGATTTATTGATGCGATGGCGGAAAGTTGGAAGAATCTGAAGTATACAATTACTTTTTCGTCGTTTTCCATGTGTTAGAATCAAAATAGATCAGCTCTCGTGCGTGATTTGTTCAGTAATAAATCACAGTTTGTCGGTCATTTGTAAGTAGATAAATCACTCGCGACCGGCGCTCGTGATTTGATATACTTTAAAACTTACCTCAAACAGTGATTTATCATTCAACAAATCACTGCTAGAGCTGATTTATTTCTTAATTTAAACTTTTTAAATGTGACTCTTGCCACAACAAAGTGAGAATACACTTAATAAAATAGAATATTGAAAAACTTTTATGTATTGATGGAGCGCTGTTTTCTAATTTCTTAATTGCACTGGTATCATATGTGTTTGATCTAACTCGTGACAATTAGGTGGTTGTACGTACAAGGAAAATGTTAAAGGGGAGATACAGAATTCTCTTGACGTACCAGTTAATCCGTCAAAATTGTCAAATATAGCTGGAACAAGACGATCATGAGAAGAGGGATCTTCCATGATATGGAAATACGAAAATATGCCTATATAATTTTGACCCCCTTAAACCCCATTTTTACAGTAAAAGTGGGGTTTACACGGGTATACATTTTTTTTTCTTATTTCTGCTCAAAAACATAGATTGTGGGTACTTGTTTGAACCGCCTCGTCAAGGCTGTTCTAACGAGTACCCACAATCTATTTTTTGACAGAAATATGAAAAATACCAGAATGTTTCATCTGAAAATTTTCATTTTTTGGTGGTAATATTTTCAGTATATTTAAATAGGCATGTTTTCGTAATTAATTAACTCCTACTTTCGATTTTCTGTCTACTCAGAGTATGCATAGTTTTGTTTGTGTTGAGAGTTTACGGCCCAGTCAACCCATTGGGGTCATGTCGAGCGCGGTCAGTTTACCTAGCCACACTGGGCAGGCTTAGATCTCAAAGCGGTTAACCAGTATAGTGCACATTCTTTCGCCAGAAACTGATTACTGCCTTTATTGAATCAGCAGAAGGGAGAGAATGACGGTAGAAAATATTTCATGATCAAATCTCCACGAAAGAATGTTGCCGACCCGGCGAGGTTCGAACCCGCAACCTCCTGATCACCAGTCGGACGCGCATCCAACTGAGTCACCGAGGCCGGCATGGCTTGTAGGCCTGTACTCAGTCTGTGATATCTGCGTCAGGGAGCCGACTCTTTGACTCGGTGTTTAGAGCATTGGATCTTCACAATTGTTAGTAGCCAGGGCTAGAAGTCCACCAATGACTTGTTTTTTGAGGTTTTTTAAGCTATCTTTTATGACTTGGTAACGGCTTTCATGTCGTGGATTACGCCAGTCTTATTCACTTATTTTATTAATACATTATTTTGAGAGGGTTACATGCTAAAAATTCTACCACTTGGCCTATTATAAACGAATCTAGTAAACAGAACATAAATGAACATAAAAGAAACATTACATGCAACCATTTATTATCATGTACATTTTATACACGGTAAAACTGATCATAATCATTACTTATTTGTTAGTTTCATCATCAATGCAATGCCAGTGTCCAGTCGTCCTAGTGTCGAGCCCAATTTGTTTTAGACATAAAGTATATACGGCTTACTTCCCCTTCCCATTCTTCCCTCATCCCAACTTTGTGTCTGAGAAATAAGTCAATTATCTTATGACTTTAGCTAACAGGGAAATCTAGCTGAATCTGTGCACCGGCGCAGTCTGATCAGAACCTTTTCAGTCGTCAATACATGTATTCTACGGTACAGAATGATTTTGTAACCGAGGAACGATAGAGATTGCTGTGTGAGGACATAACTGGAGCAGGCTGGTCTCGAGACTACTCCATTACGAAAACACGCCTCTTCAAATATATAGAAAATTTTGTCACCAAAAACTGAAAATTTTTAGCTAAAATCTCTGATATTTTTTTATATTTCTGCTCAAAACATAAATTGTTAGAACCACCTCGCCAAGGCAGTTCTTACAAGTACCAACAATCTATGTTTTTGAGCAGAAATAAGAAAAATAATGTATACCCCTGTAAACCAAAGTTTAACTATATAAAAGTGGGGTTTAAGAGGGTCAAAATTATAAAGGCATGCTTTCGTGATGCCGTGCAGGCTGATTTAAAGACCATATGCGGACTTGCAGGCTGATCTGAAGACCATATGCGGACAGGTAATCTAACCTGAAGAAGACCATATGCGGACAGACAGTCTGATCCGAAGACAATATGCGGACAGGTAGGCTGATCTGAAGACCATATGCGGACAGGTAATCTGATCTGAAGACCATATGCGCACAGACAGTCTGATCCTAAGACCATATGCGGACAGGCAGGCTGATCCGAAGACAATATGCGGACAGGTAGGCTGATCCGAAGACCATATGCGGACAGGTAATCTGATCTGAAGACCATATGCGCATAGACAGTCTGATCCGAAGACCATATGCGGACAGGCAGGCTGATCTGAAGACCATATGCGGACAGGTAATCTAATCTGAATACCATATGTGGACAGACAGGCTGATCTGAAGACCATATGCGGACAGACAGGCTGATCCGAAGGCCATATGCGGACAGGCAGGCTGATCGGAAGAATGCGCCGAGCAGGCTGATCTTGAGCGTGTCTTGCAGGTTGATCTGGAGATTACGCCACACAGACTGGTCTGAAAACAGAGCCGTGTAGACTGATCTGGAGACTGCTCCGTGCAGGCCGATCTGGAAACTACGCCATGGAGGCTATCTCGGTCATCGTTGTCAGCATATGGCGTAAATACTCGTTTCCTGTGTCGCGCAACAAACGGATGGAATTATCTAAAAATATACAATTTCAAATACTGCTCGTATTTCCTTTATTTTCTTTCATAACTTTCATTTCTTTCTTTCTCCAACGATATGGTGAAACATATATAGTCATGCCGTTAAGATTGTAACAGTTAAATGAACCGCAACAACAGGAATCGTGCTTTCGGACATATGCGTTCAGCGAAGATTCTGATCAGATTGCGCATTCGCGCAGTCTGATCAGAATCTTCACTGAGCGCATTTTGGATTGCCAAGGATGCAAAATTTCTTCAGGCGGAAAATGACGACTCTGTTCAGACGACGCAGACGCGCAGGCTGATTTGAGTCTTCGTCGGGTGCATATGTTATAAGGTACGTTTTCTCTAGTTGCGACTTAATTCTTTCATACTGTATTTGCTCTAATGTAGTTGCACTGTAGTACAGGTATTATATGTATTATGTCCGTTGATAAAGAATTATCGCTGACTTAAAAGGTTTATCGTTAAGCTGTTAAGCGTGTTCATGCAGACACTTTGTATTGAGTTGAGATAAAAGAAATCAGTCAACCTCGGTGTTAATCCGGCTAGATTTACAGTGTGTTCATTCTGGTTGCCTGCTCCTGAAGACCCCCACAATACATACAGCAATATTTTCATGAATGGGAACCAGAGTACTGACTAAATTGTCCTTAAATGCAACTGGAACGATTTCAATTCAGCACAATTTAAAGTTTATTAGTTGTCACAGCTGGGATTAAAATTTGAAAGACTTTAATCCATTTTGCATACAATTTGCATTAAAGGAGAAACAAGATTACACGATTTGAAACCGCATGGAACAATTATACAAAGTCTACAACTGGATATGGTTTAATCAATTATAAAATATTTATACTACACTGCTCACGTGCATTTGTTCATTGGACGTCAGATATATTCTTTTTACAAGCTAAATAAATAAAGCTATTTACATAGTCAGAGAACGGCTTGGATACGATTGAAGTGTTCAAGATAAAGGGATGTAGACAGTCTAGGAGCAATAAACTATTTATGAAAACAGTGTAGTCGCAGTTGTGTGTTTTTCAACTGATCTAAACGTTATGTGTGAATTATAATACCCAAAGACTGTGATCCAACATTCTAGTCAGATAACAGAATGCCGTCTCTTTCTTCACCTTGGTTTCAACAGACGGGAAGCGCTACAATGCTGATTCCTCAAACACACCGGTCATCAAGTCAAGGATCAATGAGTGACCAGGAAATACACGAGTTGACTAAACGATTAACTCGGCCTACCACTTCGTCACAGGCTAAGAGAACACAGGCCTGGAAATTGGAGAATACCTTCATGGAGCAAGGAAGGCATTCTTGGGCCAAAATGGAACTTTTTGAAGACTGCAAAAAGTGCATGTGGACGAACACTGGCACCGTGAAACATACGTGTAAAATACGACCAATCAAGAAAACGGTAGAGCAATAATGTTACTTCGACCTCTATGGATATTTTGATCACTTCGAGAAGAGTTTATAAATAACTGCTCTTTAGTTATATGTTATACGACTCAAACTTGGACACATATCATTATTTATGAAATCTAGGGAGTGAAACTGGCCTCACAAGATAGGTAACATGGCTACTCAAAAAACGCTAATTTCATGCGCTACGATAACGCATTTATTCCGAGTGGACTTTTTACCTCAAATCTTTGGACAGATCCATTTCAAATAGAAGGGGTTCTTGGTTAGTTTTTATTACTATTATGTTTTTAGGAAACTTATAATTATTGCAAACAGTGTAAACACTGATCAGACACCGCATTCTGTGGCGTCTGATCCGCATCAACACTGTTCGCCAATGTTCCTTTATGGGACGCTGGGCATAAAGTAGGTTAATGCGCCAAGCAGAATTACTGCGGATGTGATTCTACTTAGACATCATTATTTATAAGATAAAATGTGGCTTGACATTTCATGTGAGTCGTCTGCTCTGCAGACGATTGCTCTGCAGACGATTCACATGAAATGTCATGCCTTATTGACTCTTAAAATTTAACCATTTATTTTCTTATTTATTAAAAAGATTTATAACCTCGGGGCCTGGCTTCTTAATCGGTCCTACCTTTAAAAGAAAATGGGAGAATATTCTGTTATTTAAAAGCAGTCCTATTTTGGAAATGATTTTAAAACTAGGTAAGCAAGTTTCTCTCTGCAAAATGTCTTCTTTTGAAAGTGGCGGCAAATTTTGTTCACCTTCATGTAGGCATGAAACCTGTAGACAAGCTCAATTCAGGACTTCGGGGTTGACAACATAGTTTATAGGTGTTCAAGTTAGCTAACAATTGTTATATTGGCAGCAAATTCTCAACTCTGACTGCATGCAGTCTGATCAGCGCCATATCATAACGGAATATTGTATAATATATCTCAGTGTTGGGGAGCACGTGACATTTGACGCCATTGTTTTACGAGTAAAGGCGCGGCAGGCTTGAAACCTCTCGATTTTATGGTAAGAGTTTTTTTTTCTTCTTTTTTTTTTCTCAGTTAAATGTTTTTTTAACAGGAAACAATTGCTAAATGAGCTAATAAATAGTATAATATAGTTTAAATATTTCAACTTGTGAGCTAGCATCGTTTGTTTATCAGTTTACCTCGACACAAGTTGCTGGAACGTATACGGCCGATTAGTGATTGAGTGGAAGTGTTTTAATTTATCACGTGAAAAGAGCGTAAAATGCATTTATTACCTGAAAATTACATGAATGATTGCACGAAAATCTTGCTTTATCGGTATGTTAATAATGTCTCCATTCAACATTTACAGCCTATTGTTATGTTTGTTACTGTATGGTAATATAAATTGTAATTATAATTGTACGTCATGCACAAAACAAATCTTGCTTAACTTGTAACCAGATGGAGAATGGATAGAAATCAAATTCGGAATGGAGACAAAATTCAAAATGGCCTCGTACGCAGATTGTAGACTGACGTCATAAATCACGCGTTTCGCCACCTTGTTTCTACTGGCAGCAAAGGCCGAGATGAGACTGTGCAGATGAATGGGAAATTAGATTCCAGGCATTTCACACATATGTAACATACATTCTTAGTATTCGAACAGACAGTCCGAGCAAACAGTGCCATCTGATTCTCGTCTTCACTGTTGCCACTCATCATTACGAAAACATGCCTATTCAAATATATTGAAAATTTTACGACCAAAAAACTGAAAGTTTTCAGATAAAAATTCTGATATTTTTCATATTTCTGCTCAAAACATAGATTGTGGTACCCGTTAGAACCGCCTCGGCGAGGCGGTTCTAACGAGTACCCACAAAATATGTTTTTAAGCAGAAAATAGAAAAATAATGTATACCCCTGTAAACCTCAGTTTTACTATATAAAAGTGGGGTTTAAGGGGGTTCAAAATTATATAGGTTTGTTTTCGTGATGCAGCAATTTTAGACACATCAACGGGTAGTAAAATGAACTTTTTCAATTTTAGGATACGAAAGGTAAGGATTAAATTTGTAGGAATATTTACTGTAAAAACTGCATGCTCAAATATGTCTGCTCAAATATGTCTTTCACTTGTGTAAACCGTTTCTGTGTCCGTGAATGCGCATGCGTAGCTCAGTCTGGCCATTTATTTACTGTTATAACCCTAAATATCGGGACATACAGTCCTGAGCGAACCGTGTAGATCCAGATCAGACGCCGCGTTCTGCGGCGTCTAATCTGGGTCTTCACTGTTTGCCATTCGACCAGTATAGTTTATGACACACCAGCAAGTAGTAAAATGGACTTGTTTAATATTTAGGATACGGACGGTAAGAACTTGATGAGCCCGACTTTTATGGTAAATACTTCAAGCTTTAAATATGGCTTTCGCTTGGTGGAGCTCATTACAATGTAAACAGTGTCGGTGTCCATCAATGCGCATGCAGTCTGGGCATTTATTTACCGTAATAACCCTATCTATTGAGATAGACAGACCTCAGCAAACCGTGTATACTCAGATCAGACGCTACAGAACGCGACTTTTGATCAAGGTCTACACTGTTCGCAATCGTCCAGCATTGTTTTAGATGCCTCAGCAAGTAGTATCACGAAAATACGTCTTTATAATTTTGACACCCTAAAGCCCCATTTTTATATAGAAAAAACTGGGGTTTTAAGGGGTATACATTATTTTTTCTTATTTCTGCTCAAAATCATAGACTGTAGGTACTCGTTAGAACCGCCTCATCGAGGCGGTTCTAACGAGTACCTACTATCTATGTTTTGAACATTACTATGAAAAATATCAGAATTTTTTTATCTGAAAAACTTTCATTTTTATGGTGGTAAAATTTTCAGTAGTATATGCATAGGCGTGTTTTCGTATTGGTAAAAGTGGACATGTTTAATATTCAGGACCAGTATGATTGGGAGTTAGGGTGTGCCAATGTTTAAGGCAAGAACGGCAGTTTGCCGTTACCTGTATTTCTGTATCGCTGCTTGTTTATTGCAACAAAAATTTGTGAAATAAAAAGCGATCACCAAAATGTATAGAAAATTACTGCTATTAAGTACTACTGCTACTACTACTATTATTACTGCTACTACTACTGTTGCTTCTACTGCTGCTACTGCTGCTGCTACTGATAATAAATAATAACAAAACTAAAATACGAATAGTTAAGCTCTTTTCCTTGTTAGATTACACATAAATGTTGCTATATCAGTGTGTTAATAAAATCTCCATTCAATGTTTACAGTCCATTGTTGTGTTTGTTACTGTATGATAATATAAATTGTAATTATAATTGTAGTTCGTATAATAAACCCATTTATGCCTAACATCCCATAAAAGAGATATTGAAAAACAGCGTAGACCCAAATCAGATGCCGCAGAAAGCGGCGTCTAATCAGGATCAACACTGTACTGTTTGTACAGGAATTTCTATAATAAATGATTATACTAAAAACAACACTGAGGCACCTTCCATTAGAGATGGACCTGTCCAAAAAAGAAGGTAGAAGAGTCCATTAAGCTTTAATGGGTGAACTGTGTAGCATGTTTGGCAGGGAATCTTACTACAGACTTACATTGTTTCGACTATACTGTACCATATTTACCCTAAGAAGTCAGATAGACAGACCTGAACAATCATTGTAGACTCGGATCAGAGGCCACGCGATCTACACTGCTTTCTATGCAACGTTCAGTTTTTAGTTCACATCACCGGGTAGCCAATATGGACTTGTTCAAATTTTAGGATAAATATTGTAAGCAATTTTATACAATCATTAGACTGATACTAAAACTACAATATACAATATTTGTGTTTCTGTGGGCTGAGTGGCCTAGTGATTAGTATTCTCATCTTGCAAGCGAAAGGTCTTAGGTTCGAATCCCGCTCGAGTCCAGAAAGTTTTCAGATCATTAGTACACATAGCTCATACTCGGCTTGCCCTGGTTTGAGCAAGGAGGCAACGGCGATTGTATTATGTACAAGCAGCTGTACTGCCATGTTTACATGGATCGTCCATGCACATCTGGTGCTGCTATCACCAATCACCTCCCTGTCCTGAGCCGGGTACATCTCCTACCAGATTGCATGTGCGACCAGCGAAGACTCAGACCAGTCTGTGCATACGGTAGTCTGATCAGTGTTTGCAGAGAACTGTGGGTAGTCAAGGATCCACAACATCTTCATGCGAACAGCGAAGACTCAGACAAGTCTCTGCATACGGTAGTCTGATCAGTCTTTTCACGGCACTGTGGGACGAACAGCGAAGACAGATCAGACTGTGCCAATGCGTAGGTTAATCGAGTTTCCGCTGAGTGCACATGCTGTCTTGTAGAAAATGCTGTGTCCCAGCTCAATGAGCCGTCACATCTGGATCTATGCTGTTTGCAAAAGCCTATTATTATCGCCTGTGGCAGTGAAAGAGTTAAATGTCTGTCTTCATGAAAACATGCAGATTGCACTTTTTAGAGAATAAATCAGTTTTCAGAGCAACGTCATAAAATGGTTAAGCCTGCAGTCTCCTGCATATTGCTGCGACTCAAACCAAAAAGAAACGCTGCATACAAAACAAATCATGCAGTACATTTTTTCTCGTGCATATATAGTGCAACTGCATGTCTTCCTGTCCACTCAACAATCAATTTAGGGTACGTCGAGTTTTCAACAATAGCTTAGTACTGATTTGGTTTAAACATAAATTAGCCGTGTTATGGGAAAAGGGTGCCTTCGGAGCACAGCAGAAGCCAAGATCAGGGACTTCGCTTTCCGTTTTCAGAAATTTGGGAGTAACGACGTAAAGTGAAGTCTCTGACCAGCCTTTATGTCTTCTCTGATAGAGCTGGATCCTTACTGTTCATTTCTGGCCCGTAGAACATTTTCTCCTGACGATGCCCAATAACACAAGCATGCGGAATAGGCATTTTTAGAATCGCACTGCTCACCCTATTACCATGGGGAAGGGGTAAGCAAAGGTGTCTTAAACAATGTCCCGCTCAAAACCACTGGCTGGTAAACCGCGATTAGCGAGGATCCCTCTTAGCGGTCGAACGAAAACAAACACTATATCATTAAAGATGCACACCCTGATTGCCAATATAGGGATCGAACATGATTTTTCATGCATTAACATTCGCCAGATCTCGAGGGAGGTGTTGGAAACCGAGGCCGAAGGCCGCGGTTTTCAACACCTCTCTAGGGACCTGGCGAATGTTAATGCATTGCAAAACCATGTTCGATCGCTAGTATTGCATAAAAACTGAAAAAAAAATGCTACATTTCGCGTTATTTCTTGCACTATTTTGTTTCGCCTTTTCACCGTAGTCACGCGAACGCTATTTCCACGTACTATGTTTGTTCTAGGGCCGGGCAGGGCATTATACATCTCGTGATGGCAGCTATTCTGTGGCCCGGTATGAGCATATTGAAATTTACGTAGCCGTGCATTAACAGCGCGTGAATTGCTTTGTTAATACACGGCTTTTCACCGGTTAATGCACGGCTATTAATAACGTGCGACACTGCTTTTTATGCAATAATGCTAGCTCCAACAGATCCTAATGAAGAACAGCTGTCGTTGGTAGGGAACTCGGGAGATACAACATCGAGATAGCAACACTGAGCCAAACTTGTCCCCTATAAGAAGAGGAAGACTTCAGAGAAATTACAGTTGACTCTCGTTATCTCGACCTCGCTTATCTCGAATAACCACTTATTTTGAAGTGAAAATCTTGTCCCTGCCTTAACATGAAAATCTAACAACATGTAAAAAATATTGTGGAAAAGAGGAGAAATTGCTCCTAAGGAGCAATTTCTCCTTTTTTCCACAATATTTTTAATATATCTCTAACTTCAAAAGTCAATTACACATTTACTTGTTAAATGTGGTTAGTCGAATTAGTTTTTCCTCAATTCTGCAAACCTGATATGTCGAAGTACGGATATCTCGAAGTATTTCAGAGAGTCCCGTGGAATTCGAGATAACGAGAGTCGACTGTAGTGCTGGCTGCACTTTCTTTTGGAATAGATTCAAGAATGTCGTGCGGCGTGAAGCAGTAGCAGGGCTCGCCACAAAACCACATCTTGTCGAAAAGCTCTCATGATTGCCAAAAGGCATAAGCGACCATCTTATGACACTGAAGCTTTCCCTATATGGCAAAAAGCGTGTAACACTTATTAGTGTCAATGCACCTAGGATGCCTAACCTAGGTCAGACAAAGGCTAGTTCTGTCATGACCTGGTTTCTGTTATTTCTGCAACATCCCGATCAGAAAAAATTATCTTCCTTCGTGACTTCAATGCTAGAGTTAGCACATACCACCAGCCTGGTAAGTAGTAATTTGAACACATGGCATAGCCAAGTGCAATAGCGATGGTCTGCTACTCCTCATGAAGTGTGCTGAAAGTGACCTGCTGATCACTAGCACAGTATTCCATCAAGTAAACAGCAATAAGACACTAGGGATGTACCCACTGGCGTTGCACTGACTTTGTCATAGTGCAGAGGAAGGACAGACAGGACGCCAGAATGACAAAGACACGTTAGGAGCAGACTGTTGGATAGATCACAGACCTCGGCTTGCGTATTCAACCTACAAGGCGTCCGCAATGCATGGAAGCACCGAAGAAACTGAATGTCTCTGTGTTGAAATAAGATAAGGGATAAGCATTTGCAGTGCAACTCAGTTAAGAAAATCCAGAAGGGAACTGGACTGTCTTTCAAAATGCGATACATTCTTCAGCAAAGGATATCTCAGGACCAATATGTCGCAAACATAAGACTAGTTTGATGACAATGATGATGAAATCTTCGGTATCTTTGGATACAAACACAATTTACTACTTCTGTATCTAAAACGGTAGCCTGCAATTTCATCCAGTGTAGACTAGAAGATCTGCAATATTCCTGGCTGAGTAGTAAAGCTGTTAAAATCCACACTAAAAGGATATAAATCATCACGAAAACACGTCTATATAATTTTGACCCCATTAAACCCCACTTTTACATAGTAAAACTGGGGTTTACAGGGATATAAATTATTTTTCTTATTTCTGCTTAAAAACATAGATTGTGAGTACCCTATGTTTTAAGCCGGATATTAAAAACATCAGATTTTTTTTATCTCAAAAGTTTCCTTTTTTGATTGTATAATTTTCAATATATTTGAATAGGCATGTTTTCGTAATAAAGTTCTATGACGCAATAAAGAAAGTTTGTGGCCCACGTAGCTCTAGAGCCATTCCACTAAGGTTTGCACAATTAATTGTATAATCGATTAATTGATCGATAAATTTCACAAAAATGATTATCGTTACATATTTGGTAAGAATCGATCATTTGATTTCTGTGTCTATTACTTTACCTTTTTTACCCTTAGTATTCAGACACCTCAAATCTTTACCATACTTTATCTAAAATTTGAACAAGTACAATTTACTACCCAATGTTGTGTCTAAAAATAACTGGATGAGTGGCAAACAGTGTAGACCTTGATGAGACGTCGCGTTTTGCGGCGTCTCATCTGGGTTTACACTTTTTTGTGTGTGTGTGTGTTTTTTTGTTTTTTTTTTGTTTTGTTTTTTGTTGTTGTTTTTTGTTGGTTTTTTTTCATGCCTGTCTGACTAAATACATACAGTAAAGTATAAAATAGAAAGCATCATGCTCAGACAGACCGTTAAAATTATGACCAAAACTTCAGTGATTACTAATCGATTATCGATCACAATGGAGGACTGATAATCGATTATCTTTTCAGCTCTGATTAGCAAGTCTTACATGATTCCACAGCTCAGTGCAGTGCGAACTACTCTTCTGACTGACGAGCTGAACACTTCGACAATGTGCTCAATTTCCCGTCACTTGTCAATAAGGATAACATCAATAGACTTTCACAAGAGCAATGCAATACACAGCTGGATCAGATGATATGCAACGCACCGGAAGGGCCTTTATGCAATATGCAATTTGCGGGCATTCGGGCAGGCCGATCGGGACCTTCGCTGCCCGCTAATCATCACGAAAGCATGCCTATATAATCTTGACCCCCTTAAACCCCACTTTTATATAGTAAAACTGGGGTTTACAGGGGTATACATTATTTTTCTTATTTCTGCTCAAAACATAGATTGTGGGTACTCGTTAGAACCGCTTCGCCGAGGCGGTTCTAACGAGTACCCATAATCTATGTTTTGAGCAGAAATATGAAAAATATCAGAGGTTTTTTTATCTGAAAATTTTCATTTTTTGGTGGTAGAATTTTCAATATATTTGAATAGGTGTGTTTTCGTAATGTAGAATCAATGGATATTGCAGTCTATGTCGACGAACAGAGCATGTCGAAATCAGACTGCACGCATGTGCACGTTCATATGGACCTTTGCTGTTGGCATATAGCATTAGGGTATTATCCCACGTTACGCATCAGATGCAATACCTGTAGGGATCTACAAACCTGGACCCAGTTGTTCAAAACGTCGTTAGCTTAAAGAGCTCGTTAAGGGTCATTTCGTTAATTGTTTTAGCGGATTCAATATACAATATTCTGATATTTTTTGCTGAAAAAATGTGAGTAGCTTTTGCACTGCAAAAGCTACTCACATTTTTTTCAGCAAATAATTCCAGCATATTTGCGTATCACTCGATGTAAATTTTAACGAATCGTTAACTAACGACATCGTTAGATTTGAACAGCTGGACCCAGGAGGTCACCCAACACGAAATCTCAGACATTTTGATTATGGCACAACTTTCTTTTTTCACATTTTTTTTTCATGCCTTAGCAATGAAAATTATAAATGATGTTGAAGTGTATAGATAACATATCTGAAACTGAACTTTGGCCTCAGTTTATTTATTTATTTATTTATATTTTTATTTTTTTATTTTATTTTTTTTTATATTTATTTATTTTTTTTTTTTTTTTTTTTTTTTTTTTTTTTTTTTCTTAAGGAGCCCTGGCACATATTTTCAGTTATATTTGATGATAGGCTTGGATAGTGGTACAAAATATGTATAGAGATTGTTAAAAAGGGACCAAAATTAGGCCTTAATGCGCGAACTCCTTTGTATATTTGGGATGCACTCTCTCAAGAGCTGTGGACATTCATTATGAAAAATACAGCAGGTTTGCTTAAACCAGTGCAGCAGTTGGCTGCCTACGTGGAAATGTCTGGGATCGAAGCGCAATCAGACTGGTTACAAAGCTGAATGTCTATAAAACTGCAGTACTTCCAACACACTTATATGCATGTGAGTCCTGAAAATGCGGCATGTGGTATGCTAAAAGACTCAACCACTTCCATGCAAGCTGTCTGATTAACTCCTTAAGGTCGTGGCGAGACCAGATCTCTTGTACAGAAATCTTACAGAGGGCAGGGATGAATAGCATACATACTCGTCTGAAGCTGACATAGCTAGGGTGGGCTGCTGATGTCACCGGAATGCCTGATGAACACTTACCAACCGAAATAGAGAATTTCAGGTGGGAACCCACTCCCAGTGGCCAGAAGAAATACTACAAGGATACCCTAAAAGCCTCCCTCTCTGACTTGAACATACCCCGAGGGTCATCGAAAGAAACTTCACATGACCAAGCAAAGTGGCGCTACCTTATCAGAAAAGGAGTAGATGATTTGGAAGCAAAGATAATCTGTGAAGCTGAAAGACAGTACCAATAACAGAAAGCCAGATCCAGTTCGCCATCATTCGAAGAATCCTCGTCAGAAACTGCTTGAAACTGCAGAAACTGGCAGATAATTCATATTTAAGATGTCTAATCAGTCATCATAAAACTCACGTAAAGCAATAGCACTGCAGTCACCACACAACAACTGGGTCATCAGACTAAGTAACGGCTCCGTTCTCAATCTGTCTCAGATGGTTGGCGCCTGACTACTAATGCCTGTGGTCAGGCCAATGGTGGTCTAGTTTGCGTTTTTCTTCGGATCTCCATGGAGCCCTTTTCATTGTTTCTTCACAACGTTTGTGAGTGTATGTATTCCACTGTGATGTATCACAGATAAGGTAGACGACCTCTGTGTGGACCGAACATATGTTTGTAACTTGGAGCTGCATCAGAGGCGCGAGTAAAACTGGTATAAGTCCCCCAATATTAGTGTTTTCTACTGACCGGAACGGAGGGCGGTTCCTCTGTTGCAGTTCTTCTTTGTTTAAGCGTCGCTGGTTTTATAAGTGATTTTCGTTTTGTCATTGTTTGTTCCCCATATGGCCTTCTTTTGGTGCGTAGCATCACGTCAAAAAAAACTATATAATTTTTTACCCCCTTAAACCCCACTTTTATATGGTAAAATTGTGGTTTACAGGGGTATACATGATTTTTCTTATTTTGCTAAAAAAACATAGATTGTGGGTACTCGTTAGAACCGCCTCGCCGAGGCGGTTCTAACGAGTACCCATAATCTATGCTGTGAGCAGAAATATAAAAATATCAGAATTTTTTACCTGATTATTTTTTTTTTTTTGGGGGGGGGGGGTTGTAATATTTTCAATATATTTGGAATAGATGTGTTTTCATAATGGAAAGGAAGGCTGTGTTCGTGATTGTTGCGTTTCCTGGATATCTTTACATATATTTTTAAAGATCAAATTTTTCATAGTCAGAAATGACTGAGGAATATTAGCATGCTCGGTTGAAAATTCAGTAGTCGACATATTGAAATCATTTTCTTAATTTTCCCGGTAAAACAGGTTTTCAGATATTATAATCATTGTCTCCTGAGGGGACAATTTGCGTGAAAGCTGAAAGCCTGTTTTAAGGCGAAAATATCATCAAAATGCCGTCTGTTTAATTTGCCTATAGGAGTGGTAAAGGTTAGTAATTACACAAAACCTCGGCCTAAAAGGGGTGTTTCATTTTGTCTTGATTGATGGGCATACATACGCGTGAACAGGTAAGTCAGTTCAAGCGGGGGTAAAATAAAAGAAAGAAAAAATCAACAACAATAGTGCTGGGTCTTTGTTCTCTTTGTAAGGCACAGTGCCCTAATTACGCTGTGCAGATTTTATGGCCATATATAACCTTTCACATTTGGCCAGACGACAAATCCATATATCAGATACGATACATTAACACTCTATACAAACTGTTCGACTGGCAAATAATCACCGATCAGAGACAGATAAATCACAAAAATGTTTGCCGAAAAACTTTTCATACGTAATACTCGTAAAGAGTAATAATTATCTAACCTAAACGCATAACATGTTGGGAAAATCTTTCAGCAGACGACATTCTATAATATTTATTTTTTTTTTTTTTTTTTTTTTTCAGAAATTGGGGTTTGACATTTCATGCAAATTGTCTCCTTATGAGGCAACTTGCCTGAAATATCAAACTCTAATTTCTGGAAAAGTAAGATAATTGTTATTAAGTTGTTGTCTGCTGAATGTATCGTCTGTTAACAGTTTAAAGCAAAGTGAGCTTAACGCTTAGCACTCTGGGTAAAATTTTCAGCAGACAACATTTTGAGATATTTTTCTTATTTTTCTCAGAAAACAGGATATGACATTTCATGCAAATTGTCTCCTAAGGAGACAATTTGCATGCAATGTCAAATCCTGTTTTCTGAGAAAAATAAGAAAAATATCATCAATTTGTCGTCTGCTGAAAATGCCCAGAGAATGGTAAAGGTTAACATGAAAATACTGTACTTGCATTCACACAGTCTGATAAAGGCATACATTGTCCACTTCATTATAGAATCATTGGTTACTGTAGACAACATCGATAAACAGAAAGGGCCTGATCTGACTGTGTTAATACGCAGGCTGATTGGAGTCTTCGATGTCCGTGTAAGACAAAAGGGCTTTTTTCTCATGTAAAAGTAACAATGCATAAGGGCATTTCTGCTGTATCATTCATCTGCTGATAAGAATATGCATGCAATACAGGCAATGAGAAAGCAACTATCAGCACTGGTTTTGCCTCCTTTCTGACAAGGGATCTACTCTAGAGGAAAGAATTTGCTCTCAAGTAGAGCAAATTCTTTCCATTTAATGTTGACCCATTTACCGAAGGGGCTTGGCAAGCAAACGGAAAATCACAAAAGTTGGCTATCTTGAAAAAACTATCAGCCTCAACGACCCAGCTTAGAACGTTATCCAGAAACATATTGCACGCCTATTGAAAGTCGACCAGGCAGGAAGTTGGTCGTTCGACTTAATACCCCGCTCCCCTTGTTTGTCCGTTCGTGATCAATTCGTCACGTTACGAAAACATTCCTATTCAAATATACTAATTACCACCAGAAAATGAAAATTTTCAGATAAAAAATTCTGATATTTTTCACATTTCTGCTCAATACATAGATTGTGAGTACTCGTTAGAACCGCCTCGGCGAGGCGGTTCTAACGAGTACCCACAATCTATATTTTTGAGCAGAAATAAGAAAAATAGTGTATACCCTTATAAACCCCAGTTTTACTATACACAGGTGGGGTTTAAGAGGGTCAAAATTATATAGGCGTGTTTTCGTGACGAATTCTAGGCTATTATTTTAAGTGCATCTGTTGCTTTTATGGAATTTGACAGATGGATTTATAGTGAACAAGGACAACTTTAGCTCTCTCGCTTCATGAGCTTCTCCGTTCCCATCACAAAAATATAAATTGACCCCCTTAAACCCCACTTTTATATAGTAAAACTGGGGTTTACAGGGGTATAGATAATTTTTCTTATTTCTGCTCAAAAACATAGATTGTGGGTACTCGTTAGAACCGCCTCGTCGAGGCGGTTCTAACGAGTATCCACAATCTATGTTTTGAGCAGAAATATGAAAAATTTCAGAATTTTTTATCTGAATATTTTCATTGTTTGGTGGTGAAAATTTCAATATATTTGAATATGCGTGTTTTCGTAATGCCCGCCAGTGATCAGTTTGTGAAAATCCTAGGTCATTTTATCCAGACGCATAGAAAGGCGTATCAAGATTATCTTTTTCTCATTTCTACTCATTAGAAGCGTCTCGCAAAAACATATGTTGTGGATGCTCATTAGAAGGACCTCTTCTTATTTGATCTAGTTTTGATAATAAATTTTCTGGGTTTTTGGGAACATGTGAAATTAGAGAACCGCTTAAAGCGCTGCTTTGGAGCGGTGGAATGTTGCAGTTTTTCACCATCCTTCATAAACACTTATGAAACTGAGTCTGGTATCTTCGATCTTGTTTTTTTTTTTTTTTTTTTTTTTTTTTTTTTTGTCTGTATTTCTAAAGGGTTCTCCTTCCAAATTAATTAATCTGTTATCTGCCCTTGGCATACATTTACTCTTGTTGCTTTGACAGTGCAGACCATAACTATTGAACTGCACAGGATAGATATTTACAGCTCAGCTAGTTTTGGAGACGGTGAGTAGAGAACAAGAATGACAACTCGAGAATGGCAACTCTAGCTCTCCTATTATGAGTTATCTGCATTTTAGTATCTCTGTGATAGTGATCAGTTGTCAATGGGCGCTAAAATCGGAACCACTTTGGATAGAGACACGAAACTTCACAGTTGTGGTGTAGGAAACAAGAAAACAAGAAATACAACTCTTGCTCTTATTTCGAATTATCTGCACATAGTATCTCTGTGATCAGTCGGCGCTAAAACTGTGAAACGCTGTGTTTCTGTGTGTGGAGAGCAAGAAAGATAACTCAAATATGACAAATCTGGCTCTCTTGTTACGAGTTACCTGGGGCCGGCCTCGGTGGCTCAGTTGGATGCGCCGTCCGACTGCAGAGACCAGGAGGTCGCGGGTTCAACCCCCGCCGTGGTCGGCAACATTCTTTCGTAGCAATTGATCATGAAATATTTTCTACGGTCATTCTCTTCCTTCCGCTGATTCAAGAAGGGCAGTTGTCAGTTTCTGGCGAAAGAACGTGCACAATACTGGTTAACCGCTTCGAGGACTAAGCCTGCCCAGTAAACGTGTGGTTAGGGAAACTGACCGCGCTCGACATGACCCCATTGGGTTGACTGGGCCGTAAAATCTCAACACAGCGGGCCCCCGTAGCCTAGTGGATAAGAGAGTTGACTCTTAATCCATTAGGTTTCTCACCGCTGTGGTTCGAGCCTCGCTCGAGTCATATGTGGGAAAGCCAAGTTCTGCTTACGGATGGTCAGGTGGTTTTTCTCCGGGTTCTCCGGTTTTCGCCCACCTTCGATGAACGATCGCCTCGATATAAGTGAAATATTCTTGAAAAGGCTGTAAAACCCAAATCAAAAAAAAAAAAAAAAAAAAAAAAAAAAACCTCAACACAAACAAACAAACGAGTTACCTGCATTTAGCAGCTCCTTTGCATTAGTAAAGAAACGCACCTATGTAAATTATATATTTCTGAACCATAGCTATAGATAATTCAATGATTTTAACAAAACAAAGACATTTTTCTCATTTCTTCACAGAATCGTATGTTTTACGAGGCATTTCTAATGAGCACCCAAAACTTACATTTTTGTGAAGAAATAAGACAGACTACTTATCTTGATATTCCTCATATCTAAAGCTATATGTATGTAAGCCATGGCATTTTCCTCGTATGATATTGGAAACGAGGTAGTTTGGTAACCGCTGCTAGACATAACAACTCGTTGAAAAGTTGGTTAAACCCATTGTAGACTGAATAGACTTTCTCATACTGTTTATAGGAATAGTCAAGGGGCATATAAGAAGCCACTCGGAATAGTCCAATTTCAACTTTAAGTACGTTCGGCTATGAGATATCAGATATAGATATTCCTACAGAAAAATGACTAAACCATTTGCAAACAGTGGAGACCCAGATCAGACGCCGCATTCTGCGGCGTCTGATCTGGGTCTGCACTGTTTGCCAGTTACCCTGTTAGGGGTTTCCAGACTACTATGGGTAAAACTACAAAATTACGAAACTCCGACTAATAATGTGTGCCGTAACTAGCCCAAATGCCTTTAACTCTCTTAAATACTCAAATATTGAACATTAGTTTTAAAACTGACGAAATCTAGCAAAACTATAAAAAAGAATGTAAGATATCTTTACATTTCATTGGCGATTACTCTAGAACTCTATCTATGGTACCGCTATAAAAAAAAGGGCCTAGCGCTGCTGCAACTGTTTCATCCCCGTCTTACGGTAGAGGAGGGTCATTTTGCTTTCCGGTTAGACGTCTATATGTCCGTCCATATGTTCTGTCCGTGTTTCGCTTCCGCGCAATAACTTTTGTTCCGCTCCTCGATTCCACAGGAATTTTATAAGTACATTAAAATTGGAAAGACTTTGTATTGTATAGTTGAGATTTTACGGCCCAGTAAACCTTTAAGGGTCTTTTGCGCGGCCTGTTTACCTATTCACACTGTTCCTAGGCAGGCGTAGTCCTCTGAGAGTTTAACCAGTACATGTGCGTCACTGACAACTTTCCTTCTAGAATCATCGGTAGGGGACAATGGCCGTAGAAATTATTTCATATTTAATCTCCACGAAAGCTATGTGGTCGAGCTGGAGTTCGAACTCAGTACTCCTTTCTTTGCAAAAGATCTAAAGTCAAACGCGCTACCAAATACACTGGGGCAGTTTTAAATGGGTAAATTTTGATATTTAAAGACAGAGTTATGGTCCCTTACAAAGGTTAGAATTAGTTTCCATAGCATCATTTGAGTGTTTTTCATTAAACTCCAACATTATACATTCATGTTTTGGCTTATTGATGAGTAAACAAAAGTTTATTACGAAAATAGCATATACATGTATGTTTCATCCATGACATGAGTTATTTCCCCTAATAACCGTTAATGAATTGGGTAACAATTCTACAGCGCTGGTAGATGACAATCACATGTGCATGTATTTTACAATTCTTTTATGAACATGTATAGGATACGTATATATGAAACAACAAACATCATACATGTAAATTAAAGACACGGATCCTTTGGCGCCAAATATCAGATTTGGGTTCACGCCGTCCACTTTTTCTGCACTTTTCCAGAATAAACAGTTAGGAGCAGATGAGCCGCAACGTCGGAAAACGTACCTTCTGGCATGTGCGCCCAACGATAACTCGAATCAGCCTGCACATCCTCATGAAGAAACTTTGTATCCTTGGCTATCCAAAATGTGTCTAGTGACAATTCTGATTAGAGTGCGCGAATGCGTACAGGCTGATTTGAATTTTCGCTTGGTGCACATGTCCGACGGTTCGATTTCTGACGTTGCGGCACTAATGATATACTACCAGTGAGTCAGCGCATGACAAAACCAACACAATTGCATGTGCGCCCAGCGAAGACTCAGATCAGCGCGGGCATCCGCCCAGTCTGATCAGAGTCTTCGCTCTCCGCTTTATAAAAGCTTGGGTCCTTTACTACTCACTGAGCGCACAGTGAAGACTCTGATCAGCCTGGGCAGAAGCCCAGGCTGATCTGACTCTTCGCTGGGCGCACATACCATTTTGCTGGTTTTGTCATGCGCTGGCTCACTAGTAATAAAATAGTTATTCTTCGAAAAATCTCCTCCTGTAGGTCTATGTCAGGCTGTAATATTTCAGATGAGTTCTACTACAAATTACATGTCATTTTAAGTCTGTATATCAGCATATATACTAGTATTTCATATAAATGCATGAAGAGACTCGGTGCCATTTCTAATGCAGCATTAAGGCACTAAACATGTAAGCCAAAGGCTTCTCTGACAAATGTACGAGTATGACAAATCCAGTGTTTATCCATAACTGAGCGTACTGGTCCGGTGTGGTCTAGGTTATGATTTTTAATAACCATTAATACTGTCAAAATGTTTCCAATTCGTCTACTTTTCAGTGCAGCAAACCTGAACATGATGTGATACCTTTGTTTTCCAGAGTACATATTCATAGCATTTGATTGTTCTTTTAATTTATACATTTACCAACCAATTTAGAGCAATGTTCTTACTGTTTTTATGTATTTTTAAATGGACTCATTCACTGGCCGCTCCTAGTGCAATTTTATTTCAGCTTTTAACTGACTCCTAGATGTGCTTATTTTCATTGAGATGAGATTCAATGTAAATACGTTTATACATAGTGTTTCGAATTCATACATTTGTATCAATGTATTGAGGACCGTGTTATATATATAAAAATATCAGTAGCTTCAGTGCTTCTTGGCAAAGCATTGTGTTTTCACTCTTGTCATGTCATCGGACAAAGCTTAACGGTAATTCGTGTGAAGGAGACATGGAGCTAACAAGAAATCATTACATGAAATACATAATGGGGCATAATTACGTCAAAACTGGAAGAAATATTACTATTCCTTTTTCTGCACATCGTCTAATGATGATTTATATTTGTACAAAGTTTCGTTAAGAAATGTTTAAAGGTTTTAAAGTTATAGCGCAGACTCGAGAAAGTACCGTTTGAACGTTGACCTTGATTTGTGACCTTCACCTTCACCTGACCGTGTTCAGTTATCAGTTTTGCACATCACCTTGGTATGGTAAACATTTGACCAACATTTCACAAAAATCCTTCTTTCCGTTGAGAAGATATGAATCGCACATACACAGACAGACGGACAGACAGACAGCCAGACGGATACCATCAGGACATAATACTACCAGTCTTTTGACAGGCATATAAAAATCCTTCAATCGGTGGTGACATATAGGGCTGACACAACCTCGCGATATGAAATAAACAAAGGGGCATAATTACGTCAGAACTGAAAGTAGGGTTAGAGTTCTTTTTTCTGCAAATCAAGCGATCAAAGGTAAACCTTGTGAAGGAGATATAGAGCTAACAAGAAATCACAATATGAAATATATAATGGGGCATAATTACGTCAAAACTAGAAGAAATGTTACTGTTCCTTTTCTCTGCATATCATCTAATGATGCTTTATATTTGTATAACGTTTCATGAAGAAATATTAAACCTTGAAGTTATGGAGTAGAATAACCTCACTCACTACATGATATAAACCAAGGACATAATTACATCAGAACTAAACATAGGGTTACGGTTCTTTTTCTCTGCACATCGTCTGACCATGCCATATACAGTCGAACCTCGTTATCTCGAACTCGCTTATTTCGAATTACCGCTTATCTCGAAGTGAAAATCTGGTCCCTGTTTTAACATGAAACTATGACAACAGGTAACAAAATAATGTGGAAAAGAGGAGAAATTGCTCCTCAGGAGCAATTTCTCCTCTTTTCCACATTATTATATATATATATATATATATATCTTACTTCAGGAGTCAAATTACATATTCATTTGTTAAATGTGGTTGTTCAATTTTCCTCACTCCCTCAACTCTGATATGTCGAAGTACGGATATCTCGAAGTGTTTCAGTGAGTCCCTTGGAATTCGAGATAACAGGAGTCGACTGTATTTGTACACATCTTAAACGGTTTTAAAGTTATAGAGCAGACACGCTATATTGTCTGAAATAAACAAATAGGTATAATTATCCCTCGCCCAAGGCGAAGGTGGATATGGTCTCCGTCCGTCCGTCTTTTTTACACTATTTCCTTTATTCCGTAGACTACTAGAGGGTACTTTTAACGTACTGTTGGGTATTTTTTAACATAGAAAATACCTAATAAATGCCTGTACGTGGGAACATCCGTCGTGCGTGCGTCCGCCCGTCCGTCACACTTTTGTTTGGAGCATAACTTCAAAACTATTCAAGGGATTTTGTTGAAACTTCATAAAGTGATAAAGGACATTGAGAGGAAGTGCAATGTACAAAAAGCATAACTCTACCTTTTTGAATCATCTCCCTTTAATAAATTTTCTTGTCTGGAGCATAACTCCAAAACTTTTCAAGGGATCTTTTTTAAATCTCATATAGTTATAAAGGACATAACGAGGAAGTGCAGTGTAAAAGAACCATAGCTCTACCTTGCTTACATTTTGATTTTTTCCCATTATTAAACTATCCAAGGGATTTTTTTTAAACTTCATATAGTGATAATGGATATTAAGAGAAAGTGCAGTGTACAAGAACCATAACTCTGCCATGCTTTCTTTTGATTTTTTTTTCCTTTTATTAAATTTTCTTGTCCGGGGAATAACTCCAAAACTATGGTAGAGACTTTGATGAAAATTCATAAAATGATAAAGTATTTTGAGAGAAAGTGCAGTGTACAAAAATTATAAATCTACCTTGCTTACGTTTTTACTTAGTTTCTTTTATTAATTTTTTTTGTCCGGGGCATAACTCCAAACACTATTTAAGGGATTTTGTTGAAATATCATAAAATGATAAAGGACATTGAGGAAAGGTGCAATACTTAAGAGCCATTACACTACCTTGCTTACTTTTTGCATTATTTCCCTTTATTAAATTATCTTGTCTAGGGCATAACTTCGAAACTATTCAAGGGACTGTGTTGCAACTTCATAAAATGATTAAGGCTATAGAGAGAGAGTGCAATTTATAAGAACCATGACTCTACTTTGCTCATTTTTGTTTTAATTATTTCCTGTATTAAGTTGTATTGTCCTGTGTATAACTTCAGATCATTTCAAGGGATTTTGTTGAAACTTCATAAAATAATAAAAGACATTAAGAGGCAATCCAGTATACAAGAACCTTAACTCAACCTTGCTTTCTTTTGGAATTTTTACCCTTTATTAAATTGCCTTGTTCGGGACATAACTCTAAATCCGATGAAGGGATTTTGTTGAGACGTCTTTATGTTATAAAGTATGTTGAGATAAAATGCATTGCACAAGAACCATAACTCTACCTTGTTTTATTTTAATTATTTCCCTTTATAAAAATACTTTGTAGCGGGTATCACTCCAAAACTATTTAAGGGATTTTGTTGAAACTTCATTTTATGGTAAACGATGTTGAGAGAAAGTGCAGTATACAAGAACCTTTGCTCTGCTTTGCTTACTCTTTAAATTATTTTTCTTATTCAATTTTCTTGTCCCTGACATAACTCCAGTACTGCTGATGGGAATTCAAAATGCATACAAAGGTAGAGGACATTCAGTGGAAGTGCATTGTTCTTGTACCATAACTCTGTCGCCTCATTTTGCTGTAATCCCCCTTTTACACTTTAAGTCTGTTTGCCATATATACGAATCAAGAACTATTCAAGGCATTACGAAAACACGCCTATTCAAATACACTGAAAATTTTACCACCAAAAAATGGCAATATTTTACATAAAAAATTCTGATATTTTTCCTATTTTTGCTCAAAACATAGATTGTGGGTACTCGTTAGAACCGCCTCGTCGAGGCGGTTCTAACGAGTACCCACAATCTATGTTTTTGAGCAGAAATAACAAAAATAATGTATACCCTGTAAACCCCAGTTTTACTATATAAAATTGGGGTTTAAGGGGGTCAATATTATATAGGCATGTTTTCGTGATGGTATTCAGTTCAAGTAATATACATAAATATAGAGGACATTAAAAGGAAATGCATCGTTCGGTGCTTCTCTCCCCATACCACCCACCCCTCCGGACCCGCACCCCATCCCAGCCAAATAATGTCTCCTTATTAACTTATCAATTTTATAATGTTTGGATCTTCTTACCTTTATCATATATATATATATATATATATATATATATATATATATATATATATATATATATATATATATATATATATATAGCGGACACAAAATATTGTCATCTGAAGTGTGACATTGACCTTCACTGGACAGGAGTGAATATGAATTCTGCACATTGTCTTTGTATGGCGACCTTTTTTCAAAAAAATCCTTGAATCGATGGAGGACATATTAAGCGGACATGAAAAATTAACAGACGGACGTACAACGTTACGACATAATACGACCCGTCTTTCGACGGGGGTATAATAGTAAGACACCCACCCCCTGTAATAAGACAACTTTTGGGCAGTCCCAAAGGTGGCCTTGATGGTTAGACTTCGCTGAATTTAAACATTTCAAGTATTAACTTATTTGTTTAATGATCCATGACATATTTATTTATTTATTTATTTATTTATTTATTTATTTATTATTATTCTTTAGAAATTAAGATATTCTATGTCAACGATGACATTATATCGACCTTGAACTGCATGTCATAATTAATAGAAAAAGTGGCAATGTAGTGGAAGATTTTCAATTTTCACACAGTAAAAAAATGGCCAAGAGCGTGTTAATGTCTCATTTGTCACCTTATATTGTCCTTTTGTGGTGACTTCAAATAATCAAATCACCGCAAGTATGCCAATCTACGTAAATGTAGTTGTCAGGTTGTCAACAAATCAGTTACATGCAATTAAGACACAATGTCATCTGATTTACCTCCAGAAAAAAGGCAACGAAGGTCCCGATCAGTCTGCACAGGTCGGTCGGCGTCATTGTTGTCCGATTATTGAATCAGTGAATACTATAACATGTATTAACCCTTAAAACGCCAAGAAAACCTGCATCTGAAAATGTCTGTTTATGTCGTCTGCTGAATATTCTTGCACACTTTTCACATCTATTTTTGCATACAGGCAAACAGTGTGGACCCAGATCAAACTGCAGGAGCAGTCTAACCTGGGTCTACACTGTTTGCAAACATTATTTTTAAAAAAGTACAAGCAGATGACAAAGTAGACGACATATATTCAATCTCTGACAGCTGCCTCAGGGAGTCGACTCTTTGGCTCAGTGGTTAGAGTATTGGATTTTTATCCGGGCAGACCGGGTTCGAATCCCATGACAGGCGGGAAATTTTTTCATCTATGCTTCATTCCTTTGTTCATGCCGTAAGATGGGAGCTCGTCCGGGATTGGACATTTCTTCGCCGAAAGTGGCTTCGCGTTATCATACATGATGATTTCCTTGAAAAGGGAGGAGGGTGTTACGACGCAGATTATGCATAGCTTGTAGGTATATATTCAATCTCTGACAGCTAAGTCAGGGAGTCGACTCTTTTGGCTCAGTGGTTACAGTATTGGATTTTTATCCGGACAGACCGGGTTCGAATCCCACGGCAGGCGGGAATTTTCTTCAGTTATGCTTCATTCCTTTGTTTCGACTTTCATGCCGTAAGACAAGTTATCCAGTCCCCTTAAGGTGTTAATATTCAGCAAGGTCGCTGCAGTAACTAACTATGGGTCTAACATTGTTCTGGTCATAGAGAGAGAAAACGTTTGGCTTCCTATCTTTTTGTCTGTTACTGCTCGTGTTTCCGCCAGTATTTGATAATCATATTGTACCATTGTGAATGTAGATGTCCACTGGACAATTTTAGCCAGTAGAAATTGTGGTTAAAATATTATTTCATACATCATTGTCATTGACTACATTATTATGTGTGTATTGTATGACGTGGAGAGGACCATAATTAATGCTAGAACTTGTGGTCCGACACATTTGTGTGCTTTATTTTGGCAATACAATATATTTAAACTAGAAAACTAATGATAACCTCGTATCCAGTACTTGTATAAAATATACCTTATATGAATATTCAATGTGGCAACACCGACCAATGCATGGCGACTTGAGCAAGTCGACATCGCGCCATCGCATATCTCCGCGCCAGCACCATCGCATATCTCCGCGCAGATCAAAATTCCAAATGCTTTCCTCTAGACATCATTCATAGGGCTATCACCTGTGACAGTTTCAAGGTACAAGCTCAAAAAACCTAGGAGAGTTGTGCGACAATCAAAACAAAACGGACCCAAAAATCCTACTTTTTGGCCTCTGGTGACCCCCAGACATGCCCCCAGGGCAAAATTTTTGCACCACTGTATTTTACTCTTCATTAACTGATTTGATATGCAACATGACTATGTTTGTACAAAATGGATTTTGGACCCTTCGGGTCCACACCCCCTGACCCTGCCCCAAGGGATTACATCAAAATTCCGAATATGTTTCTCCAGTCCTCATCCATAGGGCTATCGCCTGTAAAAATTTCGAGGTTTTAGCTTAAATGATTTAGGAGCACTGGTGTGACATTACAGACGACGTACTGACGGACGGACGGTAAAGTTCTTCTTCGAAAAGTGCGGGGATAATAAAATACTGCACAACGCACGAAAAGGGCCCTTATGCAATTTGCAGACAACGTAGGCCCTGATCAGCCAACGCATTCGCAAGCGAATCAATAGATACTGTGTATATATCGACAAGCAGAGAATGTCCAGATCAGACTGCACGGATGCGCACGCTTATCTGGAGCTTCACCGTTCGCATATGGCATAAGGGCCTTTACACCACTTTGCGCATCAAATACAGTCGAACCTCGTTATCTCGAACTCGCTTATTTCGATTTACCGCTTATCTCGAAGTGAAAATCTGGTCTCTGTTTTAACATGAAACTATGACAACAGGTAGCAAAATAATGTGGAAAAGAAGAGAAATTACTCCTCTTTTCCACATTATTTTATATATATATATATATATATATATTTCTAACTTCAGGAATCAAATTACATATTCATTTGTTAAATGTGGTTGTACGATTAATTGTTTTCTTCACTCTCTCAACTCTGATATGTCGAAGTACGGATATCTCGAAGTGTTTCAGTGAGTCCCTTAGAATTCGAGATAACGAGAGTTGACTGTAGTTTAAGGGAAATTAATATACTTTCAGTGTTCGCCTTTATTCTTAGGTATCTACTTAAAAAACTCGAGAATTTGGTCCATTTGGGAGCAAAAGCTTTTCTTTTAAGTTTGATCCCTTTGCTCAGGGGGCTTGGTGTGCTGTAAAGCAAACAAGAAGTCGCAAAAGTTGTTCAGCCTTGTACAACATGGTGCTATTACAGCGTATATCAATTCCCTTTTAATTAATCCTTGAATGAATTCAACAACTATATGTTTAAATGAATAGATACGCATCAAAGAATCTAATCTAAAAGTTGTTGACCGTTTTCAATTGCATCACGAAAACACGCCTATATTGTTTTGACCCCCTGAACCCCATTTTTATATAGTAAAATTGGGGTTTACGAGGGTAAACATTATTTTTCTTATTTCTGCTTAAAAACATAGATTGTGAGTACTCGTTAGAACCGCCTCGGTTCTAGCGAGTACCCATAATCTATGTTTTGAGCAGAAATATGAAAAATATCAGCATTTTTTATCTGAATATATTTTATCTGAATATCTGAGATATTTTCTATATATTTGAATAGGCATGTTTTCGTAATGGGGCAGATCCTGAACAAAAGGTATGTCAATTCTGTCGTGTAAGAGTAGCCCCACTTTCAGGTTGGAGTATTCTTCCTTGGATGGCACATTCACATCTATGTCAATGTCCTGATAAATCTCATTTCCAGCATTCCGACCGTTGACAATGATTATCTGGTTTCCAATACGAGTACCAGCCACAATCTTTTGCATAGGGAATGAAACCACTCTAAAACTACAAATTAAGAAAAGTAAGAGTTATCATCTAGTTCTCTGAGGGGTCTTATAGCTTTGTGTCGAGATAGGTTATATCTGGAGTTCCTATATCATAAGTGTGGGAGTTAACCCTAACCCTAACCCTTCATCACCGTCTGGGCACATGAGCATTGATCGACTCCACTAACCCTGCCTTGGACCTCCTACATACCGTGCATAAAAAAGAACATAGCCACATATGTAGAATATGTAGCTCAACGGCTCATATGCATGTGTCCGGGACTCCTTTAAAGTTTACCCCTTTTAAGTCAGTCTGCAGACCCACAAACGAATGACCCAGGGTCTCCACTGTTCGCAAATAGTTTAGCCTTTTGTCCCTAGCAATATCTACATAACTTAGCCTTACATTCGTAGTTGAAATTGGACTCTTCCAATATCATTTAAGTGAGTGTGGGAGTTTATTCATTTTAAAATGGGTTAAGTGATCTGGGTGACGATCAGAACGATAGTGGTATGGTTAGTTTAATACTAGAATTACCAGAATATCTATTTGTAAATTTAAGAAAAAAAAAAGAAAAACGTTCTCATGTGTGCTTTGTACGGGTTAGTAACGGATCTCTCAAAACTTGCCTGAAATTAATCCCTGTTTTGAGCATATATTCAATACAGTATTTACCCTGTAAAACAAGTATTTGGACACATAGGCCTGAGCAAAGAGTGTAGACCCAGATCAGACGCCGCAGAATGCGATCAGGGTCTACACTGTTTGTCATTCATCCAGCAGTATTTAGACATATCAACAGGTAGTAAAATGGACTTGTCCAAATTAAGGACAAACTGGCCTGAGCAAACAGTGTAGACCCAGATCAGACGCCGCAGAATGCGGCGTCTGATCAGGGTCTACACTGTTTAGCAGTCATCCCGCAGTATTTTATACACATCAAAGGTAGCAAAATTGACCTGTTCAAACTTTAGATTATATACGATAAGAAGATAGGGTTTTCAAATACGCCGGGTAAATGTGGTTATTAATATAACATGAACATAACTCGGTGAAAAATTATGTGGACCTTAGCTTTCCGCTTATGCGAAAAGGAGCCTTTTCTCATGACAGGACAAAATGTACATGTATAAAGTAGAAACATCCTACAAAATATAATGTAACTAGTCATCTCATGCATATTTCCTAAAAAAGAAGTAAAATTTTGTACAGTGACCTCTGAGACGTTACCAATTACTACAAAACATGTAACAAATCACAATATTTCAAGAGAATGAGAACGAAAGCTTAATTTTATATTCCTGGTCTAGTGGATAGTAGAATTATCTAAATTCCACTTACAAATCTCTCTAGCAATTAAATTGACAAAATAACATTATTTTTTTTTCTAAGTGGTATATATATTTCAGAAAAAAAAATGAACAATCTTTGGACTTGAGAATTGTGAACTTTTCTGATCCCTTTCTGATTATGGACATGAGCCTCTTGGCTTTTCCATATAAACCGCTGGGCAAATTGATGTACAAGGATATTTAAAGATTTTATTTGTAACAAATTTTAAGCTTTATTATTATTAGTAGTAGTAGTATTATTATTTTTATTGTTATTATTATTATTACTATTATTATTATTATTATTATTATTATTATCGTTATTACTGTTGTTGTTGTTGTTGTCGTCGTTCCGTTGTTTTGGTTTTATTAAGGTTTCAATTGTTTTACATTTTTAAGAATAACAATGTTACAACATCAAAGATCATTTGCTTGTGCACCCAAACAACACACACACACGCACGCACGCACTCTCTCTCTCTCTCACACACACACACACACACACACACACACACACACACACACACACACACACTGTCAGAATGAGCCGTCCAGCTTCTGGTCCTACAGTTGTCTAAGAGGCTGTTAGACATGGCAGTGAAAATGTTGCTTAAAGTGGCACAAAGCTGTTACTGTAGAATACGTCGATGTTTAGGAAAGGCCCTGAGGTTCTAGATCAGCCGCGAAGAAATATTTTCACTCGACGCGTCCCAGTCATAATACTCTTCCGTGTCCGTGGGAAACTAACATGCCGTAAATACCATAAATATTCGCACACCTGAACTAAATTACCAGACTTCACAACTCCAGATCAGAGGGGGTATCAACATAATATTTCCCTTTTTTTTCATAAAAACATATGTTGTAGGTACTCATTAGAAGCGCCTCGTCGAGGCGCTTCTAATGAGTACCTACAAAATATGTTGTTTGTGTGTGTGTGTGTGTGTGTGTGTGTGTGTGTGTGTGTGTGTGTGTGTGTGTGTGTGTGTAGAAATAACAAAAACTATCAATACCTTATGGTTTAAAAAAGTGTCTTATCTGGAGATGTGATACTTGTCTAAAATTTGTATAAACCAATTCCATTTTGCCACCTGTTGATGTGTCTAAACCAGCTGCATACATAAAAAACAGTCGTCCTTGATCATGTCACTGATCTAGATCTGCAATTTCTACTCAGGTCTGTCTGTTCGAATACTTAGGGTATTTACGGTGTCTGGTATGACTTTGCGCCTTGCAGACATGGTTTACGGTAATCCGCGTCGCGCTAAAAGTGAATCTAATGTAAGTGCCTATAGCGAACAAAAAATCCTGACTGATTGAGAAAAATATTTTAGTAGATCTATATTTAGAAAAACACTAATTATTGTTCGAAGAGACCATACCATTATTCAACGTTGCTGTCAATGAATGTGACAGGACCAGATTGTTCTTTGAAAGGTGCATAATGAGTTTGTTTACAGGTTACATGACCTTTGACACCTAGGTACACAGTAACTGATCTTTGGTGTCAGTCATTTCAATTCTTCGTTTGGATGGTATAACTGTAAGTACCAATATTCTATTTTTAATTTACAATAATAATAATAACTTGTTCACTATTCACGGACAAAAGAAAAAAAAGCGACTTTTTTTAAACTGTTTCTCTTTTCCTGATTCAAACGTGTAGTCCTATTTTTATAGAGAAAACGAGGGGCAAATAGAGATGGAAAAACAGTCTCTGCTGGCATTAAAACCCGCATTACTAATTGAAATCGCTCTCTCATTTTATCACTGAAAAACCTGGATCATTCCTTTAATTTCTCAAAACAATACCAGGAAAGACTGGTGTCACAGGTACTATCAATTACCGCTTCTAACTAGTGTGTTTTAGCACCCAAGGAAATTAGAAGATATAGAAAAGTGAAAACAAGAGATATAATTCCTGTCAGTGATAAAACAGATCACATATGCGCCTTTCTTTCGAATCAATGTTTTACAAGGGGTTGAATAACAAGAAATGGTCTCTCATTCCAAAAGCAAACATTCAGTGTCGTCATGATAGTGATAGTATTAAGCGAGACTGTCTGATAACCAAACGCATATATAATTAGGCCTGTTCGGTACCCATCAACAATGTGCTTTTAGAACCATTTCTTTTTATTGGCAGTACAAACTCGGATGAAAATAGTTTTCAATAGCGTTACTGCTAGAACATCAAATTGTGTTCTGAACATTAATTTTATGATTTGACAATATTTTATAGCTAAAATGCAGTTTAAAAACGACAAAATATCTACTTTTGACCAAAATCTAGTTGTTTTGTCGGTAATACTCCTTCAAGATGGCAAGGGTTTCCGAAATAGAAATAATATGATTGAAAGCGGAGGCAGCTGAGAATATTTTGAGATAATTTTCAAGCATCGTTTCTCATTGTAAACACGTTTGATTCAAATTCAAGTACACTTGTTTGTGTATTTTTACGCTGTTGACTTTTAGTGTTTGATTAATCCATTGTAGTCGGGAGACCCCTAAAAGGGTAATTGGCAAACAGTGCAGACCCAGATCAGACGCCGCAAAATGCGGCGTCTGATCAGAGTTTGCTATTCGCAAATACTTCAGCCATTTTTCTGTAGGAATATCTAAATCTCATAGCCTCATCTATCTAAATTTGAAATTGGACTCTTCCAATATATAGTGTGGTGGGTTTCATTCAGTCTACAATGGGTTAACCTGGATTGCAATTCGCTATATCTACATCCTGGTATTACTCATGTAACAAAAACGTATGGACCAAATGAACAAATAAGAGATGTACCATCTAGATGAATAAATAGAAACACTTTCAAATATTATTTTGGATTGAAATCGAGAAGCTTTTGAAATCGATATTCTTCATGCTTCAGAAAATGTATGCAAGTGTCCCTCTGAGATATCCAAAAATACTGAAACATGCCAAAGAAACAAGTAAACGCTCATAACAAACATACGTCAGGAGTGAAATTGACAAATACCGCGATAATCCTAAAACTGGGACAGATATGCCTGAGCAAACAGTGTAGACCCTGATCAGATGCCGCAGAACGCGGCATCTGATCTGGGTCTACACAGTTTGCCACTCGTCCATCTATATTATAAACGTAACTTTTTCTGAGGACAAGTCCATAAGCAGGAATTCCCGTACTACAGCTACTAATCCGCACCAATCGGTCCCTTCTGTGACGTCACAGCCTGTCGCTAGTTCTCAGATAGGTAATAGTGTGGGAATGTATAGAATTATATAGGAGCCCTTCATTTAACTAATAAAATCATTAATTTTCAATAATACAAGATATTATTATAACCTCGCAATAGATGGAAAAATGTGTCTGCTGCAATTTGATACCAAATTTGTTGAAATAAAATACATTTTAAAATGGCCCAGGTTGTAATGAATGCTACAAGGGTTTTTCCTTATTAAGTCTTTGTATTTTACAGCAAAAATGAAAAATAGCCTTGATTCAATAGCCCAAAAGTCATATTTTTTAAAATTTCTCCGTTTGTTATAACCTCTCATTCGATAGATCCATTTAATACCTATAGTTAGGTAGTAAAATATTGAATAAATTATTTTATTAAAAATGGCCCACAGGTTGCAGAATATAGCTATATTTGAAAAATGCGGAGCGAAAATGTGTAATGATTACACAGACGCAGGTCTTGTGTACACATGATACTATAGAATGAATTGCAAAAGAGTTTGTAAGAATTGGAAAGTAAAAAAGAAATTGGTATCCATTGATAGTATTATAAATATTATTTAGCTTCAAAAAGGAAAACAAAGATATATATTTATAATAATATAAACTTATTTATTTATTTTTTTGTTTATGTCGAATTATGTTTTTATTCGACAAATTATTGAAACTTTAATGAAAATTTGATATAATTATTTTTGATCATAGGAAAACTACAAACTGCTTAATTACTTGTTTTTTGTTTGTTTAATAACGAAAACAAAAATGCTTTGTCGGGATACAAGAAAAATACCTAAATGCGCGGCCACTCTTGCGATGTTTTCTTAATGAATGCCAATTATGTCCTTATCTTGACGAAAGAAAACAACGAAATCACTTTTTACATAATTGACATACATGCTTATGCGCAATTTTAATTGCACAAACAGAATCAAATCCAACATTTGATCTTTTTGCATACCCTAGCACTTTAATTGACACGATTTGCTCATTTTAGATTCCTGTACATAAATAAGGACTAAAGTACATTGTTCATAATCATGGCTTCATCTAAGTGCGTGCGTGTACAAAATAAATTTGACTATAAAAACTGAATGAGGGTGAGGCTCTCTCTCTCAAACGTTTTTCTCTAAATCTGTGACTAACACGAGTCTCTCCAAATAAAAGCAGCATTAAATATGACGTGCAACCATTGTAGTTCCAGATCAGCATGTGCATACATTTTTTCTCTGATAGAATGTGCAAGCTCTATTCAACATGCGGTGTTAAATATGTATATCTAATAAATAATTTATAATATTAAAAAAAATACATTGAAACAAAATGATAATTGATATTATTTTCAGAAAAAATTATTGTAGTAATCTTTAGCTGTATATCATAATTCGGAAAATTAATAATCCTATGCTGGTCCTATTTTGTTTCATAAAATGGTTCTCTATCTAGGAAATTAAAACATAATGATACTAATGATATTATTATTATTATTTACTACTACTACTATTATTATTATGTTGTACATCACAATTCCGAAGAATAAATATTATTATGCTGGTCATATTCGAAATGTTTTATTTGTAAAATAGCCACATGGATAGTTTATACAATCGTGCATGTGTATTTAGGGGTAAAATATTGCTAATTACCGTATAAACTCTATTAGACACATTAAATTACTATCATACTGAAATTGATCCAGTCCGTTTGGCTACCTGTTGACACAGCTTATACCTGCTATCTGAGTGGCAAACAGTGTATACCTTGATAAGATACTCTTTGATGTAATGTCTTATCAGGGTCACTGCCTTTTGTTAAGGTGTGTTTATCAGAATACTGAGGTTAAATACTATAAACCACTTTCTCAGTCAGATTCAATAAATTGTTCACACCTTTTCAAACATTAGCCTACAGGCAATTGTTTCAAAAACAAACCTGGGATACCAGATGATTCGATTCTACTCTTTACAACACTTGCCCTATTTTTTTTAACAAGGCCATTATGGAACCAACTGATTTGTCTAAACATTGCTGGGTAAGTGTAAAATAGTGTAGAACCTGAAAACACAATGCGTAATGTGACATCTGATCTGGATCTACACTGTTGGCACAGACCTCTCTGTCTAAAAAGTAGGGTAGTAGTAACAGTCATAATCCAAGGAAAACGACATTTTATCCATATTTGCTAACTACCCAACACAGAAATAACACGAGTCTCTCCAAATAAAAGCAGCGACCATTGTAGTTCCAGATGAGCATGTGCATACATTTTTCTCTGATAGATTGTGCAAGCTGTATTCAACATGCAGTATAGACTCTGATCAATATATTTCAGCGGTCACAGACTAATCAGGGTCTGCATTGATCGCATGATTCATAAGGCCCATTTTTTTTAAAAGATTCAATCATAATTGTTTCTTATTTTACTTGAAGACACCTCAAAGTTCTTGAAACGATTAACAAAACAGTTTACTTTCATTTATTAAAAAAATTGTTCAAACATATATAAATACAAGTTGAATAACAGCACGTTGTCTACTCTTATTATCATTATCCAGTGGGAACTAGAAGCCTCAGGCCACTGGACAAGTTAATAATGGCTAGATCTATAACTCATGCAATAAAAACAAGGTGTTCAAAACACCAAATGAACATCAACATTTGAAAAGGACCATTATGACTATGATCTAAGAATATGGGCAAACAAAGCACCATCTTTAACTGTGTAACTAAAGAAACACTGATTACTGTAGAATATATTGATTAACAGTGAAAATCCTGATCAGAGTGGGCAGATGCGCTGACTGATCTGAATCTTTAGTGTTTGCATAATACATAATTTCTCTTTTTTCATAATCTGACACAACTGCCCTTTATCTGAGGCAGGTCACGGGGTTCTGCAATTCTTGAGATGATAAGATAAAACTTGAAATAGCATATGCTACATTAATTTTTATGTAAGTTTTTTGACAGTTTGTCTTTTTTTTTTTTTTTTTTTTCCTTAAGTTTAAATGATTGTTAAACAACGTTCATGCATCAAGGGAAAAGTGATGAGATCAGGTGTCCCAATACTTGGAGTAAATACCATTACGAAAACACGCCTATTCAAATATATTGAAAATTTCACCACCAAACATTGTAAGTTTTCAGACAAAAATTTTGATATTTTTTCATATTTCTACTCAAAACATAGATTGTGCGTACTCGTTAGGACCGCCTCGCCGAGGGCGGTTCTAACGAGTACCCACAATCTATGTTTTGAGCAGAATTAAGAAAAATAATGTATACCCCTGTAAACCCCAGTTTTACTATATAAAAGTAGGGTTTAAGGGGGTCAAAATTATATAGGTGTGTTTTCGTGATGCTATTTATTATAAGGAACTTGTGAAAGACTGTCATGTAGCACGCCGCTATAAGAATATATACTAAATGTATATGCAAACAAACAAATTTCCTCTTGTATAGACTCGCATCACGAAAACACGCCTATAAAATTTTGACCCCCTTAAACCCCACTTTTGTATAGTAAAACTGGGGTTTACAGGGGTATGCATTATTTTTCTTATTTCTGCTCAAAACATAAATTGTGAGTACTCGTTAGAACCGCCTCGACGAGGCGGTTCTAACGAGTACCAACAATCTATGTTTTGAGCAGAAGTATGAAAAATATCAGCATTTTTTATCTGAAAATTTTCATTTCTTGGTGGTAAAATTTTCAGTATATTTCAATAGGCATGTTTTCGTAATGTTTACGTAAATCGTTGACCTTAATATTAAATGTTTGTCCTTATCTGGACTTGGACAGCAATTAATTTAAGTTTGTCTTGCGGGTATCAAACGATCAATATGTAAAACTGAAGAGAAAGGCCTGTCTCCGGTACTTATTACAAAATAACCATTACCTTACCGATTTTAAGAGTGTCAAATGCGCACAGCCTATTGGAATATATTGAAAAGTTCACCACCAAAAACTTAAAGTTTTCAGATAAAAATTCTGATATTTTTCATACTTCTGCTCAAAACATTTGTGGGGCTGTTCTAACGAGAACCCACAATCTATGTTTTTGAGCAAAAATAAGAAAAATAATGTATACCCCTGTAAACTCCAGTTTTACTATATAAAAGTGGGGTTTAAGGGAGTCAAATTATATAGGTCTTTTACGTGATGTTATCTCCGACAACTAAATGTTGAGGTGCAGATGTTGGCAAGCACTGCAAATCGCTCACTGAACACTCACCAACAGTCATGATTCACGAAATACACCAGCCGCAGACATTAACCAGGAGATAATAATTATAACAGTCAGTCCCCACCGGGTCACACCATCTGCCCCTATTCGCGAAGCACGACAGCTGTAGACATCAAGGAGAAGATGTTCACGGCAGCAAACACCCACGAGTAGTCAGATACACGAAACAAAGGGAAATTAAATTCATTAGAACAATCTCTGCCACAAGATCACCATAGTTTAGAATACATGTATTTGAGAATTATGGCATTCGAAATAGTATAAGCTTAATGTCATGTCCGTACCACAATACTGGCTCTGAGAGTACTGCTGAAGTGTCGCCAACGGCACCAAGCACTGATTACTCAGCGAATTATAACCTTGAGGAATAGCTAAACTTGAAAGCGAGGCGAATCTGTCAAAAATGCATCTCTTCTGAAGAGTAGTCTACTGTAAAAGGAAAGACTTTAATAATTGCTCGAATAGACACATACGATAGAAATGCTTTCCGACCTGATAAATTAAATGCATGTCTGTATATGTTATTTATAGGAGATTATCCCACTCCCCATGGTACCGAGCCCGCCCATATTTTTCTCATCAAATCGTAAAACCAAAACGAAGTTGGTGCTGGAAATGGCAGTTATATAACAATTTAGCTAAATCCGTGCTATTTGATGCTTTAACGCAGAACACACGCCTATTCAAATATATTGAGAATTTTACCACCAAAAAATGAAAACTTTCAGATGAAAAATTCTGGTAGTTTTCACATTTCTGCTCTAAACATAGATTGTGGGTACTCGTTAGAACCACCTCGGCGAGGCAGTTCTAACGCGTACCCCACAATCTATGTTTTTGAGCAGAAATTAGAAAACTAATGTATACCCCTGTAAACCCCACTTTTCCTGTATAAAAGTGGAAGCTTAGGGGGTTAAAACTATATAGGCATGTTGTCGTGATGCTTAACCTTGATCTTGAGGTGAACAAATAAAATGTAGCGAACGACATTCTATTATTTGTGTTTATCATTATCATTATTATTCCGACAAATGAGACGACATTTCCTGTGAATCGTCTGCTTGGCAGACTATTCATATGAAATATCAAGCCTTAGTTTCCCTGAAAAATACAAAAACAAAAATCAAAATGTCGTCTGCTGAAGTAGTGCTTAGCGCGTTAAGGGTTAATTTGCATTTTTTGGAAGTATGCATTGACGACTGACGCGGCGTATAATAAGGGAGATAATCTTAATGTCAGCCTTCATCTTTTAAGAAAACGGGGAAAACATATCACTATGCAAATACAGTAGACAACAAATTTTTATTATAATTTTTTACAGAAAATGGCCCTTGAAATTCGATGCAAATTTCATGATATGCCAAGGACAATTTTCTGTGAAACAATCAGCAAACTATTCAAAATGTCTGCTAAAATTTATATCCAAACATGCTTAGCATTACTTTCATTATTTTTACGTGTAAATGTTGCCTATACTGAAACCAAAGGAGCCTAAAGTAAGAAAGTAAGAAAAATTGCGGGCATGTGCGCCCAGCGAAGATTCAGATCAGGCTTCACTGGAGGCATTTTTGATAGCCAAGGATGCAAATTTTCGTCACGAAGACTCTCATCACGCGCATGCTATTTTAAGTCTTCATTGAAAGCACATTTCAGAAGGTACATGTGCGTTGTCTCACGTAACGGCTCACATTCTTCACGCCGGTTCATTAGCATTAAGAAAACGCGCCTATTCAAACATGTTGAAAATTTCACCACTAAAAATTGAAAGTTTTCTGATAAAAATTCTGATATTTTTCATATTTCTGCTCAAAACATAGATTGTGGCGGTTCTAACGATTACCCACAATCTGTTTTTGAGCAGAAATAAGAAAAATGATGTATACCCCTGTAAACCAGTTTTACTTTATAAAGGGTCAAAATGATATAAGTATGTTTTCTTGATGGATTGATTCTTGCAGTCTATTATTTGGTAAAAAAAACAACAAACTCGCACATGTACATATACAGACTTTTCCTTTTCCTCTTTTTTTTTTTCTGTCGTAATATCAACCATTTATGCCGAATGGAGTCTTCTACCTTTACTCTTCGAGCCGGTACACTTCGAATATAAGGTGTGTCTGGTTAGTTTTTATTATACCATGGGTTACAGAAATTCCTGTATTTAATGCAAATAGTGTAGACCCAGATCAGACGCCGCAGAACGCGGCGTCTGATCTTGGTCTACACTGTTTGCCAATGTCCCTTTTATGAGACACTATAAATGGGTTAAGGATTTAAATAAAGTACCCCAACCTCGAATTGAAAAAATCGGATGAAAAGGATGAATATTTTATAGTGTATCGGAAAAAGTACAACGTATTGGAAAAGTATTTATACAAACAAGAATTGTACACGTTTCGTATTGTATTGAATTGCTTATGCTATAGATTAATTTGTGTAGAAGCTATGTGTGCAGAGCTGATTTTTATTTTGATGCTTTACATAAGAAATAAATGGTAAACGGATAATATAATAGATGACGTGTCAGCAAACGCCACAACATATGTGTGATCGATCTCACAGAATATACGTGTAGAGTGATGTAGATCTATGAAAGGTATCGTTCAAGTTTATGATTGATTTCTTAAAAAAACAAAATCCTAGTATTAAAAAACGCCTTATAATGAAATACTTATGTTTGCTTAGCTGTTTAGTATTTTAATAGCCTAGCCACTAGGTGTTAAAATGAATGAATGGTATGGCAACTTAGCCATCTGTTTGCATTAAAATGAACAGTATATTATTTTAGCTAGTCTAGTCTCTTTTTCTCAGTTTTAATACTTAGCTAGTATGTATATTGGAGACTCTACCAAATAGACTTGCCAACATTAAGAAGACTATCTTTAAATAAAACAAATGTGATCAGACGCTTATCATCAGACTAGTAGCTAGTCTTGTATAATGAGTATAAACCCAGAACCCCATAACTCAAATTATTCTGATAATACCTGAAAGAAGGTTAAGAATTATATAAAGATAGACAGATAGCTATGTTTGGGACCCAGAGAGCACCATCCTTTGGAATTAGGACGTTATTTAGACGCCACCTGAGCCGGAAGAGAAATCGAGAAATCCCCGTTACTGTTATTGAGGCATCATTGCTCTTAGCGGTCAGTCCTGCTAAACTGACCCATTGCAAATGGTCGAATGTGAAAGGTAGAGTGAGGTGTGGGGGTTTTCAGAGAAGGCGTTATATATATATATTAATTATTTCCAATATAAATTGCAATAATTATGGGGAATGTCTTTTTAGTAATATGCGAAACGGCTTTTATTTTCCTACAAATAATAAACATGTTTTTACACGCGAAGCATCACGTCCTCATTTTACGTTAACGAGCCTATCTAATCCGGATTCCCATATTCCTCTATACTATATAGTGAAATCAGGGATTTGCCGGTGTGTATATGTACATTATTTGACGATTTTCAAATCTTAATTCAATTCCATTTACTGTTTTTATCAGCAACTCTATACTGATTAGGATTACAACCAAATATTTGGACTTTCCTCCTATTTTCATAAAGCGAAAATATCATAGCTTAGACACAGCTTGCATAAGCGCCTTAAAGCCAATTTCTTGTTCCGTACCCCACTCCAGCGCAATCGACACCATAGTGCTCGAGCCAAAAGAGTCCGACCCAATGCAGTTCGACTGTAGATGGTTATTAACCTCGATGTCGATCACATTCAACGTTTTATGTTTAAAATCTTAAAATAACTTAGAAAACAGTTTATTTATACGACCGCTCACATAACCCTTGTCATGCTGAATAAATTAAAATGTCACGCGCGGTTCTAATTTTCAGCCAATCAGATTACTTGATCCACGTTGTTCATACCAATTTACTTACTTAGTGACAAACAGTGTAGATTCAGATCAGTTGCCTTTAGAAGCCAACTGATCTGGATCTACACTGTCTGTAAAGGAAGGGCATATCCGGGCAGTGGGACAAGGTTTAAAATGGGCAGAAATTTATTTTGGGCTTGTGAATTGCGGAGTAGCTGTAGCCCTTAAATAACATCAGACGATATCTTAAAATATTTTTCATTTTTATATATTTTACATTTTGACGTTTCTTCAGAGTGTCTCATCTGCAGGGAATGAGACAATGTGAATGAAATGTCATACCTTATTCTCTGTGAAACATAAGATCTATCTCTATATTGTCATTTTCTGATATATTCAGATCTATCGGTTTATAATGTGGGACGAAGCACGTAATGAATAGTAAACAAAAAATCTGTTTTAATCTTTACCACTCTCTTGGAAAATTCAGCAGACAATAAATTGGTGATATATATATATATATATATATATATATATATATATATATATATATATATATATATATATATATATATATATATAGAGAGAGAGAGAGAGAGAGAGAGAGAGAGAGAGAGAGAGAGAGAGAATTTATTTCAAATCCTGTTTCCTGGAAAAGTAAGAAAAGTATTTCACTATGTCGTCTGCTGAAAATTCTAACCAGAATGCTAAGCGTTAAAACTGTTCTACTTTATCGAATTAACATGATTACATCGATCTGGTTAACAGCTGTCTAGCTAAAAAAAAACATCAGTAAACAAGTATTACCATATTTGACCTCAGTATTATGACAAACAGGTCCGAGCAAAAAGTGTAGACCTAGATAAGAAGCCACAGACCTCGGTATCCGATCAGGGTCTGCACTGTTAACTACACATCCGGTGGTTCCTGGACACACCAATAGGGGATAAAATGGACTGGTTCAAATGTAAATACAAGTATATTAGGAGTTATTTAAGAATCCCAGTATGTAGAATAAATACATGAAATATAGGCTACGGAAACGTTTCTTTCTGTATTTAATGATTATTTATTTTTATCTTCATGAAGAAATTAAAACGGTGGGATCTCACATGATGGAATATTCAGTTCCTTACAGGTAAGAGATCAAAACCAGATTCTACCGTAGATATCACCCTAAATATTCGGACATACAGCCCTGAAGAAACTGTGCACATATATACAGTCGACTCTCGTTATCTCGAATTCCAAGGGACTCACTGAAACACTTCGAGATATCCGTACCTCGATATATCAGAGTTGAGAGAGTTAGGAAAACAATAAATTGAACAGCCACATTTAACAAATGAATATGTAATTTGACTCCTGAAGTTAGAAACATATATATATAATCATGTGGAAAAGAGGAGAAATTAATAGCAATTTCTCTTCTTTTCCACATTATTTTGTTGCCTGTTGTCATAGTTTCATGTTAAAACAGGGACTAGATTTTTCACTTCGAGATAAGCGGTAATTCGAAATAAGTGAGTTCGAGATAACGAGGTTCGACTGTATAAGCTTCTCGAAAAGGAACACTTTGTGTAGAATTTACAGTCATTCAGCTAGCTGTTTTTAATTATGTTTTTTGAAATTTATCAAATTTTAGAAGTATGGTGTCGAGTTTACAGGCTGTCCGTATATTTAGGATAAGCTGTAACTATTGTATATAACGGGAGATACTGGTAAATTTAGCTATTTTAGCAGCTTAGGTAAGGGGAGACAACAAAGACACGGGTAAAAGTTGTTTTGTTACCCAAGTTGTTAACGCTTTGCATGTGCAAATGACGAATTGATTTTTTTTTTCTTGCTTGTTCCAGAAACAGATTCTGACATCTCATACAAATTGTCTCCAATGGAGTCTATATGCATGAAATGTCAGGTCCTGTTTTCTGGGGAAAATAAAGAAAAATATCATCAATTTGCCGTCTGCTGAATTAGCTAAGAGAGCGATAACGGTTAAAGCAGTAACAGTTTCCCATTGTGAGCTTTATAGTTGTCTGGTTCCTTTGTTCATGTATGTCATCGTTACGTGCATTCAAGTTCAAACATTCTTGTAGAAATCTTCTTTATTTATAGCTTAATAAAAGCACCGCAAGCATAATACCCCGCCATAGCAATTATTTGTTTATATATTAAAGTTACCGTTGCGAAAATGTCTGGAAAGGAAATGACGGAGGGAAAGATAACAATCCTAAACCAGATCTTGATAATATCAATGGACAGATAAAACTCCTAAACCAGATGTTGATAATATCAATGCATATAGCAAATTTGAATAAAAGGCCTTGTTATTTATTCAAATTATCGTCCGGAAATGAAAATATGTGCGTGTCTCGGGCAGATAACTCAGTAAAAATTTGACGAAATTTGCCCATTAGCAATTCCAAAACAGATCTCCTTAAGGTCAATGAATACAGCAAGTTTGGCTAAAATCCCTTGTTATTTTCTCAAGTTATCATCTGGAAACGAAAATATTTGCGTGTCTCGGGCAGATAACTCAGTAAAAATTTACGAAATTTGCCCATAAGCATTTCCATACCAGATCTCCTTAATGTTAATATATATAGCAAGTTCGGTTAAAATCCCTTGTTATTTACTCAAGTTATCGTCCGGAAACGAAAATATGGGCGTGTCTCGGGCAGATAACACCGTAAATATTTGACGAAATTTGCCAATTAGCAATCCCAAACCAGATCTCCTTACCGTTACTGCATATAGGACGTTTGGTTAAAATCCCTTGTTTTTTACTCAAGTTATCGTCCGGAAACGAAAATATGGGCGTGTCTCGGACAGATAACTCCGTAAAAATTTGACGAAATTTGCCCATTAGCAATCCCAAACCAGATCTCCACAATATTAATGCACAAGCCAAGTTTGGTGAAAATCCATTTATGTTTACTCAAGTTATCATCCGGAAACGAAAAACGGACGTACGGACGTACGTACGACGGACGGACACACGGACGACCAACGTGAAACCATAATACCCCGCCACTATTGTGTGGCGGGATATAAAAAGTTAATGCAGTTCAGGAATTGAAACGAGCTGCGGACAATTACTTTGGTTTTACAAAATTGATATGAGTTGGTGTGAACGAAATCTGTGAATGTTCAAACATAAGATGCGAGGCAGGCCATTGCGAGCCGAAGATCAGTCAATTCAGTGAAGCATTCGCTTTGGAAATGAGCAGCTGAACAGATAGCCTGGCATTCAATCCCTGTACATGTATTTGGGTAACCGTATAACAAGGTTTGCAAGTGCTATAAACCGACTAAAGATGTTTTTATTACTTGCCCTTTGTCTAAAATTCGTTAAATCGGACATTCTTTGAAAAGTATTATGACAGAGTACAACTGTGCAATTTTTATATAATGCATTGTCTTAATGATTATGCTCTTTTTAACGGTCTGTTACCAGTCTACTGAACAGTGAATGCACTATAATGCTGTGCAGTTGTAAGGTGGGGTGAAAGCGGATGTCTTAATGCTCTGCATACTGCGTAAAAAATCAGCAGACGACGTTTTGAAATGTTTATTTATTTTTTTTTTTATTTCCAGAAAATAGACTTTGACATTAAAAGCAAATCGCTTTCCAGGAAATAGGCGTTGACAATTCAGGCAAATAATTTTCGGCCTTGATATTTCATGAATTGTTAAAGCCTATTTTCAGTAAGAATATTGATAAAAAATATTGTTAATTTGTTGTCTGCTGAATTAGCCAGGGTGCATCACGAAAAGATGCCTATATAATTTTGATCCCCTTAAACCCCACTTTTATATAGTAAAACTGGGGTTTACAGGGGTATACATTATTTTTCTTATTACTGCATAAAACATAGATTGTGGGTACTTGTTAGAACCGCCTCGCCGCAGTCAATGTTTTATGCAGTAATATGAAAAATATTAAAGTTTTTTATCTGAAAATTTTCAGTTTTTTGGAGGTGAAATTTTCCATATATTTGAATAGGCGTGTTTTCGTAATGGTGATAAAGGTTTAAAACTGTACTGATGCGCAGAGTGGTCTTGGTCGTCTTTATTGTTTGCATATGACGAGTTCCAACAATAGTGCTTGATTTTTTTTCTTTTCTGAAGCCGTACCTGCTAAATATGTTAGGTGCAGATTTGCAAATTTTATAGTAATATTTCGAACAACGGTGCCTGTGTTTAAAGCTTATTTATTCGTCAGTCAGTCGTGTGATGTTTACATATGTATATCTATCTACTGCGTCAAAATATGAATTCGTTCAAAGTATAAACATATTTATGACGTTCATAACGCATTTTTTCATAATAAATTAACATTCTTGTATCAAATTACTTCTTCCTTTATGACAAATCAATCAGTAGACAAATAAAAACAACTAAGCGAAGTTAACCGTCGTCCGTTCACTTTTTTAAGCTTCTTAAAAACCAGGAAAGCAGCTGGAAGAAATGTTGCGTGGTTATGGGAAAACAAGTTTGTGAAAATACCAACTGACCGTTTTCTATGGCATCATGGACATCCCAGTAATAGGCATATGGTTGATCACTTCGAAAAAACCGCTTTGACAGTTGTTAAACTATTAGGAATTGGCATCCGTGATGGCTACCTTGATCATATATGGATAACCTTTAAATAACCTCTCCATAATTACACAGTTGATTGAAATCAGTTTGCATGTGAATCATCCTTGAGGCGTTCATATTGTTTAGCGGCAACTGACCAGGCTGATCTAAGCTGATCTACGCCTTCGTTTAGTGCCTGCCAACTGGAACATTATCTCACGTTGCAGTACGTTTTCAGCTGCACAGGTACGCTAGTGTACCTTTTTCATCACGAAAACATGCCTATATAATTTTGACCCCCTTAAACCCCACTTTTATATAGTAAAACTGGGGTTTACAGGGGTATACATTATTTTTCTTATTTCTGCTCGAAACATAGATTGTGGATACTCGTTAGAACCGCCTCGTCGAGGCGGTTCTAACGAGTGCCCACAATCTATGTTTTGAGGAGAAATATGAAAAATATCAAAAAAAATTTTATCTGAAAATTTTCATTTTTGGTGGTAAAATGTTCAATATATTTGAATAGGCATGTTTTCGTAATGTTTACCCAGTATTCGGGCGAGAACAAACAATGTAGACCGAGACCAGATGCCCCAAAAGCGGTATCTGATCAGAATCTACACTGTTTATGATTATGACCCACCCAACCCAAAAGTTTCTAGACACATCAACAACACCTTAGAACACGTATGGTAAAAAATTTAAAATGTGTCCCAATATTTATTTTTTTAGCTTGCTTTGGTTTAGCTGTATTCGTGTCTAAACATGTTGTATGTTCTACTTATTAATGGCTGCACTGTTTAAGCTTTCTCAACCTTTTCATCCCCGAGTTTCTGGAGTGGTGTCCTTCAATGACAAATAGTGTAGATCCTGATGAGACATGTGGTTACGAGCTTCCTCATTAGGATCTACACTGTTTGCAAATTACATTTAAATTAAATTTTCGTTATTAAGACCACTTATGGGACTGTCTAAAAGTGGTCTTTTTCATGGGGTTGTCTTAAGCCTTGTCATGCTGAATAAATTAAGATGCCAAGCCTATTTCTAATTTCCAGCCAATAAGATTACGTGATCCGAGTTTTTGATAGAAATTCACATATTTAATGACAAATAGTGCAGATTCAGATCATTGGCTTCTTCAGAAGCCAACTGATCTGGATCTACACTGTTTGCTGAGACAGGGCATGCCGTGTTTAGCAAGAGAAGGGTTAATATGGAAATAAGACTAATAAGGAAGAAACCTTTTTGGACAGGCAAACGCTGCTCTTGACAGCGGATTGGTCTTAATGGCGGAATGGACTCAAAAGCGGAATTAAACTGCATCTGTTTTAGTCTGTAAAAGAAGAAAGGTTTAAAGAAACTCGGTTGTGTTGTGTCTTCATTGCTTGCTTATGCTCATTTAAGCTAAGGCAAACTGCAATTATATGTGCACTTTTTTCCTTCTTTATGATCAATATTTGTAGTTTATTACTAATACGCTGCATGCCTCTTCGTACGCTCATATCTTGTATTCAGTTTGACTTACGTGGGCCCATGCTCACAATCATTCCTTAGATTCAAGTTGTCAGAAATATTAACGTATGAAATAAAAGTATTTCAAGTCAACTAAAATGAACCATCACGAAAACATGTCTATATAATTTTGACCCTCTTAAACCCCACTTTTATATAGTAAACCTGGGGTTTACAGGGGTATACATTATTTTTCTTATTTCTGCTCAAAAGCATATATTGTGGGTACTCGTAAGAACCGCCTCGTCGAGTATCAACAATCTATGTTTTGAGCAGAAATATGAAAAATATCAGATTTTTTTATCTGAAAGCTTTCGTTTTTTGGCGGTAAAATTTTCAGTATATTTGAATAGGCGTGTTTTCGTAATGATTGTGTGTGCTCTGTGAGTGTGCACATGTCATACATACGAATAAGTAACAGATGCACACTCATGGTGCTCTGTAGACAATATGGAACTCTGTTTATTGATTTTTGTTGAAAATTCGTGTTTCTGTTTAAACGCAAAAAGTGCAAATTTCAGTCCTTAAAGATAAGATCAATCTTAACTTTAGAACTGATTATGAACAGATTGCTGGACATATGTAATGTTATAACTGTCAATTTTGTGTAGTTGATTCACACTTAATACGACAGACTTGATGCCTGTTGACAGTTTATATAAGTTCTCTCCTTCGTAATATGATTGATAGGTTAAAGAAAAAGGAAACATTGCCGGCGATATTAGATCTTTACTAAACCACGCATTCTGATGCCGGTTTTGATCTAAATCAGATAAAACTTAAGAAATTTAAGGCCGTTTAAAGATTTCATAATCGTTGGCCAGGGCACTGGTATTTTGTATATTTATTGAAGATTTCCAAACATTTAAAAATGACAGTCTTTCCGACAAAAACAAAAAAAAAAAAAAAAAAAAAAAAAAAAAAAAAAGAAAAAAGAAAGAAAAAAAAAAACAGTGCAATTCTTAAACAAAGTTAATAAATCTTTACACCAATAGAGGCACGATATTATTGTGCCTATTATTTATTAACTGTGTTTCCCTCGACATCCGCCGGGAAGATGTTTTTCGCTTGGCGTTTTATTCTAAATGAAAACATTGATTTCAATTTGACAATCTTCTTAAAACAAACCACTTTTTTTTTTTTTTTTTTTTTTTTTTTTTTGCTGTTGTTATTTTTTCTGTTTATCTGATTTATTTTCAAATATTTACTGTAAAATTAATTTTGTCAGAAATTAAACTATTTTCAAACAGTGGTGATCCTGATCAGACGCCGCATTCTGAGTCTGCACTATTTGCCAATTACCCTATTTGGGGTCCTCCAGGCTAAAATGGGTTAATTTTAATCCGAATGCTTCAGGCGGATTGTTTCGTTAGTCCCTCGCTCGACCTTGTTGAAAAAGCGCATCCAAGCGCCCATAAAGGGCATGATCTCAGTCGCGCCAAATTATTTAAAGCCTTATGACATAATAGTCACACTAAATATCCAAATTAGGAAACATTCAAACCCCGATAACTTTCTCAGTTTTTATCTGACTGACCAATTTTGCATTTAATGTGATTATTATTAACCATTGTCCTGTTGAAACCGGATATGCTCTGCTTTGCAAACAGTGTAGATCCAGATCAGTTGGCTTCTGAAGAAGCCAACTGATCTGGATCTGCACTGTTTGCAATTTAGTATGCAGATTTGTATCAACAGGTTAGATCAAACAATCAGATTGACTGAAAATTAGAAGTAGGTGTGGCATCTTAATTTATTCAGCGTGACAAGGGTTAAGATACTTCCTTTCAGATACGCTCTTCATCAAATATTGCATTTCCCTTTATAATTGAGTCTCGACGTCAAACAACTATTTTTAGACCTCTGCGTCCAGCGAAGATTCAAATCAGCCTGCGCTTTCGCGCAGTCTGATCAGAATCTTCGCTGGTCGCATTTTGAATAGCCAATGATAGAACGTTTCATAATGCGGACAACAAGGACTCAGATCAGACTGCGCGGATGCACAAGCTGATTTGAGTCTTCGTTGGGCGAACATGTCTGAAGGTACGTTTTCTCATGTATCGGTTCATGTGCATGTAATATGCAATGCATTATCATCTCACAGTTTTGCAATGACATTCTGACGTCATATAGTAAAAAATGGTATCTAATGTGCATATCAATAATTAATTATTTGTGAAGGAACGTTTGAAAAGGGTCCGTTTCTCACATAAGGACAAGGAGACCCAGTTCAAGGCTTTCGCTGACAACTTAAGGGGACAGGATATATTTGGTATATTATCCGCTATACTTTTCAAGGGGACAACTTTTGTGAAATACCTGTTTTCCTTCCGGTACAGCAACCCACTTCTGAAAAGGGGTCTACTTTTAATGGAAAATTGTCTCCCTTTTCAGGCCCTTCTGAAAAGGGTCTGTCCTAAAAGGAAATACTTTGCTGGGAGCAAATTATTTCCCTTTAGGATAGGCCCCTTTTCAGAAGGGCAGCAAATACAATTTTGAAGAGCTGCATACCCCCTACTCCACTGCCCCCCCCCCACCCCCCCCCACCCCTCCACCCCCTGAAAATGTATTCACCAGCCTTCACATTACGAAAACATGCCTCTTCAAATATATAAAAGATTTCACCTCCAAAAGCTCAAAAAAATTCAGATAAAAACTCCGACATTTTTCGTATTTCTGCTCAAAACATAGATTGTGGGTACTCGTTAGAACCGCCTCGGCGAGGCGGTTCTAACGAGTACCAAGAATCTATGTTATTAAACAAAATAAGAAAAATAATGCATACCCCTGTAAACCCCAGTTTTACTATATAAAAGTGGGGTTGAAGGGGGTTAAAACTATATAGGCATGTTTTCGTGATGAAGAACTTTTGGGTATTTCTTTGTTTCAGTAGTCTTGATTACGCATACACTTCTTTTATTTATTTATTTATTTATTTATTTATTTTTTTTTTTTTTTTTTTTTTTTTTTTTTATGACGGCACAGTCATGTATTTGTTTTGATTATCCCAGTGTCACAGTATAATGTATTCCAGTCGGACACTTGCTACACATTTAATCAATTTTATAATATTTAATTATGATCAAAATATAAAAATAGCTCCAGATAAGAGGAAGTATAAAGAAAAATATTTTCTTATTTTTTTTTTTCATGAAAACATATGTTGTGGATACTCTCATTAGAAACGCGTCGGAAGCATATGATGTTGGTACGTATTAGAAGCGCCTCGCCGAGGCGCTTCTAATGAGTACCCACAGCATATGTTTTCAAAAAAATATTAAAATACATCAATACTTTTGAGATAAAAAAAAGCGCCGATCGGAAATAATTCTGGTGGCATTCCGCAAGTCATACATTTAAATATGTATTAATTATCCATCTGCGTAGAACAATAAGATTAACGATAATAAATATTGTTAGAAATTACCGCAGTTATCCAAAATATTCAGATACTCATCCTAAAATATAAAGAAGTGAAATCGTTTATTTATTTAGGTTTATTTATTTATTATAGTCTCATCAAGGTTAACATACATTAACATATGTACAGATAAACAAAATCGCTATTTAAAAGATTAACCATGCCATTCTATAAAAAAAATTATAAGAGACTTTCACCGCATATTCCAGACAATACGTGCTGAGAGCATCTGTACAATAATTTACATCATTGCATAAAATATTAAGATTATCAGATTAAAATACATTAATCACCCTTCACTTGACCACACGATACACGCATCGTCAATTAGACGGCGTCGCCGAGGGCAGAGGACATGTGGCAGACCAATGACCTGTGAAACATGTGAAAGATATTATAACAACAGTCTCGATGTTAGATTATCTGTGAATTAGTAGTACTCACATATACCGTAATTGAACACCTTAACTCCTTCTAAAATTTGAATAAGTCAATTTAATACTTATTGATGTTTCTAAAACATTCAATCAGGACAATTAGTGTATACCTTGCTCGGGCTCGGACGTGACTGTTCATTTCGAAAACACGGCTATTCAAGTACAGTCTACTCTCGTTATCTCGAATTCCAAGGGACTCGCTGAAATACTTCGAGATATCCGTAGCCTCGCCATATCAGAGTTGAGAGAGTGCAGAAAACAATAAATTGAACAACCACATTTAACGGAATGAATATGTAATTTGACTCCTGAAGTTAAAATATATATATAAAATTATTTTATTTATTTTATTATTATATAACATTATTTTGTTACCTGTTGTCATAGTTTCATGTTAAAACAGGGACCAGAGTTTCACTTCGAGATAGCGGTAATTCGAAATAAGCGAGTTCGAGATAACGAGGTTCGACTGTATATTGAAAATTTCACCACCAAAAAACTGAAAGTTTTCAAATAAAAATTCTTATATTTTAATTATTTCTGCTCAAAAACATGGATTGTGGGTACTCGTTAGAACCGCCTGGCCGAGGCGGTTCTAACGAATACCCACAATCCATGTTTGTGCCGAGGCGGATCTTATGAGTACCCACAATCTATGTTTTTGAGCAGAAAAAAAAAAGAAAAATAATGTATACCCCTGTAGATCCCCAGTTTTACTATATAAAAGTGGGGTTTAAAGGGGGTCAAACTTATATAGGTATGTTTTTGTGATGTCTATATATTTAGGGTAAATAATCAGTTCCGTCTTGGCTTTCACCAACAGGCCGTGCCGAAGAATATATATATATAATCTTTAAAAATTGCTCTTTGAAGCACCAAACACATAAAAGAAGAAACCCGGAATCTCGATTTCATTGAGACTTTTTCATAAGAATCGAGGCGTTGACAATGTCAAAATGATGCGAAGAGAACGTGTTCGGATTAAAACGTATGATGATTTCTTGTTGATCAAGAAATTCCTTTGACGTTCATACATTTGATTTGTTTTGTTGCAGGTTAAAATGAAGGCTTATAGATCAGTCATTATACTAAAAACTATGAGCAATTATTCTTTGAACGATGAAAAACGTAAAAAAAAAAAAGTGAGCTATGTGTGCACATCAAGACTATGCAGACTGCCTGAGCATGCGCGGTTTGCAGTTTGCATACTATGATGTTGAAAGGTTTTCTCAAGATTTGGGCTATTGATTTTAATCCATTTATGCCTAGCGTTCTATAAAAGGAGCATGGACAAACAATGTAGACCAAGATCAAACGCCGCAGAACGCAGTGTCTGATAAGGGTCTACACTGTTCGCATTAACTACGGCATTTGTTTCTATATAAAACATGGTAATTTCAAAACCTAACCAGATAGCCCTTATATTGAAAATGGACCTGTCTGAAGAGTGAAAGAAGTGGAGTCCATTCGTCATAAATGGATTAAGATGATACCTATCGTATTTGCCCTGTACTTGGACACCGTACCTTATTACTGGTCTTGTTATAAGATGTGCACAAGTACTTTTGATCATATTAGAAAGCGCGGTAGCTCTGGTCTCCAGAGCTAAAGGTATCGGGATAGATCCCAAGCGTAGGCAAGAGCGTTTCGGTGTCCGCACACGCTTTCCTTCGAATCGTTTGCAGGGATGACATGAAAACAGTACACCGTCCTTCGAATCGGGATGTTAACTGGAGGTCCCCTGTGCAAGGCAAGCCTGCCCTGTGGTGCTTGTAAGACTTCATCCTGAAATCCGGGTCTGCCTAGAATGTTCGCGAGGGCGTATGACAGTTTACAGAGAAAAAAGAAAGACAGAAAGACTATACTTTTGATATATCTAAAACTATTGAATATGTGGCAACAATGAAGACCCTGAACAGACATTGCCCTTGCGGCGTCTGATCAGGGTCTACACTGTTTGCTCAGGCATGTCTGTCCGATTATTTAGGGCAAATACCGTATAAATGTCAAATTATGATTAGGCTTGCGGAAGTTAAAAATAAACATCTTTTGTATTTTTCTGCGTTGTTATTTATTTGTTTTTGTTTAAAAAGTCTAGCATACATGCACAGGTTACAAATTGTCAACTTATTTACCGTTTTGTGGTAAAATGACGTCATCAATTGACGTACGCTTGCCGTGCCGCTATAGTATATATATACATTTCAGCTTACATCTGTATTAATTACATACATGTAGGTATTTTGCAGAAATATTCTTTGGATATACAAATGTTAGAAAATGGTTCTACAAATGAAGTAAGCGAATAAAAATAAGTAAAATAAAAAATCGGAATTTGCGATATCCAGTTAACAAGTGTTATTTTATTTGCGTAGTAAAGGAAGGTTTGACCTATATGGCCACCGCTTTAAAAAGTCATCAGCCTTTACATCCACTTGAGGGACAGCGGGATAAATGTCATTTTGTTTGTCTTATATCTCTACGAAACACATATTGTGGGTACTCATCAGAATCGCCTCACTGAACCGCTTCTATTGAGTACCCACAATAAGTTTTTGCAAAGAAATAAGGAAACATCAGGACATTTTTTTTGTGAAAAAAAGTGCCTTATTTAGAGCTCTGGGCCCAGTTGTTCAAACCGTCGTTACATTAACGAGCTCGTAAGTGGTCAAAATGTTAACTGTTCTAGTAAGTGCAATATCTAATTCACAGGTATTTTTGCTGAAAAAAATGTGAGTAGCTTTTGCATTTGCAAAAGCTATTCACATTTTTTTTCAGCAAAAATATTAGCGTATATGCCATATTTGATGATCAAAGATTTAACGATACGTTGACTAACGATATCGTTAGCTTTGAATAACTGGGCCTTCAGGGCCTTCTACATCTGATATTCAGTCTCTCCAGGCTAACAAGTATTGCCCTAATCAGACTGCGCTTATGTCTCTGATTTTCACATATGCCTTGACCGTGAATTTTGCATGATAAAGTTAAAAGCTTAATTACTGATTGTTTTGTTTTTCTGGTTTATAACTACACTGGTGTATACAAGTATGTACTTTTAGCTCAGAAGTTATTGTTGAAATATAGTTGCTAGCTTGCATGACACTGAACTACTTCCACTGATTCCATGTTCTGATATATATATATATATATATATATATATATATATATATATATATATATATATATATATATATATATATATATATATATATGCATTCCTTCAGTTATTGGTCCGTCCCATAGTATACAGGGGTCTCAGTGCATATGCGAACATCGAAGGCCCAGATGAGGCTTTGCAATTGAGCAATCCGATGGGGACAGATGCTGTCCCCTTGCAGGTTGTTTGGATCTTTGATGTTTATTCGAAAAAGTATAATAAGAACTCTTTTTACATGACATTTCAGTGTTAAAAGTAATTTTGTCTTACGTTCTGTTTTATTTTTTCCTCTAATATTCGGAAAATTAAATTATCTGGAGATTTAAGCAAGTCCCATTTTATTATCTGCTCTTGTGGCCTAAAACCGCTGGATAAATGGCAAATAGTGTAGACCCCATTCAGCGGCGTCTGAGCTTGGTGTACATGGTTTGTTTATGTGTATCGGGGCCGCGTCAAGCGAAAAAATGCCTTCGAGCATGCGCAAAATGTGCGCGTTCACAGCATCCTGCGCAAGGTCTCATCCGGGCCTTTGCTCTCCATGATATATTCTATAGTATCAATGATTCTGGCAGCGTACAGCGAAGGCCCTAATCAGACTGCGCATCCGCGCAGTCTGATCTTGGCCTTTGCTGTCCGCGATTGCCCTGAAAGCATATTTTTCGCTTGGCGCGTCTCAATTCTGTCTGAATACGTAGGGTATATTGTATATTGCTTGTTAATTACATGATTCTTGTCCTGTTTCAGACAAAGGGAGATAGACCGCAAAATTAGCATGAATCAAGACCCCCAGTTCCATGTCGTCCTAGATCTGGACGGAACGACGCCGCCAATAAAGGTGGTCTCAGGCGCAGAGGACCCGTATTATGACGCGGTAAAGAACAGATGTAAGAGAACGTCGGACTTCCGGCGTGACTTCAAGCGCCCGGATAAACCAAGTCAGAGTGTCGGAGAGACTTTAAAGCATGAACTTGTTTCTCGCTGTAGCTGTGATAAAGAAAGACAGAAGAAATTCTGGCACAAAAGATTCCCAGTGTGTCGAATTCTTCGAAAGTACAAATGGAAAGACGACCTACCAAATGATGTAATATCTGGGCTTACGGTTGGAATTATGCAGCTGCCTCAAGGTATGTACTATTACTCTGGTACACATCTCTAACCAAAAAAAATATATTCTTACCCATTCATTTTCCTGCTCTTTTCCCTGTAAATTTGCAAGAAAAAGGGAAAGAAAAAGGAAACGAACAATAGTTGGACATTTAATATTAACGAGGTATCTAAAAGTAATTTTGAGCAGCAAGGTTAACCCATTTATACCTAGCGTCCTTAAAAAGGGACACTGGTAAATAGTATGAAACAAGGTCAGACGCACAGTACGCAGATTGGTTAAACTTGTGCAAGGACACATTATGAAAACACGCCTGTTCAAATATATTGAAAATTTTACAACCAAAAAAGGAATATTTTCAGATAAAAAAGTTCTGATATTTTTCATATTTCTGCTTAAAACATAAATTGTAGGGGCTTGTTAGAACCGCCTCGCCGAGGCGGTTCTAACGAGTACCCACAATCTATGTTTTTGAGCAAAGATAAGAAAAATAATGTATACCCCCACCCCTGCAAACCCAGTTTTACTCTATAAATGTGGGTTTTAAGGGGGTCAGATTTATATAGGCGTGTTTTCGTGATGAATATTTGAACAACGAAGGTAGGACCAGCATTCACATTCACGCAGTAAGGCAATGATTGAACATTGCACATGTCTACGTGATCAGTGATCGGATTGTGCAGTCCAGTTCTCTGGCAATTGTTATGTTAACAACTGTTTCATTCGGGGTTTTTTATGTCTGTCCTGAAAAATAATGATTTAAAACTGCAGGAAATAGCATTATACAATTGCAATGCTTAAACATAGATGTCATAATGCCCTCTAATTTGTTACTGCTCAAATTCAATGTCATGGAGTAACAAGATGTGCATTTTCAGAAAACTAATGTTGTTGGAACATCATTACGGTTTACTAATCTAATGTTGTCCTAGTTGCTACATTTGTAGCAAAGGCACGCTCAAACATCAGATTTTGTATCGGAATTGATGCATTCCATTTGCACCTAACTCAGTATGAAAATCGGGACAAATGATATAACTTTTTTTAACATGGCAATTGTTGCAAATAGGCATGCCAGTCAAAATCACAATAATAAACAAGGTAAAGACTGATTAGACGGGTCCATATGAACCATCTCATCTGGATCGGAATTGATTCTTTATGTAGGTGCTTTATGTAGGTACGTATCTGTCTTCAGGACTGAAGACGTAAATATTACTCTTTTTAAAGTTTCCTCATTAATTCTCTCATTTCAAAACCCGCAGTTAGCTTACTGATAACAATAGACTATGGATATATGCAGTATTGCCAGGACATGAGCAATTTGCCTCGGTACGTGCACTCTATGGCATGATCATAAGCAGTCCCGATACGCGGAGGCAAAAAACGTTTTTGACAGAGTTCCTTACCTTGAAAATTTGTCGGTCACTTTTAATCATGTTTTACAGGTATGGCTTACGCATTGCTGGCCGAGCTGCCCCCTGTGGTGGGTCTTTACATGGCTTTCTTCCCTGTGCTGATTTATTTCCTACTGGGCTCCTCCAAACATATCTCTATGGGTAAGTAGGGCAAAAATTAGTGTGCTTAACCCATTTAATTCCGAATAGACTCTCCCACACTGTATATTGGAAGAGTCCAATTTCAATTTTAGGTATGTCAGGCTATGCAATGTATATATTTCTAGAGAAAAAGGCCAAACTATTTGCAAACAGTGGAGACCCTGATCAGACGCCGCATTCAGCGGCGTCTGATCTGGGTCTGCACTGTTTGCCAATTACCTTTTAGCGGTATCCAGAATACAATGGGTTAAATAACTCAGATGTGATACTTTCAATGATATATACGAACAGGATACAGCATGAATGTAACAGATTTTTCTGAATTTTCGCTTTTGTGTGCACCCTAAAACTTCTTTGTAGCCAGGTTTAAAATACTTATACTTGTATATGCGTGGCACGACAAACCTCTTTTTGTACCCTTGGAGATGCAGAATATGTAAAATAAACGCGCGCAATTCGCTCTCATCACGAAAACATGCCTATATAATTTATACCCCCTTAAACTCCACTTTTATGTAGTAAAACTGGGGTTTATAGGGTATGCATAATTTTTCTTATCTTTGCTCAGAAACATATATTGTGGGCACTCGTTAGAACCGCATTGCCGAGGTGGTTCTAACGAGTACTCACAATCTACGTTTTGAACAGAAAGTATGAAAAGTATGAAAAGTATCAGTGTTCAGTTTTTGGAGGTGAAATTTTCTGTATATTTGAATAGGCGTTTTTTCGCAATGTAAAGCTGTGCAAAGTCTGTGATGAAATGTAAACGCTCTGATGAGAACGTGTACATGCTGAGTCCTATCAAAACATGCACAGTTCACATATGAACCAAAGACAGATTTTATCATGACACGACATATATAATATATATGTATAAGATATCGTGTCAATAGATTCAGCGGATAACATAATCAGGCTCATTCTTTACATCACGCAAACATGCCATATAATATAACATATAATTTTGACCCCCTTAAACCCCACTTTTATATAGTAAAACTTGGATTTACAAGGGTATACATTATTTTTTCTTATTTCTGCTCAAAAACATAGATTGTGGGTACTCGTTAGAAACGCCTCACCGAGGCGGTTCTAACGAGTACCCACAATCTATGTTATGAGCAGAAATATGAAAAATATAAGAACTTTTTATCTGAAAATTTTCATTTTTTTGGTGGTAAAATTTTCAATATATTTGAATAGGCATGTTTTCGTAATGAGTCATGATATTGTTAGTAGATCGAACACATTCTCTTTTTGAAGTAAGACTTGAACTGTTTACATGCTTCTGAACACTAGGATATTCCTGCATATATTTTGGAAGAACTTTCTTTCCACCACCAAAAGTATTGCTTGGTTTTGATTATGCAGGTGTTGTGACCGTGTGCATCAAATATGTGCTTCTGCTGAGTGCAACAAATAATTTTGGTGAAGAGTACAATTATCTCAATACTCCTCGTTATAGAGCCTTAATGGATACTTACCACTTTTGGTATAAAATCTGGAATTTTTTCTTAAAAAGGATAAATGTAGTAGGGTAATGTTTTTTAATAATACGATGATATGTGTGTAGAAAAAAAAAATTTTGGAGGCACTAGACCATCAAATATAGGATAACGAGTTGTCGTTGTTGTTGTTGTTGTTGTTTTTGTGTTGTTGTTTTTTTGTGTGTATTTTTTTTTTTTTTTTTTTTTTGTTTTCGTAATCAACATCTAGTAGACAGTGACGGACCATTTCGTTTTTTTTTTTTTGTTTTTTTTTTCGTAATCGACATCTAGTAGACAGTGACGGACCATTTCTTAAATCAGACTTAATTTCAGGAGATATGTTTGAGAAGTAATCAAGATGACCAGAATCTTGAACAATTAACATGTGGATTTCAGCAGTTTCGTTCAGATGTCTCTTTACATCTTTTTAAGTTTGATTAGTTAAATGTTTTCGGTGTGTTGTCAATACTTAACATATTGGTACCACTAAAGGAACATACAAGTGAAACAAGATTACCATTGCGGTAATAACCTTGTGTATAGAGACAGACTGACCTCAGCAAACAGTGTAGTCCCAGATCAGACATCACAGAAGGTCGCGTCTGATCCGACACTGCTCTGCTTTGCACTCATCTTAAATATTTGTTCAAATTTTAGGATTGTATAGTAAGGCGTTAAAGCCTCAACATTTAGGGTATTTACTACATTACTTTTATTTTTAGGTACTGTTGCTCTCTGCAGTCTTTTGACTGGTTCTGTGATCTCAAGGTTCTACGACCCAGCGTTGGCCCCTATGGTGCTTGGTACTGGCAATGCTACGCTAGGATCGGGGAATGAGTCGGTTGTGATAGATGAAGAAACAATGAAAATAGATTTGCCGAATCATGTGAAGATCGCTATAGCGTCATCATTATGTTTGTTGGTTGGTGTGGTACAGGTAAGATATCTAATGGGTTCCGTCCAGGTCACAGGATAACATACAAACGAAGTTACCCAGGAAACTCCACATCACGAAAACATGCCTATATAATGTTGACTCCCTTAAACCCCATTTTTATATAGTAAAACTGGGGTTTAAAGGGGTATACATTATTGTTCTTATTGCTGCTCAAAACTGAATTGAAACAATGCATTACGAAAACATGCCTATTCAAATATACAGAAAATTTTACCACCAAAAAATGAAAATTTTCAGATAAAACATTCTGATATTTTTCATATTTCTGCTCAAAACATAGATTGTGGGTACTCGTTAGAACCGCCTCGACGAGGCGGTTCTAACGAGTACCCACAATCTATGTTTTTGAGCAGAAATAAGAAAAATAATATATACCCCTGTAAACCCCAGTTTTACTATACAAAAGTTGGGGTTAAGGGGGTCAGTATTATATAGGCATGTTTTCGTGATGTCAAGGGCTGAATGGCAATCTGAAGCCAGAGCAAAATGGAACCACAAGTTGGACCGCGATAGGCTCCACCACAGACATTGATAGTCAGGCGTCAACCGTCGGAAACAGATTGAAGCTGGAGCTGGTATTCAGTCAGAGACTTGACTCACCTCCGTGCATTTAAAGGAGGAAACAACATTATCAACCATAAATGAGTTAATAATCATGCTTGCAGTTTGCCGCATAATACATGCACGTTGCAACTTATCTTTTTGTAACGATTGACTATTTTTTTTCCAAATAATCAGTATTAACAAACTTCTTCTGACCTTATACACCAAGCCGTCATAAAGCACAGGTTCCGTCAGGCCTTCCTGAAGATGTATACTTACGACATGAAAGTCGTAACAAAGGAATGAAGCATAGCTGAAGAAATTTCCCGCCTGCCGTGGGATTCGAACCCGGTCTGTCCGGATAAAAATCTAATGCTCTAACCACTGAGCCAAAGAGTCGACTCCCTGACGCAGGTGTCAGAGTTTGAATATATACCTACAAGCTATGCGTAATCTGCCAAGGCAGATAATCGAAAGTAGTAGTGCTATGCCATAACAGTATTAACAAGCCAACGTTATACATGTATTTGGAAATTTTTTTAGAATGCCAGCGTTAAAACTTAGGAAATATTTAACCAGTTTATGATACTGATACTCCTATTTTAGAAGTTAAGCAGTTAAAAGCTTGTTTTGTTTTTCAATTGCTAAGTCACTGACTTGGCTACATGCTTTTGTGAAATGAATAAATTGTGACTAGGATGATGTACGAGGGACGTGTGCGCACAATTAGGTTCACCATTGCGATCTGGTCACACTCTTCAGTTTTACACAGATGTTGGATCTAAAGAATATATCATTACGAAAACACGCCTATTCAAATACGAGAAAATTTCGCCTCCGAAAACTGAAAACTTCCAGAGTAAAAAACTCTGATATTTTTCATATTTCTGCTCAAAACATAGATTGTTGGTACTCGTTAGAACCGCCTCGGTGCGGCGGTTCTAACGAGTACCCACAATCGATGTTTTGAGCATAAGAAAAATAATGTATATCCCTGTAAACCCCAGTTTTACTATATAAAAGTGGGGTTTAAGGGGATCAAAATTATATAGGTATGTTTTCGTGATGGAACATAACAAATGCCCTAATCAGATAATACTGATGCACAGACAGATCTGGTCCTCTGACATTGTGACTTTGCACATATGAAGCACGTTGTCTTTTTAGAATACTTCATTACCCTTTACCTCTCTTTGGGGTTATTCTGCAGACGACAAGGCGATATTTTCTCTTTTTTTTTTTTAGAAAATAGGGGCTTTGTCATCTCATGCAAATTGTCTTGGAGACATTGAGTTAGGAAGCCTTCATGCGGACTGAACAAAATACGTGTCTAAACCGCGGCAGAAGTAAGGACGAGGATTGTGGCCACGTAAAATCGATTTAAGCCCCCCAGTGAAATACTTTTCACTGACCGTTCTAAGGCGGTTCTTCTGTCATGGTTTATTTTTGTTATAGTTTGTCTTTGAATGTGTGTGTCGCTTACATCTTTTTGTTTTTGATAGTCATTTGGCCACTTTGTGGGAAAGTAACTGTCCGTTAGGCTTTCTGTTAGTGATGTTTCCATTAGGGTCTAGTTATTTCGTGTTTCTGTTTCTTTCCCTTTGATGTCTCTGATGGGAGGTGTGGGATAATTGTATCGATTTCTGATCATTGCCTTCCTTTCTATTTTATATAAAATGTCAAACAAAAATCTAAAAGACTGCCTTTTCTAGGGGAAAATATTTTACAATATCTTCTGCTGAAACTTTTACCCACCATGCTAAGAGTTTAACATATCATGTTCTCTGTTTCAGTTGGCAATGGGACTATTCAATCTTGGTTTCATCACCACATATATGTCGGATCCTATGATTGGTGGGTTCACGACAGGTGCTGCAGTGCATGTCGGGACGAGCCAGGTTAAATATCTGTTTGGTTTGAAAATTCCACGGTCCGATGGTGTCTTCCAGATAGTCAGGGTAAGTTCAGTATTATTCTGTTATAAAACAGTATAAGAATAACACAAATCCTAGCTTTAGGTATGGTGATTATGTGATATCAATGTAGGATTATGTTTTTGCCTTTCTGCATCAAAACGAATCTGTGTGTAGAGCGATTCAGAAAATATTTTTGGTACAAGCAGAACAGAGATTCCCTTACCTTAGCTGCACAGACATGCGGTTTAGAAAATGTTAAACACTTTTACTTGTGCTATCAATTTTTACCAAACGTTTTAGAGTATTGAAAATATTTTGGTATACTTTGCAGTTTGATGAAATACATTTATCATAATGACATGTGGGTAGAAACCCTTTACGCGGACTAAATAAATGTCTTGTGTATATCACGGCAGAACTAAGGGCGAGGGTTGTGGCCACGTAAAATCGATTAACCCACAGTATCTTTTTATACTGACTGTTTCAAGGCGGTTTTTTGCGCTGTGGTCACTATTTCTGTCAATGTATGTCTTTGCGTGTATGTTCTGGTGAAATTAAAATTTTTGGATAGCCATTTGGCTACTTTTTTGGAAAGAAACAGCCAAATTGGCTTTCTGTTTGCAGTGTTTTCGTTGTGATAACATTACTTTAAGTGCGTCCTTCTTTCCCTTTAGTGTCTTGAACGGAATGTATTAGGTAATTGTATCGATTCCTGATCATTGCCTTCCTTTCTGTTTATTATTGTAAAAGTTTTATTCCATGCAAGGGATTTTACATCAGAATATGATACGAAACGTTCGGTGAATAACTACAATCAGAATATTATGCATTAGCGTCTTGATAGTTTTCTTTGTTGTTTTATTTTTATTTATTTATTTTTTTTTTTTTTGCATTGTTCTTTTTTTGTTCATTTGAAAAATGATTATGTTCCGTTAAGTCTCTTAACTCTGAAGGTCACTGAGTCACCACTTATAGCATTGTAACAATTCTTGTCCTCATTTCCCTATCTTACTCTGCTCTGAGGTTTCTAAACCCAAACGTGTCAATTTTCTTCCTCTCTTATCTTACTTGCCCCTTTCTCTGTTCCCTCCAGAATTGTCTTTGACATCTCAGAGCATTATGTATGTTTGCTATAAGTATATTACAGCATTCGTTTTTCGATTTGCGACTGACATTACTTTTTGCCCCAATAGACGAATCAAGTTTCAAGGATGGAAACTCAGACTGAAAGGCTCTATGTCTTTATTTTTGTTTTCAGACATATGCCCTGATTGTCAAGCATATTGCGGAGACCAACATTCCTACTCTTATTATGTCTATAATCTGCATCATCATCCTGTATGCCATCAAGGTTCATATTAATCAAAGGTTCAAGTCGAAAATGAAGATTCCTGTTCCCGTCGAACTTATTGTGGTAAGTTACATTACGGTTTTAACGTAGCTGTATTATTATTCATTCCTATATGTTGATATAGTTTTGCTCAGAGGGCAACTAAATCAGTGTTGTGCTAAATGGCTTAAATCCCGAAATGTCAAGAAATAAAATCACTAAATAGGAAGGACCACATTTACAAGACATAGCCTCCACAAGGCCCCTGAAAGCACAGAACAACTGCATGAACACCGTGTGACTCACAACAAAACAAAATCATCCGTGGCAAGAACAGAAATGTATGATTTGAAAATGCATGCAGGTTTCTATATTTTTTCAGATGATTATTAAATTAAATTTATATTGTTTGCAGGTTGTTGCTGGTACGATGTTAAGTTATTTTCTGAAGTTTTCCGAGAAGTATAACATGACGGTGGTCGGAGAAATTCCTGCTGGGTAAGTAGTTTATGCTAGATGTACTATGTAAGGTCTCTCTGACATCATACAGATGAAGACCAGGGATTTATTTCTTACTAAACATTTTATTACGTTCATAACAATAGCTATCGTACGTTTTGGACAGATAGGTACAAGCAAACAAGACAGACTGCAGTAACACGACCTGCACTGTTTGCCAGTTATCACGCAATTTGCAGACAGATCAACAAGTAATAAAATGGAGTTGTTCAAGCTTTAGAATCAATATAGTAAGTTGTTGACAGAGAACATATGGTAGCTTGAAAATATCGTTTTATTGATATACCACACTTTGCGGTCAGTACTGTATTAGTCGTGACTTCAGATAACGTGTCGTATAATGTGTGACCCACCAAGACACCTATCCGCCTGTGCTTCTGCCTAGGTTGTTAAGTCTTCGTTGTCCGTCTGAAAAAAAAAAGAACTTGAAGCCTTTGCTAGCATAAAGGTGCTCCGTAAAAACTCTGAGCATTCAGCTGACACTCGAGTCAGACTGCACACACAGTCTGAACTAGGAGCTAATTACATGGTAATCCTAGTGAAAGGAAGTGAAAATATCTTTAAAAAGAGCAGGTGCCAGCAACAAACAGTAAGCAGTCCCACCCAACATATTGACAAAGCGTAGCAGTCACTGACATCAAACAGATGTCTAGCTGTGAGGAGCAGGACATACGCATCCACTCCACCGGCTAAATCCCAACCTACCACGAAGTGCGAAACAAATCGAATGGCTGCCATAAGTTGTCTTCCTTAGCAAATTTGTTGTTTTTTTCCTTTACATAGGTAAATTAGATGAATAACATTATTATTTTTTGTATCTGAATTTACCATATATATCATGTATTGGAACAGTATTTCAATATATAAGGACAGCTATTGCCAAGATTAGCCTGGGCATTCGTTCAATAGTATTAGGGTATTTGCAGTTCACTAACAGGATCATTTGATACTATATGATGCTGATCAGGGCATTCCTTGTGTACATATTTGATATGGATCATTTTACTTCTGCGACATGACTCACTTTAATTTAAGAATGTCTACATTATTTTATTTTGTATTTTCTACAGACTACCAAAACCATCTACTCCTACGTTACCTGGTGTCAACGTTTACTCTATGGATGCCTTTATTATTGCTATTGTTGCCTTCTCACAGTGTGTTAGTTTGGCTGCTTTGATGGCAAAGAAACATAATTATACTTTTGATGCCAATCAGGTAACAAAATATTGTAATTATCCTAAACACTCATTCATTTCCTTTTGAATTATTTAAAAGTGACTGCTGAAGACAACCAGTGCAGAGATCAATCAACTGTAACTTTAGCTTGGCCGACAGAATATATAAATTGGCATTACGCTATTTTTTTTTTCAATAAGCATTTATTTTAATGTTTACCTTGACCTGGGAAATAAGCGAGAGATAAAAAGATAAATAAAAATAAAGATATCTTTGTAGTTTATATATATTCCAAATAATGTTTCTGAGTAGTGGCTGCATTCCAAGGTCGATGGTTTTCTCAGGGTACTTCGGTTTAGTCCAGCACGAATGACCATCAAAATGCCAACATATTCCTTTGAGTATGCCATTATAGGTTTTCTGAGCTTTCTTTGTAATCAAAGTAAAGTATGTCGTGTTTAAATAGTGTTTCTGCAGCGCAAGTTAATATTATGTTTCGTATATGTACTATCGATATGCTGTCACTAAGTACTATCGATATGCTGTCACTAAGTGAAGGTGAATAGATATGTTTTCAGGGCAGGTAAGTCTGTGAAATATGGCTTTGTCTTCTGAAAAGGCGTCTACAGTAAAGGGAAAGGGTAGCAAATTATTTGCTCTTGGAGTAGATCTCTTTTCGGGAGGGTTTGGTGTGCAGGAAAGCAAATAGGAAGTCAGAAAATAGTCTGCCTTGTGGAAAATGGTAAACATATACTTGACGTATAGCGTATGCTATTCCGTGTTACTTGTAGCAGCGTTTACTTCTTTTTACAGGAATTGATAGCGTATGGTGTCGGTAACCTATTCGGTTCATTTTTCTCCTGTTATCCCTATGCTGCCTCAGTATCGAGGAGCTCTGTTCAAGAATCTGCCGGCGGACGAACTCAGGTTGGTATAATTAAATTCATAGTCTGATAGGAAAGTGAGTGAAGAAAAAATGTTCTGAAACATTTAGGGTCAGGATGAAATGCTGGAGCACTAGATGTCTTCATCTTAACTGAATTCCAGGTAAGGTGTTTTCATCTCCGAGACGATTCGGTATTTTTTTCTCAACAAAAATGGACGTGATTCTAGAGGAAGGCAAGCCAGATTAGTTAATATCATACCGATTTTACATTTTTGTGGAAGAGAGAGAGATAGAGAGAGAGAGAGGGAGAGAGAGAGAGACATTATGATAGATTATATTCCAGTTTTATGCATTCTACTTCTTTCTGATACTGGTGAACCTCTTTTCTAACTTCTGTTACATTTATGTCCCTTTTAGTGTCATTATTCCACTGTTAATGGACATAAAAGCTAAGCTATATAAAATAGGTAGTTTTTTTTCATATGCGAACACAGTGGAGACTATGAATATGCAAAATAGGATCGAGTCCTTGTTGTTGGTCTGGATGAATGTTAGTTTCTATATAGTCTGCTGGCATAAAGCGAGGACCTTGATCAGACTACGGCAGATGCGTACACTGATACGAGCTCGCCTTTCTTATGATATGTGCATCACACGAAGAATCAGATCAGCCTGCGTATTGGTGCAGGCTAATCAGAGACTCAGTGTGCGTTCTGTGGATAACACATGATCCAAATTTTATACAAGTAGACAACGAGGAGTGCGCGAATATTTATGCTGATCTGAGTCTTCACTTAGCGCACATGTAATATAGTACATTTTCTCCTGGTGAGATGCGTTAGGCCAAAGTTTGATCAGACTGTGGATATTGTATCGCTTTGTCTTGCTATTTACTGTTCACTGTTCTGTGGAGCTGTTGATATCCTTTTTACAGGTGGCGAGTATATTCTCAGCTGTTCTGGTGCTGATTGTGATATTGTCCATAGGACCTCTGTTTCAGAGCTTACCAAATGTAAGTAACAAATGTTTTGTAAAACCTTTACCTATGTAATGTGCCATATATTTTGATAAGATTTCTCGTTCATCCTCTGACTTTAATCATTTTTATGGAATTTTTGTCCAGTGGCTAGATGCCCGCTGGCCTTTTTTTTTGTGATTTGCATTTTAGTTTTCTGTGCCTAAAGTTAAGATTTTTCCCAACAGTTCACTAATGGACGTGTTATTGTACCTTTTACACATTTCAAACTGTATCTTTTAAAACCTTACAATAGCTAAAATGAATCATTTTAGGATGCATTTTCAAGCTATTGAAATATTGTAACTAGATGAAACCATGTTTTTTGTTCTTGTTTTTTTTTTATCAAACGCCATTACCGTAAGGCGTATGGCATCATATGAAACACCTTAAGTTTATTCTGTAGCATATATCCCAGCAGGCACATGACGTTAAGGCAATGTCGTATCAACGTCGATGCAGCGTCATGACGCTGCATCGACGTTGATTTGACGTCTGAATGTTTGCATGTCAGCAGGGATCATTTCTTGTTGCATGTCCGCAGGGATCATTTCTGGGAATAATAAGGTAATAATTAAGCTATTAGTGATTATAATCTAATGCAAGTTACATTATGTAAACTATTTGATACTTTTATTTCAGTGTGTTCTGGCTGCTATTATTACTGTTGCCTTACGAAGCTTAATCTTACAAGTGTTAGATATACCGAAGATCTGGAGAACGTCTGTATATGACTGTGTTAGTAGTTACTTTTTCGGTATTATTTTCTCTGCTCTGATACATCACTGTGTTTATTTATAATTAAATAAGGGGCACTCTAGAACATTTAGAAATATTTTAAATGATCCAGAGTCTTATTTTATTTTATACATGTACATAATTTACCCGTATTATGGATTAAATTAAATTCTTCTGTAAAAACACCTATATTATGCAAGCCCCTGTATTTAAAGTCCAATTATTTAGGTTCCTTCATAGGAAAATATGTGTAAATTTGCATATATATCAAGCGCCTGTCTTGAGCAACCATTTTGGCTCACCCTTTTCATTATCTCAAACGCAGATGGACCAATATGTTTAGTTTGACATCAGTTGTTTGAAATAAAATGAGTCAAAATATAAGAGACGTACTGCCTACGCACTAAACGAAATTTACCATTTATTTTGTCTTAAGCAGTAGTTTGAGTTATCAGTGTTTGAGGTAATGAGATTCGACTGTATATATCGTAATGTACAGGCACATAATACTCTATTCACCCTCAGTATTCGAAACCGTAATTCATAATCATACTTATACTAAAATTTAAAAAAAAATTAACAAGTATATTTGGCTACTTAGTGATGTACCTAAAAACCAGCCCTGCTTCGTCCGATCTGGATCTTCGATGTTTGGTCATGCCGGCCTTGCCGAATACTTACGGTAAATGTGGTATACCAGCGTACTTGCAGAAGTATTCATAGATGGTTTGATGCAAAAATAATAAATCTACTATTCTGAGCCGATAGTATTGATGTTAACCCATTTATTTCAAATGGACTATTCTATCTCTGTTGTTTAGAAAGCTCCATTTCCAATATTTGCCATATTTTATTGAAGTTTCTGTATTTAATTTTAACAGTGTAGACCCTGATCAGACGCTCTGTGCCGTCTGATCTGGATCTGTACTGTTTGCCATTATCCCCTTAATCGGACGTCAGGCATGAATGAGTACTGTTGATGTTTGTTTTCATGTATGATTGGTTTTGTTTTGTTATCCTTTTTTTGGAATTGATGAGACGGTGATATTTATGTGGAAAAGTAATGGCAGATAATTATGGTATTTTCCCGCTCCTGAGTCTGTAATGTTAAGAATTTTCTGTTATTGTTATGCTATCAGAAGCTTATTTAAGAACAATAACATCCTCGAGACAAGGGAGTTTTTTATTGGGCTGTACATAATTGTAAATAATAGTTATTTTGTATCAAACTTACAGCTGATCTGGGTGGTAACCTTCCTGAGTGTTGTGGTGCTACATGTGGACTATGGTATTTTACTTGGCATTCTTTTCTCTTTCTTCACCGTTGTCATTCGAACACAAAGGTAACTGCGCTCATGATTTTAGATATATATTTTGCAGTTGTTTATCTTTATTTCGTTTGACAGTTTAAAGCAAAATTGTTGATAGCCCCAGAACAAATGCTTAGACCAAATAAGTAGTCTCATCTTTCCAATTCTTCAATGCTTGTATGCTGTGTAAAATATTCAGGAGATGACATTGTGAAATATTTGTCTTATTTTTTCCTAGAAAAAAGGGTTTGACATCTCATGGAAATCATTTGTAAAAATGTCGAAACCTATTTCCTAAAACAAATAAGAAAAAATATTATCAATTTGTTTTCTGCAGAACTTTCCCAGGCAGCGGTAAATGTTAATAAGATTATTCTGCATTGTTCAGCGAACTTGGACTATGTTTTACCATATCGAGATTAGTTTCATTTTCAAGAACCAATTTCAACTTTGTTTGCAGTTATATTTCGAACGCTTTCCTATTTAAAGTTTACTTGTAAATGTTACAAAGTTTCATTTAAATGACTAGCCGTAGTTTGCGTCTCTCTTTTTCAGGGCAAAAGTCGCAAACTTACAGAAGATCAACACAGTGAACATATATGAAAACAGTTCCGAATATTTAAAAGTATGTTGTTTATTTGCAATTACCTGTCAGTATATGCATGTGTATACATACAATTTCAAACTGCATATCCAAATATTTGTGGTAGAGTCCATCTTGCAAAATGAAGATGGTTAATTATATTTCATATTCGTCAGTAACTGCTTAAATTAGCTTCGAGTTTTAACCATTGGAGTCCTGCATGCACCTGTCTAAAAGCTAGCATATCAGAAACTCCAGAAGTGCGTTTACTGTACGCCTACCGCATATAGATTGAATACTGAGGAAGTCGCCTTAAACACGTTAATATAACAGCCCGGCTACCACGAACAAAACAGACATTCATCCCGAAAACACGCCTATATAGTTTTGACCCTCTAAACCCTCCCCTCCCCACCCCCCCCCCTGGGGTTTACAGGAGTATACATTAATTTTCTTATTTCTGCTCAAAGCATAAATTGTAAGAACCGGCACGCCGAGGCGGTTCTAACGAGTACTCAGAATCTATGTTTTGAGCAGAAATATGAAAAAAATATCAGAATTTTATCTGAAAAAGATTCAGTTTTTTTTTTGTGGTGAAATTTTCAATATATTTGAATAGGCGTGTTTTCGTAATGGCATTCTGATATGATCTGTGCTGTAGTTTATAAAGTACAAAATCGAGATGTGAATACACAAATCAACAAAATATTAATAAGGCTGTGTTCTATGATTCTGACCACTCCTAAGTATCCCTGTATTCATTATATCCGAGTACTATTCATTCATCATTCAATTAGGAGTCATATATATCCACAGATAGTTGATGCACAGAATCATATTAATGCAGATTATATTTCATTTCCTTTGGGAGCATTGGGCCCATTGTGGTATATTTGAAAATGGCGTTCTGTTCATGTATACGCTTGAGGGCGTAAGCAGTGTTGCAAATCTCATTACCGCTTATGAAGAGTCTCAATAAAACCGAGACTCCCATTTGATCCGTAGTGTGTTCTTTCTTCCAAAGGCAATCTTTTTTATGTTTATTTCAGAAGGAAGGCAAAAACAAATTTGACAGGATTGCCTCTCTTGAAAGTGTATCATTTACCCTTAAAGATGGAATTGCTTATTGATTTATGAAAAGCATACCTAGAAATACCAGTGGTAATTAGATGTAAAATAAATATGCATTGATGATGTATGACAGTACACAAAATACTTCAGAAACACTTCTTTCTTTCAAAAACATCCACAGTGTTCAGCTTACAAAATATTATATCTATTAGCAAAAAAAAAAAGAAAAAAGAAAGAAAAAACGTGTTTTTTTTTTCTTTTCAGTCCCAGTCAGTCAGTGGTGTAAAAATTATTGGCTTCAACTCACCGTTATACTACGCTAATGGCGATATGTTTGCGAAACAAGTGTACCGTACCGCTGGAATCACCCTTGAAAAACGACGTAAGCAACTCAAGAAGCTGGGTCGATTGCATACCTCGCTAACCAACCGACTTGTGAGTATGAGCAGTAGTACTCTATGACAGTCTAACCGTGATATCGACAAGGCGCCATATAGTTTCTCAGTTCTCACATACATAAACGACGCATTAAAGTTAAGCTAGTATAGCTGTTGCGTAGCATGCATTGGCAGAATGCACATCTGAAGAACTTCGTGTCAGCATAAATCACGCGTTGCATGCTGAATAAAACTTTTCATAAAATAACGTTGTTGTTTTTTTGTTTTTTTTTGTTTTTTTCTTGTTTTTTTTTTTTTTTTGTTTTTTTGTTTTTTTGTTGTTTTTTGTTGTTGTTGTTGTTGTTGTTTTAGCAGGAAATAGACGTCGACATTTCATGGAAGTTGTCGGCCGATTGTCTCGCACTTTGTATTAAATGCCAAAAGCCTATTTTTTGGAAACAAGAAAATATCGTCTGTGAAATTAAGCCATAGTTTGATAAAGGTTAATGTAGTACAACATCGGGAAAAGGTCTGTAGTGTTTAACGGTCAAAGACGGCTCAGTTGAGCCTACGTGTTCGTACAGTCTGATCTAAACTTCCTTCGCATGCTTCCAGAATTATTACACATTGCAGAAAATAAAACCGACGAACAGAGATTATCTTTTTAAAACTATATGGGTACGCAGGCCGATCGTTGTTAATATATTGCTAAGATGGCATAGATGCATTTTTTGTTTTACCCCGCCACACGATAGTGGCGGGGTATAATGGTATCACATTGGCTGTCCGTGTGTCCATCCGTCTGTCCGCCCGCCCATCTGTCGTACGTCCGTCCGTAGTTTGTTTCCGGATGATAACTTGAGTAAATGTCAATGGATTTTCACCAAACTTGGTGTGTGCATTGATATTTTGGAGATCTGGTTTGGGATAGATAATAGGCAAATTTCGTCATTGTTTGACAGAGTTATCTGCCCGCAATTTTTCCGAATTTTCATTTCCGGATGATAACTTTCGTAAATGTCAATGGATTTCACCAAACTTGGTTTGTACTTTGATATTGTGAAGATCTGGTTTGGGATTGCTGATAGGCAAATTTCGTCAATTTCGTCCGTATTTCTGGACGTTAACTTTAGTAAGTATCAATGGATTTTCACTAGACTTTGTATATGCATTGCATTGATATTGTGGAGATCTGCTTTTAGATTGCTAATGGCCAAATCATCCATTTTTTGATAGTTGTCTGCCCGCAATACATCCGCCTTTTACTTTCAGGACAATAACTTCTAATCAGTAAATCTCAATGGATTTTCACCAGATTTGATATGTGCATTGATATTGTGGAGAGCTGTTTAGGAATTGCTCATGGGCAAATTTCGTCAATATTTGACAGAATTATCTGCCCGCGACATGATAATGGCGGGGTATTATCTTTTCACGTTTTATTCAATATTTCGTATCACATCAATTTGAAATTTTGCCTTGTAGGAGCTATTTACACACTACGGACAATTATGTTTTATCCGAATTTTACCTGTTATGAGTTTCTTTGTATTGGTATAAATTTCTTAGAATTCATCAGCAGTGTAATAATTAAAGTATATGTCATCTCGAAAACATACCTATATAATTTTGACCCCTTAAACCCCACTTTTATATAGTAAAACTGGGGTTTACAGGGGTATACATCATTTTTTCTTATTTCTGCTCAAAAACATAGATCGTGGGTACTCGTTAGAACCGCCTCGTCGAGGCGGTTCTATTGATTACCCACAATCTATCTTTTGAGCAGAAATGTGAAAAATATCAGAGTTTTTTATCTGAAAATTTTCAATTTTTTGGTGGTAAAATTTTCAGTACATTTGGATAGGCGTGTTTTCGTAATGGTTTCCATTCAGTTTACAAAAAGTGTATTTTCTTTAGTTTGGGCTCCCTTTCGACATCTTGAAATTATTCATCAGATTCAAAATCAAACGTATAATTTCAGAGTACTGTACCTCTAGTCAATGAAACAAATGAACTAGGATCGTCGCAGAGTCTTGAAAGCATGGACAAAAATGGAATAACACAGGTGAAATGGAGTGATCCAACGGCACCAGCAGTGACGGATGGCAACAATGTCCACCATATCATCTTAGACTGTACTAATGTTACATTCATTGATACCGTTGGTGCTAAAACTATCAAACAGCTGGTAGAGGACTGTAATTCTATCTACATAACAGTGCTGTTGGCAAGAGTAAATGGTGAGTAATGAAGCATTATTAAAGTGAACTAGTGAGCTTTCGAAGTTGAAGTTCATATCTCTCTTCTTAGAAGCTTCCACGTGACCGTGTGGTAAGCTGTCCGGACCGGATCATAATGTATTGGGTTCGAATCTGTCTAAGGATTGATTTCATCCCATGATTGCACGGTGCTGCACAGTATAGAGCCTTTCATTATCACCCCTTCATTACTTAATATGTTTTACGTGGTTTCGCGCGGGTAAAACTGGTTTAAACCAACGGAACCGCAAGTTGTTTTTCTGTTGTCTGTTCCAAGGCGGTTACTCTGTTGCAGTTCTTTGTCCCTGCTTTCGGTGGTTTCATATGTGGTGGTTCTTTTGTCAATATTTTCTCATCTCTTCTTCTCTTGGTGCTTCGGAAATGTTGTGCTTTGTGATTGTGACATTTTCTTGGTATCTTGACTATTGTTAAAAGAGATTTTAATACCAAAACAATCTTCCATCATCTTCACCTTTCTTCTCAGAGAGGACGACACTAACAGAAACGAACTTGTTTACTTAGAATATGAATCAATGCTCAGAGAGATTTACATCTTACAGGAAAGAGCAAAAAAGGATTAGTGATTTCTTTTCTTTAATAGTAGCCGTCAGAAGCGTAGAAATATTTCTAGGTCAAAGTTATCTCCCTTGAAGGTATTCATTCATTTTATGTATATTTAGAATACGATTATACTAAGATAAAGCTGTCCGAAGTAAATATTGTACTAAAAGCGTTAAACTACACACTTTTTTCCTTGGTTAATTTTCTTAAAATCATGGGAAAAATCCGAATTACAAACTCTATGCTTTCGAAACCACCTGTGTACAACGTTTGATTTTACAAATTGCTGTCTCAGTTTTCAGTGTTATGAAGTATGCCCCGTTTAAGGATTTAGTTCTAACACTAAAGGGTTCACTGAGATTATATTAATGAAGCTTGATGATGTTAATTACGACTTTTTTGTCTAATTATTGTGCATGCGTGTTTGTTAGTATTTCTGTCGATAAATTACATTGCACAATATCCCAACTTTTCTGCGGGTGTAATACACAACTCTTTGTTCACCATGTGTTCAGTTTTTAGTTTAAAAGCCCTGTCTTTTTCCTACAATGATACATATACAGTCAGTCTGTTATAACATTTTAGATGATGTCTGGCGAGTGTTGGAAGTGTCAGAATTCTTGAAAGAGTTTAATAATAGGGTGTATCTAACAGTGGATGATGCTCTCAATGCTGTCACCCTTGAGACACAGATGAAAGAGATGCCAGAGAAACAAGTGAGTATTTACTTTATGCAGATAAATTCGGGGAAAGGATAATGTACAACAGTATTTTATCTAGAGTGAATGCTTAGAATTGTAGACAACATGCTGACACATTCTGTACGTATTATTATGTGATGATTATGTCGAGTTTACTGGCGACAAATCTTGGTTCATATGTTGAATTATGTGATGATTATGTCGAGTTTACTGGCGACAAATCGTGGTTCATATGTTGTATTATGTGATGATTATGTCGAGTTTACTGGCGACAAATCTTGGTTCATATGTTGTAAAGAATACAAAATGAGTATTCGGTTCGCATCGTGTAAAAAATATCAAATGTGATAAAACAAAGCTGACGGCTCGTGACAAACACCCCAGACACTGGCAGCCAGAGCTAAAGAAAACCACTAGTTAAACTGCAAAAGACCTTAAGTCTATCAAGGGCTTGTGGCTGATTCTGGAACAACATTCGTAGATAATGTGTAAATACAAAGGCTGGCTAATCAGAGCTGAAAAGATAATCGATTATCAGGACTGCCATTGTGATCGATAATCGATTAGTAATCACTGAAGATTTGGTCATAATTTTACCGGTCTGAGCATGATTCTTGCCATATGTTATACTTTATCGTATGTATTCGATCAGACAAGCCTGAGCAAACAGTGTAGACCCAGATGAGACGCCGCAAACGCGGCGTCTCATCAGGGTCTACACTGTTTGCCTCTCAGTCAGCTTTTTCGACACAACAGTGGGTTGTAAATAGTACTTGTTCGAAGTATGGTAAGGAGCAGAGGTGTCTGAATACTAAGGGTAAATACGTTAAAGTAACAGACACAGAAATCAAATGATCGATTATTAGCAAATCTGTAATGATAATCATTTTTGTGGAATTTATCGATCTGTTAATCGATTATCCAATTAATTGCCTTAGTAAATACCCAGGAAACGCCACAATCACGAAGCACAGCCTTCTCGAGGCACTAAAAGAAGAAGAGATAAAGAATATACATTAGAAAAGCAAATGTCACGTGTGAAACCGCCAACACAAGAACAGAGGTCTGCAACAGAGAAACTACATTGGAACGGTCAGCCGAAAAATACTGGTGTGTGCGTGTAGGGCGAGAGGGAGTGGGCTAAAGTCTGTTTTACTTGCGTGAAATTTTGCTGTTAATTTTGGTCTAGCTCCAAATTACTATATATGCTCGGTCCGCATATTATCGTCAAGGGAGCCAGTATGTTCATGTTGTCTTAGAAAGTATTTGATCAATACTGTTCGCCCTATTTTAATTCTAAATGCGCCTTCGGCACAAATGACCTGTTTAATTTGGCATGCACACATTTTATGGACGTGTCCAGATATTAGAAACTCGTAGTTTCAAGTAACCTCGTTCGACCACACACTTATTCTCATCAACTGTGTTGTGAAGAAGTATCTTTTAAGTTTTCGGTCCATCTGTTACAATTAATCTGAAACGTATTGTACTTTTATTAACCGCAGATCACATTTTATGGGCATTGTATATACTTTCAAAGGAGGCAGCTATGTAAACAATGATTTTACCCTTCCTAAGCATCTACAGTGGGAGAAAATGTCTTTCTGTTTAGAGTATCGCCTTTTTCAGAAGGAGTTTAATGTGCATAAAAGCAAGTATAAAGTCACTAAAATTGCCTTCTTTGTATAGCATTGATTAAGGGAAACATATACACTCTCAAGGGAGACACCTCTGTCAGAAGGAGTTTGCCTCCTTTCTGAAAAAAGGGTCTACTCTAAAAGAAAGAACATTGCTTCCATTTTGGGAAGTAAATTATTTCCTTTTAGAGTAGATCCCACTTCAGAATGGGGGCTGAAAGAGTAGGAAAGGAATGCGAAAGTCACAAAAGATCTCCTTCATAAAACATGGGAAGAAGTCTACCAAGTGTATCAAGTCTCTTTAATTGTTTGTTTGAAGTATCCCTTCCGATACATGTTCCGAGAGAACCAGGATTCAGACGCAGACGAAACCGAGGCTCTTCTAGTCACTGAGTCGGAGTTGTGAGTTGAATGAGCACTTTACCCCTGTCACACCTCATTAGTTATGTTTTCTCTAAGCTGGTTCTCGCATTTGATTATTTATATTTAAATAAGTTGTGAAATATTTCTAAAATCAGCTGAAATGTCTTGAGGTATTATCATCACTTACTCTTGTATTTATTAAAATATCTGTGACTGACGGTCACCATGGCTGGGGTAGGATTTCAGGAAATGTGATTATTTTATATCAAGGAAAACATCGCTTGGGCAAAGAACCAGCTTAGTGTTATATATATCTTCAGTTGCTTTTTGTTTATTCTTTAAAGAATTAGATTCTTCTTGGCTTCCTGTGGGAAATCCAACATTCGTTGTCTCTTGGCGAAAATTAAATTCTAATACACGATATCTGATGTTTGTGTGCTTTCGTCGACACGAATAGATACTTGTTCAAGTATGTAGGAAGAATAGTGAAGTGTCTCATCACTGACTGCTGGTATATTGCTAAACGTTGGATATCCTCCGGTAGACTTCATTTGTTCTTTGTTGTTTACTGTATACAAAAATGCTTTACTAACTTTCCTGCACTCCTTCAGTTAATCGTTTTCTGTTTATTATCCCTATGTTGTATGTCACAGTTATTCTGCGCCTTATTCCTACCTTTGGTTTAGCTAGTAATTTGTTGTTTTGTTTCCTTTAATGTCTTCCTTGTTTCCAAATGTAGTCTTTATAGATTTTATCTAAATTATTTTAACAGTTGCCGTTTCTTAACAATATGCACCTCAATATAAACACCTTCTGTAAACCTGCCTTCTTTTTCTGCATCTTGAACCAGATTTCATTGACTTTTCTGTCTGTAATTAATGCTTATCGACCGTATTTGTCGCAGTTTAGATACAGTTATGATAGTTTAGTTTTACTTTTATTTCGTTGACTAAGCATTTATTTCACTCAGACGTACCTGTTACCGTTTCTACATAACATACATAGGACAGGACAAACTCAAATTAATGGTGACATTTAATTTGCACTATGGTTATCAGTCATAATGACATTTTCCAGCATCATTTTGAGTGCAAGTTTTCCAAAGTAAACATTCCGTAAGGAATATGTAACAGTAGTGTATTCTTTCATTGAACACGAGGAGTTAAACATCGCCAATATATGAGTCGTACCATGCGAAAGGGCCCGTTTGTGCGTATATGTGTCGGTATACGCATACAAACACATAACAATATCCAATGAATATTTATGTATGCGTTGCGGTGCATATGCAGTAAGGGCCATTCGAACTTTTCAATATTCATACATGTATATTAAAAGTTCAGTACAATTTAAAGGAAAAAATAAAACGTGGTATCTGTCATCTATAATGGTATGATACATAATTGCCCGAATGATTGAAAATGACTGATGTAATAGTTTTCAGACATTGTTTTTTTTCTAGATAGCATTTAAAATTCTATACAAGCTATAAGTAAGTCGGTGCAATATATTTTCTTACTAAACAACTACTGCGGTACTGTGTGAAACAGCTTGCCTTGACTATGCCAGCACCTGGTGTTATTTCAAAGAAACAATCGTTTAGATGAGGTTCGCATAGGTTTTGGCCTGATTTGACTGCGTGAATACCAAGTGTATGTCCTTCTTTTTGGCATAGGCAATAAACTCTCTGTTCCATTGTTGCATCGTAAATTATAAAGATAAGGTTGGAGTGTGGACCTACACTGATGTCGCTTACAAGAGACAATAATACATTACTTAAACATATTAAAATGTCTGTGCAATGTTTCCCATATAGTTACAACACGGGTATGCAGGGGTGTATATTATTAGGTGAAATTCCCGAATGAGCATTTTCTAAATCAGCTTTTATAGATTTTATTTTCTTTACTACAGTTGTTGGGTGCCGTGTGGCGGCCATACAAATGTCTCCTCATACGCAATAAAACCGACATGCCGATGTTTTTTTTTTTTTGTTTTTTTTTTATATATATGTCAGAAGTTTATCAGGGCAACCTTTATAAATCTGGGCCCGGTTGTTCAAAGCGTCGTTAGCTTAACGAGCTCGTTAAGGGTCATTTCGTTAACTGTTTTAGCAGATTCAATATGCAATATTCTGATATTTTTTGCTGAAAAAATGTGAGTAGCTTTTGCACTGCAAAAGCTACTCACATTTTTTCAGCAAAAAATTTCAGCATATTTGCGTATGACCCGATATAAATTTTAACGAATCATTAACTAACGACATCATTAGCTTTGAACAACTGGGTCCTGATTTCAACTTATTGTAAACTTCTAACTAGCTACATTTTTGCTGCTTAAATATATCTTAATTTGCTTAATAACCAAAATAGTTTTTTGTTTTCTATATTATGTGGTAAAAAAGCTATGGTCTACATAGTTTTAGGTAAAAGGTTATGAAGATGATTGTTTTCTGATTTATGCACAAGAGTTTGTGCAGAAGTCAGGACAATATTCCTTGTTTTATAAAACCGTCAAATTATTAGTATCTGTGGCTAATAAGTTTACATTTGACATAGGTCTGTTCTGGAATGTATATTGTTAGAATTTTATAAAGGGCAGCATATGTTTGTAAACAGTTCTGATAAATATATACCTGTACATCAGTATTAGTATATTCAAAGCAGACGATTTAATTAAATGTATTTTCATCATTTAAAAGATAAAGTGCAATTGTCAATAGTAATAGAAGAATATGTACTACTTTTACCAAATTTAGCAGTCTTTAAAAAAATATGGAATAAAATTTAAATTTCAACGTAAGATAAAACAAAAAGCAAGTGGCTTCATAGAATAAATAGCAACACAAGTTACTACGATTTTGAATGCACGTAACTTTGGAACCATATGATTTTAATGCGGTTTTCAACATTATGGTCGTCACATAATTTTTACTTTGAAATATTCTGAAAGTATGGAAATGCGTCACCTTTTATTATTGCAATTCGTTTTCAATATGTCAATGTTGCTATGAGATTGACGTCAATAGCCAACTAAATACTCCACTATGTATAGGTTAATGACCTTTTACGGGAAACGTAAATGTTGATTGTTTTATAATGTGTTTTCCTTTTTCCGTAATAAATTATAACCCAATAGAAGACGTCCCAGTGTGCAGAGGGCACATATATTTATCCAGACTAATCACGGTTTTCGCTACCGAATATTCTATAGTACGCAATGATTCGTTAAGCAGACACTGAAGGTACTGTTGCGCATGCAGATTTAGGTCTTTGCTATTCACACATGCAAAAATTATGGTTTTCTCATGGTTAAAATCATTCACTGTCAATAGGCATGTGCATTTCGTGTCATTGTAAAATTAAATGACAAAGAAACAAAAACGGGTTTTTCAATAAACAGCTCCGTAGACTCCCCTCTACAACGACATAAATGCAAATAACTGCATGGAGGGAACTTTCCGATTTCATTTTGCGAAAGCGACTGTGCCATCCAGCTAATGCATTAGTGAAGTCTAGTCCTAATTTAATTTTGTCCGAGCTGCGTTATGTAAAATATACTTTTGGACATATGCAGACTTCAAAACTACAGATCAGCCTCCACATATCGAGGGTTGAGCGCAAGACTATGGTAACTCAAATGTATTTTTGAAACCCTTGTTTAGGGACAACTTGGACCCCTTTGTAAACAATGCAAATTTACGAGCAATGGCACCTAAATTTTCATTGTTTACAGAAAGAAATATTGTAATCTTCATAACGCCTTCATGGTGAGGAGATTAGTTTTGGGGAAAAACAATCATCTGACTTACGATAGTCTTGCGCTCAACCCTCGATATGCAACGTGTGTTCAGGACCTTCGATGCCCTCTTGCGGAACCATCAAATACTGTGTAACGCATAGACGTGCCAAACCGGCCGTCATCAGCTTAGGTGGTTTGGTTGATTGGTCTATACTAAAGGTACATGTATTTATAAACAAATAGTGAGGACTCTGGAGCCTTTAGTCACATCTGAAATTATGAAGGTACTATCCTCTAAAATGTTTCTTTTTTACTAGTTTTGATTTATTCAGTATGACTGTAGATTTATTTTTCAGTTAATGGGCATTGCAGTTGTTCTTATTTCCCTATACAAACATCGCTTGTGGAACTCATTCCAAATGCAAATCAGCGACGAATAGTATTGAACACCATTTTTGTTTGTAGACAAATATAAAAAAATACTAATTTAGAAACCCCTATTGTGTTCGGGCTATAAACCATGGGTGATTTCTGTTTTATTCTGTTTCAGTTAAACCACATTTGAAGAGTTTATTACAACATACACATAGAGGAATATAAATGGAAGTGAATGTTATATCTCTCTTCTGTTTAACTAGAGTCACCTTCCGAGAAGGGAGCCATGTGTATTTACATTTCCTGCTGATGTTGGCTACCAAAGGGATACATGTGCAACGAGAAGTATAAACATAACCATGTTATGATTATTCAGTGGACCAAAACGATCATGTTTGAAAAGGAATCGATGAAGGCTTCCCCTTGAAATGTTACAAGCGAACTAACCCTTTCATCCCTTAGTTTCTGAAGTGAACTTCCGTCTTAGAATTTGGCTGTCTATTGTTTCAAATAGGGATGTTACTTGTAAATCCACATCAGGTCCCGAGGTTATAAAACTTTTCATAGTCAACTCAGCTGAGCATGAAATTTGTTTTGCTCATAAAACTTAAGATACTGACATTTTTTTAGAAAACTTCTTTCATGCTCAGATCAGCTGACTTGAGCATGAAAAATGCTTTAATTGTTGGTATTTTTATTTTTATGACCAAGTGAAATTTCATGCTCAGTTGAGTTGAGCATGAAAAAAAGATTATAACCTCGGGGCCAGAATGGCAAGCAGTGTGGATCCAGATGAGACGGCTAAAAATGACCCATCTTATCTAGGTCTACATTGTTTGCAAAAGATTCCGTCTCGGTCTAAAGGGTTAAATGGGTTAATAAGCAAATGTATTGTAGCATCATAATTATATGTTCTAGTCACTGGTTCTCACTGCCTGCTCTTTGGCCTCTACATGGTTGTGACTAGGGCATTGCAATACCATACGTATTTATATCTTGATGTTATCATTGTAGGAACTTTTGGCCATTACATTAGAACTTCTTTTGTTCTAACTCGTCTACAAAATATATTTATCATACTCATTTAAATTTACATTTTGTTTTCTGCGAGCAGTGTTATAAAACATAAATGCTCAGTGATTACAGTAAGTTCGCCTTTTACTCATTTGAGAGAAACAAATTTGATCTGTCAGTTATCTAGATCCTTTCTTTACAACATTTAGTTGGATCTGTTTAATCCACTGTAAACGTCGGTATCGCAATACTACGTTCACATGGTCTTGCATACTCGTTTATCTGTTGAGGCTTAATGAACGTATCCCTACAGATATTACACTTCAGAGATCAGACTGACAGATCAGGTGGAATTGTTATTATACCTATGTGCTTTTATTGTTGTTTACATTATTTTAGATTTGAGATATTGCATAGTCGTGTTTGTAACTATATTTAACAGCTTTTATTTTGAAGACGGGAAGTTATTGTTTTCCTTTTATGTTTCAGTGTTTTACCTCACTGCCACAAATACTGTGTTGAAAGTTACAGTTACTGAAATTAGATTAATTAAGTCAATTTTTTAAAAATCTGTGAATACATACAGTGCATAGGATACATGTTTTGTATAGTTTGCCAAAATTGAAGATAAATTTATATTTAAAAAGAAAAGAATTTCATAATTAGGAAATTGTCTGAAAGAGTGATCTTTTGGAGATACAGAAACAACAGCTAAGAGAATAGCAGACCCTGTTACATCGATCCAGTTCATGAGGAATAGTAAAACAACTATAGCATCCACCATACTCCCGCTCTTAGAAGTGCTTTAAATGGTGCTCTTTTCCGCATGTGTAAGATATTAGCTAGGCTCTGTTTGGGAAGTTCTGTGCGGTTGTTTCTCTTACCCTTTTTTCATAGTTCTCAAGAACCATTATTTTTAAAATCTAGTTGTCTTCCCTACTGCTGGTATTTATGCTCTGGGTGGCCGTACAAGAGTCTCTCCGTACTTAATTATACACTAGTCATCACGAAAACATGCCTATATAATTTTGACCCCCTTAAACCCCACTTTTATATGGTAAAACTGGGGTTGACAGGGGTATACATTATTTTTCTTATTTCTGCTCAAAAATATAGTTTGTGGGTACTCGTTAGAACCGCCTCGCCGAGGCGGTTCTAACGAGTACCCACAATCTATGTTTGAGCAGAAATATGAAAAATAGCGGAGATTTTTATCTGAAGATTTTCAGTTTATTGGAAGTAAAAATTTCAATGTATTTGAATAGACGTGTTTTCGTAATGTTTTAATTTGTAGGTCCTTTATGATCATTGCGCCTATTCTGAGAATTTCGAAAAATTATATGAGGGTCACTGATAAGACCTAATTAGCTTAAATTAGTTTATCCAGAAGCAAACTTCAACACATCAACACTTCAGCTATTTTCACTTGTATTCATTGCTCTCAGTGGTCTATTCATTATAGAATCTATACATACATTACATGTGAAAATAGATTTCCTGTCAAACCAGCTGGTGAGGTGTAAGGAGGACTCAGTGAAACAGCCTGTAATTTTCTGACCCGGAGGTTATAATTTTGTTCATGCTTAGCATGAAATTTGTCCTGCTAATAAATCTCAAATTACTTATAATTGTAAATGCTTTCTTGCTAAACACAGCTGAGCATGAAATTGTCTCCGCTAATTAATATGAAAATGCCAATATTTGTTGTCATTTTCATATCTATTAGCAGAGAAAATTTCATGCTCAACAGAGTTGAGTTGAGCATAAAAACAAATTATAACCTCTGGGCCTGTTTTGGGTCCGTTATGCATTGGAAAAGGATTCCCTCTTTAAAATATTTTATCACAGCAGCTATCGTATTGTTTTGTTTACGTAGCATTTGTCCTAACAAAACAATGTTTTTATCCTTTTGGACTATTGTGCTTATAAATTACAGGTATATGTAAAAAAATAGTGGCTTTTGCAAAGCTGCAATGGGAGCGGAATTGGGCGGATGTTTCTTTTCTATATCCATTTTCCCTCATTTACAGCCTAATTCAAACTGAGCTTTCTATTATCCGTTTTCTTTTATTCTATACGTTCAAAACATCACGAAAACATACCTATATAATTTTGATCCCTTAAACCCCACTTTTATATAGTAAAACTGGGGTTTACAGGGGTATACATTATTTTTCTTATTTCTGCTCAAAACATAGGTTGTGGGTACTCGTTAGAACTGCATCGCCGAGGCGGTTCTAACGAGTACCCACAATTTATGTTTTGAGTAGAAATAAAAAAAAAATCTGAATTTTTATCCGAAAATTTTCATATTTTGTTGGTAAAATTTTCAATATATTTGAATAGGCGTGTTTTCGTAATGAGTCTTATCCAGCATAAAATGCAGTATGGGAAGCCTAAAATCAGTTTAAGCGTTCATGAAATATATGTAGTGACCTTACTGTTCGCTGCTTACACGCTGTAGGATAACAGAGAAAAATCTGATCGTACAGTATCGTACATCTGTAGGCGCGAAGTCTGTGAGATGGAATACGTCTGTGCTGTTCTCATACATGTATATCGCTTTTTATCATGTCTACTGCAGGAAAGAAAAGAGGTATAAAGTCTAATATAGGACAATATGCTGCACAGTTGGTCTGAGTCTTTGCCGTTCCGATAGAGACATTGGACTTATAACAACTTGCCTCGTCCTAGTTTTGCGATGTAGCTTCCTGCATCATTGGTTGCTGAAAGGATAATATATATATAATATATGTATACTGATTTCCAAACTGGCATTATTTATGTTCATTGTTTGCCAGTCTGTTCTTGGTTTATAACAGTTCATCTATAGACTGTAATGATAAACTGTTGTTTTGTTTTGTCATTTCTGTTCTAAATCTCTTTGTCTTTCGGTGACCTTGGAAGACTGCTTCCTGACAGTACAGGTAACTTCATTTACATTTTGACCTCTCTATTTACAACAACAGACGTGTCCAAATTAAAAATAGAGGCAGACATTCGAGCTGTAAGTTACAGAACACAGCCTTCCAAAGGCACCAGATTAAGGGTTTAATGACAACAAAAATGACACATCAAAGTACTGGAAGTACTGAGAGGTGGGCAATTAGCTCACAATTCCTTTTAGTTTGCAGTGTTTTTGCAAAGGAACCAACCTTTGAAATTTGATTTCGCATCAAACGGGCTCCGGAAAGATATAATTTGCTGCCGATAGGCAAGTATTTTCAGTTCTAGTGATTACTGCTGAATTCCTGAGTGTTTTTTTTTTCTGCAAAGCGTCTATTTTTACTGGGGAGACTAAACCACATGGAGGATGTAGAGACTTAGTTACAAAGAAATAGCGTCCCTTTTTAGCTGTGGGGATACACTATTTTTGTTTTTACCTCCCTGTAAATGAATTAATTTCCTTCGACTAATCTGACTGGTGTTTTCAATCATCCATCGCAGAACATTGCACAACTTGTTTTACCATGAAATCGTCATTTCCACATTTTGGAAAAGATAGCTTTTTAAAAACAAGAATGCTTGAGCATTAATTCTGCGGAGTCTGATCCGGGTTTACACTGTTTGCCAATCTCAAAAGTACCTAATTTGGACGCAAACTGTGGAGACCCTGATCAGACTCGGCGCTCTGATCTGAGTCTACACCGTTTGCAAATATCCGCAAAATGCCTTTGGACAGAACTATTTTAAATTTAGGGGGTTTCAGTTTTGTTTTGTAAGATGTAAGTTTGCAAAACAAAATCCTGCACTGTAAATGAACAGTGACGCTGCGTTCTGCGGCGTCTGATTAGGGTCTACACTGTTTGCCAAAGTCCAAAAAAATGCCTTTGGACAGATCCGTTGGACAAAATCATTTGAAAGTTAAGGGGTGTCAAGTTTGTTTTATTTGTTGTAAGTTTACAAAAGTTCTGTACTTTGGAAAACAGTGTTAACCTTGAACAGACGAGCTCTCGGATCTGGATCTGCACTGCTGAGATGGGGTTGCCCGTTCGCACAAGAAGAAACTGCATGACCCTAATTAACTTCACATGGCACAGTGACGGGAATCCGCTTTATGAAAAAAACGATCTTATTATCATGTTTGTTTTTATTGTTTTGTTAGAATCAAGTTTAATTGTACAGACAGTGCGATCAGATTACCTATCGTCACCTTCATGAAAGTAAAACACTGAGATGACATGACGGCTTGTTTATCACTTTATCCATTCACATTGAAAATAACTCAATAGTTGACACGTTTATTTTACTCGTCAGTGCGCATGTGACATTTTACTAGGTAAATTAACCAGATGTTAACATCTACCTAATGTATTTATACGCACTGACCAATGTTCCGTTGTCGGAGGTATAAGTATTGATTTCAGAAGCAAACTGAAGCCATTTTCAATTTGAATAAATCTAAAATGATTATTATATGATTCTCTTGGCCATGTACAATACGGTTAAATTCTCGGAACTAAAAAATGTATTTGAGAACTATTTTTCTAGCGTAAGATTATTAGAATAGCGATACCTAAAGCGGTCCCCAAAATCGAGTCGAAGACCATATCTATAGACGGGTTTAACAGCCAGCCTAAAATACAGTACTTCAATTCAAAAAGACGACAAGAGAATGCAGAATAGAAAAAAAAAAACTGCAACTGCCTAAAACCGGTCAACAGTATTGCAGTGCCGGGATCTGTTTTCTGGGTGATCCACTTTCTTATATTATTTTCTTAATATACATTTTTTGGATATTTTTTTTCTGCAAATGTCAGCTGCGCTATGACATATCGCATGTTCCAGAGGCATGCATTTTAACTCAAATAAACCAAAGGGTCTGGTCTGCTTTAAAGATTTGGACCGGTTCCTTTCAATTAGAGGTGTCTGTTTATTTTTTATTCTTACTTTGAAAGAATGAATTTAGTGCAAAAATGTAGACCCTAGTCCAACGCCGCGTTCTGCCCGCGTCTGATCTGGATCTACACTTCCAATGTCCCTATATTGGACGGTAGGCATAAATCGATCATGAACCAGTTTCTGTTGCAAAAGTACCAAAAGTACAATTGCGGTGCATTCCTGTATCCTGGTGTCTCAGCTGTGAGTTAGATGCTGGTCTCTGAAATGTTCCTAGCAACTGCAGATAATAAAATTGCACACATCATTATTTCACTGCGTATCCGGCATGCTAACGTTGTTCCACTAATATAAATGAATTTACAGTTTTAATTTAAATAAACCCCGTTTTCAGTTTTCTGCAGATTTTTTCCTAATGTTTCTCATTTTGTTCAATATTTCAACGTATTCGTATTACACTTTTGTTAATAAGGAGGCTGGATCTTAGTTGTTATGTTTTCTTCCAGGATTTTCAACTCCTGATGTGTATTAATAACTGTGATGATTATCACATTGATGGATTTTTTCAGTATTTTTCTCGATCCTGTGCCATTACATTAATAAGTCGATGTAATATATATTATAAGGAAAACATTGGTACACACCACCCCACCAATGTTTCCTTAAATGTACAGTGAAAACAGGGGTAAGGATGGGGTATTCTCATAGTTTTTAGGCCTGTTTGTCCGAGTACTTATATTAAAAATGGTATAAACTAACAATAAATGGCCTTTGTCAAGTTTTATGTGTGCATAAATATTCCCCAAATCCCAGGTGTTCGTAGTGGTTATAGAGGTAGACTTTTTCAATAGGATCATATTTGGATACCATATTTAAGATTAAAGTGATAGCATTATGTTCCGTCAACTTGAATATGAAGGGTGCACAGGCGCTCAGTATGCATGGGACCTAGGAATTATCAGTGTTATTTTAAAACTGGTAACGCCTTCAGCAAGCCACATACCCGCGCTTTGTTCTCAATCAAAGAAGTTAATAAATTAAGACTATTTAGTAATAGTCACATGCATGTCGTTCTATTCTCTCTCCGTCTGCATGCATTCCCCTACCCTACAAAAAAGTCCATTTTGTCATTCTCCGATAAAACGAGTAAAACACTCTTTTGGACCATGTAACCCACATCTAAATCCAGGACCGCCCGTAACAACAATACTGCCTCTTTCTTTCTGCAGTAATGTACGAGTAATTAATATACGAGTATATATCAACTTGATCAATTTTCAGATTGATTTGTACCTTTGTCCTGCCTCGAAGGGTAAATAACTAACTGAAATGAGTTATGACGTCATATTTCAGCGTATGTATAGCCGATGTCACTGCTACCGTATGTACCCTAAATCATCACGAAAACACGCCTATATAATTTTGACTCCCTTGAACCCCACTTTTATACAGTAAAACTGGGGTTTACAGGGGTATACATTATTTTTCTTATTTCTGCTCAAAAACATAGATTGTGGGTACTCGTTAGAACCGCCTCGGCGAGGTGGTTCTAACGAGTACCCACAATCCATGTTTTGAGCAGAAATAAGAAAAATATCAGAGTTTTTTATCTGAAAATTTTCAGTTTTTGGAGGTGAATTTTTCTATATATTTGAATAGGCGTGTTTTCGTAATGTATTGGGACTTAAACAGACCTGTGCAAATAGTATAGATCGAGATTGAACTGCTCGATTATGAATTCCACTGTTTGCCATTCTGTCAATTTGTTTTAGAAACATCACTAGATCAGGTAATATTTAGAATAAGTAAGGTAAGGGTTTCCGTGTATTTAAGATTAATGTGGTATGTAGATAATGTCTGGGTCAGACCTCTGCTAGATGCTATGTTTTGTCTTTCTAGCCATTGATTAATGTCATTGGTTTCACTCTGCATAAAAATATATAATTATATTGTGTATGTGCATTCATTATGAGTTCATTTTGTTCATTTAATGGGGATACTACCTATTCGTAATGTCATCACGAAAACATGCCTATATTATTTTGACCCCCTTAAACCCCACTTTTATATAGTAAAACCGAGGTTTACAGGGGTATACATTATTTTTTTTATTTCTGCTCAAAAACATAGATTGTGGGTACTCGTTAGAACAGCCTCGGCGAGGCGGTTCTAACGAGTACCCACAATCTATGTTTTGAGCAGAAATATGAAAAATATCAGGGTTTTTTTATCTGAAAATTTTCAGTTTTTGGAGGTGAGATTTTTCTATATATTTGAATAGGCGTGTTTTCGTAATGTGTAAACATATGTTTGTATACTATAAAATGTACATGTATATTGAACATGGCGTCTAAGTTATTGATAATAAAGAATTATTATCTGGTTATTTCGTTATTATATGGCATTCGTAACAACAACAGTATATTGTTATTAAATTCTTCATGAAAATTGTTTCAAAGAAATAAATAGTATTATACAAGACCAGATGTTTCTGTTTGTATATTGTTATGTAACTGGTCCTAGCCCCGAGGTTACAAAACTTTTTTCAAGCTAAACTCAGCTGAACGTAAGTTTTTCTCTGCTTATGAATATAAAAATGCCAACAGTAGTTGGCATTTTCATATTTATTGACAGAGAAATTTTCATGCACAGCTACGTTTAGCATGAAAGAATTTGCAGTTGTTAGTAATTTGAGATTTATTAGCATGACAAAATTCATGCTCAGCTGAGTTGAGCACGAAAAAAACGCTTCATAACCTTGGGTCCTGATTCATTGTATTGTAACTGCAGTCTTTGAATTGGAAATTAAGAAAAGGAGTATTATATCATAGAATAGAATAGAACAGATTTTATTTCAAAATTCCAGTAGGCGTTAAAGCAAACATATACGATGGCATATGACATAATAATTAAAGATACGAAAGCATTTTCTGTTATTACCTGAAAAAAATCATACATTGTGTATATAATTAACATTATGTGGTAATCAACATTATGTGGACAAGATGATATCTCACAAAACAGGGAAATCAGAAAATTAAAACAGTAGGTCGTGAACAAACTCATTTGCACCAGCCGTCTCTTGCCAGACATCTTTAAGAATCTCCTGCTACAGGAACGTGTGGCGGACCAATGTCCAGACAGCACGTCCCTGCATTCTTTCTTCCTTATGCAAGACACACCCTGCACAGAACTGGCCACAATCTACCGTTCCAATATCTAATACTACCAGTAGTTATCTAACACATAAGTTTTAGGCTAACATATCTCAGTTTAACTCTTTGCATAAAATAATAATAACAATAATAATAATAATAATAATAATAATAATAATCATAATCATAATGATAATAATTATTATCATCATTATTATCATTATCATCATTATTATTATTATTATAATAGCATTAATGTTCAACTCTTTTTATTTATATATATATATATATATATATATATATATATATATATATATATATATATATATATATATATATATATTTTCTTTTTTTTTTTTTTTTTTTTTTTTTTACAAATAATAAACGGGTATTTCACAGTCTGAGGACACAGGATGACTGGCACACGATATGGCCTATCCACACCAACATGCCAAATGTCATTCCATCTACACAGCGCTGCATATATGTACTCACTTAGATATATATATATATCATATACAAACGGAAAAGGCCCTTGATCGGCCGCTTATCTTCGCATGGTGACTTTGTAAAGTGGACAGAAAAAACACTGATCAGAGTATGCCAAACCGAGTCTTTGTCTCCCGAACCTTTATTTACTTTTATTCCATTTCATTTTATACATTATTTAAAGAGGACAACGCATTTAGCTGAATAAGCTTGTGTATGATATGTCCATCAAAACATATGACCAAGGAGTTAAAAATTGTTATCACATAAAATTACACACACACACACACACACACACACACACGCATGAAAATACAAAGATTCAAACATTCTATAAATCCGTGGACGTTCTAAAAAGACATCAGGCATGAATTATACAAATGAGATTATAACATTATTGTACATTATGAGTGGACATCTGAGTGATTTCTATACACCACCATACAAGAACTATTATAAAATGTCCTTTAAAACTATTCCAATTAAAATTTTAAAGAAAAGTGCATATAAAACAATTGTATATAGCAGTTAAAGGTTTAGTTAAATGGCCTGGTTGTATACTGGTGTCTGGCTCCATACAGCGATGTGTACTCTTGCCCGGCTCCATAAAGCCTGAATTGCCTTCGTCATTACGAAAACACGCCTATTCAAATATATTGAAAATTTCCCCACCAAAAACTGAAAGTTTTCAGATAAAAATTCTGATATTTTTCATATTTCTGCTCAAAACATAGATTATGGGTACTCGTTAGAACCGCCTCGCCGAGGCGGTTCTAACGAGTACCCACAATTTATGTTCTTGAGCACAAAAAAGAAAAAATAATGTATACCCCTGTAAACCCCAGTTTTACTATATAAAAGTGGGGTTTAAGGGGGTCAAAATTATATAGGTATGTTTTCGTGATGGTCAAGCCGGTTCTTCGCATTTGCACGTCTTATTGCATACAGCAAACTTGTAAGGACCCAGTTAGAGCAAGCCTCCTCTGTATGTACACCCAGTCCAATATCAATACGATCGCAGCTGTCTGTCACAGAGCATATACAAATGTTGTAGAATGGGTGATTACGCATTAGAACTGTAAGATTTGTTATTATTTATATAGATCTAATGCGTAGCCACCCATTTTCGACCCTTTCCGTGGCGATTTTTTGACAATGCTGCATTGACAACCAAAATATCCATAACACAAATAATCACGTGCCTATCGTGTGTGCGTGATGATCTGCTGAACTTCTAGCATAGCGCAAAATTAAATAAAAGACAATAAACACCACGAATTTCCATATGCTTTCTATGGCTTTTGGTACACTTTCAGCAAGTGAAAAATAATTCAGCCAATATGCGTGAAGTAGGTGGTCTGACATTTACTCCACAGACGCCAATATCAATGGTCTGTTGCATGTAATTCCCCGTTTTTTTATGTGTTTTTTTTTTTTTTTTTTTTTTTTTTGTTTTGTTTTTGTTTGTTTGTTTTTTGTTTTTTGTTTTTTTGTCTTTTGTTTTTTTTTTTTTGGAGGGGGGGTGTTGTTGTTGTTGTTGTTTTTTAATTATTTCCTCGAAACACAGAAAATGCAAAGGTTGTTTACGTTTCTGAGGCATCCATTTCGAAAACACGCCTATTCAAATATATTGAAAATTGCACTACCAAAAACTGAAAGATTTCAGATAACAATTCTGATATTTTTCATATTTCTGCTCAAAACATAGATTGTGCGTACTCGTTAGAACCGCCTCGCTGAGGCGGTTCTAACGTGTACCCACAATCTATGTTTTGAGCAGAAATAAGAAACATAATGTATACTCATGTAACCGCCAGTTTTACTATATAAAAGTGGGGTTTAAGGGGGGTCAAAATTACATAGCCATGTTTTCGTGATGGAATGCCGAACCGATGTCCCGTAATTGTTTCTTGTTCTTAATTTTCATTTGGTCGGCGTGTTGTATGTAAACAATTACGTACAAGTACATTTTATGAGCCGCGCTATGCTAAAGGAATCTTCTTCCCACAGCAAAGACCCAGATCTTCAGACATATAACAAGGCCCTTATAAAACTATGTTGATGCGCAGGCTGATCTGAGCATTCGCTGTTTAAATATACCCCGAAAACAGATTTTCGTTTAACCCTAGTCCGGCTGAACCCGGATATGTCCTGCCTTTGCACACAGTGTAGATCCAGGTCAGTTGGTTTCTGAAGAAGCCAACTGATCTGAATCTGCACTGTTTGCCATTAAGTATTTGAATTTATGTTAACAACCTGGATCAAGTTATCTGATTGGCTGGAAATTTGAAGTGAGTGTGGCATCTTAATTTATTCAGCATGTCAAGGGTTAATACGGAGCCTCTCCAAATAGAAATGAACTTTTAAGTAATGCAAACAAGTTAGAATCATATCAGCTTGATCAGATCAGATGCTACTCTGTTCGCGAACAGTATATAAGGTTCAATTAGCAGCAAAAGTAAGCCCCAATCAGTCTTAGCAAATGTGCAGGCTGATCTGGGACCATCCTGGTCGCATATATTATATTGTCGGTTTTTTGGGAGCGACTCTAATCTTAATCATCTTTTGAAGGCTTAAACTTTAATTCGGGGTCATTTTAATCACGAGACTTAGTGTGTCTTTACTTCCGATATGAAGTCATCATAATGACTCATCCATTTTCCTTTCCGGGCCCAGTTATTCGAAACTAACGATGTCGTTAGTTAACGTATCGTTTAATCTTTGATCATCAAATATGGTATATATGCTAATATTTTTGCTGAAAAAATGTGAGTAGCTTTTGCATTTGCAAAAGCTAGTCACATTTTTTTTCCAGCATAAAACCTGTGAATTAGATATTGTACTTACTAGAACAGTTAACATTTTGACCACTAACGCGCTCGTTAAGCTAACGACGCTTTGAACAACTGGACCCTTGTACTGTGAGCACGCGCATTATAAAACTTCTAAAACCACAACTAAATGACCACAAAGCTGCTCGAAGCTACTGTCTGCCATACCCTACGAAAGTCGCCTGTGCGAAATACAAGGAGAGCTATTGATTGATTAAACTGAGGTTTTACGGCCCAGTCAGCCCATTAGGGTCATGTTGAGCCGTTCAGTTTACCTAACCACACTTTTCCTGGGTATGCCTAGTGCTCTAAGCTGTTAACCAGTATTGTGCAAATTCTTTCGTCAGAAACTGACGACTGCCCTTCTTGAAGTAGCGGAAAGGAGAGAATGACCGTAGAAAATATTTCCATGATTAGTCTCCACGTAAGAATGTTGCCGGACCCGGCGGGGTGAATCCGCAACCTCTTTATCACCAGTCGGATGCGCCATCGAGGCCGGCAGGAGAGCTATTGAAGTCATTCCGATCGTCCACGTTCTTTTCCGTTCTCGTTTACATTACACTGCGTTAAAGTTTTGCACGCAAGCCATGCAAGGTTTTAAAATACTCATATCTCGACGGTCACTTGTAAAAAAAAAAAAACAACAACATATTTTGAACATGTGTGCCTGTGAGGGTCGTCTTTGATTCCAGTGATACTGATCCAGGGTTCATGCTCCGGGGTGGGGCTAGAGGTCAAACTCTAGAATGCGCTTGTAAAGTGTTCTAATGCATTTCTGTCATGCAAACAACATATTTACATAATAAGGCAGCCGTACGACATTAAATAACGTCAGTGTCATTAGTTGAAGGTCATGCAGACCTACATTTCACTGTCCAGCGATCTTGTTGTATGTATTTAGCATATTATTCATAGACAAGGCGCGAGTCAGTCAAGCTGTGCTGTCCTGCGATAGCTTTTGTTTCTTATGCGATTATGAGATTATTTAAATTTCTTGTCTTTTGGGACTAGCGGACTCCTACATTATATATTGAAATAGAAATCCACTTAAAGCTGCTAGGAACGTGAAGTAGGTTGCATTTTTCATTGTTCCTTAAGAAAAGAAACAATCAAATCGAGCCTGCTATTTTCTGGTTTTTATTGTCTACGCCCATGAGCGTAGGCAGCATACGGTTAGGTTGGGACACGAAAGTGATCAACAATGCACCATTAACCGTATGCGTGTTGTCTACGCGGAACTAGATATAGCACCGAATAGACTAGACCATTTATTATTGCATAAAAAGCAGTGCCGCGCGTTATTAACAGCCGCGCATTAACCGGCGAAAAGCCGTATATTAACAAGACAATTCACGTGCTGTTAATGCACGGCTACGCAACTTTAAATATGATCGTACCAGGGCCACAGATTTGCTGCCGTCACGAGATGTGTACTGCCCTGCCCCAGAACGAGCATAGTCCGTGGAAAAAGCGTTCGCGCGACATTGGTGAAAAGGCGAAACAAAATAGTGCAAGAAATAATGCAAAATGTAGCAAATGTTTTCTGTTTTTATGCAATAATAGCGATCGAACATGGTTTTTCAATGCATTAACATTCGCCAGGTCCCTTGGGAGGTGTTGAAAACCGCGGCCTTCGGCCTCGGTTTTCAACACCTCCCATGGGACCTGGCGAATGTTAATTCATGAAAAACTAGAAAACGTGTCCATAGGACACGGATGCCCCCGCCAAAATGCAATTCAGAAAAAGTAACATATGTAATTGTGACAGGTACAGCATGAAGTTATTATTAAGGTTGATATGGCCCACAAACGGTTTACTATATGGAACTTAGTCAAGGGCAGATAATTTATAAACCAAATAAGCAAGAGTTGCCCTCCATGTTTATTACACATCGTCTCAATGTCATGCATGCTTCTGTAACTTTCATAAATATATTCCATATGGTTAAGGAGTTATGGCCCGGACACGGTTTACTATATGGAACTAAGTCAATGGCAGATAATTCAAAACCAAACAAGCAAGCGTTCTCTTCCTTGTTCATGACACATCGTCTCAATGTCATGCATGCACCTGTAAAGTTTCATAAATATATTCCATACGGTTAAGGAGTTATGGCCCGGACACGAATTGGGACGGACGTACGTACGGACGTACGTATGGACGTACGTACGTACGGGACTCACAGGGGTAACACTTAATGCCCTTCCGCTATTCTTCGAATATGCGGGGACATAGCCATGTTCGATCCCTATATTGGAACACTTACATATACAAGTGTTCTCTATTCGCGTGCACTTTTTTTGGCACACTGCACCTGTGTAGATATTCTAAAAGCTTGCCATCGCAACACTTTATCAAAGTTAATGGGATATATATTAATCTTTACAGTTTCACTTTTAAAATGGGTGGATGCATTGGTGCTGCTAGGCGCAATTTATAGCATTCCCGAGACAGCGTGACAAACATTTGACATCCTTGTAAGTACTTATTTTAGTTTTGGTTAGGTATGCCTGAAAAGCGATGTGAAATTAGTTGTTTTTATTTTTTGATGTGAATGTCATTCTCATTTAGACGAGATCTAATTTAGACCTCTCCAATTCAACGTTTGCATTTTGGAATTTAGCCGATTTAGCCAAGATTTGCATGTAAAGAGCCCAAGACTATTAGAATCAGCTTTAACATTTATTGTGTGCGAAGCGTAGACCCAGCCTTTTTGTGAAAGCATATATGTGTTATAACCATTATTGTTGTTCGTACCAAACAACAGTAAACCGTTTTCTGCAGGTAAGCAAAAAAACTATTCCGATCCTTTAACTGCAGACATAACATTTTTTCCTTCCACATGCTTTATTTGTAAGAAAATATTAAAAGCAAAATGTTCTGATTTAAATTAGTTGTGTGCACGATACTTTGAAGCCAAAAAATAACAGAAAAAGTGTACAGATGTCATTTTTTGCAATTATACCTAGGCTATCCTAAAAATGCTACGTCACAAATCGATGCGGGCATATGCTAAAATAGCCGATGACCCATATTCGGACAAAACACAAAAAAGGCCGTCTCTAGGGCATTTCAAGCTATTGTTCTCCGTGAATTTATCAACATTACCAGTATTTTCAGTTGTACCGAACAACTGCAGTCTCTTCAGCGCTTTGATTATTATTATTTGGTTTGTTTTCCAAAAGATCGTTTTGTATTCTGAGAGGGTTATGGGTCTCCCTCAGTAAGAAAAAAAACTTTTATCAACCTTTTTCAAATTTATGAAATGGACTTTTCCATCTCAGAATTCGGGCATGCCTATTATTACAAATAGGGGTGTCAACCAAAATTCAAATTTGAGGTCAGTATGACTGTTCACTGATGATACCAAGCAGGCATACAGGACAGTTTCTGAAAGAGTCCGTAGGCAGAAAAAAGCAAAGAAATGCGAGTCATAATAATATCTTGAATAAATTGGAAAATGTACTGCTTCAGAGTTGTACGATCGAATTACAACTGTTAGCATATTGCATGCTGGGTAAATATGCATCAGACGACATTTTGAAATAGTTTTCCTAGAAAATAGTATTTGACATTTTTGCAAATGTCACCTAAGAGACACCCTGCATAAAGAATCAGATCCTATATTCTAGGAGAAATAAGAAAAAAAATATTAATGTGTCTTCCATAGCACGGAAAGTATTAGGTCGTCTGCTGAATTTGTCCAATGCATGGAAAGTGTTAATATCGTGAATGAATCCGAAGATGTCCTTCTTCAAAGTTGTAAGATCGCAAAACCTCTTTTGTAGCTAAAAATGAGAAGTCATTTTATCCACTTCAGCAGGTAAATACGGATTTTACTGGTACAGTTTGAGTTCAGGTTGCGTTATTTTGTACTTCTGTGACAGAAAATCATAAACGAATGTATCCAGTAGAAAAAGACACATCATTTTTCTGCATGTCTTTGTGAAATGCTGACCCAAACCAGATGAAGCACAATTGACTCCTCCGTCAGAAGGCTATAACCACGCCAATGCGTAACAATATCGTGATACCTGTATTTGTCAATGAAAACTGCATTCGTACCTATATTTATCAATGAAAAAGTACATAGATAATAGCGTTTGTCTAAGCAATAACATTAACCGTTAACTGGTAAGCTACTGTCCTTTTTGACATCTCTCGGAAAGACTTTTTTTGCATTGCGTTTTATCTTAAATAAAAATATTTTGTTCTGATTGACTATATCTTATCAGAAACCATTTGTCTGTTCTGTTTCTGCGTTTTATTTTCAAATATGTACCCTAAAATTAAATTTATCGCCAGAAATTGGTCTGACCTATGCAATTTCTATAGTAAAGTGATTTTTTGGAATTTTTGTCTTAGTAAATATTTTTTACTTTGCTTTGCTGAATTTGAATTATTGATGTTTCACAACAATATTGTGAAAATTTCAGAAAAATTGAACAAGCAGAACTTGTTGAAAATCTGCCTCCAAGTTACCTACCCTAAAAATTTCTGCATAATTTTCATTCATTTTTACTATGGGAAAAAGTGAAAATATTGGATTTTTTAAAACCCACTGACTAGAATAAAATTTTTTGCGCATAGGTAGTTACGACAAATGGTTTTGCATTAAATCATGGCAAACGTTTGCAAATTTACTTCTTCTGTTTAAAGCGCCGTGCAAAAAACGACTTTCTGAAAGATGTCGAAGCACAGTAAAATCTCTTCTAAAACAGGGGCTACTCTTAAAGGAAAGAATTTGCTCCCAGAGGGAGCAAATTCTTTCCTTTAAGAGTAGCCCCTGTGGTAAAGAAGCAAAAATATTTTATATTTATACTATTTTGTTAAAAATATTTTTCTTACGCATGCGTAATGTGCGAAATGAGCGCAACGCCTATGGCAGACTCCGCCTTATTCTTGCCTGTGCCTCCTTAGCTTCGGGCAATAAAAAATGACATTTGGCAATCCATTTGACTAGATCTTGTCAGTATCAAAATGCTAGCGTGGAGGGGCATTAAGACGAATTCAGCAATCGCTTGTAGAAGGCGGGTGTGAGGTATACAGCATGTAGTAGATACTGATCGTTTATAGGGGAATGGGCTCCACTGGGTTTTATATAGCCCAAAACACGGCAAATGATAATTAGAAGTAAAGCGACAATTCATACTGAATCAACCGCCTGCTGGATTAACAAGAACCGCGTCTTCCGTTGAACACAGGAAAGGAGGTGTTTGTTTGTTTATGTTGTAGTTTTACGGCCCAGTCGACCTGTTGGGGTCATGTCGGGTGCGGTCAGTTTACCTAACTGGGCAGGCGGTTAACCAGTAAAGTGCATAGATTTTTGTTTTTGTTTTTTGCCAGAAACTGACAACTGCCCTTCTTGAATCAGTGGAAGGGAGAGAATGACTGTAGAATATATTTCATGACCAATCTCCACGAAAAACTGTTGCCGACCCGTGGGGGATGGGGGTCGAACCCGCAACCTCCTGATCACCAGTCGGACGCGCAACCAGCTAAGCCACCGAGGCAGGCGGAAAGGATTTGTATAGTGTACTACTGGTATAATCCATCAAAAAGCATCCTTGTCAGCGCCAGGAACGTAAAGATAGTCAGAACAACAAGCAGACTGGAAGAACGGATGCATAAGCTAGACAGGTACAAGTGGAACAACGTTGGTCCATTTATGCCTTGCGTCCAATAAAAGGACAATGGCAAACAGTATAGACCCAGATCAGACGCTGCAGAATGCGGCGTCTGATCAGGGTCTACACTGTTTGCATCAGTTACAGAAATTGTTTTGATAAATAGTAATACTAAAAAAACAAACCGGACACGCTTTAACTTAGAAAGGTTTTAATTTATATAAAGAGAACAAAAAGCGAAAACTGGAAATGACACCTAAATTGTTGTCCTCGCCATGTTTTTCTACAAACTTATTAAACCGGGGAAAACCCTACAAAAGATATGGGACAAACTTGTAACACACTTTGTTTACGTGTTCTGCGGGTCACGCCCGTTCTTGTCTTCTGTCTCTGTTTCTGTCACTTTCAATTCAATCTGGGATTAGATGTGTCATCAACAACCCAATTATGCGTAACATGAGAAAAATGCCCTTGTGCAGTTTCAGAACAGCCAATATCCACGTCAGCATTGCCATCAGCGCAGTCTAATCATGGTCTCCTCTGTTCTTTGATATATTCTGCAGTATATATGTATTCTTTAGGCGGACAATCAGACTGCGCAAATGCACTGGCTGATCTAGGCTTACATTGCTCGCATACACGATAAGTGGCAGTTTCTCGTGTTCTACATGAAATTATTGAAAATTGAAACCTTGTTTTGGCTGACTAGTCATGTCCTGTTAGAATCATTTCTTAATTTAGTCACGACGTTATCATGGTTATATAAAGGACAATATCAAGCTTGATTGTAAGATGCGGATGCTTGGAATAAGGACAATGACCCATTCTGTATTGACAATGGCGCAAGTAAGTTATGTAAAATATTGCATATACTGATAACTTTTGTTACTTTTTAGTCCAAAAAAAAAAAAAAAAGAAAACATTTTCACTTTGAGATGATGGTTGTTTGAGACATAAGGAATTATATTGTAAAAAAAAAAAAATGAAAAATTCACTTTGACACAAACAAGTATATTGAGATATCCGTGTTTCAGATTATGAGTCAAATACAGACAATCCTGTTTATATCGACACTCGATACAACGACAAATTTGTTATAATGACAATTTGACTGTCACAAAAAAATCGCTTAAGAGGCAACAATTAGTCACAAATTATGCAAGAATATTGTTTTTAATACTATAAAGAAACATATATTTTGGGATATTTCCTAGAATCGCTTCACTGATATCCGAAACATATATTCTATGAGAAAATAAGAAAAAAAAACAATACTTTTCTTACATCTCTATCTGCTCATTAAGTATTCTGTATCACAGCAAATTCCTTTTAATGGCAACATCTTTGGGAACAAATGCTGTCGTTGTAACGATGGGTTCACTGTATTATGTAAACTCCATCATCACTTTTAGCGAAGGTGAAAGGGAACAGGATACACCTGGTAGATTTTGTCTTTTATTATTATTTTTCTTTTTTCACAAGGGAGACAACTTTTTGTGACTTCCTGTTTACTTTTCTGCACACTTAACTACTTCTAAAAATGGGTCTACTCTGAAAGAAAAGAATTTGCTCCCAAGATGAGCCATTTCTTTCCTTCTTGAGTTTTTGAGTGGATCCGTTTTAAAAGGGAGTCAAACCAAATAATTTTGGCAGAGTTTTCTCCCTTGAAAGTGTATCCATTCCCCTTAAAAGGTTTCAAAGAGGCAATAAAAATGAACAGTTTTATGTATTTTAAGCTTAAAAATCAGCCAAAGCACTGGAATGTATATACAATGGCATATGCACACAACTATGTGCCAGTCAGTCTGTATATTCTCATTTGGCTTGTCAGAATTTTCGTGGTTCGCAAAACATAACGAAAACATGCCTATATAATTTTGACCCCCTTAAAAGTAAAGCTGGGGTTACAGGGGTATATATTTATTTTTTTCTTATTTCTGCTTAAAAACATAGATTGTGGGTACTCGTTAGAACCGCCTCGTCGAGGCGTTTCTAACGAGTACCCACAATCTATGTTTTGAGTAGAAATATAAAAAATACCAGAATTTTTTCTGATTTTTTTTTCATTTTTTGGTTGTAAAATTTTCAGTATATTTGAATAGATAGGTTTCGTATTGTAGATCAGCCTGTACGTCCTTGGAGTTTGATCGGTTTACTCATTGTCTACTTACTTTATTATTGAATACTGTGGACTACATCAATGTATGACAATTGTGTGACATTGCTGGTTGCTCTAGATCTTAACAATTGCTATATTGAAATCTAGACTAAAGTTAATATCAACAAGAATGTCATGAAGAAAAGCTTTAGCTTTTATCTAACCTAAACATGCCACATACTTATATATATATATACATTTCAAATGCTTCTGCGGATGAAGTTGATTTTTTTTTTTTGTAATTCTTTACTGAACAAAAATGAAAATTTAAACTTAAGTAATGATATTAGTTTGCGCTCATTGTATACTTTATGCAATAAATGACGCAACATTTTAAACTTGGACAATATTTTCTCCTTTGATTAAATGTCATAATTGACAAAATGTATGACGCATTTCCAACAATTGCATATCAAATACACCAGAAGTAAAAATGAAATATATATATATATATATATATATATATATATATATATATATATATATATATATATATATATATATATATATATATATATATATATATATATATATATATATAATGTATATATATATATATATATATATAACAAGCATGTTATTGACCCATGTTTCTACACATTGGGCTTTTCCTGCTCCGATAAATACACACACAAAAAAACATTAGTCAAAAAATAAGTATTAAGATTGAGACATGTTTCGCGTTTCAGGCCTCTTGGTGTCATTGACAGGCTACGTTTTTGTTGTTGTTGTTTTGTTTGTTTGTTTTTATTGTTGTTTGTTTTTATTGTTTTGTTTTTTTGTTGCTTTTTTTGTTTTTGTTTTTTTGTTTTGTTGTTGTTTTCTTTATTTTTTTGTTTTGTTTGTTTTTTGTTTGTTTGTTTTTGTTTGTTTTTTGTTGTTGTTGCTTGTTTACGTTGTTTGTTTGTTTTTTTGTTGTTGTTTTTTTGTTTTTGTTTTTTGTTGTTGTTGTTTTTTTCTTCTTTTTTTTTTTTTTTTTTTTTTTTGTTTGGTTTCTTTCTGAACTTCTTCGTTACTCTTTAACGCGGCATTTGCCATGGCGTTGTCTTAAGGTACTTTAATATGTTACTGCATATATTATTATCGAAAATAACAGCGGCTTGGACTTGCATATATTAGAATCGGTAAATCGTTTAAAAGGGATTTAACCCGGCTTCCCGTAGAAGCAACTATTATTTTGTAAGCTTTGGTTTAAACTTTATTTCTTTGTATATACATCATACATGTACATGACAACAGAAGAATTACAATACAGCAATGTAATAGTAATATACAAATGGGATTCAGAAGAAAGTCTATTGACTTATATTTGTCTGTATCCCAAGTTTGCAATCATGTATGTCAACCAAGTAACGTGATTCGAAGTTTTTCATGTACAATCGACAAATAGTTTTAGATAACCTGAATTTGAATGTTAACATATGAAACATAATTGCATTACAAAATATACAAAGGAATCAAAAGGTAATAGTTTCACATGCATATGTGTACCAAACTTGCTTATCTCATCAGAATTGTTGCTCCACGGGGACATAAAAACATCAAACTCGTTTCGAACTACTTGTATTTAAAATTCCTGTTATTGTTAGTCGTCAAGTCTAAGTACGACATCCAATATTAACGAACTGAGAAATATTTTTTTTTTTTTTTTTTTTTTTTTTTTTCTTGGGAACTGTTATAAATTAATTTAGTGTCTTTAACACGAGAGCTTACACTGAATTCAACAGTAGGTCGAAAAGGACGAAAAGACACACATGACTTTATTATACCTAAAAAAAAAAAAAAAACAAAAAAAAAAAAAAAGATGGGCGAAGCGATAAATTTTAGTTAACTATTACATTATACAATCTGAAAACGTTTGGTTCTTATTATATAATCCTGGACTGCTAGGAAAATCTCTCTATTTTGCAAATTATCCAATTCATGACACCCGTATAGGAGTATATTTAGACTAGGTCGGCAGATAGCTGAGACTTTATTAATCATTTCTTGCCTTTGGTTACGAAAGCGGTCACAAATAAGAAGAAAGTGATTAGTGTCCTCAACTAACCCACAGTCACAGAACGGGCTTTCAACTATATTTTTTGTAAATAAATGATGCTTCAGAGCACTACAATTTGTTCTTAATCGTGCATGATAAATTTGTCCAAGTCTGTTTCCATCAAAATAGTATTTGGGCGGGTTAATTAGATCTGTATTTAGCCTGTTTTTAAAGGAAGTTATGCTAGGTTGCTGACGTATTACTTCTGGCAATTCATTCCACTGTCTTATAACCGATGGAAGAAAAGAATTATAATAGAGTTGTGAATTTGCACGAATAGTATTCAAATCATTTATATTTCGTAATGAGTAAGTGGTAGTATTTCCAATAGAAGAAGGTACCAATGACGATAAATAATCAGGAGAAAGATCGTTTTGCATCTTGTAGAATAATATTAGCTTATGTTTTTTTCTTCGTGAAGACAGTGTTTCCCAGCCAGTCTCTGTACAAAGAGAGTTTATAGATACTAGTTTAGTAGCTCCGGTTACAATACGAGCGGCTTCGTTCTGTATTTTCTCCAAGTCATTAATCTCGTATTGCGTGCAGTTATCCCATAAGACGTCTGCATATTCTAATAATGGCCGAACAAAAGTGAAGTAGATTATTTGAAGAGATCGTCTGTCGAGTTTAAACTTTAACTTTCGCATTACGTTGATTCTATTCCAAGCTTTCTTTTTAACATATTCGAGATGCTCATGCCACGTACAATCATTGGAAAATACAATACCAAGGTGCTTGTGTGATTTAACTTCGTTAATATTTTGCTGATTCATCACTAACTGAGGGTGGTGAGGTTTGTTGCGTTTTCTGGAAAAAATAATTGATTCAGATTTAGAGGGGTTGAAAGTTACAAGCCACTTAGTTGCCCACTGGTGAATTTTCGAAAGATCAGAATTTAATTGGTATGCAGCTTCAACAGGATTTTCTACTATAATGTAAAGACTAGTATCATCCGCAAAGAGTCTAATCGAGGAATTTATTCTTTCAACAATGTCATTTATATAAAGAAGGAAGAGAAGTGGGCCGAGAATGGAACCTTGTGGAACACCGGCTCTAACAGGAGACCAAGGTGAGTGTACTCCAGGTAGGACAACTCTTTGTTGTCTATTATCCAGGTAATTAGAAAACCATCTTAAAAGAGGTCCAATGATTCCAACAGAGCTCAATTTATAAAGGAGGCCTTTGTGCCATACTCTGTCAAACGCTTTGCTGACGTCGCAAAATATCGCCCGAACTTCTTTTCCTTCATCCATAGCCTTACAGAATGTATTGTAAATGTCTACAAGTTGATTTACAGTTGAATCCCCTGGAACAAACCCCGATTGTAATCTTGTTAATATATTGTTTTCACGAAAGAAATTAAAGACATGTTTATGTATAATTTTTTCAAATACTTTTCCTATGGTACTCAAGAGAGAAATTGGTCTGTAATTCGTTACGTCAGAAGGATCATCCTTTTTATAAATTGGTGTGATATTAGCCTGTTTCCATATCGTTGGAACTCTACCAGAAGAGAGGGAATAGTTAAAAAGATCGGCTAACGGAGATGACAGCGGCTGAGCAAGTTCTTTGAGCAGCCTATTATCAATAGAGTCAGGTCCAGCAGCTTTACCTATCTGCAAAGATTTGAGCACTGATTCTACTTCATATGACATGATATGTAAGAATTCTAATGTGTTAGGGGGGACATGGTTGTCACTTGGAAGAGATGCGTTACTTTCATCGAGTGTGGTCTGGTCAGTAAAATACTGATTCAATATATCGGCTTTCTCTTCTTGGTTAGAGTATATATTGCCATTCAACACGAGTGGAGGGATAGCTGAGTTTTGACCTGGCTTAATAAAAGTTTTCAATGTTTTCCACCAATCTTTGGGGCCACCGCTTGTATTCTGTAGTTTTTCTGTTAGCTTTTGGATTTCCAATTTTTTTGATTTGCGAATTTCATCCGTTACTTTATTTCTTATGTGCTTATATTTCTCAAAATCTCCGGGACTATTTGATTTCCTAAATTTATCATATAAACGTTTTCTTTTTCTCATTAATCGTTTAATACTATTCGTAAGCCACGCCGGATCAGATTTTCGAACTTTTATTGTTTTGTTTGGAATGTATTGGTTTGCTAATTTCGTAATTTGTTCAGTAACGTTTGCTGCGTAGATATCAATATCATTATTTTTTAAAGCATCCCAGTTAGTTTCTCTCAGCTCATTTGAAAAGGACTGATAATTTCCCTTAGAATAAAGCCATATGTGTCTTGTAAAAACTGGGCTCATATGTTTGTCGAAGTTAAAAACAGTATAAACTGGGCAGTGATATCTAACATTCTGCTCTAAAAACGGTTCACCAACACCACTTAAAAGCAGATTATGTTTATTGGAAATAAGAAACAGGTCTATGATAGAGGTCGAAGTTTCTGTATAATGTGTAGGTTCTACAATAAGTTGTTGCAAATTAAACTGTTGGCAGAGGTCTTGTACTTTTTTATTTGATGCTTGCTTCAAAATATCAAGATTAAGGTCACCGGTTATAACTACATTCTGAATGTTAGTATCGTAGGCAAGGCCAATGGAATCCTCAATAGACGATAAAACTACAGGTGATGAATTTGGAGGTCTATAAAAGGTGCCAATAAGCATTTTGCAATTATGTAGCAAAACTTCAATCCAGACATTTTCTATATTTGGAAGTTCAAGATCATTTCTACGTCGAGAAAATATGTTTTGATTAACATAGACACATATTCCACCGTGGTGATCACCAGGTCGATCACGCCGATGTAAATTAAATCCGTTTAAAGCTAAATCGTCATCTATAGTTCTTTGATCGAGCCAAGTTTCAGTTAAGCATATGATATCAAAATTAGATAATTCAGATTGTATTAAGTCGACCTTGTTTGAAAGACTCTGCACATTATAATGAACAACAGAAAATTTTGCTTTTATGACAGAGTCATCCATAGTAAGGACTGACTCAGCTGAGAGTGCTGAAGCTTCCGACAAAGGACCAGGATTACGTTCAATTCCAGCCATAAGTAACAAGGACATTATTATTAATGATTCAAATAAATTCAAACAGTCTAGGCCTTTGACCTTTCTCTGACGACTATAATTCATACCAATCCGCATCCGGTAAATTTCAATTTCATTCATTTATGTAATATTATCTATAAGAAATCGTAATAATTTCAAGGATGCGGAGCAGTGTACATTCGAAATGGTCAAGTTGACCAGAACACAATGATGTATTGGAATATCCCCGCGGAGCAACACAATTAAAAATGAAAACATGAAATTCACACAAATATTGAGATATGACATATTTTGTATATGATTGGGAAAGGGAAATTAGAAAATGTTAATCTAGTATCATGTTATTGAGAATATTCCCTGCAAGTAAGTGAATAGGTAGCCTTAAATGACTTGATAACAAGTTGTGCCTTGGCAAAACCAAGATTTATCTCATTAAGATGACACATTTAAGCAATACAATGCTTAAAGTCCAGGCTGTAAAGTTGAAAGCGTTTTTCCAAATAGCAACAGATATCTTTTCATTTCCGCCCCAAGTGCAGACCGACAGTGCTCGCCAGACTCGCCCCACTTGCAACGAGCACTCGCAGCCAAGGTCTCCCTGCAGAAACAAGAAACACACCGTACAATCCAGCCAGCCTAAAAGGGAGAGTCCTTATGTACAATCGCTGTGAAGATATACTCTGCTCATGTAAATACAAAGTACCACAGTGGACTGTCGTTATGTACAGCTAAAACTCTGAGACACTGCTAACTCAAGGTTATCTCAAATCCACTAAAAGTATTTCAAGAAAGATAATACGTGTTGGTATAAATATTTATCATTACATGGATTACTTCCCTTATCTAGCGGCCGTTTCAAGCCGAATGAATTGACCATCAGTCCGATATAAACGCATATCTGTAAGCTTTAAATATCTCCCTCTCTCTCTCTCTCTATTAGATTACTTTTATCAACGTACAAAATATGTTTCATTCCAATTTTGTACATTTTGAAATTGTGCCCGACAGATCAGCAAATGTCTTTTGTCATCTCTTTACCGTTTCGCCTGGTATCATTCACTGAGATATCAGTCTTTGCCATGCCAGAAGAACGTCAGATATGACAGAGGTTTCGTTTTTGGACCATGTCATTCATTATGATATCAGGCTCCCATTCATCTGGTTTGTTCGTCATCAGTTGTGTCTATCTAGTCCGATTCCATTTTTTTTTTTTTTTGCCTCGGTGTTTTTGTCGAAACGATCAGCCTATTCTTCTCTCTAGTGATTCCAGACATGTCGTCTGCGAATTGGATGTTGACAATTACAAATGCTGACATTATCTTCATGAACTGCTCAGTCATCAGTCATTATCCTTTCTAGTAATATGTTGAATGGTGTAAGTGATAGAAGAAACACATGCCTCACTCCAACTGTGGCCCTGAAACACTTGCTTGCGGTGCATTTGAACAGAACTGCAGCAACGGTTTTATTGTACAGCCGCTCAGTGACACTGGACAGGTTGGCTTTGTTGATACGTATACTTCATCGCCATTACTCATAAGGTTTCATGACACACATTACGAAAACATGCCTATTCAAATATATAGAAAATTTCACCCCCAAAAGCTGAAAATTTTCAGATAAAAAACGCTGATATTTTTCATATTTCTGCTCAAAACATAGATTGTGGGTACTCGTTAGAACCGCCTCGGCGAGGCGGTTCTAACGAGTACCCACAATCTATGTTTTGAGCAGAAATATGAAAAATAATGTATATCCCTGTAAACCCCAGTTTTACTGTATAAAAGTGGGGTTTAAGGGGGTCAAAATTATATAGGCGTGTTTTCGTGATGTATCTCAAAGACATGATAGAGATCTTGCTGATGCTGACGAAGTTTTCCACCCAGAAGTCTGAGATTGAATACTTGTCCCAGTAGCTCGGAAACCGGCTTGTTCATCGGAGATTCTCTTCTGCGTGAGGCTGGAGTCTCATGATTATCTTCAACATTACCTTGCTTGGATAGCTAATGAGACTGGTGGTTTGATTGTCATCATGAAAACATGCCTATATAATTTTGACCCCCTTAAACCCCACTTTTATATAGTAAAACTGGGGTTCACAGGGGTATGCATTATTTTTCTTATTTCTGTTCAAAAACATAGATTGTGGGTACTCGTTAGAACCGCCTCGCCGAGGCGGTTCTAACGAGTACCCACAATCTATGGCGAGGCGGTTCTAACGAGTCCCCACAATCTATGTTTTTGAACAGAAAATGAAAAATTTCAGAATTTTTATCTGAAAATTTTCATTTTTTTTTTTTTTTTTTTTGGTGGTAAAATTTTCAATATATTTGAATAGGCGTGTTTTCGTAATGCCTGCCCATTCGCCTATTTACCGTATCTTGTTACAGAATGAAGCCATGGTATTGATCATAGCTTCTCCGGGTTCTGGTGGTATATTATCAGATCGCGCTGACTCTCCTTTCTTCATTCTCTTGATGGCTGCTTTAACTTCTTTGCGGAGGATTGGGCAGTAGTCATCACGAAAACACGCCCATTCAATATAATGGTATTTTTTAAGGCTGCAAAAACAAAAAGCTTCAGATGATAATATATAACCTTTTTGTTACTTTTTGCTCGAAACATCTTTCACTCTTTAATTGCACGACAGCGGTTCGGGCCTCAGACTAAATGATGGCCTCTTCGTAAAACTTTAATCAGTGGATTTGGGCTTGACGATTTGTCTTTTGCTTGGCCCGCCGTGGTTTTCATTTACTCTGTCACACAATAGAACTAGCCATGAGTTGGGAGCCTTTATGCGAATCGAAGTTTTATGTATCTCTGTATTAAGAGTTACATCGGGACCCAGTGTGAAGTTGGCTGGCCGTAAAATTACTTTAACACCACTCCACCCCCACCCCACCCCCACCCCACCACCACCCCGGTGGTTTATTCTACTGACCGTTCTAAGGCGATGGTCCCGGTGTTAGTCTTACTCTTTGTTGCTTTGTGGTTTATTATACGAGGCGATTTGTTTTATGCTATTTTGTTCTTGTGTTTTTTAGTCCTTTTAGCATTGCGATTACCTCGCTTGGGGAAGAGAGAGCTAGTCTTGGTGCTTTTCGTGCGTTTGTTCGATTTGCGCTTGTTTGGTTTTGTCTGTTTCCTCTTCCTCTTGGTGTCTGGGATGGGCTGCGGTTTGTGATTGTGGCACTCCCTGGACTTTTCTCTTACTCTTTTTTACTCTGAACAGCTGAGGGAGAACAAACATGGAGGATGATTCTACACCCCTTTGAAATTTTATACCAGAGATGATAACACTCTGTCTAACAGTATGCTCTACTAAAATGTATGTATACGCTGTTTAGGTTTATTTTTCTAAAGATGCTTGGTAACTGATATATATTGTTTCCAATACAATGTAACTGTAACGTTGTAACTTCCTCCTTCACAAGAGCACCGAGACCACTAACGTCGACTGTGGACCAAACCTATCCCAGTAAGCATTCTTTATAAATCTATAGCGGGCCGTTATCGGCCCGTCAGGGTAGCTGACGGCGATAACGACCCGCTATAGATTTGTAAAGAATGCTGGCTAGGATACGAGCGTAGAATGGAAAATATATTTACACATGTCAACCGAAAGAGATGCATTAGACTCTAGTTATTCGAGAAGCGTTCGTAGCGTTGCCATTTTTTTTTTTTTTTTTTTTTTTTTTTTTTTTTTGTTCGCAGGATTAGTACAAAGTTCAATATTCTACGTACACGCGTGTCACGTGTAAGGAATATACCAGTCTGTTAACATTATACTACAAAACTCTTTATATCCTCAGACCTATTGAGCTATATACTTTTAGCAAGGTCCTACATTCCACTACACTATTGACCATTTCTAAACCAATCCCTTACACCGCGGTTCTTTGACAAAGTCTCGCGACATCGTTGGACATGCCCCATATACGTAAGCAGTTGAACTACGTCGACCAGACCTGGCAATCTAGCAAGAAATGTTGTACTGTTTCATCAACGCACAACAGACATTCTGAGTTGCTACTGTAGTTTCGATACACTTTGCCCTTGAATAATTGCATTTTAACCTTGGTTTGAAAACTCTCAACCGTTTGAATATTGCTCACTCTAGAACCTATCATATCTAAAAAGAACAACATTAATGTACTCTGTGTGTGTGTGTGTGTGTGTGTGTGTGTGTGTGTGTGTGTGTGTGTGTGTGTGTGTGTGTGTGTGTGTGTTGGCGAAGATGGTACATAATTTTACTTGGTATTCTACATAATTTTGATTGGTTGTCTTTTAGTGTCGAGGACAAATTTGATATTTGTTTGAGGCATTAATATTGTTTGACATGTGAAGCAGAAAATATCAGGGTTGCGGGATGGGGATATAAAAGTCATTTAATTCCTATATACAAAAATGCTCAGAGAGAGAGAGAGAGAGAGAGAGAGAGAGAGAGAGAGAGAGAGAGAGAGAGAGAGAGAGAGAGAGAGAGGCCAAGTGCCTCGATAGCCCGACAGCGTTACAACTGATCAAAATGACACTTATAATAAAAACCACATACGAGTATCTGTACTTATAGGAAAAATGTGTTCCAGATTATAAACAAACAGATCAAGTCACTCACTCACCTTACAAGTCAACAAATATAACAGATATGTCTTTGATGTTCGTTTATAAGTCAGGGCCCAGTTGTTCAAAGCTAACGACGTCGTTAGTTAACAATTCGTTAAAATTTACATCGAGTGATACGCAAATATGCTGAAATTTTCAGAATATTGTATATTGAATCCGCTAAAACAGTTAACGAAATGACCCTTAACGAGCTCGTTAAGCTAACGACGCTTTGAACAACTGGGCCCAGAGCTTCAGTACGAGTATGCTGAGTATATTTAAATGTCTCCCGAAAAGGGCTTGGTAATATGACGTCGCAGAATATATACGAGTAGTATCGGGTAGTTACATTACAGTTGTTTGACCTTTTACTACTGCCTTATTTAGTTGTTTTGGATTTATTTGCATTAACACTGTAAAGGAAAATAAGGTGCTGTTACTACAAGCGCAACTTCCATAAGGTGTACGAGTACTATAAATTACAAAAAATATGTCCTTGCAGAGTGACTTAGTCAATTGAATGGTCCATCTGGTCAAAACTAACGAAAAGAGAATTTTACAAATTATATTCAGTCCGACAATCGCACACCAGCCTACGTATTCGTAGACAGTAAGGGATCTATAGTCGAACTTCAAAGGCTCGAACATCTTTGGTACCATGGAAATTTGTTTGAGATATGGGTTATTCGAGTCACAGAGGGTTGATCATGACGTCAGGTCCGAAAGCAAATAGCGATAATTTAGGGAAATGCTTTCGATTTTCTACACAATAATTGTATGTTGAATGCACTCATTAGAATCGCCTCGATGAGACGATTCCAATATATACACGCAGCATACAATTTCATGATAAAATAAGAAAATTTCCCTAAATATTTGATTTCTTGAGCTATCGGATGAATTTTGTAGTGACTCAAAAACGGGTTCGAATTAGCCATAATAAACAAGCCATCGGTGTTCGAGATATTGAGGTTCGACTGTATGTTCTTTATGTTTTGTTTTGCTTGTTTTGTTGTTTTTGTTTTCTTGTTCTTTGTTTCTGTTGTTGTTGTTTTTGTGGGAGGAGGGGGTATTTTTGCTTTTTTGCTTATGGTAGAGAATAAATTGAAGGATAAATAACATAGTCTCGATTAAACTGTATCACTCTTTGGGCTGATTCAGCAGACGACATTTTAAAATATTTTCTTATTTTTCCTAGATAATAGGCTTTGATATTTTATGCAAATTGCCTCCGATGAAACCTATATTCTGGGAAAAAGGAAAATACATCAAAATATCTTCTTAATTTTTTACCCAACATGCTAAGCGTTAATAAAGCAGTATCGCAACCGCGGCTAGGCCATTGTTGTTTTGTGATATGACGCTACAGAAACCATTTACATCCTAACGTAAGAAAATGTCTACTGTGTGACAAATGAACAGTATAGACATATATCAGTATAGGCGTATATGACCATCTCAGCGATATATTCTAGTTCTACAGTATCCAAGGATTCTGTAAGCGAACAGTAAATTCTGTGAGCAGACTGCACGAATACACAGATATCTAGGCATTCTCTTTTCGTACATACAACACCCTATTCTTATATTTGGCATCTCTCTCTCTCTCTCTCTCTCTCTCTCTCTCTCTCTCTCTCTCTCGTTATGTTTTTTCTATGGCATTGACCAAATGTAATACATATGAGCCGGGGCACAGCAATCCCTACAAATTTGTATGTGCGCCCAGCGAAGAAACAGATCAGCGTCTTTACTGTCCTCCTGCAGACGCTATAAACCCCATTACGAAAATATGCCTATTCAAATATACAGACAATTTTACCACCAAAAAATGAAAATTTTCAGATAAAAAATTCTGATATTTTTCATATTTCTGCTCAAAGCATAGATTGTGGTACTCGTTAGAACCGCCTCGCCGAGGCGGTTCTAACGAGTACCGACTATCTATGTTTTTGAGCAGAAATAAGAAAAATAATGTATACCCTTGTAAACCCCAGTTTTACTATATAAAATGGGGTTCAAGGGGGTCAAAATTATATAGGTATGTTCTCGTGATGTTCGGCCCCCGACAAAGTGCCCTTCGAAGATTCTGATCAGACTGCACAGTTGCGCAGGCTGATCTGAATCTTCGCTTAGCGCACATGACATGCAGTCTTGTTGCAAATGCTGTGTCCCGGCTCGAATGCTATAAATAATTCACTTGTCAGCTATCACCAGTGATCTGAGCAAGAAATGGACAGCTAATCATTGACTGGAACATTTTGATGAATGACACAGTCGAGAAATTAATGCGGGCTTTGTGACCTCTGCACTTACTTCACGCTGTAGTATGGCATTCTTTCAAAAGGCCTTCATGCACTGTAAAGCTCATTCCTTTCTGACGGAGTTCTTCCCTTATAAAGTGGGAGAGGTGAAGGGGACAACACTTTCACATTAAAGGCGCTCCTTTTTTTGTGATTTATTTATTATCGTCTAAAAGCACGCCTTTTATCCTATTTCTTTTAAACTGCTTATTTCACAAAGCATATCGCGCATCACTTAGATATAAAATGTATATTTACTCGACTGAAAACTTTTGGACGATGTTTAATTTTTGTTATATCGGATTTGCCAACTTTGTTGCATTAACCTAATATGAAATTCATTAGTGCTACGTATATTTGTGCGCCCAAATTATCATCAGTTGCTTCATATATAGGGTGGCCAAACTCAATCACAACTAAATTTCCGTTTTCCACTGACCAAATCTTACTTTAACCTGATCAAAATAATGACATTTTATGGCTTTTCTTTCTTAAATCTCCAAAAGAATGTTCTCCTTCCGAGTTTGTGGCAGAATAACAATAAAGATCAAATGATTTGGGAAACTTAGACAGTCTGACAATCTGTTATTTGATACACAAACAAAATATTAGTGTGCAAGATAGAAAGAATAATTTGTGTCCATTGTCTTAGAATTTGTTTTTTGGACTTAAAAAGTCCCATATTTTAAAATGCCCTGCCTTTCTTACTGTTTGAAATTCCCGGCCGTTGTGACAAATACACTCTTCTTATTGGTCCGGCCATCGTATCAATACCCTCTGCCAAATTACGGAAACGCATGTATTACTGCATAAAGCACAGGAACGTTTTGCGTTTATGTAACAACCACCACATTTTTATTAAACCTGTCATTGGTTGCATGACGAGTTTTTTGGTGTGTATGGAGCACTCCGAACCGCTCGTTCGGGGAGCCTTCCCAGTTCCCATTGGACGCACATATTAATCCATTAACCTTCAGTGTAGGCTTTCCCATGCATTGTTGGTAGCGAACAGCGACATGGCACAAATAAGCACCTGCAGCCAGCGGGATGATATATAGAAACTACCTTATTTGTTTCCCTTATTCTATATTGTTATTGTCAAGGCAGCAGTAAAGACCTTGATGTCCTGATAAGATTCTGCTATCAGAAAACATGAACTAATTCAGTTAGTAATATTCTATTAGCAACATGAAAAAGAACAATAGCAACAACATAAATAACAATAATGATAATAATAATTACAAATAGTAATAATAATAATAATAACAATAATAATTATAATAATATTAATAATGATAATATTAATAAAAATAATAAAAACGATAATAATGATTATAATAAAATAATAATTATAATAATAATAATTTTAATAATAATTTTAATAATTATATAGAAAGGAATTACATTTTTGTGGATTATCTCGATGTGTAAACACTGGCGAATAAGTCACGAAATGGATATAAAATAGCCTTATATTTAGTTTGTGAATAATTCGCAAACGTTTATACATCGACAAAAATCCACAAAAATAAAATTCGATTCTTATAATTTCAATTCGGTCATTTTTACGTTGAAAACATGGGCTACTTACCCAGCTAGCATTTCTTATAAATCTATAGCGGGCCGTTTTCGGCCCGTAGGCTACCCTGACGGGCCGATAACGGCCCGCTGTAGATTTATAAAGAATGTTTACTGGGTAGCTTAGTTAAGATATCTACGAAAAGAAAAATAGTTCCAAGACTCCTCGAAGTATAAAACCCGTTCCAACTTTACTCTCGCATTACGAAAACATGCCTATTCAAATATACTGAAAATTTTATCGCCAAAAAATGAAATTTTTCATATAAGATAAATTTAATATTTTTCATATTTCTGCTCAAAACATACATTGTGGGTACTCGTAAGAACCGCTCCGCCTCGACGAGGCGGTTCTAATGAGTGCCCACAATCTATGTTTTTAGCAGAAATAAGAAAAATAATGTAAATCCCAGTTTTGCTATATCAAAGTGGGTTTTAAGGTGGTTAAAATTATATAGGCATGTTTTCGTGATGGACCAATCAAATTGTGATACATTCGTTGAGTTGGATAAATTAATAATTAGTTTTATATAATCGCTATCAAGACTTGGATATCATTCGTCCAAAGTAGATTGTTAATTTTCACATGTCAGAATTTTAAATGAACCAAATATATACAAGTTGCGCTTTTGGGTTTTACCAATGTTAAACAGATAGATGTATCTATTTTTGTACCATTCAGAATTTGACATATAGGGGTTTTATTTTTATTGCCTGGCAACCTTGACAGATGAGATTATATTTATCATGATGTTTTGAAGTGTTGTCATCTGTCAAACAGAAGACTTGGCTCACGGGATGGTCTGATGGTCATAGCAGATCACTCGTAAAGTGTCCTTACTGTCCAATCTTATCACTCAGCATGCGGGTTAAAAATTTCAGCAGGCGACATTTTAAAATATGATTCTTTATATATATATATATATATATATATATATATATACTATATAAGGAAACGGTATTTGAAATTCCGTGCCTTTGGAGAATTTGCATAACATGCCAATTCCTTTTTTATGGGAAAATAAGAAAAATAGTTCACATAATGCCGTCTGTTAAATTTTCCCATAGAGTGTAAAGGTTAACTTTAACACGGCCCACCTGAGTATTTTTGTATATAATCGTGACCTTGAATCCAAATGCTGTGTACTTTGTTTAAAACGCAAACGGCTAGAAATTCAATATAATATAAATATTCTTATATATTCTCTGAATGAGGTTTGGAAAGTCCAGATTCTGTATAGAAATTTCTTGAGCATTAAAAAATTCGCCGTCAATATTACATGTTCGAAGAAGACGGCTTTCTCCATCAATTGAAGACATTGTTTGACAAAACTTCGCCAAACAACATTTTCTTCTGTGTGTGGCATTGGTGGTGAGAAAAGACCCTCGGGGTGCAAAGAAGCCTGTGTTATTTTTTACGTTTAAATCAGTCAAAGTAAAATAAAAATTACGCAACGCACGAAACTTTGGGAATTGCTCGAACAGCAAAGTGTTGTAATATTTGTAATGCTAGATGGCAAAACAAGTGGTAATAGTCCAAATGCCATTAATCACAGCAAATAAAAAAATAGGCCTATGAACAACCTCTTTTGTGAAAGAATGTTGTACGACACTACCATATGATCAGATTAGCACTGAAACGGACAACATAAAAAGGAAAACGATACAATTTATAATGGACTGACAGAGAGCCGAACGGACAGATGGATGAAGATAGTGACTATGCTCAATATATGACGCTGCAAGGTCTTATAAATTTTTATTTGTGTTAGCCTAATGATTTCTGAGACATAGAATTAAGGGAAATATATACACTATCAATGGAGGTAACTTCGTCAAAACGGTTTTACGTCCCTTCTGCAAAGGGGTCGACTCCAAAAGGAAGGAAATTGTTCCAAAGGGGAACACATTCTTTCCTTTTAGAATAAGAATTCACTCCTAAGGAGAGCAAATTCTTCCTGCAAAAGTAAACAGTGGGCGAAAACATTCAATTGCATAAGCGTAGCGCTCATTACGCACACATGCGTAACATGAAAAATATTCGCAATAAAGATATGAAAAAAAATCAAACATAAAATAATTTGCTTTTCTTTACCATAGTGGCTGCTACTAAAGGAGAGAATTCACGGTTTCCATAATAGGGGCTACTCTTAAAGAGGGAGCAAATTCTTTCCTCCAAGAGCAGCCCCTAATCTTGGAAACGATACTAGGGATTTTTTTCCAAGTTTTACCTCAGTTGCGTAAGAGTAATTCCGTTCTGGATAGGCCACTGAGTTGTTTCTATTTCCCTTGGATATATACAATGAATATTACAGTAGACTCTCGTTATCTCGAATTCCAAGGGACTCATTGAAACACTTCAAGATATCCGTACCTCGAAATATCAGAGTTGATAGAGTGAGGAAAACAATAAATTGAACAACCATATTTAACAAATGAATATGTAATTTGACTCCTGAAGTTAGAAATATATACATAAAATAATGTGAAAAAGAGGAGAAATTGCTCCTTAGGAGCAATTTCTCCTCTTTTCCACATTATTTTGTTATCTGTTGTCATAGTTTCATGTTAAAACAGGGACCAGATTTTCACTTCGAGATAAGCGGTAATTCGAAATAAGCGAGTTCGAGATAACGAGGTTCGACTGTACTTAGGAAACAAAAAGGTTAAGGTAGAAAATTCTTGCATAATGTTCTTTCACTCTGCACATCATTAAAAAATGTTCATCTTGATTTAAGTCTTATAAAGTTTTAAGATGGCTCCATCAGAGTTACAACCTTTTTAAGACTACAGTCCAAAGTGGGCCAGAAATCGCTCACCTTGATTCGGCTGATCATGACACATGTATGTTACATTGTGCCATCGTGGTCATCTTGGCTATCAGATCAGATTGTCTTTAGCATTTCAGAATCTGATGTTGTTTGAATCTGATGTTGTTTGAATTGCCGCCATGGCCGCCATCTTGGATATTGGAACTGAACAATTTTAGCAATTCTGAATATCCTTGTCATCTAAATGCGCCTTCCATCAAGATTTGGATGAATCTGACTTACGGTTTGGAAGGAGATGTGGTTTGAAGAATTTCAACATAGCCGCCATAGTGGTCATTTTGGATATTGGAACAGATTGATTTTTGCAATTCTGAATTTCCATAACACACCAACACCACACATAACACTCCCAGTTTAAGCTCAATCCGACTTACTCCGCGGGGCAGATGTAATTTGAAAATTTTCAAGATGGTTGTAATGGTGGCCACCTTGGATCAGAACGGAACCGTTTTAGCAATTCTAAATCTCCATGTTGCCCCGATGCCTTCCATTAAGCAGATAACAATTGAAGATGTTCAAGATGGCTGCCTCTTCGGCCATCTTGGACATAGTAACAAAATGATTCTAGCAATTCTGAATTTCCATGTTGCCCATATACCTCCCACTAAGTTTTGTCTCATTCCAACTTACCATTCGGAAGCAGATGTGGTTTGAAGATTTTTAAGATGGCCGCTGTGATGCCATCTTGGATATCGGAACAGAAGACTTTTAGCAATTCTGAATCCCTATTTGCTCCGATGCCACCTATCAAATTTTAGCTCCATCAAACGTACGGTTTAGGAGATGTCGTTTTTAAATGCCAAGTTGGCCACCATGGCGGCCGTCTGGGATATTGAATTTTTTTGCAATTCTAAATCTCCATGTCTCCCCAGTGCCTCCTACCAAGTTTCGGCTAAATCCGACTTACACTTCTTGGGGAGGTCATTTGAAGATTTCAGGACGGCCACCATGGGGGCCATCTTGGATATTGGAACGGAACGGATTTAGCAGTTCTAAGTCTCCATGTCGCTCTGATGCCTCCCGCCAAGTTTCAGCTCAAACTAACTTGCGGTTTGGCAGGAAATGCTGATGGCCAATTTTAGTTGTTCTGAATCTCGATATCCGAACGGAAGATTTTAACAATTCTGAATCGCCATGTGACCCCAATGCTTCCCGTTAAGTTTGGGCTAAATCCGACTTAGGGTTCTGGTGCAGTTGTAGTTTGAAGATTTTTAAGATAGCTGCCATGACGGCCACCTTGGATATCGGAGCGGAAGTGATTTAGTAATTCTAAATCTCCATGTTGCCCCAATACCTCCTACCTAGTTTGGACCTTATCTGACTAAGGGTTCGGCAGTAGATATGATTTGAATATCTTGGATATCGGAACGTACTATATAGCAATTCCGAGTCTCAATGTCCGTCCGATGCCTCGAATTAGGTTTCAGCTCAGTCTGACATGGTTTCGGAGAAGATGTCATTTGACGAATCTCAAGAGGGCCGTCGTGGTGGCCGTCTTAAATATCAGAATGAAATGATTTTAGCAATTCTAAATTTACATGTTTCCCCAGTTCCTCCCTCCAAGTGTCGGCTCAATCGGGATAACGGTTTGAGAGGAGATGTCGTTTGAAGAACAAAACAATTTTAGCAATTCTGAGCCTCTATGTTGCACCGATGCCTCCCATCAAGTTTTTGCCCAATCCGACTTACGGTTTGGGATGAGAATTCGTTTGAAGAATTTCAACATGGCCGCCATGGCGGCCATCTGGATATCAGAACGTAACGATTTAAACAATTCTGAGTTTCTATGTTACTCCGATGTCTCCCATTAAGTTTCGGCCCAGTCCGATGTTGGGATGGGAAAAGATGTCATTTGAAGAATTTTATGATGGCCGTGGTGGCGGCCATCTTGGATATCCGAACGGAATGATTTTAAAGACTCCGAATCTCTGTGTTGCTCTAAGTCCTTCCATCAAGTTTCAGTCAATCCGACTTAGAGTTTGGGAGGACATGTCGTTGAAGAATGTTAATATGGCCGCCATGGCGGACATCAGATGGATTTTAGCAAAATTGAATTTCTATGTCTCTCCGATGCCTCTTGTCAGGTTTCGGTTCAATCCGACTTACTGTTTCGGAGGAGATGTCGATTGAAAAATTTAAAAATGGCCGTCGTGGCGGCCATCGGATATCTTTATGGAATGATTTTAGCAGCTCTAAATCTTTATGTCGCTCCAATGCCTCCCATCAAGTGTCAGGTCAATCCGACGTGCAGTTTTGGAGGAGATAACGTTTGAAGAATTTCAAGACGGCCGCTGGCCATCTTGGATATAGGAATGAAATCATTTTAGCAATTCTGAATTTCTTTGTCACTCCGATGCCTCCCATGAAGTTTCAGCTTAGTCCAACTTACGGTTTTATAGAAGACGTCGTTTGAAGAATTTCGAAATGGCCGCCGTAGCGGCCATCTTGGATATCGGAACGGAACGATTTTAGCAATTCCGACTCTCCATAAAGCCAAAATGCCTCTCACTAAGTGTCAGCTCAATCCGACATGATTCTGGAGGAGAGTTCGAAAATGTGAAAAGCTAACGACGGACGGATGGACGGACGACGGACGACAGGCCACGGCTAAAAAAGGTCAATTTCACTACAAAAAAAAATCCGAGCCGGTACGAAAAGGGATGATTGTTTTTCGACGCCAAACTCTACGATAAAAATATCGACCAGTCAAATGCTAGCGTAATTAATAGACCAGTGTGACTGTCAGCACACATGCATACAAATAAATACAATGTCACTCACTGCATTGATAAAGGCTACAGATCGTATACAAACAACAGTAATGATTGGCGTTTCCTTCGTCTTCTATGGACGAAACAACTTTTGTAAGGAACGGATTATCCAAGCTAGGAAGAAGGACAAAGGACTAACACATGTCATTGTTTACCGTAAACAGATCGTCGTTGGTCATGTGATCGAAGTCCACGTGCCTTATTTCCGATCAGATTTACGGAGAATCACGGAACGGCTGTAAATCGACTATTAACCCATTTTGCCTAGCGTCCTTCAAAAGGAACATTGGTAAACAGTGCAGACCCAGATCAGACGCCGCAGAAAGCGGCATCTGATCAGGCTCTACACTGTTTGCATTAAATATTTAAATCTCTATAAAACATTGTTGTAATAAAAACTAAGCAGACAGAGTTGAGATAGCATAGTTCACTCGGCATAAATGGGTTAAATACAACAAACGTAACTTTTGTAGGTACGGTGTCAGCATCACGAAAACACGCCTATATAATTTTGACCCCCTTGAACCCCACTTTTATATAGTAAAACTGGGGTTTACAGGGGTATACATTATTTTTCTTATTTCTGCTCAAAACATAGATTGTGGGTACTCGTTAGAACTGCCTCGCCGAGGCGGTTCTAACGAGTACCCACAATCTATGTTTTGAGCAGAAATATGAAAAATATCAGAGTTTTTTTACCTGAAAATTTTCAGTTTTTGGAGGTGAAATTTTCTTTATATTTGAATAGGCGTATTTTCGTAATGGAGTCATGGCTCTTTTCTCTGCGTTGTCTTATATTGTTGTTGACAAATCCAAAGTTTAACCCTTGTAATTTGAACGAATCTTATACCGCAGAAAAAATGACATTTTAAGCTGACACAGGGCAATAGAGACACAATTCTTTTAGTGCGTTGCCCTATCTTTATTTAGCGTTCTGGGCTTAAAATTCAGCAGACAACCTCCAAAACAGACAATTTGCATGTAATGTTAAAACTATTTTCCAGTAAAAAAAGTATGATCAAGTTGACGTCTGCTGAGTTTGCCCATAGAGTGATAAAATTTAAACGTAAAAAGTTTCCACCAGTGTGCATATGAGTTAGAGGGTATTTTTTGTCAGGTTTCTTAATGACAAAACACTGACCCGTCATACATTTGTACATATATATTTTGTTTAATTACGTAAACTGAGAGTAATCATTACATTGACAAATATATGAAATAGACTTAATAAATCGGCTGCGTCAAGCGAAATAATCCCTTCGAGCATGCACAAAATGTGCGTATTCACATCATCCTGAACATGCGCAAGGTCTCATCGGCGCCTTTGCTCTCCATTAAAACATTCTATAGTGTCAAATGATTCTGGCAGCGGACTACAAAGGCTCCGATCAGGTTGTGCATCCCGCGCCGTCTGATCTGAGCCTTTGCTGTCAACGTATGTCCCAAAGGCACATTTCTCACTTGGCGCGGCTCAGCTGGACTATAGAGTATGGTATCTATATAGAAAAGCGGGCTGAGCTTATAAACCATCTATATAGGAGCAAGGGCTGGATTTAGAAATTATCTATACAGAAGCGCGGGCGCTGGATTTAGAAAACATATGGGCACGGTAGACAATGTTTATTTATTTACTTTTTTTTATTTTTTATCATTATTATCTTGTTATTTATTTATTTATTTATTTATTTATTTATTTATTTATTTTCCGATTTTCGTTTTGAACGGACTTATTACTAATTGTCTGAGCAACAATGGATATCTAAGTATATTGTTTTTTCGTCAACTTCGGTCTTTGATTATAAAGAACGGAATATCATAATGTTATTAACTGGATTTTTCATATTTGCCTTTTTTACAGGTCCGAGGTCAGTCGTATTGGCCTAAGGATGAATGTATTTGCCCGAGGCTATACAAAGGCCATACGACAGGCCTAGGACCTGTACCATAAAAAAATGCATTTCATGATATTTTATTAATCAAATTTTCAATAGCATTTTTCTTTGTACATGTAGGAGGATTTATACAGTAAAATATTGGCCAGCCTGAATCCCTAGGTTTTTATGCTCTAAATCCTTGCAATTTTCAGTATTGGCCCTCGTGTAAGGCTCGGGCCAAAAACGTACAGAAATCATGCCAAACATTGCAGTGGCATGATGCAGGCTGTTTCGCACATATTAAAACAATAATTACTTACTTGATTAAAAATTTGTGATACATATCGATAAAAATAGGTGTCAGGGAGGAGATGTTCAACATCGTTAAATGGATTTATAATACGATAAAATCTAAGTTAGAAATAATATCCATTGCGAAGCTTTTGCAAGCGGCATTGGAATCCGACAGGAAGAATGCATTTCACCTTTTCTGTTTTAAATATATCTAAATGACTTACGGTAAGAAATAGAAGTAAATGGGGCACGCGGAATAAATATTGGTATGGTCAAACGATATGGTGTTACGACCACATAAACATTATTGGGTTTCAAAAGTTAATTTTTTGCTGATTCGATTAGGTTTTGTGGATGTCTGGTATTCTCAAATGGTTGGGGATATCAATATTTATTCAGAGTATTTAAAATAAAAATTAGATATAAGTTTACAATACTGGCATGCAAGACAGAAACATTTAAGGAGAGCTAGGTTTTATATTACTTTTGCAATGTTTCAATTTCAAACATATTTAGATATTTTACCATGAGAAATTCGTATATAGAAAATATGCCGAAATTAGAGAGCTATTCCCTACTAAAACAGTAATATTTTACAAAATTTATGTATGTTTATTCAGAAGTTGATAAGAGAACTGATACAATCAGATCCACATCAAGCCCCCAACACCAGCACCAACACCAAAGGGAAAGGTAGACAAATACAATAAGGCAGCCACAAAATGAACAGACGGCAAGCAAAGCTGGCAACTCTTTCACAAAAAGATGGAAAGTCTGTTACCCAAACGCAACTAAGTATATAATCAACTTACATAATTATTAAAAGAAAAACACTAGAAAGTGAACCACTATATAGCAATGAATTACTGTGGAAGGGTAGAGGCTAAAGCCTCATTTAGCGATCCCAACCCTCACCCTCAGAAAAAGCTTTTTTATAGACTAGATCAACCGGGCTAAATATAACATAGATTAAAAAAGATACAACATATCTACTTTCATACGGTTGAAATCTGAAACAAGGTAAAATATTATGAAGTATTAAATATATTGTATATATATATACTCCGAAACATTTTAATCCTAAAGGTATTTTATCACTGTTCATTTATCAACCATAGGAAGATGCTGCTCCTGCTTGAGATACATCATGTTTTTAGGCCTGCTCTGTATCGGCTGTGCCAAATGTGTCACCATGGCGACACCTGGTGCGAAAGTCGTGCTGTTTGGACATTGGTTTCCGTCACATGCTCTTTTGTACACCGGCCTGTGTACATCACGAAAATTTGACCCCCTTAAACCCCACTTTTATACAGTAAAACTGGGGTTTACAGGGGTATAAATTATTTTTCTTATTTCTCCTCAAAACATAGATTGTGGGTACTCGTTAGAACCGCCTCGGCGAGGCGGTTCTAACGAGTTCCCACAATCTATGTTTTGAGAAGAAATATTAAAAATATCATAATTTTTATCTGAAAATTTTCATTTGTTGATGGTAAAATTTTCTATGTACAGTGGAACTTCGATAATTCAAAGTCCAAGGGACCAAACAGATTTGTTTGAATTATTGAGACTTTGAATAATTGAGGGTTATAATGCACACATATATTTAAGTTGGGACTTCAAAATGGTTTTGAATTATTGAGAAGTTTGAATTATTGGAGGTTCTACTGTATTTGAATGGGCGTGTTTTCGTAATGATGTGGCGCAGACGGAGCAGAGTTGGCTCACATTTTGATGATATGATATTTAAGTGCATGTATATTTAGTAATGGTGTCCCTCTTTATGGCTTCATCTTCCTATATGATGTGATTTAAAAAGTTTATAATTATTTATTAGATTATACACCTGTAGCAAGAGTTTTATGTGCCCCGTATGATGCAGTGTCTTACGGGTATCTTTCATGAAGTTAAGTTTTAATTTTATTCCAAACATTTAGCATGTAGTTTTATTGTCTGTAACTTTTTATTTGTGTATTCCTTACATTTCTGCTATTACAAAATTGCATCATATTATTGTATTATTTCTATGTATTTCATATTAGTATGTTATAGAGAATCACAATGAAGATTAGCTTTTGAAGCCAATTGTGTACCTATCTTCCTTAAATATTGTATGAATAAATTAATAAATATGCATCATTTAGCGAATTTTCATATTATTTATTTTTGTCAGCGGTTTGATTATCAATATGCTACATAATATACTAGTGTATGTCGTAATGTATTAGAAACTAAATTTTCCTCGTTTTCTACATATGATTTAAGGTTTTTCTAATATGTGTTCACAACATGTGTTTTCGTGCAAAAAAGAGAGAAAATATCCGTACATTATGGTACATCCAGCAACTTTGGTAGAAGGATGCAAACTCCGATAAAATTTCTCACCTCGACCTTGACAGAACTGCCAAGTAAAATTATACCAGGTAGTGGTTAAAATGCACTCTTGTGTATTCAGTCCCCTTTAAAATGCAGTAGTTAAAAGCTACCTATAAAATGTGTAGCAGCAGTGGAAGCACTCGCAATAATACTATTATTAGGAGAACTAGAAATGTGTTTAAATATGCTTATCCCTACAAAATGCCAAACTTGAACTTTCAAACAGTAATACGATTTTTTTTTTTTTTTTTTTTTTTTTTTTTTTTTGTTGTTGTTGTTTTCTCTCAGAAGTTAATCAGGTGATTCACTCCTCTCCCATGAATATGTAAAATATTAAATCCCTAGTTCGAATAATTTCCGAGATATCTTATAAACAAGGAAAGTTTTGCGAACCGAATAACGAACGGACGGACGAACGAACAAAGCAAAAACAATTTGTACCCTCAACTTTGTCAAAGTTTGGAGGGGGCAGGGCATAAAAATTCACCCGATGTGAAAGTGGCATGTAGATTTAATCACGTGCAAAAATGGTTGAAATGTAATCTTATTAATACATGGGCTCAATATAAAGACATTGTCTGGACACCCCTCAAAGAGTAATTGGCAAACAGTGCACACCCAGATGGGCGTCTGATGAAGGTCTCAATTGTTTGCAAATAGTCCAATCATTTTTCCTTAGAAATATCTAAATCACATAGCCTGACATACTTAAATTCGAAATTAGAATCTTCCAGTATATAGAGTGGGGATTTCTTTCAGTCTACAATGGGTTAAACCATATTTAAACTGCCAGATAAACAATTTGCAGTTCTAAAGCTGATTTGCGCTATTTACCTACAAAGCTTTTACTTATTGAGAGCCAGGTCAGAAGGTTTGATGTGGTTTATTTTGACGTAAATCTAATAAAATGTATAGCATTTTACATGCTGCCTAACTGACAATGACGAAGTACCAGTATTTACAATAAATAATTTTCTCTTCAAGTACGAACTGCATTTGCGGTGTCATTCTAGATGTGTCGTCATACAATCGGATAACTTCTATTCCGTACGTACCTTTCAAATTTATATTTCTTTTAGACAATAAGATTTGCGTGTTTGCATTAATTATAGTAGAATAAAAATATTTTATATTTTCATGAATTTTCACTTTTTACTGAATTTATTTACTTTTGTAGAAGATATGTCTCCGGTTTGGAGTTAGTTTACACAAGCGATAATAAATAAATAAATAAATAAATAAATAAATAAGTAAATAAATAAAAAAAAATAAATAAATAAATCATGATTAATTACTCAACATATATTGAGAAATGAATGTTCCGCTGCATTTTAGAGATTGCAAACAGACCGCAGTGCATATATGTTTAACATCGAATCGTTACACTTTATTAACTGTTACAAGTAGATCTACTTGTATCTGTATCTGTTTTGTTGTTAACGGGTCTATTTCAGCAAAATAACATAATTTGTGACTGGTATTCGTTTATTTAATTCATTTTGATGTTAATATTATTTCATAAAGAATTTGTTTAACACTTATCATGCTATGGGCACATTCAGCAGACGACAAACTGATGATATTTTTTTTCTTATTTTTCCTAGAAAATAAGATCTGACAACTTCATGCAAATTATCTCCTAAGGAGATAATTTGCATGAAGTGTCAGATCCTGTTTTCTAGGAAAAAAAGAAAAATATTCCAAAATGTCATCTGCTGATATATTTATCTAGCATGGAAATTGTTAATACTATTACATATACTGCAATAATCATACCTTTGCGGTTTGCAGATTTCATCGATAAATGAACCGTTACGTCAGAAAACGTTCCTCCGGGCATTCGCGCAGTCTGATCAGAATCTTCAGTTGGCGCATTTTGGAGAGTAAAGGTTGCAAAGTTTCTTCACGCGGACAGCCAAGAATCTGATTAGACTGCGTTAATGAGTAACCTGATTTGAGTCTCTGTCGAGCGCACATGTCAGACGGTACGTTTTCCGACAATAAATAATTTTCGATGTGTGGAACTTTCAAACCGATTAATAAGAACGCCTGTAAGGAATTATGAAACCGAAAGAACATTTTGTTTGCATATCGGCAGTCTTTAGACGCTACAGCCCCATGTCATGCTAGAATTACCTGTTGTGGACGAATGGTCACTTTAGTCTGTCAGCCCTCTCCTAGAAAGTCCATTTACATAACATCTAGGTAAAAATTGCAATATGAAACAGTTGGTTAGTCAAATATACGAAAATAGATGACAATTGAATAACACTCAGGTATAAAGGAATTTGAGAAAATGTTTGTAGCTGTTTCTCTATAATGTACTGTACAATTTTACTTGAAAACACTTTCCGATGAAGTCCTCGTTAACAAAAGTGATGATACTTACCTAACTCATCTACTTGCTACCAATCTTTGCACTTGTTTTGCATGTGTTCGATTAAAGAGGAAACGATCTAAATATAAAATATCTATCAGTGCCGAAGATGTTCATGTATATTTATTATTCCTTTACATGAATGTTGGTACGAAATTACTACATACTGGAAAGTCATTACGAAAACATGCCTATTCAAATATACTGAACATTTTACCACAAAAAATGAAAACTTTTAGATAAAAAACATTCTTATATTCTTTTTTTAATATTTCTGCTCATAACATAATTGTGGGTACTCGTTAGAACCGCCTCGGCGAGGCGGTTCTAACAAATACCCACAATCTATGTTTTGAGCAGAAATAAGAAAAATAATGTATACCCCTGTAAACCCCAGTTTTACTATATAAAAATGGGGTGTAGAGGGTCAAAATTATATAGGTATGTTTTCGTGATGGCATTATTTGAAGGCTCTGGCCAGACTGCAAAGATGGATATTAGCTATTAGAGTCCTTTCGGTTAACTCAGTCGCTACTAAGGATCTACATAATATTCATGGGGGTGGACTGGGCATGATGGCGAAAAACTCGATCAGATTGTGCGGGTGCGATCAGAGTCCTCGCTGATATCACAAACAGATCGTGTGGCAACGAGAGCCATATGGTCACATGTTGCAACTTTTTATCTTCGACATAGTAGCGAGAGGCCACCATCCTTGATAGAACAAACGTATAGAGCATTTTAAGGAGACTGGATACACTTGGCTGTTTTTTGTTTGTTTGTTTGTTTATTGAAGTTTGTTTGTTTGTTTTTTGTTGTTGTTTTTTGTTGTTGTTGTTGTTTTTTTTTTTTTGTTTCTTTTGTGTGTGTGTGTGTGTGCGTGCGTGCGTGCGTGCGTGCGTGCGTGCGTGTGTGTGTGTTGATTTGTTGTTTTTTTGTTTGTTTGTTTTATTTTTTTTTTTTGTTGTTTTTTTTGTATTTTTGCCTTTTATTTACGTCGGAGTCGATTTGCCTATTTAGTTTTTCTCCTACTTTAACCCCTTCAGAAAACTAATCCACTCTACAAAGAAATAATTCGCTTCGTTTGAAAGAAAATAATATTCTTGTAGAGATGACTTGTTTCAGAAGGGAGGCTAAAACAATTTTGACAGAGTTGCCTCTCCTTTTAGTGTATCTCTGCAATTGAGCCGCAGCGACCGAAAATGTACACTGGGACTTGTGCTACCAGCGAAGATTCATTCGCGCAGTCTGATGAGATTCTTCACTGGGCACATTTTTGAATAGCCTAAGATGCAAAGTTTCTTCATGTGGACAATGAAGACTGATTAGACTGTGACAGATACGCAGGCTGATTTGAGTCTTTATTGAGAGCACATGTCAGAAGGTACGTTTTTAATGCTGCAGCTCACCTGATTATACCCTGGGCGTGACCTGCATTGTATAGACAAGTGCAGGTCACCTTCTTCAGGGTCGGTATCAAAGTGTTCTGTGGCAGTGACTTGTATTTTTGCAATCTCACATCATATGCCACATGTCATTTTTTCTCGAACGCTATTCTGTCTCTTTGATGTAAAACCACTGTGTCATTATCGTTGGGAACCAATATAAGCCGGGGCTCAGCTGTTCCTACAAGATCGCATGTGCACCCAGCGAAGACTCGGATCAGCCTGCGTACCCGCGTAGTCTGATAAGAGTCTTCTGTGGGTAGCGACAAATACGAAGCGTCCTCGGGCGGACAGTGACTCCGTGTACGATACGCAGGCTAATCTGAGTTTTCGCTAGGTGCACATGCAGTCTTGTAGGAAAAGTTATGTTACAAATAACATTGTTCGGGCGACAATGGCCGCCGGTTTTCCGTCGGTATATCTCACAATGAAAGTTTTGCTCTTTCTACCCTGACACACGTTTTGTGCGCGTGTGCCTGTGCGCGTGTGTCTGCGCACACGTGCGCGTGCGCGTGTGTGATATAACAAACTGCCAAGATGAAGTGAATGTGGGTCCTATACTGGAGGCGACATTCTTGGCCACCATAAAACTGACATTAAAGTCGCTGTTAAATATTTTTATGCCTTATACTTTGCCTGTCACTTGAATCGTACCGTCGACCCGAATTCACCGAAATATAGTATAGCGAGTCGTTGACCCCTAAAAGGATAATTAGCAAACAGCGCAGACCCAGATCAGACTCCGCAGAATGTGGCGTCTGATCAAGGTCACTACTGTTTGCAATTAGTTTAGCATTTTTTCTCTAGGAATATCTAAATTACAGAGTCTGGCATACCTAAAAATGAAATTCGGTTCTTCCAACATATAGTGTGAGGGATAAAATGGGTGAAATCACAAAACATCTGAGGATATAACACCAGATGATATAGACGTAGGCACCTTGCGAGCAAATTATTTTCTTTAAGTCTTGTCCCATCTGAGGCGGAATTTATATACCAAGGAAGTAAATTCTCCTCTGTTGGATTGGTCTGTATTTGAAAAGGGAAGGAAAACATACTAATTTAGAGTACTCTCTCTTGGTGGTATATCTTCTCATCTTAATTGTGATTCAATTACATTTATTACGTGTTATACGGCAGTAAATGACATGATAAGTATTTATAAAGTATGTTATGACAACTTTGATGCTATATTTATTGCTACTTAATGACATGTAGATGTTTGACAAGACATTTATAAGCATCAATGGTTAACATGGCTCGCGCCTTACTGCATGTGCAAACAGCCAATTCCTAGACAAGCTTGGACAAATGCAAAGTCCTCATACTCCTGGATGTTCGCTAATAGCTACATGCATTCATACTGTGACTCTACCAGTGACTATAGTCCATTGTAGACTGAATAGACTTTCCCACACTATATATTGGAAGAGTCCAATTTCAATTTTAGGTACAGCGGGCTATGAAATTTACATACTTTTAAGAAAAATGGCTAAACTATTTGCAAACAGTGGAGACCCTGATCAGACGCCGCGTTCTGCGGCGTCTGATCTGGGTCTGCACTGTTTGTCAATTACCCTTTACGGGTCTACCGACTACAATGGGCTTGCGGAGGACCTGAGACTAGACAACTGGAATGCACGGGCTAATCCGGATATTGTGCTAAGTTGTATTAGTTGGATTTATTGTGGATATCTTTTTACCTTTGTAAAAGTAAATAAGTAAGAAAAATAGAAAACTCTTTTGTTTTTGCAAAATCTTAATCAAGAATTAGCATACATTTTATGGTATGTATTATTTTTTTTTTTTATTGACTTGGAGGATGACGTCGCTAAAACTGAGAGCAAAATATTTCTCAGAAAAACCGAGACCCCGAGTTTCTTTTTTTTTATGTATTCTTTGTGTCCTAGGGCAACTTCTGTAGATTTTTTTACCTTGGTACCTGAATTATAGAAGAAGAATTAAACCGATAAACATATTTTGAAAATTAAAACTCAAAATAATAAAATACACGCTTGAATTTTGACGCTGCGCTATTGTTGGTTATCACGTCCCTTTTAAACCTTAGACTTTAGAAAATAGATTTTGTTTGAATATCATTCTGTCTTCCCAGTGGCCTTCGACAGGTAATTTGATGGATCGCATCAATTAAGTATTTTGTAAGGGTTGCCGAGTTGCAGACGTTTGAAACCTTGCAATTTGGTAAAATAAGCGAAAACACCGTTTGATAGATATTGTGGTTTTCTTTTATCGTTAAAGTTTGAACTAAAACAAACATTCACCTGACATTTTAAGGTTAGTGTGACGGCAAACTTAATATGTATATTTGTGCCGTGTCGTTGAGAAGTAAAAGGTACCTATTCTACCTTTGACATTTCATGCCAATTGCCTCCAAAGTGTCAAAGCCTTTTTTCTGGCAAAAAATAAACGAGAATCATTATTTTGCCTTCTGCTGACGAAAGAATGTGCACAATACTGATTAACCGCTTAGAGGACTAAGCCTGCCCAGTAAATGTGTGTCCTTATGTGCTCGGCATGACTCCATTGGGTTGACGGGGCCGTAAAACCTCAACACAAACAAATCTGCTGACTTTCCCCAGAGTGAAAAGGGTCTTGATCTAAAAATTAAATCTGATTTCTTTGTTCTATCTTATTCGCTCTGTAAAGTAAGGTCGAAACACTTCAAGGTCATTGGGCTAGAATGTTGTTCAGCCCTGTTGAAACCACAACTATAAATCATATCACCACACACTGGTGGTTTTTACAATCATTTTACCTAAATGCGCTATCACAATATAGGTACCATAGCTCTAGACAAGAGGAACATTTGCACAAAAACTTGTATATTTGTTGGTGTTGAGGTTTTACGGTCCAGTCAACCCAATGGGGTCATGTCGAGCGCTGTCAGTTCACCTAACCACACGTTTACTGTGCAGGCTTAGTCCTCTAAACGGTTAACCAGTATTGTGCACATTCTTTCGCCAGAAACTGACAACTGTCCTTCTTGAATCAGCGGAAGGGAGAGAATGACCGTAGAAAATATTTCATGATCAGTCTCCACGAAAGAATGTTGCCGGTCTCGGCGGGGGTTGAACCCGCGACCTCCTGATTTCCAGTCGGACGGCGCATCCAACTGAGCCACCAAAGCTTGTATATGACATAGGCTAAGCGCTAATTATGTTGCGTAAATTAAGTAACTTGAATTATATTTGCAATACAAACACATAAAATATTTTGCTTCTTAACCATAGGGGCTGCTCTTAACTCTTTCGGTACCAAATTTCAGACAACATTTGCCGTCTGCTTTTTTTTATTTTAACAAACCATCGCTTGGAAAGACGTTTATATGTAAAGTTGAAAGATTGAATGCCAAACAGCGTAGATCCAGATGAGAAGGCTCATTGAGCCGTTTCATCTGGATCTATGCTGTTTGCAAAAGCCCAGTATTATCGCATGTGGCAAAGTGAAAGAGTTAAAGGAAAGAATTTACCGTTTTCAAAAAGGGGCTTCCGACTTAAGATCACGATATCATAGTAAATGTGAACTGATTTAAAACAAAACATCTAGGCACTCCGTGATTTTTTTTTTTTTTTTTTTTTTTTTTTTTTTTTTTTTGAATATTGCCATTCCAAAATACTAGCACTGACGTTAATCTGAAATGTTGTGTTATGACACAGTCTAGAGTCATTCGCAAACGGATCGCTGATCTGGAAGTCGCTGTTTACATATGGCATCCCCGTATTTGCCCAATATTTTTGGACAGACATTGCAAAAAGTGCAAAGATGAACGAGAATCACAGAGGAATCTCCAGTCAAAAGTGATCAGAAATGAAAGAAAATTTCTTAAATTTAGCCAAAACTATTTAAACTAACTCAAATGGTCAAAATATAAACAAAATAAACCTTTAATTGAAACTCTGCTTTAAAACTGACCAATATATACCAACACGACCAAACGGTTAGAAATTAAAGAAATCTTCCGAAATTGGTTTAATAAACAACTTCAGCGTGTACAATTGTACTCCGATAAAAACGAGTAGTGCACTGCTGTGATGTCTGGTATTCTTTCAATTACATGTATAGTAAAACTTCAATGACTCGAACACCGATGGCGCGTTTACCGTGGCTAAACTCGTTTCTGAGTCCCTATGAAATTCCTCCGACATATTATATTCAAGAAAACAAATATTTAGGGATATTTTAAGCATTTTTTCTTATTTTACCATGAAAAGGTATGTTGTGTGTACTTATTAGAATCGCCTCATCGAGGCGATTCTAATAAGTACACTCAACATACCATTTTTATAAATCTAAATGAAATCCCTAAAGTATCCCCATTTGGCGTTTTGATTAATCCTCAGTGGCTCGAACTACCTACGTCTCGAACAAATTTTCATGGTCCCAAAGATGTTCGAGCCATTGAGGTTCGACTGCATTAATTTTCTAAAGGTCTAAGCTAAATTCGCTGATACAGTGACTTACATATTTTAGAGAGAATCAGGAGACCACTGCCAGGTCTGGCAAAGCTTCCCAAGAAGAAAAAGAAGTAAAATGTCGAAAGAATGCAACTGTCGAAAGGCCTTCGAGTTCCGAGAGGAGTACAGGAAGGTCAGTCAAGAGGAGGAGTCATGTTTGAGATGTTTCAAATGTTTCACGTGCAATAAGAAGCGTGCACTGAACTGTATCAACAGCTTGGTGCCGTCTTACAGGATAATGAAGAAATATCAATGGAAAACTGACCTGGTACAGGATGTGATCTGTGGGTTGACAGTTGGAATCATGCAGTTACCGCAAGGTAAAGTAACTTTTAAAATCATGGCAAAAGAAACAATCGACTATTGCATATATCGCGGAGAAAATCCAGACTAGCGTGCTCGGACCAACCAGCAGGGTGATCACAGTGCCTGCTGTATCGCAGACTGGTCTCAGTCTTTATTATCAGTATATTACATAAGATAACGTATGTACCCTAAATATTGGGGCACCATATGTTCTTACCATATTTGTACTATGATTTGAACAACCACATTTTACAATGTGGAGTCTATCTGGTTATACGTTGTTTGCTAAGGTCTGTCTGTTTCAGTAATTGGAGATATTACGATAAATTAGAGTAATCGAATATATTTTAGGACAAAAAGCATTGCTCCTAGTTCAGTGAATTGATGTTGTTGTTGCTGTTTTATTTACTTACAGCTTTGTCAGTTGGACCATCATCTCTGCTGTCCCATTACCAGTTGTTGTTGTTGCTTTATTATTATTATTATATTAAAATACAATCTTTAAAACGTCCCCAATATCAAATATTGCTAGTTGGTCTATGGGTGTATGTTTCCTTTCCAGTAAGCATTCTACATAAATCTATAGCGGGCCGTTCGGCCCGTTAGCTACCCTGACGGGCCGATAACGGCCCTCTATAGATTTATGTAGAATGCTAGCTGTGTTGAGGTCTAATAAGGCAAATAACCGAATCCCACTGTGAGAAAATACGCGTAGAAAAGATTCAGCTTAACCTGCGAATCACCACAGTCTGGCTCCTTGTGAATAGATAAGAGATCAAAGATTTCTATAATTATGCGGACTGAACACATAGTGACTCAAATACCCAGTAAGCATTCTTTATAAATCTCTAGCGGGCCGTTATTGGCCCGTCAGGGTAGCTGACGGGCCGATAACGGCCTGCTATAGATTTATAAAGAATGCTAGCTGTGTACACTTGAACTCTAGCACTTAGTATTCAACGTTTGTGTCCATTGCGGCATGTATTTCGAGCGTATCCATTCACATTAAAATCTACAAGGTCTAAATATTGTTTGGGCCAAGTACAAATGCATTGGCTAGACTGTTCATCTCAAGTCAATATAAATGTTCGCAGTGTGAACAGAGTATACCAGTTCGCACATTCCTGAAGACACGGTTACTTTTATTTGTTGTTTTGTGATAGTGTGACTAATAGTCTGTTTGTTCTTCTAGGAATGGCTTACGCCATGCTGGCTGAGATGCCTCCCGTGGTGGGCCTCTACATGTCATTCTTTCCAGTACTTATTTATATCCTCCTTGGAACCTCTCGACATATTTCAATGGGTAAGTAATGAATGATAGAATACATTATCTTATTAGTACTTTATCAAATCACTTTATACTAACCAATAGGGTAATTCTAACGGTACATCACATCATATGTTTGTACTGACAAATGATCCTCAACGTGCGCTCAGCGAAGATTCAGGTCAATCTGAGTATTCGCGCGTAAGTCTTGGCTTTCCACAAAAAAAAAAAAAAAAAAAAAAAAAAAAAAACACTTAAGGATAATCTGCCGGCTGCCCAAACATGGCGGCGAAATTTGCCACCTGTACACGTCATCATAAAATATCAACAAAAATCACAACTGAAATCCGCGTCTGGGCAGCCGGCAGATTATCCTTAAAGAAGCCGTAGATCCTTGACTACCCTAACAGCACCCATTGAAGCCTCTAATCAGATCGCACGGATCAAAAGTCCGAACGTTTATCTTTTCTCTTCGCGGCTAAATTCAGAACCGTCTACGTATACTTATTATTTGAAACAATTCAAAAATATAAGTGAACATATCCAGGAAATGAAAGCATCGATGCACGAACAAAGAAAAAAAAAACAGAAATAAACTGCTGGTGGCCTTAAGCCAATTTTCATCACGAAAACATGCCTATATAATTTTGACCCCCTTTAACCCCACTTTTGTATTGTAAAACTGGGTTTATAGGGGTATACATTATTTTTCTTATTTCTGTTCAAAACACAGATTGTGGGTACTCGTTAGAACCGCCTCGTCGAGGCGGTCCTAACGAGTACCAACAGTCTATGTTTGAGCAGAAATATGAAAAATATCAGAATTTTTTATATGAAAATTTTCATTTTTTTGGAATGACATTTTCTGTATATTTGAATAGGCATGTTTTCGTAATGGCTCGCGCGAAACCACATCCTTCCTTCAGCTCTAGATTACAAACATATGTTCCATCCGTATAGGGGTCCTCAGTGGACTCCTATAATCACAAACACTATGATTAAACAAAGCAAAGGACTCAATGGCGATCTGAAGCCAGAACACAAGAAAACCACAAACAGGACCACAGATATTGATAGTCAGGCACCAACTTTCTGAAACAGATTGAGGAGTGAGGACCGACTCACCGTCTGCAAACAAAGGGCGGCTTCGTTATCATTTTCAAATTTTAAAACTGTTTAATGAGTTTTGTACTTAATGTCTGTGTGTATTGATCGACCATATCTGCTGTTTCCTTATGTAGCAAAATATCGAAATAAACTGAAACGAAATTGGTATATCTCACTTCATCGGCTACACAGACATTCCACCAATTTTCATAGATGAACATGGCTTTTCGCATATAGGAAGTATGACTATAAATTCATTATTCCTGGGCTTTATTAAGATTTCTCAACAGATGATAAATATTTAATGTACAACATATGTGATTTAAGTCATCGCTCCAGACAAGAGGGGGTGTAAGGTAAATATTTTTCTTATTTCTCCACGAAACATATCTTGTAGGTACTCATAAGAAGCGCTTCGGCGGTGAAATAAGAAAAATATCAAAACATTGTGTTTCAAAAACTCGCCTAATCTGGAGCTACGATAAGTGTCCCTTGTACCCAGCTAACATTCTACTTAAATCTATATTGGACCGTTTTCCATCAAGAAAACATACCTATATAATTTTGACCCCCTTAAACCCTACTTTTATAGAGTAAAACTGGGGTTTACAGGTTATACATTATGTTTCTTATTCCTGCTCAAAAACATAGATTGTGGGTACGCGTTAGAACCGCCTCGGCGAGGCGGTTCTAACCAGTACCCACTATCTATGTTTTGAGCAGAAATATGAAAAGTATCAGAATTTTTATCTGAAAACTTTCAGTTTTGGGTTGTTCAATTTTCAATATATTTGAAAAGGCGTGTTTTCGTAATGGACCTGACAGGAATCTTGTTAAGTCTATAACGATTCGATATAGATTTAAGTAGAATGATAGCTGGGTACATATTGTCTTAGCTTTAATCTAGAAGTAATCACTGAATGATGTGACTCAGAAAAAAAAAGTTGCATATGTTCTCAACATATTATAGATTGTTTTGTAAACGCTATGGAAAACACTGAAATGATCAGCATTCTGTAATAAGATTATATTCGTATAACTAGGAACTGTGGCTGTGGTCAGTCTACTTACCGGATCAGTGGTTGCACGTTTCTATGACAACGTGAGTGGCCTGTCTAACTTGGGTAACAATGGCACATCTGGGAATATGACAGTTGATTATGAGGATATGGATTCTGCATCACCGTTACCAGACCACGAGAAAATTGCAATAGTTATGTCGCTAGCCCTCCTCGTCGGCGTTACACAAGTACGCTTTTGATTCTATAATAATAATAATAATGTCTTTATTTAAAGAGGATGACAAATTTAGTAACAATACTAATCTAACATATGGTCCTCATTGTAAAACAAACAAAACAAATAAAATATATACATTATGTACAGTTCAAAATTTAAAATCATGTACATTATATTAAAATGTCCAGGAGACCATAACAGTGTCTGAGAGAATAAAATATTATGAGGATCAGTCATAAAAATGCCATAGGACTGAGCAATTGAGATAAGACAATGTCTATAGGTAGAAAATTTCTGAAACGCTGAAAACAGCTTGATAAATAAAATTGAATATTTAAATCATTGTTTAGAATCTAATAATATTAAAAGGATTGTCAATATGGTAAAAACGTTAAATTAATGGGGTGTGCATATAATGTGGGCTGTGTAGATGAAACAGTGCTTCTAAAACTGCATTAACCTGCTTCATACAATGCGCCTCCGAGGGTGTGAGTCGGCAAGCTGTCTGATTGGGAAGGGTCCTACCAAGGTCGTTGCCGACACACGCCCTCGAAAAGATTTCGTCAAAGCTTATTTTATGACTAGCCGTAGATAAAGCATATGACAACCCCATTTATCATGCTTTTGAATTAAAATCAGTGGTTGATTTGTTTTAAGCCTTAAAGAGCCAAACAAAACTGCAGCAGACGACATTTTGATTTTTGTATTCTTAATTTTCATTTGTGTTTAGAGAAAATAAGATTTTCATGTGAATCGTCTGCTAGGCACTGAAAAATAATAATAATAATAATATTATTAGAATGTTGTCTGCTACAAGTTTTCTTGGCGCATTAAGGGTTAATTATTAAAATACTTTTTTTTCCTTTCTCAAACTCTTAGCTATTGTATTTGCAATAGATGAAGTCTATTACAGCTTATCTAATTTAACCCATTGTATACGGGAGACCCGTAAAAGGTTAATTGGCAAACAGTGCAGACCTGATCAGACGCCACAGAGCGCGGCGTCTTATCAGGGTATTCACTGTTTGCAAATAATTTAGCCAGTTTTGTCTAGAAATATCTAAATCTCATAGCCGGATATACCTAAAATTGAAATTGGACTCTTCCAATATATAGTGTGGGAAAGTCTATACAGTCTAACCTGCAACAGTAAACACTTTTTTCTGTAAGCAAACAGTAAGAACGTTTTTGGGCCATACCGCTGCGCTTGCAAACCTGGCTTTTGCTTTTATTGCCGTATAATTCAGACCGATATATGTATAGAAACAGGGTAGTTATAGATTAAACCATCACGAAAACAGACCTATATAATTTTGACCCACTTTTAAATAGTAAAACGGGGATTTACAGGGGTATACATTATTTTTTTTTATTTCTGCTCAAAACATAGATTGTGGGTTCTCGTTAGAACCGCCTCGGCGAGGCGGTTCTAACGAGTACCCACAATCTATCTTTTGAGCAAAAGTATCAGTATTTTTGTCTGAAAACTTTCAGTTTTTGGTGGAATACATTGCCGCTATTTCTTATGTGACGTAGCTGGCGTGGGGCATCGCATCACGTTACGTTTACATGCGCGACGTCATCTATATCTATTGTTTATTACATCCTGAAGAAGCCGTGATGGCGAAACGTTGATGTTAATACATGATAAAGATTATTTCGTGTTGGTGTTGATTTACTGTACCAAGTTTTTGGTGGTGAAATTTTCAATATTTTTTAATAGGCGTGTTTTCGTAATGTATTCGTATAAAAAGCAGTGTAATCAGGACCAGCACTGTTTGCCATTTAACACGCAAATGTAGATACATCAGTACGTAGTCAGATGGCTTGTTCACGGTATAGGACAAGTATGATTAGAAGTTATGATATCTGGATATTTATGATAAATGTGATAATCTGGTGTATCATGCGAGGATAACGTACGTAGCAATGTTCAGGACCTGTTTACGTGGTTCCTTGTCATGCCTGATAAGCAAGATTATCTGAATACAATATATAACGGTTGTCGAACACAACATGAACGAAAATCGGAGTTTCGGTTTCATTACGAGTCTTCGTATCGCAGCAATTTAGTTTACAAGGCTGCATACGCATCCTAGCACCGGTTTTAGCGAACTGGGGCCAGTTGTTCAAAGCGTTGTTAGCTTAACGAGCTCGTTAAGGGCCATTTCGTTAACTGTTTTAGTGGATTCAATATACAATTTTCTGAAAATTTTTGCTGAAAAAATGTGAGTAGCTTTTGCACTGCAAAAGCTACTCACATTTTATCAGCAAAAAGTTTCAGCATATTTGCGTATCACTCAATGTAAATTTTAACGAATCGTTAACTAACGATGTCGTTAGCTTTAAACAACTGGGCCCTGGATTTTCCAAGATGTCAGAATGGGCTCAGTAATCCCAAGGGAAACGATCATAAAAATGCAGTATGATGAAGAACGGGGGAGACATACACAGCACTTAATACCAAATTATAGTGCACTGCTCAGTTTGCATCGGTGGCTCAATCGGATGGTAATCAGGAGGTCGCGGTTCGATCCCCGCCAAGTCCAGCAATATTCCATAATAGAGATTGATCATGAAATACTTTCTACGGTCATTCATTCCCTTTCGCTGATCCAAAACGGGTATTTGTCAGTTTCTGGCGAAAATAAACGTGCCCAAGTACTGTTAAACCGCTTAGAGGACTAAGCCTGCTCAGGAAAGGTGTTGTCAGGTAAAATGACCCGCTCGATATGTCCTTAATTGTGTTGACTGGGCTGTTAAACACCAAACCAAACAACCATCACACTCACAATGTAGGCTCTGTTGCATTCAGTAGATAGTTCAGTTTTCATCGGTTTAAATGCCTATGACCAATCGCTGAAGAGGATACTTTTATGTAGCAACGGAAATCAACAAGATTGATTGTTCTTCTGCAAAGGTCAAGGATTCGAGTGCAAGTGAGTTTTCAAGTGAGTTTTCAGACGGTACAGGTAACTTGATGTTACGTATTACAAACTCAAAAATGGTTGATTCCTTTCAGTATAAGAACTGTCTTTTACCCATTGACACGAAATTTAATTGTGAATAAATTATATGTCGCTGTTATTTACCTCGATATTGTAGGACATTCATTGTAAAACATTAATATTTCGAAAGTCATAACTCAGTGGTGTATACTTTTCGTTTTGCTAGATTATCATGGGCACTTTACGGATGGGCTTCGTCACCACGTACATGTCAGATCCGTTAATCAGTGGATTCACAACTGCATCAGCTGTCCACGTCGGCACCAGCCAAGTAAAATATATATTTGGACTGAAGATTCCAAGATCAGACGGACTTTTCCAAGTTATAAAGGTATACCTTTCTCTTTTGTTTTTATTAACCCTTGTCCTGCTGAATATATTAAGATGCCATGCCCACTTCTAATTTTCAGCCAATCAGATTACTTGATCTAGATTGTTCATATAAATTCTAATACTCAGTGGCAAACAGTGCAGATCCAGATCAGTTGGCTTCTTCAGAAGCCAACTGATCTGGATCTACACTGTTTGCAAAGCAGGATATATCCGGGTTCAGCAGGGCAAGGGTTAATACAGTTCGTTCGCTATTACAAATAATACTGTAGAGCCGCTACATCTGAAAGAATGCCTTTGGGACATATGCGGACAGCTAAGGCCCAGAAAAACCTGTGCATTCGCGCAATCTGATCAGGACCTTCGCTGTCCGCCTACTAAAGCACCGGATATGATGTTTATACCTAGAAAAGGTTCTTACCAGGATGTGCGTCTTCGCAAGTTATCTGTATCCTTACTGATTTGACATGCCGCGAAGCTAGTTTTCTCATGGCTTGGCTCAGATATATACGGCCATTATCTAAAGCAAGGTACATGTATCAAAGGTTAATGGTAGTTCCAGTTGGTAGGGCCGTAAAAATATCGTCATTGTGTGATGCTTGCACTTTTACCAATACTTTGAAATACAAAAACAAAAGAAATTTGACGTTACTTAAATAATTATGCATTTGACACTTCTTATATGGAAGTCCACTGGACTCTCTGAAATACTTCGAGATATACGTATATCGACCGACATATCAGATTTGCAGAATTGGGGAAAATATAAATCGAACAACCACATTTCACGAATGAATATGTAATTTGAATTCTTAAGTTAGAGATATATTAATATTGTGGAAAAGATGAGAAATTGCTCGCATCTTTTCCATAATATTTTGTTACCTGTTGTTAGATTTCCATGTTTAAACAGGGACCATATTTTCACTTCGAAATAAGCGGTTACTCGAGATAAGCGATTTCGAGATAACGAGAGTCAACTGTATATGCAGACTTCCAAAGATGAGGTCAGTTATTGTGGATCATCGTATTCAGTATATTCGGTCTTTCTTCAGTATCGACACCTTCATTCGCTCATCTCCCTCTATTTCTCTCTTTCGTCTCCACTGCTAGCTCTTCTGCACCATTTCTCCACAAAATGGCCTACAAGCGTTGGCCTGTCGTTAAACAAGAACTCAACCAAAATCGTATTCAGTCTGTCAAGTTTATAATAGGTAAAAAGAGAACTTGGAATAAGCTATTTACGTATACTACTGGGTACTTAAGCTCCATAAAAGACCACTTAAAGCTCGTTTCATAAAGACCTCAGGTAGACCGAAACTCCTGTTTGTACTTTATATCAGAAGCGAGGGCAAGGTTTCGATTAAGTGAAACTATTACAGTTTAGTTTTCTGTTGACCATTTCAAGGCGGCTATTCTGTTGCAGGTCTTCTCTTTCGTTTGTCAGTTATTGTATTCGTTCTATTTGTTTTGTCAATATCTCTACTTTAATCAGTGTGTGATTTGACAGCGGTATTTTCTGAATTTTTTTATTTAAGCAAGCGCACGACAAAACCAACAAAATGGCATGTGCTCCACGCGAAGACTCAGATCAGCTGCCTGGGCATCCGCCCAGTCTGATTAGAGTCTTCCCTGTTTTTTGCTCATTGGGTAGCGAAGGGCCCAAGCTTTCTTTATGTGGACAGCGCAGACTGATCAGGCTAGGCATATGCCCATGCTGATCTGAGTCTACGCTGTACGCTCATGCCATTTTTTTTTTCGTGCGCTAGCTCATTTCTCCTTATTGTGTACGTTGTACCTAAACTAAATTATGATCATTAGAACACTTTTTCCCCAATTACCCTAAATATTTAGACCCTTTAATTCCTTATTGCATCAAAATGTCCTCTTTGACTGCACGGTGGTACATGTATGGATGAAATGTATTGACGGAATGACAACAGTGCATAGACACCAACCTGTCTGTTAGAATATTTAGGGTAACCATGGGCTGAACAAAATTAATTTTCAGTCCCTACAGTTTATTTATATTGTATCCAATCTCTAATAAACTGTACAACCCAAGGCTGGAACTAATTTCTTAATACCCTGACTATTCTAGTGGTCGTTTTAATGCATTTGAGACCGTCGTTTCTTGCATATCGCTTTGCTAAAATGTAGAATAGGATTGGAATATTGTAAATGATTATTCTATAATAAGAAAAATAACAAAATGGACGAGAACGTATGTGCGATAAGGACTTTTATATCACGTTGTGTGACATATATTTACTTTCAGACATACAAGTTCATCATCGAGAGAATCACCTACACCAACGTCGCCACTCTTGTTATGTCTCTCATCTGTATCTTGATTCTATACCTTGTGAAAGTCCAGATTAACCAAAGGTTTAAGGCTAAACTCAAGGTCCCTATACCTATAGAACTCATCGTGGTAAGATATGGTTAACAGTGAATGAGCCGCAACGTCTGAAAACGTACCTTCTAAAATGTGCGCCCAACGAAGACTCAAATCATCCTGCGCATCCGCTTAGTCTGATTAGAGACTTGCTTGTCCACATGAAGAGACTTTGCATCCTCAACTATACATAATGCGCCTGTAAAGATTAAGATCAGCCTGCGCAATCGCGCAGGCTGATCTTAATCTTCACAGGCGCACATGTCCAAAGGTACATTTCCTGACATTTCGGCTCGGATCGTTTTCTTAATAAAACTTTACCGGTGTCATAAAGAAACAAGCACAATTTATTTCTGTATGTAGGACACAATTGCAGATCTGGTATCTGTCTTGTACGAGTATCGCTTGCAAACTGACCTGTTCTACAGCAAACAGAGAGATACGAACGTTGAACAACCGTACTTGTTATAAATATGTTTCAAGGTGACTGGATATACCTCATAGTGATTACTGTCTCAAAAAACTGTTTGCCTCCCTTCCCTTCTCAAAGAGGGTTGTGTTAAAAAATTAAATTGTATCCTCTTTCCGTACGTGTTCAGAATAACTTCAGCAAACCCATTTATGCCTAGCGTCCCATAAATGGGACATCAGCAAACAGTGTAGACCCAGCTCTGACGTCAGGTTCTACACTGTTTGTATTAAGTACAGGAATTTCTATAAAAAATGGTTATAATAAAACTACCCAGAGATCCCTTCGACTGGAAATGGACCTGTCCAAAACGTTGAGGTAGGAGAGTCTACTTGGCGTAAATGAGTTAACTATCCTTCCTCTAGCTTATAAATTTGCTGAGTATTATTGCGTATATAGTGCCATGACTATTTGTAAGTAGTGTTTTAATCAATACTAGATACTGGCCGATATTATTTCATTCCATTCTTAAGGCGAACGAATACATCTGGAAATGTCTGTTATTTTCTACAAGGGAGGTAATTTTTGATACTTCCTGTTTGCTTTCCTACACACCAAGTTCATTCTGGAAATGGCTTTACTCCAAAAGAAAACAGTGCTCTCACGGCAAAGCTAAATCCTGAGAGCAAATTATTTTCTTTTAGAGTAGACTCCATTTCAGAAAGGATGCAAAGCAATATAACAGAGTTATCCATCCTGAAAGTGAATTATTTCCTCTAAAGACGTATATCGAAATAGTAAATAAGATGTGTAGGAAATGCCGCCATTTTAGAGCATAGAAAGAAGAGGCACATTTTCTTAATCGTTTATTTACTCCATATCTGTAATGCTTTCTTTCACAAACTGTGATATATTTACTGCAACAAATAAAAATATTGGGTGTCATTAGAGCTGGATAGTCTCAGATATACAATACATGCTTTGCACGTTTATTAATGCTTTAGATATTTTCGGTCATTTCAGGTAATTATAGCTACACTTGCATCCTATTTTGGTGAATTTCACGACAAATTTCATATGAAGATAGTCGGAGATGTTCCTGCAGGGTAAGTGAGGAGGGATCAGAAAAAATAACCCTTTCATTACGAAAACATGCCTATTAAAATATACTGAAAGTTTCACCACCAAAAAAAAAAATGAAAAATTTCAAATAAAAAATTCCGATATTTTTTTCATAATTCTGCTCAAAACATAGGTTGTGGGTACTCGTTAGAACTGCCTCGACGAGGCGGTTCTAACGAGTACCCACAATCTATGTTTTTGAGCAGAAATAAGACAATGAGGTATACCCCTGTAAACCCCAGTTTTACTATATAAAAGTGGGGTTTAAAAGCGTCAAAATTATATAGGCATGTTTTCGTGATGCATCCCAGCGTTTCTTTAGAACCTTCTGTCTTTGAGTTTGGACATATACATTTTTGCTTATTGGGATGTCATACAAAAATCCAATATCAAATGGCAAACAGTGTATATCCTGATGAGACGATTTGTTACGATTCTACATGGCTCTACATTGTTTGCAAATGTATATATTTTGGTCAGCAAGGTTGAAATAGTTAAAGCCGATAAGGTATGGGAATTCGCAACTAGTGACCATAGTTTTCCTTCTTGTAAACTACATTCAAAAATCTCTCTTTACTCGCTTTCTTTCAATATTCTGCGAACCACTGAAAAACAATATGGTGATACCCAGCAAAAGGCCACATTCAATGAACACAGCCTACCCAAGGCAGCGGACAAGGTTAAATTACATGAATTAACAACATAAAACAGAGCTTCATCGAACACAGAACAAGGAAACGAAAAAGAGGATGAACAAGCAAAGAAGACCTTCAACAGACACGCCGCCGTGGACCGGACAACAGTAAAACCGTTGGGGTTTGAAGCTGGTTTTATGGATGCTTAGTCCTCACCGTTATATTCTGAAGCAACTCCAACCATAAGAAGAGAAAGTTTGAAATAATAAACTGTCACACATGTAGAGTCAAAAGAAAGCCATTTTATTTGGTTGATTCAATTCTATCTACTTGCTTTGTCATCACAAAACATACCTTTATAATTTTGATTCGCTTAAACCCCACTCTTATATCGTAACACTGGGGTTTAAAGGGGTATATATTATTTGTATTATTTCTGCTCTTAAACATAGATTGTAGGTACGCGTTAGAACCGTCTCGCCGAGGCAGTTCTAACGAGTGCGCACAATCTATGTTTTGAGCAGAAATATGAATTTTTATCTGAAAACTTTCAGTTTTGGGTGGTGAAATTTTCAATATATTTGAATAGGCGTGTTTTCGTAATGCGTTTAGTGATTGTGACCTTTCCAGTGTAACTTCATTTGTTTTTCGGATAACAAAGAACTGTAAGATGCTATATATGTTTTGACATTTTAAAGAAATTGCCTCTGTCCACAAATTAAAGAATACTTTTGTACTGTTAACCTTACACATATTGATTAAAGTTAGGAAACAGCAGTAATGTTAATATATTCCTCTAAGGCTCTCTGCAACTGTTTTGGAGTTAAATTTGACAAAATAAACAGATATATGTAGGTTAAATTTCGATCACAGAATGCTAGCATAAACACTAAATTATGGGCAAAGTCTATGTCTTAAGCTAATATTGATAAGGAATATATATTTGAAACTTTATTCATACAGGCTACCAACACCAAGCGTGCCAACATTTCAAGGAGTAGATAGATACTTTGCAGATATTTTCATCATTGCTGTGGTATCATTTGCACAATCGGTATCGCTTGCAGCTCTTATGGCAAAGAAACATCGATATACTATCGATTCTAATCAGGTTGGTTTCATTTAATTTTCTGGGCCCAGTTGTTCAAAACTTAATAAAGTCCGTAGCTAATGTGATGTTAAACTTTCTATCTTGAAATATGGCAAATACATTGATATTTTTTGCTAAAGATGTATTGCAAAAGCTACCCACATTTTTTGCAGCAAAAACATCGATGTATTTGAAAGTACCTTGGCTACAACAGTTCATGATTTTGTCATAACGGGCTATTGGGCTCATACGTTAAAATAGAATGTAGTTGTGCAGAAAGCTGCCAGGAGGCATGAAGAATGTTGCATTTTTTTATCATTCCTAATAAACAGACTCAAATGGACAAAGTATTGTTCTGTTTGTTCTATATTTCCAATGGATTCCTACCTCGGAATATTTGTTTTGTCTATAAACTTTACAAATGGCACAGTGTACTTGTTTATCACAGAACAGAACACACATATTATCGTGTACCGTTCATGCCTTCCACTGATTTCTTCGTGCGTTCAGTTTTCTTTCTAGTTTGTTTGTTTGTTTGTTGTTTTTTGTTGTTGTTTGTTTGTTGTTTTTTTTTGGTATTTTTTTTTTTAGGCTAGAGTAAATAGCATCGTCACAATGCTTGAACTTAACATTTAATGTTTTGTCAATTTCATATTAAAATGTTCTCAATATGTGTTGCCTTGCTATGTCTTTATGTCGAAGGCAGCTTATTTCGTGTACATATTGATGTTAGTTAAGACTCTCATGATTTTTTGTTTGCAGATTTATCTTCATTAGTAATATGTGCAACCTTGCTGAGACTGCATGATATGTCCTGACGACAGCAGTAGGATGTCGCTTTGGGGATCAAAGCGACATCCTATACTACTGACAGCTTTATTCATGATTAAACCCTTTGTTGTTCTTATCGTTTTACGCAAATAAACACATCTAGGATATTATCGTATTTACCGTAAATATTCAAACAGACAGCAAATGCTATACAATGCAGCCCCCAAACAAGCTATGCAGTCTGTCTAAGGTCAGCACTCTTTGTCATTCGATCAGTTCTTATTAGACAAATAATTAGGAAGCTAACTGGATTTTTTTTAATTTAAGGACACATATGAGCCTCAACGTCAGCAAACCTACCTTCGGACATGTGAACACAGCGATGATTCAGATTGGCACTAGCATTCGCACAGTTTGATCACAATCTTTACCAGGTGCATTTTGGATAGCCAAGAAAGCAACGTTTTCACGCGGGAAACGAAAATTTTGATCAGACTGTGCGGCTACGAAGGCCTATTTGAGTCTTCGTTGGGTGCACATATTTGAAGGTACGTTTTCTAACTTAGCGGCTCATATATATTTACTATAGTAAAGAGTTATGGTAACTCAATTTTTAGGGTAGTTCCGGTAGTTACTGTTTAGCTTCAACATCTGCCCGGGTGCTGTACATGACTTACTATTTTAACGGTGCGCTTTTGCCATTCCAGGAACTAATAGCTACAGGAACTGCCAATATATTTGGGTCCTTTTTCTCCTGTTATCCTATCGCTGCTTCTGTTTCCAGAAGTTCTGTTCAAGACTCAGCGGGCGGTAAAACACAGGTAACAAGACATTTTGATGTTTTGTTTGTTTGTTTATTTGTTTGTTGTTTTTTTTTATCCTTTTTGAATTGATTTTACAATAACTTTAAATGTAGTTGCGGTCATGGTACCAAAGCCGTAATCCAAAATCATAAATCCATAAACGAATGACGAATCAGAATGTTCAGACCAACAGACATGGACCCCAGAACAAAAGGGTGTAATCAGGCGTCCGCGGATAGTAAGCATTACTTGGTAAGCAAGCTTCGCCCACCATGCCCATGGGCCTGAACGAAGGAAATATCGGTAGAAGCGTTTGTCCGGGATTTGGGAAGTCTACTTATGGCGCGTCACTGGCAAAAACATCAGAAACAATTCTGGAAACTGCCACATTGTAGGGATTGACTAATCCATGATGTCTCCCATAGAACTTCTTAAGTGTTGCTACCAGTTTGGTTTTTTGATACCCCTGGCTCAACAACTTTTGAGTGAGCACTTTCCCACGCTCCATGAAGTCCTGATAATTTGAACAGGTTCTGGCATAACGGATTAACTGTGAAACGTAAACGCCGTATGCTGGTGCAGAAGGGATATTACTGCTCAGGAAAGGAAAGTTAACGATGGGAAAATTGAAGTCATCCCGTTTGTCGTAAAGCCTAGTAGTAAGCTTTCCATTGTCGATGTAGAGATAACAATCCAAGTATGAAGTCTCCGTTGTTTCCTTTATTTCAAGTTCACGTGGGTAGATGAATTCTAAATACTCTGCAAATTTTGTGTTTTTCAGAGACAATACATCATCTATATATCTGTAGGTGAAATTGAATTGTTGTGCGGGGTGTTTCTTGCCTGCTTGGAGGAGACTTTGTACAAACTCCGCCTCATACGAGTATAAAAACAAGTCGGCAAGTAACGGTGCACAATTAGTACCCATCGGTATGCCGATTGTTTGTTGAAATATCCGACCACCGAACTCCACAAAAATATTGTCGATTAGATATTCCAGCATCTTAATGACATCTGCATCTGAGTATAAATACCAGTTCCCATAAAAAGAAACCTGTCCAGGATAAAAGTTATAATGAAAACAGATGCCGACATGAGGACAAACATTATTGCATAAAAAGCAGTGTCGCACGTTATTAACAGCCGTGCATTAACCGGCGAAAAGCAGTGAATTAACAAGGCAATTCACACGCTGTTAATGCACGGCTACGCAACATTCAATATGATCGTACCGGGGCCACAGATTTGCTGCCGTTACGACATATGTACTGACTGGCCCTAAAACGAGCATAGTCTGTGGAAATAGCGTTCGCGAGACATTTGTGAATAGGCGAAACAAAATAGTGCAAAAAATAACGCGGCATGTAGCAAATGTTTAAGTTTTTATGCAATAATAGCGATCGAACATGTTTTTTAATGTATTAACATTCGCCAGGTCCCTTGTGGGGTGTTGAGAACCGCGGCCTTCGGCCTTGGTTTTCAACACCTCCCACGGGACCTGGCGAATGTTAATGCATGAAAAACCATGTTTGATCCCTATAATGACAATGCACAGCGGTACATTTACTAGAACAGCTATGCAAACAAAGAACAACAATTGCAGAGAAATCGCATTGGAGAGGTCAGCAGAAGCAGTTACTCGGGGATGAGCTTATATTAGTTTTAGACTAAAGTGTAGACTAATAGTGATTTTTAAATTACAAATTACTTCAAGAAATACATTGATTATACATACATCACATGCACACAAAAGACAAGATCAGAACGGACGCATAAGCTTATTTAGTCCTTTTCCTAATACATATATCACTTGTATTGCATTATATAACGCATCAGTCTGTACAAATGTTCAAGTTGATCTAAGTCTTTGCTCACGGCATATGCTTTGAAATCACTTTTCTGGTGATGAAGCCAATATATCTATAACAAAGTCTCATCCTATTTCCTATTTCAGCTTGCCAGTGTTTTCTCGGCTGGGTTAGTGTTAATTGTCATTCTTTGGGTAGGACCCCTGTTTGAACCATTGCCAAACGTACGTACATTCTCTTCTTGTCGAACAATGTATAGTTACACTATTGTAAAAAGAAGATAATTAAAGCTCTTCTTGGTATAGTAAGTTCTATCTACACTTTAACATGAGTGATATAGGTAGATAGCTTCAAAGTGGTTTTGTAATAACATAATCACATTATTATGTATTTTAACCCATTTATGCCGAGAGGACTCTTCTATCACAACTCTGTGGATGAATTCATTTCCAGTAGAAGGGCTGTCTGGTAAGTTTTTAACATTGCCATCATTTGTAGAAATTCCTGTATGTAACGCGTTCTGCGGCGTCTGATCGAGGTCTACACTCTTTGCCAATGTCCCTTTTATGGGACGCTAGGTATTAATGGGTTAACTCTCTGGATTAAATCAGCAGATGACAAATGGATGATACTTGCTTATTCTCAAGAAATTAGGATTTACCATTTCATGCAAATCCTCTCCTGAGGAGACAATTCGCATAAAGCACCAAAGCCTATCTCTTGGAAAAAAACAAGAAAAATATTTCATAACATATGTCATCTGTTGATTTTTTTACTAGCATGCTAAGCGTTAATGTACATGTTTTGAATTGCAAAACATTCCTTAACTGTTTACTATCAATCGTACATGGATGCAGTTCCTTCTTTGATTTGTTTTGAATTTGAAACAGATTGATCTGGGAATTTGACAGTTATAAGTGTCATTGATTAAGGAAAGGCCACAATCATGGAACACAGTCCTCGGAAGACAAGGGTTTATAGATCTACAATGGAAACACAAAACAGGATTTAATTAAACTACAGAACGAACGCATGACGAGGAATTGCAACAAACACCTTGGACCGGTTACCGACGAACTTTTGGGAACATAAAAAATAACAAAGACAATATGCTAATAAACGAACAAACCAAGACAGCCTAATATGCGTTTACTTATGTCGATCCCTCGCTCTTATCCATTGAAGCAGCACCAAACAAACACAAAATGCAATTATATCAAAAGCACAAACGGAAAGAAAAATAGAAAACAAAGAGGGCAGCAACTGAAGGCAGTGACTACAACGCTAACTAAGGTACAAGAAAAATATGACATAAGCAATTACAACAGCTCCATTTAAAGGGACTGAATACACTTGTCAAATTTTCGGCCATTGTTTACAGAAGACACAACTTATTTGACATCCTGTTCCTTTTCGACTCACAAAGCTGCTTCTGAAAAAGGGATTTTCTCTTTCAAATGGAGCAAATACTTTCCTGTTAGTTTAAAACTAATTTCAGAATAGAAGAAACAAAAAAAATTGACAAACCTGTCCCCAATGAAAGTATGAAAGTGTATCCAATCCCTGTAAGGGGCCTCATATGAATCTGTGCTGTTCCCCTCCCCCCATCTCCGGCCCCACCCCCAAAAAATCTTTACTATCGCCTGTGGTGTCAATATAATTTTACAAATGACCCACAACTTGAGAAAACATGCCTTCTGACGTGCGACCAAGCATCTTAATTGTACGCATGACGAGCTTTTGAATCCTTGGCTATCCAAAATGCTTACATTGAAGAATCTGATCAGACTGCGAATGCGCAGCTGATCAGAATCTTCGCCGGGCGCACAAGACCGAAGGTACATATTCTGACGTTGTGGCTCTTTTGTGTTACAGTTTTGAGTTTCTTGCATTGCTATTCTGTGTAAATATTAATATCAATTTTCCAAAGACATTAAACCGTTTAGCAAAATATGAAATGCGATAATATTTATTCTCGAGGCTTTATTTGGTTGCACGACATTGTTTCTGTTTTCAGTGTGTGCTGTCATCTATTATCGTAGTGGCGTTAAGAAGTCTTTTGTTACAAGTATTAGAGTTACCAAAGGTTTGGAGAACATCAAAGTACGACTTTGTAAGTACTGATGTTCTTTTTATTTTTCTACAACAGCTACACGGGTAACTACTTAAATCTAATTTGGACCGTTATCGGCACGACAGGGATCCTGTCGGGCCAATCACGGTCCGATAAAGATTTTAGTATAATGCTAGCAGGGTACTTATGATTGGTATACGCAGTTTGTAGACCTGTATTTAGTAATTCTACCCAGGATTTGACAGGATTCCAGTCGTTATTGCGAATTACGGGATTCAATAAGCCTTGCGAATCGCTGTCACCCACTATTTTCAGCGGCGGGTATCATGAAAATATTGATGTTAAAGTATTTAAATACTAATCGTACTTGGGCAAATATAAACTGCTTCTTTGTTTGTTTGTTTTTTGTTATTGTTGTTTTGTTGTTGTTTTTTTTTGTTTGTTTTTTTTGTTTTTTGTTTTTTTTTTTTGTTTTTTTTGTTTTTTGTTTTTTTTTTTTTTTTGTTTTTGTTTTTTTTGTCTTATTTACGGGGCTAAAAATACATTCATGATATATGCTCTAGTAAATGCACCACTACGGAGATTTCTAAATGCTTAACTTTTTGACCCAGACCACATCACAGGCGTACCAATACATACTATGAAAAGTTTATAGCTAGCTCGCTGCCGAAAGCCTGCGCGAGCAAGCTCTATGGTACAGCAGTTGCCGTCAAACCAAACCGGAAATAAACATTTTGTTTGCAGTTTGTCGGGTTCTTAGTTAATGTGGCAGATCTATTTGTATTTGCCGGGACCAACTGGGAAAATCCGATAACAGATTCCGGTACCAAAATTTTAACGGTATAACTTGGGTCTTATATTTGATTTTTTTGACAATTTTTGGTTTTAATATTATCAAATAGTACTGTAACTGCAAAATGTGGGTTTTCAAAGCATAGTGCATTGCGAACTCGCCTATAGGCATTGCCTATGTTCATATTAAAAGAGCTAGTGAAAATCTATCTTGTTCAATGAAACATTTCGGTTAGTTCCTAGAGAAAAGTAGATCGCGATATTTTACAGTGTTCAGTTTGGCGTAAGCAGTGCAGTGTTGCAAACTTCATTACTGCTTATGAAGAGTCTCAATAAAACAGAGATTCCCATTTTCTAATCTGTAGTGTGTTCTATATTTCCAAAGGCGATCTTTTTGACGTTTATTTTACTACACTGCAGCTGGTGTTAGTGCAGTGTGGCGGCGGTAGAACGTCCCCCCCCCCCCCCCGTACTTCACCATAGTGCAGATTATATTTCATTTCCTTTGGGATCATTGGGCCCATTGTGGTATATTTGAGAATGGAGTTCTGCTCATGTATACGCTAGAGAGCGTAAGCAGTGTTGCAAACTTTATTACTGCTTATGAAGAGTCAGTAAAACCGAGACTCCCATTTTCTAATCCGTAGTGTGTTCTATATTTCCAAAGGCAATCTTTTTGAGGTTTATTTTACTACACTGCAGCTGGTGTTAGTGCCGTGTGGCGGCGGTAGAACGTCCCCCCGTACTTCACCATAGTGCAGATTATATTTCATTTCCTTTGGGATCATTGGGCCCACTGTGGTATATTTGAAAATGGAGTTCTGCTCATGTATACGCTAGAGGGCGTAAGCAGTGTTGCTAACTTCATTACTGCTTATGAAGAGTCTCAGTAAAACCGAGACTCCCATTTTCTAATCTGTAGTGTGTTCTGTATTTCCAAAAGCAATCTTTTTGACGTTTATTGACAGATATTTTTTTTTATACGTTAAACTACTTCCCATGCAAACCGATTAGAGATACACATCTTGGTCTTACTGAAGACACATGCACGGGACGATTTACATTACTTGACTTGTAAATGTCGTTTTTGCTGTTCGGTACGAACAACAGTACAACCGTTTCCTGGAGATAAGCAAAGAATTAGTCCATTCTTTTAACTGCATACCTAACATTTTTGCTCCTTCCTCATGTTTATTTCTGTTGAATTTCAATTGTAATGCAAAATGTGTTGATTTCCATTTAGTTGTGTATATGGAACTTTGACGCAAGAAAATAACAGAAAAAAAATGTACAGACACAATTGTTTTGCTACTATATCTTAGGCATATGTGCGGTCGCGTATGATTTTCTTCATCTATACATCTATAGCGTTTGTACGATAAGCGTGAAATGCTACATCACAAATCGATGCGGGCATATGCTGAAAATAGCCGATGACTCATCTTTGGACAAACATCTATTGTAAATTTGATTAACATTGCCAGTATTTTCTGTCGTACCAAAGAACTGTAGTCCCTTCAGGGTTTTGATTTGTTTACTTCAGAGGATCCAACACATGATACGTGAAGGTCTTATCAAGAAGTTTATGGTTATCTTAGCGTTTTTTTGCGATAACATCTTTGTAGGATTTAGTACTAAGTTAAACATTCCAGTTATGGGTAATCTGGTGTGAACTAAGTGTGCTCTGCTTATTGCTGAGGTATCTCTGTCTTATTACGAGAAAGACTATATGTTGGCTTTTCTGCAGAAACTAAGCTAATGGTCAGTGTTATTGACGTCAAATATAACATGTCACACACACGTCATACCTTCGTATAACAGTTTTCTAAATTTTATCTGTAGCACCCTCAATTACATTCTAAATACAAAATTGAACTTATTGTAGATGTTATGTGACCGACTGCATCTTAACTGGTAAACACTATCATATTCGGTGCATTTGCTCGATGATTCAGTCCTTAATATTTTAGAGCGATTGTGCCTGACCTAATATTTTGTGGTCGGGTCATGCATGATTCTAATTTATTTTGTTCTAACCAAGTTTGTAGTCTAGCCATTATTTGGTTTCATTAAAATGCTGAGAAGTTAGTTTATAATTTGTATGATTTTCTGTGTTGATCCGATGATTAGTTAAGAACGAAACAATTATTTATCGCTAAAATTCATCAGGATTTAGTGCGAGGATTGAGCGCACATAGAATAAAATTCTGAAAGGTTTAAACCGCCTTTGGAAACAAAAAAACGCATAAGAATGAAAATGGGAGTCTTTTAGTTTGCGAGGCTGTATACGCCCTTTAGTACCGACTTAAGCGATATTGATTTTCAAAGTAACCAGTATGGGCTCAACGAAAACTGATTAAAGCTTCCCAACAGTTTTCTGTTGACCGCCAGTAACTGACACCTGCCCTTCCGTATCATGGGAAGGGGGAGAACGACCGTAAAATTATTTTGTGATCAGTCTGCACGAAAGTTATGAGGCTGGGCTGGGATTCAAACTTGCGACCTCTGAATCTGCAGTCAGACGCGCTTTCAACTGTACTATTGAGCCCGACCTTGAGGAATTCCCATTGTGGTTTTATTACACTAGTAAGTATGGAAATACACAAGCATCTGAAACGCTTGAACCTTCAGTTGTAATAGTTAGCTCCTGCTGACATCCGACTCAAAATGACATGCCAGTGTAGATAAAACACATTTTTTATTTTTATTCATTGCCAAAACAACAAACGGTTCATACAGCTTGCGCACCAACGAAATATTGCAAAGGTGATGTTTTTTACTTACATAGTGAAGGGGTCAGGTAGAATAATTTATTTGATCTTTATTATTCGTAGCTTTGCTGGATTAGTTATTATTTACGCCCAGTGAGTTTGGCATATGACATATGAAATATATGAAATGGCAAATGGAGATTTCTTTTAATAATGTTTTTTGTAACATCAATGAATAATTGTTTGTCACGCAGCAATTTGTCACCAACCTGGGTCCAGTTGCTCAAAACTAACAATGTCGTTAGTTAACATATCGTAAAATCTTTGATCATCAAATATGGCATATATGCTAATATGTTTGCTGAAAAAATGTGAGTAGCTTTTGCATTTGCAAAAGCTACTCACATTTATTCAGCAAAAATACCTGTGAATTAGATATTGTACTTACTAGAACAGTTAATATTTTGACCACTAACGAGCTCGTTAAGCTAACGACGCTTTGAACAACTGGACCCTGATTTAATAAAAATATATTATGACCGAGACTTTTCATGCGACATTTACAAATCATCATCTGTATTGTTTTGTGTTTTCAGTGGATTTGGATCGTAACATGTATCTGTGCCACTGTATTACATGTGGATTATGGGCTGTTGATTGGGCTTGTCTTCTCATTCTTTACTGTCGTCTTAAGATCACAGAAGTAAGTTGATGGTTTCTTGCCTGGATATCTTCAATAGACTCTTCTGTCATGAATGTCTGAACATTCTGTTATCTCTGTTAATTGTTGCAATTTACCTTAATTGCTTTAGTTGCTTGCAAATTGGTGACGTCATTGCAAATTTTATAGACCCAGATGAGACGGATCTACACTATTTACCAGAGGCTCTTTATTGGTATAGCATGAATTGACTGCTTGTACTTCAGTGTGAATAGTGAGTGTTATCTGTGTTGAATAAAGTGTCTGATTGTGATGTTTTTGGACACTTATACAACACTACTCAAATTATTCAACTCAACTACTTACGTTGAAGTACAAAACTGTAAGACTGCATAGATTTAGATCACATAGCAACCCTACTGCATTGTCCTATATAAATTAATCAAAGTATATATGTCCCAGTAAAACAAACATAGACACATATTTGCAGTCTTATTCTAACAGGAATTCTGGATATTTATGTGATATCCAAGTGAAATTACTAAGGCAAAACTAAGGTTATCGTAGGATTTCTCAAATGTGACACAGTAATCTAAGACGGATGTGACATACAAAGCAAAAAAGGTAAGAGAAAAGCCCAGGGAGTGCTACAATCACAAACCGCAGCCCTTCCCAAACTCCAAGAGGAAGAGGAAACCGACAAATCTAAACAAGCACAAACCGAATAAACGTACGAAAAGCACTAAGATTAGCTCTCTCTTCTGCATTTCTTAACGCACTGCTTATCTTTAAAACAATAGGTTTTTTAGATATAATTCCATACAGACACTTTTGTATGTTTGTGTCTATACTTTACATTTTTGTGACAATATTGAGACATCTGTATTGAGGAAATGATGAGACTGACGTTTTCGTGAACCGTTTAAGGAGAAATGATACATTTTCTAGAATGGCAACACTCTCAAAGTTGTTTAGCTTCCCTTCCGAAAACCTACTCTAAGTTGAAAAAAATCCCCTTTAGAGCAAATTCTTACCTTTTGATGAGACCCTTTCTCAGATGGAGATTGCTATACAGGAAAGAAAACAGAAAGCCACAAAATTCATATCCCTCGTAAAACATGACAGAACATCCAGAAAGTACGTCCAGTCATCTTAATCCTTATAAGGATATCCTAGAAAAAATAGAGCTCATGGTATCAGGTTGCTGCGTGATCCAACCGTGAAAAATACGAATATACTAAAATGTTTTAAAAGAAACACTTTCTTCTTTATTTAATATATCGATATTTATTTCTACATACACTGCAGACCTTTATGACTGACCACGTTTCAAATGACGTCGGTAGATTACATTTTAGACTAAAAGGTTAATCGCTTAACTGTTCTATTCATTTTCATTTGACGAGATGTAGACTGCAACTCTATACTGGACATGCACATTTGAAAGCCTCTGAGCTTTTTTTACAAATTCAGTCATAAGCAAACAGTTACAATTAATTAAGTGATCTGTTTGATTATATTGACAGAGACACCATTACATTTGAACGATGCAAACATATATATTAAGATATTTTGGAAATGCCACAATCACTAAAAGCAGCCTTCCACGTGTACTTAAAGAAGGAGAGATGAGGAATAAAAGCCACATAAAACCCTAAACCCATGAGCAAAGAAGAACTGCAACAGAGGAAGCACTTTGGAATAATCAGTTTTAATCGAGCGAAACCTCACCCTTAATTCTGATACAGCTCCAAATTAAAACATATTTTCTGCCCGCCTAGGAATTTTCAACTGCATCAGTGAAACATCATAGTGAAACAATACATATAATCACAAACACTCTGATGAAACAAAGCAAAGAGGTCAATGGCGATCTGAAGACAAAACACAGGAACCACAAACCTTTTGAAACAAACTATGAAGAGAGCCATCATTTAGTCTGAGGACTGACTCACTGTCGTGCAATTGAAGAGGGAAGCAACGATATCAACCATACTTGGGTTAACACCTGTGAATATATTTTGCTGCAGAAGTTCCATTTCTAATCTGTCTTGTTGATAACTAGTATGTTGATAATGGAAAACGTTTATCTAATTTCTGTAGTATGCTTTTTGTGCGATATGCAATAACAGAGAAACAAGAGGGTCAAGATGGCCCTGTATCGCTCACCTGATTACCATACAGGTTTGAGTCAGTTGGCTTGTCGGTTCCAGAGGCAGTTCAATATAGATTTTCAAGATGGCGGCCATCTTGGATTTCTAATCAGAACGATTTTAGCTACTTTTCATCGACCTCACCTCGATACTTCTAATAAAGTTTCGAGTCAGTTGCCCTTTTGGTTCAGGAGAAAAAGTTTAAAATAGATTTTCAACATGACTGCTAGAGCGACCATCTTGGATTTCCGATAAAAATGATTTTAGCTAATTTTGGTCTACAAAAAGGGGTAAGAGAAAAGTCCAGGGAGTGCCACAATCACAAACCGCAGCCCTTCCCAGACACCAAGAGGAAGAGGAAACCGACAAATCCAAACAAGCACAAATCGAACAAACGTACGAAAAGCACTAAGATTGGCCCTCTCTTCCCCAAGCGAGGTAATCTCAATACTAAAAGGACTGAAAAACACAAGAACAAAATGACACAAGGTAAGACATAAAACAAATCGCATCGTAGAATAAACCACAAAGCAACAAAGAGTAAGACTAAAACCGGGATCACCGCCTTAGAACGGTCAGTAGAGTAAACCACCGCGGGGGGGGGGGGGGGGTGGTGGTGGGGGAGGGCAAGTCACCTCGATACTATCTGTCACGTTTCGAGGCAGTGGGCCTTTCTATTTAGAAGAAGAAGTTCAAAATAGATTTTCAAGATGGCAACTGTAGCAGCCAACTTGTATTTCCGATCGGAATGACTTCAGCTACTTCTGATCTACAAGTCACCCCTATGCTTTCTACCAAGTTTTGAGTCAATTGGCTTTCAATTCAGGAAATGAAGCGAAAATTAGATTTTCAAGATGGCGGGCACGGCGGCCACCTTGGATTAAGGATCGGAATAATTTCGAATATTCGAAAGAATTTTAGCAAATTTTAATCTACAAGACATCTCGATACTTCCTACCCGTTTCGAGTCAAATGGCCTCTCGGTTCAGGAGAAGAAGTGACAAAATAGATTGGATTTCCGATCGGAACGATTTTAGCTATTTTTTATCTACAGGCCACCCAGTTGCTTCCTACCAAGATTCGAGTCAACTGGCCTTTCAGTTCAGGAGAAGAAGCAAAAGATTGCCATGGCGGTCATCTTGGACATCCGATCAGAACGATTTTGGCTATTTTTTATCTATAAGTCACGCCGATGATTCCTACCAAGTTTCAAATCAACTGGTCTTTCAGTTCAGGAGAAGAAGCGAAAAATATATTTTCAAGATGGCTGTCATGGCGGCCATCTTGGATATCCGATTGGAACAATTTTAGCTATTTTTCATCTACCAGTCACCCCGATGCTTCCAACCAAGTTTCGAGTCAGTTGGGCATTCAGGAGAAAAAGTTAAAAATAGATTTTCAAGACGGCCGCTGTGGTGGCGATCTTGGATTTTCGATCGGAATGATTATAGCTATTTTGATCTATATGTCACCCCGATGCTTCCTACCAAGTTTCGAGTCAATTGGCCTTTTGGTTGAGGAGAAGAAGCGAAAAGTAGATTTTCAAGATGGCGGCAGTGGCGGCCATCTTGGATTTCTAATCGATACAGTTTTAGCTGTTTTTAATTTATATGTCACCCCGGTGCTTTCTGCCAAGTTTCGAGTCAAATGGCCCAGGGGTGTAGGAAGAGTAGGCTTTTAAAGCACGGCGCACAATAAACGACGCATATTGACTCACGACAATAGCTCATCTTGAGCACTTCGTGCTCAAGTGAGCTAACGATTCAGAAGTTCAGTAGTTTATTTAAATCGATAATGTTGAATAGTCGTAAATAAATACTGTAAACTGATTTTTATTTTTCGTTTCAGAACTGAAGCAAAGAAATTAGGCAGAATTGCAGACCAAAATATTTACAAGGATCCGAAAACGTATGTCAAGGTAGGTTTGACATAGGTGTCAGTGGTAGACTATGATCTGTGCGTGTGGCTATTCCTGGACATCGTCTATACTATGTTTGATAGGACCTCACTTGCCTATCTAAAGAGGCCTAACTGGCGAAACTAGCTGGCCTGGCCCAAATGACTCCTCAGCTGTGTCAGTTGTGAGTGTGTGTGTTCATTGCTCACAAGGGCCATTCATTTTAGAAGCTATCTAACAAAATCCATGGAGAGAGAGTAATTTTGCTGTCAGTTTTCCCGTATTTGTTCTGACCACTGAAACTCGTATAATATTAGGTCCATATTAAATGGTACTCATAGTTTAGAGTTGTTGTTGTTGTTTTTTCTTTTTTTTTTTTTTTTTTTTTTTTTTTTTTTTTTTTTTTTTGCAACACGACATAGAAAACCATTTATATGTTGTCTTGAATATATTTTAAAGGTGCTTTAATCAGTAACTTTGAAAAACGTGGAATTGATGGTCCATCCTAATTCAGTATCCAATTGTTTCGGCGAGAACGTTGTCGTGCTTTGTACAAAAACTGCTCGTCCTTCCTAATCTACAGTTTAATAATATTCTACTGTCAATTAAACTGCAGATAAGCTCAGTGATCCCAAAGGACCACTAAATATGACACCGTTAAAGTAAAGCATTTTACGGCCACAACATAGCAATTTATACCAGTTTAGTGATGATAAATGAATCCTGAAGTGATAAAACTCGATTTCAAGCTATTTTAGTTTGTTTTGCCAGTCATCTTCCTTATTAGAATTACTGCATCTCTAGCAGCTGCCACTGACCTATATAAGTTTTGACAGTTAAATGCTTCATTATTTCCTCATTACAAAAACACGCCTATTCAAATATATAGAAAATTTCACCTCCAAAAACTGAAAATTTTCAGATACAAAAACCTTAGATATTTTTCATTTTTCTACTCAAAATATAGATTGTAGGTACTCGTTAGAACCGCCTCGCCGAGGTGGTTCTAATGAGTACCCGCAATCTATTTATTTGAGCAAAAATAAGAAAAATAATGTATAACCCTGTAAACCCCAATTTTACGATATAAAAGTGGGGTTTAATGGGGTCAAAATTATATAGGCATGTTTTCGCGATGTTCAAACTGACTGATATCGGATCGAAACAAACATAAACATTCATAAACATAAATATCTATCAAACATTTTTTCTATAGCTGACGTTTGCCGTGCAAATTGTATGTGTAAACAGAGAAAGCCTATGTTAAGTATCCAAAATGGCAGATGTGTAGCTATGTTTGATGAATAGATACACGTTTAAATTATAATTGCAGACTGTGGAACAAAAAGGTATCAAGATAATTACCTACCAGTCTCCTCTCTACTTTGCTAATGGTGATATCTTTGTGAAAGAAGTTTACAGATTGTCAACGGTAAAACCGGAGCGGCTTCGGAAACAGATTCGTCGGGCATCGGAAATTAGCCGAAGAGCATCTATGGTCAGCAACAGCAGTATAGGTCTGACAAACGCAAACAGTCGTCGAGATTCATCAATCAGCACCAGTAGTAGTAGCAGCGACGTGGTAAAAACAAATTATTTGGCAATGGCTCAGTTTGTACCATGTAGCCCCAAGTCAAATGAAGAGCAGGCCATTAAAAATACATACACCTTTAAGGGAGAGAGTAGAAAATAAATCTGAAGTATTTTTCTTTCTTTATGAAAATAATCTTCTCTAAAAGGATACTGTATAGAGGTGATCCCTTTTTAGAATGACCTTGATGTGCAGGAAATTAAACAGGCATTTACAAACGCTGTCCCCTTGTGAAAAATATCAGAAATTCTACCAAGTGCAGTGCATCTAGTTTTCTTCGAACTTTCTTTTATGTTTATAGATAGTGACAGAAACAAAAATAAACGTCAAAAAGTTTGCCTTTGGAAACAAAGAAGACACTACGGTGTAGAGAATGGGAGTCTCGGTTTTATTGAGACTCCTCAAAAGCAGTAATGAATCCTACAAGACTACTTACGCCCTCTAGCGTATACATGAGCAGAACTCCATTTTCAAATAAACCACCATAGGCCCAATGATACCAAAGGAAATGAAATTTAATCTGCACTATAGTGATGTACCAGGAGACGTTTTACCGCCGCCACACAGCACTAACGCCAGCTGCAGTGTAGCAAAATAAAAGTCAAAACGATTGCTTTTGGAAACAAAGAACACACTACGGATTAGAAAATGGGAGTCTCGGTTTTATTGGGACTCTTCATAAGTATAATGAAGTCTGCAACACTGCTTACGCCTTCTAGCGTATACATGAGCAGAACTCCATTTTCAAATATACCACAATAGGCCCAATGATCCCAAATGAATTGAAATATAATCTGCACTATGGTCATGTACGGGGAGACGTTCTACTGCCGCCATATTGCACTAACACCAGCTGCAGTGTAGAAAAAAACTTTTTTTTCTGTCAGAATGAATGCTTTGGTGTTTAATATGTACTCGTGCATTCGTCTAAATGCTTAAAATGCATTTTCATTTGGATGAACTATTTGCAGTATGTTTAATACAACTATAATTGAACTATAAAAACGTAACCATTTGCCTTTTTGTTTTGTCTGCTTCTTAGAATTAAGTAATGTTCAAGTTACGAATTATACAGACATACTTGAAAAACATATAGAATATGGCTAATTACCGATTCTCATGATTTACCAAACAATAATACATTTTGCAAACTGTTATCAAAGTGATGTAAGAATAGAGTAAAAAAACATGGGAAATTTCATCTCGTAAAACTATTAACCTATTGATTTCCAGGAACTAAATGATTTTTATGTAGAGCTTTTGTAATGCTTAACCCAGCTAGCATTCTACGTAAATCTACATCGGGCCGTCATCGGCCCGTCAGCTACCCTGACGGGCCGATGACGGCCCGATATAGATTTACGTAGAATGCTGACTGGGAAGTCTGTTTCAGACTGTCAATGGACTTCCGTTTCTGGAGGGTTTGCCGCCTGGATTACCACCGTTTGTCTTTGAGAACCCTATCCACCACATCATACTTGATTTCTCTGGTATATCATTTACAGATACAGTTGGGTGTAAAGTTTTGAAACAAGTAAGATCCCAGTCAGCATTCTACGTAAATCTATATCGGGCCGTCATCGGCCCGTCAGGGTAGCTGACGGGCCGATAACGGCCCGATGTAGATTTACGTAGAATGCTAGCTGGGATAGTGTTTATTATTCTAGTAGATGTGAAGTGTTTTTGTTTGGTTTTGATTTTTATATTTTTGTGTGTTCCCAGAAAAGCATATCTAGGAAAGGAACTAAATAAGCTCTTATGCTTTCGTTCTAATCCTATTGTTGTACTTTTGTATGTGTTGTATATGTAAACATTTTGGAAAATTAATACGTTTAAATCAAAAGCATACCTGAGTACAAGCTATGTATCATATGTATTTCGCTTATATGAATATAGAAATGTAGGCACAACAAAACATCGGTAAAACACATTATAATACATCTGTATATTTAAACCCCGCAATAACTGTGTTTGTGAGGGATTTACTGTTTTCACGTTGACCGTCCGTCCGTACATCCGTCCGTCTATTCACTTGTCCGCCCATCTGTTACGTTCTTGCGAAGGTGTCTAATAAGCACTGCTTATTGACCTTTCATGTTTGTTACTGTCTAGATAAAAAGCTCCGAGCTTGTATATGAAAAATGTATGGAGTTCCTGGAGAGGTCCTCTTGAGTTCTGAAATCAATATCTGTCGATTTCTTTACTCTGTATGTTGTTTCCAGATTAAGTGTACAATAAAATACTCTTATCTTTTATTGAATGCAATCAATCAATCAATCAATCAGATTTTAACGTAGCCGGGCAACAGAGTCACATAGTGGCTACGCCGAATGCAATAAATAAACTGAATCCGAAAATATATTTGATGCTGTATGGGAATCAACATTTTGTGTTCCGTCCCATATAGTTTTCTTGTTTTTTTTTTTCTCAGAACATAAGACTATATTTCATATACATTGTCTCCTTCTAATAAAAAACCTCAAGTCTCATTTACTGCGAAAATATGATTTCGTTATCTTAATGTCAAGATTTATTTGTATTCAGCAGGTTCACCTTTTGATATCTGTCTAATCTGCTTTCACAAAGTTAGCTCCACCCCTTTTTAGTAGGTGGTTTAACTCAATCGAACCGAGTCTCCGATTTTCGTGATTTTGTGTGTTCTTTGTTTCCAAAGGCAATCCTTTTTGTGTTTTTTAAATAGTAAAAAAGATGTCCAGGAATAGCCTCAATCACAGATCATAGCCTACCAAAAGTTTACAAAATTGTATCTAAGGTTTAAAACAAAACTATAAAAATGCTTTATTTATTCAGAACTGATGCAGCTCCCTACTTAGTGCATTAAATAGTAAAACGCGGAATTGGAAGAATAGCTAAAAATTTATGAAGAATGTCACATGATGGCTTATTATCACTAACTATGATTCGATTGTTCTTATTCATTATGCATTATATGCATCGATAATTATGTTGCTCTGATCTGTTTCGGTTATCTTGTTTTTCTCTGTATATGATATATAAACATTGATCGTTCTTTGCCTATCATTTCCATTTATATTCAACGCATCTTTCTCTTTTCTTTACCTTTGTTCCATATTATCTGAGCCCGCGTTCAACAAAATCCTCAATATAACCTATGCAAACAGTGAAATTCTGCCTACGACAGCTTGGTTTTGGACTCCAGTATTGTCATTCTCGAAATACTGTGTGTGTGTGTGTGTGTGTGTGTGTGTGTGTGTGTGTGTGTGTGTGTGTGTGTGTGTGTGTGTCGCAATTCAATCTGCGCGAATGTGTAGCCTTGACTAGTTTTCGATACCATGTTTTAGAGTCTTGCTGAACGATGGCTAATATGCAAGATTCAGCTACTCGTAATTAGTACTTGTGTTTTCTCTTCTTTCCAGTTGATACAAGACTATGAAAATGTAAACATCCAGGTGTTTCTGGCAGATGTGTCGGGTATGTGTTACATTGTACCTCATAAACATATCTGAGCCAGCGCATAACAAACCCTACAAAATGGCACATGCGCCTAATGTAGACAGATTAGCCTGGGCACCCACCCAGTCTGATCAGAGTCTTCGCTGTGCGCTCAATAGGTAGGTAAGGACTGTAGCTTTTTTCATGCGGACAGCGAAGACTCTGAACAGGCTTGGCGGATCCAGCCTGATCTGAGTCTTCGCTGGGTGCACATGCCATTTTGTTGGTTTCGTCATGTGCTGGCTCATTTATGAACTTACTCAGACAATGGCACCATCACTGTGCACAGTGTCTCTCCCAAAGCACTGACAGAAAAGGAGATAAAGAACAAGTAATGACAAAATAAAATAGCGTAATTTCAATAGCCGACATACGGCCAAAGAAGAACTGTAACAGAAAGTTTTGTATAGAGAGTCATGCGAATACTCTGCTCACGCTGAACGGAGTCTTCTCTGTGCGCGCATGCAGTATTGTAGGAAATGTTGTCTGTGCCCCGGCTGTAGTGTTAATACATTAACTATTCCATTATAAGCACTTTTGGGAAACGTTGCTGGCTACAAAATTATTTTGTGTAGTTTCAATTACTTCTGATATATTGAAACGGTGTATTAGACATATTTTTTTCTGCTACAATAAATTTAATTTTTGTAATGTTTGCTATTTCTTAGCCTGTTCGTTGTGTAGCGGGAGAAATGGTTGCATGTTTTGCATCGTATCTACAGCACCATATATTATCATATCAAGTGTGCAGCGTAGGAATGAATTTAATGGCATATGTAATCAACGAAGGTCCAGATTAGCTTATGCAGAGCTGGGCTTTCGACAAACAATGAATGGTCTGATCGAACTGCTGGTGCGAAACAGAGAAGATTTTCAGGAATAGCCACATTCACAGAGCATAGCCTACCAGTGACAACAAGGCGAATGCTGATCTGGAAATTTAATGTGTGCTATTGTTGAAAGAGTTTTTCTATGTTGTGCATTAATTTAACAGACATATTTCGATACTCTGCAGAACCATGTCCCGCCGACATGATTCGGTGTTTTGGCTATCCAGACGTTTCTGCCGAATTAGTCGAACTCTATCATAAGTTTGTTGTTGTTCAAACAGAAAAGGCGTCAAACAAGTTTTTGTTTGTTTTCAAAACATTATATCTACTGCTTAATGGAGGAGCTTGGTGTGAGTACAACAACAGGGAACCCGGCATACAAACCCGCTATGTTGCCTAGGGAATAAAATCAGCAATTCGATAATTCGGTTATGGTGTCATTCGGAATTTCTCTCTCTGATCACGATCTGGATCTTCCTAAATTATACTGGATTCCTAAACTGCACGAAAATCCATATAAACAACGTTACATTGCGTGCTCGGCTAAGTGCTTAACTAAGCCCCTCTCACAGATTCTAACGAGAATCCTTGTAGCAGAGAAAACTGGCTTCAGAAGTACTGCAACACGGCATACGCAAGAAGTGGCGTCAATCAGATGTGGATCCTAAAACACTCCAAAGAGCTCCTACAAAATTTACAATCACGGATATTCTATTCTATAAACAGAATTAAACCTTCTGATTTTCTCAATTCTTTATACCACATTTCCTCATGACAAAGTAGTTGCGGTCATGGTACCTAAGCCATAATCCAAACTCATAAATCCGTAAACGAATGACGAATCAGAATGTTCAGACCAACAGACATGGACCAAGAATAAAGGGTGTAATCAGGCGTCCGCGGATAGTAAGCATTACTTGGTAAGTAAGCTTCGCCCACCATGCCCACAGGCCTGAACGAAGGAAATATCGGTTGAAGCGTATGTCCGGGATTTGGGAAGTCTACTTATGGCGCGTCACTGGCAAAAACATCAGAAACAATTCTGGAAACTGCCACATTGTGGGGATTGACCAGCTCATGATGTCTCCCATAGAACTTCTTAAGTGTTGCTACCAGTTTGGTTTTTTGATACCCCTGGCTCAACTTTGTAGTGAGCACTTTCCCACGCTCCATGAAGTCCTGATAATTTGAACAGGCTCTGGCATAACGGATTAACTGTGAAACGTAAACGCCGTATGCTGGTGCAGAAGGGATATTACTGCTCAGGAATGGAAAGTTAACAATGGGAAAATTGAAGTCATCCCGTTTGTCGTAAAGCCTAATAGTAAGCTTTCCATTGTCAATGTAGAGATAACAATCCAAGTATGAGGAGGAGGCTGCAGTCTCCGTTGTTTCCTTTATTTCAAGTTCACGTGGATAGATTAATTCCAAATACCCATTGGTATTCCGATTGTTTGCTGAAATATCCGTCCGCCGAACTCCACAAAAATATTGTCGATTATATATTCCAGCATCTTTATGACATCTGCATCTGAGTATTTTTGTGGCCCATCAGAGTGGTCCCGAACGAAGTATGTGTCTTTGTAGCCAATGACAACATACTGAAATCGACGGTTACCATGCTTCTGGAAGAAACATTGGTTGATAATTTCCTTTAATTTAGATTTCAGTTTATTATGAGGAATAGTAGTGTAAAGAGTAGAGAAATCGAAAGATTTTATACAGTTGACGGAATGAAGAGATTGTGCCTTTAGGTTTTCTATAAAACCTCTTTGGAGTTTTTCAGGATCCACATATGATTAACACCACTTCTGGCATATGCAGTGTCACTATACTGAGAAAGAGGCTTGGTTGAGCACTTAGCTGAACCCGCAATATATCTCTGCTTGTACGGATTCTTGTGAAGTTTAGAAATCCAGGACAGTTTGGGAAGGTCAATATCTTCCTTTGGGAGGTAAATTCAGAATGTCAGCATCACCGAATGGTGGTTTTGTAGAATTTCGTCCTTAGACATAGCAGTAAGATTATATGTAGGGTTTCCGGTCATGGTACTCATACCAAGCTCTTCCATTAAGCAGTTTATATCGTGTGTTTTGCAAACAAACACAATGTTGTTAGATGCCTTGTCGGCTGGAACAACGACAAACTTCTCATGGATTTCAGCTAACTCAGCAGCAATATCTGGATCATCAAACATCGAATCATGTCGACGAGACATGGTTCTGCTGAGTACTGAGATACGTCTGTTTACCAAGGACATTACCGATTTAACCCGTTCAGACAGAGTGTCAACCTCCACGTCTTTCTTGGCTCAGCATCGTGCATACTCTTCAACAGAATCCAAAATTAATTTGGAATTCTGTTTCCAAGTAAAAGACCTGGATTCCCTCTATTTAGGGCCTTTGGAAAGAATGTCCCTGAGTTTGCTAATCCTGACTATATTGAGGTCTCCTGTTATAATGTGACCGGCTGGATTATAGCAGAACTCCGATGCTTTACAGGAACACGCTAAGGGGTTTCGAGTAACGTTCTCAGTATTTAGACAAACTGAAATTCAAATGACCAGATATTATTTACCAGTGTTCCTTTCACAAGAATGGAAATCGTCGCTTCCTGTATATTGTCCTTGACTATACAGACACATACTTTGTTCAAGGCCACTCTGATGCATCACAAAATACTCTGATGCAGATGTTGTAAAGGTGTTGTTATAGCTAATCGACAACATCTTTGTGGAGTTTGGTAGCCGGATATTTCAGCAAATAATCGACATTCCTAGGGGAACTAGTTGTGCTCCATTGCTTGCCGACTTGTTTTTACACTCGTATGAGGCAGAATTTATACAGGGTCTCATAAAAGCAGGCAAATAACGTCTTGCCCAACAATTCAAGTTCACTTACAGATACATAGATGATGTATTGTCTCTGAATAATTCAAAGTTTTCAGAGTAACTTGAATTCATCTACCCTCTTGAACTTGAAATTATAGAAATATCTGAGACGATAACTTCTTCCTCATACTTGGATTTATACATCTATATCGACAATGGAACGTTCACTACCAGGCTTTACGACAAACGGGATGACTTCAGCTTCCCCACAGTTAATTTCCGTTTCTGAGCAGCAATATTCCTTCTGCACCAACATCGGTGGTCACATAAACGTTTCACCGATAATCCATTCTGCTTGAGCCTGCTCTGAGTTTCAGGAATATATCATATGAGGAAGACTTCTCACTGCGAGACTACTGACTCAGGGATACCAAAGACTTAAACTGTTGGCAACCCTTAAAACGTTCTATTGGAGCATCATGACCTTGTCAATCCCTACAATGTGGCTGTTTCCAGACTTATATCTGATGTTTTTGCCACAGCCAAGCCATAAATAGACTTTCTAAACCCAGGACGTTAATGCCCGTATTTTCCTTAATCATTGTCCAGGCTGATAGGCATGGTGGGTAAAGAGTGCTTACAAAGTAATGCTTACTTTCCATGGACGTTTCATTGCATCCCATTTATGCTGGGTCCATGTCTGTCTGTCTGAACGTTCCTAAATAGAAAGGAAGGCAACGATCAGGAATCGATACAGTTACCTAACACCTTCCGTTCCAAGACACCAAAGCAAAAGAAGAACGCACTTAAAGTAACGGCACTACAATCAAAACACTACAAGCAGAAAGCCAAAAGGACAGTTTCTTCCCAAACAAATGGCCAAACGGTTATCCAAAATAAACATTTCACCAAGACATGCTTGCAAAGACATACAATGACAGATATAGTAAACCATAGCAGAAGCACCGCCTTGGAACGGTCAGTAAAAATATTACTAGGGGGAGGGGCTTAAACCAATTTTAGGCGTGGCCACAACTCTCGCCCTTCGTTCTGCCGTGGTATACACAAGACATTTGTTCAGTCCACCTGAAGGGTTCCTAACTCATCAGTGCATTATCTCCGAGAACATAAAATCAGTCGAAGACAGAGATGAAACAACGATGAGGATTTGATTGCAAAAAATAACTGAAATGCTGAAGCAAACGAAAACAAAACGTAGGACTCCGGTGGGCCTGACCAGCCAGAGCATCAGGCACCAACCGACACTTAAAAGTCTTTAGGCCGGAGCCGTCATAGAGTCTGAGGGCCGATCCACCGGCGTGCAATCAAAGAGGGAAGCAAAGTTATTAACCATGATTGGGCTAATTACCATGCATGCAGTCTGTCACATTTATTTTGTACCCAATCTTTATATATCGAAGAATGATTTTACGAAATTGAGTTCTAAAATCGTTGCAAGCATATATTTTTCTGAATTTATATTATATACTAAGTCACCATAAACTTCAGGTTCCGATAGACCTTGCTGCAGAAGCGATTTGAGTCCAACACTGAATTTAGAAACTAAATCGAAATAACGTCTATAAAATTAGGAAAGGCTTTGCGGAGTTTATGGTACCGATAACCCTGATTTAGAAGTTTAGCAATTAACAATGTATTTCGAGTGTTGAAGTCAGAAACATGACTAGACACTCTGGCGAACCGAATAAGTTGCGAGTTATAAACGCCGTAGGATGCTCGACGAGGAACAGCCCCATCCAAGTAAGGAAAATTTACAATCTCAAAATCAAAATCATTTGCGTTTATCATAAATTTTTCGTGAAATAAACCCATCTAAAATAGAAAAATGCAAATAAAAAAACTGGGCTTCAGTTTCAGGAGAATTTGCTCTATTAATTGAAGCTCGGAAGGATAAATTTAACTAATCAAACCATCGAAGTACTTATTATTAATATTTAATAAATCGTCCAAATATCTAGTGAAAGCTTCAGTAACTTCAGGTTGCTTTCCTTCAGAAAGAGACATTATTTTGTCTAAGTTTGTCTTTGTGTCTATCGACTTATGATTTTTTGAAATACAATTTTCGTATGTGGAGCTCAGACTCCTGTGTATTATGTTCCAGATGAGGTATGGGATGTGTTTCTTGCCACCGAAGTGATACCTAAATATCAAAATAACGTTTTCCTAACTGTTGAGGATGCTGTTGTTGCTGCTAATGTACTACCAAATGAATCAGATACTCCGACACCGGATAAGGTTGGTACCTAAAAAGATTGTTTTAAACCATTGTAGACTGGATGAACTCACCAACACTGTATATTGGAAGAGTCCAATTTCAATTTTAGGTACGTCCGGCTATGAGATTTAGCTATTCGTTGAGAAAAATGGTTGAACTATTTGCAAACAGTGGAGACTCTGATCAGACGCCGCGTTTGCAAATTACCCTTTTAGGGGTCTCCAGACTACAATGGGTTAATTACGTATTGTTACAGAAAACAGATAGGTTAAATAATGATGTAAAAATCTTTAGACATACAATTCATATGAAGTCTGTCAAACTGCTTTAATAACTATAATCATTTTTCTCACTAAAGGTGACACTACATAGACATTTTAACTCGTTGTCTCACCGCCTTTAGCAGAGTGACTTAGGCGTGCAAGTTTCCGTTCGTCCGTTCGTCCATCCGTCAACATTTACCCTGGGTGTCTTGTGAGCGCAACTCCTCTTACAGTTTTTTACCGATCGTTTGGAAACTTTGGATGTGTTTTTTCATGGTATGAGGATGTGCTTGTGGTTTGGATATAATTGTTAGATTAGTTTTGTCACTTTTTCCACATTGTAAACTTAGTCATTTTTCGTACCTCTTGTGAGCTCAACTCCTCTTACAGTTTTGTACCAATCGTTTTGAAACATTGCATGTGCTTTTTCCATGGTATGAGGATGTGCATATGATTTTGATATAACTGTTAGATTATTTTTGTCACTTGTTCCATATTGTGAACTTAGTCATTTTTCACCCTCAATATATAGACACTGGGTACCTCTTGTGAGCGCAAAAAAAGGTAAGAGAAAAGTCCAGGGGGTGCCACAATCACAAACCGCAGCCCTTCCCAGACCCCAAGAGGAAGAGGAAACCGACAAATCCAAACAAGCACAAATCGAACAAACGTACGAAAAGCACTAAGATTAGCTCTCTCTTCCCCAAGCGAGGTAATCGCAATACTAAAAGGACTAAAAAACACAAGAACAAAATGACACATGGAAAGACATACAGCAAATCGCCTCGTGGAATAAACCATAGAGCAACAAAGAGTAAGACCAACACCGGGACCACCGCCTTAGAACGGTCAGTAGAGTAAACCACCGGGGGGTTTAAAGCACTTTTACAGCTAGCTAAACTCCTCTTACAGTTTTGTACCGATAGTTTTGAAACTTTGCATGTGTTTTCTTCGTGGTATGAGGATGTGCATGTGGTTTGGATGTAATTGTTAGATCATTTTTTCCTTTTTTTTTTTTTTTTTTTTTTTTACTTTTTCCACATTGTGAACTTGTTTATTTTTCACCCTATATATATACACACAGTTGGTACGTCGTGAGCGCAACTCCTCATACAATTTTATACCAATCTTTTTTGAACTTTTGCATATGTTTTTCCTTCGTCTGAAGACGTGCATGTGTTTTTGATATAATCCTTGCGTTAAGTTTTGTCACTTTTTTTTCTACTTTGTGAACTTTGTTATTTTCTGACCTCAGATGTATAGACAGTGGGTCCCTTGTGATTGCAACGCCTCATACAATTTTATACCAGTTTTTTTTAAACTTTGCACATGTTTCTCCAGGGTTTGCAGAAGTGCATGTGGTCTGGATATAATTTTTAAATTTATTTTTGTCACTTTTCCACTTTATCTTTGTCATTTTCTTACCTCAGATTTTATTAAAGTTTATCGACTGTGCACTTTTGAGTGCAAGTTCTCATGCAACATATGGGAATATGCAAATGCTTTCGAAGAAATTCCTATATAAATTTCTTCTACCTTAAATTAACCTTTTTTTTGGCGGGGTGGGGTGGGGGGGCGGGGACAGGTGCGACATCAACTTCACCGAATTTCGATCTGTTATATATATATATATATATATATATATATATATATATATATATATATATATATATATATATATATATATATATATATATATATTTCAGCGCTGGTTTCTTTGAAGATTCTCTCTATGAACGATTCTTGTACATGTTATATTCCAACTTCCATAGTCTTTAAAATATCAAATATTGTACTCATGTTAGTAGATCATATTCATATAGCTAGAAATATACATTGTGAACATGAAAATTATTAATGTGTGATTGCTTGAATCCTCTAATAGTCCAAATTGATTACAACGATTAACGAAGAGGATCCGTTGTTGAGTTGTTAATTCAGTAAAGCGGTAATTTTTACTTTCACCCATTTTAAACCTTGCATGAAATGTAGAGACGTTCCTTTATGTGCTTCTGTATGTGTGAAGGGTACCTTGTCAGTTATGTCACCCGATGAAAACTAATACGAAAACAAGAGATTTCGCGGCAAATGCGAACGAAAAATGTTGCCTCTGAAAGATAAGAAAATAAGTGTTAAAGGTTATACGTTCAAAACTTATTTCACAAGAGTGCACTGAATGATAAAACGCCATGAAGCCAGTGCTTTGTAGATAATGTTGTTTGCGTATGATATTTTATATGATGTGCGGTATGTCGGCTCTGTTAAGCCGTATATTCAGGATTGTACGATAAAAACTTAACTTAAAAACATTTCACTTGCAAAGAGTGATAAAATAGGATCTATATCTTATATATATTACTTTTTTCCACTTATAAACCCGACTGTGTCCTCAGATTTGTTTATTCATTCTCCGTTATGTATATAGTACGGATATATGGTGACAGGATGCTTGTAGTTTTAATATTAGCCTTCTATATGTAGGTCATCTGCTTATCAGCATACCGTTGAAGATGATGTGGTAGCAACGCTATAATTCCCGTTTGTATCTAGTGTACTTCCAATTAGTAGAATAGTGTTATTACCGATATATATAAAGCATGCATCGCGAAATAAGCCTCTATAAATTTTAACCCCCTTAAACCCCATTTCTATATAGTAAAACTGGGGTTTACAGGGGTATATATTATTTTTCTTATTTCTGCACAAAAATATAGATTGTTGTACTCGTTAGGGGCGGTTCTAACGAGTACCTATAATCTATGTTTTGAGCAGATATATGAAAAAAAATCCAATTTTTATCTGAAATTTTTCATGTTTTGGTGGTAAAATTTTCAGTATATTTCAGTATATTTGAATAGGCATGTTTTCGTAATGTGGCCACCTTATGCAGAGACAGAATGAATCGTATTCGTACTTAATTACGACAATCAACATATTTTGCAACACTTTTAACCTTCTGCAGTGTATGAGCTTTTGGACGAACTGTTTTGCGTAATAACGTTATTCTCGACTTCGAAATGCAACATTTGTTTGGGATTAAAGGATCAAACTGTGGTCAGAAGATGGGTACTCGAATGTAGTCACCACCAAAACCGAACTTCACAAAATTATTTTCCACTCGCAGACAGTTAATCTACTTCTGAAGTTAAGTTGTCTGTTCTAAAAGCTAACATACAATACCTGGCATTGCAAAATCTGGCAAGAAGGTTAGTTTTTTGCAGAAGTTTATGTTGGATGAAAATACATTTTGCCTATCACTTCCATCACATTCAAAGTTAAAAAGTTTCAAATGTTTTCTGTTCAAACCATGTTTTCTATAGCCAGGGAACTCAGAACATGCAGTAAGCGTTTGTACAATATCCAATTTGAATAGAATTCTCATAATTATCTCGAGATGTTGCTTTTAATACTACACTGTTAATGTTTTTAAATTACTCTCTCCCAACTTTGCCAAAACATTCAGTTTAAACTTGTTCCTCAAAAAAAGAATGATTTTTATACTGCACGTGAGTAAAAGAAACATCAAAATGGCATGCAAATTCCGGATTGCCCTCTACAGTACTTAGTAGTTTTCAAACGTTCGTTTTATGATTTTGTTTATTTTATTTATTTTGAAATTTTTAACAAAGCTGGTGTCACTGCGGTCATTTCATGACAGTATTTTATGAGCATTACGACCTGTTTTGGTTTTCAAACATTAAATCCAATTTATGTCCAATGTTATGTATTTATTTATTTGTTTATTTTGTACTTTGTGCTGAAAGTTATCTCAAAGTTGCGAAACAGAGCGAATAGAATAAATACGAAATTTGATGCAAAAATTAATTGCATTGCTTATCTGTTTCAGAACACTTACATGTAGCTCGATATTGGATATCAGTTGAGGCTTTACCGAGGAACCACTGCGAAAGTTTCCATGGCCATGGAGCGTACACATTTTAGAGAGAAACATTTCAGAGGGCTGAACCTAACTTCAAGCCAAACATGCTATCCTCAAAAGTATAATAAAGTGTGTTTCAGTATTTTACAAGAAGGGGTGTATTTAGTAAAACTGAATTGGCTCATTAAGAAAAACATATCTCAAAACGTTAAATACCTACGACTGACACATGCTCTTAACTGTAATCATTCCCCTGCCGACTGCACAACTGTAATAACTTGATCAGTGAATTCAAAATAAAATAGTTTTCAATAGACGAACTACAAATATATGTACTTCCAATACAAATGATTCATAATGAAAGTCATGGCAGAGTTGCTCCGACGTCGCACTATCTTTGTATAGAATATGACATTAATTAGCTATGGCCTGTTGGCATTAGCTATGATGACCATCTTGTCAGCCGAGGTTACAAAAGACTTGTGGCTAAATGCTATTCGTTGGCCTATATGTGACTGTATCTTTAGCAAGTTAATGGTACACAACCTACGATGACATGTATGAGCCCCACCAAGCGAAAATGTGCCTTCGGGTCATGAGCAGACAGAGAAGGCCTTGATTCGACTGATACGCAGTCTGATCAGGACATTCACTGTCCGCTAACAGAATCATTCCATACTAAATGTATGAATGGAGAGCAAAAACCCGGATGATATTTTACACGTGCACAGGATGAGCTGAATCAGCGCATTTACACATGCCCGAAGGAACTTTTTCGCTTGACACGGCCCATATATAATGGTCGGCAGACGCCAAATGCATAGCAACAGATAAGGCACTTTTTTCATCCAAAACGTGCTGATATCTTTCTTATTACTCCACTAAAACATATGTTGTGGTACTCATTAGAAGCGCCTCAGCGAGGCGCTTCTAATGAGTACCCACAACATATGTTTTCATCGAGAAATAAGAAAAATATTATGTGGATAACCCCTCTTATCTGTAGCTATGCAAATGACTATAGAGCGACCTGGTATAATATCGTTGCTGCGCTGTGATCAAGAATGATCACAGACAACGGAACTATAAGCATGCCACTGTAAATAGTATGTATATAGCTTTGCTGGGACTTAAATACTTACAAATTAGCCATAATCCAAAGATATCAACTAGACAATGGCTGATCGTTCCGAACTCCTACTCAGCAGTACACACGTTTAATCTTCTTTAAGCTTAGTACCCTGGGTAAAATTTTCAGCAGACAACATATTGAAATACATTTTCTTATTTTTTCCCAGAAAAAAGTCTTGACATTTCATGCAAATTGTCTCCATTTAAAAAAAAAAAATAGTCGTCAGATTACTTTGCACAGAGAATGTTGAAGATTAGCCCAGCGGGCACACAACGTTGAAACAATTTCGATTCAACTTGATTCAGGTCTTGAAGTTGAATCAACGTTGAATCGATGTTGTTTTAACCTTCTGTGCCCGCTTGGACGTGCTCTGCACTAAACTTCGAAAGTAACAGCCATTGTCTTACTGAACTCTAAATACAATGGATTGACACATAAACGTCTTCGAAAAAAAAAATGACCACATATGCGACCAGCGTAGGCCCATATCAGCCTGCTCATCCGCGCAATCTGATTATGGTCAACATTGTTGGCTACTTGGAAAATCTACATGGTTTTAGATACAGTCCAGGTTGACTACAGAGAATATAAGCATACAGTTTCGTCTGAGCATACACAGTTCGCATGTACCCTGAAGAAAGGTCATCTTGTGACGTGAAAATAAACCATTTTCAGACTGAATAAACCCCCTTTACTCTTTATCATTACGAAAACACGACTATTCAAATATATAGAAAATTTCACCTCCAAAATCCTGAAAATTTTCAGATAAAAAACTCTTATATTTTTCATATTTCTGCTCAAAACATAGATTGTGGGTACTCGTTAGAACCGCCTCGCTGAGGCGGTTCTAACGAGTACCCATAATCTATATTTTGAGCAGAAATAAGAAAAATAATGTATACCCCTGTAAACCCACTTTTACTATATAAAAGTGGGGTTTAAGGGGGTCAAAATTACATAGGCATGTTTTCGTGATGTATTGGAAAAGCGGAAGAGTTGAATTTCAGTTTTAGGTATTTCAGGGCATGTGATTTAGATATTCCTAGAGAAAAATGCTTAACTATTTGCATTCATAGGAAACCTTGATCAGATGCCGCATTTTGGGCCCAGTTGTTCAAAACTAACGATGTCGTTAGTTAACGATTCGTTAAAATTTACATCGAGTGATACGCAAATATTCTGAAATTTTTTGCTGAAAAAAATGTGAGTAGCTTTTGCAGTGCAAAAGCTACTCACATTTTTTCAGCAAAAAATTTCAGAATATTGTGTATTGGATCAGCTAAAACTGTTAACGAAATGACCCTTAACGACATCGTTAAGCTAACGACGCTTTGAACAACTGGGCCCTGTTTGCCAAAAACTCCTTTGTGGTCTCCGGACTCAAACTGGTAAATAAGCTTCATTAGTTGCAGCTGTTCGAATTATGACCTGGGAATGAGAAAATACAGAACTGTATATACTGTAAACTGTAAAATACTAATATACCATACAAATAAATTCTGGAAGAAAATGCAGACTTGTATCTATTTGTAAACAGAATAATTCCTGTACACGTAAGTAGTGAAATGCAGAAACCACTATCTAATTGATAGAAAACTCTTTCAACCCTGCAGACCAAAACTGATACATGTGCAAACAGTGTAGATCCTGATGAGACGGTTCATCATCATGAGCCGTCTCATCAGGATCTACACTGTCATCCTGTTTTTAAATTTTTACTAAAATCCTGATTTGCGACAGTGGACATGTCCAAAGATGAAAGTGTCCATTTCAGAAACTCAGGGGTGAAAGGATTAACTGGTGCTGTATGATGGCAATGCATGCAGCTACTGTCCTGAACTGTTATGAAGTATAAACAGCTAAGACTCTTGCTTAGCTGCCAAAACTAGTAGTCCTTGTCCCGAGGTTATGAGCATGAAATTTGTCCTGCTAGCAAATCTCAAATAGCTAACAATTGCAAGTTCCTTCATGCTAAACATAGCAGAGTATGAAAATTTCTCTGCTGATAAATATGGAAATGCCAACTATTGTTGGCATTTTCATATTTATTAGCAGAGAAATGTATATGCTCAGCCTGATCATGAAAATTTCTCTGCTAATATATTTGTAAATGTCAACAATATATAGCTGGCATTTTCATATTTATTAGCAGAGAAATTTTCATGCTCAGCTGAGTTGAGCAATAAAAAAAGTTTAACCTTGGGTTCTGACGTGGTCAAGTCATTTACCAAGACGCTTCTACATGAGGAAAGGGCCTTGTCGTATATGCGGACAACAAAGGCCCACACCAGAAATGCTCAGTTCAGGGCCCCAAGTTACCTACTTTAAAGCGACTGGATACACTTGGCAGACTTTCCGCCATTTTTACAAGGGAGACAACTTTGTGACTTCTTGTATGCCTTCCAGTCTATTTCATTTGCTTTAATACGTATTGTTGTTGTTCTTAACCCTTGTCATGCTAAATAAATTAAAATGTCACACCCACTTCTGATTTTCAGCCAATCAGATTACTTGATCCAAATTGTTGATACAAATTCAAATACTGAATGGCAAACAGTGCAGATCCAGAGCAGTTGGCTTCTCCAACTGATCTGGATATACACTGTTTGCTAAGACAGGGCATGTCGTGTTCAGCAAGAGAAAGGTTAATTATTTAGCTGGCAAGCTGACACCTGTGGTGATTATCTACATAGCTTAACTGCTCAACAGGCAAAATGATCAGATAAAAAAAAAAGATATTTTCTTATTTTTTTCACAGAAATTAAGGCTTGACACTTCACTCAGATAGTCTCTCTTTTCAGTAGATACACTGAACTGATGGGTTCCTTTTTCATCTGTGCCAGAGTTAAAATGTTTAATGGGTTCCATTCTTTGCTCTGTTATTTTCATTAGCATCTGTATCCTGCAATAATCTGAAGGTTTGTTTCGAGTTTGTTCGAGTTGGGGTTAAACGTCAGTCAACAGTAAGTCATAGCATGTCAGTTTCTGGATTTATTGTGCCGTCACAGTAGTATCATGCCAGACAGATCGACACGATACAACCGCCACATTAGACTGACACTGGTACGACCAGTCCTTACTTTTCTTCCTACTACTGAGAGCTAAGTGAAAATGCAGCCAATACAAATCTATGGGTCTTATATATAACCCTGCCGTGCATTGATTGATTGTTGGGATTTAATGAAATGCCAACCCTTGTGGGTCATTTTGTGTTGGCTCCCAGAGAAAGGGAGAAAAGAGACAGCAGTAGGAGATGAAAGAGAGGGATAGGTAAGAAAGAGGGAAATGAAAGAAAGTGAAGGAACAGAAGAAATAACATTTCCCCTCTGCCTTACCTGCTGCAAGGAGAGCAGGCCTTGCCCAACTGGGAACAGAAGAAATAACAACATTCCCCTTCTACCCTTATTAGCTGCAAGATGAGCAGGCCATGGCAAACTGTAAGCCAGTATCAGTTGGGCGCCCCAGTAACAAAAGCTACAGGACACCTTCACCTGTGGATCGAACCAACAACCTGCATAATCAAAGGCAGACTCTTACAACTGAGCCAAACTGACATACAGAACTAATTAGAGGACTATAATAAACCAACAAACACATGGTTCAATGACTTTTCTTTTTAATTTTGGACAATGATACTAATATAAATCTTGTGACAAAAACACAACAACTTTACTGCATCTTATTAAAGCTAAATATTAACAAGAAAGCAGCTATTTAAAAAGAAGCCCTTAGCATGCTTGGTAAAAATTTCAGCAAACACAATTTAAAATATTTTTTTTATTTTGACCAGAAAATATGATTTGGCACTTCATGCACACTGTCTCCTAAGTTCCTTAGGAGACAATGTGCATGAAATGGCAAAGTTTGAAAAATATTGTCAATTTGTCATCTGCTGAATTTGCCTGTAGCATGTTAAGTGTTATAAAATGTAGTAACTGAATAACAAAATTCAGTCCCTTGACTGATTATATATCACTACTCACTAAACTGGCATTTTAATTCTTCATTCAACTTCTTTGTCATATTGTACTTACTTTAAGAATTTGAACAGACAGACAAGAGCAAAAACATCACCAAAACATGCCTATATAATTTTTGGCTCCCTCAAACTCCATTTTTATACAGTAAAACTGGGGTTTACAGGGGTACACATTATTTTTCGTATTTCTTCTCAAACCATAGATTGTGAGTACTCGTTAGAACCCCACAATCTATGTTTTGAACAGAAATATGAAAAATATTAGTTTTTAATCTGAAAATTTTCAATTTTTGGAGATGAAATTTTCTATATATTTGAATAAGCGTGTTTTCATAATGGTGCAGACACAGATCGGAGGCACAGAATCCAGGATGTAATCAATGTCTATACTGTTTCCACACATCCAGCAGTTTAAGACACATCAGGGCATCAGGATTTGTTCAAAATTTAAGGACAATGAGAAAGTCCAGGTGTCCCAATATTTAGGGAAAATACCGTAAACTGGATTTTTACTATAGGTGTAAATATAACCTTGTCTGGTGACCTGTGACTTCTAGTTTCAATTTTCTATTTGATGCAATACAGCTGGGAACCAGAAGCTTCAGGTCACTGGACAAAGTTATATTTTGATCTATAGTGGATTTATTTTCTGTTGAGTTTAGGGGAGTTTATTTCATCATTAGCATGTTAATTGTAACATCAACAGACATCCTAAGAGATTTCCTTACCATATTAACCCTAAATATTTGGACACCTTACAGTTATACTATATCTGTCCATAACATTTGAACAAGTCCATTTCACTACCTCATAAGGTGTCAAATCATTGTAAAGGAATGAAAGACTGTGCAGACTGATCAAAATATTTGTTTGACCTACATCTACACTGTTTTTTTAGACATATCTAAATGTTCAGGGTAAATACTGTATTCTGGCTGATTCATTCACTCTGTCTGAAAACAAATTCTGGTGAAATAATGAACAAATGGGCTGTACCAAGCAAAAAAGTGCCTTAAAGCATTCACAAAAGTGTGGATTCATATTAACCTTTGCTTGCGCAAAATATCATCCTGGGCCCAGTTGTTCAAAACTAACGATGTCGTTAGTTAACGTATTGTTAAAACTTTGATCATTAAATATGGCATATATGCTAATATTTTTGCTGAAAAAATGTGAGTAGATTTGCAAAAGCTACTCACATTCTTTTAGCAAAAATACCTGTGAATTAGATATTGTACTTACTAGAACAGGTAACAGTTTGACCACTAATGAGTTTAAGCTAACGATGCTTTAAACAACTTGGCCCTGGCCTTTTCTCTCCATTCATTGATTCTGTAGTATCCAATGATTCTGTTAGCAGCCAGTGAAGGCCCTGATCAGACTGCATGGATGTGCAGGCTGATCTGGGCCTTTGCTGTCTGCATATGCCCAGATATGTTTTCGCATGCCATGGCCAAAATTATAAATAATAAAGTATGAACGTTTGCTGTGGTCCTCAGTCACTATTAGGAAACTCTGCTTTGTGTCAGTTCTCAATCCTTTTATGTCTGGTGTCCCATATAAGGAACATTAGCAAACAGTCTAGACCCAGATCAGACACAGCAGAACATAGTATCTCATCAGGATCTACATTGTTTGTAATAAGTACAGGAATTTCTGTAATAAATGGTAATAATAAAAAGAAACAATTAATAGTTGGCTGTGGACCTGCCTAAATAAAGAGGTAGAAAAGTCCATTAGAAAAGAGTAAAAGAGTCAATAGTTAACAGCAACCTCAGTCTTCAGCATATTTCCAAGATATCAAAACTAGCAATCTATATTATAATGTATATATCTGTATGTTGAAAAATATAGAGAGCATGTTTAACCTTTCACACACTCTCGGCTAATTCAGCCCTTTTTTATGTAAAATATATCAAATATTTTTCCTAATTTGTCTCAAATGACTGCTGCTACAGCTATTAAGCAACTTAAAAACATAACAGCCTGCGCTTCAGGCAAAATATGGAGTGTGAAAAAGCCCTTTACAAGGTATGAGAGTACTGTATTTTCTAAGCTTGCTTTTTGGCAATTTTAGATATTAGAATTTGTGTAATAAGCACTCTGTAAACATACTCAACAAAATAATTTAAGGGCCATCAGTTTTATTTTCCCTTTGATTATCACTAAAATGTGACCCTCAAGTTTTAAAATTATTTCATGGGCAAACTGGAAGTCTCAGCCCTATTTCAATCAGCTCAACATGTTCGCAACATGTTCAGCTACAAAAGTGTCAATGGCACCAACAACGCCAGACCAGAAGATTTTAAGAAAAATGGGAATTTCCAAAAAAATAATTTTTTACCCCAGAATGAAGTTTTTTCACAATACTGGAAAGTTTCTTTGTTTAATGAAAACAATACTCTGTCACACACAAAATCATGCAAACTCAACCTTCCTTGGAGTAAAAGGCACACAAATATGGCCAGAAAAAGAGGCCAACCCTTTGGGAGGCTAAAAATGCCTCGAAAGTTCCCCATAGACAATGAATAATCTGTAGAGGGTACCTCTAGCAAAATATGCATTTCTTGATAACAAGTAAGGCTGTTCTATGATTTTTTTTCACAGTTGGGAGCCAAGACATCACTTTTGATGCGAAAATGTCAATTTTTAATTTTTGGGTAAAAAGTAGTGTTTTTTGTGAATTTTAAAATGAAAATTTTGATTTCAAAAATGTTTGTTGGAAACACTCTTTTAGGGCTTCCTTTTAAAGAAACATTCAACGATATTTTGATATCTTCTGTGGTTTTGCCCATACACCAGGCTAAAGTTTGTATATATGGAAATTTGCACTATGTGGCCCTTAAATTATTTTGTTGAGTATATTACAATTCAAAGTGCTGTCAAAAAAGATCAGACAAACTGCCAAAAATGGCCATCTCTTTAAACTCAACACGATCTATAACAGCCATTTATTTTGCCATTGTGGTGTTTTACAGTACCGTATTTACCCTAAGTATTGGGACACCTTAACCCCTTACCATACTTGTCCTAAAATTTTAAAAGAAGAAAAACGCCTAACGGCATTATGGACTGTTTTTTTTAAATAATGAAGAAAGCTAGAGTTGTCTCTCTTGCATGGGATACACCTACTGGTCCTCCTCTGTATCCCTACCAAATATGAAAGCAATCCACTGAAGAATAAAGGTAACATATAACTTTGAAAAAAAAGTTAACCAAAAGGTTAACCTCCGGGGACAATGCCCGCCTGTCCGCCAGCCCACCCAGACATCGCTATTTTAAAGGACGGATTTTTAAAAAAAAAAACCTGTCCAAAAAGTCTATTTTACTACCTGCTGATGTGTCTAAAATAGTTCTGGATATATGGCAAACAGTGCAGATTCTGATCAGATGCCGTATTCTGCAGCATCTGATCTGGGTCTACACTGTTTGCTTAGGTCTACCTGTCCCAAAATCTCGGGTTATTACAGTACATTTAACCTCTACAACAGACAGTTTTCTACCTTTCAAGGATGGTTGTTATAGTGAAGTTGCACAGTATGTATTATAAATGCGAACCCTGTAGAATTTGGGGGAAAACAGTCACTTAGCATTTCAAAATGAAATTACAAAGCCATGAGATCTCAGATATGATATAGCAGGACTGCCATTTTTCAAGTAAACACATCTGCTGAACTTCATTTCCCATAAGAAACAAAAAGCATCAAGAGAGGTGAACACACTGTACATGACTAGTAATTACATTAAGTATAAAGTCCCAGTATGTCACACATAACATGAAATACAGTCGAACTTCGATGGCTCGAACCCCTTTGGGACCATGAAAATTTGTTCGAAACAGCGATAGTTTGAGCCACAGAGGGTTACTATTCGTGCCATACCAGGGAGGCATAATGGAGATAATTGTAGGATATCTTTTCTGTGTTCTATATCATAAACGTATGTTGTGTGTACTCATTAGAATTGCATCATCAATGCATTTCTAATGAGTGCACACAGCATATGTTTGCAAGATAAAAGAAGAAGATCTCCCTAACTTATCCGTATATCGTATTTGGAGGAAATCCCTGCGGACTCAAGAACGCCTTCGACTCATCCATGGTAAACGAGCCATCGGGGCTCGAGCCATTGAAGTTCTACTGTATGCAAAATGGGGTACTTTCAATCATTAATAAATGCCAAGCTCATATAGCATATGTTTTACAGTCTCATCAGGCTTTCAGTTTTGGCACAACTTTCTACCATATCTCTAAATAAGGAATAACAAGAGAAATATTTTTTCTTATTTCCAAACAAAAACATATGTTGTGGGTATGTATTAGAAGTGTATAACTGAGCCACTTCTAATGAGTACCCACAAAATATGCTTTCATGGAGCAAATATGAAAAATATCAATAACTTTTGGTTCCAAAAAGAACCGACTTTGATCTGTATTTAAGTAGGCAGACAGTGAAGACTTCGATGAAAACTTGACTGATACGCAAAGCTGAAATGAGCCAGCAACATATGAGCCACTAATACAAGATAGTACGTATTTACCCTAAGTATTGGGACACCTTATCTACTTACCATCTTCTCCTAAAATTTGAAATAGTCCATTCTTCTACCTCTTTATGTATCTAAAATATGCTGTAAGCATGGCAAACAGTGTTTCTGCGGCATCTGATCTGGGTCTACACTGTTTGCAAAGGCCTATCTGTTCCAATACGTAGGGTTATTTCCGTATAACTTATAATGAGTGCCCGGTGAATACTCAGATCAGCCTGCATATCCAGTCTGATCAAAATCATGCCTGTCCACGACTCCACCTAGAAGAATCTCTGATCCAAGGTTATCCAAACAGTGTCCAGCAAAGACTGATCAGGCTGCTTTCATACACAGGCTGATCTGAGTCTTTGATGGGCACATCCAAAATGCATCTTCTCATATTGTAGCTTGTAAGCATAGTTACAGATTAGGTTTTTTTCAACCAAAAAGCGTAGACATTATCTTATTTCTCCAAAAAAGCCCATTTTGTCTGTACTCATTAGAAGCACTTTCCTGAGGTACTTCTTATGAGAATCTACAATATGTTTTTTTGTGAAAAAACAAGAAAATTATTAAAGGCTCCATATTCCTCCAAAATCGACATTTTTTTATCCAAGAAAGGTTTCAATAAATTGATATACAGTATTAATACAATCATAAATGTGGCTTTCAAATTTCAGTTAGTCTCTCCTTTTTGATCTGGATAAATAATGAAATGATTTTTTTATCGTATCTATGAATTAATGTTGGCAACATTAATTCAGAGATACAATAAAAATCATTTCATTTCAAGAACAAGAGACTAACTGAAACTATACAGGCTGTAAGTTGCCACATTTTATGATTGTATTAATACATGTACCATACATCAGTTTATTAAACCTTGCTTGGAGAGTAAAATGTCTATTTTTGAGGAATACTGAGCCTTTAATCAAGATATTCCTTTTATCTGGAGCTGTGCCAAAGTCTTTAAGCATATTCTCAAAGTATGTTAATGCCGCTCTATGTCTGATACAGATCGCATCAGTTTTCTCCCCAAAGAATTCACTGGTGCAAAACAAAAGCCAAGGATGCTTATGTAAGCTGCAAACAGCAAAGGTTCAGATTTACAAGTACATCTGCCTAGTAAGATCAGTACATTCTCTGTTAGTAAATACACTACAACCTCTTTATAACATGGTTCGTTATAACACCGTTTTGGATATAACACGGTTCAAAGATGGATTCCAAAAATGTATAGATTATATTGAAAAATGACCGTTTATGGTCATTTTTCAATATAATCTATACATTTTTGTTTGGATATAACACCTTTGTTTAATTAACATGGTTTACGCTATGGACCCCTACAATAGTGTTATAAAGAGGTTGTGGTGTATATTTGACAATATCCAGTGAGTCTGGAAGTAGGTAACAAAAGCCTAATCAGACTGTGTTGGTTAAATGGGTCCATCTGGCCTCTATGAAAAGATATAATAAAGATCCTTTATCTCATATTATACATCAATAATTCTATATAAGGTACATTCCTCCAACCAAAAAGTATTGACATTTTCTCTTATTTCTCCACAAAACATAGGCTGAGGCGCTTCTAATAAGTACCCATAACCTATATTTCCATGCAGAAAAAAAAAAAAAATATCTCATTCTTATTTCTCCATGAAAACATAGGTTATGGGTACTCATGAAAAGTGCCTCAGTGAAGCCCTTCTAGGGAGTACCAACAACCTATGTTTTTGTGGAGAAAAAAGAAAATAACATAGGTTATGGGTACTCATTAGAAGTGCCTCAGTGAGGCACTTCTAATAAGCACCCACAACCTATGTTTTAATGGAGAAATAAATTGAAATCTAGTGTTTTCTCAACAATATAGGATCTGACATTTTAGCAGAGTCTGTCTGACCTGAACAAAGTTGTGCAAAATGTTCTGGCACTAGTCATAAATCCTATCACAGAATCTTATTCTAGAGCAGAAAAACCAGTTGGCTGCTTTGAATCTAAATAAAGTGAGGAAAAACAAAGATTAATTGAGCCACAAAATTATTGACTTGTTCAACAAAGTCAGACAGTGTGTTGGCAAGGCCTGATCAGAATTTTCCTTGTCTGCCTGAAGGAACCTTGGTTCATTGACTATCATCACGAAAACACGCCTATGTAGTTTTGACCCCCTTAAACCCCACTTTTATACAGTAAAACTGGGGTTTACAGGGGTATACATTATTTTTCTTATTTCTGCTCAAAAAACATAGATTTGGGTACTCGTTAGAACTACCTCACCGAGGCAGTTCTAACAAATACCCACAATCTATGTTTTGAGCAGAAATATGAAAACTACCAGAATTTTTCATCTGAAAGTTTTCATTTTTTTTGGTTGTAAAATTCTCAATATATTTGAATAGGCGTGTTTTCGTAATGTATGCACAGACTGGCAAGTAAAAATTCTAATCAGACTGGGTGGATGTCCAAACTGATCTGTCTTAAATGGATGCACATGTCATTCAGTCTCTCTAACTTCGTGGTTCCAGTATTGAAAATATCTTCTATGTCTACACTTATATGGACATCTCAAGTTCTTACTTTTCTTGCAAGTCCATTTTACAACCCGACAACTTGTCTGAAAACCACTGGATGAGGGACAAACAGTGTAGAACTAGATCAGATGGAAAAGTGGTTTTTTTTGGTTAAGAGAAGGAAAAAAAGCACTTTCTAATATTTTCTAAATGCATATAACTAATATTCTGTAAATCTTTACAATATTTTGTAAACCTGTACATACATAGTTTATTTTCATATCTTCATAGTATTATGACATTTATAAGTGAATATCTACATCTATAGTTTGATATCTGTGTATGAAGTAGAGAATTATAAAATGAAATACCTTTATAGCACAGGCACTTGTTTCATGGAAGAAACACCCCACCCTCTTACCCTATGAGAGGGTTAGAGGGTGGGGTGTACTGTTTTCAAGTAACAAGTTCCTCAGCTATATAGCCATTGATCAACTTAGATTTACTAAGAAAACCAATGCTAACCCCAATAAGCAAACTACAAAATCTTAGCCCAGTATATGCATCTGTGTGGTCTTTTTTTTTTTTTTTTTTTTGCTTTTTAATCTGGAACTTTACGGCCCAGTCAACACTGTTAAGGTCATGTTGAGCCAGTCAGTCAACCTACTCACATTTTTTCCTGCACAAGCTTTGTCCTGTAAGCAGTTAACCAAAACTTTGTACACATACCTCCCTCTAAAAGAGAGTATTTACCCTAAATAGTGAGACATTTTAATTCCCAACGTGTACGTCTAATATTTGAAGAAGCGAAATTTACACCAGCTCTTGTATCTATTTTGTTTGTGTTGAGGTTTTATGACCCAGTCAACCCAATGGGGTCCTAACCACACTTTTACGGAGCAGGCTTAGCCCTATAAGTGGTTAACCAGTATTGTGCACATTTGTTCACCAGAAACTGATGTGTCTAAAAATAAGTACTGATGGAACGATAAACAGCGCAGACCCTGATCAAACTGCTCCTTAGGAACTGTTTGATCTGGGTCTGCACTCTCTGTTCAGGCCTACCTGTCCAAAACCTAAGGTTAAATATGGTATGACAGTAAACTACAGCAATTTGGGTTTTACAGCCCCTTCAATGATATTTCCCTTATATCGAGCCGATTGTTCATCAAATGTGGGCGAGAACCCGGGGAAAAACCACCTGACCATCCTTAAGCAGAACTTGGCTTTGCCACATGTGAACCGAGCGAGGCTCGAACTTACATATTACATACAAAAATGATTTTTTTCTTCAGATTCTGTTTTATGTTCTTTTGATGTTTTCAAATGATGCCAATATGTTTTGCAATGTAGCATCATCTACATTTATTGAGCAGTGTGATAGCATTCTAAAGGAAATATTTCCTCCAAGGAATTATCAATTATATTTTCCGCAGAAATTACTAAAAGTAGCTTCAGGTAATACCGTAATAACCCGCATATGCCACAGAATGCTGCATCTGATCAGGGTCTGCACTGTTAGCCACTCATCCAGCAATGCTTTAGAAACATCAAAAGGTACTAATTTGGACTAGTTCAAATATTAGGACAAATATGGTAAGTAGATAAGGTGTCCCAACACTTAGCTTAAATACATTATATATGTATATATAAATATATATATATATATATATATATATATATATATATATATATATATATATATATATATATATATTTTTTTTTTTTTTTTTTTTTTTTTTTTTTTACATATATACAATGCTAATGTCATTCAAACTACCCTATTTACCCCTAAATATTCAGACACCTTCAACCCTTTACCATACTTGTTCTAAAATTTGAAATATTCCATCTAGCAACTTGTTGCTGAGTCTAAAATCTGCTGGATGGAAACAGTGAGGAGCCTGTTCAGGTAGCATGTTCTGTGGTGTCTTTTCTGGGTCTACATTGTTTTCTCAGTCCTGTCTGTCCAAACAGTAAGGTAAATATGCTTCTCAGAAAGGAGGGCAGACTATGTAATTTGAAGCACTTCCTTGGAGCTATGTAATCAAAATGCCACACCCCTTTTTCCCAGGGATAAAAAAAAGCATGTAGCAGGCTTAACCTTTGCAGTGCTAATCACAACTGCAGCAGACGATGTTTATATTTTTTGTATTATTTCAGAGAAAAGAATACTTCATATTTCTTGTGAATTGTCTGCCTAGCAGACAATTCAAATGAAATGTGACGTCTTATCTTCTCTGAAAAAAATAAAACAAAAAAAAAAAATTGGAATGTCGTCTGCTGCAATATTGCTCAGCACTTTGCGTGTAAAGACTGTCAGAGATGCTAAACTCAATATGCACAGTCATACTTCTACATATAGTAACAGTGACTCAATATGCACAGTAATACTTCTCTATATATAGTAACAGTGACTCAATATGCTCAGTCATACTTCTATATATAGTAACAGTGAATTTACACAGTAACAAATACATATATAAAAACAAAATAATAACAGACTAAATTCTGATATTCACAAAATACAAGGACATGTAATAATGACATATAGAATGAACAATTTGATACTTGAACCCTTAGCACCCACTTTGAAATTATTAGATGACAAATGAGAAGCCTCAAGCGAAAAAGTGTGACTGAATTTACCATATTAACCCTAAGTATTGGGACACCTGAACTCCTTACCATACTTGAGCTAAAATTTGAACTAGAAATGTGTCCTAAGGACATGGATGCCCCTGCCTGAAAAATTTACACACAAATTGCCAATGCCGGAAAAACTTAAAAACACGAATTGCTAACGCCATCTCAGAAGCAGACAGAGACGGATGTACGGACAGGGCTAACACTATATGCCTTTTCTTAGAATGGCTGGGGCATAAAAGTCTACATGTATTTTACTACCTGTTGATATTCTAAAATAGTGCTGGATGAGTGGCAAACAATGTAGATGCTAATTAAATGCTACAATTTGTGGTGTCTGATCTGGGTCTACACTATTTGCTCAGGCCTGTCTGAGACAGGCCTGAGCAAATAGTATAGACCCAGATCAGACACCACAAAAACAGTCTGTCCCAATATTTAGGGTTATTTTGGTATGCAAAATGCCCAATTTCAGATCTTCCTGCATCTATGCACTGTCTCATCAGTGCATTTGTTTTCTCTTGATATACTCTACAATATTCAATCATTCTGTAAGTGGATTGGGTAGCTATGTAGGCTGACTTCAGCTTTAGCTGTCAGCATACATTTCAAAGATACATTTTTGCTTGGCATAGCCTAAATGAACAACATTTTTTCTGTTTTTTTGTTTTGTTTTGTTTTTTCCAGGATTTCAGGCTTGACATTTCAAATGAACTACTTCCTGAGGAGATAAATGACATGAAATGCCAAGCCCTATTTTCAGAAAACAAAAACAAGTATGTGAATTCAGCAAGTGTTATCAGCTAATACCTGAATTCAGCATGTTAAGAGTTAATCAACCTTTACCACTCCATAGGCAAATTCAACATGTTACAAAAATATGATGATATTATTCCTATTTTCCCCAGAAATTAGGCACTGCCATTTCATAAAATTGTTTCCTGAGGAGACAACTTGCATGAAATGCAAAGACTATTTTCTTGAAAAAAACAAGAAAAAAGTATTTCATATTGTCCTCTGCTGAAATATTTACCCAAAATCTGCCTTACCTAGTTTACCGTAATAACCCTAAGTTTTGGGACACCTTACCTACTTACCATACTTCTAAAATTTTATATCGTCAATTTTACTACCTCTTTTGTGTCTAAAATATTACTGTATATATGACAAACAGTGTAGACCCTGATCAGATGCTGCATTCTGCAGCATCTGATCTGGGTCTACACTGTTTGCGAAGGTTTTTTCTGTCCCAATACTTAGATAGTTTATATATCTGTTTAGTCTGTTTTAAAACAAGTATTCAAACAGACAGGTCTGAGCAAACATTATAGTACCCAGAACAGCATCTGATCACTGTCTACACATCGAACAGATGCATCAATAGCTAGTAAAATGGACTTGTTCAAATTTTAGGACAAATACAGAAAGAAGTAAAGGTGTCTGAATATTTTAGGGTAAATATGATACACATGGTATTCTTGACATTCCAACCTGCTATGGCAGACTATTCACTGACTGAGTTATGGTTTTACAACCCAGTCAACCCATTAGGGTAATGTCGAGCCAGTCAGTTTACCTAACCACACTTCTTCCTGGGCAGGCTTTTTTTTTTTTTTTTTTTTTTTTTTTTTTTGATTTGGGTTTTACTGCCCATTCAAGAATATTTCACTTATATCGAGCTGATCGTTCATCACAGGTGGGCGAAAAACCGAGAAAAAACACCTGACCATGGCAGAACTTGGCTTTCCCACATGTGACTCAAGCGAGGCTCGAACCACAGCAGTGAGGAACCTAATGGATTAAGAGTCAACTCTCCAATGAACTAGGCTATGGGGGCCCTCCTGGGTAGGCTTAGTCCTCTAAACAGTTAACCAGTATTTGTGCACTTTCTTTCACCAGAATCTGACAACTGCCCTTCTTAAATCAGCTGAAGGGAAAGAACCGTAGAAAATATTTCATGATCAATCTCTACGAAAGAATGTTGCTGAACCCGGCAGGGATCGGACTTGCAACCTCCTGATAACCAGTTGGACACGCATCAGACTGTGCCACCGAGGCCGGTTAAGGCAGGCCATTCATGCAGAAAGGTTGTTACATGCACTTGCTAAGGGGAATATGGGGAACATAGATAAGATAGGAGTGGCAAATCTGTTAAAACTGTTTTTTTCTGAAAATAATTTGGCTCTTAAATGAAAAAATTTGCTCCCTTGAGAGCAAAGTCTTTTCATTTAGAGTTACTGAGTAGATTATTTTTAGAAGAACAGGAAAACAAGCAGAATCTTAAAAGATGTTTCCCGTGTATATTTAGCAGAAAATCTACCATGTGTAGCCATTCATCTAATTAAGAGCCAAGATTCCAACCCAAAGCAAAAGCAAAATTTCCACACAGTCCGTGCCTTTGCTGTTCCTCAAGTACATCAGGCTTCCCCAGGGGTAGGATCTTTCCTCATTTGTTCAACTTTTTCGCACACATGCCATGAACGTGGTGATTCAGCAAATAGCACAGAATAAACCTATTTAACCCTAAACACTCTTTGGGCTTATTTTAATAGCAGACAACTAATTCATGAATTTTATCCCCAGAAAATAATATTCGACTTCATGCAAATTGTCTCCCAATGAGGCTATTTGCATAAAATGTCAGACCCTATTTTTTAAGAAAAAGAAGAAAAAATATTTCAAAATGTTGTCTTCTGCAATTACTCCCCTTTATGCTATGTGTTAAGTGGTGTCATATAAAAAAGGACAGTTAATTCAACAGCAAAGACCCAGCATCAGTTTAATCAACAGTTTTGTTTGTTTGTGTTGAGGTTTTACGGCCCAGTCAACCCAATGGGGTCATGTCGAGCGCGGTCAGTTTACCTAACCACACGTTTACTGGGCAGACTTAGTCCTCTAAGCGGTTAACCAGTATTGTGCACATTCTTTCGCCAGAAACTGACAACTGCCCTTCTTGTATCAGCGGAAGGGGTAGTTTGTTTGCCTAGGAAAGAATGGAGTAAAGTCACCCAGTACTATATATACCCTAAATATTCGGACACCTTAACTTTTTTACAATAATTATCCTAAATTTTGAACAAGGCCATTTTTACTAACTGCTGTTCTATTGAGTGGCAAACAGTGAAGACCCCAATCAGACCCCGGTCAGATCCCATATTCTGTAGCATTTGATCTGGGTCTACACTGTTTGCTCATGCCGATCTGTCCACATATTTAGAGCAATAAATACAGTTCTTCTCCCACTCAATGTTCTTGAATTACACTGATGATTAACCCTTAAAGCTCTAACCACAACTGCAGCAGATGACAATTTTTTTTTTTTTATATATATAAATTTTTCTGAGAAGACAAGTCAACATTTGCTATGAATTGTCTTCTTAGTAGACAATTCACATGAAATGTCAAGACACGTTCTCTGAAAAATAAAAAAAAAATAAATTTTAAACTGTCGTCTCCTACAAAGTCTGCTTGGTGCTTTAAAGGTTAAGTAATGAGATCTGAATACGAGTTTTAAGTGAAGAAATAGAAAAAAAAAAAATACTTTATATTACTGTTCTAGACTTTATATCACATATAAAAATGTTCTGTAGATCAAATTCAGTATGTTTTAACCCTTAAAACGCCAAGAAAATCTGCATCTGAAAATGTCGTCTGTTTTTGTCGTCTGCTGAATATTCTTGCAAACCTTTTCAAACCTATTTTTGCATACAGGCAAACAGTGTGGACCCAGATCAGACTGCTCCTAAAGGAGCAGTCTGATCTGGGTCCACACTGTTTGCAGAAATCACTTTTAAAGTAACGGACAGAAGACAAAGCAGATGACAATAGATGTGATTGGCGCTTTAAGGGTTAAAATAACTGCCAGAGAAAATGAATGTTATAATATTTGTGTAGAGTTTCTGCAGCCATGATGAACTGGCTAAAATGCAACACTAGCAAATCTAATTCAATATGCAATATAATGAGCCCCACCACCAGAAAAAGGCTCTCCAGACTCTCCATAGAATCAATCTTTTAGTGCGAATACCAGGCCTTTTAGCAAAGCCACGTCTAGTTCTTTGGCTGAAGTTTCTCTTGGCCTACGGCTTACATAAGCGAACAGCAAATGTTCTGGGCTCAGTTGTTCAAAGTGTCGTTAGTTTAACGAGCTTGCTAGTTGTCAAAATGTTAACAGTTCTAGTAAGTACAATATCTAATTCACAGGTATTTTTGCTGAAAAAATGTGAGTAGCTTTTGCAAATGCAAAAGCTACTCACATTTTTTCAGCAAAAATATTAGTGTATATGCCATATTTAATGATACGTTAACTAACGACATCGTTAGTTTTGAACAACTGGGCCCTGGTGAAATTGCCCAGAGGTGCAGGCTCACCTGAACCTTTGCTATTCACATATGTTATAACAGCTCATTTCTCATGACATGGTTCTATCATGATGTTCAAAACCTTTTATGAAATTTATTGCACAATAAAATGCCCAACAATTACCTTATTTAGATAATGGTTCTAAAACACAAATTGCTTGTGCCAACCATGCAGATCTAGAAGAATCAAATAAGCCAAAACATCCACATAATCTGATCTGCAGGGATGTAGATTAATCAATTTTTATTACTTGTCCACCGCCAATGGCCATAATCCATTTGTCCAACCAAGATTTACTTGCCCGAGAAAACATGCGAGTACTTATGAAGATTACAACATTTCTTTCTGTAAACAATGAAAATTTAGGTGCCATTGCTCGTATGAGCAATGGCACCTAAATTTGCAGTTTACAAAGGGGTCCAAGTTGCCCCTAAACAAGGGTTTCAAAAATATGTTTGATTTACAATAGTCTTGCGCTCAACCCTCGACATGGCATCATCATAGCTCCTGATATGATGCATTTTTTCAAACAAAAGATTTATTTTTCTTACTTCTCCATTAACCCGTTGTAGTTGGGAGACCCGTAAAAGGGTAATTAGCAAACGGTGCAGACCCAGATCAGATGCAGCAGAACGCTGTGTCTGATCAGGGTCTCCACTGTTTGCAAATAGTTTAGCCATTTTGTCTCTAGGAATATGTAAATCTCATAGCCGGACATACCTAAAATTGAAACTGGACTCTTCCAATATATAGTAAGGGAGTGTCTATTCAGTATACAATGTCAGCATCTTTGGTGTACAAAATTTTTTTAGGACATTTACCATAGTCTGATCACTTTTCACTGCCTTCTATAGAAACCTTGACTATCAATCAAGTGCCAAAGGAAGTTGTGCACTTCTCTGACTCTACTCTTAATGCAGGACATAAGGTGCCGTTTTTACCCTAAATATTGGAACACTGCTGATCCTAACCATATGTCCTAAAATTTGAACGTCCATTTTACTACCTGTTGATGTGCTTAAAAAATACTGGAAGCATTAACAGCCAGACAGTGTAGACACTGATCAGATGCTGCAGAATGCAGCATCTGATGAGGGTTATCACCATTTTCTCAGGCCTATTAGTCCCAATAATTAGGGCCAAGTTGTTCAAAGCATCATTAGCTTAAAGAGCTTGTTAGTGGTCAAAATGTTAACTGTTCTAGTAAGTACAAGATCTGATTGTTATTTTTGCTAAAAAATTGTGAGTAGCTTTTGCCAATGCAAAAGCTACTCACATATTTTCAGCAAAAATATTAGCATATCTGCCATATTTAATGATCAAAAGTTTCAACGATACTTCAACTAACGACATCATTAGTTTTGAACAACTGGGCCCAGGATTATTATATAGTTATAAATATTGACTGATAAAATGTTAGATAAAATCTGAGAAGCAAGTATGAAAACATGGGCGAAAGTTAAAAAAAATAAAAAATCCTGAAATGCAGGTTTCCAAATCCTGAAATGGCAATTTTGCCTATACTTTATATAGAGACAAAAAGTCTCAACATCCTGAAATCAGGAATAATCCTGAAAACTTTCACCCATGTGAAAATATCATTTGATAACAGCTCATTTACTTGATATTCCATGTTTACTTGGCTGCCCATTATATAAAGTTGCATTTGATGATGTCTGAGGCAATGACGTTGCACCAAAGTTTGTCCTGCATTTGTGTAGGCGCTCAATTTTAGATAATAAAAATGCCTGCTGTTACAAACAACTGAAAATCAAGCCAATCACACTACAACCTCTTTGTAACATGGTTTGTTATAACACTGCTTTAGATATAACACGGTTCAAAGATGGATCCCAAAAATGTATAGATTATATTGAAAAATGACTATAAACGGTCATTTTTCAATATAATCTATGCATTTTTGTTTGGATATAATACGGTTGTTTAACTAACACGGTTTATGCTATGGACCCCAACAAAAGTGTTATAAAGAGGTTGAGGTGTATTTATAGCTGTAAAATTAAAGGGTTATTGCACTGATATTGGTGAATATTGCCCTACAATGGGGCATCAAAGGATGTGAGCAAGCTTCCTTCGATATCCCGATGCGGGGCAATATTCACCGATATCAGTGCAATAACCCTTTAATTATTCAATATCAGTGCAATAACCCTATATTATCATGGTGTAGTATCTTCTTGTGGTTCATTTGTAAGTGCATGTACTCATTTTAATTTAGTTTCTTTCACACATGTGGCTGGAACATAATAAAAACACTTTCACACATGCAAAATTGTATTGTAAATATAAATACACTCAATGTAACATATACATGTACTCATTAAAGATAAAATAGTAATAAATAGCATTAATAACAATAACAATAAACGATGTGCAGGATGTCTTGACTTGAGACTGAGAGAACTCTTCAAGGGAACTAACTCTTATGAAACCTATACAGCACACCTAGAAAAATAAGTATTCTACTTCTACAATGTAGAAACAGTATTTGGCACACACATTTTGAATCTGTGGGAAATCTGTAAACTTGTTTTCCATCTTTCAAATTGTTAAGTTGTTCCATGTTTATGACCAGCATAAACCTCAAATAATCCTATTTAGACTCAATAATTTTAAGCTTAGCACCAATAGCTGTGCTAAAATATATATAGTTGGACTTCAATTGCTCGAAAATCTTTTATAGGAGTATGGACAATTGTTCTAAACATTGGTAGTTGGAGCCATTAAGGATTAAACACAGTGCTAGGTCAGGAGGCAAATGGGAATAATTTAGGGATGTCTTTTGATCTTCAATATAATAATGGTATGCTCAATGAGGCAATTCTAATGAGTACACACAACATACACTGTCATGATATATTTCCCTAAAATATCCCTAAATATTGGTTGAGCTATTGGAAGAATTTCCTAGGGACTCAAAAACAAGTTCAAATCAGACACGGTAAACCAGCCATAGGTGTTCGAGTCATTGAAGTTTTCGAAGTTTACCGTAGTTACATATAATATAGGTACTGTATTGATCCTAAATATTGAGACACCTTAACTCCTTACTATACTTGACTTAAAACCTGAAGAAGTCCATTTTCTTAGCTACGTGAATAGCAAACAGAGTACACCCTGATCAGATGTGCATAATGTTGCAGCCTTTCTGTATCTTGGCATGTCTATCCCAATACTAAGGGTAAATATTATAGAAATTTCTAGGTGAGACCATAACTCCAGATAAGAGGTGTCTGGAAAAGTTTTCTTATTTCTGGATGAAGACATATATATACCGGTTATATATATATATATATATATATATATATATATATATATATATATATATATATATATATATATATATATATATATATATATATATATATATATATATATATATTGTGAGTCCTTATTAAAAGTGCAGTGGTAAGGTGCTCCTAATGAGTTCTACAATCATAGGTCCAGATGAGAGTAGGTATCAGGTAAATATTTTCCTTATTTCTCCACAAAAACATATGTTGTAGGTACTCCTTAAGGCGCAGCAAGGCGCTTCTAATGAGTACCCACAAGGCGCAGTAAGGCGCTTCTAATGAGTACCCACAACATATGTTTTTGTGGAAAAATAAGAAAAACATCAATATTTTTGGATTTAAAAAAGCATCTTATCAAGAGCAATATACAATGTATGTTATCATGGAGAAATGAAATATCAACACTTTGCAGTTGAAAGGAGCACCTTATTTGGAGCTATGTGGGACAAGTGCCAATCAGAGCATATGATCATATCGACCACACATCACAAAAACATACCTATATAAATTTGAACCCCTTAAACCTCACTTTTATATAGTAAAACTGGGGTTTAAAGCGGGTATACATTATTTTTCTTATTGCTACTCAAAACATAGATTGTGGGTACTCTTTAGAACCGCCTCGACGAGGCGGTTCTAACGAGTACCACAATCTATGTTTTGAGCAGAAATATGAAAACTATCTGAATTTTCCTCTGAAAACTTTCATTTTTTTTGGTGGTGACATTTTCAATATATTTGAATAGGCGTTTTTTCGTTATGAACATGAGAAAATGTAACTCTGGACATCAACACCCAGCAAAGACTCAGATCAGTCTTCACACTCATATAGTCTGATCAGTCTTTACTAGGTGCCCTTCAGATACCAAGGAACCTAGGTTTCTTCCATACTAAGTCTTCTCTGGATGCACTTCAGCAGGTACATTTCCTCACAAAGCAGTATGTATTTGAGCCTCATTACGAGAAAAAAAGCTCTTTGGACTTTGAGTCGAATCAACCTTTCAGTGTGCATGCCCAGCCCTTGCAGGCAATATCTAGATCTTTGACTAAAGTTTCCCCCTCGCCCTACTGCTTACATGAGCCAACAGTATAGATTCTGTCAAGACAGCTCGCCTGAACCTATGCCATTCACATATACTACAGCGGCTCTTTTCCCATGACGTGGCTCATTCGTAACTATTAAGAGTCAACTGCTGACAGACTTCCATATATCAGCCAGTTTTTGCTCTACACCAAAATGTAACTTTGAACCATAATTGCCCTAGTCATTAAGAAATCGTAATTCCAGATAGGATACATTTTTCAACAAAAAAACAAACAAAAAAAAAATAACTGATATTTTCTTATTTGTCCATGAAAACATAGGTGGCACTTCTGAATGATACCCGCAACATGTTTTAATCCAAAATAACAAAAATTCTAGCCTGAAGTTTCCTTTTAGTTAAGGGAACTTAAGATGAGATTTTTTTGTTTCTTTGGCATAAAATACTGTGGGTACACAATGAAACAGTCTAACTGTACTTACAAGTAACCCCACCACCCTTTAACCCTTAAACTGCCAATTACAACAATTGTCATCTGCTTTGTCATCTGCTTGTGATTTTAATTCATTTTTGCAAACAGTGTGGACCCAGATCAGACTATTCCTCTAGGAGCAGTCTGATCAGGTCCAAATGTTTGCCTGTATGCAAAAACAGGTTTAAAAAATTTGCAAGCATATTCAGCAGACGACATAAACAGAAGACATTTTCAGATGCAGGTTTTCTTAGAATTTTAAGGGTTAAATTATTTTTGTGCCTAACACACAACTTGTCAGATATCTGGACATATCTGTGCAAGCAGTATACACAAAGAACAATGCTCTTAAATCGGTGTTTGATCAAGGTCTGCACTGTCTGCCATATATTCATTCAGGTGCAGAGACTGCATCAGATTTTTTGACCCAGTATAAACAGTAAGGAGTTGCACCGTACAACTATTTAGGGTAACTATGGTAACAAATAGAAAACTTAACTACTAGTCCTAGTCCTTATCTATCACTAAGATGTAAATTTCTATCACATTTCTAGATTTGTTCTGTTCGAAAAACTGGGTCATATTATGTAAAATGACGTCTTGTATTTGTGTAGATTATGAAAATCTCAATCTGACTTTACCTCTGTATATCCTTCGTATGTGCCTTGTCAAGCAAAAAGTGCCTTTCAACATGCACAAAATTCACAGATTAATATCATCCTGCACATGCCCAAAGTATCATCTCCTTCATACAATCTGTAGTATCAAAAGATTCTGTTAGCGGACAGTGAAGGCCCTGATCAGACTGTGCGAATGCGCAGGCTGATCTGGGCCTTTGTTGTCTGCATATGCCTGAAGACCTGTTTTTGCATGGTGCTGCCCATATTTTGTCAATGCACTACAGCACCAGATAAGACCTTTGTTCTCAACCAAAAAGTATGGACAGTTTTCTTATTTCTCAAAAAAAAAAAACATGTTATGGGAACACATTAGAAGTGCCTCAGAGAGGCACTTCTAATGAGATCCCATAACATGTTTTCATGGAAAAATAAGAAAAATAACTTTCTGGATACTCCTTTTAACTGGAGATATGCTCTATGGCATCAATGAATCATAACTCAAGAAAATGTGGCGTTGGACATGTGCCTCCTGAGTAAAGTCAGATGATTAATCATATACCGCAATAACCCTAAGTACTGGGACACATTATCTACTTAACCCATTGTAAAATCAATAGACTCCCCAACACAATATATTGGAAGAGTCCAATGTCAATTTTAGGTATGTCTGGCTATGAGATGTAGATATTCCCAGAGAAAAATGGCTAAACTATTTGCAAACAGTGGAGACCCTGATCAGACGCCGCGTTCTGCAGCGTCTGATCTGGGTCTGCACTGTTTGCCAATTACCCTTTTAGGGGTCTCTAGACTGCAGTGGGTTAACATACTTGTCCTAAAATTTGAAACAGTCCAGTCTGCTGACACTTGATGAGTCTACAATATTGCTGCATGTATGGCAAACAGTATAAACCCTGATCAGACACAGTCTGCAGCATCTGATCTGGGTCTACACCATTTGCAAAGGCCTATCTTTCTCAATATTTAAGGTTATTATGGTAACTCCAGGTAAGACACATTTTTCAATTGAAAGTAGTGACAGTTTTCTTTTTTCTCCACAAAAACAAATGTTGCGGGTACTCATTATAAGCTCCTCCGCAAGGCGCTTCAAATGAGTACCCCCAACATAAATTTTCATGGAGAAATAAGAAAAATATTTTGTGAATTCTCCCTCTTATCTGGAGCTATGTAAACATGACCATGCAGTCTGATCAATCTTTGTTTGGCTCTTTTTGGATAGACAAGAACTCAAGGTTTCTTCAGATAGACAAAGATGCCTGATTAGACAGTGCAGATGCCCCTGTTTAGCTGAACTTTCTGGGCACATGTTCAAAGTTACACTTTCTCATGTTGTGGCTCAATTATTTTTATGCTTAGAACTCTTGGTAAAATTTTATGCAGATGACATATTGAAATATTTTTTCTTATTTTTCCAAGGAAACAGGGTTTGACATTTCATGCAAATTGTCTCCAATGGAGACAATTTGCATGAATTGTCAAATCCTGTTTTCAGTGCAAAATAAGAAAAAAGTCATCAATTTGCCTTCTGCTGAATTAGCCCAGATAGTTATAATGGCTAGGCAGCCAGCACATCCCTTGCTCAGATTATGTTAAAATGCAGACTGATTCAGGTCTTCACTTTAATTTCTATATTTTTGTTTTTTGTAAAAGCCCCTTACTTCTTGGATCATCCATTTTAGCACTCCTTCTTTCATCTATGGCACTCTAATCAAAGTATCAACACAAACATCACAGAAAGTTTATGTTCTTCCCAGAAATTATTTCCCTTAGAAGTTTGTTAAGTTAGCTCCCTTGTTCCCTCTTTGTGACTGTTGGGAGATGATTGGTCTACTATGTAACAGGACTCAGAGAAGTATACAACATGGACTACAATTTGTGTCGCCACTTTTGTCTTTCTTTTGCTGACCTAAAAAAAGAAAAAAAAAAAATATTTCAAGATTTAATTCTAATGGTAATAATGATTTTATTTGACCAGAAAGCTGAAACGGATACAGCCTAATCTTTCCTGGTCCTTCTCCAAAACATACACACAAATATTTACCACATAAAGACAGATTGCAGCATGCCAATATATGAGAGAACAAATGTATGTATATTATTTATAAGTACAATTATAGCAGTCAAACTACACAAAAAGCAGGGCTGTCATTTATGGGAAATTTTTCCTACTGATATACAATGTACTGACATAAAATATCATACTGAATTGATATATTAAAGTACTCATGTTAACAACATCGAGAGACTCAAATCCAAAATATATATTAAAATACCAGCTGATGCCTGTCTAATTAAAATGTGGAGTTTAGATGGTTCTTCTGTTTTACATTTGATGCTGAAAGTAAGAATTGGCTCCCAAGAAAAACAAATTCTTTCTTTTTATAGTGGATGATCTTGTCAGAAGGGAGTTAAAACAGTTTTGACAGCTGCCTTCTCTGAAAGTGTAGACATTCTAATTCTCCTTCAACTAAATAATTTAACTACCGTATTTACCTTACAATGTAAGTATTGGGACATCTTACTTACTTACCATACTTGTCCTAAAATTTGAAATAGTCCACTCTTCTACCTGTTGATGTGTCTAAAATATTGCTGTATGTATGGCAAACAGTGTAGACCCTGATCAGATGCTGCATTTTGCAGCATCTGATCTGGGTCTACACCCTTTGCACAGGCCCATCTGGCCCAATACTAAGAGTCATTACGATCATCCAATTAAATTTGGTTTCGCACACTGAATCAGTTTAAATAGCAGATATGGCCCAGAAAAGGATATATACCAAAGAAATACTGCATTACACAGTTACAGGACACATTTTTTTTTCTCATTACAACATCATCCTAACATGTACCAAATTTAGTAACCTTCAGCAAAAGGCTTTTCGCACTTTCTGTCAAAGGAATATTTCAGTGTGCATGCCCAGTTCCTTAGCATGGCGTCATGTCTGCTTCTTTGTCTAAGCCTACCGCTTACGTGGAAGAACAGCAAAGGTTCTAGCAAGACTGCTTGAATGTGCAGGCTCAGCTGAACCTTTGCTAAGCCAATCTTATCCAAAGAAGAGGCTCATTTGGTTAGGTTAGATTTAAGCACCATCACACCTCCCATCTCCTCCCAGCATTATTAATAGTGATCGTATCAAGGCAGTGCTTCTGTTGCAGTTCCTCTCCAAAGTGATTCATGTCTATTTATCTATATCTTATGCTTTTGCCATATGTTTCTTAGAGTTATGACTCACGGATTAACACTCAGGTATACTGAATACAGTTATATTCAGAAAACTGATGGACTATGGATGGAGTGTAAATTTATGCATCTGCAATAAAAAAAAAAAGATTTATGCTAACCCTAGGCAGTCTCTATCAAATAAAGCTAGTATGAACTACCAATCATAAAATAAACATTATATCAACTTTTAAAAGGCACTTTTTTAGAACAATCTTGATGATATATTTTCAAAAAGTTGGTTACCCTGAAGTATCTTACCCTGATTGTTGGGTTCTGGCAGATTTTCTCTTGCAACGAGGTGCATCACAGTGGTCTTGCCAAGAGGTAAATGTAAAGCTGCAAAAAAAAGATAAGAACACATTTATAGTTGCTACATTAGAAAATTTACTTTTTGAGTGCACTGCGCCAGGACTCAGATTAGCCTTTGCATCCAAATAGTGAGATCAGGTCCAGAGGTTATAAAACTTTTTTCATGCTCAACTCAGCTGAGCATGAAATTTGTCCTGCTAATAAATCTCAAATTACTAACAACTGCAAATTCTTTTTTGCTAAACATAGCTGAGCATGAAAATTTCTCTGCTAATAGATATGAAAATGCCAACTATTGTTGGCATTTTCATATTTTTTATTAGCAGAGAAAATTTCATGTTCAGCTGAGTTGAGCATGAAAAAAGTTTTATAACCTTGGGCCAGACTTTAGGAACTTTGGATCCTTGACCATCCACCAAACACCCAGCAACCACTGATAAGGCCCCAAGGTTATAAAACTTTTTTCATGCTCATCTCAGCTGAGCATGAAATTTATTTTGCTTACAAATCTTAAAATACTGATAATTTTTTGAAACTTATTTCATGCTCAGCTGAGTTGAGCATGAAAAAAGTTTTAATTGTTGGTATTTTTATTTTTTTGACCAAGTGAAATTTCATGCTCAGTTGAGTCGAGTATGAAAAAAGTTTTATAACCTCGGGGCCAGATTTCATGGCTGAGCAGGCTGATCTGAGTCATCATTTGATGCACACCTCAGGTACATTTTTCATGCTATTGCTCACATAATACGGTAAATGTCCTAAATTTTCAAACACTTCATTCCACCTTTTTGGCCTATTTTTTGCTTTCTGTGCAACTGTTTCTTAAAATACTTAGTGGAATGGCAAACACTGTAGAACCTGATCAGACTGCTCATTTGGGAACAGTCTGATCTGGGTCTACACTGTTTGCATATGAAATTTTGTCAGACACTTTGGTGTAAGAAATTTTAGGACATTTACCGTAAAAAACTAATACATACATCTATCTTACCCCATTTTAGACTGAATAAACTCCCCACCAACCTCCCTAACCCCACACTATATACTGGAAATGTCGAATTTCAATTTTAGGTTTTGTTTGTTTGTTTGATTTGGGCTTTTTCAACAATCTTTCAGTCATATCGCAACGGTGTCTGGTTGTGACAGGGAGCTCAATGCTCACTTTTAGAGTGCTGCCTCAATGAAATATCATGCCCCAGACACTTTGACATGATATTCCACCCAGTCACATTATACTGACACTGAGCTGACCAGTTCCAATTCCTAGCTCTACTTTCTTAATGCTGAGCGCCAAGCAAAAGAGTAGCTAGTACCATTTTTAAAGTCTTTCGAACCCGCAACCTCCCGGGCACAAAGCGGATGCTCTACCACTGAGCCACTGTGCCGGTTTCAATTTTAGGTATCTCAGGCTATGTGATTTAGATATTCATAGAGAAAAATGGCCAAACTATGAGTAAACAAAAGAGACCCTGATCAGCTGCCACCGATCAGGGTCTGCATAGTTTACCAATTACCCTTTTGAGTGTCGCCTGACTAAAATGGGTTAGATATTCAGGCAAAAGCAGACCCAAATAGACTGTTCCGGGCCTGCGCTGTTTGTATGTTTTAAACACAATACCAGACAATGATAATCAAAAGTACTTCTCAAATTTCAAGACAAGTATGGTAAGGAGTTGTCTGAGCACCTGATTATTTATCCTTTAGTACTCTCTGGGAAAATTCTGCAGATGACACAATGGTGATATTTTTTTTATTATTTTATCAGAAATCAGAATGACAACCCTTATTTTCTAGATTAAAGAATTAGCAAAATATTTCAAGTTGTCATTCACTGAATTTTTTTACCCTGCATTCTTAAACAATTTTGATTGTGTTGAGATTAAAAGACACCTCAACTCTTGTGGGTCATTTTGTGTTGTCTCCCAGAGAAAGGGAGAAGAGAGATAGAAGAGATAGTAAAGGAGATGAAAGAGAGGGTCAGTGGAGAAAGAGGAAAATGAATGAACCCATTTTAGTTTGGAGATCAGATTTATAATTCTATGAAGTTTCATGAAAATATCTTGAATGGTTTTCAAGTTATAGAGTGGACATAAAATGACCATTGTCAAATTTCAAAACTGTATTGACAAAAGTTACGGTTCTTGTGTTCTGCATGTCGTCAGATGCTGCTTTTATATTTCTATGAAGTTTCATGACAATATCTTGAACGGTTTTCAAGTTATAGAGTGGACACAAAATTACCATTCTCTAAATTCAAAGGGGAATAACTCCAAAAAAATATAGATAAGAGTTATGGTTCTTGTGCTCTGCACGTCGTCTGATGATGTTTTATATTTCTATATTTCTACTGGTGTGGATGTTGCCCCTTACCTGCACGTTAATCAAAAATCCAATTATGATATGATATGAAGTTTCATGAAAATATCTTGAACGGTTTATAATATAGAGCGGACACAATTGTGTTACAGACGGACAGACAAACAGACATCCGAGGCAAAAACAATATGTCTCCACCCCTGTCAGGGGGAGACATAATTCATAAGGTAGGTAGTTTGGATGCAGGTTTTCAAAAAGTTCCACTTGTTCAAAATTTCTGAAATTTTCAAAATATTGTTATGGAACATCAGTAATTTAAAATCAGTGTAGAAAAATGGAGAAAACCTTATTTTTTAAGTTAAATTTTCAAAAACTCCAGTTTACTTACAGAAATCGCACAGGTTTGACCCATTTTTGGCCGTAAAATAATTTTTAAAGTAAATTGAAAACAAAGTGCAGAAACAGAAAAGACAAATGGCTTCTAAGACAAGACATGGTCAATCACAACAAAACATTTTCATCTAGAATAAAATGCCAATGCACACAGTGTAGACCTTGTTCAGAATCATGAGGTGCTTCTAAGAAATACCCACAACATACAAGCCACAATGTCAGAAAATGTACATGTGGACATGTGCACCCAGCAAGATTCAGATAAACATGCATATTTGTGCAGTCTGATCAGAATCTTCACTGGGTGGGGGGGGGGGGGGGGGGGGGGGGGGCATTTTGGAAAGCCAGATATATAAGGTTCCTTCAGGCAGTCTGATGCAGACAATTAACCCTTGTCCTGCTGAACCCGGATATACCCTATGCAAACAGTGTAGATCCAGATCAGTTGGCTTCTTCAGAAGCCAACTGATCTGGATCTGCACTGTTTGCTATTAAGTATGTGAACTCGTGGCAACAATCTGGATTAAACAATCTGATTGGCTGTCAGTTAGAAGTGGGTGTGACATCTTAATTTATTCAGCAGGACAAGGGTTAAGACTGAGCAGGCTGCACAGACTAGGGATGAGAAAGGATCACATTGAAAACCAAAAAAAACTAAAACTCTCTACTTCCCTTGCAAAAACACTAGATTTGAACAGATCAGACTAAGTCTGAAACTTTTTAAAACCATGTATAATTCTTAAAAACCTGAAATGCCAAAAAACTAAGATTCCCATCTCTGACAGACATACAGGCTGATCTGAATCCTCCATGGGCGTACATGTCAGAAGGTACATTTTCTCACACTGAGGCACATATATTTATGTGGAGAATAATAAAAATATTTATCTGGATACTCCTATTTTACTGAGTTATGACATACTATATTTATTCTAATATACATCCCAGGGGCATTGCAAATCATGCTGCTAAATGACAGTACTGTTCAAATTTGGGCCAAAAATAAGATACTTGATGGTCTAAACTCAATTCTGCATGTTTAGTAATGCTTATCTGCTAGAAAGGTAGGAGGAGGAGTTTATTAGAGAGGGGCTTTATATTAGAACAAAACAAAATAAAACAAAAATATGAAGTTCTGCTACAAATTTTCCTTGGCACTTAAATGGTTTATAAATGCCTTACCTCCTAAAGTTACGTTACCATGTAAAAACCTGCCCTGGTAGATTAAACGCAATATATTTGTTTCAGGTAATTTCTCATCACCCCATTCTGAAAAGAGAAAAACAAAAACACATCTTAAGACTTAGAGAAACACAAAGCTTTATTTACATGTATTATTTCATATCCAGATTGAGAAAGTACTGCATGATGATTTTAGTTTTGAGTTCAAGATTTTATGGCAAAGTCAACACTTAAGGCCATGTTGAGCCAGTCAGTTAACCCATTGTAGTCGGGAGATCTGTAAAAGGGTAAATGGCAAACAGTGCAGACCCAGATCAGACGCCGCAGAATGTGGAGTCTGATCAGGGTCTCCACTGTTTGCAAACAGTTTAGCCATTTTTCTTTAGGAATATGTAAATTTCATAGCCAGCTGTACCTAAAATTGAAATTGGACTCTTCCAATATATAGAGTGGGAAAGTCTATTCAGTCTACAATGGGTTAACCTAATGAAACTTTTCCCGGACAGACTTAGTCCTTAGGCACTGTCCTCTAGGTACTTGATCACATACTTTTGGTAGTAACTGACATTTGCCCTTTTTAACCCTTGTCCTGCTGAACCCTGATATACCCTGCCTTAACAAACAGTGTAGATTCAGATCAGTTGGCTTCTGAAGAAGCCAACTGATCTGGATCTGCACTGTCTGCCATTAAATATGTGAATTTGTAGCAACAATCCGGATAAGTTATGTGATTGGCTAAAAATTAGAAGTGGGTGTGGCATCTTATTTGTTTGTGTTGAGGTTTTACGGCCCAGTCAACCCAATGGGGTCATGTCGAGCACGGTCAGTTTACCTAACCACACGTTTACTGGGCAGGCTTAGTCCTCTAAGCTGTTAACCAGTATTGTGCACATTCTTTCGCCAGAAACTGACAACTGCCCTTCTTGAATCAGCGGAAGGGAGAGAATGACCGTAGAAAATATTTCATGATCAATCTCCACGAAAGAATGTTGCCGACCTCGGCGGGGGTTGAACCCGCGACCTCCTGGTCTCCAGTCGGACGGCGCATCCAACTAAGCCACCAAGGCCAGCTTGTGTGGCATCTTAATTTATTCAGCAGGACAAGGGTTAAATAATCATAAAGGGGGATAAACGTAGAAATGATCTTATAATCAATCTCCACAAAAGTTATGTGGCTGAGCTGGGATTCAAACTTGCTGCATTCTCTGCCATTACTCTGATAAAACCTTTTACATCACAGGATAAAATATTATCAACTTCAGCTGATGATAACAAATTCTTGATCATTTCATCAAAACTAGCTACAATGTATATAGAGTTATGACAATAAGATTTGTCTTCAGACAGACATATGGGGGGAACCAATTTCTATTATTCTGTTTCTTAATGGGCAAACATTACCAAACACATTGTGTTTGTTGAATTTGAGTGTTTCCCTCTTTAATATACCGTATTCGACCTAATGACCGCACTGTGCTCTTAGGTTTTTCAAAATTACTGGGAACACTCAGCTGTGGTAAAATATGTATCTACCTACTATGGATACACTATAAAAAAGATCAGAAAAGGACTTATTTGATGATGATTATGTGATTTTTCTGACTTTCTTTATTAAGGCATATGTTGTGGGTGCTCATTTGAATTGCATCGACGCAATTCAAATGAGTAACCACAACATATGCCTTTATAAAGAAGTAAAGAAAAAGTGCACTGGCTGTAATCTGAAAACTACGGAATTTCTTGACTGTGCAATTTCTTGACTGTGCGCTTATAGGGGTATGTGCGGTAATTAGATCAAATACGGTATACAGTATTTACCATATACAGAGTGGGTATCAGGTAAGTATTTTTCTTATTTCTCCACGAAAATATTTTTGTGGAGAAATAAGAAAAGCATCAATACTTTTGGATGAACCCTTGTCCTGCTGAACCCGGATATGCCCTGCCTTTGCAAACAGTGTAGATCCAGATCAGTTGGCTTCTGAAGAAGCCAACTGATCTGGATCTGCACTATTTGCCATTAAGTATGTGAATTTATAGCAACAATCCGGATCAAGTAATCTGATTGGCTGAAAATTAGAAGTGGGCGTGGCATCTTAATTTATTCAGCAGGACAAGGGTTAAATATACATCTTATCAAGTGCTATGATTTACCCAAAATATTCAAACACTGGAACTTCATTCCATAACCTGTCCTAAAATCTGAGAAGTTCATAACACCACCAACCATGTGACTAAAAAACATCTAAATGAGCAGCAAACAGTATGGGTCCTAATTAGATCTGATCCGGGTTTACCCAGTTTGCTCACGGCTGTCAGGAATGTTTGGGTAAATATACTGCCTCTGAATACACTTTCTACATGTATCTGCAGCCCTGACTCTATCAAGAATGCATATCAAATATTGTGTAGCATATCAAATGTACATGTATATGTGACATGAACCAAAGTTCAATCTAAAGGTAACAGAAACTGACCAGGCTAACTGGGTGCAATATTTCACATACAGTATAGCTCTAGATAAGGTACATGTATTTTATTCTTATCATAAAGTAGGGGTTGCTTATTTCTCCATTAAAATGTGGTTCCATAATTATGTAATGTATGTATTCAGACAGACAGGCCTGAGCAAACCATGTCTACACAGTGTCTACTCTGTTGGCCACTCATCCTGCAATTTTTAGACACAACATTAGGCAGTAAATTGTACAGGTTCAAATTTTAGAACAAGTATGGTTTGGAGCTGAGGTGTCTGAATACTTAGAGTAAGTATGGTACTAATTAGACAGAAACACACTGCAAGTGCATTTCTAACATAGCTGTGGAACTACCATGCCCAACTTGTCCAACTTGTCCCATTTCCGTGAGGACAAGTAAGAAATTTCAATTTACTTGTCCTGGGACAAGGACTTCATAGCTCTGGCTAGAAAGAGTATTCTGATTATAAGACATATATTTTTCTTATTTCTCGAAGAAAACATATGTTGTGGGTACTCATTAAAAGCGCCTCAGTGAGGCACTTCTAATGAGTATCCACAACATATGTTTTCTTGGAAAAATAAGGAAAAATGTCAATTTTCGGGCGATCTTAGTTGGACAAGTGGATTGACCATTTACTTGTCTGTGGACAAGTAATAAAATTTTATAATTCCTCACCCCTGATTTCTAATGAGTACTTTCCTATATTCCTTCTTACTTGAGCTATGATGTAAAAAAGAATATAAGGCCCACAACTAGTTTGTCTCTGCGTCTTCCGACTCTTTAAACCATCTTTTATATATTTTTGCTTTTTCTATTTACCAGTCACTTCAATGGTATTTCAGTCACTTCAGGGGTGATCCAACCATAGTATGGTTATATTAACCCTGGTCCTGCTGAACCCGGATATGCCCTGCCTTTGCAGAGTAGATCAAGATCAGCTGGATTCTGAAGAAGTCAACTGATCCGGATCTGCACTGATTGTTATTTAGTATGTGAATTTGTATCAACAACCTGGATCAAGTAATCCGATTGGCTGACAATTAGAAGAGGGTTTGGCATCTTGATTTATTCAGCATGAAAAAGGTCAGCTCTAAAAAAGAGATTGGAATCCAGGACTGTTGGATAAGCAAGCGAAAGGTCCATTCTAAAAGGGAAGAATTTGTTCCCAAGCAGAATAAATTCTTTCCTTGTGGTGTTATTTTCAGAAAAAGCTTGCAAAGCAAACAGACAGTCAGAAAAGTTTTCTTCATGGAAAAATTGGCCTGGAAAACAAACAGGTCCGAAAACTTTTCTCCCTTGTAAAATTGGTTGAAAATCCACCTTAGCTGAAAAGTTTCTATTGCAAAACAGTGAGTCCGTATTTATTCTAAATATTAAGACACCTTAACTCCTTTCCCTGCTGGTCCTAAAGTTTGAACAAAATGTTCTATTAACAAAGCTCTGGAAACAAAGAACAAACCAAACAAATGAAAACAACCGACTGTTTACTACCTCAGTGTTTCAGATTGGCGCAGCCATTGGCCACTGGCCGAGAAAATAAAAAGATGACCAACAAAAATCATGTCAGTAGGACAAAATGACCACTTGTTTTAACAGAAGCGGCCATGGTGACCGACTGTAAGTCCAGCACATCGGTCCCGGTTTTTATAAATCCGGCTATTGCTCTGGCGCATAACCAATGAAACAAGAGGCCTATGGGCCACAACGCTCACCTGAGTTGACTGCTGTAAGTTAATCAGGTCATTTACTCATCATTCCTTATTAGCCCATCAAGTTTCAAGGTAATGGCTTTAAACAGTTTTTGAGATATCTTGCTTACAAGGTTAAAATGCTGAAATTTTCAATGGGCCATAAGTAAAACCACCCGTACCTGAAATGTCCGCAAAGAAGGTTATATTCCGCATGGAAAATTGCGGACATTTACCTGCGGAGGTCTGCGGAGTATTGGGACGCTTTGTCCGCAAGTCTACGCAAGCTGGAAATTTTTTCTGTGCGGACGTCTGCAATATTTCCATATGCAGGTCCGCAGTTGTCCGCAGAGAGGTCCGCGGAAGTCTGCGGACATCAGTGCGGACATCTGCGGACATCTTTGCGGACGTCTATGCGGACGTCCGCATGGATTGGTGCGGAAGTCCGCATGGATTGGTGCGGACGTCCGCATGGATGGGTGCAGATGTCTGCGGACGTCCGCATGGATGGGTGCGGACATCCGCAGGGCCAGAGGATCTGTTAGAGTTGCTCCCCCTGCTGTGTAATAACCTGTTGATCATATGTGGTATTACATGATCATATGCAGTATGACTTAGTTTTTAATGTTTGCTCTACATAATTATTCATTATGCAAAAACTATAGCTGTTCACAAAATTAGAACATGCAATTAAGATTTACTGCTGAAGACATCTCTGACTTCATGTAATAATTAGTTGTTTATAAACTTAACAGATTTCCAAGCAAATACAACTGATCATTTTGTATGTGGTTCAAGTTACTGGGAAGGGTCCCAAAATTTGAATAATGATGCAGTACAATTAAGATTTGGTGCAGTTAAAGTTTGGTTGGATAAGAAAGATTTGGTGTATTATAGCCAGTGTGTGTACTATAGCCACTTGCATATAAGTCAAAATAGCTGAATGAATTCATTGAAACTGTAAGAATAATAAAGCAGGATATTCTACCATTATTCTTCTTTTTTAATAATGTACCATTTTATCAATCAATGTCTTTTACAAGTAGTGAGTTTATTTTTACAATTAAGAAAAAAACAAAACCAACTTACTTTGCTTTCAAAATACATCCTGACTGTCACAGTGTTTGGAATCCTAATTTCAAATTTTATAGTGTATTGATACATTTTTTGCAATTTATGAAACTGAGTCAAAACAATGTTACATTTGTGTACCATAACACTTTTCTGGTAAATTAATTTGAACCAAATAAAAGTGCAGGCCTAAATTTCATTACTGTTGGTTAATTGTTTACAATTTAAAATGGTACTATTTTGTGTGTGTGTAAGGTTACTGTGTGTACATTGCCTGATATTCTTACCCATTTATTGTTCAAAATGTGTATGACAATATTTCAGAAGTCCGCAGATGTCCGCAAGAATTTTTGCGGACATATGCAGTTTTCTTCAATGCCTAATCTTTTCTAAGTCCAAAATGTCCGCACAAGTCCGCAACAAAAAAATACAAAGTCAGAATTTTACACAAGCTTTTGCGGACGTCCGCAGGCTAACTTGCATAGAGCTGCGGACGTCCGCAAAAAGATAGCCCCAGCTGATACGGAAAAATGTCCGCAAAAGTCCGCAGGCTTTGACAGAGGCATGGACATCTGCGGATTTGTAGCGGACATCTGCGGACATACGCCAACTTCCGCAATGATTTACGCGGAAGTCCGCATATGTCCGCAGCATATGCCAGACCTGTTGCGGACATTTCAGGTACGGGCAGTTTAAATCCCAGGGGCTTGATTGGCAGGATTTGGCCTGATGGTTTCAGAGAAGAAGATCTTTTAAGTTTTTCCATTATTAGTCTGTGGGAGTAAATGACCCCCGAGGCATGGCGAATTTGGACCCCAGGGGCATGGTTGGCAGGATTTATGTAGGGGACAACTAAACATTGCTACATACTAAATACATGTATATGAGCTGTGGGCCTCATGGTTTCAGAGAAGAAGATTTTTTAAGGTTTTCCCATTATAAGTCTACGGGAGCTAACGACCCCCAGAGCATGGCCAATTTAGACCCCAGGGGCTTCATTGCAGGATTTATGTAGTGGACCACTAAACATTGCTACATACTAAATATTTAAGCTGTGGGCCTCATAGTTTCAGAGAAAGAGATTCTTTTAATTTTTTTCTACCACTATAAGTCCATGGGAGCTAATGACAACTTGAGAAGTGGCCAATTTGGACCCCAGGGGCATGGTTGGAAGAATTAATATAGAAGACCACCAAACATTGCTACATTATACTAAATCTGTTAGCTCTGGGCCTCATGGTTTCAGAAAAGAAGATTTTTGAAGGTTCTTTAGCTACATGGTTCTATCAGGGGTCAAGCTACAGGGCGAATGGGGCGAAACAGTCACCCTCAAGGGCTCTAAGTCGCCCTGGGAAGCCCTGAGGGTGACAAAAACTTTGCCCTCGATTTTTGCAACTTTTGAAAAAGCTAGTACTTGTGCAAAACGATCTTTTTGTTTGGAGAAATCCAGTCAATATTGAGCAAACATACAAAGGTAAACTTCTTTTGAACAAAAGGTGTTAGATGTATCAAAAATGCCAGAGAATAAAAGTCTGATGTGGTTTAACAAGTTCTGGAGGAAAACTATTTGCCCACTAAGTGACCAAAAGATCTTTTCGTCAATGTCATTAGTTTTCGTGGGTGTCCGTTTTTTTTATAAATGAACCATTTACATGCTGAAAATTAGTCAGAATATGTTACTGGTCTATATAAACATATGCAAACTAATGACCCCCGGGGTGTGGCCAGTTTAGGCCCAAGGGGCTTGATTGGCAGAATTTATGTAGGGGACCACTAAACATTGCTACAAAATAAATATGTAAGCTGTGGACCTGATGGTTTCAGAGAAGAAGATTTTTTAACTTTTTTCCCATTATAAGTCTATGGGAGCTAATGACCCCCGGGGCGTGGTCAGTTTGGGCCCCAGGGGCCTCATAGTTTCAGAAAAGAAGATTTTTTTAAGTTTTTCCCAGTAGAAGTCTATAGGAGTTAATGAACCCCGGGGTGTGTCCAATTTGGACTCAAGGGTCATGGTTAGCAGGATTTATGTAGGGGACCACTAAACATTGCTCCATACTAAATATGTAAGCTGTGGGCCTCATCATTTCAGAGAATTTTTAAGTTTTTTCCATTATAAGTCTATGGGAGCTAATGACCCCCTGGGCACGGCCAGTTTGGACCCCAGGGGCTTGATTGGCAGGATTTTTGTAGGTGACCACTAAACATTGCTACATACTAAATATATAAGCTGTGGGCCTCAAGATTTCAGAGAAGAAGATTTTTTAAGTTTTTTCCATTACAAGTCTATGGGAGCTAATGACCCCCGGGGTGTAGCCAGTTTATACCCCAGGGGCTCAATTGGCAGGATTTATGTAGGGGACCACTAAACATTGCTACATACAAAATATATAAGCTGTGGGCCTTATGGTTTCAGAGAAGAAGATTTTTTTAAGTTTTTCCCATTATACATGTAAGCCTATGGGAGCTATATATCGGCATGGTGGCCATCTTGATTTACAGACTGTGACCATTTTTAAATTTAAGAAATTTGGCCCAGGGGTTTCAGAAGAAAGTTGTTCAAAGGTGTGAACGGACAGACAGACAGATGGACTGTGAGTGATCACAATAGCTCATCCTGAGCCTTTGGCTCAGGTGAGCTAAAAATTGATAACCACTTCTACTCCGATTGGTATCAGGAGCACCTCTATATTGAGAGAGGCATTTTCGCGAATCGGGACCCAATAATTGTTTTCACATGGCAAAAGAGTGTAGGAAAAGCAGGCAAAAAACTTCGTACAATTTTTGAGTTTTTGCATTTAATCATAGTTATGAAAGGTTGCTGCATCTATCCTTCATCTTCCAGAGGAATTGTTAAGGAGGAAAATTTGACAATAATTCTGAAATAAATTTTTTCCAGTTCTCCATAAAAAAACATGTAGTGGGTATTCATTTGCAAACTTGTGTAGACCTAGATCAGATGCCACTGAATGTTTGGTCTGATCAAGTTCTACACTGTTCGACATACAGCAGGGTCTACACTGTTTGACATATAGCAAACTTTTGAACACATTAGGGAGTATGAGGATGGCCTATTTCAAATTTTAGGCTAAGAATGTAAGTACGGTAAATGTCCTAAAAATTCGAACACCAAAGCGTCTGACAAAATGACATATGCAAACAGTGTAGACCCTAATCAGACTGCTCCTGAAGGAGCAGTCTGATCAGGGTCTACACTGTTTGCCATTCCACTAAATATTTAAAGAAACTGCTGCATAAAAAGCAAAGTTTAAGCCAAAAGAGTATGGAATAAAGTGTTCGAAATTTTAGGAAATTTACCGTAGATAAGGTGTCCCAATACTTAGGATTATCATGGTAGATCTAGTTTAATTTTAGAAAAGGCTGAATTTTAATAATTCAGTTATATTAAAGTGCATGGAATGATTTGTTTGCTCTCCTGAAAAATCAATTTTGTATCCTGTCTCAGCAAGAAATCAAGTATACCTCCATTTCTAAACATTTAAAATAAATTAAATGGACATTGAAAATGGGACAGTAGGACAATCTGATGTTGAAAATGAGACGAATAAAATACAATGCTAAAATGTAGCCACCTGACTTTTCAGAAATTTAGTTAAAAAAGCTGATTTTTTGGTGAGTTGATATAAAAATTGGTGCTTTGAATCCTTATTTTACCCCTCTGGAAATGCTCAGAATGCAGGAAATGGCACCCTTTACCCCAGAGCTTCCCCAGCTTTTAGGGGCTTGCTACACTCGTGTTCCCTCGTTTCACTCGGTCACTGTCCAAAGACTCTTAAAAGTTTTGGACAAAATGGCCAAAACTTCTATGCCCTCTTTGGTCATTTGGCCTAAAACCATTTTTTTCTACCAGAAACACTGCTATATGTACCTGCTGAATGAGTGTTGAACAGACCCTGATCAGACAGCACACTGTGACATCTGACATCTGCAATGTTTGGTTAGTGCTGTCTGTTCCAATACTTTGGACAAGTATGGTAATTGAAAAGATGTGGTATATCAAAAATGGACTGCAAATAATCTAAATACTGCACTGTATTTTCAATCAAAATGTATTTCTATTTTTTCTTATTTTGTCACAAAATCAAATCCTATGGTATTTATAAGACGTCCTTGCTGAGGTGCTTCTAATGAGCAATGATAACATAATTAAGCATTCAGCGAGTTCAGTGGAGAAATAATGAAGATATTTCTCTGGGCCCGGTTGTTCAAAGCGTCGTTAGCTTAACGAGCTCGTTAAGGGTCATTTCGTTAACTGTTCTAGCGGATTCAATACACAATATTCTGATATTTTTTGCTGAAAAAATGTGAGTAGCTTTTGCAGTGCAAAAGCTACTCACATTTTTTCAGCAAAAAATTTCAGCATAATTGCGTATCACTCGATTAAAATTTTAACGAATCGTTAACTAACGACATCGTTAGCTTTGAACAACTGGGCCCTGGATATCATTTTCATCTAGAGCTACATTGGTACAAGAAACTTTTAATACCTGATGGCCAGTTATTGTAGACATAATCTGTGATATCAGCCGCCGAGTCCGAATGAAGAAAGAGAAACTCTCTTGTCTTTCCACTCACTAATATCAAGCGTAGATTTATCTGTAAACAAAAAACAAAACAAATGAATATAGCTCCAGATACTATATTTACACATCTTAACTCCTTACTTGTCCTAAAAATTTCAAAAGTCCAATTCACTACCTACTGATGAGTCTAAAATAGAGCTGGATGAGTTGCAAACAGTGTAGACCCTGATCAGATGCTGCATTCTGCAGCATCTGATCTGGGTCTACAGTGTTTGCTCAGGCCTTGTCCCAGTACTTAGTTATTCTTACAGCAGGGCTTGACAAATTCAAGTTTCAACCACTTGCCCGGCAGTCCACAGCATCTTGAAAATAGCTTGGAATTACAATATTCCTTACATGTATACATTCTATATATTTTTCTGGGCAAGTGAAATAAAAAATCACTTGCCCAGCCAAGATTTGGACTTGTCCCGGGGCAGCTGGGCAATGGATTTGTCAGGCCCTGCTTACAAAAACAAGCTTTTTTTTAACAAAAAGCTATTGATAGGTTTCTTATTTCTCCATGAAAACATACATTGCAGTACTACTGAGAAGTGCCTCTCTGAGGCACTTCTAATGAGTGTCCACAATATACGTTTTCATGGAGAAATAAAATAAATTACCTGAAACTCCTCTTAGCTGGAGCTACATGTACATGTATGATCATCACAAAAACATGCCTATATAATACTGACCCCCTTAAACCCCACTTTTATATAGTAAAACTGGGGTTTATAGGGGTATACATTATTTTTCTTATATCTGCTTAAAAACACAGATTGTGGGTACTCGTTAGAACCGCCTCGCCGAGTACCCAATCTATGTTCTGAGCAGAAGTATGAAAAATATCAGAGTTTTTATCTGAAAAGTTTCAGTTTTTGGAAGTGAACTTTTCTATATATTTGAACAGGCATGTTTTCGTGATGTGATATTTGAGTCTTGGCATAGCACTAGATAAGAAAGCAGTGTTAGAAATTCACTTTTTTTATAAGTAGCAAGTAGTTGCTACCTGGTCTGAAAGTAGGTAGCAAAATGCATCTACATGGCAGCAAAAGATGTTACTCCCCTGTCATGGGTTAAACCTTCACAAGCTAAGCATATTTAGCAGACAGCATTTTCAAAGTATTTTTCTACTTCAGCAAAAATCAGGATTGACATACATGTGAACTGTCTGCTTAGCAGACAATTCACATAAAAACAACAAGCCTAATTTGCACTGAGGACATTCACAACACAAAGTTGATAGTGTTCAGGGCACTATACCAGGTAGCAACTTTTTGCTACCAACAGTTTTACCAGGTAGCAAACTGAATTTTCAGGTAGCAAATTTGCTACTTGCTACTGTTAATTTCGAACCCTGGAAAGTATCCACACAGTGCTCCACCTAGCCCTATATAGAGGGGTGGGCCACCCCTTTTGCCTTTTCCTGCCGCGCCTCTGCCCTTCTTAAGCTGCCTTCTGTCTTATTTCATTTCCAGACATAAAACCCTATATTTGGGGAAATTTTCATGAAAATCGGACCAAAATTAAAAAAGTTATCAATGTTTAAAGGTCAGTGTTATGTGTACTCCACTTTTGAGGTATTTATTGTGGAATGGGATTATATTTTGTAACATGTCTTGATACTAAGCACAACAAATGAGTGACACATGGTACCCTCATTCTTGTATGACGTTGCAAAAAGTGCCCTACCCGGAACCCTCTGCCCCCAAATCCTAGCAGGAGCACTGCCACATGATCATTTATATTGCATATCTGAAGCTATTTTCAGCAATTTCTGTCGGCAACAGAACTCTCTTTTGAGTTTGAGTGTTCATTTTTGAGTGTTGAGTCAACACTATTAAGGTCATGTCAAGCTGTCAGTTAACCTAACCTAACTTTACTGGGCAGACTCATACATGCCATAAGCTTTGGACTAAAATCTGTGTCAGAGATAAGGCAAAATTTCAAGGGAGATCTGACAAAATTCTGGCAGACTTAGTCCTCTATGCCAGTAACCAATACACTTCCACCCCTTTATAACACAGTTTGTTATAACTAGACAAAGTGCCCAGTGGGGCACGTATACCCCCGACCAGCGCTACCGCCAGTTTTTAACGAGCACAAAATATGTAGCTCCATATGACTCTGGAGATGGCAGGATGGATGAATTCCATGCTGATAGCTATATCCCCTAAACCTCTCGGTAGGAGGATAACGAAATTCAACAAAGGATCTTGATGGTATAGCTATATAAACTTAGATGCAATTTGTTTTTACTTTTATATAAAATTTCTAAGTCTGTGACCTTGACCTGAAGGTCATACCCTATATCTACCAACATGTCAAATATAAATGAAATTCCTCAAATGTTCTTGATGGTACAGCTATATAAACTTAAAAACACAAAAAACTTTGACTTTTTTATGAAAATTCTAAGTCTATGACCTTGACCCCAAGGTCACCCCTGGGGTGGGGATGGTGCTAATAAAAACTTTAGACCTATATCTACCATCATGCCAAATGTGAATGAAATCCATGAAAAGATCTTCAAAATATGAACAAAGTATGAACAAATAATGCTTCAAAGGACAGACGGACAGACAAAAAGATTTCTTGCTGATAGCTATATCCGCTCAACCTTTCAGTTCAGGGATAATGAAATTTAATAAAAGGTCTTGATGATATGGCTATATAAACTTAAATGCATGAATTTTTACTTTTATATGAAAATTCTAAGTTCGTGACCTTGACCTCGGTCACACCCGGGGTTAGGATCATGCGGAGTAAGACATTAGGCCGATATCTACCAACATGTAAAATATAAATGAAATTCCTCAAGGTCTTGATGATATAGCTATATAAACTTAAACACAAAAAACTTCGACTTTTTTTATGAAAATTCTATGTGACCTTGACCCCAAGGTCACCCCCGGGGAGGGGATGGTGCTGATAAAAACTTAAGACCTATATATACAATCATGCCAAATATGAATGAAAACCATCAAAGGGTCTTCAAAATAGGAGTTCTTATAAACTTTAACGCAAAAACTTTTCCCTAAGACAAAAATAAAGTATGAACGAATAATACTTCAACGGACTGACAGACAGACGAACAGATTCCTTGCTGATAGCTATATCAGCTCAACTTTCAGTTAGGGGATAATGAAATTTAATAAAAGGTCTTGATGATATGGCTATATAAACTTTAACGCAAAAATTTTTACTTTTATATGAAAATTCTAAGTTCGTGACCTTGACCTCGGTCACATCCAGGATGGGGATCATGCGGAGTAAGATGCTAGGCCGATATCTACCAAAATGTCAAATATAAATGAAATTCCTCAAGGGTCTTGATGATATAGCTATTTAAACTTAAACACAAAAAACTTTGACTTTTTTAATGAAAATTCTAAGTCCGTGACCTTGACCCAAGGTCACGCCCGGGGTGGGGAGGGTGCTGATAAAACTTAAGACCTATATCTACAATCATGCCAAATATGAACGAAATCCATTAAAGGGTATTCAAAATATGAGGTCTTATAAACTTTAACACAAAAACTTTGACCCTGTGACTTTTTTACAAAACTTCTAAGTCCGTGACCTTGACCCCAAGGTCACCCCGGGGATGGGGATGGTTATTATAAAAATCTTAGACCTATATCTGCCAACATGCTCAATATGAACTAAATCCATCAAAGGGTCTTCAAAATATGAGGTCTTATAAACTTAAACACAAAAACTTTGACCCTGTGACTTTTTTTAAAAAACTTCTTAGTCCGTGACCTTGACCCCAAGGCCACCCCGGGGTGGGGATGGTGCTAATAAAAATTTTAGACCTATATCTACCACCATGCCAAATATGAACTAAATCCATCAAAGGGTCTTCAAAATATGAGGTCTTATAAACTTTAACGCAAAAACCTGTGACGGAAAGACGAACGAACGAACGAATGTACGAATGAACGTACGTACGAATGAACGAACGGACGAACGGAAAAGCGAAAACTATATACCCCCACATACTTCGTATGTCGGGGGTATAATAAGGCTTTGGATATAACACGGTTCAAAGATGGGTCCCAAAAATGTATAGATTATATTGAAAAATGACCATATATGGTCATTTTTCAATATACGAGGGATGTTCTAAATGAATTGCTTATTACTATCTGGAGACTTCAAATTTCACGTTAGCCCAAAAGAACTCATTTCATGCCCTCGAAGTACTCCCCATGGCTAGAAATGCAAAGTTTCAGCCGATGTATCCACTTCTTGAAGGCGTCACGGTACGCTGATTTGGGCACAGTAATAAGGTACTGATGAATGGCAGATCCAAGTGCCTGTCAGGACTGGTATTTCCGCCCAGCAAGGAATGCTTTCAATTTCGGAAACAAAAAGAAATCACATAAGGCAAGGTCTGGGGAATACGGGGGATGAGGCAAAACAGTTACTTTTTCTTGCTTCAAAAACGCCGTAACTATTGCGGAGGTATGCGCTGGGGCATTGTCATGTAGAAGACGGACATGTTTAAAACCAGTGGCAGGGCGTCGTTTCTGATAATACTTTTTCAGTTTCTTCAGTACTACGTCTTTGTAGTACTTTCCGGTGATGCTTTTGCCCTTTTTCATTGGCACTTTTATTGCGACTCCTTCACCAGAGAAGAAGATTGCATACAAAACCTTCTTTGTACTCAAAGAACGTTTGGCAATTATTAGGCGTTTGCTGTGTTTAGTGGCCCAGATCTTATTGCTAACCTTTCTGACGGGTTCAAAATAATGGACCCAGGTTTCATCACCTGTGGACATTGGCAAACTGCTTTTTGTCATATTTTGGAAACGTTTGAAGCAGCTTTTTGGCCACTTTAACTCGTTGCCTCTTTTGCTCGTCAGTCAACAGATGTGGCACCCATCTAGCAGAAATCTTTCTGACTTTCAAATGCTTCTTCAAAATAAGGGGAACCGTTGATAGTGATATTTCTTTACGAGATGCAGATTTTGGCCTACCTTATTTCGGTGCATTTTTGATGGACTCTACACCAGACTCAAATTTCTTTTTCCACCGCCGAACTGTGTCATAAGACACACAAGAAGGTCCAAAAGCAGTAGAAATTTCAGTCTTCAGCTTCTTCAAAGAACAACCAAGTTTTGAGCGAGCTTTGATGTAAGCCCGTATTTCATCTTTTTTGTCGATGCTTCTACCAACCATTTTTACTGCAGTGGTCAATGACTGCGTGTATTCAAATGGCAAATTTTATGTCTTACACTTAGTCTAACATGTACATTTATACACCATTGTGTAGATATTGAATAGCCCTATACAGGTATGTACTGGTTTTTATCGTGGCCCACGTGGATATCGAGCTAGAAGACAATAAGCAATTCATTTCGAACATCCCTCGTAATCTATACATTTTTGTTTGGATATAACACGGTTGTTTAACTAACACGGTTTATGCTATGGACCCCAACAATAGTGTTATAAAGAGGCTGTGGTGTATTTGTGCATATTTATTCCCCAGAAACTGACAAGTGCCCTTCTTGAATCAGCTGAAGGCTGAGATTTACCACAGAAAACATTTTATTATCTGATTATAGATCTCCACAAAATGTTGTCGGACCTGGCAGGGATCAAACCTTTGACCTCCTGATCTCCAGTCAGATGCGCATCCGACTGAGCCACAAAGACCAGTCAGTGGAACTCACAATTCCTTGGGGAAAACATTGCTTCCTACATGATGAGGAAAAATCCTCTACAAAATGTTATCATACTGTATGATGAGTGAAGACAACATAAATTCACAAACTTTCTGACGTCATCTGCAAAATGTCAAAAGAACATAAAACAGACTGTGAAGAAAAGAAATCATATATGATAAACAATATTATATTTAAGTTAATGCACCATGAGTTTAAAATGCTGGAAAAAAAGTCCCTTGAGGCTTACAAATCTTATAAACAAACTTGTTCTACTGTACTTGTTTATAGGAATTGCGATTCCCTCGGGGAAAATTTTCTGTATGTCAAACTTCATGTGCATTAAACCTTCATTCCCGTCTCATTTCCCCAGAAAAACATACATGCACCTGTATGACATTGGCATTTGTTTCAGTGGAGTCACGGCAATAGTATTTCTGAAGAGTTCAGTAAATGTCCTAAAACTTTGTACACCAACTTGTCTAATAAAATGAAATATGCAAACAGTGCAGACCCAAATCAGACTGCTCCTTCAGGAGCAGTCTGATCAGGGTCTACACTGTTTGTACCGGGCCTAGAAATGATCTAAGCAAACATTATGACCAAGATTCTTGATGATTATATCAACAAGAAGACAATGTAGCATGTCTAATGGACTGTGAAATATAGGTTGTCAAATCGTCCCCTGAGCGCAATACTATGCTAACTCAGTTTTGACAAACTTTACAGGAGAAGGAAAAAACTGTACCATTATAGTTTGATGAGGAGAACCACAGCAATATTCAAGTAGCTTATAGCTTCTGGACAAATACAGAAACTATATGAAGAATTTTAGTAAACATTTTATTGATGAAAGAAAAATTTGGAAAAATAACCACTTACAACAATATTGCGCTGAAATTACTGAGCGCAATACTATTGTAACTTTACTTACCATAGTGTTGCGCTAACCCATATGACAATATATTAAACATCAGTGTGAGTGCAATACTATTGTAACTCAAGTTACCATAGTATTGCACTTAGCTACATGTGCATTTTACATAATGTATTGAGTGCAAAACTATGGCAACTTGTTTATAATGCAGATACAACTGTTGAACATGAAACAGAATAATGTATAAAGAAATGAACAAAGTCTAAGAAAGGCGTTAATTTACAGAATATAAGTTATTAGAATATCCCCAACACTGCCTAAGAGAAAAACCTTCATGCCAGTGGCTGGTTGTCAGTGTTGTCTAATTAAAGCAACACTACAAAGGGGTTTAAAATAGATGGGTCAACATTTCAAAATGATATTCTTTTTTAATCTGGTCCACGTATTTCAAATGACAACTGGCACTGACAAGTATGGTACTGGGTCTAATAAGTTGGGAAAAATTCTTAAAAGAAGAGTACCAGAAAATATTTTTAATGAAAACAGTATCCAAGTTTACTCAACTTAACTCCTACACACACTTTGTTTGCATTTTAATATGATACAAAAATGCCACTGAAAAAGTATATTGTATCAAAAATGCCTTACCACACACTTTGTTTGCCTGTATGAATTAATATCATAAATGTTTGTGTATATACAGTAGGAGAAACAGTAGCAGAGAAATATCAAGTACATGTGATTAAAATTGCTTCATTTCTAAGAACAAAAACAACTTGAATCTTTGGAAGTCTTCTGTAACAGCTAGATTGTTTAAAAATGCTATAAAAAGACAGCTTCATATGTACAACAGATGCGATCTTTCCAATAGGTATATTTTTTTGCCCCAATAGATTCTGTACATTTACCGGTACAGGGTAAAAATTCAGTAAATTCACCAAATACATGTATCAGAAAATCTACCAGTTTGAGTTCCACAACATTCTCCATGTATGCACAAACAGACAGTTTGAACACTAAATGGCCCTAGCATTATGCTGACGGATGGGACATAGAATCTATATATAACTCTGTCTGTCTTTGAATGTAATAATCAAGGTAGAAGAAAATCCTTTAGTAAGCCATGATTTTCCTGATAGGGAATTTACAAAGTGCTAAGTCTACTTGCATAAGGAGGTTTAGAAGATTAATTTTAAAGGGTACTAGAATTAACTAGAAAATGTGTCCAACATACACAGATGCCCCCATCTTTGGTACCTCCATAAAACTGTGCAACGGATGGCAGTATGAATCTGTTAAATCCTCATACCAAATTTCAAGTTCCTACAATAATAGAAACGCTCAAATCTACCACTTTCAATAATCTTAACCTTGCAAAAGAAAGTCTGAAGTCAGTTGTCTTGAATTATGGGTCATTTTGACCTGATTCTTGTATATTCCTGTTGTACTCATAGATATAAATCCTCATACCAAGTTTCAGTTGCTACTATCATAGAAACACCGAGATCTACATCTTACAAATATCTTAATCTGAGTCTAAAAGGATAACATATGTACAGACGGACTGATGGAATAACATACACATATACACACAACCTGAACACTATAAGCCCCTGGCATCATACCTATGGTGGGAGTAAAACAATATAAGTGAAGACATGAAGATACCCATGAAAAGCTAAAATCATGAAGTACAGCCTCCCCTGGGCACCAAAATAAGGAGAGATGAGGAAGAAAAAATACAAATTGCCACATATAAAACTACAGATGCACAAAGAAGAACTGCAACAGAGACCCCACCCCCTCTTCTCCCTCAACATCCCCTGGAATTGTCAGTAGAAAAATTACTGGGGGCATAATAAACCAGTTTTTATCGCACCTGCTTGTAGCAGGGTGCGATATAGGCGTCCGATTTTCCGTCCGTCCGTCAGTCCGTCCGTCCGTCCGTCCGTCAGTCCGTCCGTCCGTCTGTCAACATTTATGTCGACGTTCGACATTTATGTCAAAGTTAGTATTCTAATCAACTACAAGACTAAACAACCATCAAACCTTGCATGAAACATCTCCCTGACCTCCTGACTTTGCAACATAGGCGTCCGCTTTTCCGTTTGTCTGTCCATTCGTCTGTCCGTCTGTCAACATTTATGTCGACGTTCGACATTTATGTCAAAGTTAGTATTTTAATCAACTACAAGACTAAACAACCATCAAACCTTGCATGAAACATCTCCCTGACCTCCTGACTTTGCGACATAGGTGCCCACTTTTCCATTTGTCTGTCTGTTCGTCTGTCTGTCTGTCTGTCCATCCGTCTCTTAACAGTTCTGTTCTGTCGAAGTTCGACATTTATGTCAAAGTTAGTATTCTAATCAACTACAAGACTAAACAACCATCAAACCTTGTATGAAATATCTCCCTGACCTCCTGACTTTGCGACATAGGTGCCCGCTTTTCCATTCGTCTGTCTGTTCGTCCGTCCGTCTGTCTCTTAACAGTTCTGTTATGTCGAAGTTCGACATTTACGTCAAAGTTAGTATTCTAATCAACTACAATTCTACAACAACCATCATACCTTGCATGACACATCTCCCTGACCTCCTGACTTGGCAGATATGTTGACCCAGTGACCTTGACCTATATTTTGCGCTCCATTGACTTTGACACAATTTACGTTGACGTTCCAGATCTTCTCAACTATAAGGCGTACAACTACCAAACCTTGCATAGTGCTTCTCCTAGAGGTACAGACTTGGCAGGTACCTTGACCCGGTGACCTTGACCTATATTTTGCGCTCCAGTGACTGACATATTTTGCGTCGACATTCAATATCTCCTCAACTATAAGGCCTACAACCATCAAACCTTGCAAAGTGCTTCTCCTCAATGTACTGACTTAGCAGATACCTTGACCTGGTGACCTTGACCTATATTTTGGCAGCAGTGACTTTAACATAATTTAAGTCAACGTTCCAGATCTCCTCAAGTGTAAGACCTCTAGCTACCAAACCTTGCATAGTGCTTCTCCAATATGTACTGACTTGGCAGGTATCTTGACCTGGTGACCTTGACCTATATTTTGCCCTCCGGTGCCTTTTACACATTTTACGTCAACGTTCAATATCTCCTCAACTATAAGGCCTACAACCATCAAACCTTGCATAGTGCTTCTCCTCAATGTACAGACTCTGCAGGTACCTTGACTGGGTGACCTTGACCTATATTTCATGCTCCATTGACTTTTACACCATGTACGTCATCCTTCCATATGTCCTAAACTGTAAGGCCTTCAACCACCAAATCTTATATAGCACTTCTTCTCGATGTACTGACTCGACAGGTACCTTGACCTGGTGACCTTGACCTATATTGTGCACTCCAGTGACTTTGACACATTTTATATTGATGTTCGGGATCTCCTCAAATATAAGACCTACAACCACTAAACCTTGCATAGTGCTTCACCTCACTGCACTGGCTTGGCAGGTACCTTGACCCAGTGACCTTGACCTATATTTGACAAATTTTACGTTGATGTTTGATAACTCCTCAACTATAAGGCCTACAACCACCATACCTTGCATTGTGCTTCTCCTTGATGTACTGAATTAGTAGGTACCTTGACCCGTGACCTTGACCTAAATTTCATGCTCCAGTGATTTTTACACATTTTACGTCAATGTTCCATTATCATTTGGCTGTATGATACGAAAAGTCAGTGCTGAAGATATAGCCATTAGAGGGAATGGGACTGGCCTGGAATATATGTGCCCCACTTGGCACTTTGTCTACATTTTTTTCAACCCAGTTTTCCAAGTAAGCACTGCTAAGAATGAAATAAACTTATTTAATAACCACATTCTGATTGTGGCTCCTGTGACTTTTGCGCCAGCAGGTGCGATGACGCCTTCCGCGGAATTCTTGTATTTGAATGATACCTAACCTTTAATTCTGATGCAGCTACAAATTACATTGTAACAATTATGTTTGGCCCATAAAGGCATAAAGGGGTCCTCTACCTCATCACAGTGAAACATACATGAATACTCACAAACACTGATGAAATAAAGAAAGGGGCTCAATGATGATCTGAAGCCAGAACACAAGAAAACCACAAACAGGACTCCTTAAGAAACTGAAATCCAAAATTTTAAAAAGTGAACATTCAGAGAAATTTATCATTTAAATTCTTTCAAATCGTATAAAATTTCTTAATAGAGTGATACATGTATATCTTTTTTTTATTTGAAACTGTGTTTGGAAATAATGGTATAACATTATAATTTGGGTAGGTTAAGGTCTAAGGAAACTAAGAGTAGATGTAATTTTTATGTTTTATTTCCTAGAACTGCTCCATATAAAAATGGCTAATTGCTGCATTGGTGAAAGCAAAATCTTAGGCAAACCTGTGCTTTCTTAAAGTCTGTGCACACATACAAAATACCATAATTATGTGGGAACAAGAAACCAGAAACAAACCTACATGTATAGCATTTTATTGTCTGAGCTGTTTAAGGCCTATGCTTGATGCATTTAGAGGTGGTGTATTGATTCTATATATGTTGTGGCATTTAGAGGTGGTGTATTGATTCTATGTATGTTGATGTATTTAGAGGTGGTGTATTGATTCTATGTATGTTGTGGCTGATTCACCATGTATGGGTTATTGGTCATACTGAACAGTATGCTTCTGAGTATGGGTTATGCTCTAGATTTATAAAGAACTGTGAAGAAGCCTTATCTCTGTTCAGATCAACGTCAAGATGTTTTAGTTGCTTTAAGATTTCTTTGAAATAAAAAAGTTATGCAGGCTCTTCTCTTTTACTTGATTAGGATGACTGGGCCTAGCCAGCTTTACAGTGCTTGCCCAATGAGGAGTATATACTTATGTTTTTACTGGCAGATTCAGTGCTTGGGAAAACAGTAATAATTTAGTGTTATTTTCTACCAGCTTCCATAAAAAGCATATATCTGTATTGTGAATACTCATTTAGACAGTTCTGTCCAGTACCCACAGCTTGCTTCTATAATCAGACAGTTCTAACTGGCAGTTCTACCAAGAACCCCCATCATTTTTTGTTTTTATGACAAAGTGCATTTAATGCACACCAACAACGTAAGTTTCTTTACAGAAAAAAAGAAACAAATATCCCTCAAATTGTCTAGAACTATGGCTACTCTCTTTATCCCTTAATGCATAGTAAATTAGTAAACTACCGTATAATTTAGGCCAGTCCTTTATCAGTATTAGGGAAGCCTCTGTGGTGTAGTGGTAAAGTTCCTTGCCTTGTAAACCAGGAATTATGAATTAATTCCCACTATGCAGCCTTCTTTATTCTTTTGGCTGGGACTTTAAACAAAGGTCATTCCATGTAACCGAGTTGTTGGTGTGATGTAAAACAAGTATTAGTACTGGGGTTGTCTGGCATCATAATGTTCATTATTTTTTTCAGAAGCGCATTTATTTTATGTAAACAGTGTATGCCATGTTAAATGCCATGCTTGCTAAGTCTTATCACTGTTTGTCAAAGTTTGTTAATGTACAAAATAATAGCTTCTTGGACTAAGGCATAGTGGGATAAAATACTTGCCCAAATAGGTTACACCAGAAATAGTCAATGTCAACATTGTACACTGAGTCAACAGACATGAATCTTAAAATACAAATCAAACCTGCATGCAACCTCTTCAGTATTAAAAGGAATAAGTTACATGAAGCAAGTTCTATTGTTTTACTTCCAGTTTTATGGCCCTAACAAGATTGTTTCACTTATTTTGAGTCAATCCAAGCTATAAAGTGGAGGAAGCTAGAGTACCTGGAGGAAAAAAACACCTGGGCACCTGCAAGCTAAAATGTCCTTAAGAATGTATCATTTATATGCAAAAATATTCTTTTTAGTGGGAACCCAGCTTATATACAACATTCACTATAATGTGTGTTGGGGAGTTTGTGGGTGTTAAAACAATATGGATGCAATGTTTATACAATTTAAAAATAATTATGTTTGAGTAATAACAATTCATGTATCTGATATAAATGTTCTGCAAAGAATAAGTTTGATGGCTCAGATTCATTACATTACAGATTGAACAGACTTTTCAATGTTATTTAATATGACTTCAGAGTTTTTAAAACACAAAAAGTAATTATAATTAATATTATGATCTGTAGAAAACCATGTTGCATTGTATAGTTGTATCAAGTAACCTATTTGAAAAACCAGTCACAAACACTATTACTGATATTGATGCTTTACTTCAAGTATTATCAGTTTATTGAATAAAATTATGTTCCAAATAAAAATCTGAAAGGTTGCCTTTCAAAACAAAGAACACAAAAAAGAATGAAAATCGGAGTCTCTTCATAAGCAGCAAGGTAGTTTGCAAGGCTTCATAAGCATCCTAGCACTGGCTTAAGCATTTTTCGATTTTCAAAGCATTGCTAGAATGGGCTCAGTAATCCAAAAGGAAATAAAAATAAAATCTGCACTATGATGAAGCACAGGAAGACCTGTTACAAATGCCAAACAGCATTTAACACCAGCTGCCGTAAAGTAAAATAATAATCTAAAAGGTTGCCTTTGGAAACCAAGAGTGCACAAAAAAAAAATAGGAGATGCAGTTTTATTAAGTCTCTTCATATGCATATCTAAAATTCTGGATGTTTTCGTGCAAGCTTATTTGTTTCTTTGTGTTGAGGTTTTATGGCCCAGTCAACCCAATGAAGTCATGTTGAGCACAGTTAGTGTACCTAACCACACATTTACTGAGCAGGCTTAAGCCATTAACTAGTATTGTGCACATTCTTTCCCCAGAAAATGACAATTGCCCTTCTTGAATCAGCAGAAGGGAGATAATGGTCGTAGAAAGTATTTTATGATCAATCTCTAGGAAAGAATGTTCCCTGTGCTGACCTGATAGGGGTGGAACCAACAACCTTCTGATACCAGTATTAAGAATAACAATGCAGTTAGCTTGATCATATTTAACCTGAGTAATTGAACAGAAAGGCTGGTCAGCGCAATCAGTATAGCTCCAAATAGGAATGTGGCATCTTAGCAAGACACTGTTTGCCACTTATCCAGCCATTTTCAGACATACAAATTACTAAAGAAATAGACTAGATCAAACTTTAGAGCAAGTATGGATAGGAGTTGAGGTATTGAAATATTTAGGATAAAGACAGTATGAACTATTACTGTAACATTGAGATATCTTGATGACAAAGTGTGACAAATGGATGGGCAAACTAACAGATGAACGAACAACCGAAAGCAATATGCACTGCCAAGTTCTTCGAAGATGGGGGCATTAATATAGAAAATTATCATGGTTTCGAACTCAATTCACTTATAGCAACGTGTTATAACTTAAGTTAGCATAGTTTTGCGCTAGGTTTATTTACACTAGAAGTCTAAGCTTGGTGAGTGCAATACTGTTGTAACTTTAGTTATCATAGTTTTGCACTCAGTTCATTTACACTCAGTAAGGTAAGTTAGGTGAGTGCAATACTATGATAACTTGAGTTACAATAGTATTGCGCTCGGCTATAAAAGTGACAAGAAATTTTATAATCAAATATCTCAAAAAATATTTAGCCATTTGCTCTATCATTTTATGTGCAGATGTATGAATGGTTAATGACAATTTTTAGCCAAAAAAACATTTTTTGACAAAAACTGAGTTACAATAGTATTGCACTCAGGGGACGAAATATGGATGACTGCATTCAAGAGGCCATGCTCAGATGTATGCAAGTGTCAAGTATCAATGCAGTAGGACCAATAATTACTGAGAAACTGACCTAAATGAAAATAAAATTAAGATAGTCACTGAACTGCGAAATATAGGTAATAAGTGACCCCATTCCATCCTTGTCCTAGAAATCATCAGGACAAACGGTTTACATGTAAGTGCAAGACGCATGATGATCACTTCAAAAATGTGACCTCTAGACTGTTAACAATGTTTTCCCTCGATTTGGTCTTGTGACATAGTTTTTGATCCCAAGTGACCCAATTTCAAGCTTGACCTAAAAATCATCAAGACAAACATTTTGAGCAAGATTCATGATGACTGTTTCAAAAATTTGACCTCTAGTGTTAACAAGGTCTTCCTTTGCTTTGGCTCAGTGACCTAGTTTTTTTCCCAAGTGATCCAGTTTTGAACTTGACCTCATCATCACTTTTTTCTCACATCTCACTATCATTCACTCTCACTATAAATGTTTAGATAGGTAGGTAGGTAGGTAGGTAGGTAGGTAGGTAGGTAGGTAGGTAAGGTAGGTAGGCAGGTAAGGTAGGTAGGTAGGTAGGTAGGTAGGTAGGTAGATAGATAGATAGATAGATAGATAGATAGATAGATAGATAGATAGATAGATAGATAGATAGATAGATAGATAGGCAGGCAGGCAGGCAGGCAGGCAGGCAGGCAGGCAGGCAGGCAGGCAGACAGACAGACAGACAGACAGACAGACAATGATAATATGCCTTTAGCTGTGGGTTAAACGTCTTGTAGGACACTCTCCCTTTCGCTGGCTACTGGGACGGAGACTATCATCTAATTTCTAAAGAGTTGCACATTATCAGCATTCTGGTAGCAGCTGATAGCGCATTCAAAAGTGGAAAAAATTGTCAAATTTTTGTCTGATTTGGACATTGTGAGCCATTACTTTCATGGTTTGTCACATGAAAGAAACAAATCTGGTCTGAAAATTTATAATACTAATTGATAATGACTGAATAATCTTACATAACCATATTATTCCTGTTGTGGACTTTGTTACATCTACTTAGCCATTTAATATACAATGAGAGTAATCTCTATTGTGTAATCTGCATGTGAGACAAGGAATACAGCAGCGCTTCAGTAAACCACAGAAAAATAAAGAATACGAATTCCTTTCAATGCTTTAACCTTTAGACTGCTACAGGCGACTATGTGCTCCCAGGAGGGGTCTGCTAACTCTAAAGCCTGTCATACTTACTATATACCACATGCAACCATTCAGAGCAAGTGTTCTCATACAGGAGTGAGCCTACTTTCATACAAACATGCCACTTTTCATTAGATAGTCGGGTGCTGGATTTTACCCACACTACCGAATTTGCAGCTAACATTAATTTCAGCACTCACTTTAACAGACTGATCACGATTTCCTGGAGAAAAAGCACATAACACCTAAATCATTTCCAGTGAGGAAGAAGTAAGAACAACGGTAGAACTTATGTATGTCACTCGTTTCATTCGCAATAGTACACAGTAGGCGCTGGTCTCTTGTAACTTCACCCCCCACCACCCCCCCCCACCCCCCCCCACCCCCCCGCCTCCATGTGTCTTAAACGGTTCCCGGTTCACACGTGACTATCACCTGATTTTCTAGTCATGTGACCATCCCATTGCTGGTAAAATGGCCACTTACAATCGGCAAATTATATGTGAAAATCAATGTAAATCGAGGCAAAATTAAGGGAGTAATGACTTCTCGAGTAAGGGTACCCTCTCTTACAGATCTGTTTCATTTTTTACTTAGCACGCTAAAGGTTAATATGTACAACTCAAAAATTTTGAAATTATAAAGGCTTTTTATGTTCTGCCGTACCTGGAGAGCTACACCGATTCACGGGAGATCCAGATTCACTGGGTATGGTACCGTACCGGTGAATCTGGATCTCCAGGTATGGTACTTCCATGGAAAAACAGTGCATAGAGACACCCCAAACTATCCTCTTTGGGGTTAAATAGAGTAGGTAGGGTGATGATATCTCTGGTGGGTGGAGCTTTGGCTTATTTCATTTCCAGACATCAAACCCTACATTTTGGCACAAATTTTATTAAAATCGGGCCAAAATTAAACAAGTTATCAGTATTTAACCGTTACCACTCACTGGGCTAATTCAACAGATGACAAACTGATGATATTTTTCTTATTTTTCCCAGAAAACAGGATTTGTCAGGATTTGTCATTTCATGAAAATTGTCTCCAATGGAGACAATTTGCATGAAATGTCAACTCCTGTTTTCTGAAAAATAAGAAAAATATTTCAGTATGTCATCTGTTGAAAATTTTACCCAGAGTTGATACAAAGCCTATCACATGACCCATGGTGCCCTCATTCTTGTTTCACCATGCAAAAAGTGCCCTATCTGCAGTCAGAGCACTTACTTAAGCAGTTGATCATAAAAATCACTCAATAACGTGATTTTTTTCTGTCCAAGGAAAGAAACAGCAATATGTGAAGTTTTTTTTTATTGCCATTGGTCTTATTTTGAATTCCACACTGCTGTAGACATGTACATGTAGTAGAACCTATCCAATCAATGCAAAGACACACCATTCAGTTACATGTTCAGAAGCTGGACAAGACTGCAGAAGTGAGTAATTTAGTGAAAAAACTGATGTTTTTAGTGCATTTTATATGATTTTTTAGTTCCTTTTTTTTTTAAAGTGTTTCCGAAGTTTTGACAAAAGTGTGGATAGTTTTTAAGGTAAGTTTGAAGCTTTAATTGTTGAATAAAGGAAAGAAAATCTGGTGTGCGCACTCAAATAACATGTGTGTTCAGTGGATAAAAAGGGTATCCCCAAAAAATCACTTATTATCATCATCTCATTTGATTTGTTTGTTTGTGTTGAGGTTTTACGGCCCAGCCAACCCAATGGGGTCATGTCGAGCACAGTCAGTTTACCTAACCACACTTTTACTGTGCAGGCTTAGTCCTCTAAGTGGATAACCAGTATTGTGCACATTCTTTTGCCAGACACTGACAACTGCCCTTTTTGAATCAGCAGAAGGGAGAGACTGACCATAGAAAATATGTATGAAAGAATGTTGCCGACCCGGCATCCAACTGAGCCACTGAGGCCGGCCTCATTTGGATGATCACTGTGTCAAGTACCACTATGCAAACAACAAAGAAGGAAGAACAAAACTCAGTACAGATTAAATTTTTGCTGTCCTCTTCTTAGTTTAACTTTCTAGTCATCTCCCCTTGCCAGAAAAACAAAAGGACAGAAGGATTTTGTCAAGATAATCAAGTCCCTCCGTTCTGATTAACTATAATCACCTATACATATGACTGGTCCAAATTCTGAGATGCCAAAATAATCACACAGTTGAATGATGCTGATCATACAGAAAGGGAAACAAATCTTGCATCTTGAGAAAGGTACATTAAAATGTACTTCTGGAAGTGATTTCTATGATCAGGGCCCAGTTGTTCAAAGCATCGTTAGCTTAACGAGCCCATTAAGGGTCATTTCGTTAACTGTTTTAGCGGATTCAATGTACAATATTCTGATATTTTTTGCTGAAAAAATGTGAGTAGCTTTTGCACTGCAAAAGCTACTCACATTTTTTCAGCAAAAAAATTTCAGCATATTTGCGAATCACTCAATGTAAATTTTGACAAATCGATAAGTAACGACGTCGTTAATTTTGAACAACTGGGCCCTGCTGTTTAAGTAAGTGCCCTGACTGACCTGGCACCCTTCTGCCCTGAAATCCTCACTGGAACACTGTTACAAGCGTACTGTAAGTGCTTTGGGCTGTTTTGTGGTATAAAATATTGTGGGATTGGAGGTGATTTGCTTGGCAGTCTGGAAACTTTACTTAGTATAAAATTTTTAATTTAGGCTAACGTGACAGGTGTAATGCATAATTATTTACCCTAACTAACCATATCATATTCCATACAAGCAAACTGTAAGTACAGTGTAGTTTGGGCTGTTTTGTGGTATACAATATTGTGTCTCGGGTGATTTACTCGGCAGTGAAGTTGGGGTTCTTACTCTACACCCCACCCCACTCACCCCTGTCACTTCACCATACCCAAGATGACTTTATTCTACCCCATCCCACTCAAATCAACCCTGCCCTACCCCATGAGGGTGGTTTGGGGTATTTTAAGGACGGGCTGGGATGTTTTGGATGGTTTGGGGTGTTTCTATGGACTCCCTGAAAAAGGCAGAAATATGCAGAATATTCCTTAAACTTAAAAAGTTATAACATTAAGCATTTTTATACAAATGTATACTGCTGTACCCTAAGATACTATCACAAGTCTGCATAGATTGTCTCCAGGTAAAGTACCGTATCCGGAGACCTTGGGTCTAGGGATATGGTATAGTTACATGTATTTGGCTAGTTCTGAGATTTAGCTAGTTCCGAATAAGTGAAAAACTCGCCATCAAATACATGACAGTGGTCAAATTTAAAAAGGAAAATCTGCTATGGTTCTTTCTTCTTCACAGATCAGAAATAAATATGGGCAATATAACCTTACTGATCGTCATGATCCGATTTCCCCAAGCAACCCTACGCTTAACATAAACTTTGTAAATGTGTAAAAAACATTCGCCTGGATGTCCTTTATATGTAAGTAGACAGTCAATTAAAACATTTTTTGTTCAACTATTGGGTGGAACATACTTTTCAACATCTGCTTAAATGCTCCCTGCAAGGGTTTTATTCAAAGAGCTTGTTTTCAACCATCAATCAATTGCTAATTTACGCATCCGATTTAATCAGGTCTGGGTAAGGTGTTTACACACTTTGTGTTTAAATGTGTGTAGATACATGTATCGATGCAATGTAAAAGAATCTGACGCATGTGACAGATGACTGAAGCAAAAATACGAGCCTCGTCCTGAGACAACCTGCTTTATGCCATATGCGAACAACAGACATAATTTGTGCATCTGCGCAGTCTGATCAGCACCATTGTTGTTCACTGTCAAGACAGTATACTACCAATCAAAACTCAAGACTAGCTAATCTGGCGTTGTGTCCGAGTACGCAAGTCTATGGCTGAGTAGGCCAGTGAATTTTACTTGGTTGAAAACCTTGAAGATAGGTTTTCTCGTATTGTCACTTATATTATCTGCACTTTGACGAAGTACGAGGAGACTTTTCAGGGGTATCACACGGTGCTAAACACCCGTTATAACTGGATTAATTAACAATGGAAACACATAATTTCACTGCAATATTTTATTTTCAGGCTTCATTTATGCGGGTAAAACAGGACCTTATGCATATACTCCTTGCAACCTCTTACACCTCACTGAAATATTTTTACATTGAAAAGATTATTAAATCCAGAAAATAGATGCTAAAGGGTAACACGACTTACCAAAATATCAGAATACCCATGAAAAATACAGGAATACCTGTGAAAGACACACCTACTGAAAACAACAATACTGGCTTTAATTAATTAAGAAATATTATGTCAGAATAGGAAAAGTAGTTGTGTTAGGGGTTAACGACATGTCAACCATTGTGGGTCATTTTGCTTGGTCTCCAAGAGAAAGGGAGAAAAGAGATAGAAGAATTAGAGGAGATAAAAAAGAGGAACAAGGGAGAAAGAGTAACAGGAATGAAAGTGAAGAAACAGAAGAAATAAAAGCATTCCCCCTCTTCCCTTACCTGCTACAAGGATAGCAGGCCTTATCTAACTGTGAGCCAGTATCAGTTTAACTAACGCGTATCATGGGCAAGCAGTGTTGGAGTCAAGCTGTGTTAGTTTCATCTTCTTGTGACTTTGTATTTTAATATAACTGTCACCTAAAAGACAAGAGTTATCAGTATTTAGTCAAAGATTAACCTCTTTAAAACAATGAACGACTAAATCTTATTTTAGGACCACTTATCTCCACATCAGGGAAAACCCTGAGCCCATCCATTGCTGCTTTAGGCTAAAACAAGATTTGTTTTGTTTCCCATTTCTTGACTGACCAAGCCTTGACCGTTAATATGATTTGATAATTTTCTCTTGTAACAAGCAACCAGAGTATTTTTCGATATGTTGTCTTGTTCGATATGTAGATTACAACCACAAAAAAAGAAAGAAAAAAAAACAAGAGGCCCACGGGCCACCTGAGTGACATAGCCACTGCAGACATGCAACATTTTTCCAATCCTATCATCGCAACTAATGAAAATATCATCATTTGAGCAGATCTTAGTTTTGAAGAAGAATATGGGCCTGACAGTCAAAGGAGCATGATCATTTAAATAAACTATCAATCACATTTCAACAGAAGGATCAATGTGAAATTTGGTGGAAACTGGTTTCTGAAGAATCATGATTTTATACATGTAAACAGCACAGTGACAGGGAAATATTATAAATATAAACCAGATCTGATGATGGCCATCTTAGATTTCCAATCAGAACAATTTTAACTACTGTTGATCTACAAGTCACTTCGATACTTTCAATATAAATGTATACGGCCCACACAAATAGGGAAGAAAAAATTTGACCTTGGAGGCAAAAAGGTCAAATGTCAACATAGAACCACCATTTGAGCAATTTTGGAAGGTCTCCTGTTCCCCATAATTTTTGCAAAGATTAGGAGCCAGGGCTTATTTGGTTATGGAGAAGAAGATTTTTAAAGGTTTTTACCATATATCGGCATGGCAGCCATTTTGATCAATGGACCATACCCATTTTAGCAATCTTTCATTCTCCTGCCCATGGAGGCTCCGCATGAAATTTGAGCAACACTGGCCCGGAGGCTTCAGAGGAAAAGCCAGTTCAAATTATAAACATTTTTTCCATACAAATATATGGGGCCCATACAAATGCATACAGAAGCAAACTTGACCTCGCCGTAAAAAGGTTAAATGTCAATGTATGACAATTATTTTAGTAACTTTGGTAGACCGCCTGTTCCAGATGATATATGCAAAGATTCAGCCACAAGCCATCCTCGGCTTTGGAGAATAAGAATTTTAAATGTTCTTTCCCATGCAAATGCATAAGGAAGCAAACTTGACCTTGCCGTAAAAAGGTCAAATGTCAATGTATGACCATTATTTTAGCAACTTTGGTAGACCCCCTGTCCCCGATGATTTATGCAAACATTCAGCCCCAAAGCATCCTCGGTTCTAAAGAAGATTTATAAAGGGTTTTATCATATATGGGCATGGCGCCCATCTTGGTCAACCAACCGTGACCATTTTAGCAATCTTTTGTTCCCCCACCCTAAGGAGGCTCCATATGAAATTTGAGCAAAATTGTCCCAGAGGCTCCAGAGGAGAAGTTGTTTGAAATTCTGAACATTTTTCCCATACAAATGCATAAGGAAGCAGAAATGACCTTAACGTAAAAAGGTCAAATGTCAATGTACTATCATTATTTTAGCAATTTTGGTAGCCCTCCTGTTCCCGAAGATATATGCAAAGATTCAGCCAAAAGGCATGCTCTGTTTTGGAGAATAAGATTTTTAAAGTTTTTTCCCATACAAATGCATAGGGAAGCAAACTTGACCTTGCCGTAAAAAGGTCAAACGTCAAAGTATGTCAATTCTTTTAGCAATGTTGGTAGACCTCCCGTCCCTGATGATTCCTGCAAAGGTTCAGCCCCAAGGCATTTTCGGTTCTGGAGGAGAAGATTTTTATAGGTTTTTACCATATATGGGCGTGGTGGTCATCTTGGTCAATGGACCGCGACCATTTTAGCAATTTTTCGTTCCCCCACCCTAAGGAGGCTCCATATGAAATTTGCGCAAAATTGGTCCAGCGGCTCCAGAAGAGAAGTTGTTCGAAATTCTGAACATTTTTCCCATAATAATGCATAATTCCCATAATAATGCAAAATTGACCTTACTGTAAAAAGGTCAAATGTCAATGTACGACCATTATTTTAGCAATTTTGATAGCTCTCCTGTTCCCATACAAATGCATAGGGAAGCAAACGACCTCGCCGTAAATAGGTCAAACGTCAACGTACGACAATTCTTTTAATAATTTTGGTAGACCTCCCGTCCCCGATGATTCCTGCAAAGGTTCAGCCCCAAGGCATTCTCGGTTCTGGAGGAAAAGATTTTTAAAGGTTTTTACCATATATGGGCGTGGCAGCCATCTTGGTCAACGGACCACGATCATTTTAGCAATTTTTCGTTCGCCCACCCTAAGGAGGCTCCATATGAAATTTGAGCAAAATTGGCTCAGCGGTTTCAGAGGAGAAGTCATTTGAAAATATTAACGGACGGACAGACGGACGCACGGACGCACGGACGAAAAGTGATCACAATAGCTCATCCTGAGCAGAGCTCAGGTGAGCTAAAAAGAAGCTATTTTGTATAATTTTCTAAGACTGATAAGTTTGATAGCCTTTTCAAATTCATTTCTGTCATCTGAAAATCAAAATTATCTCTTTTGACCAACCACATTTTTTGTTACATGTACATCCCTGGGATAGGGGAAACAAAAATAGTTTTATGGCGGTCCTAAAATAAGTGTCCTTTAAAATCCATGAACAAAATGGTAAGCGGTATAGTGGGCCATACCACATAGTTTCGGCCTATCAAGCCTCATCCATGACCCTATATTATGATCCAGCGATGAAAGCTGATATTAAAATACTGCAATTAAATAAAAAAAAAATTAAGGAACAGTCTATACTAAGGAATAGATATATTATCAAGACTTTTTTTTGGTATGACAGTATATATAGAGCTAAAGTTTTTCTCAGCTCCATCCCCAAGCTGGGACATTGCTTTGAGGTCAAGGTCACAGACTTTGATTTTTCATATCATATGTCAAAGATTTTGCTTATATCAGAGTTCTCGGAAACGCCAAATCCAGCGTATTTTTACGCCTATTTTTGCTTTTGTACCCGTAAAATTTCCTTCCGAGGATTCTCATTTACGCTCTATTGCCACCGGACGTCCAAACTGAACTTCAAAGACGTACCGCGGACTTCCGAAATTTCTTTTGTCCGTCGAAATTGATACCCGAAATGTCCAAAAATTGTCAAAAAGCCCACCCACTTTTAACGAGTTGTATGATGTTTGCCCCGCCTACTTATTGGAAATTCTCTACCTGTGTTGACTGAGCTTTAAGGACGTCCCACTTTCCGCTTGCGGGAGTTTTATTGACATTGGTGTCAAGCGTCGCGGCACCCTTTTGATGGCTGCGTGATCACTGTGTGTATTTGTCACGCGTGCTGAGTTGATTAATTGATGTTTGTACAATTAAACTTTCTTCTGCGACACCGAAAATATTCTGTGAAATTATATGAAGTCATTATTATTTTTAAATATTCACGTCTTAAAATCTTAAATTATTATTTTGCTAAGAACGTGTGTCGTCTGAAAACACCTCAACACTTCCGGGAGTTACCAAGTGAAATGAAATAAATAAATAACAATTATGCACAGAACGCAAATTTAAATCTATTCGAATTTAGAAGCTTATGTTTGTCATGACAACAAAAGCAATTTTTCAAATGAGAAGAAAACATATTTTTCGTCAAAATTTTTGGAAAACCCGTTTCTAAATTCGTAGCCTTGTTCCGGCTGCGCTGTTTACCAGCGCGGAAAAGACGCAAAGTAAGTCTAAATATAGGTGAATTGCGATGGTGTTGCTTGCTATTCTCCGCGAACGAACGTATTGCTGTTGGTAACTCATCGAGAGCTGCCTTTTATTTGTTTGTTGTTGCACGAGTCGGCGCCGTTTTCCCGCATTTTTTGTGAAGCAAGCAACTCGCTCGCTCGTGTTGATCATGCAGCTTCAATCCGAGCAAATATTTCATTAAATACATTTCTGCAAAATAATTTCAGCATAGTTTGTTTTTAAGAAAACATGTTTTGGGTGTTTTCTCTCATGTATTTTCTTTTCTTTTTTTCTTTCTCTGGGCTTTGAAACGAACGCGAAGTTGGACCAATGTTGATGCTTTCTCTATGGTCCGACATACAAGTACAGGCTTTCCAAAAAGATTCGATCGAATTTTAATAAGCGATAAGGATAAGTTTAAAACACATCTAAGAGAAGTTTATATCATGATGATTCTGTGTGACACTGAATTAAGAAACTCTGTTCTACTAAAGAAAGATCAGACCGCCGCAATAGGGAAAAAAGTGGGACTTCCTAGATTTTCCTGTGGGACTTCCAAATTTGAGGGGTAGGAAGTCTGGGACTTCCTGAGTCTTGAAGTTAATGGAAGTCCTGTCACTATTTCCTAAGCCCCAAAAGCTTTTGAATCCTTACCAGACACTCAGTGGTCAAGGTTAACTATGTTGAAAAATGAAGTTGTCCAGACAATGTCCTTAAATATTAAGTTTTCATATTTAGCCGAAAACCCCAAGTTTTCTAGGTCAAACTCCTATTTTTCAATTTTAACTCCAACTTTTCTCAGAGATGGATTCTTAAATTCCTGCTTTCAAAATCCTAGTGAGAACTCTGTTATATTATTATAAAGACTGACTGATTTCACTGGTATTTGTTATGGTGATATTTATGAGTCTGAAGTTTAATTTAGCATGATCCCTGCACCTGTGCCTTACCTTTGAGGTCAAGGTCATGGGCTTCACATAATGTGTGACTAAATTCTTTCAGTGTTGTATTAATATAGCATATAACTACCATCTCCAGAGTCAAAGCTACATACTTTGCGCTTTTTAAGAAGAGGCGGCAGCACTGGTTGGGTGTATACGTGCCCCCACTGGGCACTTTGTCTAGTTAGATTCATTCATTGCATATGATTCACTTACATGTACATCATTAGGGTTGGTAGGGTGACCGGAAACCTGAGATTTTTAGCTCGCCTCAATGCATGTACAAAAGAACGGGAAGAGCTATTGCACTACCTCTGACTTCGTTGTAGGCACTGGCCTCAGCATCAGAGTTAACAACAAGAATTCCGCGGAAGGCGTCATCGCACCTGCTGGCGCAAAAGTCACAGGAGCCACAATCAGAATGTGGTTATTAAATAAGTTTATTTCATTCTTAGCAGTGCTTACTTGGAAAACTGGGTTGAAAAAAATGTAGACAAAGTGCCAAGTGGGGCACATATATTCCAGGCCAGTCCCATTCCCTCTAATGGCTATATCTTCAGCACTGACTTTTCGTATCATACAGCCCAATGATAATGGAACATTGACGTAAAATGTGTAAAAGTCACTGGAGCATGAAATTTAGGTCAAGGTCACGGGTCAAGGTACCTGCTAATTCAGTACATCAAGGAGAAGCACAATGCAAGGTATGGTGGTTGTAGGCCTTATAGTTGAGGAGTTATCAAACATCAACGTAAAATTTGTCAAATATAGGTCAAGGTCACTGGGTCAAGGTACCTGCCAAGCCAGTGCAATGAGATGAAGCACTATCCAAGGTTTAGTGGTTGTAGGTCTTATATTTGAGGGGATACCGAACATCAATATAAAATGTGTCAAAGTCACTGGAGTGCACAATATAGGTCAAGGTCACCAGGTCAAGGTACCTGTCGAGTCAGTACATCGAGAAGAAGTGCTATATAAGGTTTGGTGGTTGAAGGCCTTACAGTTGAGGACATATGGAAGGGTGACGTACACAGTGTAAAAGTCAATGGAGCATGAAATATAGGTCAAGGTCACCCAGTCAAGGTACCTGCAGAGTCTGTACATTGAGGAGAAGCACTATGCAAGGTTTGATGGTTGTAGGCCTTATAGTTGAGGAGATATTGAACGTTGACGTAAAATGTGTAAAAGGCACTGGAGCGCAAAATATAGGTCATGGTCACTGGGTCAAGATACCTGCCAAGTCAGTACATATTGGAGAAGCACTATGCAAGGTTTGGTAGCTAGAGGTCTTACACTTGAGGAGATCTGGAACGTTGACGTAAATTATGTTAAAGTCACTGCAGCCAAAATATAGGTCAAGGTCACCAGGTCAAGGTATCTGCTGTCAGTACATTGAGGAGAAGCACTTTGCAAGGTTTGATGGTTGTAGGCCTTATAGTTGAGGAGATATTGAATGTCGACGCAAAATATGTCAAAGTCACTGGAGCGCAAAATATAGGTCAAGGTCACCGGGTCAAGGTACCTGCCAAGTCTGTACCTCTAGGAGAAGCACTATGCAAGGTTTGGTAGTTGTACGCCTTATAGTTGAGAAGATCTGGAACATCAACGTAAATTGTGTCAAAGTCAATGGAGCGCAAAATATAGGTCAAGGTCACTGGGTCAACATATCTGCCAAGTCAGGAGGTCAGGGAGATGTGTCATGCAAGGTATGATGGTTGTTGTAGAATTGTAGTTGATTAGAATACTAACTTTGACGTAAATGTCGAACTTCGACATAACAGAATTGTTAAGAGACAGACGGACGGACGAACGGACAGACGAATGGAAAAGCGGGCACCTATGTCGCAAAGTCAGGAGGTCAGGGTGATATTTCATACAAGGTTTGATGGTTGTTTAGTCTTGTAGTTGATTAGAATACTAACTTTGACATAAATGTCGAACTTCGACATAACAGAACTGTTAAGAGACGGAGGGACGGACGGACAGACAGACAGACGAACAGACAGACGAATGGAAAAGTGGGCACCTATGTCGCAAAGTCAGGAGGTCAGGGAGATGTTTCATGCAAGGTTTGATGGTTGTTTAGTCTTGTAGTTGATTACAAGAATTCCGCGGAAGGCGTCATCGCACCTGCTGGCGCAGAAGTCACAGGAGCCACAATCAGAATGTGGTTATTAAATAAGTTTATTTCATTCTTAGCAGTGCTTACTTGGAAAACTGGGTTGAAAAAAATGTAGACAAAGTGCCAAATGGGGCATATATATTCCAGGCCAGTCCCATTCCCTCTAATGGCTATATCTTCAGCACTGACTTTTCGTATCATACAACCCAATGATAATGGAACATTGACGTAAAATGTGTAAAAGTCACTGGAGCATGAAATTTAGGTCAAGGTCACAGGTCAAGGTACCTGCTAATTCAGTACATCAAGGAGAAGCACAATGCAATGTATGGTGATTGTAGGCCTTATAGTTGAGGAGTTATCAAACATCAACGTAAAATTTGTCAAATATAGGTCAAGGTCACTGGGTCAAGGTACCTGCCAAGCCAGTGCAATGAGGTGAAGCACTATGCAAGGTTTAGTGGTTGTAGGTCTTATATTTGAGGAGATACAGAACATCAATATAAAATGTGTCAAAGTCACTGGAGTGCACAATATAGGTCATGGTCACCAGGTCAAGGTATCTGTCGAGTCAGTACATTGAGAAGAAGAGCTACATAAGGTTTGGTGGTTGAAGGCCTTACAGTTGAGGACATATGGAAGGGTGACGTACACGGTGTAAAAGTCAATGGAGCGTGAAATATAGGTCAAGGTCACCCAGTCAAGGTACCTGCAGAGTCTGTACATTGAGGAGAAGCACTATGCAAGGTTTGATGGTTGTAGGCCTTATAGTTGAGGAGATATTGAACGTTGACGTAAAATGTGTAAAAGGCACTGGAGCGCAAAATATAGGTCAAGGTCACCGGGTCAAGATACCTGCCAAGTCAGTACATATTGGAGAAGCACTATGCAAGGTTTGGTAGCTAGAGGTCTTACACTTGAGGAGATCTGGAACGTTGACGTAAATTATGTTAAAGTCACTGCAGCCAAAATATAGGTCAAGGTCACCAGGTCAAAGTATCTGCTAAGTCAGTACATTGAGGAGAAGCACTTTGCAAGGTTTGATGGTTGTAGGCCTTATAGTTGAGGAGATATTGAATGTCAACGCAAAATATGTCAAAGTCACTGGAGCGCAAAATATAGGTCAAGGTCACTGGGTCAAGGTACCTGCCAAGTCTGTATCTCTAGGAGAAGCACTATGCAAGGTTTGGTAGTTGTACGCCTTATAGTTGAGAAGATCTGGAACGTCAACGTAAATTGTGTCAAAGTCAATGGAGCGCAAAATATAGGTCAAGGTCACTGGGTCAATATATCTGCCAAGTCAGGAGGTCAGGGAGATGTGTCATGCAAGGTATGATGGTTGTTGTAGAATTGTAGTTGATTAGAATACTAACTTTGACGTAAATGTCGAACTTCGACATAACAGAACTGTTAAGAGACAGACGGACGGACGAACGGACAGACGAATGGAAAAGCGGGCACCTATGTTGCAAAGTCAGGAGGTCAGGGAGATATTTCATACAAGGTTTGATGGCTGTTTAGTCTTGTAGTTGATTAGAATACTAACTTTGACATAAATGTCGAACTTCGACATAACAGAACTGTTAAGAGACGGACGGACAGACAGACAGACGAACAGACAGACGAATGGAAAAGTGGGCACCTATGTCGCAAAGTCAGGAGGTCAGGGAGATGTTTCATGCAAGGTTTGATGGTTGTTTAGTCTTGTAGTTGATTAAAATACTAACTTGGACATAAATGCCGAACATCGACATAAATGTTGACAGACGGACGGACGGACGAATGGACAGACAAACGGAAAAGCGGACGCCTATGTTGCAAAGTCAGGAGGTCAGGGAGATGTTTCATGCAAGGTTTGATGGTTGTTTAGTCTTGTAGTTGATTAGAATACTAACTTTGACATAAATGTCGAACGTCGACATAAATGTTGACAGACGGATGGACGGACGGACGGACGGACGGAAAATCGGACGCCTATATCGCACCCTGCTACAAGCAGGTGCGATAAAAATACTAACTTTGACATAAATGTCGAACGTCGACATAAATGTTGACAGACGGACGGACGAATGGACAGACAAACGGAAAAGCGGACGCCTATGTTGCAAAGTCAGGAGGTCAGGGAGATGTTTCATGCAAGGTTTGATGGTTGTTTAGTCTTTAGTTGATTAGAATACTAACTTTGACATAAATGTCGAACGTCGACATAAATGTTGACAGACGGACGGACGGACTGACGGACGGACGGACGGACTGACGGACGGACGGAAAATCGGACGCCTATATCGCACCCTGCTACAAGCAGGTGCGATAAAAATCATAGGTTAAGGGTTCTCACTAGGATTTTGAAAATTGGAGTAAAATGCTGTCTTCCTGAAAAAGTTGGAGTTTTACCATACTTATCTATTGAGACTTTCCAAAAAGTTGGAGTCAGAAATGAAAAGTTGGAGTAACTTACTCCAAATCTGGAGTTAATGAGATCTTCGAGTCTAGATAAGAGTGGGTATCAGGTAAATTTTATAGTTTTTGTATTACTCAACGAGAACATATATTGTGGGTACTCATTAGAAGTGCCTCAGCGAGGCGCTTCTAATGAGAACACACAAAATATGTTTTTATCGAGAAATAAAAAAAATATAGATACTTTTTGGTGGAAAAAAGCACCTTATCAACAGCTATGAAAAATGTTAAAATTTTACGTTGAAGTTTTTAAGATCTTATATTTTCTTAATCCTGAGATGGATTTTGTTTATATTTGATATGATTATAGATGTTGGCCCAAACTGACATTGGGCACTATCCCTGCCCCTGCTTATGAAATAGAGGTCAAGGTTTTATGTTAAAGTTTTACTTCAAAGTTTTTAAGATCTGTTCATTTCTAAATCCTTGCATGGATTTACTTATATTTGGCATGATTATAGCTTTCGGTCCAAAATTATATTTCCCAACCCCTGCTTATGACCTAGAGGTCAAGGTTATGGACAGAGAAATTTATGTTAAAGTTAAATGAGTTCTTCATTTCTAAATCCTTGCACTGATTTACTTTATAATTGGCATGGTTATGGACACTGGTCAGAAATTTTATTCGGCACTATCCCTACCTCTGCTTATGACCCAGAGGTCAAGGTCACAGTCTTAGAAACTTTATGTTAAAGGTTTAGCTTTTAGATCTCTTAATTTCTAAATCCTTATATGGATTTACTTTATATATGGCATGATTATAGATGGTGGGCAGAAATTTTATTCGGTACTATTCACACCCCTGCTTATGTCCTAGAGGGCAAGGTCACGGACTTGGAAATTTATGTTAAAGTTTTGCATCCAAGTTTTTAAGATCTCTCAATTTTTAAATCTTGCATGGATTTACGGTGCTTTATATTTGACATGATTATAGATATTGGTCCAAAATATTATTCAGCACTATCCCCACCCTATGATCTAGAAGTCAAGGTCCCAGACTTAGAAATTTTATCTTAAAGTTTTACCTCAAAGTTCTTAAGATCTTGTGTTTTCTCAGCTACATGTTGTTTTTAATACCTATGCATGTAGGACAGTTTTTTATGTATATCATTGTTAATCTCTCCTGTTGAGTGGGTTTTACGTGGGTATTAATCTGACGGACATGCTATCGTGATGATTATGGTTCTGACGTGATGATTTAATGTTATGGCAGTTGCATTCTGAGTTTTGTGAGAAATTGTAGATAAGTTGAAATCATTGTTTGTTTGTTGAAAAAAAATGAAATCAGTTGACAAAACTTGCCATTTGATAAAAAAAATGTGCTATTAAACAATGTTATCTTTTCTGATTCGATACCAGTATAAATGTTTTACATGCTATTAAAACTCTTATTCAAATGTCCTTGCTCTTGCAATGCTAATGTAATTCTCTGTTTTATTCCATCAAAATTAGTCCCATTGTGTCTCTTATGCACATTTGCATTTTAATTCCTAAGAATACCAAAACGAAACCAGAAACCAGTACCATAAATGTAAATTGGACTTTTCCTATATTTTTAATACGTGCAAAGCAAATCGGGCCTGAAGGGTCCGCGTGTGAAGCACGCCTATAGAAAACACGTTGCATTTAAATAAAGTTCATTCAAATGTAGTTATTTACCTAAGAAACTTAAAAACTTTGGACAACATGGCTCCTTTCATATGTAATACTGGATCCAGCATCAGAAACCTAATTCTGACCGACGCTCAATGAAGCCGGAACACATTTTTGCTCACAAGTATCTTCTCAACATATCGAGAGAGGATTAGAATCTATTTACTTCGGCATTTAAATTAATCCAAAAAATTTTCAAAGTTCAAATTCCAAAGTCAGATGTGAAACACAAGAATTCCGCGGAAGGCGTCATCGCACCTGCTGGCGCAAAAGTCACAGGAGCCACAATCAGAATGTGGTTATTAAATAAGTTTATTTCATTCTTAGCAGTGCTTACTTGGAAAAAAATGTAGACAAAGTGCCAAGTGGGGCACATATATTCCAGGCCAGTCCCATTCCCTCTAATGGCTATATCTTCAGCACTGACTTTTCGTATCATACAGCCCAATGATAATGGAACATTGACGTAAAATGTGTAAAAGTCACTTGAGCATGAAATTTAGGTCAAGGTCACGGGTCAAGGTACCTGCTAATTCAGTACATCAAGGAGAAACACAATGCAAGGTATGGTGGTTGTAGGCCTTATAGTTGAGGAGTTATCAAACATCAACGTAAAATTTGTTAAATACAGGTCAAGGTCACTGGGTCAAGGAACCTGCCAAGCCAGTGCAATGAGGTGAAGCACTATGCAAGGTTTAGTGGTTGTAGGTCTTATATTTGAGGAGATACCGAACATCAATATAAAATGTGTCAAAGTCACTGGAGTGCACAATATAGGTCAAGGTCACCAGGTCAAGGTATCTGTCGATGCAGTACATCGAGAAGAAGTGCTATATAAGATTTGGTGGTTAAAGGCCTTACAGTTGAGGACATATGGAAGGGTGACGTACACGGTGTAAAAGTCAATGGAGCGTGAAATATAGGTCAAGGTCACCCAGTCAAGGTACCTGCAGAGTCTGTACATTGAGGAGAAGCACTATGCAAGGTTTGATGGTTGTAGGCCTTATAGTTGAGGAGATATTGAACGTTGACGTAAAATGTGTAAAAGGCACTGGAGCGCAAAATATAGGTCAAGGTCACCGGGTCAAGATACTTGCCAAGTCAGTACATATTGGAGAAGCACTATGCAAGGTTTGGCAGCTAGAGGTCTTACACTTGAGGAGATCTGGAACGTTGACGTAAATTATGTTAAAGTCACTGCAGCCAAAATATAGGTCAAGGTCACTAGGTCAAGGTATCTGCTAAGTCAGTACATTGAGGAGAAGCACTTTGCAAGGTTTGATGCTTGTAGGCCTTATAGTTGAGGAGATATTGAATGTCGACGCAAAATATGTCGAAGTCACTGGAGCGCAAAATATAGGTCAAGGTCACCGGGTCAAGGTACCTGCAAAGTCTGTACCTCTAGGAGAAGCACTATGCAAGGTTTGGTAGTTGTATGCCTTATAGTTGAGAAGATCTGGAACGTCAACGTAAATTGTGTCAAAGTCAATGGAGCGCAAAATATAGGTCAAGGTCACTGGGTCAACATATCTGCCAAGTCAGGAGCTCAGGGAGATGTGTCATGCAAGGTATGATGGTTGTTGTAGAATTGTAGTTGATTAGAATACTAACTTTGACGTAAATGTCGAACTTCGACATAACAGAACTGTTAAGAGACAGACGGACGGACGAACGGACAGACGAATGGAAAAGCGGGCACCTATGTTGCAAAGTCAGGAGGTCAGGGAGATATTTCATACAAGGTTTGATGGCTGTTTAGTCTTGTAGTTGATTAGAATACTAACTTTGACATAAATGTCGAACTTCGACATAACAGAACTGTTAAGAGACGGACGGACGGACAGACAGACGAACAGACAGACGAATGGAAAAGTGGGCACCTATGTCGCAAAGTCAGGAGGTCAGGGAGATGTTTCATGCAAGGTTTGATGGTTGTTTAGTCTTGTAGTTGATTAAAATACTAACTTTGACATAAATGTCGAACGTCGACATAAATGTTGACAGACGGACGGACGAATGGACAGACAAACGGAAAAGCGGACGCCTATGTTGCAAAGTCAGGAGGTCAGGGAGATGTTTCATGCAAGGTTTGATGGTTGTTTAGTCTTGTAGCTGATTAGAATACTAACTTTGACATAAATGTCGAACGTCGACATAAATGTTGACAGACGGACGGACGGACTGACGGACGGACTGACGGACGGACGGACGGACGGACGGAAAATCGGACGCCTATATCGCACCCTGCTACAAGCAGGTGCGATAAAAATGAAAGCTAACCGAATTTACACCGTAGTGGGGAAAAAAGAAACAAAATGTGCACGAGAATCCTGGCATTACGTAACGGGGTGTTCCCGTGACGTAGCTTTTGTTGTCCGCTAAATGTTCCTGCGGGATTTTTCTGTCACTGTAACCACGTTTGTTTACACTTTTTTTTTTGAGATGTAAAGCAGGTATTTATGAAACCAGCATATTGAGACAAGATTTTAAGGTAATTTAATCATTTATCTAATCTAATATGTATAAATGCTGTTCATTGCTTGAAAAAAAAAAAGGTTTTAAAAGAGGTGCTCTGTAGGTTCAATTTATATGGCATTGGTGTGTATTTTGTTTCTTAAAAAAAAAAAAAAAAAAAAAAGGGAGAAAATGAGTGCAAGTCACACATTGATATGAATGAGAATTTGAATATGATATCAAATATATGGCGATTTGTATTCCTGAAGAAAGGCTTAATAAACGGTCTTTTCGCCCAGTGTAAACTGTTTTGACTAATAATTAAATTTGCGATTGATGACATCATAATCGTGGTGGCTGTGATAGTCAAGTCGTTGGAACTGGAAAGCGGGTGACGCGAGTTTAAACCCAGTCTATGCACTTTTAAATTTTTACTTTTAAAAAGTTTTTTTCATAAGTTAGTTTATTTCTTAAAACATACTTTTACCTAAATGAAGAAAAAAAAAAAAAAAAAAAAAAAAGGAAAACCCTCTCTGCAGAAACATTTTTTCTCCACCAGTTGAGATTATTCCCGGCAGATTATTCCAATATCAATTGCACCCACCTGTATGTACTAGTTCAGAGAGTGGGAGTCCGGTGAAGAGCATACTCCTTTGATTAGTTAACCAAATTATCCCAGTCCATAGAAATTTGATGGACCTCTTTGGCTGAAGGCAATTGCCTTGCCCTGTCTTACATACCTTTAGTCAAGAAGTCGACAGGAAACATTAATGTCCACCTAATTTTCTGTGTTTTATTTATTCATTAGGGTTACTATGCTTCTGCTAAGCAGGCAAATGACGTCAATACAACATTGCCTCAGTGTTTTGAATCTCTGAGAAGGATTTTAAAGATCAAATGACAGTTTTTACTGCTTCAACGGCATTGCTATGTATAACTTACTATGGAGATTTTTGCCGTAAACAACATCAAATGGCCAACCCACTGCGAAAATATGCCAGCTGACAGTAAAATAGCACATTTGTCACATTCGAAAAAAAAATCATTGCTCTTAAAGAAATGCTGTATTCACATTCCACAAAGGCCAGAGTGCAACATTTTGTTTAAAGGTAAAACTTTGCAAACATATTTTGAATAGGTTTTCCTTTGATTTAAAAATCGAAACTGTTGACTAAGTTTTACCTTTGAGGCTAGTATAGTAGTTTTAGGGATGTGGTATATTTGCCTTTCTACTTGAAGTAGTATGGGATATTTGACATTTTACTACCAAGGATGTGGTATATTTGGAACCCAGTTTGGTAATTTTATGGATATTTAAAAACAAATAAAAGTAGAGATATTACAGGGAATACACAGAAGGGATATAAGATGTTCGTCTGTGGACTTCCAGGGCAGTCTTTGCGAAAACTGCAGGACTGTCTGACAAAACCGGCAAATTTTCATTCTGTCCTGCAGAAAAGTTCAGTTTGTCTGACAAATGTCCTGTAATTTCTGGCAAAACGAGATAGTAATTTGATAACAGACAAGCCTCCTGTCCTGCATCTGTTGGAAAGATTTCGCGAAGACTGCCAGGGATACAGGATATTGATGACACCCTCTCCTCCTCCCCGCCCCCACCCCCAACACACACACACACACCCCACAAACGCCACCACCACATATCCTATACAAGCCTCACCTTTTTTCATGCATGCACATGAATATGCACTCTCTCTTTTGTCTCTCGGCCACCGGACCTGTCTCAGCCTATCAATGTGCTGGAGTCATGCAAGCAGCCAGGAATTCCGCATGGTTCCTGGGTTATATACTATGTATGAAGTCTTTAAAGGGGAACGCAATATAAGTTGTAAGTATATCTTGGAGTGAAGTGCTTAACAAGCCATTTACTTTGATGCAAGAGTTTTCAAAACTGCCTAGAAATAAGCAAATTATGCTGGTTTGAATACATTTAAAATGGCTGTCAGGGATGCCGCCATATTGTAGGTTTTGTAACATCACACACCCAAATTTAATATGCAAAACCACATTTTAAAGGGTTTTTACGAATAATTTTGCTGCATATTTTAGGGTACCTAGACTTACCGAAACGAAACCGAAATACCGAAACGAAACCGAAATGGACTATTAAAAGTAGAGGGAAAGAGTCCAATTTACATTTGTGGCACTGCCATGGTTTCTGGTTATGTTTTGGTATTCTTAGAAATTGAAATGCATATGTACATAAAAGAGACATAACGGGACTAATTTTTATAGAATGAAACAGAGGGTAAGGACACTAAGAGTTTTAATAGCATGTATCTATTATGTCAAGCATTTATACTGGGTATCAAATCAGAAAAGATAACATGTTTAATAGCGCTTTTTTATTATTAAATAGCTTCTTTTGACTCTTTATTTCATCTTTTTCAACAAACAAACAATAATTTCAATTTAACTACGAATTCTGACAAAACTCATGATGGAAATGACATAACATTAAAACATCAAGTCAAAATTAAATCATTACGTAAGCATGTCTGTGAGATTAATACCCATTATTTTTATTTGACAAACTATTTTGTTATTCATACCGCGGCAAAATTATTGTCTAACAGCATTTTTCCTATATTTTTAATAGTCTGTTCCGGTATTTCGGAGGCGTCACATTAATGAGTTTTTATCATTTATCATTAATTTCCTCCAAAATGCAGATTTTATACTGTATGTATGTTTATGTAATTATTTTTATTTAGGAAAATAATTGGTTATCCATTTCGCCCCAGCATTAACTAACAGCATTTGCCCTATATTTTTAATAGTGCGTTTCGGTATTTAGTTTCGGTATTTCGGTTTCGTTTCGGTAAATCTAGGTACCGCATATTTTAATAATCTTTTAATTATAGTGACAAGCAACCATTTCCCCCCAAAATAAACTAACTTTATGAGAATAACTACCTTTATGAGATGAATTTTAATTTTTATGGAACCTCATTAAATATTCAAAATGGCAGCGCCCATTCCTCCAATGTTAAATTATTCATTTGCCTATAAATTACATAATTTTCCACCGATTTTGATCAAATGTGTGTCAAAATTCATTGTTTGTAAAGTTCTTTACTTTAAAGCATAATACCTTTTAAGGTTGCGCTCCCCGGGGGGCAGCAGGGAGAGGGGTGGTTGGGGAACAAGGGATCATGCTCATTAGTCTTTTCCTTTCAGGGAACGTTGGAAAATATTTTATGAGAACAGGGTAGCAAAACAAATGTTACGGGAATAGGGAACATGGTAATTTTGAAAATTACTTTTAGGGAACATGGTCGATTATTTTTAGGGAACATGTTACCTCCTCGGAGGCCTATGTAGTGGGGTGGCTTTGCATGCATCTAGGTTGTGCCTAATTTCATATTAGTCTGTTTCGGTATTTCGTTTCGGAATTTCCATTAAGTCTAGATACCCCACCAGGACCTGTGATATGGGAAGTTAGTCCCTAGCTCTCACCAGAGAGGTAAACATATAGCCACATATTTATGAAGCATAACCTTATCCGGAACTAGCCAAATAATTGTACCCTACCCGTTATCGTTGACACTTCCTTCTTGAAAAACGAAGTGAAAAATGTGCACATGTATCTCTATATGTTAGGCAGATTAAAATTCCTGGCTGCAGTTATTTACCTTATCCCCTGGTATATTCCGTGAGCCCATTTCTTGAACAGTCACTTTGATGTCAGTGTAAACTCAGACCAATGTTAGCTGTCACCTGATCAGGATCAAAGCAACATTTTTTTTTTTTTCCCTAAAAGCAGTCAAGAGCGCTGAATTTCGAGTCTTTGCATTTTATGTATAAACGTAGAAGTTTAAATTAGTATATATAAATCATCTGGTCATCTAATGTTTTATTCTATGTCTAAATAATAGTTGATCACATCATGAATGTCTGATATTTAAACACAATTATATCCAAATTTTAACAGAGAAAAAAAATACTCCATCAAAAGAGGATTATGGGAACTTGGTATAAAAAACAACAGCCTACGTATCTGTCCGAACAAATACGGAGTTTTATCAGTCACACTAAACTTCGAAAAGAACATCCAGTGCTCGATCACTGTTGGGTCACACGATAAACCGAAATCACCGAAATGAAACTACCGAAATCGGCGCTGCTTCTATGTAACTCAGTTGCCTGGCAGCGTTAAAAATCTGAAACTGAAAAAAAATAACAAAAAAAAAAAAAAAAAAAAAACGAAATCACCGTGGAAATCACCAAAATCACCAATGTAGGTGCCCAAAAAATGGTGATTCTTTGAAATAGAATGCAAACTTGAAATAAAGTTGTTTTTCATCAAATTTAATTAGTATATTTCAGGATATTACAACTGATTGTGTAATTAAACGGAAAATTTCATTTGTCTGGACCGAAATCACCGTGGAAATCACCGAAATCACCAATGTAGGTGTCCAAAAATGGGCAATTCCTTGAAATAAAGTTGTTTTTCCATCAATTTAATTAGTATATTTCAGGATATTATATATGTTTTAGGTTAAATTACCGGAAAATTTCCATTTGCCTGGACCGAAATCACCGCGCTGAAATCACTGAAATATAGTACCCTCAAGTCTAAATATATTTTATTCAGAGAAGTTTACAATACAACAGATAGTACTCAATATATAATATGTAATTTTCGAAAGGATCAGAATGAAAGTAAAAGCTTATATGGTTCTTCTCCTTAAAATATTCAGCTGTATACTTAGATGCGGTTTACAACTTTTTAAGATACTGAATGAATACAGAGATGAAACAAAACGTGGCAAAAGCAAATACCCAAAACGTACATTGGGGTCAGAGATGTGGGGCACAGGCACACAGAATGACCTAGACACTTAAGGTATGTAACCGTCACGTCGCATGTGCTATACTCAAAAATGTTTAGTTTCTAATATAAACTTGTGCACATGTTCAAATATCAGATTATTTGTCGTTTGGGATAACGTCATGTCCCCATAAATAGTAAATTGAGTGAAGGCGTCTGACAGATTTCAACAGAGTTTAAAAGAAGGAGGACATGCGGGGCTTCATAAAATTTACAATGAAAGAAGTAATGTTGTGTATTTTTTATACTACCGCAGCGACAAAGTGGCGAATTAGTATTTTTTTTTTTTTTTTTTTTTTTTTTTTTTTTTCAAAAACAGATCTAAATTTAATGAACTGCATCCAGTGTGCAAACGTATATGTAGTATCTGAGCTCTTCGTGCTCCGTAATAATAATGTTTCAGTACATTACGCTTGCCTTGGCTCAGATGATTTTTAAAGAAATCAAGAGTTGCAAGTTGTCTGACCTCTGTGGGCAAAATATTCCATTCTCTAAGAGTTGATGGCAGAAAAGAGTTGTAATAAAGAGCTGTATTTGTTCTAATAGTTTGAAGGTCATTTGAGTTTCTCAAGTTGTACCTGGACCCAGTGTTTACCTGTTGTGGGAGAAGGGATGAAAGATAATAAGAAGTAAGTTATTGACCATTTTGTAAAATAAAGTAAGCTTATGATTTTGTCGCCTTTGCTGAAGTGTGTCCCAACATATTTCTTTGTATTAATTACTTAAAGAGATTAATATACTCGTACCTGTGGCTATTCTGGCTACTTCAGTTTGAATTTTCTCAAGTTCATTTATTTCGTATTGGGAACAGTTGTCCCAGACAACGTCTGCATACTCCAAAATAGGTCTAATAAAAGCAATATAAATAGTTTCCAGCGATTTACGGTCGAGTTTGAATTTTATTTTCTCATTACGTTTACCCTGAACCAAGCTTTTTCCTTTATACATGTGTATATTCAATTTGTTTGTGCCAAGAGCAGTCCTGAGAAAAGTATAAACTAAGATGTTAATGGAAATCTACTTCGTCGAGCTGTACATTTCCCATGAATAAGGGTGGGTGATAATGTTTGATTAGTCTACGTGAAATAAGGAAAGATACACTTTTTCAGGAGTTGAAAGTCACTATCCATGTACAAGCCCATGGGGAGATCTTCACTAGATCTGAATTGAGACAAGTTGCAGCTGACACTGGATCATTTACAAAAATAAAGAGACTTGTGTCATCTGCAAATAAACGGATATTTGAACCAATATGTCGTTTATATATAGTAGGAAAAGTAAAGGGCCTAAAATTGAGCCCTGAGCCACGCATGCTCTAATATATGTCCAATCAGAAGAACCACTTGGCAACACTGTACGCTGTCTTCTGTCTGAAAGATAGTTCCTGAATCATTCTAGAACCGCTCATGTGACACCAGCAGCTTCAAGTCTGTATACAAGACCCGTGTGCCAGACTCGATCAAATGCTTTGCTGATGTCATAGAAGACAGCCCTAATCTCTTTGCCAGCATCGAGTGCTTCACAAAAAGTATGGTATAAGAAGGGTAACTGATTGAACTGTAGAGTTGCCAGGAATAAAACCAGACCGAAGAGAGGACAAAATGTTGTTGGCTTGTAGATGATTAAACAAGTGTTTGAAAACGTTCGAAAAGCTTGGCCTCAGAGTTAAGTAAAGATCTTGGGCGATTGTTAGAAACAACTGATAAGTCACTTTTTTGGGGAACGGGGAAAACATTGGCTTCTTTATAAGGTGAAGGAAAAACACCATATTGTATGAATTTTAATACAAAATTGTATGAAATCATATTAACATATTAAAGTTCTAATTTAGATATTGTATTTAAATATTAATCTTTAAATATAATGAAATAATTTGATATTTAATAGCTATTAAATAAGCAGTCTGAAAAATTGACGCTTTTGTGTTAATCCAAACGGCCCTTTTAAGGGCCAGTCACTCACCCCGAAAGAGTAACTGAATGATGTCAATAATGTTCTACAAATCTCGCCAGTCACTCAATCTGAAAGAGCAACTGAATAATGCAAGTCTTCGTTCCGTAACAAAAACACAGGCTGTGAATACACGTTAGAACCGCCCTGTCGAGGCAATATTGCACTTACTCGTAGAAGAATTCCAAAACTTTTCAGTTTTACAGCCAGATCAGACTGCGCGAATGCATGGTAAACACTGCGGCGTCTGCTCTTAAACTGAAAGATGTCAGTAATGTTCAACAATTCTCGCCATTCACTCAGTAAGAAAAAGTCACTCTTTGTTCCGTAACAAAATTACATAGGTTGTGTGTATTCGTTAGAACCGCACGGCCGAGGCGATGTTCTAAAGATCATCCGCTTTCCATGTTTTAGCAGAATTCCGAAACTTTTCATTTTTACAGTTATATCAGACTGCGCGCATGCGTGGCAAATCGTGTAGACCATGATCAGACGCCGCATAATTCGGCGGAGTCTGATCTGGGTCTACACTGTTTGCTGTGGGCTGACAGATGTCCGTAGTGATCCACAAATCTCAAGTCACCCAGTCTGAAAAATTCAGTCTTTGTTCCATAATTAAATTACATAGGTTGTGCATGGGTACTCGTTAGAAGCGCAAAGCTGAGGCGATGTTTTTTAAAGATTATCTGCATTCTATGGTTTAGAAAAATCCGGAACTTTTCATTTTTACAACTATATCACACTGCGCGCATGCGTGGCAAATCGTGTAGACAATGATCAGAGCCGTGAACAACAAGGCGTTTAACAGACAGCGCGGATGCAGTCTGCTCTGCGACCTTTATGCATATACCAAAATACATCTGTTCTCGAGACCACGATCAGCAGATTTAAATATAAGATGTTCGTCTGTCATTACTGACAATGACCAATCCTAATCAACTGTGTGATGTGTTATTATTTGTGTGTTCTAAGTTGCAGATAGAACAAGAGAGGTCTGAGGAAGAAAGCTCTGTTGGTGATGCCTTAGCTCTGGCTTTCCGCTGTGCACGCTTCTGCTCGGCTTCGCTGATTCTTTTTGCTTCGTATTCACCAGCTCCCCTTCTTATGAGGCCTCGCCACTTTGTACGATCTTGTGCAATCTGTTCCCATGACTCTGTTGGTATCTTGAAGTCTTTAAGGGAGGCTTTGAGAGTGTCCTTGTATCGCTTCCTCTGACCACCATGGGAGCGTTTTCCAACTTGTAGTTCTCCATAGAGGATTTTCTTTGACAAACGTTCATCAGGCATTCTGATAACATGGCCTGTCCATCTTAACTGTGCCAATTTCAGAAGAGTATGTATGCTCTGCATCCCTGCCCTTTTCAGGACTTCTGTGTCTGGAATCCTGTCTTGCCACTTGATCTTTAGAAGTTTTCTAAGACAGCTTGTATGGAAGTGGTTCAGTCTTTTGGCATGCCGTTGGTAAACTGTCCAAGTTTCGCAAGCGTATAATAATGTTGGCAGCACTACCGATCTATATAGTTTCAGCTTTGTGTGTCGTCTGTTACCACTTTGGTCCCAAAACTTCCACGTAGCCGGCCAAATGCTGCACTAGCTTTGGCAATTCTAGCATTGACTTCATCATCAATGTGCACAACTCTAGACAATGTGCTTCCAAGGTAGGTGAACTTGTCTATCACTTCCAGTCGTTGACCTTTCACTGTGATGGTACGCTCCTTGTAAGGCTTTCCAGGTGCTGGCTGATATACTACCTCAGTCTTTTTGATGCTGATTGTGAGATCATATCTGTCACATGAATTAGATACTTGATCCACACCTTTTTGCATTTTCTCTTCTGTTGGAGCACCCTTTGCCATGTCATCAGCAAAGAGGAACTCGTCTAGCACCTCTGTCTGCACCTTAGATTTAGCTTGCAACCTTCTTAGGTTGAAAAGTTTCCCATCAAAGCGATACCTAATAGGTATACCATTGTCACCATCCTGGAAAGCATCTGTAAGCATGGCAGAAAACATCATACTGATTTAAATAAAAGTAATACATTAAGCATGCCTATATGTAGACAGAAAATATCAAGGTCTTCATGCGCATTCGCAAAATATGAAATCTTGGTATGTAAGTTGGCTTTATTTAAAGAGGGTGACTAATTTAATTAGACTAATACGTGAAAAAAAAAAAAGCTATTTCTTTATTTAATTTCACCCGGAGAAGGGTAGTCCGATATTGCTATTTTGACTTTTTTTTCCAGTGCAAAATGAAGGTATTTTCATCTCTCTGGGGTATGAAATACTTATTTAACATATAACACATACTGCAACGTACGTCTACGTTGAAATACATAAGATGTTAAATTTCCCAAGCGTTTGTTCCGGGAACTAAAATATTTATGCCGAATATGATTTACGAGGCCGATTACCCCTTAAAGGGCAATAACACTTACAGGATCTATGTAGACATAGGTTACAATACGTCTTATTTGATGACCTGCGATGCCTGTGACCGTAGCATTGTCAGATTTAACCAAATATGTCTATGAAATTGACTAAAAATCAATAAATACAGTGGAAATCACGGCGTAAGGTTTATTTGTATCAGAAGGTGTCTGACTCTATGAGGCGAGATCCCTCAAACTTTGCAAAGGATAAATATTTCAGTGGCCATTCTGGTTTCGTTCTGTTCAGGAAAACTTCAATTTGATAACTTCCTTCATACAGGAGGCTGTAGATAAATATATTCCCTCTAAGACAAGTAGATTGGTAGCTTACGTCCCTTGGATTACATCAGAGATTAGAAGGAATATTCGAAAAAGGAATAAAACGCATGCAAAGGCAAAAAAAAACAAAAAAAAAAAAAAAAAAAAAAACTGGCGGCAGTAAACTCAGATTTATGTTTCAGGAACTGAGACAGCAAATCAAAGCTGGTATCAAGAAACAGCATAATTTGTATGTTAACAAATTGGTTGGTTAACTCCTAAGACTTCTATCGGTATACCAACAGTCAGAGGAAAGACAATCAGGGTATCCCTCCGCTCAAGAGGAGAAATGATAGTGGTTTGGCTGAGGCAGAAACTGAGCAGGCTGAGGAGTGCAATGATCAGTTTATAGATGTATTCTCCAAAACTTTGGAAAGTGAGGCCCCTCTACTTGAGAAGTCAGCTCCACCTATGAGCGACATTCACATTTCAAATGAAGGTGTTATAAAAATGATGAAAGGTTTAAAGCCTTCAAAGGCTTTGGGACCTGATTACATCTTAGAGTCCCTAAAGAACTGGCGGTAGAACTTGGTCCTGTATTTGCTCATTTGTTCCAACAATCTCTTGATAAGGGTGAAATCCCAAAGGTATGGTCTTTGGCTAACATCTGTCCATTTTATAAGAAGGACGACAGAGCTTTACCAAGTAACTATCGTCCAGTGTCCTTGACACGTGTTCCTTGCAAGTTGCTTGAACACATAGTATGTACACATACGGCTCATCTTGATGAACACAAGCTTCTATCAGACAGGCAATATGCTTTCAGGAAGAACCATCGCTGTGAAACTCTGTTGATCATAGTAATAAATGATTGGGCTAAAATTTTGCATGCAGGAGGTCAAGTAGATACATTCATATTGGACTTCGAGAAGGCCTTTGACACTCCTCCTCATGAGCTTCTGAAATGCAAACTCCATGGGTATGGTATAAGTGGATTGATTCATTTCTGTGCAATAGGCAAAAAAGGGTTGTAGTCAATGGAGCGAAATCTCAATGGACATCTGTTTTGTCAGGTGAGCCGCAGGGCACTGTTCTCGGTCCAGTGTTGTTTTCCTTGTATATAAATGACATTATGGTTGGAATAGAATCTGAGATTCGTTTGTTCGCTGATGAATGTGTCTGCTATCGTCAGATTGATAGCATTGAAGACACATCGAAACTCCAAACGGATATTGATCAACTGGGCAAATAGGCCAGGAAACAGAGTATGAGATTTCAGCCCGTGAAATGTAACATTATGCAGTTTACTAGGAAGCGGATAAAAAGATCAATGCAGTTTCCTCGAAAACGTGGATAATATTAAATACCTTGGTGCCACAATTTCTAAGGATTTGAAATGGAATACTCATGTAAGCAATGTTTGCACAAAAGCAAACATAACACTTGGTTTCTTGACGTAACCTATCGCCATGCCCCAAGATGTTAAGGTAATGGCATACAATTGGTGAGACCAGTCCTGGAGTATGCTAGCCCTGTTTGGGACCCACATGTAATAGTAGTCCAGGAAGAATTAGAAAAGGTTCAGAATCGTGCAGCTAGGGTTTGTGACTGGAAACTACAACTTTGAAACTGGAAGTGTGACTAGCATTCTTGAACAGTTAGGGTGGGAGTCTCTTCGCAAGAGACGCAAAGGTAGTAAACTCATAAAGTATACCTTGTGACGGCCTTCAGTCCCCAAATAGGCGCAGCAGAAATCAGCATCCATTGGCATTTCAAGTATCTACGCTAGAACTGACATTTATAAGTAAAGTTTCTTCCCAGACACCATTAGGGATTGGAATACACTCCTGCATCTAAAATCTCCTCTGATGAAAGTTCCGAGGACCCTGTCGCTAGATTCACATCACTTTGTGAGATCTAGAGACTAGTCTTTGCAATAGTTGGCCCTGCTGAATGGATGTTTATTGATGTATTGCCAGTAAAACAATCTGATTCTGAAATCAGGATAACTTGACCCGTTTGTTGACTTTTGGATGACTCGCTAGTAATGGCCAGTAGTTAGCGTAAAGATTTTGAGTGCGTAACCGCTAGCTACCACTTACGAGATTACCAGGTGTGTGTTAATTAAAGGCGGTTTGTCTGACGTTTCATTTTGTCGGCGAAAGGCGGCCCGAGCTTCCCGTCGTGTTTCCCGTCGTAGAAATTGCACCAGCTTGTACACACCTAGACAAGCCATCACTACTTTGAAATTAAGGTGATGATGCCAACCTGAAAATGAAAGAAGAACACTCTCAGTCTGAATTAGCACTCCTGTAATAATTTGATCAAAGTAAACAGTAAACTAGAAGGCATTAAAGTAAATAAAAATATTACCAGTCCCACTAAGTCGATGTGGCCTACAGTCACAGACATCGCAAGTCATTGCACGTCTACGACCCTCCAGAGGAGAATATGGATTAATGCACAACTCAGACACTCTTTAATAAGAATATTTGACAACCATAGAAGATTTAAAGGTTGAGTTGAATAGTTGCAATTGTGAAGCAAGGTGAACACAATTCAATGTTAGATAACGCTAAATAGAGACAAACCCGATGGTATTATTACTCCGCACCCCCTTTGCCCCCCAACCCCCACCCCCACCCCATCCCCACGACACACACACTCACAACTCACACACACCAAAAAAAGCCTAATAGCCACGTCTCTGAATCAATGAATGAATTTATACTCCTCTACAAGTCTTCCGAATGTATGGCATTATGACTTAACTATAAAATATGACTGACTGACTACTGACTGACTAAGAGACAGTCGGACGGATGGAAAGAAAGAAGAAAGGAACGAACGAACGAAAGAAAGAATAAATTACTTAGGAACATTGCATTTCGAGTTATCGGCAAAATATCAAATGGCTGATCACAATACATAAAAAAAAAACAACAAAAAAAAACTACAATTGGCTATCATTATGTACGATTTAAATAACTCGCATTAAGAAAATTTGATAACTAGAATGTTGGCTGCAATCAGTGCAAACAGTTTTATTGCAATCAATTTCAGTAGACCTTCGCTCGTTTGTCACAGACAGCCGAAATTTATTTGCTTTGCCCGGAGGGACTTATCACATGGAGGACATGGTTAACTGACCCGTTAACATACAGTTTCGCTCTTTAACAATCTGTTGACTGAAAGTTGCTGACATATCTCATTCAAAAACTTTCTATCTATATTAATAATCATTTAAGAACAACTGATTCTTAAAACGCGATAATAGGATTAATGGGCTTTTGCAATAACCTTCTTCGCTACATGTCATAACTGACCGTCATTTCGTACAGGTAAGAGAATTCGATAAAAGTGAAACAGAGACTCAAAGGGAAATAACTTACTTTTCGCCAACGGCTAATCGTGTGGGTTATTTCCCACACTAATCCCAGTTGGACGGCTTTTTTTATGTATAAAACTTTCGGACATTTCCTTCCCGGCCATTCTTTATCATTTTAAACTTTCTTCTTGCCTATATCTTATGTTATTTTGTGTGTTCTTTGTTTCCAAAGGCAATCCTTTTTTACTTTTATTATATTTTGTATAATAGGTTTTTAGACGATGAGCTGTTTTATGCTTAAGTTTAATAAAAGTTCTGTTCTGTTTATAATTCTGGTGGTGGTGCAGTTGTTGACCCCCGGAGAAACTGATATTTCACATATCGATGCACTCTTGATTCGACTTACAGCTTGCCTTTTGAAATCTATATAAAGAAATAAACAACAACACAAAGCGTTATTTCCTATTCTGATTCTCATTTTCCTCATTCTCGTACACTTCTAATACATTTGTTTATCAAACAGCACTCTTAAATATTATTCGGCTTTATGACGTCGAAATAATCGGCACTAATCAGCAGAATGTTTTGTTTGGTGCTATTCAGACAGTCCGTCGGAATTATCGGATGTAATTCAAGTGATTTATATACGTGGCAAAAAAAGTTAGGGATATTTGTATGTACGGTGAAATAAAAGGAAACTAAGACATATCCGAAATCTGAAATTGATATATTTGATTACATCATTTCATTTACAGACAAAAATCCATCCGTTGGAGTCTGTAGCACTAGATGCGAATGAGAAAATTTGTATGGAAGATCACTAGGGTCACCAATAAAACCTCACAAATCTGTCAATATCGCGTATGTCCACCTGTTGCATCTATGCAGGCCACACAACGACGACGCATACTCCTGATGAGTCTGGCAATCTGTAGCTGGGGTATCCTCCTCCACTCCTCCTGCAAGGCTGCGCCCAAAGCTTGGAGCGTTCTTGGTCGTGGAACTCTCTGTCGTACACGCTGGCCGAGAATGTACCAAACATGCTCGATTGGCGACAAGTCAGGGGATCGAGCAGGCCAATCGAGATGATCCACATTGTTATGCTGCAGGAACTGCTGTACTATCCTCGCCCGATGAGGTCTTGCGTTGTCATCCTGCAGCATACGTGGTACCATAAGACTTCCTCCTCCATACCGGTCATGTTCAACAGTGGCGCAGTTCGCTGTGAAATCGATTCCGCACGGTTTGAACAGACACTCTTATTCCAGTTCTTGAGAGACGTTCGCGCAGTTGTTCGGCGCTTACTGGATCAAGACTGTCTGTTCAAACCGTGCGGAATCGACTTCACAGCGCTGGACTTAGAGCTCGGCGACCTTACGTTGGGGTGCCACTTTCCCAGAGACATAGACAAGCCAGGCTAGCATGGACAAGGCAGAATCGTCGATTGACTAATCAACAATGGGTGACTGTACTCTTTACCGACGAGTCACGGTTTCTGCTGGATATGCTTGACAGACGACGTCGCGTTTGGGCGTCGCAGAGGTGAGAGGTACGCGAACTGCGCCATTGTTGAACATGACCGGTATGGAGGAGGAAGTCTTATGGTATGGGGCGGCATATCTGTTCGTTCCCGTACAGAGCTGCTTGTGTTTAACGGAACTCTGACAGGCCAACGCTACATCAATGAAGTGCTACAGCCGGTTGTTCTGCCTTTTGTTCAACACCACGTAGTGCTGCAGGATGACAATGCAAGACCTCATCGGGCGAGGATAGTACAGCAGTTCCTGCAACAGAACAATGTGGATCATCTCGATTGGCCTGCTCGATCCCCTGACTTGTCGCCAATCGAGCATGTTTGGGACATTCTCGGCCAGCGTGTACGACAGAGAGTTCCACGACCAATAACGCTCCAAGCTTTGGGCGCAGCCTTGCAGGAGGAGTGGAGGAGGATACCCCAGCTACAGATTGCCAGACTCATCAGGAGTATGCGTCGTCGTTGTGTGGCCTGCATAGATGCAACAGGTGGACATACGCGATATTGACAGATTTGTGAGGTTTTATTGGTGACCCTAGTGATCTTCCATACAAATTTTCTCATTCACTTCTAGTGCTACAGATTCCAACGGATGGATTTTTGTCTGTAAATGAAATGATGTAATCAAATATATCAATTTCAGATTTCAGATATGTCTTAGTTTCCTTTTATTTCACCATACATACAAATATCCCTAACTTTTTTTGCCACGTTTAGAATGGAAACATCTAGTTGTTAGCACCTACCAGATATGCGAGAATAATGGTGTTTTAAAGATTTGATAGTGATGCTAACACAAATAATGGTATAATTTCAGTGTTATCAACCTGGATTCGCCGTGTTCACATGCGACAGAGGAAAAATCACTGATTGAGCAGCGCAAAACGACGCTCCCCCGCCCCTCCCCTCCCTGCACCCCCCCCCCCCCACACACACACACACACACATTTCATCACTTTGTGGGAAGATGAGAATGATACAGGTAAACCACATTCACTTCGCTCCCCCGATGCCAAGACCGGCGAAATTTCGTAGAAAACAGGGAAATCTGAAACAGCTTACAATTATAGCTTATGATAATAGAGTTCGTTTACGTTGGAGTGACTGTAAACGGGACGTATTATGCAGAGGTTTTGAGGACAAAATTGAGACCAGCTATACGACAGAAGAGACATGCGCTCTATAAAGCAGGCGTTGTGCTAATTCACGACAACGCAACGCCACATAAATCTAACCCCATTAAGACAGTTATTGACCACTTTGACTGGGAAATATTGCCGCACTCATCTTATTCTCCTGATCTAAGTCCCTACGACTACGACTTGTTCCCGAAACTAAAATGTTACTTCGGGGAGTAAGATTCGAAGATCTGGATGAGCTTAAAATTGCCGTGGCCACGGAGCTTCGACGTGTCACACGTCGTTGCCTAGCAACGGCAATCACGGATCTCCCGAACGATCGATGAAATGCAGAGGGGACAATACTTTGAATGATTGTAAATAAATCTGTATCTGTATCTAGATTTTTAACGCTACCAGGCAACTGAGTCACATAGAGGCAGCGCGTTGTAAATTAGGTATGTCCGTATTTATTATAGATTCTCTGTTGTATAACCATTATCATAACTTATTGACTGACCCTCGTATATACACGCCAAAAGATGCAAGAATCCTGCTTAATCATTTATTATTTAATGGATAGATATTATTTTTTGAAATTCTTGCTGAATAATTTGACTTTTAATTTTTTGTGTTAATGTCCCATCATCAGTATTCCAGTCATTTCAGAACAATGATAAGATGCAATATAAATAAGCTACTATGATGCTCCTCAATCTAACTATCTTGACTTTTAAACCTTATGAAGTCATTGAGGCGAGATTTATACTGGTATGAGTTAATTTTCCCAGCATATAAATATTGCATCAGTGGTGTTATTGCCTGGGTCAGTGAGCAGTCAGCCTAACAAAACGGTTTTCAAGATAATGCAATGTGCATTCAACCTCAGCAAGAGTGGAATACTCCGGTCACGCATCATAATTGTGCACACACAACGCATGATTGGTAGTTGTAAATCTGGGCCCAGTTGTTCAAAGCTAACGACATCGTAAGTTAACGATTCGTTAAAATTTACATCGTGATACGTAAATATGCTGTAAGTTTTTGCTGAAAAAATGAGTGCAAAAGCTACTCACATTTTTTTCAGCAAAAAATATCAGAATATTGTGTATTAAAACTGCTAAAACAGTTAACGAAATGACCCTTAACGAGCTCGTTAAGCTAACGACGCTTTGAACAACTGGGCCCTGGTATTTCCACCACATGCGTCAAGTTAGTAACTTATTCTCGTTTCGCTATTCAATATTCAATAATGAATAAGTATTATGTAGCTTATTCGTTATTCAAAAGTTATGCCAAGTACAGACACCATTCGCCTTACATTTCTGAATAGGAAATAACTATACAGTATAAGCGCCGAATTTCCAAGACCCCTTTCCTGATCTGTGGGAAACTCTGATGCAGAATACACTATATGTACAACTCAACTCCGTACCATAATTATCCATTTTATCGACACATCAACGGGTAGTCAAATGGCCTGGGCCCACTTGTTCAAAACTAACGACGTCGTTAGTTAACGTACCGTTAAAACTTTGTTCAATAAATATGGCATATATGCTAATATTTTTGCTGAAAAAATGTGAGTAGTTTTTGCATTTGCAAAAGCTACTCACATTTTTTTCCAACAGAAATATCTGTGAGTTAGATATTGCACTTATTAAAACAATTAAAATTTTGACCACTAACGAGCTCGTTAAGCTAACGATGCTTTGAACAACTAGGTCCTGGATGTTTGGCAAATAGTGTAGACCCTGATAATACGTCTCGTTAGAGGAAATACGGTGATGCGTAAAGTAAAGATGCAAATTTAATACGGTGATGCGTAAAGTAAAGATGCAAATTTGCAGCAGATGACATTCTAAAAGTGATTTTGTTATTTTTCAGAGGAAATAAGACATGACATTTTATGTAAATTGTCTGCTAGGAAGACAATTCACATGAAATGTCAAAAAGGTAAGAAAAAAGTCCAGGAAGTGCCACAATCACAAGCCACAACCCTTCCCAGACACCAAGAGGAAGAGGAAACAGACAAAACCAAACAAGCGCAAATCGAACAAACGTACGAAAAGCACTAAGATTACTTCCCCAAGCGAAATAATCGCAATGCTAAAAGGGCTGAAAAACACAAGAACAAAATAACACAAGGCAAGACTTAAAACAAATCAAGCCTTTTTTCCTCAGCATTTTTCTCTGAAAATAAAAAAAAAAATCAAACTATCGTCTGCTATAGTTGCGATTATCACTTTAATGGGTAAAATGCAGTTGGGTTTTGTGTACTGCACTTTACGTGTGGCACTCTGAATAAAATTTTCAGCAGACGCCATTTTGAAGTATAGAAATTTTTCCCAGGAAAAAGGCTTTGACGTTTCATGTAAACTGTCTCCAGTGGAGACATTTAACATGAAATGTCAAATCCTGTTTTCTAGGAAAAAATAATAAGAAATATCATCAAATTGTCGTATGCTGAATTAGCCCAGGGCGGCAAATGTTAAGGCAGGGTAAAATTAAACAGAAGCAGTTTCTGTTTAGAGCTTGACTGAAACTGGCAATGGAAAATAAAAGACCGCAGATCAAATGGGCCGTGTCAAGCAAAAACGTGGCTTCGAACATGCGCAGATTCAGATCATCCTGCGCATGCGTAAAGTATCATCCGTGCCTTTGGTCTCTATTAATACATTCTGTAATATCCAATGAGTTAGTTAGTGGGCAGTGAAGGCTAACCAGACTGCGCGAATGTGCAGGTTGATCTTGGTCTTCGCCGTCACCATAAGTCAGAAGACATGTTTTCACATGGGGTGGCCCTAATGAGGATCATTTACCTTACCAATGTATGGACAAATTCGGCAGACGATAAATTTATATTTTCTTATTTTTCCCAGAAAAAAAGTCTTGACATTTCATGCAAAATGTCTCCTAATTTGCATAAAATATCAAAGCCTATCTTATGGTAAAAGTTTCAAAATGTCGTCTGCAGAATATCTTACCACACCAATGCTAAGCATTAATATATTTATATATCACATGCCTTTGTGAAGAATCGCACCTAACAAGCAAATCGCTCGAATGGAGACCATACGCCCTGATGAAAGGCGTCTTAAGAACATAGAATCAGAGAAGCGAGCGAATGCGCACAGTCTAATAAGGACCTTGGTATTCATTCATATAGTCTACAGTAACCAGTGATTTTGTAAGCGGACAGAGAACGCCACCATCAGACTGTGCAGTTTGATCTGGGTCTTTGCTGCCCGCATATGCCCCGAAGGCCCGTTTATACCTGACACGGCCCTATTATAAAATATTATATGATACTTATATTATAATTATATTTAATATATAAACATATAATAATGGCGTTCAATAGAATAAAAAGGGTAACTAGAATCTTACGTAAACTGCACAAAACATTGTTGTTAATTTATGGGATAATTACGGTACTGGTCGAGGCTGAAAACATAAATATCGCCTAGTCTTCATAACGGACCTTAATACGGCATGTGGACACAATAAAGACCCAAATCAATATGGTTATATTATTGTTAAATTTATGGGGTAATTAAGGTACTGGTCGAGGTAGAAACATGTTGTGATTGTGAATCAAAGTAATCCCACTATACTCATACTGATACTACTGACTATGGCAAACTGCTGGCTATGGCATACTGATACTGCTGGCTATGGCATACTGATACTGATGGCTATGGTATACTGATACTGCTGGCTATAACATACTGATACTGCTGGCTATGGTATACTGATACTGCTGGCTATGACATACTGATACTGCTGGCTATGGTATACTGATACTGCTGGATATGGCATACTGATACTGCTGGCTATGGCATACTGATACTGCTGGCTATGGTATACGGATACTGCTGGCTAAGGTATACTGATACTGCTGGCTATGGTATACTGATACTGCTGGCTATGGTATACTGATACTGCTGGCTATGGTATACTGATACTGCTGGCTATGGTATACTGATACTGCTGGCTATGGCATACTGATACTGCTGGCTATGGTATACTGATACTGCTGGCTATGGCATACTGACACTGCTTGCTATGGTATATTGATACTGCTGGCTATGGTATACTGATACTGCTGGCTATGGTATACTGATACTGCTGGCTATGGCATACTGATACTGCTGGCTATGGTATACTGATACTGCTGGTTATGGCATACTGATACTGCTGGCTATGGCATACTGATACTGCTGGCTATGGCATACTTATACTGCTGCCTATGGCCCAGTTATTCTGTGAAAACTGCCAAGTACTCACCGCTCTATTGGGAAATTCAGCATGACATTTTTTCTACTCTTCCCAGAAAACAGGTCTGACGTTCCATGCAAATTGTCTCCGATGTCAAAAGCTGTTCCTGGAAAACAAAAAGAAAAAAGAAACGTTTTAAGATATCTGCTGAAATTTTTACTCAGAGTGTTAAGCGTTAACATATGACGCAATGCTATATTCATTACGAAAACATGCTTATATAATTTTGATCCCATTAAACCCCACTTTTATATAGTAAAACTGGGGTTTACAGGGGTAAACATCATATTTCTGCTCAAAAACATAGATTGTGGGTACTCGTTAGAACCGCCTCGCCAAAGTGGTCCTTACGAGTACCCGCCGTCTATGTTTTGAGCAGAAATATGAAAACTATCAGAGTTTTTAATCTGCAAATTTAAGTTTTTGGAGGTGACATTTTCTAAATATTTGAATAGGTGTGTTTTCGTAATGAATAGAGCGCGATACTCCTTGCATCAGATCCTGCAAAGAACAAATATTACCGCACTAACCTATACTGAAAGGAAAAAGAAACGCAGGGTAGAGTTTTTTCCTTCTTATTTTAACCATTTTTTACGGTGTTTACTATGGCCATACACTTTTACAGATTGTCCTGTGAATGTGAACCGCGGGTATACGAGTCTTTGGTCGATGTGCTATCTACCCAGTGCGTGAAATCATTCAACCGTGCACTACACAGTGCATTGCACGGACAATACGGAAAGCCAAAATTTCGTGCAAAACAAGCATGTTTAAACCTTCAGCACAAGATTTCCTCACACCATTTGGTACACTTCAACGATACACAACGCTCTTCGATTCTTTTACCGATTTTTCTTTTCATTTTTACGCTACTTTGAACTTTTTTCAATTATGGTACGATTGACTGTTGTTCAGAGGGGTAGGGCAATTGCGTTGCTGATGCAGGGTCAGAGGCAACAGCAAGTTGCCAATCATTTTGGGGTTAACGTCGCAACAATTGAACGTCTTGTTAGACGTTTAAGGGAGACAGGGCATTTAGCAGACCGACCGCGGTCTGGGCGTCCACGCGTGACGTCGCGACGTCAAGACAGGACAATCCGTCTGGCACATTTGCGGAATCGTCATCTCACTGTTACCGAAACTGCCCTTAATACAGTAGGTACGCATAATCGACAAATTTCTCCGAAGACTGTTGGAAGTCGATTGCGTGAGATTGGTCTTCGAGCTCGTCGTCCATACGTTGGTCTGCCTCTGACCCAGGCACGTAGGTTGCGTCGTATGGCGTGATTGACGGCGCATGCGCCCAGGCTATTTCCGAAGAGGCAGTGCAGACGAGTTCTTTTTACGGACGAGTCTAGGTTCACTCTCTATCGCGCAGATGGTCGACGTCGTGTGTACCGACGTCGCGGAGAACGCTTTGCCGACGCCTGTGTTGTCGAACAGGATCGGTTTGGGGGTGGCTCCGTTATGGTCTGGGGAGGCATTGCTCACGGGATAAAATCACAGTTGATTATTGTTGCGGGCAATATGACCGCAGTAAGGTATAGGGATGAGATCTTGCGTCCTGTTGCAGTCCTGCTTGTGCAACAACTAATCTGATTCTGCAGCAGGACAATGCCCGACCACATGTTACCCGAGTTTGTCAGGATTTCCTGGCAAACAATAACATCGCACCACTAGCATGGCCACCGTACAGTCTAGATTTGACCCCAATAGAGCACATGTGGGATGAGCTGGACAGAAGGGTTAGGAAAAATCCCCCCGCAACTCTCGCACAACTAAGGAATGCGTTGATCGATGAATGGAATAACATCCCGATGCGAACTGTCAATGCTTTGGTTAACTCTATCCAAAGGAGAATTAGGGCAGCAACGGCAGCAAGAGGGGGGCACACCCGATATTGATTTTCAGTTTGATTTTGATTTCAAGATTTGGAGGGTAGCTACAAATGAACTTCAATAACTCGGGACTTGTTGATCACAAACCAATGAAATTTAGAACATATTTACAATGCAAGTCACAAATATTGGAATGATACGGAACTTTTGTGACTCTTACCTAATTAAATGTGATATGCTTGGAGAAATCTATTTTATCGCGAGACAGTATCGTTGATATCTAAATGGTATTTGCGAAATCGAGTCACTGATTTTACGTGCTTGAATTTATGAAAAAGAGTCTAATGTTCTAATTTTATACTTCTTAGTCTTCAGCTGGGGACAAAACTCACCTGTTCTTAATCAACCACATGTGAAGCGCATATGTGATTAGGAAAAGGGAATTTTATAAGTAGTGACATATCTTGAGCCTATTTGTTTTGACAAACAAAATGTGCATTTTGTGACACGGGATAATAATTTGCACACGTGGCTAAGGAGACCTAAATGTTACAGGGAAAAGCTGATCATTTTGCCCTGTGGCTTTCTGTTACCAAAATGGTATTTTCTAAAGCCGCAACTGTACTTTGCTGTACTACAGTCTACATTAAGCCAGTATTCTTGAATCAACACTCATTGTGCAAGTGGTATTTACGAGAGTGAGTCAATAAGTAACCAGCCTACTCATTTCCGGTTGAGATCCACCTCTACTTTTTCAATGTAATTGCCCTCTAGTGTGATGCACTTAGACCAACGGTGTTCAAGTGCCATCAGCTCAGAACTGAAAAAGTCAGGGTCCTTTCCATTGACCCACTCCTCAACTGCCGACACGACTTCATCAGACCGGAAATGAAGTCCACGGATATCCTTTTTCAAGTTTGGGAATAAGAAGAAGTCGCTAGGAGCTAGGTCAGGTGAATAGGCAGGATGTGGTATTAATTCATACCCGTTTCGCTCTACAGCATCCATTGCAACTGCAAGTGTGGACTCTCGCGTTGTCCTGTTGCAGTAAAACACTTTAGAGAGTTTACCTCGGCGTTTTTCACGGATGGTGGTTCTCAGCTGGTCTAACAAGTTTGCATAGTATACTCCAGTTATTGTACTTCTCTTGGGTAAAAAGTCCAACATAATAACGCCTTTTGCGTCCCAAAATACTGTGACCATCACCTTGCCAGCAGATGCTTGCGTCTTGGACTTCTTTGGCCTCGTGGACCCAGGCCCTACCCACTAACGACTGAGCTTTATTCTCTGGCCCAAGTCTCATCTACAGTCACCAGATGCAAAAGACAATCATCTTTTGATCTAAAACGCTTCAACAAGGCGCTGCATACTGATGCTCTGGTTGCCATTTGCTCATCGCTAAGGGATTTGGGGACCCAACGGGCTGTTAGCTTGCGCATACCTAAACGATCATGTAAGATTGTTGAAACGCTGCCATGTGAAATGCCTAATGCCTGCGCTATTTCTTCCACCTGAATTGGCCTATCAGAGTATACCAGATCCCGAATTTTCTTACACATTTCTTCGTCGGTGGCATCCAGTGGGCGTCCAGACCTGGCTTCATCTTCTAAAGACGTTCTACCGCGTTTGAATTCCCCTACCCAGAATTTAACCTGAGCATAAGATGGTGCAGAAGACCCATAAACATCGGCTAACGCCATGTATTTCCTTGCCCGTTTTACCTTTTAAATACAAGCATCGGATTACAGCACGGTACTCAACTTTAGATGAAAAGCATGCCTTTGCATCAATAGCCATGTTTGACATTCAATATCTTATTAAAGAATGACTCGACACGTATGCAATTTTGTACCCATGTATAAAACATATATTGAAACAAAGCATGAAAATCGTGACCGTCTCGGTCCATTGGAAATGGGATAGGCTGGTTATTTATTGACACGCCCCCGTATATTGGTTCCGCGCTATTACAGCTGTATACCACGTGTCACGAAGGTTTTGGCTCAAGAAATAAAACTTTTGAATAAGCAGGGTGACCAGTGGACCAGAATTTACGGGTTGGTCCGGAAAAGTGATCACCAGCCCGGAAGACCGAAAATATCTTTCAAAGTCCGTTATTTTTGTTTTAAGTAAAAAGACAGTATTTCTTTATTTTACGGTATTTTTACGAATTTCAACTATCCTAGACTGTCTAAAGTACGCCCCCACCCCCTTAAACAACAATTGTTAATATATCTGCTAATGCATTTCAAACAAATATTTACTCCGCCTTTCACATCGTTAGACTTTTAGACCAGCATGTAAAGAAAATCTATTTTTGAATCAATTGTTTATCTTTTTGCCAAGCACCACTTTTTCGAAAGTTACCCACAATCTTGTGCTCCAAACGTTTTGGTCTTAATTTCGCCATAACAAGGGGATGAATGTAGGACACAGACGAATTTAGAGCACCCGATCAAAACAACTTGTGTCACAGGTGTAAAACTAATAAAAAGTTCAACTAGCGACGAACAAAATCCAATTTTAGGCCGACTTTTATCACAGCAAGGAAATATTTTCGGTCAAATGGAAGTGGAGAACGAAGGCGCGTGCATTTTGGATGGCAGCTATGCATGGGATATGATGGTGCACCTAGCCTTCCATCTGGTGGTAGGGAGAGGTACAAAGGAACACCGATGGATACTCCAAGAATATGGATTGCGGCTCCATGGCATTTCACATGTACGGATGTGCCTGGAAAGGCATAGGTGCGGAAAGGGGTAATATCTGCCCTGGAAAAAAACATGAAAATTTAAAACATCATGATTCCTGTCTGTGATGTTATTGCTAATATATTTAAACATCAGGAACTTTTTAATTTTCATTTTAAGTCTATTATTAAGCATGTAGGTCGTCTTCAAGCTTTCTGCATTTTTGACAGTTTTCGCGCATTAAAGTTCTATATTTTGTATGTTTGCTTCTCAGTGGCGGACTTGCCTATTCAAAATGATGCTGTAACATCTCGGAACCAAAACAGTAAATTGGTTCCAAGGATGCGCTCATTGTGATTTATTCAACACTGTGACAAGGCGTACAGTAAAGTTTCGCACCCAGTTCAACAAACCCCCGCAATCGTGAAACGATACGTGCCCCCTCCCTCCGCACCTTCAAAAATAAAGAAAAAAAAAAATAAATAAATAACGAAAGAGTGATGTATTACTCAACAAGTGACTGCTTGAGCAAACCTATTTCTCGGGCCAAGATAAAATTGAACGGAGGACCACAATACTTCATAAATACGTAGGCGATTATCAGACATCCTTCGAGTCCATGTACGTTTCCTAGCCATATCAGCGTTTAGGCTCTATTGTCAGAAACAGATAGGATCATCCAAATTTCACGCCTTTAAGTTGAAATGTAGGTACTCGTGAGACCCATAGATTGTAACCATATATTTGTTCAACAGATATTTACGATATACCACTGGAAAAAAGGCTGAGAAACGTTTCAGAATTGCTGAAAATGATGCGTTTGTCACAGTCTGGCCTTCAGCTGGCATCCCCGTCCCGATTTCTGTGGCATGTTTGAAGTATTTCTCCGTAATTCGGGAGACTAACACAGTTTAGTTTTAGCAAATATTGTTAGAGTTCCGTAGCATTGAGGTTTTATTGATATAAATGACCATAATTATCATTTGCCTTAGCTTTTCAACGTCCTATTGCCTTTTCTACTGTTTACTACAGATAAGCTACGTTGCTAGAAATAGGTCTCCAGGAACGTATTTTTGCCCGGATAGGCTACGTAACGTCTATAGACCGTGAAAACGATCAGCCGAAATTTGCAGTCCTCTCATTTAAAATTTTATGAATAATGTCTGACATCAGAGTGTAGCAGTGACAACCGCTTCCTGTTGCAGACACCTATAAGCCTGTTAAAACATTAGCATAAATTATGATATCAACATTCTTAGACTAGAAAATTCCATCTAGTAGCAAACATTTATACATCATGTATGAATGTACTGGAAATGTGTGCATGAGTAACTGGAGCTTAGTAGGCACCCTTTGTCAAATGCCAAGTAACCTTTTATTGAGCAACATCGAGATGTGGTTAATGTGAATGTTTAGTCTTCTGAGCTCATAAGATCCCAAGTCTCAGAAAATCTGAAAGTCAATCTCAGACCAACAATGACTCAATAGTGCTGTAATTTGGCAAGTAATTTTAATGTTAACTGGAACAAATGAATCAAGTATACAAAGTAAGAGCCTTATCAAGCATTTCGTGAGAATATGCGTTACCTGCATGGTCAACAAAATCTGTTTTCTCGTGTTCCGGTTCAAGTCTTTAATCCATCACGAAAAAAACGCCTATATAATTTTGACCCCCTTAAACCCCACTTTTTGCAGTAAAACTGGTGTTTACAGAAGTATATATTATTTTTTTCTTATTTTGCTTAAAACATAAATTGTGGGTACTCGTGAGACCCGCCTCGCTCGCCGAGGCGGTTCTAAAGAGTTCCCACAATCTATGTTTTTAGCAGAAATATGAAGAATAACAGAATTTTGTATCTGAAAATTTTCATTTTTTGGTGGTAAAATTTTCAGTATATTTGAATAGGCATGTTTTTGTAATGATATTGAGGTAGGAAGTCCCCTCAAGTGTTAATAAAATATATTCTAACGAGTGCCAACAATCTAAGATTTGAGCAGAAATATGACGAATATCAGAATTTTTTGTCTGAAAATTTTCAATTTTTTTTTTTTTTTTTTTTTTTTTTTTTTTGGTGGTAAAATTTTCAGTATATTTGAATAGGCATGTTTAAGAATGATATTGAGGTAGCAAGTCCAATAATGGTCTACATAAATGCTACGCGTGACACAGATTGAGAGTTACTTACATGAGGTTTATCATGTCCGTACGCAGACATTTGAAGTAAGGAGTGTGAACTTTTAGCTATTCTGAAACGGGGGTGCAAATGTTAAGAAAATGTAGATTTGAGGGCCAAAATCAGGGTTGTAAAGTGAATTTGTGGCCAAGAACTGCATGCTTTTTAAATAATTTGGCCAAAGGGGGGGAGGGGGCGCACCCCGCCCCACCCACCCAATCCCCACCACATACACACACCCAACTGCGTACGGGCCTGTTAATGTTGAAGAAGACACAGAGTATCGCTGCTTTGGCTCTATACAAGGTGGTTTCAATTTCATTATTCACTGCATTCGTTATACAGTTGACTCTCGTTATCTTGACCTCGCTTATCTCGAATAACCGCTTATCTCGAAGTGAAAATCTGGTCCCTGCCTAAACATGAAAATCTAACAACAGGTAAAAAAAAAATGTGGAAAAGAGGAGAAATTGCTCCTAAGGAGCAATTTCTCCTCTTTTCCACAATATTTTCAATATATCTCTAACTTGAAGAGTCCAGTTACATAATATTTGTTAAATGTGGTTGCTCGAATAATTTTTTCCTCATTCTGCAAATCTTTTATGTCGAGGTACGGATATCTCGAAGTATTTAATAGAGTCCATTGGAATTCGAGATAACGAGAGTCGACTGTACTTCATAATTTTACTCTGGCAACAAAAACACTGGGGAAAAGGATGGTACAGACAAACAACAAAGGCACTGATCTGACAGGGTGAATGTGTATGTTTATCAGGATCTTTACTGGTTGAAGTATGAAAGTACTGGTCGTTTTCTCACGGTGAGCATCAGTTTGAAATTAAAACAGTTAACGGCGTTATTATTGACGCACTGCATGCGGGATAAAACATACAACAGGCGACATTTTGAAATATTTTCTTATATTTCCCAGGAAATAGGCTTTGACTTTTCATACTAATTGTCTCATTAGGAGGAGACAATTTGCATGCAATGTCAAAGCCTGTACAGAGACAATTCGCTTGATAGGGTATCTTCTGGAGACAATTTGCATGAAATGTTGGAAAAAAGAACAATACCATCAAATTGTCGTCTGCTAAACAGACCAGAGAGTGGTTAAGTTTAAAAAGCTTTTAAATGACAGGCCGAACAAAAGCGTGCTTTCAGTTATATGCGGCCAACGAAGATTCAGACCAGCCTGTGTATTCGTACAGTCTGATCAGAATCTTAACTGGGCGCAGTTTGGATCGAAAAGTTTTTTTTTCTTGTTTTTTTTTTTTTTTGTGTGTGTGTTGTTTTTTTTTTTTCACGCAGACAACGAAGACTGATCAGAATGCATGGCCGCACATGTCCCATTACGGAAACACGCCTATTCAAATATATAGACAATTTCGCTTCCAAAAACTGAAAATTTTCAGATAAAAAACTGATATTTTTCATATTTCTGCTCAAAACATATATTGTGGGTACTCGTCAGATGCCACGGCGAAGCGGTTCTAACGAGTATCCACAATCTATGTTTTCGAGCAAAAATAAGAAAAATAATGTATACCCCTGTAAACCCCAGTTTTCGTGATGGGGTACGTTTTCTCACGTTGCGACACAATTTGTATGGTCCCCATCTTTCGTCTTTTCTGGTACCGTCTGCTTTCAAATTCTATGGCTATGTTTATAATTATGAAGAAATTTCCTTCTTTGGAAGGAAATTTCCTCCTCTCTTAACCCATTTATGCCTGATGTCCCATAGAAGGCACTTTGGCAAACATTGTAGACACAGATCAGACGCCGCCAACGCGGCGTCCCGCCAACGCGGCGTCTGATCATGGTCCACACTGTTTGCATCAAATGCAGGCTTTTTTTTTATAAACAATGGTGATAATAAAAACTAACCAGAAGCCCTTCCATTAGAAATGGACCTGTCCAAAAACATGAGGTAGAAGAGTCCACTCAGCATAAATAGGTTAAACACAACACACGTAAAGAGTATAAAACTGTTTACACAATTTCTAGTGCTAACAGTCTCACATCAGCGTTTGTCGTGAATATATAGCTGTATACATACAGGCGTAGCGCCTATTGCGCACGTTAGGCATACATGCGAAATATGCGTAAGAAAAATATTTGAAATAAAGAGATACTAAACATATTTTTTTTTTTTTTTTTTTACCTTAGGGGCTGCTCATAAAGAATATAATTATTCGCTTCCAAAATTTGGACTATTCTTCAAGGAAAGAATTTGATCTCTCTGGGAGCAAATTCTTTTTCCTTTACAAGTGGCTGTTATTTTCGATTTTTACATTATTCCTGGGCGTGTGTAACAATAATTCTCTTTTGGTAAGGACACTGGTATATGTTCATAGAGTTGTCTTTACCTCCATAGAAGTTGTTTTTATGATTTATTATTATTATTATTATTATTATTATGTATCCTATTACTCAGACGACTGGCAATAAGCCAGTGTGGCACTAGTTCCTAAACCGAAGATAGGTATGTTATAATCATCGCTATTGGTCTTTCCCTAATGTTAAAGACTGTTGACACTTTCCAGTTGATTGTGACACAGACCTGTTCACTACATCAGGGTCCATTTTTTCATTTTCCATCATTTTTTCTTCATTCGACCTTAAACATCTAATCAACTAAGAAATAACCAACATGGACCTCGTACCAGCTATCCTGAAGAACGCTCTACGAGACTTCAGCTTCAAGCAAGCACCACTATGTTGACTAGCAGAAGACCTAGTGAAGGTAGAACTCACCTTTCACAAGAGAGCTACCAACCAACCAATCTCATATCCGGACGTAAACTTGAAATTGGACTCTTCCAATATATATAGTGTGGGGAGTCTATTCAGTCAACAATGGGTTAAACACATACTAGTGCAGATAGTTAGAGACTTCAGAATGCGCACTCGAGTCAAAATATTAGTATAATTTATTTTGTGGTAGCCATGAAAATAAACATTCATATCGTCAGTCATTGTAATATTATTATACACATTTCAATCAATAGTAGCAGAAAAACTCTAAATCAGCCGCGACATTAGAAAACGTACCTTCGGACATGTGAGCCCAGCGAAGATTCAGATTCCCGTAGTCGGATCAGAATATTCACTGGACACATTTTGGATAGCTATGAGTTTCTTCATGCGGACAATGAAGACTCTGATCAGACTGCGTTGCGTAGGCTGATTTGAGTCTCCGTTAGGCGCAAATGTCAGAAGGCATATTTTCTCACGTTGTGGCTCGAATATACACTGACATTAAGGGGAAATAAGCACATTCTCAGTGCATTTACAATTGGGACGTAATGTTGTTCATACTTCAGTGAATACATTGACTCACGCGACATCACATGATCATTAAGTGACGTCAAAATAAACCATGATTCTCTCCCATGTGATTGGACGAAGATGACGTTATGACATCAACGACGCTGTCCACTGTTAATAGGAAAACTGCGCGAAATTGTTTCCTTATTTCAATGTAAGCCTTCAAACCAGATTTTTCGTCAGATACGGGATGAAAAATAATATAAATATGAGTAATAAAGGCAATTTATTTTTACATTTATTGAAGTATGAACAACACTCGGTACACGAACCCCTTCGGTGCTCACTTACTTTGCTCGTGACCCGATGTTGTTCATACTTCAATGAACGTTAAAGAATACCTTCATTACTTAACTGATAAATTTCAGGGGAGGCAATTTTGTAAAAATTATTTTGCACCCCTTCCGAAAATGGATCTATTCTGAAAGGGAAGAATTTGCTCCCAATGGCAGCAAATTCTTCCCTTTCAGAATAGATCCCTTTTCAGAAGGAAGCAAGTTCTTTCTTTTTTAGAGAAGACCCCATTCAGACAGGCCTTATGTGCATGAGGGTAAGCAGTCCAAAAGATGTCTCCCTTGTAAAAATAGCAGACAACTTCCACCCTTAAGTGCATCGTACTTATACTGTCTAAAAAATGAACTGGAAGCGTCAAGTGAAAACGTGTCTTTGAGCATGCGCAAAATGTGCGGATTCACATCATCCTCCACATGCGCAGTCTCATCCGGGCATTGCTCTCCATTGAAATATTCTATAGAATCAACAGTATCCAATGATTCTGTTTGCGAACAGCAAAGGCCCTGATCAGACTGCGCAGATGCACAGGCTGGTCTGGGCCTTTGCGGTCCGCATAAGCTCGAAGACACGTTTTCACATGATGCGCCCCAATTAAAAGCGTGTAAAGTAAGTGGTCGAAGTCCTGTCGTAATAAAATCCTCACTTTTATAAAACATCCATTCAAATACGCAATGGCTTCGTCCAGTTTCCAAGATGAAAAGTTCACTATTCACTAATGGACTGAACATGTTATAAGAATGACTGCATACTAGTGTAGATAGTTAGGGACTTCAGAATACACACTCGGTAAAAAAAAAAGTATTAGTATAATTTATTTTGTTAAAGTGTCATGAAATAAACATTCATGACGTCAAACATTGTATTATTTATTTAAAAGATTCACTCAGCAGATGTACAAAAAGATTGACCATATAAGAGCATTAAGGGGGATAGTTATACTTTCAGAGGTGACAACTGTCAAAATATATCTGCCTCTCTTCTGAAAAGGAGTCCACTCTACAAGGAAAGAATTTGCTCCCAATGGGAGCAAATTCTTTCTTTGTAGAATAGACTCTTTTTCAGAAAGTTTTTAGTGCGCATGAAGGCAAACAGGAACCCACAAAAGTTGTCTCCCTTGTAGAAAAATGGCCGAAAAATCCACTTAAATTATATTCAGTCCGCTTTAGTGCATTTAATGGATACTGTCTAAAACACTAACGGAAAACGCGTAAAATAAGCAGATCGAAGTCCTGTCGTGTAAATGCAGGTGATCTTGATAAAAATCTCTTGTATATCTTGCGTGATAATTGAAGTCTGTGGAACAAGGAATGACTGTGTGAAGGAAGATAAGGAGCAACTGTCAGAAATATCCGCGTATCCCAGACCAGAGCCAACTATGACATCAAAGTTCGCTGGAACTAAACTGCTTATCTCGAACACATCCTGCCAGTTGAGTGTTATCATTCTGTCGACGCTGGTAATGTTGACTTCTTCACCTGTAAATACAAATTTCATAATATGTTTTCAAAATGATATTGCAGGGATCATTAATTAAAGTCATGTGATAAGATTGTGTTTTGTTATAATGGAATCTGCAATTTTGATATCTTATAAACATGATTAGTTTTCCAAGGCAAACTTTACCAGCTTTAATATAGTCTGTGTATGTTTATTGGATTTGATGCGCGTTATATATGTTTTACCTGCTAGATCATTATAGAAATGTGCATCAGTAGTATGGCTATAAACAAACCTTCGCAAAATATTTTGATTTCTTAGGAGAAAGAACCAGTACGCTTAAGGAGACTTAAATCATTGCAAGTATTAGGTTTGCAATCGGCTATCTGGACAACTGAATTAACGATGCCTTATTGCAATAAAGCAATTAGTTTTGACAACCATTCACGAGCAAATGGGTTAAATTTTATTTGGGTCGACAATATGTACTAGAACAATCAATTAAACTCTTGACTAGACAGAGCTCTCTATCCACATACGAAATGTCTTATAAAAACAAAGTACAGTCGACTCTCGATATCTCGAATTCCAAGGGACCCTCTGAAATACTTCGAGATATCCGTACCTCGACATATCAGATTTGCAGAATTGGGGAAAAAATAATTCGAACAACCACATTTAACAAATAGATATGTAATTGGACTCTTGAAGTTATAAAATATTGTGGAAAAGAGGAGAAATTGCTCCTTTAGGAGCAATTTCTCCTCTTTTCCACAATATTTTCTTACCTGTTGTTAGATTTTCATGTTTAGGAAGGGACCAGATTTTCACTTTAAGATAAGCGGTTATTCGAGATAAGCGAGGTCGAGATAACGAGAGTCAACTGTATTTAGAAACATTGAAAGTGGAATATCCTTAGTTTGCGCAGTACATGGTATGTTCAAGATGTTCACTAAAGTAATGATGGCAAGTTTTGTAGCCGATATTTGTCTGATTTGAACCTATGAGCAACTTGTTAGCCTGATGTGCCTAACAATATGTACATTTGCTACCTCTCACGTAACTCTTACCTGTTAACTTTGGCGCTCTACTTTCAATCAAAATAGTAGAATTGATAGGGTTACTTTTCATTTGCCCAACATTGACAGCTCGAACCTCAGCGACGTAGATCTGACCATCCATCAAATTTAAATAATTCAGTGTGACGTGGTCCATGGCCGTCACACCAGTCCAGTCTGTTATGTAGTATGTGTTAGATGACACTCTATATTCGAAATGCTCAATACCAGATTCATCTTCAAATCCATTCCAAAAGAATTGTAGCTGGGAACGACTAGACTGAACTATCGTTTCGCCGCCAGTTGTCGTCGTAGGTGTCTGTGCAAATATGTCTTCAGTAGATGATGGAATGAAATACAACCTGGCGTTGATATCTCGGGGTTTCGTTACAGAAATAACAATGGGATCGGATATAATAGTCGCTGCTAATTCAACACCATTGACACACTTTACACTGATATATAATTTAGTGCCATGAGTAACTGTCAGGTCAGAAGTTAGAAAATAGTGCCCGTATGGGGCTTTCTGTATCTGAAGAACATCGTCTGTGAAGGGCAGAGAACCTGCAAGATAAATTTATGGAGTTTATGGTACAGCAGCATACTATTACTGCAGGGAGTGTAAAACATCTTATTATTCCACACTCTGATACAAAGCTTTCTCCTTAGTAGACAGCTTACAAGAAATGTGAAATTAGTCTTCTGATAATGTCAAGACAGTGCTGATGGTTAAGGAGAATGGATACTGTTTCAGAGGAATAAAGCTATCAAAACTATTGTCGCGTCCCTCATAAAATCGGTCCTTTGACAGAAAACATTCTCCCCTTGGGCGCAATTTATATCCGTTGAAGCACTACAGAAAAAAGTAATGTCCTGATGTTAATATTCCAAAGACGTAAGGAAAGAGCTTCAAATACCTTTTGATAAGACAATAAAGTGTAACGATTATCATCTCCGGAAGCAATTAAAGAAATCGTATCATTATAAGAAATATAAACATAATTTCCCTTTTACAAAATCTTATAAATTAAATCCAAATCCATTGTCTTGGGTATATTTACTTTCCATGGTCGTCTAATGCGTATGGAAGACAACTGACTGCTGGCATTTAAACATCTACAGTGCTACTTGATGGAAATAACCCGGCCTAAGAGTGGTTATGACACCGCATCTATCATAAACAACAATCGAAGCAGCAAATTCAGATTTAAGGATACAGTATGACTTAAAACATTATTTTAAAGCATTTTTACATTTTTATAGCATCCTGTTCCTAATCAAAATGTGAAATACATACAAATACTACAGATTATATCTTTAATAAGAAATATGTTTCTTTTGAAAAATAAAAACTCCGTTTTAACTGTAGTTGCTACTTTGTTTTCCTTACCAGCACTGCCATTAAAATGGCAATGGCTATAGAAATTATCTACGGTGATAAATACTTCTGCTTTCTTTTATGAGCTGCTCTTCATCCATATTTACCAGAGAATGACCATAACATTTTATGGCCTTAATACTGCTGGAAAATATAGTGCACGGGTTTGGACTGTCAATGTATCATAACATAGCGGTTCTTAGTGTTTGGATTTCATTAGAAGCTGATTATCTTTGTTTAATTTTACAGAAAGGAGACTTTTCTGATTTGCTGTCGAACAGTCATGGACATATGATGGACGGTCTTTGTTTGCTAGCCTTGCTTTAGTTCAGATTCCTTTCTGTTATTATGAGAAAATGAAGATTCCCAGTCAGCATTCTACGTAAATCTATATCGGGCCCGATGTAGATTTACGTAGAATGCTAGCTGGGTTGATTGGCCTCACACAACTGTGGTTTATTTCCGCAAACTGGAAAACAAGGAGTTGAGATATTTAGAAGGACACATTTTTTTCTATGCAAAGGTAGACGAAATTTGGCAAATCTAAAGTTTGATATATTGTCTCAAATAGCGCACTACAGTTTCTACGTAAATGCGCACTACAGTTCCTACGTAAGTGCGCACTACAGTTTGTATGTAAGTGCTTTCATTCGGAAATTAAGAGGGTCTGTTTGAGATGAAGGGCTTAAAACTTTACTATTGATAATTGCTTTGACTGTAACTTTACTTCTAAATAATTTTTCAAAACTTTGTGATACAGTGTTTTTTCACTAACAAATCTTCAGTCTACCCCCAAATTTGGGGCACTTTGTTTTTTTTTGTTTTTTTTTCTGTGTGTTTTTTTTTTTTTTTTTTTGTTTGTTTTTTTTTGTTTTGATACTGAATCAACAATGTTGTCAGGGCTGTAATGGCATATTTTGCTTACCACCTTTTACTTCCTTTATTCAGATAAAAACAATTAAGTAATTTAAATGATACGATGACTACGTTTCTGCTTGGAAAAAGGCCGAAAAAGGGTATAAACATGGTTGGAGTCATTTCAGTGAACTGTATCCTTAAGCCCGACCACACTCCTCCCCACCAGTGGTTTATACTGCTAACCGTTACAAGGCGGTCATTCTGATGCTGATCATCTTTGTTGTACTTCTAGCCTTGTGGTCATCCGCTTTACAGTTGTCCACTTTCCTTTCTGTTTTATAGTTGTTACGATAGCATTGTGGCCATCTTCTCCAATGGCTGCCCACTTTGCTGTCTGTTTTATTTCTGTTTTGTTTTAATGTCTGGAGCTGCATCAGAGGATAAGGGCGAAGTTTCGCCCGAATAAAATCGGTTTAAGCCCCGCCCCCTGTAGTATTCCGATTCACCGTCCCAAGGTGGTCCTTCTGTTGTAGTTCTTCTTTGTCTGTGCGCATATGGTTTCACATGTGGCTTTTGTGTTGTCCTTATTTGTACCTCATTTCTCCTTCTTTTGAGTGCCTCCTGAAGGCTGTGCTGCGTGATTGTGGCGTTTCCAGTGATCTTCAATTTTATTGTTGATAACATAGCGTTTAAAAAGAGATGAAAAACAAACAACGACAATAGACAGCAGATGCCAGAATCGACATACAAACATAGATAGACGAACTGCAACAGAGAAACAGGTTTGGAAATCTCAGCAAACAACTACATGTACTGTGGGGGATGGAGGAGGCGGCTTAAGCTAGTGTCATTCGATAGATACCTCTTCATTTATTCAGGTGGAGCTCCAAATTATAAGTATGTGTTCGGTCCGCGTAGGGCCGTCTACTATATCACTGAAACACAGTAAAATACAAATAATCACAAAACTGCAATGAAACAAGTTAATGCTCAATGATGATCTGAAGCCAGAACAAAAGAAAAACCACAAGTTTGAACATGATTGTGCTGACCACAGACAGCAATTGTCAGGTGCCAACCTTATAAAATAGTCTGAGAAAGGAGCCGTCATTTACTCTGATGCTCGACTCTCCGTAGTGCAGATAAGAGTGGGAATCAAACGTTTATCAACTATAATTGGGTTAACAGCCATGCATGCTTATTGCCGCATAAACCCATGTTGTAACGACTGATAATCGTTTTTAATTGTTCAAAAATATATGTATTAAATATATGTCAAACTGCCAAGAAATTGCTACACAAACGAAACAGAGTTCCTGAGGCACGAAAATAAGCAGAGATTAGGAAAAAGTAATGACGAAACATTCGCAACATTATTCTTTTATTGTTCGTCTGTCATTACTGACAATGACCAATCCTAATCAACTGTGTGATGTGTTATTATTTGTGTATTCTAAGATGGCTGATGAGACCAATCTTAGCTCTAAACTGCCTGTTGCAGATAGAACAAGAGAGGTCTGAGGAAGAAAGTTCTGTTGGTGATGCCTTAGCTCTGGCTTTCCGCTGTGCACGTTTCCGCTCAGCTTCGCTGATTCTTTTTGCTTCGTATTCACCAGCTCCCTTTCTTATGAGGCCTCGCCACTTTGTACGATCCTGTGCAACCTGTTCCAATGACTCTATTGGTATGTTGAAGTCTTTAAGGGAGGCCTTGAGGGTGTCCTTGTATCGCTTCTTCTGACCACCATGGGATCGTTTTCCAACGTAGTTCTCCATAGAGGATTTTCTTTGGCAAACGTTCATCAAGCATTCTGGTAACATGGCCTGTCCATCTTAACTGTGCCAATTTTAGAAGAGTAGATACACTCTGCATTCCTGCCCTTTTCAGGACTTCTGTGTCTGGAATCCTGTCTTGCCACTTGATCTTTAAAAGTTTTCTAAGATAGCTTGTATGGAAGTGGTTCAGTCTTTTGGCATGCCGTTGGTAAACTGTCCAAGTTTCGCATGCGTCTAAAAGTGTGGCAGCACCACCGATCTATATACTTACAGCTTTGTGTTAAGTCTGATTCCACTTCGGTCCCAAATACTTCCACGTAGCCGGACAAATGCTGCACTAGCTTTGGCAATTCTAGCACTGTCTTCATCATCAATGTGCACAGCTCTAGACAATGTGCTTCCAAGGTAGGTGAACTTGTCTAGCAGTCGTTGACCTTTCACTGTGATGGTAGGTTCCTTGTAAGGCTTTCCAGGTGCTGGCTGATATACTATCTCAGTCTTTTTGATGCTGATTGTGAGATCATAGCTGTCACATGAATCAGATACATGATCTACACCTTTTTGCATTTTCTCTTCTGTTGGAGCACCCTTTTGCCTTGTCATCAGCAAAGAAGAACTCATCTAGCACCTCTGTCTGCAATTTAGATTTAGATTGCAATCTTCTTAGGTTAAAAAGTTTCCCATCAAAGCGATACCTAATAGGTATACCATTGTCATCATCCTGGAAAGCATCTGTAAGCATGGCAGAAAACATCATGCTGACTAGTGTTGAAGCTAGTATATAGCTTTAAATCCATTTGTCACAGGAAATGGATCAAAACTCGCCATCATTTTGGACCCTTGCAAGCATACCATCATGGAACTGCCGCACCATTGCTATGAATTTGGCAGTACAGCCAAACTTTGCCATAATGTTCCAACGTTTATCACGACTGATTGTGTCAAATGCTTTGGTAAGGTCGACAAAGGTCATGTAGAGGTCCACATTCTGTTTCTGGCAATTTTTCTTGAAGTTATCGTGCTGTAACGATCATGTCTATTGTTCCTCTGTTCTTCCTGAATCCACACTGGCTTTCTGGTAGAAGCCCTAACTGTTCAAAATGTTCATTCAATCGATTCAGTAGGACTTTAGCAAGGATCTTGCCAGCAACTGACAATAATGAGATGCCTCGATGATTGTCACAGACTTGAGGATTCCCTTTCCTTTTGAATAGGTAGATAATTGTTGCATCCTTGAATTCTTGAGGGATGGCTTCATTTCTCCACATAATGTGAAATAACTCTGTCAGTTTCTCTGCAATTGGAGGACCTCCTGCTTTGTAGATCTCTGCAGGTATTGCATCTGGTCCTGGAGCCTTGCCAGATGACAAGAGTTTTATTGCTTTCACTGTTTCAGAGACGGTTGGGAGCTCATCAAGCAGCGGATTACATTCCACCTGTGGTAGTCTGTTGATAGCTTCATTATTGATAGATGATGACCGATTAAGGACACCATCAAAGTGTTCAGCCCATCTTTTCAAGATAGCTTCTTTGTCAGTCAGAAGACTAGTTCCATCTGCACTAAGGTGTGGGGTGGTTCCTGAGCTCTGGGGACCATATATTGTCTTGAGTGCATCAACGAACTTTTTCATATCTTTTCTGTCTGCAAAGGACTGGATTTCATCAGCCTTTTTTGCTCAGCCAAGAGTCTTGCATGTGTCTGAGACTAGTCTGAACTGTCTTGCATATGTTTGAATAGGCAGTATTACTAGAAACTGAGCTGGTATTTCTGAGGTAAGCCTGGTGTTTTTGGTGTTTCTCTTCATGGAGTTCCTGAATTTCTTTGTCATTCTCATCAAACCAATCTTGGTGTTTGCGAGGTACTGGTCCTAGGGAATCCATTGATGAAGAGTGAACAGTGTCTCTGAAGACTTCCAGCTCTCATCTACATCTTTTGAACTGTGTTCCAGTGCATCTAAACGGCTGCAGAGATCTTTCAGCTTGGAGACATCTAATTTCTTTGGCACTTTCTTGCCTTATGGTCGTCGTACAGGCTGAATGCGCAGGTTGAGTTTGCTGACAACAAGCCTGTGATCTGTCCAACAGTCTGCACCACACATAGTCTTAGTCTCTCTGACATCCTGTCTGCCTTTCCTTCGCACTAAGACATAGTCAATGAGATGCCAGTGTTTGGAGCGAGGGTGCATCCATGATGTCTTTTTGCGAGTTGGTAGACGGAAGACTGTGTTGGTGATCAGTAATTCATGCTCTGCACACTTCCTTAAAAGGAGGAGTCTATTGCTGTTGCACTTCCCTACACCTTCAGATCCAATCACTCATTCCCAGGTCTGGTGGCCTGTGCCCACTCTGGCATTGAAGTTTCCAAGGAGGATGAGTTTGTCTGTCCGGGGTGCTGCAGAAATCACAGAATTCAAATCATCATAGAACTTGTCTTTATCTGGGTTGGTCATTGTGGATGCATAGGCACTTACAATTGTTGCTTGCCTCTTGCCAGATAAGGGAAAAAAGTTAAGAGAAAAGTCCAGGGAGTGCCACAATTACAAACCGCAGCCCTTCCCAGACCCCAAGAGGAAGAGGAAACCGACAAATCTAAACAAGCACAAACCGAACAAACGTACGAAAAGCACTAAGATTACTCTCTCTTCCCCAAGCGAGGTAATCGCAATACTAAAAGGACTGAAAAACACAAGAACAAAATGACACACGGAAAGACATACAACAAATCGCCTCGTAGAATAAACCACAAAGCAACAAAGAGTAAGACTAACACCGGGACCACCGCCTTAGAACGGTCGGTAGAGCAAACCACCGGGGTGTTTACTTTTACAGTTAACTAACATTACCCTGGATCCCGATGCTACTCTTAATACAGAATTACATAAAAATTTGGTTCGCATAAAGGCTCCCAACTCAGTCAATGCATCAAAGCGAAAACATAAAAATCAAATTAATCACTATAATAAACAAAGACGAGTACTCATGGCTAATTCTACTGTATGCCAGAGTAAATGAAACCCAATACTTGAACCACGGCGGGCCAAGCCAAAGACATATCGTCAAGCCCCAACCCACTGGTTAAAGTTTTACGAAGAGGCAGTCATTGAGTCTGAGGCCCGAACCGCCGTCGTGCAATTAAAGAGTGAAGCATAGCCATCAACAATGATTGGGTTGACAACTAGGCATGCAGTCTGCCGCATAATATCCAGGCTATAGTCAATTCTTTTATAACGGTTAATAAGTTTTCTGAATTGCTCCGAAAAGTTTGATTTACCTACAATTTTTCTAAATCTGTACACTAAGTCACCGTAAAATTCGGGTTCCGATATACCTTGTTGCAGAAGTGTTTTCAGACTGACGCTATATTTTTCTAACAAGGCACTGTGTCTGCGATAAAATTTCGAAAACGCCTTACGGAGTTTAAAATAACGATAGCCCTGCCTAAGAAGTTTGGCAGTAAGGGCTTTATTACGATAGTTAAAGTCACCAAGATTTGAAGAAGTTCTGGCGAATCTAATAAGTTAAGATATGTATACCCCATATGAGGTACGCCGGGGGACATCGCCATCCAGAAAAGGGAAATTGACTATATCAAAATCAAAATCGTCCCAGTCTCAGCGTCATCAGGCGGTCATTTATGCCTTTTACAAGTCCTGAGAGCTTGCTGACGAGGTGTGACTTGATGGCGAATCCTGCTCCTGCTTCACGCCGCTCTTCTTTCTTGCGTCCACTCCAGAAGAAAGTGTAGCCAGCACCAACTTCTTTTAAAAGCCCTTCCTCTGCAAGACGAGTCTCACTCAGAGCTGCAATCTCGACTGTACCGGTCAAGTTCTCTACCAACTAGAGCTGTTCTTCGCTCAGGTCTGTCAGAACCAGAACTGTCCATTAGGGTGCGCACATTCCAAGCGCCGATAGTTAGAGGTATCACCTTTATCTTCTTTTTTTCTTGTTCGACCTCTAAGTGGGATTCCCGCTGATCGCGGTTAACCAGCCAGGAGTTTTGAAGCAGGCAATTGTTTAGGGCACCTTTTCTAGCCCCTTCCCCATGCTACGGGGTTGAGCAGTGCGATCCTTAAAAAGTCTGCTCAGTCACTCAGTTCGGCTGCCGAATTCCCCATACTGCTTCGCTCTTAAGTAAAGCGACCATATAGAACCAAGCCACCTGTGTGCAGGTCCGCAACTACAGCTTCCAGTGTTTCCTCACCTGCTGCTCGCCCATCGCCACAGGGCTTTTGTATGATTTGCATATGTGTGCTTGCTGTGAAAGTGTGTTGCTGATTAAGATGACATGTGCTGTGAATTGGATTATGGTGAGGGAGAGGCGCGCAGTCACGCTCACTTTCTCTTCCTGACCTAGCTGGATCCAGAGGCAAGACAGTTTCAGGACATCTGGAGCTAAGCCAGGATGCAGTGGATGACTATGAGTTCTGTTGTGCCTTGTCATGCTCTCCATGCTCCATAACATGCTGCTGCATCGCCGTTTGGGCCGTTGAATCATAGTTATGATTTCCTCCGCTCTACACGCAACATATAAAACCAATGACGGACGAACAAAGACGACGTGGCGGCGTGGCGTAGGGTGGAGTAGGGGTATTTAAACCAGTGTTATTTGCGTGAAACTTCATTAAACATTCTTAATTCTGTTGCAGCTCTACATTACAAAACACATGTTCGGTCCACATAGGGGTTCTCTTCCTTATCAGTGAAACATCACTGTGAAACGCACATTATCACAAACACAGCGATGAAACAAAACAAAGCAAAATTTATTTACTATATCACCGTAAATATTGGTAAGGGCTTGCAGAAGTGTTTTTAACCAACATTATATCTGATATCTGGAATTAATTCAGAATGATGGTGATAAAGCCTTGAAAATGTTAACACCATACGATATAGTATGAGGGACGTCGCCATCCAGGAACGGACAATTAACATTATCATTTATCAAAGTCATTCCGCTTGTCATAAAATTTAGTCGTATTATGTTATTAGATATTGATAAATTAAACTCCAGAAAAGGAAAATAATCATTATTAATACATGTATTTTGATAGTCATTTAAATATCGAGATATTTGTTTGTGTTGAAGTTTTACGGCCCAGTCAACCCAATCGGGTCATGTCGAGGGCGATCAGTTAACTAACCACACGTTTACTGGGCAAGCTTAGTCCTCTAAGCGGTTAACCAGTATTATGCACATTCTTTCGCCAGAAACTGACAACTGCCCTTCTTGAATCAGCGGAAGGGAGAGAATGACCGTAGAAAATATTTCATGATCAATCTCCACGAAAGAATGTTGGCGACCTCGACGGGGGTCCAACCCGCGACCTCTTGGTCTCCAGTCAGACACGCATTTAACTGAGCCACTGAGGCCGACAAAAATTGAGATATTGAATTAAACATACAATAAAATAAAAATAGCTTTGGATTTCATGAGAAAGGGAATAGCTATAGTTTCTTTTTTGTAACAAAAAATAAATGTCACAAAGAAACAAATCTGCAACAAGGATGGGGACACAATTCGTACCCATCGATATAGTTATTATTTATTCGCATAACGTATTATCAAATCGAATACAGATATTATCAAGAAGAAAGGAAAAAACATCACAAACGTTCTGACAAGATCATAAGGTATATAAATGATTTTTTTTTTTTTTCAATTAATTCAAGCAATATATCTTTTATTAGATTGTGTGACAATATAAAAAGTTAGCTTTACGTGCTTTCAGTACGTCTTATCAAAACGTTAAGATTTAGAAAGCCGACTATTTATTAAACAGCTCCAAGTGTTATAGAAGATGTCCAGGGATACTTAACAAACCAAGACAGCCAGTACACAAGCCACAGACCAGAGAAAGCAAAGTACCTAGCTCCCTTTCCCCAACATGGTGATCACAGTGCTAGATAGAATCCATTAAATACAATAATAAGACAACGAACATGACAAAACACGAAGAAGGCTCCGCAGAGAGTAACCGTAAGGATATATAAAGAATAACAAACGTCTAACTACCCCCACCCCCCTTAGAACGGTACCAAATCTTCACCATAGGTTCAAATGCCGTAAACAATACAAAATGATTGTTCGGCTCGCATAGTGCATGCTCACCACCACCCCCCCCCCACCCCCCTCCCCCCGTCCCCCACCCTCCTACCGCTCCCAACTAACCCCATCAATGAAACATCACAGAAAAAAAATGTGTACGTCAAGTTAAACTAGATTTCGCAGCCATTGTCACGCCATCGCAAAATCCCCACGCTCCGTAGGAATGTTGCTCTCGCACACACCACGTGGGGAAGTCATGTAGCAACTTTGGTTTAATTCCACCCGTGGTTTAGGAGGAGATAGCGCGACAGATGGACAGACGGACGGAGTCGTTCACAATACCGCCATTTTAAAAAGCCTGGGTATAATCATTGTGATGAAAAGGATGAGAGTTTGTCGCAGTCATCTCAGTCTCAGTCATCCTGAGCTGAAGAAAACTATTAGTTGAACCACGGAGGGGCCGAACATAGATATCACATCAGGCATCAAGCTTACAATGAAATGTTTAGGCCGCCGCCATCATAGAGTCTGAGCCCATCATGCAGTTAAAGAGGAAACCATTACTATCAACCATGATTGGGTTAAATACCAAGCATACAGGGCCCAGTTGTTCAAAGGTCGTTGGCTTAACGAGCTCGTTAAGGGTCATTTCGTTAACGTTTTTAGCGGATTCAATATACAATATTCTGATATGCAAAAGATACTCACATTTTTTTCAGCAAAACATTTCAGCATATTTGCGTATCACTCGATGTTAATTTTAACGAATCGTTAACTAACGATATCGTTAGCTTTGAACAACTGGGCCCAGTCTGTCAAGACTTAAAGTATGGCTGCACGCAGGGGAACTAATGTTAAGTTACTTTGAAATACTAACCAACAGAAACAAAGCATATTTTCACTCCGCTTTCCTCGTCCAAAACAGCCCATTTTACCGTTAGCCGCATGATGGCTGTGCCTTCTTTAAGGTTAGTTTCGTTTGTTTCAGGAGTCCGTTTGTATTCTGTGACAGTAATGTTCTCGAAGCCTGGAGGCGTGTGGTCCACTAGTATTTTCTTCGACCGGAAAACGGATCTCAACCCTGCATAATTTTCAACTATAGCTGTACCATATATAGGTGTTCTGTGAGAGGCGGACACAGTAAATATTTCACCACTGGAGATATCAATTGCATGCAGAGGATTTAATTGGAACCCGCTTGCTGTCGTACCTGCTCCAAACAATACCTGAAATGAAAGAATGATTTATTTCACAACGCACAGTGTTTCCTTTAGCACAATAACGCTGACTAGATGAGCAGGTTGATCTTTGCTGTACACCTACCACGGGGTAATACTAAAATCGGTTTAAATACATTTAATTAATGATATTCTATGAAAAGCGATGTTTTGACAGAACCATCGTTTTTTTCTTTTTTCTTTCTTTTTTTTTTTTTTTTTTTTTTTTTTTTTTTTCGGTGCCACATGTAAATGGACAAATAACACGACATCTCTTTAAAAAATCGACAGGGTTTGTAAATGTTAAAACCTATCTACAGACATCGAAACAAGGTCATTCCTCTGTCGACATCCGTACTGCTCGGTCGAAACTGTATTTCTTGGTCGAGAGCCCTATTACGCAGTACCGGCTCGACAGCACAGATAATGATTTTCGTATAACTCCCGTGCATACATCATTTGCGAAGATTCCTTTCCTGATGACGCGACTCATACACATAAAAGTAAGAGAAAAATCCAGGGAGTGTCACAATCACAAGCCGCAGCCATTCCCAGACACCAAGAGGAAGAGGAAACAGACAAAACCAAAGTAGCGCAAATCGACAATTGTACGAACAGCACTAAGATTAGCTCACTCTTCCCAAAGCGAGGTAGTCGCAATGCTAAAATGACTGAAAAACACAAGAACAAAATAACACAAGTCTTAAACCAAATCGCCTCGTAGAATAAACCACAAAGAGTAAGACCAAAATGCTAGCATCACAGCACAACCAGTACAACAGAAAGCAAAGTGAACAGCTATTGAAGACGATGACCAAAATGCTAGCATCACAACACATAATAGAAAAAAAGAGCAGAAAGCAATGTGGGACCCACAAAGTTACACAGAATAAGAACAATAGCGGGACCACCGCCTTAGAACGGTCAATAGAATAAACTACCCGGGGTGAGGGGAGGGGGAGGATTTAAGCATTTTTACAGCCGGCCAACTTCACCTTGTGTCCCGATGCTACTCCTAATAGAGAAATACATAAAAATTCGGTTCGCATAAAGACTCCAAACTCAGTCGATGCATCAGAGCGAAAACATAAAAAAATTAATCCTATGATAAACAAAGACGAGTACCCATGGCGAATTCTACTGTGTGCCAGAGTAAATGAAAACCAAAAGTTGAACCATGTATCTGCTATTGTCCCAGTAAATTAAAATAGAAACATGCATTGACGATATAAACAAAACATTTACACTGCTTAAGGAACACGTTTATACGACCAATTCACTGTGTGTGCATGCGTGTGTGTGTATTCAATATGGGCCGCTCTAAGCAAGCACGTTTCTTTGGGCCTACGCGGACAACGAAGGCCCAGATCAAGCTTAGCATCCGCGCAATCTGATCTGGGCCTTCGCTGTCCGCAAATTCAGTGGTCACGATAGAATATCAATAGAGAGTAAATGCCGGATGACACTCTTCGCAGGTTTGGAATGAATCTGTGCATTTTACGCATGCTAAAAGACACATTTTCATTTGGCGCGGCCCATATGATAGTAGTTATAAAGTTTCCTGCTTGAAGTTATACCAAACTGTAATTACTCTAATTGTTCGGACAGACAGCCCCAAGCAGACAGTTGGATCCAGATTAGACACTGCAGAACTTGACGTCGGTTCAGAGCCTGCACTGTTTGCCACTTATCCAGCAGATTTAAGACCCATCAGAGGAGTGGTTAAGGATGAGTATTTAGTGATAATTCTGGGATATTTCTCTTATTTCTCCATAAAAACATATGTTGTGGGTATTCACTAGAGGCGTCTCGATGAGGCAGTTCGAATGAGTACACTCAACATTTGTTTTATGGTGAACTAAAGAAAATTATCCTAAAATATACTCCTCCTTTACAAAAAAGGTAAGAGAAAAGTCCAGGGAGTGCCACAATCACAAACCGCAGCCCCTTCCAGAACCCAAGAGGAAGAGGAAAACCGACAAATCTAAACAAGCACAAACCGAACAAACGTACGAAAAGCACTAAGATTAGCTCTCTCTTCCCCAAGTGAGGTAATCGCAATACTAAAAGGACTGAAAAACACAAGAACAAAATGACACACGGAAAGACATACAACAAATCGCCTCGTAGAATAAACCACAAAGCAACAAAGAGTAATACTAACAGCGGGACCACAACTCTGATACATTAATGATCAGGACAAAAGAAGTTGTTGAAATTTTAGGACATTTATGGGAAGATGTTAAGGTGTCTGAACATTTATGCTAAATACGGCAGTTTTCAAAGTTGAACTTACAATTCTATAATTCTTATTGACTACCAGTTAAAATGTGTGATACACGAATAAATTATTCGTTAGAATGCAGTTTGTGTTGCAGATATTTCAGGTTTCACGAACCAAATTTTTATGTATTTCTGTATTAAGAGTAGCATTGGGCGTTGGCTGTAAAAGTGCTTTAAATCCCCACGATGGTTTACTCTACTGTCCGTCCTAAGGCGGTGGTCCCGGTGTAGGTCTTACTCTTTGTTGTTTTGGGGTTTTTATTCTACGAGGCGATTTGTTTTATGTCACCTTGTGTTATTTTGTTCTTGTGTTTTTCACTCCTTTCAGCATTGCGATTACCTCGCTTGGGGAAGAGAGAGCTAATCTTAGTGCTTTTCGTACTTTGTTCGATTTGTGCTTGTTTGTTTTTGTTGGTTTTCTCTCCTCTTGGTGTCTTGGGAGGGCTGCGGTTGTGATTGTGGTATTTCCTGGACTTTTCTCTTATCTTTTTTTTTTTTTTTTTTTTTTTTTTTTTTCAATGAGATATGGTGAAAAGATGCAATAGCAGAACTGGACGTGCTTCAGCATCAACAGAATATATGCTGTCAATTTGCGGAATCAATAATACAGGAAATGAAAAATCTTTGGAGAAGGAACCCTCGTCCATGCATCTTACTCCCTTGATATATAGCGTGCCTTTATTGGACGGGTTTTTAAAATAAATCCGTCCTTAAAAATAGCGATGTCTGGGCGGGCGGGTTTTGGTTGAACGGGCGTCGGGCATCGTCTCAGGTTAATCTTTTGGTTAACCGTTTTTCAAAATTATATTTTACCTTTATTCTTCATTGGATTGCTTTCATATTTGGTAGGGATAAAAAGGAGGACCAGTACGTGTTTCCCATGCAAGAGAGACAACTCTCACTTTCTTCATTATTTAAAAAAAAACCTGTCCATAATGCCGTTTTGCGTTTTTCTTGTAATGTTTTGTGCAAAATCGGTACCGAAGTGCAGTGAAACTGCCAGCTTCGATCGATTATGGTAAACACTGCTGTATGTTGAATACAATGTAGACCTCCAAGTCAACATAAGGGTGGCAAAGAAAAATATAAATGAAGTTGCCCAAAAAATGGCGAATCACAAAGTACACGTCTAGAGACGATGGACATCTAGGGTACCGAACACATTATATGGTTCTGCTGTCAGCTGAAGAGTTGTATATTTACATAGCACATGCACTGAATCTGATGAGCCTATGAAATGTGAATAACATTCCCTCCTAATCTGATTACAATTCTTTACATTTAACTACCTTTATAGCACAATCAAAAATCTGAAAAAGGCAGATTTATGTAAGTCTGGATAATCCTTATAAATATAGTATAACCTCAATGGCTCGAACCCGGATGGTTCGTTTACCGTGATTGATTCGAACTCTTTTTTCAGTCCCTACAAAATCCTTCCAATATTTCAAGTAAATAAATATTTAGGGATTTTTTTCTTATTTATCATTGAATTCTATATTGTGTGTACCCATTAGAATCGCCTCAATGAAGCGATTCTAATGAATACACTCAACTTCAAATCATCGTGTAGAAAACCGAAAAAAATTCCCTAAATTATCGTTATTTGCTTCCTGAACTGGGGCCATGATTAACCCTCAGTGGCTCGAACTACCCATGTTTCGAACGAATTTCCATGGCCCCAAAGATGTTCGAGCCTTGAGGTTCGACAATATTGCATTGCACCACTATTGGAACTAAAAGTGAAGTTGTACAATACTCAGCCTTCCTGAGATACATATGGGTGAATATACCCAGGAACGCAACAATCACTGAACACAACATTCCTAAGCATCAAAAGAAGGAGAGATGAGGAGAAAACTATGTCAATGCACACGCTACATAGGAAAAAAAAAGGTAAGAGAAAAGTCCAGGGAGTGCCACAATCATAAACCGCAGCCCTTCCCAGACATCAAGAAGAAGAGGAAACTGACAAATCCAAACAAGAACAAATCGAACAAACGTACGAAAAGCACTAAGATTAGCTCTCTCTTCCCCAATCGAGGTAATCGCAATGCTTAAAGGACTTTACAACTTTAAAACACAAGAACAAAATGACCCAAAGTAAAACATAAAACAAATCGCCTCGTAAAATAAACCACAAAGCAACAAAGAGTAAGACTAACACCAGGATCACCAATAACTAATGCGCGAACAAATAAGAACTACAATAAAAAAATTACCTGTTAGTACAAACTACTAGGGCAGGGAAGGGGTGGTGCTAAAACCAATTTACTCGCGTGAAATCATGCATTTGTCTTGAAGGAAACGCAGACACAAAGGCCAAACAATTCATGCACTGCGACTTTTTGTTTTGTATTTTAGCATTCGCCGATTCAAAAAAAAAGCGAAAATTTTGAGCTTGAAAGGCGAGCGCTTTTTCAAGGGCGAGTAGAATGCTTATATCTGCAAAAATCATGTCTGATCCTTAATCGGGGATTTTCAGCTATCACTTTACATGCATACATATAAAAATGATCACAGTAAAATCTTTTGCATGCATACATATAAAATGACCACAGAAAAAATATTTTGTATATAGAAAGGCCTTACTCGACGTCAGCTGACATTGGAAATGAATTCTCCAGCGACGTGCCATTATACTGATGCATTTTGCTCTGAAAATTGTGTGGATCGTGTTTGTGGTTTTTCCTGAGTAACTTCATTTATAGTTTTATCATCTATTAAACCTTCTTCAAAACAAAAACAAATGCATGGATTTCACTTTCTTTTTAAATAATATTTTTACATCATGCATTTATGCGATAACGGTTAGCATAGTCCTGGTAAAATTGGGTTTAATACCCTGTAGTCACAGATAATAAATTGTATTAAAACTTGTGAGAAATTGTCTTCTAGAAGTAAAACTGCTACATTTCTGTAAGCAGACCCAAGGTAAGCCGATTACGGTATATTAGATGTATAAGACAGCCTCAAACTAAACTCATTAATTGCAGCAAGTGCTTTCTTGTGAATAACATCATTTAAGAATATAACATACCTGTAACTTACCCGTTTTATAGAACTTTCATAATCGGCGACATTTAGACTTGTCTTGAAGATGTTCGGAGTTATTTGTTCAATAGTCAGTGCAACATCAGATTCATTAGTCAACAAAGGTCTGCATTTATTCACTGTAAGTTCCACCAGGGAAATAAACGATGGGTCAACATTAATAGATATGTTGTGTATACTTGTCAGATCTGATAATGTATTGAAATTAAACTGAACATGCCCATCATGGAGTACCTCGCTTGGGAAATAACGACCTTCCTTTTCCGATACTAAAATGGTGATATAAGGAATTTGGTCAGAATTACCGACACTTCCCGATATTTTGTACAGTGAATTTACTTCAAACTGTACTGAAATAACCCTTACTGATGAGTTGGTCGTGTTGTTTGACATCGAATAAATGTTTGAACTGTTAGTACAAGTAAAAGCACTAGGTGGTGTCACGTCAACGAGTTTTAACTCTGAAAAGACAAGACTGCTCTCATGATTTGCTGCATCAATAGCCTTTACTGCTCCAAAATACTTTCTCCCATGTTTCAATGTAAGATTTGAAAATGTTACAGACGTCTTAAGACCACAGTTAGTATATTGTACTATGGAAGTCTTGTTTATAGAGTCCTCTATCAAAGCGGTAAAATATGCTTTTATTCCAGAGTGATGATCTAAAAAGCCCTGCCATGACAGTTCAAATTGTGTAGTTGATGACTGCACAGCGGTGTTCCTGTATCGTCCTGTATTGTAAACAACTCCTGTAACAGGTTCGTCCATATCCACGATAAAACCGTCCGAACTTGATGTCGTATGGAGCCCTATGTTATTGTATGCTGTTACCGTGAAGTAATAGCGGCAGCTGTGTGTAAGATTGAGTTCAACAGCAGTAAACTGTGTGTCCAAACCCACATTTGTATGTTGTACTATGTCATCAGCTGAAAACAATATGATTCATTTGCATATTATACTATTCTATCATGCCTTTAATCAATTTTCGAACAAACGGCCCTAATTACATACTAGACCTACTCATGTCATTGCAAATAATCAATTACCTTGATTATTTAATTAATATTCAAAAGAACGGCCCTAATTACATAGTAGACCTACTTGTTTCATTGTAAATAATCAATTACCCACGACCGTTGTAATCTGGATAAAAAGATTCTAAAAGGGCTTGTCTATGCCAGACTGGCTAGTTTCGGCCGAATAGGACTCATCTGACCCTCATACAAATTTTTAAAATCCAGAAATAGGCTAATTAATCACAAAGAATCAGAAATATATACTACTCTTAAGCTAATTAGAGGGAAATATTTTACGGCCACCACACGACACAAACACCAGCTGTAAAGAAATTAGCTGTCAAAAGGAATGACCCTTGAGAGCAATGACAACAAAAGAAAATAAAAAACAGTTGAGGTATCGAATTTCCTGGGCCGGACTAGCTCGATTCGGCAAGACAGGCCTCATTAGTGACCCTCATATAAGTTAACTAAATCCCAGAATAGGCTCAATGTCCACAAAGGATGAGAAAATACGAACAAGACTGGGATCATTGGTTTCATTGTGGTATCTTTGAAAATGGAGTTTTGTTCAAGTATACGCTGGAGGGCGTAAGCAGTGCTGCAAACTTCAATATTGCTTATGCAGAGACTCAATAAAACCGAGGCTCCCATTTTCTATCTTCTATCTGTAATGTGTTCTTTGTTCCAAGGGCAATCTTTTCACTTTTATTGTGAAATACGAGAAAACGTCTTGCAATTACATACGACAGAAAAGTTGTCGACCTAGGTATAGAAGCTCTCGATATAGCCAAAATCACAGATCATAGCGTACCAGTGACACCAAGAGGAAGAGCAAACCGTCCATGACAGCAAGTACACAAGCCACAGACTAAAGAATAGCAAACCAACTAGCTCCCTCTGCCCCAACATGGTGATCAGAATGCTAAACATGATCCACTTAACACCATAATTAGACAACAAACATGACAAAACATGAAACTAGTCGCATAAGGAACAGTCACAAGGCCACACAAAGAACAACCAACACCAGAACCACCGCCATAGAAAAGTCAGTAGTAAACATTATTGGGGGTTTTAAATCAATTTTACCGGCACAAAATCTTCACGCTAGGTGCCATTGTTGAAAGTAATTGCGGTCATGATCCTAAGCCATAATCCAAACGCATAAATAGAAAGAAATACAAAATGATTGTTCGGTTCCCATTGAGGCCCCTAATTCAATAAATGAAACATCATAGATCTGTAAAGCAAATTGCAAATGTAAATCACTGTGATGAAACAAGAATGCGGGCTCGTGGCAATCGTCTCAGACACTGGCAGCCAGAGCTAAAGAAAACCATTTTTGAAACCACCGAGGGCGCTAACAAAGACACAACATCAGGACCCAGTTGCCAAAAACTAACGACGTCGTTAGTTAACGTAAGGATAAAACTTTGATCATTTATTATGACATACACGCTAATATTTTTGCTGAATAAATGTGAGTAGCTTTAGCATTCGTAAAAAGCTACTCACATTTTTTTAGCAAAATACCTGTGAATTAGATATTGTACGTACTAGAACAGTTAACATTTTTACCACTAACAAGCTCGTTAAGCTAACGATGCTTTGAACAACTGGGCCTAGGCAGTATCCCCCCTGTTTATATCGATTAACTATTTGTTTGAATCGTTTGTAATAATGACTTATCACGTTTGAATAAAAAAAAGGTAAGAGAAAAGTCCAGGGAGTGCCACAATCACAAACCGCACCCCCCCACCCCCCCCCCCCCCACAAGAGGAAGAGGAGACCGACAAATCCAAACAAGCACAAATCGAACAAACATACGAAAAGCACTAAGATTAGCTCTCTCTTCCCCAAGCAAGGTAATCGCAAAACTAAAAGGACTGAAAACACAAGAACAAAATGACACACGGAAAGACATACAACAAATCGCCTCGTAGAATAAACCACAAAGCAACAAAGAGTAAGACTAATACCGGGACCACCGCCTGAGAACGGTCAGTAGAGTAAACCACCGTGGGGTTTAAAGCACTTTTACAGCTAGGTAACTTCACCCTGGGTCCCGATGCTATTCTTAATACAGAAACACATAAAAATTCGATTCGCATAAAGGCTCCCAACTCAGTCAATGCATCAAAGCAAAAACTCAAAAATCAAATTAATCACTATAATAAACAAAGACGAGTACTCATGGCTAATTCTACTGTATGCCAGAGTAAATGAAAACCAATAGTTGAACCACGGCGGGCCAAATCAAAGACTTATCGTCAAGCCCCGACCCACTGGTTAAAGTTTTACGAAGAGGCCGTCATTGGGTCTGAGGCCCGAACCGCCGTCGTGCAATTAAAGAGTGAAGCATAGTCTCCGACTTCTGTTCTTTTGTGTGTTCTATGTTTCTAGAGGCAACCTTTTAGACTTTGAATTATCAGTTACTTTTTTAGTTTGTGCAATACGTTGTACATTTAGAAGTTAATTCAGAGTGTTGACGTAAGCCTTTTTGACAAAATTTATGAGATTGCTGGCCTTGTATTAGAAGTTTAACAGTTAGAAGTTTGTTGAGGTTATTTTAGTTAGTTAAGCTAGTAATAGATGTTCTGATACAATGGATAAGCTAATATTTATAGATAACCACTACATCTCAGCAGCTTTTTCGACTGAAACTGATACATGTTTGCATAAAATTCCTTACAACCTTTTCCAAAATGCCGAAAAGAAACCTTAGGATTAGAAGGAAGAAGTTTGATTTCTATACATCAACTCCTTCTGAGAAGGGATCTAAAAGGGAAAGATTGTGCTCTAAAGGGGAGCAAATTATTTCCATTTAGAGTAGATTTCCTTTCAAAAGACAGCCATAAACAATTCGGACAGTTAATTCTTCAAAACATGTATCCATTATTCTTAAAGCAATGCATATTAAAAAGAATTGCAAAGTCAATTAGTAACAGTGTTTTCAGACAAAACAGACGTCTAACACCACCCTCACACCGCCCCATCGTTAATTTTTAATTTTCATATTGCTGTGACCTTAAAAATTAAGTCAAGATTACCCAACTATAATCTGAGTTTTGTTATACCGACGCCAACGGGATCCACACCAAAATCAATTAGGCATCCAACCCTTAGGCGGGGGACATAATGTTAAAATTGACAATGTGTTTAAACTTACAAATGCAAATGAAATATAAAGAAAGATACAATGTTACCTCCGGGCATCGTTCCTAGACCTATCGTGTAATAGATAATATGTCCTTGAGGTTCTTGAAATACACCGGACCAAACAGCAGTCATGTTATCTTTCCAGTAAATGATATCGAAGTCTCGAACTCCATTCTTATCAGAATCTTTCAGATACCTTCCGGTTCGAATTGCAGGTGGGGTATGGTCAATCATAACAGGCCAAGACTTAAAAATCAAATACGTGTCTATATCTACCCAAGCTTTGACATAAATAACATACTCAGTTCCGTGGATCAAACTCCTATTGAATGGTAAACAATGAACAAAAGAGTCGATTTTTTCATTATCTACCCATGGGTTCTCCTGCATTAAGTCAAAAACCCCTTCTCCGTATGGCATTCCTTTAACACCTATGCTCCATTCATAGCGCTTGATATTAAGCCCTCCGCTTACTACATACCAGTGAGCTGATAAGCATGACGACGACGTGGTTATATTGGTCGGCGCATTTACTGTTCCTCCATATACAAGAAGAGAGATGTTATGGAGATTTTCTGAATTTCCAGTAAAATCGTAACAAGAAAGGTTTGTATCAACGTCTGTGCAGGGTTTGTCTACAACTGCACATGTACATACTTTATCACAAAAATGTATGTCACACGAATGTTTTTCTATTTCAAATATTCCGGTACTGTTTTTAATGTTACTTAGGGGAGTTGTTGTTAATGATACTACTGTCAATCTAGCAAGCGGGCTGAGTAAACCAGCCTCATTTTCTGCCATGATAGATATTACAATCTTTTCATCGCCAAATAAAGGTTCATTTAAAGTGAAAGACGCATTATACTCTGTTAACATATTATTGTCACTAGTGACTTCAACAAGCCCATTCGACAGTTCGTTACCAGTAAAGCTTTTCCCAACTCCTACATAAAAACAACGAATTCCAGATTCCTGGTCATAGAATCCATACCATGATAGGTTTACGCTCGACACTACGTTCTCATTGTCATCAACATAATTCTGCCACGTTAATGGATACTTGAATCCACCAAGATATGGAGGAGTAGAGTCAACTAGAAGGTCGTCAGATTCAGCGGTTGTGCACAAATCTGCAGCATTACAGGAGGTGATTATAGCTTGGTATGTATCGCCATTTTGAAGCCAGTTATGGCTGTCTAAATTTATGGTTAGTTCATTTTGATTACCAAGTTCCATATGTTCTATTGGTGTATGTCCTTCGTGGTGAGTATTCAAATTTACAATCTGTCGTACTATTGGGCTTTCAAAGTCAACAAATTTCCAGTTTATCTTCAACACGGATCTTTCCCATTGTATTGCTATATTGTGGCGACTAGAATAGTTGGTCAAGAAATTCGGTTTTATCAACAATTGTGGTGGACTAATGTCAACCTTAAAATGGCTTGATGATACCGAAATGCTTTTATTAACTCTGTTGTAACCTGTCACCGTAGCATACATATTCCTGTTCTGTGGCAACGAAAGACCATTTATGATGTGTTTAGTTGATATTAAATAGCTTATCTTCGGCACTACGTCGCAGTCATATGGCTTAGTCCCAATACAGACTTCGTAATGACTCATTCCTGACTGTGGATCTTCAAAACCTATCCAAAAAATCTCTACTGATGTACTGAAAAAAAACCACATACATTTGTTAATTTCAGCTGAAGAAAGCCACAACTTAACTATGACATAAAAACTATACCGGAACTGATAGGAATCTGATTCAGGAAAACAAAACTAGTTTGCAGATTTGATAAATGATACTGTAGCCAAATCTTTTATTTTTCGATTTTTTAGTATTTCATCTGACGATCAGCAAAATCATTGCACTATCTTTAAGAAAGTTATAAAAACTATCTATCAACGTTATAATCCCGATTTAGGAAAATATTAAAACAAAACATTCATTGCAAATCTGCAACAGAGAAAATGTATATAAAAAAATGTTTAACAGTATAAGCATTACACACGTTATGGAAAATGCAGGTGATCAAAGTCAGGCATTAGTTTGCTATATATACGGATGCCAGATACATACTTGTGAGGAATATAACTTTGATGATAACTATCTGATCCAACTATAACAAGACCAGCTATTGGTGGGGAATCGTCTAGAATTAAACCATCCGAACAGAGAGGCTTGCAAAGGTCAGCTTTATTACAGGCTTCCACAGTTATATAATACTTCTCGTCCGAACTGAATGTTGAATTCCATATTATATCTGAAAGTATCAAAATGAACTTACGTTCAAGTAGTTTATAAAATGACTGCTCATTATGAAGTTCAAATTCTCAGTTCCTGAGTTATTTTATTTACTTAGAAGAAATATCAGTTGATCATAAGATTTCAGGCAGTTACTTGAATATTTAATCGAGAATATTATAGTGTCATATATACATTACCGAGCAGACAATATGTAGCATGGGATCAGTTTATTTAATATGCATCAGTTGTCAGTTTGACATATATCTGTGCGTGCGTTCGTGCGTGTGTGTACGTTTGTGTGTGCAGTTACTATTATAATTTAAAGTTCATAAGGTGTTATCACGTTTTATGCTAGTGGAGATTAATCAAATATCCGCCCAGAGATAAACTGCAGTATCCATGACCTTCCAACAGCTCCATACTTACCATATGTTTTGCGTAGCTGTCGATAACGGTAAGGAAGTTCGGGGGGGGGGGGGTTGTTGTTTTTTTTTTGTGATATAAGCAAAGCTTTTGATAGGGTTTGGTACAGGGGCTTTTACACAAACTACGCGATATGGGCTGCTACGATGAACTTCTAAACTGGTTCTCTAGCTATTTATCTAACAGACGACAAAGAGTTGTCATAAACGGCCAGGCATCTGAGTGGACACATGTCCTAGTCGGCGTGTCCCAGGGATCTATCTTGGAGCTCCTATTATTTCTCATCTACATCAATGGCACTTTAAATGAGCTCCACGCATCAGTTAGACTGTTCGCAGACGATATAAGTCTATATATAATAGTTCAAAATCCGAATACTGCAGCCACCATTTTAAATCATGACCTGCATTGTATCGAAACATGGGGTGCGCAGTGGCTGGTTGATTTCAACGCTGTTAAAACTTTTTCCCAAATCTTATCATTGAAACGTAACCCGCCCCTACATCCACCCCTGTATATAAACGGGAACCTATCACTGATGCTTCAGCACACAAGCACTTAGGCTTGACATTCGCCAATAGCTGCAGTTGGGCTGAACACATCAACAATATTACAACAGCCGCCTGGACTAGACTAAATTTGTTAAGTGCACTGAAATTTAGAATTAACAGACATGCCCTCGTAAAAATTATATCTCATTTATTAGACCCTTGCTTGAATATAGTGACGCAGTCTGGGACAACGCCTCTGTAGAAAGTAAAAAGCAATTAGAAGCAGTACATAACGAAGCAGCGCGAATTATAACAGGTGGAACAAAACTTTATAGCATAAAGAACCTCCTTGATGACCTCGGCTGGGAATCTCTACAAGCTAGGTGCGAGAAGCACAAATTAGTTAACTTTTATAAAATGATAAACGGACTTACACCTGAATATCTCCAATCTCTTATTCCACCAATTGTTCAAAATACTACTGCATATATCTTGAAACATTCTAGCGATCTTCGCTGTGTTTATGCTCGAACAAACTTGTTTTATAACGCATCCATTCTATCAACGATTCGTGCCTGGAATGATCTGTCTGGCGCGATTAAGACCGCACCATCTGTTGCTTTGTTCAAATATCGACTAAACAATTATCATAAAAAAACTTCCACGATATTACGATACTGGCTCTCGCATTGGACAGATCTTGCATGCAGGACTCTGAATGGAATGCAGTTCCCTAAATGCGCATGTCTACAGGAATTATATTGTCCCTAGTCCAACATGTTCATATGGGGGATTCAAAAGTACCTATCACTTCTTTTTCCAATGCCCAAACTATGCAGCCATCAGAAGAAGGTATCTTTCGAACTATCTTCCTACCCTTAACACTAATCAGATTCTTCATGGTATAACGGATGCCTCTGTGGTAGAGAATGAAGCTTTATTTTCTCAGGTCCAAGAATTCATAATACATTTTATTGTTGATCTTCTAACAAAAATACACATTAAGCGGCACCAAATGATAAACTAAATACACTTGCAACGTTATTCAAAGTGAAACTTTGGCGGGTATTGTCGATCGACAGTGTAGAATGCTACATTGTATATGTTGAGCGAGAACACAATGTCGTAATTGTAACATAAACACTCTTATGAGCATCCGTCCAGTAAGCAGTCTGCATAAATCTGAAACAGGCCGTTATATATTTATAAGGAATGCTAGCTAGGACAAGAACAAATGTGCACGCTCTTCTCAAACAAATTTTCGATATATGTACCGATGTAAATAACTAAAATATCATTATAACTACGGTATATCCTCGCATCATCATCATCATCATCGTCGTCGTCGTCATTATCACCATCATCATCAGCAGCAGCATCATCGTTTCATTCAAGTCGATGTGGAAGATTATATCATAATACTATTGGTAGTAGTAGTGGTAGTGACAATAATAATAGTCGTGATGATTATTGTTGTGTTGTTATTATTATTACTGCTATTAGTGGATTATTATTATTATTAGGAGTTGTAATAATGACGTTGATTCGGACGACGGTAATCATTATTATTATTATTTTTATTATTATTACTATTATTATTATTATTATTTACTTCATAAATATACATCATTCACCATTCACGTATTATAAATTTGCCTTTATTTCTATTTCAGGAGATGATTCATATAAGCTTTAAGCTTTTTATCAAATCCAGTACCATATAATTCTGCGATGTACATATGTGAACTTAAATGAATAAAATATTGTTTAAACCAAACTGCAGTATTATTCGCGTAATGGCGAAACAGTCAGGCACAGAAGTTTTTTAAAGCTGCGACTAAAGGTCTGTACAGTGTTGAAGAGTTATTCATACGCGGGATAAAGGAAATTAGGCGATCTATCTTTTCGTGATCTATTCTTCATTGTTATGTCGTTGGTGAAAAAAGTGGTAATATTAAAGTCACATGATAAATAGCTTTTTTGTTTAACATCGTTGAAAATGAGGTGTACTTTAATGCATGCGAAAAAGCAGTTAATGCGTTCGTTACTATTGTTATTTCATTCCCCAAGATACAAATCAGGATGGTATTCTCTGGTACTGTACATGTAGTTTCCATGTATGGTATATTTGAGTAACGAAGGCTCAGTGCAGATTATATTTTTATTTCCTTTGGGGTCATTGAGCACTTTGTAGTATCTTTGAAAATGGAGTCCTGTTCAGTCATACGCTTGAGGGCACAAGCAGTGTTGCAAACTTCATTACTGCATATGAAGTCTCAATAAAACCGAGACTACCATTTTCTATATGTAATGTGTTCTTTGTTTCCAAAGACAACTTTTCAGATTTTTATAAGGTCAGCTTTCACATTCTAGCAGTGCCCGGTCCTTACTTACCTGCTTATAGAATTATTGGCTGCAGTAGAATAGATAAACAAACAGAGAAGAAACTGTTTGCATGCCGTCGTTTATAGTCGATTCAAAATCATATAGGTATGGGCTTGTTCTAAACGCAGCTCTATAATTAATTATTTCTCGGCCGCTTTTAGATCTGACACTGACGAATATTTTTGTCCTGGATATGACAGCCAATAGCAGCAGCGAAAAAAGAACTGAACGTAACCTCAGTCTACCAAAAGATCTGTGGTAACAAGAATACCTGTTCGAAGTCCAACATTTATGATAGGCTCTACGTCGTATATATATGGGCTTGTCCCCAAACCAACTCTATAGTAGGAAATGTCACTGTGGGGGTCGTTAAAATCTTTCCAATGTCCACTAATGTAGTTAATGTTGTCCTGGTAGTCTATATCTTTCTTTAAAATGAAAAATAAATAGTCCTAGCATGAGAAAATGCTATTTACCATATACTCGTACCAACAAAGCAAATGGTCTGATAAGTTTGTAAAATCAGTGCAGCCTTATCAGGGCTTCTGTTGTTCATCGACATAAGCGTATGTTTCAGTATCCAGTGAATCTGTAAATAAGAGTAAAGGCTCTGACCAGGCTGCACGGATGCACAATATGAGCGTGGCATATACGCTGAATATGATATAAAGTCCCTTATGTCAAGTGTCGGCTTAAACATATATATTTTGAACAGGTGGATGCTTCGAAACTAAGAAACATGCCACAGCAATAGCAGGCTCTGTCCCATTTAATCTGTCCATGAACAGTACTCATTAGTTATTACGGTAACAGGACTAAGCGGAATGTATCCTTGTTAAGCCAAGACAAAAATATTAAAGCTTTTCTCTGTTCATCATAAAATATATACTCTGGGTACTGATAAGAAGCGCATGTTTTAAGGGAGAAAAAAAATCTTGATATCCTCCCATCTAAAGCTTTTCATGCAATTCATTTGAATGATTTTGATTAATAAGCACACTTTAGTCTTATTTATGCAGTAATAAAAATTGAAAGAAGTAGTGAACTAATTGAAAATCTGTTTAAAACTGCAAAATTGTGAATATCCTTCTGATAATGTATACCCTACCCAGTAAGCATTCTACATAAATCTACAGCGGGCCGTTATCGGCCCGTCAGGGTAGCTGACGGGCCGATAACGGCCCGCTATAGATTTATGTAGAATGCTAGCTGGGTACATACCTCTATTTATAATATATAAGCGGGTACACAATACATACATTTGTTAACAAAATGGTAATATGGTAATGAGTAACACTGCTCACGTTCTGTATCGACGGCTTTCACTTTTCACTGACCGTTCCAAAGCAGTTCTTCTGTCATGGTTTATTTTGTTATAGTTTGTGTTTGAATGTGTGTGTCGCTTACATCGTTTTGTTTTGGATAGCCATTTGGCCACTGTCCGTTTGGCGTTCTGCTAGTGATGTTTCCATTAGGGTCCAGTTAGTTCGTGTTTGTGTTTCTTTCCCTTTGATGTCTCTGATGGGAGGTGTGGGATAATTGTATCGATTCCTGATCATTGCCTTCCTTTCTATTTCGAAGAATCGTTCAAAATGGGTTTAATGATCTCAGCCACAGACAATACCATCAACATTATCATAATGAAGGACGGGTAACTCAAGCATGCCTTAAAAATTGTATCCCTTGTCTTGGTTGTATATACATGTACGAACAGCAAATACTCAAATCAGGAAGCGCATTCGTACGCGCGTATGCCGTTTGTCGAAGTATTTTATAGTGGCAAGATTCGCAGGTGTTCCTGTTCCTTGGCAGCGCTTCAACGCTGTCTGCGTACGACTAAGTTGTAGACAAATTCACAGACATTGCAGAAAAAGGAGATATGCTCACATTTACTTATCATGGCAGCAACGTTTTGAACTAAACTAAATATTCGATGCCTTACTTATTCTGTATTTGGGTATCAAAACTCCTTAATATACGCATCCTAAATTTAAAAATAAAAGTCTATTTTACTAAACAAGTTCTTGTGTCAAGCTTTTGCTGGATGAATGTCCTATATTGTTTCATCAAGCCCATCCGAATACTTAAGGTGAGCACGGTAATAATATACAGCAGGATAAACATCATTTCGTGGCATCTGCATCGGTACAAAATTGTGCAAGAATAGTCCTGTAAACAAGTAAATAATATAAAGACAAGGTATACTACCATATCGCTTTTAAGTCCGTCCATGACATGACCACCTGTAGGTGGTGAATGATCAGCGCCAAAATCAACCACTCTGAATACAGAATGTAGACCTGCCCTGTTAACAGCCTACAATATAATGGATAAATGTCATTATATTTGAATTTAAGTAACTATAGACCAATTGAAAAAAAAAATCCTATATAACCAGAATATAATCAGAAATAGGTTTTGTCCGCCTTCCCCTTTTCTTTAGCTACAATAATTTATTTTTAAAGAGGACATGTCTTGGATCGAATGTGAACTTACAGCCATATGTTGCCGGATCTAAACTGTAAGACCAACATCATTTTCTGTCTAATTTCTCATAAACAGTTCATACTTATATAAAAGAAAACGAATTTCACACAAAAAGTCAGTATTGCATGAAATTACCCATATTGCCAGGCCGTCCCGTTTAGCTGCTTCTTGGAAATATTCAGTCATTTTGAAACTGTGCACATAAAATACCAATCCATGCTTTTCTCATGAACGATTCTCGCTTTGGAAAAATATTATGGGGAATAGATATGCTTTAAGGGGAAACAACTCTTTAAAGATAGTATTTTGTCTCCCTTTTGGAAAGGGGTCTACTGTAAAAGAAAAGTAATTGCTCCCAAGCTATATCCAGTTCCCATTAATGAAGAATGAAGAGAGCCACGACGTGGGAAAACGTACTTCTGCCATGTTCGCCAATCAAAGTCTCTTTCGGTGCATCGCGAGGGCGGTGCTTCGTTACTGTGGGATTTCCTGGGTAGCTTCATTTATATTTTGTACACTTAGAGTAAGATATAATATTAAAGCACAAATAATAAACAGGGCTAGGAAAAAATTTAAATTTAACACCAGAAGAAGCGTTACACCGGTCTAGGTGGGTTAACTTATACACAGACAATAACATTTAATCGTGTTTGTAAAATGAAGGCAAATCGAGCAATTTAGAAGAAGCTGGAAAAATTTGGCCAAATATGGAGATTAGAAACTAAGTTATGCTAACTCCCGGAGGTCATGAAAATAGCAACACCATGTGAAAAAGGTATCTTCGGGACATATGCGGACAGTGAAGGCCAGATCAACCTGGGTACAGTTTATTTAAGGTCTTCGTTGTCCGCTTACGGAATAATTGGACCCGTAGAATGAATCGATGTACAGCAAAGGCCTTTATCAGATTTTCTGACTTTGCTGGCAAAGCTGAATCTTTACTGTTCCCATATATCCAGAAGAGCTACAGTCGACTCTTGTTATCTCGAAGTCCAAGGGACTCACTGAAACACTTCGAGATATCCATACCTCGACATATCAGATTTTCGGAATTGAGGAAAACAATAAATCGAACAACCACATTTAACAAATGAATATGAAATTTGACTTCTTAAGTTAAAGATATAATGAAAATATTGTGAAAATGTGGAGAACTTGCTCCATAGGAGCACTTTCTCCTCTTTTCCACAAAATTTTGTTACCTATTGTTAGATTTCAATGTTAAAACAGGGATCAGATTTTCACTTCGTGATAAGCGTATTCGAGATAAGCGAGGTCGAGATAACGATAACGGCTCCAATAGTTCCTAACCTTTACTCCAAAGTAATAGCGATGTCCATCCATAATCAGGTTTTCCGGAAGAAAGATTTCTATTAACTCGTTGTCATATTTGCCCGGTTGTACAATATCTTGTGTAAATGTGGAAGACCCAACAAACGCTTCATAGTAATCGATTCCACTTTCTGTATCAGAGAAGTCCATAAGATGGGCGCGTAACAGGTTGTTATTTATCCACCTCGAAGACTGCAATGGCTCTAATACGATTCTTCCAACAGTTGGCGGTGTAGTATCAACTACAAGTTCCTCAGATGTGACTTTTGTATAAAGTCCTGCGTGATCATATGCTACAAAAAGAATTGTAATAAATAATTAGGCAATTTATAGCGAATACATGTCTTCATACATAGGTTAAATGTGCAGATTCTGAGCCACTGCCCGCACAAGACCCAAAGGCACATTTTGTATGGTACACATAAACGTTAAAACTATCAAACCCATGTGTTTTACAATGTTTAATTATTAAGCTTAGATGCGGATGGGGATATCTTCCAATATAAGACAGATTACAGATGTGCGTTTGATATTGCTCCCCTTTTCAAAACTAGACGTACATTAGTAGGTCTGCGTTTTGCAGTTTAAGTAAATTACACCCCTCCTCGTTTTCATGCACGTTTATATGCATTACTGACTTGCTCCAAATGAGTATCAAAATCACCCGAGTTAATAATCAGGTTGTAATAAGTTAAATTGTTAAAACAGTTACCATACAAACTGTGACAACATTTCGTGGTAAATGAACTACAGTGGACTCTTTATCTCGACCTCGCTTATCTCGAATAACCGCTTATCTCGAAGTGAAAATCTGATCCCTGTTTTAACATTGAAATCTAACAATAGGTAACAAAATATTGTAGAAAAGAGGAGCTATGGAGCAATTTCTCCTCATTTCCACAATATTTTCATTATATCTTTGTTTGTGTTGAGGTTTTACGGCCCAGTCAACCCAATGGGATCATGTCGAGCGCGGTCAGTTTACCTAGCCACACGTTTACTGGACAGGCTTAGTCCTCTAAGCGGTTAACGCCAGAAACTGACAACTGCCCTTCTCGAATCAGCGGAAGGGAGAGAATAACCGTAGAAAATATTTCATGATCAATCTCCACGAAAGAATGTTGCCGACTTCGGTGGGGGTTGAACCCGCGACCTCCTGGTCTCCAGTCGGACGGCGCATCCAACTGATTTCATTATATCTCTAACTTAAGGAGTCAAATTACATATTAATTTGTTAAATGTGTTTGTTCGATTTATTGTTTTCCTCACTTCTGAAAATCTGATATGTCGAGATATGGATATCACGAAGTGTTTCAGTCCCTTGGACTTCCAGATAACGAGAGTCGTCTGTATTATATGACTGTCGCCATCATAAGACATATTAAGTGCTCTTCTACGAGTAGGTTTGCTCAGAGATCTAATATTGAAGTTAAAGTGATACGCTTCATACTTTTCCACCATATATATAAAAGAGACGATGGTTGTTATTTAGTGTGCATCTTGACTTCTGCATGTAATCAAAGCCGGTAGTAAAATTTCAACTTTCTCTGGGTTAACAATAGCTATGCAGTAACCTAACAATAGCTATGCAGTCTGGCATATGACATCTACGTTATATGCTATCCGTTTGATTTGATGTGTAACCTTTATTTCTGTAAATCGGTTCATGACGTTATAAAACTATTTTCGTGCTCAATTCAGCTGAGCATAAACTTTGTCCTGTTAATAACCTCAAATTACTAACAATTGCAAATTCTTTCTTGCTAAACATAGCCGCCCATGAATATTTTTCTGCTAACAATATACAAATGCCAAATATTCTCAGTTGAGTTAAACATAAAAAGTAACTTGTGGGTCCAGCTTGCTACTCACATATTTTTATGCAAAAATATTAGTATATATGCCATATTTAAGGTTCAATGTTTTAACGACGCGTTATCTAACGCGTTATCTAACGACATCGTTAGTTTTTAACACCTGGGCCCAGCTTAACAAATAGTCTCCTAAGCTTGTCGCCACAAAACCAAAGTCAGTGATAAACAGGAGAAATCACGAATCCCAGCCTTCCCAAGGCATCGTATAAGGACTCAATGACGAAACAAAATATTTCATATAAACACTTCAACGAAAACAGACCGAAAAAAACGAAGTGGAACTGCAACAGAAATATTGCTTTGAAATGGTAAACAAATAACTAGTGTCGGTGCTTAACCCTTAAAATGCCAAGAAAACCTGCATCTGAAAATGTCGTCTGTTTACGTCGTCTGCTGAATACTTTTGCAAACTTTTTAAACCTATTTTTGCATACAGGAACCCTTATCAGACTGCCCCTAGAGGAGCAGTCTGATCTGGGTCCATACCGTTTGCAAAAATGACTTTTAAAATAACAAGCAGATGACAAAGCAAACGACAATTGTTGTGATTGGCAGTTGAAGGGTTAAGAGAGTTTTACAAGCGCTTAATCCTCATCCTTTATCCTGATAAAAGCTGACTACTCAAGCTGAGATATATGTATTTGTTGAGTGTCGCACATTTGTTGGTTTCATTTTTAGCTCTCTTATACAAATCTACTAACCGACAACTGTAATAAAAAGAGGCGTTCCGTCTTTGACTGGTAAATTCCGTATGTGCAGCGACTCTGCATCCCTGATATCATCATACTGAGCAATGGCTTTACCACCAGGCGTTGAACCTAACAAAGTAAAGAAATGTAAATGATAGATACATTTCCAAGTTGAGCTTTTTTTCTATAATGTTATAATGTAATACAAGTTTACGTACGGGAACGTACAATGACTTCATTTTGCATCAATACTTTTGAAACAAACCGGAAACAGCTTCTCACATTTCTTTACCAGGTATAAGTGAAAAGTACACATGTAATCCATCGACATTGCGTCTTTAACCGTATACTATTGATATTTATTTAATTTCTTCATAAAGAACATGTGGATACTCATTAAAACCGCCTCCGCGAGCGCTTATAATGTTTAATGAGTACCTAAAACATATTTTTGCATCGAGAAATAAGTAAAGGTATATCTTGATATCCCTCTTATCTACAGCTATTATGTAAGCGTGACATTTCCCTTATATTATATGAAAAAAAACTTTTGGCTAATAAACATAAACCCTTTCAGCCCAGCAGACCAAACAAATATCAGTGTTAACAGTGTAGTTCCAGATGAAACGGCTCATAACTAGCCGTCTCATACCGATCTTCACTGTTTCCATTCTTTTTGTTTTCTGTCTTTTTCTTTTAGACAACCCTCTTTGCATCAGTGAATATGTTAAAATTAAAATATGGAAAAGACAGCTTCGTGGGTGAAAGGGTTAAGACATATTCATACATGATAATGGTAACTGATTGAAGGATATAATGAAATGAATCGATATTACATTTAAAAACCAAAAAAGAAATTCTCCAAATAATGTATACTCCTGCATACTACTGTTCCGCTATATATCAAAAGGGAACAGACGGACATACATTACATAGAATCGTCAACACAGTGACACTTCAAATATATTAACGATTAAAATTTTCAGCAGTTGACATACTGAAATACTTTCATTAATTTTCCCAGGAAAAAAAAGGATTTGACATTTCATGCAAAGTGGCTCCAACGGAGACAATTTGCATGAAATGTCGAATCCTGTTTTCCGGGAAATGTCATCAATTTTTCGTGTGCTGAAAATGGCCATAGAGTATTAAAGGTTAGATTATTTTAAATGGAACAGGTGATAGGTGATTATGCGCAACCTATATCAGTATTACGAATCTAAACAATGGAAGTATCAACTATGTTTGACAAGATTGATTGTGTTGGTGCTTAACGACACGTGAACCCTTCTGGGTCATTACGAATCTAAACAATGGAAATATCAACTACGTTAGACAAGACTAGACTGATTGATTGTGCTGATGCTTAACGACAAGTCAACCCTTGTGGGTCATTTTGTGCCGTCTCCCAGACAAAGGGCGAAAAGAGATAGAAGAGATAGTAGAGGATCTGAAAGAAAGAGAGAGACAGGAGAGAAAGGAAAATAAATGAAAGTGAAGAATCAGAAGAAACAGACAAGACTAGAAAACCCATACGGAATGTGGCCGACGCGCCACGGGATACAAGACTAATGATTTATCCAATGAGCCACTACACCAGTTACTGTTACAAACTGGTATAGAAAAAATTGCCACAATCATGAAGCATGGCCCTCTCGAGGCAGCAAAGCAAGGAGAGATGAGACTAATACAACGAATCTCTCCGGATAAACTTAATGATATACGAAAGCTGGAAGATATACTGAACTTATGGGGAAATGCTAGTTTCTACAGAGAAATACAGACACAGTGAATCAAGTAAACGATTCAGTAAAGACAAAGAAAAGTAAAAGATTCATGTATTATACGGGGATATTGGAACCTTATTGGTCTAGGAATTGAAGAAATGTTCGCAGATACCAGGATATCAGGGATTATATACGACACTCAGGATAAAGTAAATGATTAATCCGAGTGCGTGCACGTATGTTTGTGAACAATTTATGACATATGGGTATGCTGAAATTTTGTACAATCCATTCTCTTTCGAAATACGCAAATTAAAATAAAAATAGATCAAAATGGTAGTATATTAACTATCGCATATAAACAGCTTACCTATTTCTACAGAGTATGATTTTATGTTGCTCACGTATCCCTGTGTCTGAACATCAATATTATCTGTAAACCCCTGCCATGTAATTACAAGGTCGTCTAAATCCTTTATGTAACCGTTGACGTTATTAATATACACTTCCCCTCCATAAGGTGGTATATCATCGAGAACAAATCCATTACTGCAGAAGTTAAGTGCCGGTAGTATTTCTGTGACAGTTCCTCTTTCAACATTAACTTCCTCTGCATTACAACATATGTAATAAACTGTATTCATATTTATTATATCCCTGGAAAATTGAACATATCCACTAGAAGTTGTCAGTGAGATGTGACAGTGTGAGTCCTCCTGACAAGACGTTTGAAGTGGCTTTGCTGTCATAAGGTTCCATGTTACATTTCTGCCAGTTCCGTGAAATACTGCACCGGCAACCTGGGCATCGGCTTTGCCAAAATCAAATTCTTCATCATGAAGAACTTTGAGTTGATCCCCTAGGTACATGCTGTGAAGCACCTATAAATTTTTTTACAAATGGAGTCTCTTAGTATTAAAATAAAACTATTTTAACATATGAACTATAAGCTAACGTTTCCTACTATTACTTAATCCTCATTTACTCAAGAATAGAAAAAAAATAGTTGGGCAATAGACAATAAAACGTTGCAAATTAAAGTGAATGCAATGTCCTTTAAACCATAATTACAAGTTTAATCAGACAGTGCCTGAACTAATAATTGCAGGAAATAAATATTGAATATCCCAGGAAGCCACAATATGATGCACAGCCTTCTTAAGACATAAGATAAGGATGTAATTACATAAAATGATCACAAAACAGATCCTCGTTGACAAAACGAACGACCAGAAATATATGTGAAGTTACCCAGAACTGCCATAATCACGATGTACAAGCATGATAGAATAGACAAACGGAAAGCAATTGCAACAGAAGTAACACCCCAGCTAGCATTCTTTATAAATCTATAGCTGGTCGTTATCGGCCCGTCAGCTACCCTGACGGGCCGATAACGGCCCGCTATAGATTTATAAACAATGTTTACTGGGACATTTAACATAACAGGGTTTTTTTTCCCTTCCCCGTTTCATTCTCCACCTCACCCCTCTATCCCGAGCAATTGTGGGAATGATGTTGAAAAACCCTACTCAGTTTTTATAGGCCTTAATTGCAGCTTTAATGTGTATTGTCCCAAAAATAAGCATTACGGAATTTAAATATACTGAAAATTTCATCACCGAAAAAAAACGTTTTCAGATAAAAAAAATTCTGATACTTTTCATATTTTAGGTCAAAACGTAGATTGTGGGTACTCGTTAGAACCGCCTCACCTCTTACGAGTACCCACAATCTATGGTTTTTGAGCAGAAATAAAATAAATAATGTATACCCCTGTAAACCCCAGTTTTACTGTATAAAAGTGGGGTTTAAAGGGGTCAAAATTATATAGGTATGTTTTCGTGATGACAACTCGTATATAGATAGTTGCCGGCTGATAACTCACGCATACCTAAATGATCATTAAATTGTTAAAATGATACCATGTGAAATGTCCACTGTCTTCGCTATCTCTTCCATAGCCATTACTGTATATAATATGTCACATTTAATGCATATTGTTTCATTAGTTGGCGCCCAGATCTGCTTTTATCGTCTAAAAAGAAAGGAAGGCAATGATCTGGAATCGATACAACACCTTCATTCCAAGACACCAAAGGGAAAGAAGGACGCACTTAAAGTAACGGCACTACAATAAAAAAACTACAAGCAGAAAGCCAAGAGGATAGTTTCTTCCCCCAAAAATGCCAAACGACTACTAAAATAAAAAGTTCACCAAGCCATACATGCAAAGACATACAATGACAAATATAGTAAACCACAGCAGAAGCACAGCCATGGAACGGTCAATAAAATATTACTGAGAGAGAGGGGGCTTAAATCGATTTTACGTGGCCACAACTTTCGCCCTTAGTTCTGCCGTGGTATACACAAGAAATTTTATCAGTCTACGTGCAGGGTTCCTAACTCATCAGTGCAACATCTCCGAGAACATAAAAATCAAACGAAAGTAGCACCAATCTTAACTCGCTAACCCAATATTTTACTTATGATGTGCAGAATATTTGTATATATCGGTCAGTTCGCTATGTGTTTCCATTATATACACCTATTTCAACAAGTATGGACTTTAGTGTGAGAGTTCTACATCTTTATACGACTTATTAAGACTAATAATTTAAAAAACGTACCATTTAAAAGGAATTGTTACAATTTCAGGGTAGGCAACTATCAAAATGGTCTTTGTCTCTCTTCTGAAAAGGGGTATACTCTAAAAGCAAAGAATTTGCTCCCCGTGGGAGCGCAGTCTTTCCTTTTAGAGTGGATTCCTTTTCAGAAGGAATAATACAGTCAACAATCTTTATACCGACACTCGATATAATGACAAAATTTGTTATAATGGCAATTTAAATGTCATAAAATCTTCGCTTAAGAGGTGACGGTTAATGAGAAATTATGCAAAAACATTGAATAACATCTTTCCAAAACATATGTTCTATAAGTAAATAAGAATAAAACAATGCCTTTTCTTTTACCAATCAGTCTGTCCATTAAAGATTCTTTACAACAGCAAATTCATTATAATGACAACCTCTTTGAGAACAAATGGTGTCGTTGTAACGAGAGTTCACTGTATTTACCGTAAAGCAAAACAAGAAGTAACAAAAGTAGTCACCATTTCACAGAATGACAGAAAACCTAACAAGTGTATCCAATCCCTTTACGTTTTTTTTTTTTTTTTTTTTTTTTTTTTTTCTTTTTTTTTTTTTTTTTTTTTTTTCTTCTTCTTTACCTGCTTTATAGTATCCCAAGATTCCGAATCGGTGTCAAAATCATACACCGTAGTTGGATAAATATTGTAATCGGCGGACTGATCCATAATTTTGCATTTCTGTATCTCTGTCCCAACAAAGCTGTACGTACGAACACAAGCAGACATTAACTTGAACGTGTGAACAGGAAGGCGAATACATTCTTGTACCTGTAATAACAACAACTAAAATACGTCTCACTTCATATGAAAAGATATCTTCGAACTTGCGCAAACTGTACAAATTCAGATTCATCCCGCACATGCGCAGTCGCATCCGAACATTTGCTCTCCATTGATACATTTTATAGTAGCAAGTGATTCTGTTTAGCGGACAGTGATGGTCCAGATCAGACTGCACGGATGCCGTAAGATACGTTTTCACATGGCGCAGTCCATATAATACTTGACTTTATCATACATTTACTAGAAAATATGTTCATTTTGCATTGTGATATTAACATGGCTTTCAAGCACATATTACTCTTGTGAAGTGCAAAAGGTGTGATGATGGGTCACGTGGGTGAAACGGCTTATTTGCCCGGTCAAAAAAACCCATATTACCAGGTAACTTGGTTGATACGGCTTTTCTGCACGGGCAAAAAAACCCATATCACCACATTCCGAGCACTCGGCTGTCTTGCCTTCGACTGTGTGTAGTCATCAGCGGCCATCTTGTCAAATCGAAGCGATTTCGTCGGGACCTCGTCACAATTTTGGCAATTTCGCAGAGAAATTGGCCAAAGAACGATGCAGTTATTAACTCATGTGTTCATTTATAGTTGAAAATATCAAATAGGCAAACTTGTCAGAAAGAAAGATGTATGATAAAATAAATTATGATATGGCAATTTTCATATCATACCCCATATCAACCCGAGACACCCCTATCAGCCCGAGGGCCGAAGGCCGAAGGCCCTAGGGCTGATAGGGGTGTCTCGGGTTGATATGGGGTATGAAAATTGCCATATAATAATCTCTATGTATATGATGCACAGCTTGTTTGTTGCAGCAAATGTCAAAATAATTGTTTCGTCATTGTTTGTTCCTCATCTCTCCTTCTTTTGGTGCCTCGGGAAGGTTGTGATTCGAAATTGTGGCATTTCTTAGGTATATATTTTGCAACACGTTACCTGCAGCTGAAACAATACTTGGGCGTGGTCCTTAAACTAGTTTTACTCGAGCGAAACCTCCAACGTAATTCCCATGCAGCTCCAAATTACATATACCTGTCCGGTCCGCGTCGGGTTCCTGTACCTCAGCAGTAAAACTATATATAAAGTAAACTATATATAATAGCAAACTCTGTGATGAAACACAAAAGAATGCCCAATGGCGATTGGAGCTAGAACACAAGAAATCACCAACATCACTAGTCAAACGCCAATCTTCTGAAACATACTGAGTAGATAGCCATCATTTAGTGTGGGACGCTTCTCATTAGTACCGCAGCGTTTTCTTTTCTGGAGATAGCAGAAATATCAATAGTCTGTGATTAATAATGAACTTATCTAGACCTATAACTGAGAATATTCAGTTTACATAGGTGTATCAATGAAATGATTACTGTATTAAGCGTCGTATGTCTTTAGGAGAAGTACGTAAAACAAAAATATAAATAAAATACTAAGTACGAAAATGCCACAATCACGAAGCACAGCCTTCCCGAGACACCAAGAGGAGATTTTGTTTAATCATATTGCAAAATTCATAATGCAAGAGGTCGGGCCACAAGTTCTCACAACATTAGTTACGGCCCTCCCCCTACAATGGAAAACATAGCATGTATATATCAGATGACAATAGCGATATGCAATACATTATTCAATTTTTAAACTGAAAAAAAGACATAAGCTATTGTAAATAAAATAACAGCACATGACTAAGCTACAGTGTATATTTAAAAAAAAGTCTAAGTGTTTATATTGAAATATTATTATGCGTAATGCTGAAAGAATTGGAAAAAATAAGAATGTATATATACATATAAATAATAATAATAATAATAATTATAATAAATAATAATAATATATGTGGTGTGTGTGAGTGTGTGTAGTAAGGTAGTCAGGTATATCAGCCGGCAGGAGGTGGAAAGGCAAAGACATCAGCAAACGTTTCAGTTGTAACAAATTTCATCAGACTCATAGAAGTTACTATTAGTTAACAGCTGCAAATCTTCCAATGTTTTTGAAATAGGTTTGAACAGCGATAAAAGGAGAACTGTGGGATTAATAATGACGAAATAAACGCCACATATAAGACAACCGACGCTCAAACAAAGAAAAATTACAGAAGATGTACAGCCTTGGAACGGTCAGTGGGAAAACTTCTGGGGGTTCATAATTAGTTTCCATTCGTGTGCGAAACCTCACCATTTACCCTTAAAGACACAAATTGGATAGCATCACACCCTAATGACCATCAGCAGATAAAGATACGAAATTCTTGGCATGTGTGCTGGGCGGCCTAGTGGTTAGCGCACTCGACTTTCAAGCGGGATATAGTGGGTTCGAATCCCACTTTGGTCGAAACAATTTCTCAGACCATTAGTACGCCTAGCTCATACTCGACGTGCCCTGGGTGAGTATAAAGTGGACAGGGCGGGGCTTGGTGACAGATAGCGGCACCAAGTGTGCATGGGTGGTCCATGAAAGCAAAACTGTACAAATACATGTACACAACAATCGCCGCTGCCTCCACTTGCCTTGGGTGCCTGGTAGCGTAAAAAAATCGGCACAACAACAAGAAATCCTGAGTGAATTTGGCCACCCTTGAGGGTAGAAACCTGATAAGGGGAAATTAGATTTGATATCAGCAAAGTATGATGAAGCCAGAGAAACAGAAAGGTGGGGGTGGGGTGTCATTTGGTGATAATTTGATGGGTTTTTTTCATTCAATAAAATATAGCTGGCTGTTATTCATTAGAATCACTTCTCCAAGGCAGTTCTAATAAATACCCACAACATGTTTTATGGAGAAATACAGATACTTATTGCCAATATATATGGTAGTTTATCATCAAATGCCCTCTTTGTTTCTTATCTGTAGCACTGTTTTAGTAGCTTCGTAAAAATTAATCACTGAAAAAGGTGTAATAAATAAATTCACTGTTAGGAAAAGCATAATTTTGGAGCACTTTTTTTCACATTTTTGACATTTGAGAATTATCACTTACCACGCTGTGGGTAGATTCAGCAGACGACAAATTAATAATATGTTTTTCTAATTTTTCCCGGAAAATAGGATTTGACATTTGATGCAAACTGGAGACAGTTTGCATGAAATATCAAATCCCATTTTCCGGGAAAAATAAGAAAATATTGCTTTGTTCTTTTTTCTTTCACGGCAGTTCAATGTGTAACAGTAATGCCTTTCTGCTTTCAGTAAATATGATTGATTATTGAAAGTATGAGGGTCCTGCAAAAAGTTCTGTCGCTAATAGGTTTCCTTCGTTTTATTCCAGGTATATTTTTAACTGTTCACTGCACTTAAATGGTGTGTTGAATAGCTAACGATACCCGTTTATTTCGTTCAAATTGCTTTCCAACTGACCGAGTTATTTCAAATTGAAATAGACGCAGTCATATACACTGACCAATTTACTTGTTACAATAAGAAACGACCAAGCAAAGGATGGACAGGAGTCCACCTTTTACATGACAACGCCTCCTCTCATAAGTGTGAGTCTTTTTTGGCTTCTGAAACGGTGAAAGTTTTAAACCATCCACCATATTCACCCGACCTGAATCCCTGTGACTTCTTTTTATTTCCAAGGCTGAAGAAAATGCTTTCTGGAAATAAGTATACATCTAGAAGTTCTCTTGGCAGCGCTATTTATCAGTGTCTCCAACAGATACCCAAAAAAGACTATTTATCTGCTTTTCGCGACTGGGTAAAAAGGTTACAAAAATGTGTTTCAGTAAAGGGGAATACCTTGAAGGTTTGTAATAAAAATATGTTTGATAAAACGTAGCACTGAAGTAATCCGAACCCAGTGACAAAACTTTTTGCAGGACCCTCGTACTAGAAAACACTGTGTGTCATAAAAATGCAAATACAACGGAAAAAGAATTTCGCAGTTTTTGACAGGTACTACAGAAACAAATCACATTAAATTATACAAATCAACATGTATGCTCAGTGAAGACTCGGATCAGCATGCTTATCTCCGCTTGATCTGTGCTATTTAAACGAAGAAGCAGTATATCTTAAAGAGCGTGTGGTGAAGACTGGTCAGACTGTGCAGATATACAGGCTGATCTGAATCTCCACTCAACATACAGACTAGTTTGTTAGAAATAACTGTGATAATAATCTGATAATAATCAGATAATTCAGTTTGTGTGATTGCAGAAAATGAATATTCACATTTTTGGATACAATTATTTTTTTTAAATCCTATCAGCTTTATTACATAGCGCTCAATCAGTTGGATTAATTTCTTTATGTCAAAATGTGCGTCTTTAGAAATTCATAAACGGAGTATTTTAATTTCAAATGATGACTTGAACACTGAAATATGTTTTCATGGAAAAAATAGAAAAAAATATCAATACTTTGAAAAAACATAAACTTTCCGATAATTCCATTTTGTTTTACTTTCATTAATAAATACTATTTAGTATTTTCCTTTATCGTTCTTTCCTACTGAGCTCTTATAAGTTTCAAGACAAAATATTTGCAGATTCAATTTAATTGAAGCTAAAATATTTAGTTTTTTTACAGCTTTGGAAAATAATTTATTGTGAAGGGTTCTTATCTTTTTTAGCAAATAAATAAAAAGAAATTTTCTATTTATATTTCTATTTCAGTTTATTTGTATTTTTCATGATGCAAGAAAATACAACACGTTTGTATTTTGGAAAAACTATAATAAATAAATAAATAAAATAACACAATACAAATCAAATGCAAAATTTGCAAATGAATTTATTTGGTTCTAAAGTAACATATTGAATACTCAATTATATGAATACCCCTTATATGGCCCACCTAAGGAGACTTAAAGGGCAAATATAAAGAAATTTAAAATATTCCTGGTTTTCAGGGTGTTGATAGAATGCTTTAAGAGAATTATTTTGTTGAAAACCCCATCAAAAAATTCCAATCCAATCAAAAGTTATGGTGATTAATTTACGATACCTACCTTTTTTCCTGTTAGAGTAACCTCCCTTGGATTGTGTATTGATTAAGGCCCACAATGCAATATTCTGTGATGTCATAGTGGAACTTAAATATTAAATTGAAATTTTAAACAGGAATATTCTGCATTTCCTTATATGCTACACAGTTTTTCTCCTTAACCATTATTGAAATTGGTCTCTGTCCACAAATAAGCCCATGAATAGAGAATTTAACTCAAAATTGAATCTGTTATTTAAATTTAAAGCTAAATTTTAAAATGTTTAAAACTTGACTAATATTAAATTTTCCGTAAGGTTTTTTTAATAATAGTGAATTTTAGGTGTATATCATATAAATGAATACCAAAAAAGTCAATTTTGGCTAATTATTAAGCATTGTAACTGGATTTTAAATTATTTAAATGAAATTTTTAAATTTGAAATGTAACACTTTAAACGGAAAATAAGAGCTAAATTCCTATGTATATTAGTTTAAAGGAGCTGAATAAATTAAACAATATGAAAACTGAATTGATGCAGATTAAAGAGCAAAAAATATTGGCAATTTAAAAAAGTTTAAAATTTTACTGTTCCCTTATGATGTCATAAAAGGCTCATGAATATTAATGAGGCAGCCTGAATTCAATCCTCTTGGATGTTAAATATCAAATTTCAAATCGCAATATTTCAGAAACCGTTTAAGATAATTTGATGCGGTTTTCGGCAGTCACCTCCTTACTGAAGTGCCCTTAAATATTTAGTAGAATTAAAACCTTTATATTTGCCCTTTAACATCCGTACAATCACTTCCTTATCACTTAGATAAGATAAGCCTTTGATGTGCGCTCTGTTATAAGGCCTGTATATTTGGGGCTGATCATGAGAGGGGGTCTAGCCAAAGAAGGAAAAAAATGTGTCTTTAATTCTGATGCAGTTCCAAATTATGAAAAATATGTTTGGTCCTCAACCTCATCTGTGAACGTCGCAGTGAAACAAATATAATCAAAACCAGTGCGAAAAAGCAAATCAAAGGGTTCAATGGCGGTCTGAAGCCAGAATACAAGAAAACCACAGGACCACAACCTTAATAATCTTTTGAGCCGCAGCGTGATAAAATGTACTTTTTGACATGTGTGCCTAACGAAGACTCAAATAAGCCTGCGCTTTTTCGCAGCCTGGTCACAGTCTTCGTTGTCCGAATGAAGAAACTTTGCATACTTATCTATCCAAAGTGCGTGTAGTGAGGATTCTGATCAGACTGCACGAATGCTCGGCTGATCTGAATGTTCGCTGACCGCATATGTCCGAAGGTACTTTTTTGAAGTTGCGGCGCATTTGTCAAAGGAATTAATTTTATATCTCATACCTGAATAGTTGAAATATTCCCATCGCTGGACCAGCCATTGGTAGCTTCCTTCCACTGAAGGAGAGTAGCAGACGTTCTCGACTTTCCAGTTTCTGCTATAATATTCCACTGATATTTTGATAAAACTTGTGGATGGTCTGGCATTTGCCACTCTATAAATACGTCAGAGCAGTTTGATTTTTTCATGGATATTTTCGAAGTAATTATTACCAAGTCATACGTATTTGGTTCTACCTCGACTGGGGGAGATATTTGTACAGGGAGACATCTTGAGTTCAAACACGGTCTTACTCCAATATAATATTGATGGAATGGTAGAAGATTTAATCTTGTTATAAATGTTGAACTCCCCGTCACTACTTCACTGAATGGGGAAATATACTCAATACATGCTTCATTGAAAGTATCCTGACATCGTAGTACTATACCTGCTACTTCGTATGTAAAATGATCTGGCAAACCGCGCCAGTGAGCCGTTAAACTGTTGTTGTCTACCAACAATGTAGGATTGTCAACACAGTCATATAATTCTATGTTTGAGACATTTATTGAATGGTTTGCTAGTTTTATGATTGTAAATGTAGGAAATTCGGTGAAGGATTGAAAAGTAAATTCTATTTGATTTTGATCGTTTGTGATTTGATTGATGTAGGCATCGGAAATCTGTAGTGTTAAGTATTCACTGGAAATGTTCTCACCACTGATTCTAAAAGTGTATTGTTTACCCTGTGAAATTCTTATGTTAGGTTTTATAAATTGTTTTCCATCTATACTGCGTTCTAGAGATGGAGTTGACACTAAATTAATTTCACTGAAACATTCGGGTCCACCAGATACAGTAAAAGATGCCATTATACGCGTTTCATTATTAATAATCACGCCATCTGAGCTTGAAATTGTATTTCCACCTGATGACGTTGCCCTTATACTGACAAATAGTGTAACATTGTCGGGTATCTGTGGCGAACTTACACAGTATAAACACGTGTCTTTTACCACTGTCTCGTTTACAGTTGAAAAGTTATAAATATCATCAAAACCCTTCAAAGAGCCAATTCCGAATTCCAAATCAATTCGCTCATGATGACTAAATCCATTCCATTTCGCACAAACAATTTGATCAGACAAATGATAATCGACATCATGGCTCTCTGTTAAACAATTACTTTCGGAAACATATACTGGATCAAGATCAATGATGACAGCATGTCCTGGTGGATACAATGACGGCAGTTGAAAATAAGTAGTTTTTAAAGTAACAAAATGTCCTGCGTCGTTGTAGACATGTAATAAAAAGTAAAAGTGTAAACCGAGGTCAGTGTCCTCTTTCTGCAGTTCAGTCAGAGGATATGAGATACAACCGCCTGTATATTCTGGACATCCACTTGAAAAGCTCCGAACCCATTCCATAGCAGGAGTTACTGTTATGTCGTCATGACCTGGTAACAGATGTATTTAGGAGGAATCATTATACGTTCATGGGAGGCAAGTATCAAATGTTAGCCTCCCTTCTGACAAGGGGTCTACTCTAAAAGGAAAGAATTTGCCCCTGTAGGAGCAAATACATTCCTTTTACATTAGATTCCTTCTCAGAAAGGGGCTTGGTTTGCAGTAAGGCAAATAGCACAATGTAAAATGGCGGAAAATCTACCGGGTACATTACTTTGATAACATTTGCGCAATGGTTATACTTTTCACTGCATTGACACAGTCCGTAAACTAATAGATGAAGTGATAGGAATAATAAATGTATCATGTATTCCATGATATTTGTTCTAAGTTTTTATGCTTTTTACCTACAAACAATAAATGTTTTGTACATTTACCGTTTATATACAATCTATAAAAGCCACAATATGACTATTATTCCCTGTACACTATTGAATAACACATAGAGGATATTCAAATGTTTGGAGTGAATATGACTTTTATTTCATCGAGTGAAGTGAAAAAAAATGTATATTTCATGAGTGCCGAAGGCACGAATAAAATATACCTTTTTTTCACTTCACGAGATGAAATAAAAGTCATATTCACGACAAACATTTGAATTTTCTTTTTATTATATACATCACTTCGATAGAAGAGATGCAAATCTTGCATTTGCAAGGAGAAGTCTGACCTATTAATGTAAATAAGAAAAGAAGTAGTTCCAGATCTTATATTTTTCACTGCTCAGAGGAGTGAAAATATGTTTTATATTTTCACTAGTGAAAATATAACTTTTTCGAAATATGCATTTTATTTCATTAATAATTCTCTATATTTCATTACTTTGTATATAATTAAATACTTCTTTGCATTTGAACTGTCAAACACAGATGGATAAAATAACTTATGTTTAGATAAAAAGAACACATCACTCCGGAAATGTCTAAGACCAATTACTTTACTTGTGTTTGGTTACTTACATACAAAATATGGTCTAAGAGCTAAATAGAAATTGTTTAAACTCCCAACTGGTTGTCAATGTCAACTTGTAATATCGACTGTGAATAAGTACATTAACACGCTAAAGGTTAAATAAAACACAACTTTTAACGATGTGGCCTGTTTCGCGATTTGTGAATCTAGATAGCTTACGTTGACACGCTGATATTATTGATTCAGCTTTCAATTCAACTTATATCTGGATGACCTATTGAATATCGACAATCCTTACTTGGAGGGAATTGTCGCTCAGATTTATCCTACTGAACAAAACTAATTATACTGATACCTAAGCTGCATTTTAGATTTATTAATTTCTAATAGTTTTGTTTCATCTAAAATTTGTAACAAACGCGATTATTTTGATTTTGACATTGTTAATTTCCCGTTTTTGGATGGCGACATTCCTCGTGTCCCCTCTTACGGTGTGTACATTTCTAGCTTATTCGGTTTGCCATATGTGGCTGACTTCAATGCTCGTAATAAACTTTGACTGCCAAACTTCTTGAAGATTTGTCTTTGGCTTGGCCCGCCGTGGTTCGACTATTGATTTTCACTTACTCTGTCACACAGTAAAATTAGCCATGAGTACACGTCTTTGTTTATCGTAGTGAAGAATTTGATTTTTATGTTTTCGCTTTGATGCATTGACTGAGTTGGGAGGCTTTATGCGGACCAATTTATTTTATGTATTTCTGTATTGACCGTTCTAAGCGGGTGTCCCTGTGTTAGTCTTACTTTTTGTTGCTTTGTGGTTTATTCTCCTACAGGGGTATCGGTATCATAAGCTTAGGAAAGTTTTTTTTTTTCTAATTTTTATCGTCGACACTACGAATTGGTCTCTAAATACGATACCGGACTAAAACACTTCTGCTACAAGGCCTCAGGGAACCTGAATTTTATGGTGACTTCCAAAGGCAATCATTTTTTACTTTTATTTTATTCTACTGTAGCTAGTGTTGTGCCGTGTGGCGGCCGTAAAAAGTCTCCCCGTACATCATCATAGAGCAGGTTATATTTTACTGATTTAAAAACGATTCATTAGGTGGTCTGAGCCGAGATTTTCATGTCTCTTTCTTGGCTCACCGGGGTTTAACTAGTGGTTTTGTTTTGTGCCAGTATTCCAGTATTGTTGTTGGCCGGGACATTTTATATCTATTTCTCGGCTTCCCCCGCCACACCCCCCCCCCCACACCCTTCCCCACACACACACACACACAATGTACTTATTACTGCCTTTCCAAGGCAATGCTTTCATTGTGATGCTATATGTTAATTGTAAGATAGTGTTTCACTTTTCACTTTCTAATGTTTTAGTTTTCACAATTATGTAAGTTTAAGATATATTCAGCTAAGTTTGGGTAACCGTCTTTGGGTTGCCACCGTTTGGTGAGAGTGAAAGAGTTTGCAACTCGGCTTGCCAACTGTTTATTTTGCTTCGTTGTATTTTTCTGTCTTTCCCTTTGGTGTTGGAGGCTTCATGTGGATCTGGTTGTATCAGTCCCTGAATTCACTTATTTACTTTGTAGGCTTTTCTAAACTGTCAAAGCAAATCAAATAATGAAAATATGGAGACATTTAGCCTCAAATTTAAGGGATGCATTCTTCTTTGGAACCTGATAAGGCTCCCCTTTCCAAGGCGGCTCCTCTGCTGTTGATATATTCTCAAATGAGGAATCCTCTGTTGCAGTTCTTCTTTGTTCGCGAATCGATGGTTTCATGTGTGGTCTTTGCGGCCTCTTCGTAAAATTTTAACCAGTGGATTGGGGCTTGACGATATGTTCTTGGCTTGGCCCGCCGTGGTTCAACTATTGTTTTCGCTTTGATGCATTGACTGAGTTGAGCCTTTACGCGAACCGAATTTTTATGTATTTCTGTATTAAGAGTAGTATCGGGACCCAGGGTGACATTGGTCGGTTGTAAAAGTGCTTGAAACCCCCGGTTGTTTATTCTACGGACCGTTCTAAGGAGGTGGTCCTGGTGTTGTTCTTACCCTTTGTATCTCTTTGTAGCTTTGTGATCCCCGCATTGATCTCTATTTTTTTTCTATATGTGAAGCTAGCATTGTGGTCACCGTCTTCAATAGCTGCCCACTTTGCTTTCTGTTTTACGATTTGTGTTGTGATGCTAGCATTTGATTTTTTACCTTCATCAGCTGCCAATTGTGTTGTCTGTTAAACTAGTTTTGATTAAGAGTGGCAGTGGCATCGGGACCTAGGGTGAAGTGAGTCGGCTGTAAAAGTGCTTTAAACCCCCTGCAGGTTTATTGTACTGACCGTTCAAAGGCGGTGTTCCCGCTGTTAGTATTACTCTTTGTTGCTTTGTGGGTTATTCTACGAGGCGATTTGTTTTAAGTCTTGCCTTGTGTTATTTTGTTCCTGGGTTTTTCAGTCCTTGATCATTGCGATTTCCTAGCTTGGGGAAGAGAGAGCTAATCTTAGTGCTTTTCGTACGTTTTTTCGAATTGCGCTTGTTTGGTTTTCTCTGTTTCCTCTTTCTTTTAGTGTCTGGGAAGGTCTGCGGCTTGTGTATCCTTTTTGACTTTTATTGTGATTGTGGAGCTCCCTGGACTTTTCTCTTACCGTTTTTTTTTTAAATTGTTTGCTCCTTGTTTTTTTATTGTGACTGCAGAAGGCTGTGCTTCATGACTTTGGCATCTCCTGAGTAGCTTCCCGTACAGTTTTAAACAATTATGTAACATGCAACAATGTTCACCCGGCCTATGGTTGAACGATATTTTATTTTCAAGTAAATCAAAATACATTCAAAGTTTCCAAAAGATCCGAAAATATAAACCACATCAAACGGAGGTACCATGAGACTTCTACGGCCCCCGCATACAACAACACCAGCTGTAACTAAGATAAAAAGATTCACAAAAGACGGTTCCCTTGAAACAAGAATTTAACACGTCAAATAAACAAAAATAACATATTAACTTTTATTGATGAAAACAGGATCCTTCCATGGCATATTTCTATGCCGGCGATTTAATAAAATAAAGCAGAAGAAATAGTTTATACATGTATGTCGAAGGAATTAATTACAGTGTAAACTTGTACATGGTAATTTCAACTCCTTCGGCTCTCTCTTCCCCAAGCTAGGAAATCGCAATGATCAAGGGACTGAAAAACCCAGGAACAAAATAACACAAGGCAAGACTTACATACTTTATTCAATTTAAAATAGTGTTATGACCAAAGAACAAAATCCCCATACGGATGATGCTCCATGCTAACAGTTATGCTAAACAGTTGCAACCATAGTTACTGTTAGAAGAAGTATGATGAACGTATGGTAGTGCGACTAGCAATCTAAAGAATAAATGCGCTGCAAGTTGATTAACGTATAAAGCATATGCATACTTATTTGATAGACGATCCTGTTTATCCCCAGTGGTTGTTCATCGTCGTAAAACGTATCGTCCGCCCATCCAACTTTTATGACGTCGTCATCTATTGTAACCTCTGGTAAACGTCGGTATAGAGGAGGCGTCTGGTCGATCAATAAAGGGCCTATTGGAATTATAGTCTCTAAATGAGCCTTGTTTACTGCTTTCAGAAAAATGTAAAACTCTTCATCAGATCCTATTCCTATATGTTTTGACTCGAAAAAGCGTTTTTTGTCTGTTGAAACGTATTTAACAAGATCAGGGTTATTGATTTCTGTAATAGTTTGACCAAAGCCAACGAAAAAGTCATAAATCTGACTGTTGTCTTCCAAGAAATCCCAGCGAATAAAAATGCGATCGTTTGGAAGATATATGATATTTGTCGGATCGTACTTTGGAAGGTCTGAACATATCAAATCAAGTGGTTTTGTTGTATAGAGATTTGTGGTATTTTCCAGATCATTTGGAATACTTTCAACAAATGCCGATGAGTATTGTAACCCACACACGTAAGTACAGTTCTGGTTATGCGTAATGGGAACTTTTACCAAGTCAAATCTTAAAAACCACGTAATATTGTCATGGCAATAAATAGACCCGGACCACCTTGCACTGACAATTGTGACGTTATGTATTTGTGGTGGTGTTTCATCCCTTATGATACCATCTGAACATACAGGATCTGAAGGCTCCATGGCGTGATTAACAGCTATCACTGTTACGTAATATTGTCCAGTGAATAAAGCTGGAAGTTGTACTGTGTTTTCGGGATATAATACCTCCTTAAATACAACACCAGACTGACTAACATTCATGTGGTACAATTCATTTGAGTTTAAGCATTTATTTGCTAAACCTATTCGATACAATTTGATTCCACTTTCATGATCTATGAATCCATGCCAATGAACAAGAAAGCTGTCTTCACTTGTGTAGTCTATATCTGGGTAATTTTCTGGCCCTGTAAAATTATAGTAACATTCAATATGGGCCGCACCAAGCGAAATTGTGTCTTCGAACATGCGAAAAATGCGCATTCCTCGGATTCCTCCCGCAACTTCGCAAAATCTCAGCCGAGACTTTGCAGTCTCGGATGAGACTTTGCACAGGTGCGGGAGGAATCAGAATTTGCTCTTCATTGATGAATTCTGCAGTATTCAATGGTTCTGTAAGCGGACAGCGAAGGCACTGATCAAACTACACGGATGCGCAGGCTAACTTGGGCCTTTGCTGTCGGTAGCTTAAAGACACGTGTTCGCATTGTGCGGCCCATATAATATTATCGATTTAACTTCTGTTTAAATGCAGTAAATTATTATCCATTCAGAAACAGACGTACGAGCAAATGACGAACCAAATTATATATTTAATTATTTGTAAATGGTAGTGATAATCAATGCGTAAGCTACAGTTTTACATTTCCATTATTTAATTTCTACCACTATTTAGGCTAATTCAGTGACGACAAACTGATGACGCTTTTTTTTTTTTTTTTATTTATTTACTTTTTACGGAAAACAGGATTTGACATTTCTTGCAAATTGTTTCTATCTGAGACACATACTGATTCTATCAGAGACAATTTGTCTGAAATTTTAAAACCTGTTTCCTGGGTAAAATCAGAAAAATATTTCAGTATGCTGTCTGCTAAAAAATACCAAGCATGATAAATAGCATTAACTTCACTGTCAATTAGCATTTATATTTTCCAGAAAATAGATATTTTACGTTAATTTAAATACATGTATGAAGTATCTTACTTAAATATATCTTAGCAGATGTAAAGTATTCAATAATGGCCTTACCTTCTAAAACATCTCCAGTTTCTGGCGGAGACTCGTCCACCAGAATATCAATGTTTTCCGTACTGTAAAGACCTGCTATATTAGTGACCTTGAGAGAGAAGAAGTAGTTTCTATTGTGGTTTCCAATGTGTTTGTTTTTACCTATCAGACCATTCAAGGGTACAGCGTAGCCTACGATTTCACAATCATCGCCAACGTCTGGACAATAGCAGTTGATCAGTGAAAGACAGGCAGACTGTAATTAAAACGTTACAGTTATATGTTTATTGCCGTCTCCTTAGTGAAGCGTTACATTGTTTTGCGTTTCCTTTCTCAATGGGAAACAATGTCAAAAGTTCTCGTCAATGCGGGCCGAAGGCGGAGAAAAAGAATATTGCTTGTGAACATCAGCCATAAGCGTTCTTTGTTTACTATTTACAGTAACGTCGCACGCATATTGTTCTGACGAAGCGTGCAAGTGCAATGTTTGTCCCAAATTGTGTTGACTTCGTAATGTAAAGTCATAATTAAGATTTACATACATGTAGTTTGATATTTTGCGAATTTTGCGAGGTAAAAATATAAATTGCTTATGGCCACGGACAGCGCGACATATTTATATGTATGTTGTTAAACATAGTAATGAATGGTCACATTTTTAATGGGGCAGAGATCCGATGGCTGTAACGCGAGCTGTCAAAATTGCGTAACAGGAGGTATAAAATGCCAGTGTTAAGAGACTTGAAGATGCTTTAAATTACACATGTATGTTCGATCTGCTTAAGTGGGTGAGAGTGGGGATGGAGCTCTACCTCGTCAGTACAACAAACACAAACAACAACAAAACAAACGCAGGTAAACCACGACAGACAAAAACGTTAATCATCCATTACACGGTATATGCGAATCAAAAGAAACAAAAATAAAAATGTAAAAGTTTGTTTTTTGAAACAAAGAACACATAAAAAAATCGGAGACTCGGTTTTATTAAATCGCTTTATATGCAAAAGTGTAATTTGCGAGGCTGCAAACGCTCCCCACTCCTCACTCACGCCCCCTCACCACCACCCCTACCCCCGCTCCCCCAGCACCGGCAAGCGGTGATTTTCGAAGTAACCAGAATGGACACCATTGGTTTAGAAGATAGCCTAATGGATAAATAGACGGACGCCGGTCGTACGGACGCACAAATAATGTTTCTCTCTTACACCCTTACCATCAGGGTAAATGATGTAGCAAGTTTGGTTGAATTCCGCCCAGTGGTTTAAGAGGAGATAGCGTGACGAACAGACGGACGGACGACGGACGCACGGAAAAATATCGTTGCTCTCGCACACCCTTACCATGAGGGGAAGTGATGTAGCAAGTTTGGTTGAATTCAACCCAGTGGTTTAGAGGGAGATAGCGTGACGGACAGATGGACGGACGAGGGACGCAAGGAAAAATAATGTTGCTCTCGCACACCCTTACCATGAGGGAAACTGATGTAGCAAGTTTGGTTGAATTACGACCAGTGGTTTAGGAAGAGATAGCGTGACGGACAGATGGACGGATGACGGACGCACAGACGGGCGGACGCATGGAAAAATAATGTTGCTCTCGCACAAACATACCATGAGGGAAAGTGGCCGGCTTCGGTGGCTCAGTTGGATGCGCGTCCGACTGGTGATCTGGAGGTTGCGGGTTCGACCCCCGCCGGGTCGGCAACATTCTTTCGTGGAGATTTGATCATGAAATATTTTCTACGGTCATTCTCTACCTTCCGCTGACTCAAGAAGGGCAGTTGTCAGTTTCTGGCGTAAGACTGTGCACATTACTGGTTAACCGCTTAGAGGATTAAGCCTGCCCAGCAAAAGTGTGGTTAGGTAAAGTGACCGCGCTCGACATGACCCCATTGGGTTGACTGTACCGTAAAACCTCAACACAAACAAACAAACATGAGGAAAAGTGATGTAGCAATTTTGGTTGAATTCCGCCCAGTGGTTTAGGAGGTAATAGTGTGACAGACAAACGGACGGACGAAAGACGAACGGACTGACGGACGCACAGAAAAGTAGTGTTGTTCTCGTACACCCTTACCATGAGGAGAAGTGATGTAACGAGTTTGGTAGAATTCTGCCCAGTGGTTAAGGAGGAGATAGCGTGACGGACGGACGGAGGCGTTAACAATATCCCCATCGTTTTTTTTTTTTTTTTTTTTTTTTTTTTTTAAGCGTGGGAATTTAAGAGGATCTTACACCAGTGTTCATTCAATATGAAATTTATGCCACAATGTAAACGCCATAAGGAATGCATGTAAAAAGGTACATATGCCATAAGGTGCACGCCATCATGTGCACATGCCATATGGTACACATGACATTAGGTACACATGCCACAAGGTACACATTTTATTTGGTACGCATGCCACAAGGTACACATTTTATTTGGTACGCATGTCATACGGTAATGGACTATCCGTAAAATGTGTACCTTGTAGCATGTGTACCTAATGTCAGAGATTTGTAGTCATATTTGAGATTTGGGTCATAGTCAAATCTCTGACTTTAGTACACAGAGATGTGTACCTAAAGTCAGAGATTTGACTATGACCCAGGAAACAACGGAGACTGCAGCCTCCTCCTCATACTTGAATTGTTATCTTTACATTGACAATTGAAAGCTTACTATTCGGCTTTACGACAAACGGGATGACTTCAATTTTCCCATTGTTAACTTGCCATTCCTGAGCAGTTGTATCCCTTCTGCAACAGCATACGGCGTTTACCTTTCACAGTTAATCCGTTATGCCAGAGCCTATTCAAACAATCAGGACTTCATAGAACGTGGGAAAGTGCTCTCTACACGATTGTTGAGCCAGGGGTATCGAAAAACCAAACTGATAGCAACACTTAAGAAGTTCTGTGGGAGACATCATGATCTGGTCAATCCCTACAATGTAGCAGTTTCAAGAATTGTTTCTGATGTTTTGCCAATGACGAGCCTTAAGTAGATTTCCCAAATGCCGGACATACGCTTCTACCTACATTTCCTTCATTCAGGTCTATGGGCATGGTAGGCGAAACTTGCTTACAGAGTAATGCTTACTATCCGCGGACGCCTGATTACACTCTTTATTCTAGAGTCCATGTCTGTTGGTCTAATCATTCTGATTCGTCATTCGTTTACGGCTTTATGAGTTTGGTTTATGGCTTGGGTACCATGACCATACTGCCGTATTCGACCTAATTACTGCACATATCTCTATATACGCACGGTCTGTGTACTTTTTCACTGTTTCTTTATAAAGGCTTATGTTGTGGGTACCCGTTTGCATTGCATCGACAAGTCGATTCAATTCAGATGGGTACCCACAACATATTCTTACATTATGAAAGTCGTAACAAAGGAATGAAGCATAGCTGAAAAAAAATTCCCGCCTATCGTGGGAATCGAACCAGGTCCTCCCGGTTTAAAATCCAATACTCTAACCACTGAGCCAAAGAGTCGACTCCCTGGCGCAGTTGTCAGAGACTGAATATATACCTACAAGCCAAGGTAGATAATTGAAGGCAGGAGTGCCAGGCCTTAACATTCCCCCTTTTCACGGAAGTCATCATTTATGATGGCATGAATTTATTTTTCGGCGAAGTAATGTCCAATCCCGGACGATCCCACATCTTACGATATGAAAGTCGTAACAAAGGATTGAAGCATAACTGAAAAATTTCCCGCCTGACGTGGGAATCGAACCCGGTCCTCCCGGTTAAAAATCCAATACTCTAACCACTGAGCCAAAGAGTCGACTCCCTGACGCAGTTGCCAGAGACTGAATATATACCTACAAGCTATGCGTAATCCGCCAAGGCAGATAATTGAAGACAGGAGTGCCAGGCCGTAACAATATGTTTTTAAAAAGAGAAGAAAAAACACAAACACATCGCATAAACATCATTAAATAAGTCCTTCGCTGATCTTTTTTATGTGTATTCTTAGTATAGCTTGATACATTTTACAACCAAGATTTCCCAGTAGTTATGAAAACCCTAAGCGCACGGTGCGGTAATTAGGTCGAATATGGTACTTGTTATGTGCAAGTTCAACTAGATGGTCTCTGTTTGTATCGTCACACTCTTGTTTTGTAGATAATATGGACAAAGAGTCTGAACTTGTTACGGTCAGGGGTTTGACTATGAGTCTAAGGCCATAGTCTGTTATGTACAACTGCAGCTAGGTGGTCACTATATGTTTGTTACCAGTGGATGTGATTTATGCTTCCAAAGGAGCACTGTTTTCAAAACGTATTTCTTGTCCCTACGGCTGGAAATGATTGCATATTACGACTGTAAACCGTATCCCCATACTTCATCCTAGTGTTATTTATATTTTCCTGACCTTTGTGATCGATTTATTCGAAAACAGAATAACGCTCAACAACGAGCAGTGTTGGACGTTACTTTACTATTACTGAAAATACTCAGGTATACCGACTGCTCCTGTTGTCTATTTGATGCGTTTGGTTGCTTTCAACGAATCCCTCCTTTTAGAAAGTATTCATATGAATGCACAGCTTCAACTGCTTGCCTGGATATTATATGTGCGGTATGAAATAATCTTAAAGGGCACCATATGAACATACAAAAGACTGAACATTCCAGACCCTGTTTGACTGCGTCTGGTCATGAGGAATAATGAAAAGTCTAGTATAGTATTCACGCCCCTTATCTGCACCATAAGCAGAACCTTGTTTTTACATTTAATATAAGAGCTCAATCGTCCCAAAAGACCAGAAAAATGTAATAATCTTAGCACTACATCGAAGTATGGTGTGAAGTTTTACAGCTCTTACACAATCACTTCACGACTACCATAAATGTCTATATGGTCTATAATAAAAACAATTAGCACTTATACTTGCCTGATTTACTTTAGAAACTCCTATGGACCCACTGTCAATATGGCTCATATTATCTGATTCTCCAAAAAACCACTCGATAGTTTTAAGACCACTGTGCTGATCAAATGCGTCAAACTGAAGATCCATACTTGATAAATCGGTCTGATGATGTACAAATAATCGTTTAACACCGTCTTTCACAAGCCCGATATTTGCTATTTCAGGCACTGATGCATCTATATGAACAGTCCGATTATCTGAGAAGGTGTTATTAGTTATGTCACTGGCTGTAATCTTCAGATTATATGTATCTCCATCTGACAAACTAAATGTTTTGCAAACTGCTTGGGAAAGGAAATTCGGAACGATGCTTTCATCGGAATAAGGCGCAGAATTTATAGAAAACGAGAATATGAAATTAATTATTCCGTATATATTTTGAGTTCCATTGACTGGTAATAAACCGGTATTTTGTTCATATATATCGGAGATGAGGCCATGAGGGTCAGGCTCTATTCTGCTAAGGAGAGGATTATCGTGGTAAAATCTATTACAGAAATGATCCGTCCAGTTCAGACAAATATCGCCGTGAGAGTTTTGCCACAAGTAATCCGTGTTCTTGGCTGCACTGTTGATATAAAACGGTTTATCAGATCTTGACGATATAAATGTTGTATTGTCATAAAGAAAGAATCGCCTAGCTTGTCTGACATTGTCAGCAATGTCTTTTATCTCTAATGTCACACAAAATAATGCAGGCCGATCAGATGTTATATTTAAAGTCATATTGTTTCCAGTAGACGGTATCTTTCTTGTAAACATAACTTCAGGGCTGACTTTCAATGCATCACGTGGTCCAGATACCTCGTTCACGGTAATTTGGTATGATTCTATGGACGAAGCATCTGCTTGCTGACCTCCTTCGGGGACTGGATCAAACCAGCCTTCAAAGGTAACATCAATGTTCGGTGTTCTAGATATTCTTGTTTCAAGTTGAAGGGGCTCTGTGTTACACTCCTCATTTTCAAGACAATGCAGTGGTGGCGTCTCATCATAATGGTAACAGATTGTTTTCGTAGAAGAAATTTTCTGATAAGGTACTGGCGATGAACGAGTGAGTTGACTACTTGTGGTGTCTATAGATATGAGAAACCCTCCTCCCGTAACAATGTATTTCAAACACAAACTGAAAATCAGCAAAAAAAATGTTTATCAATAACACCACTAATCATAGTTTTTCCTTACGAACAACAACATAAATTGATTATTGACAATATGACAAAACCCAGCTAGCGTTCTTTGTAAATCTATAGCGGGCAGTTCTCGGCCCGTCAGCTATCCTGACGGGCCGATAACGGCCCGCTATAGGTTTATAAAGAATGCTTACTGGGAAGTCACTTGTGTTTGTGTTTGTGCTTGTTTAGATTTGTCGGTTTCCTCTTCCTCTTGGGGTCTGGGAAGGGCTGCGGTTTGTGATTGTGGCACTCCCTGGACTTTTCTCTTACCTTTTTTTTATCAAAGTAAAAGGGAAACTAGTTTGAGATGGCGACGTTCCGTGATTACAGTCTTTTCTGTGTATCTCCGTGTTTATTTTTTCGAAGTTTACTTTTATTCGATACAAATAATTAATGCATTTTGAAAGGATAACCACTGAGAGCAACGAACATACTCACAAAACTAAAAACAGCTGAAGTGCCCATGTTTTAATCCATATTCTCGTTGGAAATGTGTGTAATATCATGGTACCTCATATTCATCAGAATGTTTATTCTCGCCAGTCAACCTGGTCTCGGTTACACATGAAACTGAGTCTAAACAAAGGAATCACGTAAGTTTTTAATAATGCTTACATGCTGGTGTTACGACCCGTGTGGCGCCGCAAAACATGGTCCTGTATTTCATTGTAGTTTAGATTATATATCTATTTCCTTTGGGATTATTGTGCCCATTATTGTTGCATTGAAAATCAAATTCCGCTTTACATCACGAAAACATACCTATATAGCTTTGACCCCCTTAAACCCCACTTTTATATAGTAAAACTGGGGTTTACAGGGGTATGCATTATTTTTCTTATTTTTGCTCAAAACATAGATTGTGGGTACTCGTTAGAACCGCCTCGGCGAGGCGGTTCTAACGAGGATCCACAATCTATGTTTTGAGCAGAAATATGAAAAATATCAGAATTTTTATCTGAAAATTTTCAGTTTTTTGGTGGTGATTTTTTTCAATATATCTGAATAGGCGTGTTTTCGTAATGATCCGGTGCTGGGGGGGGGTGGGGGGGGGGGCGTATACAGCCTCGGAAACTACACTGCTATACAATGTATATGAAGAGCAGTAAAAACATATGAAGAGCAATAAAAACGAGTTTCCAATTTTCGTTCGATTGTGTGTTCTTTGTTTTCAAAGGCAGCATATTAGATTTCTATTTCATTCAAGAACAACTGATTTAAATTATACTTATCATTCAATTCAACGTCTCGATATTTTGATGACTTAGTAAATATTGACAATGATTATTTTGAAGAAATGGTTGGTAAAAATTTCTCTCAAAGAACTTTGGTTAAATAAAACTAATACATTTGTTTCTCTGAAACTGAAGCACCGTTTCTGGATTGTAATATATCAATATCTAGTGACATAATCTCTATTAAATTTTATAACAAATGGTTTGGCATTTTGTGGGTATATTCGCTTATATATATTTGTATTTAACGATTTGTTTGTAGAATGTTAATGTTGCAAATCTTAACACTTGACCTGGAATATTAGGCAAACCAACTGCAGTCGACTCTCGCTATCTCGAATTCCAAGGGACTCTCTGAAATACTTCGAGATATCCGTACCTCGACATGTCAGATTTGCGGAATTGAGGAAAAAATAATTCGAGCAACCACGTTTAACAAATTTATATGTAATTGGACTTGAAATTAGAGATATAGCGAAAATATTGTGGATAAGAGGAGCAATTGTTCCTTAGGAGCAATTTCTCCTCTTTTCCACAATATTTTTCATCTGTTGTTAGATTTTCATGTTTAGGCAGGGACAAGATTTTCACTTCGAGATGCGTGGTTATTCGAGATAAGCGAGGTTGAGTTAACGAGAGTCAACTGTATAACTGCACCGAATGCTAGCTTCAATCTGCATAAGTGCTGAAAAATACCCCATGAATACCTAGTAACTAAAAGTAGGGAAACTGTGTAGACCCTTGTCAGGCTTTGGACCTGGATCACCGCTATCTACCTTGAAATTTATATTTTGCAGTCATGGAAGTAAATTCAGGGGATCTTTTCGGTGAGTTTAGCCAGTGAAATTGCTTGTTTTCTGCCTTAAAAGGGGTCTACCATCACGAAAATACACCTATTCAAATATATTGAAATTTTTACAATCAAAACAGGAAAATTTTCAGATAAAAATTCTGGTAATTTTCATATTCCTGTTCAAAACATAGATTGTTGGTATTTGGCAGAACTGCCTCGTTGAGGCGGTTCTAACGAGTACCCACCATCTATGTTTTCAGCAAAATAAGAACAATAATGTTTACCCCTGTAAACCCCAGTTTTACTATATAAAAGTGGGGTTTAAGGGGGACAAAATTATATAGGCGTGTTTTCGTGATGTCTAAAAGCAAAAAAGTGGCTTCCAAGGGGAACCAATTCTTTCTAAGAGTGTTCCCCGTTTTAAGAAGGAGCTTGGGAAGCAGGAACACAAACAGGAAGTCTCAACAGTTGTCTCCTTTCCTAAATGGGGGAAGGGCTACAAAGTGTATCATGTGCTTTTACATCAGTTTCTATATAGGCCGCATCAAGCGACAGTGTGTCGTCGAACAAGATGCACAGACTGATCTGGGCTTTCGCTGTCTGCATATGTCTGAAGACACGTTTTTGCATGGCGCGGCCCTTTATAAGAGATAATAGACTCTTCCAACATTCCTGATGGAATAGTTTATTAAATATGTTCTCGCTAGATAATAAACAAATACTATTATGTATACAGTTGACTGTCGTTATCTCGACCTCGCTTATCTCGAATAACCTCTTATCTCGAAGTGAAAATCTTGTCCCTGCCTAAACATAAAGATCCAACAACAGAAGAAAAATATTGTGGAAAATAGGAGAAATTGCTCCTAAGGAGCAATTTCTGCTCTTTCCCACAATATTTTCGCTATATCTCTAATTTCAAGAGTCCAATTACATATAAATTTGTTAAATGTGGTTGCTCGAATTATTTTTTCCTCAATTCTGCAAATCTGACATGTCCAGGTACGGATATCTCGAAGTATTTCAGAGAGTCCCTTGGAATTCGAGATAGCGAGAGTCAACTGTATTTATGTACCTGTCTCCATCCTGAAGATCTGATGTGGGTACTGATATATTTCCAGTGTGATGATAAAGTGCAGTAACCTCCCTGCTATTAGTGGAGTCAACAAGAATATAAGATGTTCCTAAATCTCTTTCAGAACCTGCAAAAAATGCGATACGCGAAGTGAGAAAACGGACTTAACGCCATGATGCAAACAGCGAACGCACAGATCGGCATGTTCATTTGCTTAGTCTGCAAGGGCATTTGGTTTTTTCAGCATACTCAAGATAACTCTTTACGAGAACTTAATAACCTGTTCCAATCGTATCAAATAAACAGCATTGTTTATTATAAATGGGAGTAAAGAAAGCATACGTTCTGTTTCCCTTTATGACATAGTACAGGCAAAATGCGAGGAAAAAGTAACAAAAAACTACATCGTTCAGAGCTCAGCTTAAGAAATTCTTAAATGATAACGATAAGACAGACTACGATAAGAGCTGTTGTTGTGCGGATTTTTAACGCTACCAGGCACCCGAGGCACATAGAGGCAGCGGCACGATAAGAGCCGATGTACAATACATATATACAGTCAAACCTGTCTTAAGCAGCCACCCATGGGAAGCTTAAAATGTGGCTGCTGAAGGCAGGTGGCTGCTTAATACAGTTCAAATATATAAGTCTATAAATTTTGGGGCAACTTTCCTCTGGCTGCTTAATACAGGTTGGCTGCTTAATAGAGGTGACCACTAACACAGGTTTGACTGTATATACAATATAGCATGTGCGTCCTTAAAAGACAGATCAGCCTGTGCAGCCGCAAAGTCCGACCAGTCATCACGAAAAAAAACCTATATAAATTTAACCCTCTTAAACCCCACTTTTACATAGTAAAACTGGGGTTTACAGGGGTATACACTATTTTTCTTTTTTCTGCTCAAAAACATAGATTGTGGGTACTCGTTAGAACCGCCTCGGAGAGGCGGTTCTAACGAGTACTCACAATCTATGTTTTGAGCAGAAATATTAAAAAAAATCAGAATTTTTATCTGAAAACTTTCAGTTTTTGGTGGTGAAATTTTCAATATATTTGAATAGGCGTGTTTTCGAAATGCTTCGCAAGACACTTGTTTGGTAGCCACGGATCCTAACTATATTCGGGCAGGAAGCGAGGACTCTGATCAGCCTGTGCGGGTGCGCATGCTGTTCTGAGAATTTGCTGGGTCTATAAGCAGTTTTATAGGAAATGGTGTTCCCCGGCTCAGTTGATACAGCAACAACCCCGCAAACACACTACGTCGCAACAACGTCTTTACAACGTCGCTGCAACGTCGTGACGCTGCAGTGATGTTGTAACGACGTTCCTGCGACGTTGTGTGTTTGCTGCGAATGATTACCTGTAGCAGAGCGTAATATCGTCGTAATAGACACATCCGAAACCCCAAAATTATAGGAATCTATATATCCAGGTTGTGACGGAAACTGGCTGCTATCGATATGGAAAGATGCTACAATTTCATACTGAAGAGTTTCTGGTTGGAAATTGCCGTAAAAGTCTTGAAGATATTGACATTCATTTGTTTCACCACTGCTCAGCGCCATTTTCTTTTCACCATTTTGTCCAGTAGCAAGCGTTGTGCAGGTTTCTATGCTCGGACGTATGCTAACTGCAATGATATAGAAGGACATATGGGTCGCGTCCAGCTAAAAAAATGCCTTGGAGCATACGCAAAATGGGCGGATTATATCATCCTGCGCATGCGCAAAGTATCAGCCGGGCTTTGCTCTCCAGTCATATACAGTCAACTCTCGTTATCTCGAATTCCAAGGGACTCTCTGAAATATTTCGACGTATCCGTACTTTGACATATCAGATTTGCAGAATTGAAGAAAGACTAATTCGATTAACCACATTTCACAAATATATATGTAATTGGACTCTTGAAGTTAGATATATATTAAAAATATTGTGGAAAAGAGGAGAAATTGCTCCTTAGGAGCAATTTCTCCTCTTTTCCACAATATTTTTTACCTGTTGTTAGATTTTCATGTTTAGGCAGGGGCCATATTTTCACTTCGAGGTAAGCGGTTATTCGAGATAAGCGAGTTCGAGATAACGGGAGTCAACTGTATTCTATAGTATCCAATGATTCTGTGGGCTGCATAGGTCCTGATCAGAATGCGTGGATGTGCGGGCTGATCTGGGCCTATGCTGTAAGCAATGCCCGAAGACATGTTTTCTCATGACGCGACCCATATATTGTAATACAGCTGCTAAATAATTATTAAGCTATGATTACAAACAAATCAAATGGAGAAACGAAAACCCACTCAAACAAACGAAAACAATGGTGATTAATCAATTTGAATTATATATTTGAGGCCCATTAATTATTTAAGTCTGAAATAATTAAACTTTCCTTACGCTGACAAGATGTTTCAGTAGTAGTTGAGAATTTCGTGAATCCCTCGCTGCACTCGCAGTTTTTAGTTAGATCATCAGAGCATGTTCCTGGCCAGCAGTAGTGATTATTCCATGTGCATATACCTGGAATAAATAAAAGTACAGTCGAATTTCAATGTCTCGAATATCTTCAGGACGATGATAAAATAAGAAATTCACTAATTACACCTTTTACCTCTTTATAAAATGGTTCGTGATAACACGGTTTTGGATACAACACGGTTCAAAGATGGATCCCAAAAATGTATAGATTTTATAGAAAAATGACCATAAAATGGTCATTTTTCTATATAATCTCTACATTTTTGTTTTGATATAACACGGTTGTATAACTAACACGGTTAATGCTTTGGACCCCAACAATAGTGTTATAAAGAGGTTGTGGTTTATTTGTTTTCTTGAGCTATCGGAAGAATTTCCTAGTGACTCTAAATCGAGTTATACCCATAGGGAGCAAATTCTTTCCTGTTGGAGTAGTCTCCCTTTTGCAGAAGAGGACAAAAGCAGTTAAGACATAAACTTTCATTATCTGTTCTACTATTAAAATGTGCATGGTTTAAGTTTCACATAGAAGAAGCCCATTTATTCTAAGTAGACTTTTCTACTTAATACAATCGACTCTCGTTATCTCGACCTCGCTTATCTCAAAAAAACCTTATCTCGAAGTGAAAATCTGGTCGCTGCCTAAACATGAAAATCTAGCATGTAAAAGATATTGTGGAAAAGAGAAATTTTCCTCTTTTCCACAATATTTTCAATATATCTCTAGCTTCAAGAGTCCAATTACACATATATTTGTTAAATGTGGTTAATCGAATTAGTTCTGTCCTCAGTTCTACAAATCTGATATGTCGAAGTACGGATATCTCGAAGTATTTCAGAGAGCCCCTTAGAATTTGAGATAACGAGGGTCGACTGTATAACAATATAACTTTTTGGATACATTCATCCCAATATTAGGAGTGTCTGAATAGTTTTTACCATGTTTTATAGAAATTCTTGTCCTAATGCAAACAGTGTAGACCCTGGTCTATGCCGCGATCTGGGTCTTCACTGTTAGCCAACATCCCATTCATGGCGAGATATATGGACGCAGGGCATAAATGGGTTAACAAATATGACGTGGGAATTATTAGATTATTGAACCTTATAGAAAAAAAATTGTTTACCAATTGTATAGCCGGACGCACCTAACCTCTAAAAAACAACATCAACAACAGAAACACTTTCCGATGTACTCTCTCTCTCTCTCTCTCTCTCTCTCTCTCTCTCTCTCTCTCTCTCTCTCTCTCTCTCTCTCTCTCCCTCCCTCCCTCCCTCTCTCTCTCTCTCTCTCTCTCTCTCTGGGCAAATTCAGCAGACGACAATTGGATCTGACACATCATGAGAAAATATTTCAAAATGTCGTCTGCTAAAATTTTCACCCAGCATGTGAAGTTTTTAAAATGTATACATACGTTCGCATGCGGTGTTTCCATCTGTCAACTTGAAGGAAAAACTGTCAATACACGCATCACAATAACTTGTACTTGTTGTAGTCGCACAATGAAACTTTACACAGTTTTGTATGTTCGTGCAAGCTGAAACGGTTTATAAAAGAAAACATAGGGCCAGCGTCCGACGAAAAAATGCTTTTAAGCATGCGCGAAATGCTCAGATTCCGATCATCTCGCGCATGCGCAAGATATCATCTGGGCCTTTGCTATCCATTCATAAATTTGCCCAAAGACACGGCGAGGACCATGAAATAGAATAGATGTTGCCAAAAAATGGCAAATAAAATCTATAAAAGTTTTTTTGGAAACAAAGAACATAACGAAAATCGGAAATGATCAGTGTATAAACATCGCATCAACATGCAACAATAAGTAGCAATACCTCACCGACAGCGTTGGGACGACAGACATGTGGCGAAAAACAATGTTTAAACAGCAGGCTCCGCCACCCAACTCGGCAAGGGAATGCTCACTTCTCAGCCAAGACAGTGTATGAACCAACCAAATCAACAGTTCAACTAAAAAAATACGTATGTTAAATTAGAAAACGTGGATTTTAAAACATTCTGGAATATTGGAATCTATTGTTTAAAACGTAAAAAGCATAACTGAGGCAACACTAAAGCAAGCATAATCAGACCGGAAGACAAAAGGGACGAATGATGCAGTTTTGTGACTATTTTGTGTTTTACAATTATATTTTACTGATGAAGGCTAATCAGAGCTGAAAAGATAATCGATTATCAGTCCTGCCATTATGATCGATAATCGATTCGTAATCGCTGAAGATTTGGTCAATAACCTGTCTGAGCATGACCCTTCCATATGTTATACTTTATTGTATATATTTGGCCAGACAGGCGTGAGCAAATAGATTAGACCCAGATGAGACGCCGCAAACACAATATCTCATCATGGTCTACACTGTTTGCCACTCATCCAGCTATTTTAGACACAACACTGGGTAATACATTGTACTTGTTGAAATTAGATGAAGTATGGTGTGGTGTCTGAATACTAAGTGTAAATACGGTAAAGTAACAGACACAGAAATTAAATGATCGATTATTAGCAAATCTGTAATGATATATATATATATATATATATATATATATATATATATATATATATATATATATATATTATATATATATATATATATATATGTGTGTGTGTGTGTGTGTGTGTGTGTGTGTGTGTGTGTGTGTGTGTGTGTGTGTGTGTGTGTGTGTGTGTGTGTGTGTGTGTGTGTGTGTGTGTGTGTGTTGAGAATTTAGCATTAACAGTGCAAATGATTTGTTTACCTGAGGCCTTTCGACTTTCGCCTTCTTCAGAGGCGTTTTATTTTAAAAAATGACATAAAAATGTAAGATTTACAAATAAAAGTTGAATAAGTTGAAAAACAGATTATGCGCTTTTCAGGCCCATGTTATCTGGCCCGATCCGATTTGGAGGTCGCGGGTTCAACCCCCGCCGAGGTCGGCAACATTCTTTCGTGGAGATTGATCATGAATTATTTTCTACGGTCATTCTCTCCCTTCCGCTGATTCAAGAAGGGCAGTTGTCAGTTTCTGGCGAAAGAATGTGCACAATACTGGTTAACCGCTTAGAGGACTAAGCCTGCCCAGTAAACGTGTGGTTAGGTAAACTGACCGCGCTCGACATGACCCCATTGGGTTGACTGGGCCGTAAAACCTCAACACAAAATATATCTATATATATATATATATATATATATATATATATATATATATATATATATATATATATATATATATATATATATATATATATATATATAGTGAAATTTACCGATCAATTTGTCGATTAATCGATTAATTGTGCCAGCCTTAGTGCTTCCCGTTCAAAGGCGGATATTCTGACGTGGATCCTGGTAGAATCAACTTTAGCTTGCCAGCGGGCACATGACGTTTACACGATGTCGCATCAACGTCGATCCAACGTCCTGACATTACATGGACATTGATGCGACGTTGTATAAACGTCATGTACCTGTAACGTTCTTGTTGCCATGCAAACATTGTGGTCAATCTCTCCAATGCTTTATGCTTTCTGTCTGCTTTTGTACTCTAATTTATTTTGTTTTTTGTTTTTGTTTTTGTTGTTTTTTTTTTTTGTTGTTTTTTTTTTTTTTGCTTGTTTTTTTGTTTTTGTTTGTTGTTGTTTTTTGTGATTTTTTTGTTGTTGTTTTTTTGTTGTTGTTGTTTTTTCTTGTTTTTTTTTTTTATTTTTTTTTTTGCTTTTTTTTTTTTTTTTTTTTTTTTTTTTTTTTGTTTGTTTGTTTGTTTGTTTTTGTTTGTTTGTTTGTTTGTTTGTTTGTTTGTTTTTGTTTGTTTGTTTGTTTGTTTTTTATTTGTTTGTTTGTTTTCCTCTGACTTAAAGTATTTAGCCGAGTCTATAATTATTTCAAATAGTGTTGAGTTCCAATTTAACAGTTGTGCCTGAGCGCAAAATTTTCTACAATATAGCAAGTGCGTCCAGCAAAAGATCAGCCTGCACTGATGCGCAGGCTGATCTGAGTCTTCGTTGTCCGCCTGAAGACGCCCTGAATCTTTGACTACCCACAGAGTACCCTGTAAACTGATCAGTCAGCACGGATGTGTAGGTTAATCTAAGTATTCGCTGGGCGCATATGCACTCATATAGGAAATGCTGTGCCCAGACTCCAATATGTTTTATTTCTGTGCTGATCTACTCACGAGTTTGCGAACCCATACGCTGAAACTGTACTAGAATTAACCACTTCCTGCCTGGCGTCTTCTTAAAGGGAATTGGTAAACAGTGTTGACCCAGATCAGACGCCGCAGAACGCGGCGTCTGATTTTAGTCTACATTGTTTGCAATTAGTACTAGAACTTTTGTAATATGTGATTACACTGAAAAAATAAACCAGAACCCACCCCCACCCCCTTAAGTTGGAAATGTATCAGTCCAAAGTGAGAGATAGAAGAGTCTACCAGGCATAAATTGGTTAAATGCGGGGTTTGAATATCTATGAAACCAGGCCCCGAGGTTATAAAACTTTTTTCATGCTCAACTCAACTGAGCATGAAATTTCACTTGGTCATAAAAAATAAAAATACCAACAATTAAAACTTTTTTCATGCTCAATTCAGCTGAGCATGTTCAGCTGAGTTAAGCATGAAAGAAGTTTTAAAAAATTGTCAGTTTTTAAGATCTATAAGCAAAATAAATTTTATGCTCAGCTGAGTTGAGCATGAAAAAAAAAATTATAACCTCGAGGCTAGGTTTAATCCTCCAATTCTACTGCTATCGGTTCAAAGGCGACATTTCCGCTACAGTTTCCTTTCGTCTGTCCAATCTCTTTTCGTGTGTTCGTTCTTTTTTCGCAGAACTGCTATTTTGTCATTTCATATAACTATTGTTGGGAATCGGCAGGAAATTCATAGTCGATCATTAGTTACCGTTCTAAGGCGGTGGTCCCAATGTTAGTCTTACTCTTTGTTGCTTTGTGGTTTATTCTACGAGGCGATTTGTTTTAAGTACTTTTCAGTCCTTTTAGCATTGCGATTACCTCACTTAGGGAAGAGAGAGTTAATTTTAGTGCTTTTCGTACGTTTGCTCGATTTGCGCTTGATTGGTTTTGTCTGTTTCCACTTCCTCTTTGTGTCTGGGATGAGCTGCGGCTTGTGATTGTGGCACTCCCTGGACTTTTCTCCTAACTTTTTTTTGTAAAACCGACTGATTATCGGCTAAAAGTCGACCTATAAAAATGTAGGCTTTCAAGTGAGCCCTACTTTTCCCGGGTTTTCTCTACTTTTTTGTGCTCCTACTTTTCCTATGCCCTACTATACCTACATTGTCAAAAAATGTCTAAAGTGACCAAAATTGTAACTTTTTTTCCTTGCTCGCTTCACTCGCTCGGACTTTGTAAAAGTTAGATGAACTTAGTCTGAGCAGCCACGATGCAAAAGCTTATAAAATATTTTTACTTCAGTTGTAACTCCTTTTTTGGAACATTTATTTTGGTATTTCCTTTCCATGGTAATGTAGAGTTATTGTTCAGAGAAAACTTCGTTTATATATCTTTTTCTGGAAACACCCAGAACGACCCTACTATCCTATTTTTCATGATTGAAATACCTTCTTCAGCTCTATTTATTTATTTATTTATTTTATTTTTTTTTTTTTTTTTTTTCAAAAGTTTTACTTTATCCTTACTTTTTCGATGGAGGGCACTTGAAAGTTTAAAAATGTAGTCATTCTTATTTGATCCCTCTTCTAGGTAGTCAGTCATTGGTCCAGATAAGATGAGGTATCCACGTAATACATTATCTTCTCCAGTCCATGCTACAGCAAAATAAACACCAGGGCCCAGTTGTTCAAAACTAACGATGTCTTCAGTTAACGTATCGTTAAAACTTTGATAATTAAATATGGCATATACGCTAATATTTTTGCTGAAATAATGTGAGTAGCTGCTACTCACATTTTTTCAGCAAAAATACTTGTGAATTAGATATTGTGCTAACTAGAGCAGTTAACATTTTGACCACTAACGAGCTCGTTAAGCTAACAATGTTTTGAACAACTGGGCCCAGATTTGGATTGCGTGTGATAAAGGTCCAGCCAAAAATAAAATCAGATTCATTCTATCACTGATAGTGTTTAAAAACTCGTGTATTTAATGCAAACAGAATACACCCTATTCAGACGCCACGTTCTGGGTCTACACTGTTTGCCAATGTCCTTTTTATGGGGCACTAGGCATACAATGGTTGAAGAAATCGATTATACAAAACTCTTTGTCTGCTGAGTATAAATTGATAGCATGCTGTGTAATTTTTTTCAGCAGACAACATTTTGAAATAGATTCCTTATTATTGCAGAAAATTTTGCGGCAGAAAACATGTTTTGACATTTAATATAAATTGTCTCCTTGTATGAAAGGTCAAAGCCTATTTTATGGAACTGAAAAATAAGACAATTTCATCACCACAAACCTTATTGGTGGAAACACGTCTTGCCTTTACAGGCCGGCCTCGCTGAGTCAGTCCGATGTGCGCCCCACTGGTGAGCAGGAGGTCACGGGTTCGATCCTCAGCTGGTTCGGCAACATTCTTTCGTGGAGACTGATCATTAAATATTTTCTACTGTCATTTTCTCCCTTCCCTGATTCGTTTGTCCGTTTCCGGCAAAAGAATGTGTGCAAGTATTGGTTAACCGCTTAGAGGACTAAGCCTGTCCAGGAAAAGTGTGGTCAGGCAAACCATTATGAAAACATGCCTACACAAATATATAGAAAATTTCACCTCCAAACACTGAAAATTTTCAGATAAAAAAACTGATATTTTTTTCACATTTCTGCTCAAAACATAGATTGTGAGTACTCGTTAGAACCGCCTCGGCGAGGCGGTTCTAACGAGTACCCACAATCTATGTTTCTAGCAGAAATAAGAAAAATAATGTATACCCCTGTAAACCCCTAGTTTTACTATATAAAAGTGGGGTTTAAGGGGGTCAAAATTATATAGGCATGTTTTCGTGATGCTGACCGGATCGACATGACCCTAAAAGTGAAAACCGGACCTGTAAACTCTAAACGAATCAGCCAGCTTACCTTCACAGATATAGGAATTCTCCTTAGAACAGTCCATGTCATTAATTCCGCCATGATCTCTATACAAGTGCGCGCAATCTTCATTATTATCATTGTCCGGTTGGCCAGACCGCCAAATCCCTGATACTGACTGGCCATTCAACCATTTCCATGTGCCTTCCCTGCTCCGGTCTGAAGCACCTATCCATGTGTATTCATTGCCTGTGAAATGTAAAAGAAACCTTTGAGGCAGAAACTTATCGCAAAGGTGAACGACCCGCCACTTGTAAGTATAGTGAACCCTCGTTACAACGACAGCATTTTCCGAAAGGTATTTCCGTTATTAGGAATTTGCCGTTCTAGAGGCTCCTCAATAAGCAGGGCCTAGTTGTTCAAAGCCTCGTTAGCTTAACAAGCTCGTTAGTGGTCAAAATGTTAACTGTTCTAGTAAGTATAAAATCTAATTCACAGGTATTTTTGCTGAAAAAATGTGGGTAGCTTTTGCAAATGCAAAAGCTACTCACATTTTTCAGCAAAAATATTAGCGTATATGCCATATTTAATGATCAAAGTTTTAACGACACGTTAACTAACGACATCGTTAGTTTTGAACAACTGGGCCCTGAATGATATGTAAAGGCCTGGTTTTTTTGTTTTTTTTTTTTGTTTTTTTTTTTTTTTTTTAATTTCCTCATAGAGCATACGATTTGGATATTTGTGAGAATCGCCTGAGGCGATTCTAACAAATATCCAAAACATATGTTTCTTGAAGTATTTAATAGAATGTTTATACGAGTACATATTTTGTATAAATTGTCACCTCTTGAGCGAAGGTTTCGTGCTGGTCAAATTATAAGTATAGCGTATTATGTCGTTATATCGAGTGTCGGTATAAAGAGGTTGACTGCATTAATGTGTATACAAAATTGTATCAAAATATCCTATATGGTTGAAGACCTATGACGATTTCCATATTTATGACCTCAGCATTGTCACGGTCAATAAAAATAAAACGCATTTGGCGATTCCTCTGGTTAGATATTGTCAATATTTATCATAATATCCCATATGCTTGAAGAGCTACAGCGATTTTCATAGTTGACTTGTTTGGCTTCGGCGTTGCTTTGGTCAATTAAACGTGGCAACTGGCATACCAAGAAGCTAGAGCTAGTCGGATATCCAATTATATGATCGAGGAATAAGACTGTTTTCGCTAATTGTAAATAGACAATTTCACAAACTGTCCACTGACGATTCACTAACTGTCCATGGACGGACGGGCAAATCGATTATACGACTGTGTTCGAAAGTCGACCTTACGGTGTGTTGATTTTCTGCAGTAAAACTTCAGTGACGCGAACACCGATGGTTCGTTTGACGTGGCTGATTCGAACTCGTTTTTTGATCCCTAGGAAATTCTTCCCATAGCTCAAGAAAAATATATTACTTTTTTTTTTTTTTTTTTTATTCTTTCTTATTTTATCATGTAAATGTTTGCTGTGTGTACTCATTCTAATCACCTCATCGCGGCGATTCTAATGCGTACCTTCAACATACATGTACCATTAATTTAAAGAAGATTGTAAAGACATCTCCTGCCTTACGCTATGATTAACCCCTTAGCTCGTTAAGGCATTTGTTGCAAAGGGGCAGTGTCCAAAAGGCTTGTTTTCTGACTCAAGCCGATTTTGTTTTCAACCCTCTTAAATGACCCCTGGTGTAATTGGCTTTATGAATGCAAACTATTTGGTGGAATGACGCAATCATTTTAAAGATATTTTCAAAATGAAGTGGGTGGAGTAACTTCCAGTCTAACCTTACTGGGCCCAGTTGTTCAAAGCTAACGACGTCGTTAGTTAACGATTCGTTAAAATTTACATCGAGTGATACGCAAATATGCTGAAATTTTTTGCTGAAAAAATGTGAGTAGCTTTTGCAGTGCAAAAGCTACTCACATTTTTTTAGCAAAAAATATCAGAATATTGTACATTGAATCCGCTAAAACAGTTAACGAAATGACCCTTAACGAGCTCGTTAAGCTAACGACGCTTTGAACAACTGGGCCCAGGTGATAAACAAATGAATATACAGCTTTACAGCTATTATATAATTATGTCATCTTATATGACTTTGAATACATATATGCGGCTTCTTAAATGCATATTATTATTTCTGCTATATATAACAGGATAGGGAGTTAGCGAACGACAATTTTGGCTGTGAGTTTTCTTGACTGTTGAAAGGGCCGACTTTACGAAAAACTACAACAGGCCTTTATTAAAAGTTTTATATCTTTCAAATTGCTGGTCAGTTATATAGCCTAGATGCATTACTATAATACGTAACATCTTCCTTTTTTGAATCGCTCCTCTTTAGAATGAATTACTCCCCTTTAATTTTTGATAAATACTCATTTCAAAACAAAAACCTTTTAAGAATGTCTACTTATCTATATTTTTTAATACGAGGTGAGTTTTCTATCTGGAAGTCTTTTACAAGCCGTTTACATGTTCTCTGCCTGACTTATTACTTAAATCTTTGAGGCAACATATACATTGATGTCATTTGTGATGTCACAGTGATGTTGATTTTTGTAAGCACCCTTAGACGTGTACACAGTCGCCTCGTCATGTGTAATATCATCAGTTAAATTGCTCACTGTCTAGTTTGTTTAGTGAATGTGTCAGTCTGGAATTCTCTTTAATGGTAAGGGTAATTGCAAGAATGTTCAACTATCAATGACATGAATGGATTTAACTGCTTTATTATATTTTCGAATGTTTTGTTCTTCCCATGAAATGTAAGAAGTTTGAACGCAGCCCTTGATGACTTCCTTCGAGCTGTTAGACGAACTGAGAATATGTGTCTCGGTCATTTCCTATCTTCTCAGGCTAGGGTATACACAGAAGACACATCGAGGGTTGAGCGCAAGACTAGCGTAAGTCAGATGGTTGTTTTTCCCCAAACCTAATCTCCTCACCATGAAGGTGTTATGAATATTACAACATTTCTTTCTGTAAACAATGAAAATTTAGGTGCCATTGCTCGTATGAGCAATGACACCTAAATTTGCATTGTTTACAAAGGGGTCCAAGTTGCCCCTAAACAAGGGTTTCAAAAATATGTTTGAGTTACCATAGTCTTGCGCTCAACCCTCGATCTGTTGTCTGATAGCCAGTATGACGTTTACTACAACATGAATCTGGTATTCTTAAAGCTCGTTAAGAATCGTTGCTTTTACCACAGTTGTTAGATAAATAGAATCTGAACGCCACTACATTAATCAAATACAGTCTATGTTTACAATTTACAAAAAAAAAGGTAGAAAGAAAAGTTAAAGGAGTGTCACAAACACCAATCGTAGCTAATCCCCGACACCAAGAGGAAGAGGAAAGAGAAACAAACCAACAGGCGCAAAACAAACAAATGCACGAAAATCACTCAGGCCAGCTCTCTCTTTCCAAAAGCGAGGTAAACACAATGCTAAAAGGACCGAAAAACACAAGGACGCAACACAAGGCAAGAATATTTTATCATTTACCTCATCAGGAAAACCCGAAATACCATTTAACAACGTTGTCGAATTGCGCGGTATTTCGGACACGTTAATAAATAGTGGGCCAAGTCTTCGATATGTCCACTTGTACACAGAGGAACCTCAACGATGTTTTATAATACAAGTGTTGATTTATTGAGCTACATAACCGAGTGTGCGTCAAAACCCTGACTCCAGGGTAAATGATTTAGTTGGCAGTACCAACCATGAAAGACGATGAGTTGCTCAGGCTGATACTACATACGTAGATCCATCTGCGGTTTGTGTACACAACGAGAACAGTGAGGATGCCTGGTCAGTCTGTACCTATTCATCCACACGTGGTTTATGGTAGGCCCTGTGTGTACGGAGATATATCTTGCTAGCTTCATGTAATATTTGCAATGAATATGCACGTCAAAGTCTTCAGTACATTTGAAGTATGATCTTTAACTGAATATTCTGACTTTTTGGTACCAGCGAATGTAGTAAACCCACCAAATAAGGTCATTGTTGCTTTAGTCAGACCGAATCAAGTTCAAAATAATTAGAATCCGTCTAAATGTCTAATTGAAATGATCTTCTTTTCAAGTAATATTCGCCTTTACTGGTTGGGTCATTTTTTTTCATATGTTTCAATAAAGACATTTTATGAATTTTCGGACTTGCGGAAGCATTTATTTAATGGAGAAATAATCTGCTACTTTAACAATAATATTACAAATCTGGCTGCGCGCTTTTGTGCGCTTTCCAGTTCTTATTGACTACACCATGGGATCCCAAACCTAGCTGCCTTATATCAGGACTGGCGCACCAATCTTTTATAAGCTGCTCCTTTAATGTCTTGATGAATTCTCATACTTGCTGAAGCATAGTTTCATTTTAGGGCGAAATCGATATGGAAGCGAACGATCTCGTTAATTTTATAAAAAAAAAAAAGGTAAGAGAAAAATCCAGGGAGTGCCACAATCACAAACAGCAGCTCTTCCCAGACCCCAAGAGGAAGAGGAAACCAACAAATCTAAACAAGAACAAACGTACGAAAAGCACTAAGATTAGCTCTCTCTTCCCCAAGCGAGGTAATCGCAATACTAAAAGGACTGAAAAACACAAGAACAAAACGACACACGGAAAGACAAACAACAAATCGCCTCGTAGAATAAACCGTACCCGAAATAGGCCATAATTGGATAATAAAACATTATATTCTGTTCTGTTCCTTATCCGATGCATGACTACTATGTCAACAGTCCTGGTAGTTACTTTCGCTTAAGCTGGGCTCTGTGGAATTCCTGTATTTGATGTATATTTAGAATAACTCCTATATATGCGGCTCGCCAGGGCGGTCTGCAATCATCAGGATCTAAACTGTTTGCCATTCTGATGACTAATTTTTCACTGAAGCCCCTTTGCAACAATGAACGTGTCCAAATTCAGACATGGAAGAGTCCATGTCAGAATCTTGAGGTAAAAGGGTTTCTTCCATAGCAGTTTTTCATCATAATCATGATTGTTTTTGTTGTTGTTTTTTTTTTTTTACCGTATCAGTGGCGTAGCCAGAATGGAATTACTTTTACGCACACCCAGGTAAAATCTTAAAATTTCCCTAGTATCGCTTCCAATGAGGATACTACTTTTTGAAGAAAAAAAAAAACAAACAAAAAAACATTTGCTCCCATGGTGGAAAGCAACTCCCCGGGATTGTAAGGTGTGAAATTGTAAGGTAAACAGGGTAATAACATACCTAACGATTGTACAATTCCTGATATTTTATAGTATACCGCGTATCGATCCAACGATATAAGGTGACCATTATTGCCTATGCATATGTTTTCTGCCTGTAACCAAGTACGTCGAGAAGAGTACACTCGGTAACACACATCTCCCGCTCCCAGAGATATGTAGGTAGCAGGACACTCTGTAAAATAAAGGTTAGAACTTTAAACAGTAGCCTGATACTATTACAAAGCATCTGAACCGCAACGTACCTTCGGACATGCGCTCCCAACGAAAATTCAGTTAGTCTGCGCATTCGACCTGTCGGTTTCTAGGCATAATGACGACTTACTTAATATTGGTAATATATATTTTGAAGAGGCTTATCCAAAAGAATTTCAGCTTAACAAAACGAATTCATATAAGTTCCATAACAACAGATAAGGCGCTTTTTTCATCCGAAAACTGCTGATATCTTTCTTATTTCTCCACGAAAACATATGTTGTGGTACTCATTAGAAGCGCCTCGGCAAGGCGCTTCTAATGAGTACCCACAACATATGTTTTTTTTAGAGAAATAAGAAAAATATTATGTGGATTACCCCTCTTATCTGTAGCTATGTTAACTCTGGTGTAATAAAAATTGGTTAATAACGCTATAATTCCAACTCCTCGTCTTTATACACTTTTCATGCAATTTGATTTGTTCATGGTAAATAAAAGCAGGAAGGCGTCGGGTCTATTTTCCTTCTGTCCTCTAAACAATAGCAACCTTTGTAACACTTTGATGACGAAGTTGGAATCATAAGGAATGAATTATTACCATTACGAAAACATGCCTATTCAAATATATAGAAAATGTCACCCCAAAAAACTGTAAATTTTCAGATAAAAAAAATGATATTTTTCATATTTCTGCTCAAAAAATAGATTGTGGGTATTCGTTATAACCGCCTCGGCGAGGCGGTTCTAACCAGTACCCACAATCTATGTTTCGTACAGAAATGATAAAAATAATGTATACCCCTGTAAACCTCAGTTTTACTATATAAAACTGGGGATTAAGGGAGTCAAAATTGTATAGGCATGTTTTCGTGATGACTAACAGGGCCAGTGTGAAAACATCCATTTCATAATATTTTTTTTTTTTAATCCACGTTTTGTTTTCAACTTTTAAAGTGTTGAAAGTCAATAAAAATTTCGTTTTGAGTAGTTTTGTTCTTGTTGCTTACTTCACCATGCAGTTAAGAACTGACTGTTTTAAAACATTGCTTTGTTTGAATAGATAATCAGAATTGCTAGCTGCAAATGCAGCTCTAAAAATCTGCATATATCTTGATGTAATCTAAGCATCGAATAGAAGAAGTATCACTATGTTAAAATCTCATAGACTGGTTAAAAATATTTGCCCTCCTGAGCCTCTCGGTTTATAGCCATTAATTCCTTGTACCTTTCAGTATAAGCCCTCGTACAAAGTCCGAGCCAAAAACCGTATAGAAATCATGCTAAACATTGCATTGGTATGATGCAGGTTGTTTGACACATATTAGAATAAAAATCACTTACTTGATTACTCGTAATAATGGATTATATGACCTTTAATTTTCTTCTTTTTTTTAACTCGATGAACCCATTGTAATCTGGAGACCCCTAAAAGGTAATTGGCAAACAGTGCAGACCTTGATCAGACGCCACAAAACGTGGCGTCTGATCAAGGTCTCCACTATTTGCAAATCAACCATTTCTTTCTAAGAATATGTAAATCTCGTAGTCTGACATACCTAAAATCGAAATTAGAATCTTCCCATATATAGTGTGGAGGAGTTCATTCAGTTTACAATGGGTTAAAAATTTTACCTGGCGTTCAAACAAGTTCATTTCACTACCTGTTGATGTCCTGACACTGCTGATTGTGTGACAAACAGTGTAGACCCTGATAAGACCATGATAAGACGCCACTTTCTACGGTGTCTAATCTGGGTCTACATTGTTTGCTTTGTGTAGACCTTGATCTATGCAGTTGGCTAAAGCCTGTCTGTTTTTGTCACCTGGAATTAATACGTCAAACAGACTTTTTCTTTCGTGTAAGTTAAGGAGTAAAGGTGAATGGATACGCCTGGGATTGCTGCCAGTTTTCATAAGGGAGACAACCTTTAGTGACTTCTTGTTCGTTTTCCTGTAGGGCACAGGGAACCAATTCATCCGTGAATATTCATGCCAGCAAAAAAAGGTAGGGAAGCTCCGGGTAGTTATTTTATGTAAGAAGGCCTCTGAGTGGATAATGATGAAAAGGAAGTGGTATTAGTTTTTCCATCTCAAGAAAAAAGTATTTTGTATAATTTAGTACATCTTTCTGACAAATATTTGCTTCTGTTTGTGATTATGAGAGCCAAAAGTGGAATGAGTAAAATACCAGAATTCCATTTCTACTTTTCTGTCAAACTAAAGGTTGCTTCAACCAGCTTCCAAAAAGTTCCAGAAAGTGCTGTTTTTTTTTGTGTTTTTTTTTTTTTTTTTTTTTTTTTTGTTTTTGTTTTTTTTTTTTGGGGGGGGGGGGTTGTTTTTTTTTTTTTTTTTTTTTTTTTTTTTTTGTGTGTGTGTGTGTGTGTGTGTGTGTGTGTGTGTGTGTGTGTGTGTGTGTGTGTGTGTGTGTTTTTGTTTTTTTTTGTTGTTGTTTTTTTTTTGTTTTTTTGTGTGTGTGTTTTTTTGTGTTTTTTTTTCTTTGTTTTGTTTGTTTTGTTTGTTGTTATTTTTTCGCATTTCTGATTGTTCAGCTAAGGCAAAGCTTTGAATTAAAACCAACTTAAGCATTCAGCCATACCCTGACGGCAACTGTACTTGGCTGAAGTAAGGGAATTTATAATGGAGGTCTATGGGAGAAATTGTTAGCGCCTTGTACCCAGCATATCAAATTCCTCTTAAAAGTAGACCTGTTTTCAGAAGGGGACAGAAACGATTTTGACATAGTTACTCCCCCTGAAATTGCATCTATGCGACATTTAGCATAATGAGGAATTGTCTCGTGACGTGAGAAAATGTACCTTTTGTGCATGTGCGCCCAGCAAAGGCTGATTAGAGCATGAAAACCTTTGATTCTTTTGTTATGCAAAAAGCGCCTTAGCATAGATGAATGCACAGACTGATCTGAGTCTTCGCTTGGCGCACTTGTCTGAATATTACATGAACATGCTAATGTGAACATTTTGTTTTAATCTATGACCTTTCCACTCTACAAAATAATCAGGGTCTATACTGTTTATAACCAGTCGGTCGTATTAATCCTAAATGTTGGGACAATAAAGTCTGAGCAAAAAGTGTTGACCCAGATCAGATGCCGCAGAACGCTATCTTATGTAGATGTTTTGAGTCAGTCTAAAATAAAATCTGGCATGGCATGGTGGCATAGGATAAAATGTGGCTTGGTCGATTAAGCAGGGTATCATGGGTAAACCTAACATCTATGACTGATATTAGTCTATGGTAGTAACTGTCAAAAACGAAATTATCAACAACTCCTGGGTTTACAGAAGAAAGAAACCCGAAAATCGAGGCATTTTCGACAATAAAATACTTTTTTCTAGGAAAGCTTTCCACCTACAAATAGAATAAAAGACTGTAAAAAAAGAATATACCATAACTATGTATCTGCGAAATGCCGAAGCACAAACATACTAGAACTAAGGTAGTCTGTCCCCTTCTCCAATCTAAATCTATATCCAACATTATTCAACTACAAACCCGTGGATAGACATAACAGCGAGATTCTGCGAAGCAAGGTGTTTGTATTTTATTTTATACTGTCATATATGGGCCGGTGGCTGAGAAAAAGGACCTTACAACATATGCGAACAGAGAAGTTCCAGGCCAGACTGCGCATCCGCGCAGTCTGGCTTGGAACTTCTCTGTTCGCCTTCACAATATAGGGAACTTGGTAAAGATATAGGACTGCGTGTAATAAAGATCTTGATCAGACGTGTGGATGCGCAAACTGGTCTAAGGCTTCGCCATTCGTATATGCCCTAAGGACCTTTTTCTTAGCCGGTGGCCCATTTAAGCTGGAATACGAGGGTCATGCAAAAAGTTTTGTCACTGGGTTCGGATTACTTCAGTGCTACGTTTTATCAAACATATTTTTATCACAAACCTTCAAAGTATTCCCCCTTTACTGAAACATATTTTTGTAACCTTTTTACCCAGCCGCGAAAAGCAGACAAATGGTCTTCTTTTGGTATCTGTTGGAGACACTGATAAATAGCGCTGCCAAGAGAACTTCTAGACGTATACTTATTTCCAGAAAGCATTTTCTTAAGCATTGGAAATAAAAAGAAGTCACAGGGACTCAGGTCAGGTGAATAAGGTGGATGGTATAAAACTTTCACTTTTTCAGAAGCAAAAAAAGACTTAACAACCTCACACTTATGAGAGGAGGCGTTGTCATGTAAAGGGTTGACTCCTGACCATCCTTTGCTTTGTCGTTTCTTATTGTAAAACTCTTTCACTTTCTTCAGTACAGAATTCTTGTAGAATCGGCCAGTGACTGTATGACCAGATGGACAAGGCTCTTGAACGACTGGCCCACTTGAATTAAAGAAAATTACGTACAACAACTTTTTCGAACTTATGGTTCTCTTGGCAATACATGGGCGTTTTTGTCTTTTCGCTTCCATTGCTTATTATCAGCCCTTCTTTGTGGCTCAAACATGTGCACCCGGGTTTCATCACCTGTTAGCAAGTTAGAAATAACCCGACTGTTACAGCCTTTGTATGTTTTCAAAAGTTCCCGGGCACATTTAAGGCGTTGTGTCTTTTGCTCCTCAGTGAGCAAATGAGGTACCCACCTAGCGCAAACCTTTCTCAGGTCCAAACGCTTTTTCAGAATTGTTTGCACACTGCCTTCTGATGTGCCAGTACAACTAGCTATATCTTTGACAGACAATCGCGCATCCTGTTTGACCATAATCTTTACAGCAGCGATGTTAGCCTTGGTAACAGAGGTTTTAGGCCTTCCAGGACGGGTATCATCTTCAACAGAGAATTTTCCAGCTTTAAAAGCTTTAACCCAATTAAAAACTGTGCGCATTGAAATGGTCTGATGTCCATATATACAATACAATTCATTAAATGTCTGCTTTGAATCTATATTAAGCCTAATGCGGCATTTAATATAGCTACGAATTTCAGTCTTCTGGTCCATGTTCCAATGTAACAAGTAAATTGGTCAGTGTATATGACTCCATCTATTTCAATTTGAAATAACTCGGTCAGTCGGAAAGTTATTTGCACGAAATAAAGGGACATCATTTGCTATTCAACACACTATTCAAGTGCAGTAAAGTATTTTAAAATATACCTGGGATAAAACCAAGGAAGCCTATTAGTGATAGAACTTTTTGCACGACCTTCGTAATCTAGATCCAGTTATTAAAAGCGTTATTAGCTTAACAACGTCCTTGGTTAAACTAACATGGATTTATTTTGAACAAAACGAAATAGATCCAGGTGTTTTTTGAAAAAAAAAAATAATAAAAAACAGTTAACCATACTGCTTGCATAAAGGCAACGGTGCATGCGAACGTTCTCTTCAGAAATTAGGGATTAAACGGTTTGAACAGATTTGCCTCCCCTAAAAGTGTATCCCTTCTCTATAACCCATTTATGCCGAATGGATTCTGCTACCTCAGCTCTTTGGGTTGATCCATTTCCAATACAATGGGTGTCTGGTTGTTATTGTTTTTATCATTACCGTTTTATATATAAAAAAACCTTGTTTTTAATGCAATCAGGTTAGACCCTCATCACACTGAACTGTTTGCATATGTCCATTTTATGGGATACCAGGCTACTCACCTTTCGGTCTGTCAGTCAATCTCTCTCTGTCTCTGTCTCTCTCTCTCTCTCTCTCTCTCTCTCTCTCTTGAATCCAGTTTGGGCATTCGCTCAGACTTGTATGTGCGTTGGCTGTTAAGAACAGAACAGAAATTTTATTCAGCCATTCACTATAATGTTTCTAGTCTTTCAAAACATAAAGTACGCATGTACTGGTACACTATAGTAGTTTTGTTTTCAAAAACAAGGACAAAGTTGGCACCAAGTGGTGAGGGTTCTTTTTATAGTACATTTAAGCCGTAGACCAGTCTTCGCATTCTGTCAGACCTGTATATGTGTTGGCTGTTCGAAAGTAAAATGTATTGGCGTTGGACAATCCAGAAAATAGGATTTGACATTTCATGAAAATTACACAATTTGCATGAAATGTCAAAACCTTTTTCTGGGATATATAAGAAAACTATTTCAATATGTCGTCTTCTGAAAATTTTGCCCAGAGTGCTAAGTGTTAATGACCTGTATTTCTAATGCGATAATAAAAACCAAAAATAAAAATTTGTAATTTAATTGTACTGTTCGATTTATCGCGCTGTCAGGAGGCCTTTCACGACATTAAGATAAGATATAATTTATTAACGTCTCACCAATTTTACATATACATAAAAAAATTAATATATCCCATAGGATTGAAAAGTTCCGTTCAATATGAACTATTATGAGAGACGATTAAGGAGCTACCTCAAATATATACAATCGGGTCTCGTTATCTCGAACTCCCTTATCTCGAATAACCGCTTATCTCGAAGTGAAAATCTGGTCCCTGTTTTAACACAAAGATCTACCAACAGGCAATAAAATATTGTGGAAAAGAGGAGAAATTGCTCCTTAGGAGCATTTTCTCCTCTTTTCCACAATATTTTCAATATATCTCTAACTTGGGAGTCAAATTAAAGATTCATTCTGTAAAGGTGGTTGTTGGATTAATTGTTTTCCTCAGTTCCGCAAATCTGATATGTCGAAGTACGGATATCTCGAAGTGTTTCATAGAATCCCTGGGATTTCGAGAATGAGAGTCGACTGTATATATAAATATCCCTTTTTGAAGACTTCATCCTACCCTGTAGCGGCAGTGCCGCTTACAAAGGTACCATACCGAATACGACTGGACGCAGTAACATGTGACGGAAACCCATGTCCAAATAGCATGACTTTCGCACCCGGACCCGCCTTGGCACAACCGACATTTCAACGCTTGTAATGGCTGATTGTAATTGCTGAAATTACATTTGAAGTTGCGTGCTCGAAGACAGCTCCAAACAAAATAACCGTACAGTGTTTCTTTAATGCTTTCTCTACTTTTATCAGAGAACCGTATTGCGTTATAGTGAGCAATTTTATATCAACTCTGTCTTCATAATATACGTTATATACTTATCTTGTCCAATATTAAGTAACTGAACTTGAACTGAATCATTAACTCCAATTATTATACAACTTTTGACAGATTTACGATTCTGTGGAAGTGACCCCCAGCTAGGCTAGCATTCTTTATAAATCTACAGCGGGCAGTTATCGTCAGCTACCCTGACTGCCTCTATGTGACTCAGTTGCCTGGTAGCGTTAAAAATCTGATCTGAACTGAACTGTGCGTCTTAGCTTGATCTGGGTCTTTATTGAAAATCAACACATTACGAAAACACGCCTATTCAAATATATTGAAAATTTACCATCAAAAACTTAAAGTTTTCAGATAAAAATTCTGATATTTTTCATATTTCTGCTCAAAACATAGATTGTGGATACTCATTAGAACCGCCTCTCCGAGGCGGTTCTAACGGGTACCCACAATCTAAGTTTTTGAGCAGAAATAAGAAAAATAATGCATACCCCTGTAAACCCCAATTTTGCTATATAAAAGTCGGGTTTAAGGGGGTCAAAATTATATAGGTGTGTTTTCATGATGACATGAAGCGACATACGCCAGTGTGTTGTTCAACGGCATTGGGCGCTAAATACTTTATTTTGAGCTTAATATCACAAAATACCTTTCACTTTAAACATGCTAATATCAAAATTCATTTCAAAGGGTATTACAAGAAAATGGCTGCGACCTGTAGCTAGTTAATTAGGTGCGCCGCCATACTTCTTCTTTTGTCAAACAAACTAACTTTTTTTCTTATTTTGGAACTCGGGTAACAGTTGGAAATAGATCAAGAGAGGTCTGAGGAAGAAAGGTCTGTTGGTGATGCCTTAGCTCTGGCTTTCCGCTGAGCACGTCTCTACTCAGCTGCGCTGATTCTTTTTGATTCGCACTCACCAGTGCCCCTTCTTATGAGGCCTTACCACTTTGCTGGGTCCTGTGCAATCTGTTCCCACGACTCTGTTGGTATGTTGATGTCTTAAAGGAAGGCTTTGAGGGTGTCATTGTATCGCTTCTTCTGACCACAATGGGAGCGTTTTCCGACTTGTAGTTCTCCATAGAGGTTTTTCTTTGGCAAACGTTCATCAGGCATTCTGGTAACATAACCTGTCCTTCATAATTGTGCCAATGTCAGAAGAGTATGTAAACTGCATCCCTGCCCTTTCCCTTTTCAGGACTTCTTTGTCCGGAAGCCTGTCTTGCTACTTGATCTTTAGAAGTTTTCTAAGACAGCTTGTATGGACGTGGATCAGTCTTAAACTCTCCAAGTTTCACATGCGTATAATAGTGTTGGCAGCACCACAGATCTGTAGATTTCAGCTTTGTGTCAAGTCAGATTCCACTTCGATCCAAAATACTTCCACGTAGTCGGCCAAATGCTGCACTAGCTTTGGCAATCCTTGCATTGACTTCATCATCAACGTGCGCAACTCTAGACAATGTGCTTAGAAGGTAGGTGAACTTGTCTACAAGTTGCAATCATTGATATTTCACTGTGATGGTAGGCTCCTTTAAGGCTTTCCAGGTGCTGGCCGATATACCAACTTAGTCTTTTTTATGCTGATTGTGAAATCATAGCTGTCACCTGAATCAGATACTTGATCCACACCTTTTTGCATCTTCTCTTCTGTTGGAGCACCCTTTGCCATGTCGTCAGCAAAGAGGAATTCCTCTACCACCTCTGTCTGCGCCTTGGATTAAACTTGCAACCTTCTTAGGTTGAAAAGCTTCCCATCAAAGCAATACCTACGAAAGACCGGTAGTGACATTTCAACTACATTAATTCAAGGTTTAAACTTCACGAATTCACGATTTCAGCTTCACGAATTCACGATTTCAACTTCACGAATTCACGATTTCAGCTTCACGAATTCAACTTCACGAATTCACGATTTCAACTTCACGAATTCACGAATTCAACTTCACGAATTCACGAATTCAACTTCACGAATTCAACTTCACGAATTCCACTTCATGAATTCACGAATTCAACTTCACGAATTCAAGTTCATGAATTCACGAATACAACTTCACGAATTCCACTTCATGAATTCAACTTCACGAATTCACGAATTCAACTTCACCAATTCACGAATTCAACTTCAGGAATTGAACAGTTGAATTCGTGAAGTTGAATTCGTGAAGTTGAATTCGTCAATTCGTGAAGTGGAATTCGTGAAGTTGAATTCGTGAATTCATGAAGTTGAATTCGTGAATTCATGAAGTTGAATTCCTGAATTCGTGAAGTTGAATTCGTGAAGTGGAATTCGTGAAGTTGAATTCGTGAATTCGTGAAGTTGAATTCGTGAATTCGTGAAGTTGAAATCGTGAATTCGTGAAGCTGAAATCGTGAATTCGTGAAGTTCAAACCTTGAATTAATGTAGTTGAAATGTCACTACCGGTCTTTCGTAAATACCTAATAGGTATACCATTGTCACCATCCTGGAAAGCATATGTAAGCAAGGCGGTAGAAAACATGTTGAACAGTGTTGAACTGACAATAAAGAGATCCGGCCCCGATGATTGTCACAGACGAGGGTTCCCTTTCCGTTTGAATAGATGGATAATTGTTGCATCTTGAATTCTTGAGGGAAGGCTTCTTTTCTCCACATAATTTGAAATAACTCTGTCAGTTTCACTGTAACAGCAGAACCCCATGCTTTGTAGATCTCTGCAGATATTGCATCTGATTCTGGAGCCTTGCCAGGTGAAAGGAGTTTTATTGCTTTCACGTTTTCAGAGACAGTTGGGAACTCATCAAGCTGTGGATTACATTCCACCTGTGGTAGTCTGTTGGCAGCTTCATGATCGATAGATGATGGTCGATTAAGGACACCATCAACGTGTTCAGCGCATCTTTTCAAGATAGTTTTTCTTTCCTTTTTTTTTTTTTTTTTTTTTTTTTTTGTCAGTCAGGAGACTAGTTCCGTCTGCTCTAAGGAGTAGGGTGATTCCTGAGCTCTGGGAACCATTTACTGTTTTAGGTGCATAAAAAACTTCTTCTCCTTCATATCCTTTCTGTCTGCAAAGGACTGGATGCCATCAGCCTACCTCTTTGCTCAGCCAAAAGTCTTGCATGTCTCTGAGCCTACTCTGGACTGTCTTACATATGTTTGAATAGGCAGTCTTACTAGATACTGAGCTGGTATCACTGAGGTATGTTTTGTGTTTTTTGATGTTTCACTTCAAGGACTCCCTGGATAACTGTCTTTCTCATCAAACCAGTCTTGGTGTTTGTTGGTCCCAGGGAATTCATTGCTGAAGAGTGATCCGTGTCTCTGAAGACTGTCCATGTCTCATCTAGATACTCTGAACTGTGTTCCAGTGCATCTAAACGGCTGTAGATATCATTGATGAATGCTTGCCTTTTGTTGGCTCGTTTCAGTTTGGACACATCCGATCTCTTTGGCGCTTTCTTGCCTTGAGTTCGCCGTGCATGCTAAATGCACAAACCTGTGATCGTTCAACAGTCTGCACCACACATAGTCTTTGTCACTCCGACATCCTGTCTGTCTTTCCTTCGCACTATAAGATGCCAGTGTTTGGAGCGAGTGTGCATCCATGATGTCTTGTTGCGAGTTGTTAGACGTAAGACTGTGCTGGTGATCAGTAGATCATGCTCTGCACACTTCCTTAAAAGGAGGAGGTCATTGCTGTTACACTTTCCTACTCCTTCAGTTCCAATCACTCATTCCCAGATTTGATTGTCTGCGTCCTGGAGGAGGATGAGTTTGTCTGCCCGGGATGTTTCAGAAATCACAGAATCCAGATCATCATAGAACTTGTCTTTAACCTCATCTGAGTAAGTCATTGTGGCTGCATAGGCACTTAAAATTGTTGCATGCCTCTTGTCAGATAAAGGAAGTCTCGTCGTCATCAGGCGGCCATTTATGCCTTTTGGAAGTCTTGATATGTTGCTGACAAGGTGTGACGATGGCGAATCCTACTGCTGCTTCGTGCTGCTCTTCGTTCTTGCGTCCACTCCAGAAGAAAGTGTAACCAGCACCAACTGCTTTTAAAAGCCTTTCCTCTGCAAGGCGAGTCTCACTCAGAGCTGCAATCTCAAATTTGTATGTCAAGTTCTCTACAAACTAGAGCTGTTCTTTGCTGAGGTCTGTCAGAACCAGCACTGTCCATTAGAGCACGCACATTCTATGCGCCAATTGCTAAAGGTATCACCTTCGTCTTCTTTTTTTCTTGTTCGACCGCTAAGTTGACATTAGTAAGAATCAGTTCAACATCTTGATAGTCTCTAAAATTAACTTCTTCGACACCTTCTGTTTAGGTTTCCTATTCTATGAGCTCTTTGGATGCACATATCTGGGCTTATATTGAGCCTTTCTACCAGAAGTGCTTTCATGATTTCTACATAGTTATCATTCTCAACATTTTTGGGATGATCCAAAAATAACAAACTGTTATGGAGGCTCCTCTCTTCGTCTCGGGATCTACACTTTTGTACTCTTGCAAATTTGATACAAATATTGTAAGTCTCATTCAGTAATGTTAAGTTTGTCACCTTGTCCTCAACATGCTGTAATGAACCAATGTCCGTGATAGCCTCGAACATTGTCAGCAGTATTTCGTCTGTGAATTTACCACATAATTGAAAATAGTTCCTTAAAAGAAAGTCAAGCTCCGTCGTCATTGATAACACATATGTTTGTTGGTTTGCGGCAAACATATAGATGTAACAAAGCGAAATTGTGGAACTCTATGCAACAACATTTCAGAGAGAATCACAACATCAATCATTTAAAAAAATGAAAACCTTGTCAACATGACATCTAGAGTTACCTTTCATGTAGCATTCTGATATTTGGCATACAGGTTAGGATCAGTGCTTAGACGATCTGATTATTTTTTAAGCGAATCCCATAAAATATTGTCAGAGTTATGCCCCTCTTTGGACTTAGTATAGCAATAAAAACCTTGACAACATAATATCTAGAGAAACGCTTGAGCTAGGATTCTTGTATTTGGTATGGTGTTTAGGCTCATTGTGTAGACGACCTGATTAACTTTTGAGCGAATTCCGTAAATTATTGATAGAGTTATGCCCCGTTTCGGACTTTGCTAGTATAACAATAGGAAAACCTTGTCAACACGTTATCTGGAGAACCATTTAAGCTAGGATCCTGATAGTTTGCATAATGTTTATGATCAATGTTCTGATGACCTGATTAACTGTTAAGCGAAATTCGTAAAATTTGGCAGAGATATGCCCCTTTCGACTTTGGGGATATCTTGTCAACACAATATCTAGAAAACCACATGAGCTACAATTCTGATATTTGACATAGAGTTTAGGATCAGTGTATAGACGAACTTTTGAACAAATTCTGTAAAACATTGGCGGAGTTATGCGGACTTTATTATTATAACAATAGGAAAATCTTGTCAACACGTTATCTAGAGAACCGCTTGAGCTAGGATTCTTATATTTGGTATACAGTTTAGGATCAGTGTGTAGACGACCTGATTAACTTTTGAGCGAATTCCGTAAAATATAGACAGCGTTATGCCCCTTCTTGGTTTTTATAACAATGGGAAGAATTGTCAACACGATATCTAGGGAACTTATTGAAATAGGATCCTGATAGTTTGCATACTGTTTAGGATCCAAGTTCTGGTGACTCGATTAACTTTTGAGCGAAATTCGTAAACATTTGGAGAGTTATGACCCTTTCGATGTTGCCTGTATTACAATGGGAAAACATTGTCAACACGATATCTAGCAAACCACATGAGCTACGATTCTGATATTTGGTATACAGTTTAGGATCAGTGTGTAGACGATCTGATTAAACTTTTGAACGAAATCCATACAATATTGACGGAGTTATGCGGACTTAATTTTTATAACAATAGGAAAACCTTGTCGACACATTATCTATAGAACCGCTTGAGCTAGGATTCTTATATTTGTTATGCAGTTTAAGATCAGTGTGTAGACGACCTGATTAAAATTTGAGCGAATTCCGTAAAATATTGACAGAATTATTCCCCTTTTTGGACTTTGTATAGCAACAGAAAACCTTGTCAACACAATATCTAGAGAACCGCTTGAGCTAGGCTTCTGATATTTGGTATACGGATAAGGAGCGGTGTGTAGGCGACCTGATTAACTTTTGAACTAATTCTGTAGAACATTGACAGAGATATGCCCCTTTTTGGACCTTGCTATTAGAACAATAGGAAAACATTGTCGACACGATATCTAGAGAACCCCTGATAGTCTGCATACTGTATAGAATCAATGTTAAGATGACCTGGTCAATTTTTGAGTGAAATTCGAAAACATTTGGCAGATTTATGCCTCATTCGACTTTGCCTGTATTACAATGGAAACATTGTCAACTCGATATCTAAAATAAAAACATGAGCTACGATTCTGATATTTGGCATACAGTTTAGGAACAGTGTGTAGACAACCTCATTAACTTTCGAACAAACTCCGTAAAATGTGGACATTATTATTATAACAATAGGAAAACCTTGTCAACATGATATCTAGAGAATCGTTTGAGCTAGGATCCTAATATTTTTTCATTATGTTAAGGGTCAATGTTTAGATGACCTGGTAAACTTTTAAGTGAAATTAGTAAAAAAAAATGGCAGAGTTATGCGCTTTTCCACTTTGCCTGTATTACAAAGGGAAAACGTCATCAACACGATCTCTAGAAAACCGCATGAGCTAGGATTCTGATATTTGGCGTACAGTTTAGGATCAGTTTGTAGACTATCTGATTAATTTTTGAGCAAATTCCTAAAAATATGGATGAAGTTGTGCGGACTTTGCTATTATAACAAATAACAATAGGAAAACATTGTCAACACGATACCTAGAGAACCTTTTGAGCTAGGATCCTGATATTTTATATACTGTTTAGGATCAATGTTTAGATGACATGATAAACTTTTGAGCCAAATTTGGCAGAGTTGTGCCCCTTTTGTCCTTGCCTATATCACAATGGGACACCTTGTCAACATGATATCTACAAAACCGCATGAGCTACGGTTCTGATACTGGCATACAGTTTAGGATTAGTGTGCAGACGACTTGGTTTCACTTTTGAGGGACCCGTAAAATATTGATGGAATTATGCCGCTTTTCCGACTAAGCTATTATAATAATTGAAAAATCTTGCCAACACGATATCTAGAGAACCCTTGGGAAAGGATCCCGATATTTTGCATATTGTTTAGGATCAATGTTTAGCTGTCCTGATTAACTTCTGAACAAAATTTATAAAAGAAATTGGCCGAGTTATGCCCCTTTCGACTTTGTCTGTATTACAATGAGAAAATGTTGGCATCACATTTAGAAAACTGCAGGAGTTTTTTTTTTCTACTTTTGAACTTAGCCATTTCTGTCCATCTATCCGTTACGCTTTGCATCCAGTCAGGAATGGTTAGAGCTAGGATCCTGAAATTTTATATATAGTATCAGCATGAAAAATAAGCGGAACTATAGTTTGTTTGTTTGTTTTTTCGTCGGTTCTCATTGCGTAGATATTCTCCTTTTTCTACTTAGGCATTTGTAAACAGATGGTTGATACTTTGTGCGCAACTTCTCACACAGTTTTCTACCGATCAATTTGAAACTTTGCAGGCTGTTTTGTTATGGCCTTTAGATGTGCATGTGTTTTGGAATTATCGTCAATTTAATTTTTGTCTCTTATTTTGACTTTTGAACTTAGCCATTTTAGGGACTTAAATGCTGTTAAAGTGCATAACCGTGGGTACCTTGTGTGCGCAACTAGCTCCTCCTACAGTTTTATACCGAACAAGTTGAAACCATTACGAAAACACGCCTATTGAAATATATTGAAAATTTCACCACCAAAAAAATTTCAGATAAAAAATTCTGACATTTTTCATATTTCTGCTTAAAACATAGATTGTGGGTACTCGTTTTTAGCAGAAATAAGAAACATAATGTATACCCATGTAAACCCCAGTTTTACTATATAAAAATGGGGTTTAAGGGGGACAAATTATATAGGTATGTTTTCGTGATGATTTGCAGGCCCTTTTGTCATGGTCTGTAGATGTGCATGTGTTTTTGCATTGTCACCAATTTAATTTTTGACAACTTTTTCGATCTTTGAACTTATCCTTTTTTGCTGCTTAAGTGTTATGGTCAAGGGAAAGCATATAGTGTGTGGGTGGGGTGAGGGACATATTGTTTTACAAACACATTTTCTACTATAATTTTGACATCTTTCAGAAAGTCGTTTTTGACTTGACGCTTTACACAGAAGAAGTAAATTTTCAAACTTTTGTCATGGTTTAATGCAAAACCATTTGTCGTAACTACCTATGCACAAAAAGTGTTAGTCTAGCCGTTAGTTTGAAAAAAAAAATCAAATATTTTTACTTTCTCCCATAGTAAAAATGAATGCAAATTATGCAGAAATATGTAGGCCCCCTAGGGAAGTTACTTGGAGGCAGATTTCCAACATGTTCCACTTTTTCAATTTTCTGATTTCTTTTTTACAATATTGTTGTGAAATATCAATAATTCAAATTCAGCAAAGAAAAGTAAAAATGTTTTCTCAGACACAAATTAAAAAAACAAACAAACAAAAAACAAACTAAAAAAACCCAAAAAAACTCTTAACTATAGAAATTGTGTAAATCAGACCAATTTTTGGCCGTAAATCTTATTTTAGGGTACATATTTGAGAACAAAACACAGAAACAGAAACGGCAAATGGTTTCTGGCAAGATATGGTCAATCAGAAAAACAAATATTTTAATTAAAAAAAAAAAAAAAAAAAACATTTTTCAAAGTGATGTCGAAACGCGTCGCGGGTATTTTTTTTTTTTTTTTTTTTTTTTTTTTTACGGAAATAGTCGAACAATTACGGCTATATGTTCGTTGATGATTATACTTTTCTAACGCACGCGCATAAAGACCTAATCAGAATCTGTTGAGCGTTTGCATAGGAGTTTTTTTCATGCATCGGTAATCAAGCAATCGTTTGGATGATCAAGAATGATGGATCAAGAAAGTTGTCAAAATCTGTCAAAATTTTGACAAGAACTACTTAAATATTTGCTCCCTCTGCTACACTAGCATTGTTTGATTTGGAAGGTAGGATGGTTACTCTTCATTGTTTCTGTATTGCAGCTAATATACTTGATTGTTTTGTGTGTTTTTTTGCTAGCAGTTTTTTTACTGTAATTCAGTATGCATTACTGGCTGCTGATCAACAATATTTGAAGGTATAGTATCAGAATCTTCTATAGGATAATAAATAATTGTAGAGCACTTTACTTCAACCTGTCCTGTGTTTTGTTGTTTTTCTTGTCTAGAACGAATTTTCCTCAAAATGCCACTTCGCCGTTAATTAGAAATAATGTCCCTTTACAACATCCAGAGGAAATTCCTGACACCACAGGATTCCAGAGAAAATTGCTCTTGTTTTTCTTAAAATGCACAGAATTTCCATAGGGTAAGGTGCATGGTGCACTTTTTGCAAAGCCTACACTGAAACCTGGGGCCTGGTTCATTTAAATATCACCTGCCAACATTAATAATACAGCCAGATTTGTTCCATGTGAAGGACAAGGTTCTCAACCCTTGAGAACTCCTGCAGTTTCCAAGTTTCCGGACACTACCCAAATACTGGGTCAGACTATTGCCACAACTCTTATGGGACTTCATATTCATATCAGCTGTTCCTGTACAACATACAGGTTTCATCCCAAGGAAGCCAGGGGTCACCACAAGTGGGAGCATAACTAGTAACAGATAAGGAGCTTTTTTCATCCGAAAAATGCTGATATCTTTCTCATCTCTCCAGGAAAACATATGTTGTCAGTACTCGGCGAGGCGCTTCTAATGAGTACCCACAACATATGTTTTCTTGGAGAAATAAGAAAAATATTATATGGCTACCCCCTCTTATCTGTAGCTATGAGCATATTCTCGGACCTAATAATACCCGGACTTGTCACTAATGGAACTGCCAAAATATGTTGTCGTGGCTTGATTTTAGTGCTATTTAACAGCACTATGGTCATTAAAAATGGTTTTGAATAATTACTGAAGTTGTAATAAATTGATTGTAATAGATTTGGTTGAAAAGTGTTAAGTCACAATTAATAAAATTGAAGTTATACCATCATTTTTGTTGAATTTCTGCTGATTTTCTGCAAAAAAGTGCCAGAATAGCAAAAATGGGTACCTGGGTTTCTTGCTGATGTTTACAAAAACTGTTTGATTTTCCTTAAATATAATGCTGCAGTCTTAAAGGTAATATATTGAATTATTGCTTTTTGAAAACAAATCTCAGATATTTGGAGAAATAAATGAAATATGAGCATTTAAACCACCATACAAAATTATGAAAACTCACCACGACAACATATTTCCAATAAATACAAAACCTGTACCGTAGTTACTAGTCCAGTGTATATTGGGTCCAAGGCATATTCCATCTAGTTGAGCCTGGGGCCATTTTAGAAGCCAGAAATCCTACAATTATTCTTACACAGAGCCTTAATTATACAAATTGCGAGGATTTTGTAGGAGAATAGGGCTAAGGTGATGAGGCAGCGCAATTACTAAATTCAATCACCCACACACTACTGAAACTTTTTACAGATTGACTGACAACCAAAGGAGCTAATCAGTAATCTGAGCCGAAATGATTACAAAGTGCAAGCACACAGCGTATTGGAAGGTCTGAATACTCGCCGTATACTGCACTTGTAGCAGGAGGTTGTTTTCTGAATCTGTGATCTGTCCGAAAAAAATGGCGGTGTAACAGTCCGTTTCTTCCCCCGTCCAAATCTCCCAACCCCCCCCCCCCCCCCCCCCTTCGGGGGCCCAGAGAAGAAATAGACCGATTGGTTTCTCTCTCCTCCTCCTACACCCCCCTCCACATACACACATCCATTTCTCTCCACTAAATTAAGATGCTATGCCCACTTTTAATTTTCAGCCAATCAGATTACTTGATGCAGGTTGTTGATACCTATACACATACTTAATGTCAAACAGTGCAGATCCAGATCAGTTGCCTTCTCCAGAAGCCAACTGATCTGGATCTACACTGTTTGCAAAGGCAGGATATATCTGGGTTCAGCAGGACAATGGTTAATACGGGTATCTTCAGTTTAAAAGGGAAAATTTGAATTGTGGCAGAATCAGACACTGCAAAAGCTCTCTTTTTTCAAGATGTTTTTGTAAAAGAGAATATGGTATGATTCTTTTACATTGTTTTTTTTTTTTTTTTTTTTTTTTTTTTTCAGATTCAAAAAGTTATGTACATTTAATCTGCCACAGAGATGTCAGCAACATTAGTTCTGACACAAACTCAGCTTAAAGACCAAGTCAGTGATGGGTAAGTTAAAGTCATATTTACTGACCATAACTTTTCAGATGTATTGTTTGGAAGATGGTTTGAGGTACAAGGACAAAGCACTGATAGGTTGATCATTACTTGGTTCCAAAAGAGACCTGGGCCCAGTTGTTCAAAGCATCGTTAGCTTAACGAGCACATTAGTGGTCAAAATTTTAACTGTTCTAGTTAGTACAGTATCTAATTTCCAGTTATTTTTGCTGAAAAAATGTGAAAGCTATTCACATTTTTTCAGCAAAAATATTAGCATATCTGCCATATTTAATGATCAAAGTTTTGACGATACATTAACTAATGGTATCATTAGTTTTGAACAACTGGGTCCTGATTTGGTAAAGTACGATTAAATTAGGTTATAACCGTAGAACAAATATAGATTTTAAGGGATAAGTATTAAAACTGCAACTTAATGGATTTTACAGGATATTGGTAGATGAAAAAGAAACCAAAAGTCATAAAAAATTTTGCCAAAAAATGTACTTACAACCTTGTTGCACTGATGCCACTAATTAACTTCAACCTCTTTATAACACGGTTCATTATAACATGGTTTTGGATATAACACGGTTCAAAGATGGATCCCAAAAATGTATAGATTATATTGAAAAATGAGCATAAATGGTCATTTTTCAATATAATCTATACATTTTTGTTTGGATATAACACGGTTGTTTAACTACATTTGTAACATGGTTTATGCTATGGACCCCAACAATAGTGTTATAAAGAGGTTGTGGTGTACATAATTATCTTTAGACATTATCCTCTGGAACTTTATGTTTCTTTTGATTTTGTCAAACTTGCTTTATACCAAAGTGCAGTATCTATCTCCTCCACCCCACCACCTCTTCTCCCCACTTCATGATGGACAAGAAATTGATATTTTCCTATTACTGCACTTTCTTTTACATATTGGCCCGTTGTTACACATAAATGGTCTAAAATACCAGTTTTGTATTTTCATGCATTTTAATAATGTTGGTCTAAAACTCTTGTCCTGCTGAACCTGGATATGCCACGTCTTTGCAAATAGTGTAGATCCGGATCAGTGAGCTTCTGAAGAAGCCAACCAATCTGGATCTGCACTTATCAGTCAGTATGTGAATTTATTTCAACAATCTTGATCAAGTAATCTGATTGGCTGAAAATTAGAAGTGGGTGTGGCATCTTAATTTATTCAGCAGAACAAGGGTTAACTGTCAAGTATTTGGGACAGCCCCTCTGGGGTTATGTACAAATGTTTGGAATTCAACTCAAGCAACAATTTTAGGAGGTCTGGATCCACTTTTGCAGATTGTCTGCTTTTCTTTTCACAAGTGATGCAACTTTTTCTATTTACTTCCTGTTTGTTTTCTTTGTACTGGCCAAGCTGAGGCAAAAAGAATTGATTGGAATTGTCTTTTGTTTAACAGTAAACCATATCTGTGGTTACAAATTCTCTGATTAGCTACCTAATGTTCTTTGAAAGATGCATTTTTTCAAAAATAAAAATATTTACTTTTTTGATCACCTGAGCCAAAGCGAAGGCTCAAGGTGAGCTGTTGTGATCACTCACCATCAGTTGTTGTCTTCATCGTCCGTCTGTACACAATTTCTTTAAACAACATCTCCTCCTAAACCACTGAGCCAGTTTTAACCAAATTTCACAGGATTGATCCTTGGGTGATTCTGACTGAAGATTGTTCAGAGATTTGGAATCCATGCAGGATTCTGGTTTCAATGGTAATAAAAAAAAAATCTTCTTGTCAGAATGCACTGGACGAATTTCAGTATAATTTGGTAGAAATGTTCCTTTGGTTATCCTTTACCAAGATTATACAAGCCAGCATGATTCGTCAAAAAACATGGCAGCAGGTGGTGGGACTCATTTCCCCATATATGTGCATGAATATAGAAAAATTTAAAAATCTTCTTGTCAGAAACCACTGGACCGATTACAATATAACTTGGCAGAAATGTTTCTTTGGTGACCCTTTTTCCAAGATTGTTCAATCCATCATGATTCTTGAAAAAACATGGTTGCCAAGGGGGCAGAATTTATTTTCCATATATATCGAAAACTTTAAAAACCTTCTTGTCAGAAACCACTGGACTGATTTCAATATAACATGACAGAAATGTTCCTTTGGTGACCCTCTATGAAGATTGTTCAAGTTGTCCTGATACGTCAAAAAACATGGCCGCCAGGGTGTTGGGCTTATTTTCCCTAGATATCTACATGTATATAGAAAATTTTAAAAACCTTCTTGTGAGAAATCACTTGACTGTTGTCAATAGAATTTGGAAGAAATGTGTCTTTGGTGACCCGCTACAAAGATTGAACAAGCCCTCATGATTCATCAAAAAACATGACCGCCACGGGGACAGAACTTATTTTGCCTATATATTGAAAACCTTCTTGTCAGAAACCACTGGACTGATTTCAATATAACATGACAGAAGTGTTTCTTTAGTGACCCTCTGTGAAGATTGTTCAAGTTGTCATGATTCATCAAAAAACATGGCCACCAGGGGATGGGGCTTATTTTCCCTAGATATCTACATGTATATAGAAAATTTTTAAAAACTTCTTGTGAGAAATCACTTGACTGTTGTCAGTATAATTTGAAAGAATTGGTGACCTTCTACAAAGATTGAACAAGCCATCATGATTCGTCAAAAAACATGGATGCCAGCGGGGTGGTTGGGGGAGGGGGCAGGACTTATTTTCCTATATATCAAAATTGAAAGCCTAAAAAATCTTCTTGTCAGAAACCACTGGACCAATGTCAATAAACTATTTCAGAATTGTTTCTTTGGTGACCCGCTACTATGAGGGATGTTCGAAATGAATTGCTTATTTCTGTCTGGAGACTTCAAATTTCAAGTTAGCCCAAAAGTACTCATTTCATGCCCTCAAAGTACTCCCTGTGGCTAGAAATGCAAAGTTTCAGCCGATGTATCCACTTCTTGAAGGCGCCACGGTACGCTGATTTAGGCACAGTAATAAGGTACTGATGAATGGCAGATCCAAGTGCCTGTCGGGACTGGTATTTCCGCCCAGCAAGGAATGCTTTCAATTTCGGAAACAAAAAGAAATCACATGGGGCAAGGTCTGGGGGATACGGGGAGGGGGGGGGAGGCAAAACAGTTACTTTTTCTTTCTTCAAAAATGCCGTAACTATTGCGGAGGTATGAGCTGGGGCATTGTCATGTAGAAGACGGACATATTTAAAACCAGTGGCAGGGCGTCGTTTCTGATAATACTTTTTTCAGTTTCTTCAGTACTACGTCTTTGTAGTACTTTCCGGTGATGCTTTTGCCCTTTTTCACTGGCACTTTAATTGCGACTCCTTCACCAGAGAAGAAGATTGCATACAAAACCTTCTTTGTACTCAAAGAACGTTTGGCAATTATTGGGCGTTTGCTGTGTTTAGTGGCCCAGATCTTATTGCTAACCTTTCTGACGGGCTCAAAATGATGGACCCAGGTTTCATCACCTGTGACGACATTGGCAAACTGCTTTTTGTCATATTTTGGAAACATTTGAAGCAGCTTTTTGGCCACTTTAACCTGTTGCCTCTTTTGCTCGTCAGTCAACAGATGTGGCACCCATCTAGCAGAAATCTTTCTGACTTTCAAATGCTTCTTCAAAATAAGGTGAACCGTTGAAAGTGATATGCCTACCTTTCGTGAAATATCACGAACTGTAAATCTGGCATCTCCTTCAATGATTTCCTTTATTTTGGAAACGATTTCTTTACGAGATGCAGATTTTGGCCTACCTGATTTCGGTGCATTTTTGATGGACTCTACACCAGACTCAAATTTCTTTTTCCACTGCCGAACTGTGTCATAAGACACACAAGAAGGTCCAAAAGCAGTAGAAATTTCAGTCATCAGCTTCTTCAAAGAACAACCAAGTTTTGAGCGAGCTTTGATGTAAGCCCATATTTCATCTTTTTTGTCGACGCTTCTGCCAATCATTTTTACTGCAGTGGTCAATGACTGCGTGTATTCAAATGGCAAATTTTATGTCTTACACTTAGTCTAACATGTACATTTATACACCATTGTGTAGATATTGAATAACCTTACACAGGTACATGTATGTATTGATTTTTATCGTGCCCCACGTGGATATCGAGCTAGAGGACAATAAGCAATTCATTTCTAACATCCCTCGTAAGATTGTTCAAGTCATCCTTATTCATTAAAAATTATGGCCGCCAAAGGGGAGCTTATTTTCCCTGTATATCTATATAGAAAACTTTAAAAAATTTCTTGTCAGAAACCAAAGAACTGATTTCAATATAATTCATCAGAAATGTTCCTTTGGTGACCCTCTACCAATATTGTTCAAACCATGATTAATTTCAATATAATTTATCAGAAATATAGGACCATCATGTTTCTCCTAGTCATAAAATTTATATAAAAATCTTAAAACAGTGAACTTGAGTGAGTATGTGAATCTGTTTGCTCAGGTGAGCGATATAGAACCATCATGGTCCTCTTGTTTTATACTTTTTTTTTCTATTAATGTGTGCACAGCATTTGCAGCATGGGGTTTCATGGAAGATCCAGGATACCAATTTTATTTATGGTAAATTAAAAATTTGGAAAAAAATGAAATAATAATGATAGTGACGGGCCCCCGTAGCCTAGTGGATAAGAGAGTTGACTCTTAATCCATTAGACTTCTCACCGCTGTGGTTCGAGCCTCGCTCGGGTCATATGTGGGAAAGCCAAGTTCTGCTTACGGATGGTCAGGTGGTTTTTCTCCGGGTTCTCCGGTTTTCACCCACCTTCGATGAACGATCGACTCGATATAAGTGAAATATTCTTGAAAGGGCCGTAAAACCCAAATCAAAAAAAAAAAAAAAAGAAAAAATAATGATAGTGAGATTTATTATCTATCCACTCCAAACAAGCAGTGGGCAGTAATAAATTTTGCAAAGGGAGTCAATTTAATGCCTTCTGTTGTTTTTTTTAATTGTTTTTTCTCTGTTTCTTGTCTGAAACAAAGCATTTTTAGAACATTTACCGTATCTGGATTCCTAAAGGCACATTCTCATTAAGGGCAGCTCATGTATAATTTTCTTATTTCATCAAAAATATATACGGTATTGTGTATGTTCATTAGAATTGCATCAGTGAGCAGTTCTAGAGTGTATAGAAGCAATTCTAATGAGTCCCTACAATATATATCTTGGTGAAGAAATAAGAAAATTAGCAATGAAAACTGTTCCTTTTTTCTGTAGTGTTAGACGGTACCCAATTAGTGTAGCAAGTACATCCATAACTCCAGATAAGGTAATTTTTTTTCAGCCGAAAAGTATTATATTTTTCTTATTTCTCTAGGAAAACATATGTTGTGGGTACTCATTAGAAGTGCCTCAAAGAGGCACTTCTAATGAGTACACACAACATATGTTTTTGTGGAGAATTAAGAAAAATATTATGTAGATACCCCCTCTTATATGGAGCTATGACATCTTTTTTTTTTTCCAGAGAAACTGAAGAGAATCTCCCTGAGAAACCACCCAGAGAGGCTGAACTCTTCATCTTTGATAATTGTTCCAAGGGCCTAGGTAAGGATTGCGTAATTCAAGTTTACCCTACTGTGTTTACCTGTTAGTCTGTTCATATGTTAGTTTGTTCATTTGTTAATCATCTGTCCCATTTTGTAGAAATCTACGTCAAAGTTTTTAAGAGTTCATAATTATAACTTCCACATGTTATGATTGATTGAGTTCATATTTGGTATGATGGTAGTATCAGCTCAATCAATCATAACATGTGGTCCAAAGTTTTTATCAGCACTGTCCTCACTCATACCCATGTCCTTGAGGCAAAGGCCGCAGAATTTTCATGTTGAAGTTTTGACGGAAATTTTTAAGAGTACATTATGACTTTTTATCTTACGATTGATTTAGTCTGTATTTGGAATGATGGTAGATATTAGTTCATAGTTTTCATTAGCACCATCCTCAGCCATGTCCATGACCTTGAGGTCAAGGTCACAGTCTTGTTCTCCATTTATTTGTCCATTTTTCTTTCTCTCCAAACAAACTTTTGAACATCTGCATGAAAGCTTTTTGTGTCACAATTTTTAAGATAGTATATAATCAAGGCCTGTTGATAGATTGGCACTGGCCAGGGGTATAAGTTCGTTATGACACTGCTGTGTGCATTTACATTTTGTGGTGGCTTTCAACACTACTACTTTAGTTTCCGGTTCCGTAAACGGAAAAAAAAAACATTAACGAAATTAGGATGTGCCGATAAAAAATTACTTGAAGAAAGCTGTGTTTGAAATTTTAGAAATCCCATTTTTGCAAAACTGCTACTGTTCGAGATTTTAGGACATTTCCAGAAATTATTTTGGGCAAAAATATTAGGTGTTCGAAATTTTAGAGTGTTCGAAATTTTAGGACATTTACCGTATGCGACCCACTGGTCACTTTGCCTAGTTCTTACTATCATTCTTCTTCTTTCCCTGATTCAAGAAGGGCAGTTGTCAGTGGATGTGCACAAAGTACTGGTTTATTGCTTTAATAGAGGACTAAGTTTGCCCAGGAAAAGTGTAAGTAGGTTAACTGAGTAAACTGACCAGCTTGACATGACCTTAACAGTATTGTCTGGGCCTTAAAATGCTAAATCAGATCAAAATCAAAAACTGATTGGAATGAGATAGTTATTACTTATTAATTTACGGAACCAGTTGAAAGTTTCAGACAGCTGAGACAAAACTTCCTCAAACACATGGTTCCTCAAAGACATTGATAGTACTTTTGGCAGTGTCAGCAGGCCAGTTTAATAGAAAGCTAAATACTTAAAATTTCAAGCTGACTGGAAAGTCAGTTACTTTACCAGTTTTTCAGTACTGACAGGCCAATGAAACTTAGAAATTGCTTACAATTTATTATGCTATGAACTGCCATGCTGAAAAAGGATTAAATAATTGGTGACTGACTGTTTTTGCTAGTGATTTGTCAGTGCATGGAATTTCTGATAATACACCAAATGCTGTTTTTCTATTATCAGGCCATATTCATACACAGCCAATTATTTAAGGTGTGCTTAGGGAATTTTATTGCATCATCCATGATTTGTATTGCCCATGGTGCCACGGCATGTTCTTAACAGAACATTATACATCAGATAAAGTAAAAATGAAAGTCAAAGGAAGGAGAAATATTTGTTGGTGTATATTTCCAGGTCTAAAGATCTGTGGAGGTTGCAGTCTCGATGGAGAGGAGCTGTATGGTATTTTTGTTAAGAGGGTGCTGCCAGGAGGTCTTGCTGATCAGGAAGGTAAGATACCATAATAACCCCATCCTGGGACAGACAGGCCTGAGCAACAGTGTAAACCCAGATCATATGCTGCAGAATATGGCATCTGATCAGGATCTTCACTATTTACCACTCATCCAGCAATATTTAAAAACATATACAGATAGTTGAATAGACTTGTACAAACTGGGACAAATATGGGAAGGAGTTAGGCTGTCCAGATGTCCTGATACTGAGGGTGAATATGGTACATAATGTAAATTTGCTGAAAGAGGCAAACAGCAAAGACCTCATTTTTCATGAAAGTAGAGGATGACTTAGCACCCTTATCAACAGGGGTCTATTCTTAAAGGGGCCTACTCTTACTGGAAAGAATTTGCTCCTTAGGAGCAAATTCTTTCCAGTAAGGGTAGGCCCCTTTTCAGAGGGACATAATTTGCCATAAAACAAACAGGAAAGAACAAAAAATTGTCAGTTTGTAATAATGGCAAAAAATATGGCTAGTTGGCTACTGTATCCATTCCATTAATACTTGTTGCCTTTTATTTTCAGACTCTAGCAGCCTACATCTATACTTAATGATTAGGCTGCCTAGGCTTAACAGAGAACTTTGCCTGTCACAGGAGAAAATTTCTTTTTGTCACACCTGCTTGTAGCAGTGTGGGACATAGGTGTTTGTGTTTCCGTCTGTTAGTCCATCCATATGTTTGTCCATCTGCAACAATTTATGTCGAGTCTAGCTGTTAAGTGGATTTCTCTGAAATAGTGATAGCTGCGAGTGTCAAACCTTGCAGAGTAATTGTCCTCGATATACTCTTTAAGCATGCATTATGACTAGTCCTCTTGACCTAGATTTTGCGCTAGAGTGACTTTGTGGTGAGCTTACGTTGAGTCTAGCATTATTTATGTCGAGTCCAGCATTAAAGTGCATTTCTCTGAAACAGTGATAGCTGCGAGTATCAAACCTTGTATAATAATTGTCTTTGACATACTCTTCAAGCATGCACTATGACCCAGTGCCTTTGACCTAGATTTCACACTGGAGTGATTTTGTCATGGTTTTACATTGTTTGGTATTAAAGTGCATTTCTCTCTAGCGGTGATAGCTGCGATGGTCAAACCTTGCATAGTAATTGTCCTTGACATCATCTTCAAGCACGCAATATGACCCAATGCCCTTGACTTATTTTTTGCACTCCAGTGGCTTTGTCATGATTTTATATTGAGTCTAGCATTTAAGTGCGTTTCTCTGAAGCAGTGATAGCTGTGAGTGTCAGACCCTGCACAGTGATTGTCCACAGCATACTTATCAAGCATGCACTATGACGCAGTACCCTTGACCTAGATATCACACTGGAGTCACTACCAAAGGCTTCTCAACGTTGAGTTTGACTGGGACCCAGACCACCTGTCTTATCAACCACCAGTGGAAGGCCCATCCATCTCAATCACCATTGATATGATTAAGAAGGCTATTTCACAGATGAAGGCAGGCAAAGCACATCAGGCATAGTGGTGGAGATGTTACGAGAGCCGGTGACATGGGCGGCTCCATGATCTGTGACCTTGAGGCTGCAATCATTCGTGATGGCAAGGTACCCTCTGACTGGGAGCAAAGTTTCATTGTCTGCAGATTCTACAAGAGAAAGGGGGATGCATTGGAAAGGGGCAACTACCACGGTCTCAAGCTGACTGAGCAGGTCATCAAAGTCCTGGAGAGGATTGTGGACAGCCTAATCAGACAGTTGGTGTCAATCGACGATTCCCAGTATGGCTTCGTCCCAGGCAGACGTACAACAGACGCAATCTTTGTTGTCAGGCAGCTGCAAAACAAGTATCTAGCTGCTAACAAGAGACTCTACATGGCTTTCGTAGACCTGGAGAAGCAAATGGGCAGAGCCGTGTCCATGTTGGTGAGGGGTACAATGAAGAGTTTGAAGTGAAGGTCGGTGTTCAGGAGGGCTCAGTACTCAGACCGCTTCTCTTCATCATTGTGCTTGAAGCCTTATCACAAGAGTTCTGCTCTGGGGTCCCTTGGGAGGACCTCTATGCCGATGATCTTGTTATCATCACTGAATCCCTCGAGGACTGTGTCAGGAGGCTCTTGACTTGGAAAGAAGCAATGGAAAAGAAAGGACTGAGAGTAAATGCAAGAAAGTCAAAGATCATGATATGCAGTACGGGCCAGGACCTCCTGCTGAGTTCAGGCGAGTTTCCATGTGCCGTCTGTCGCACTGGAGTGGGCAGCAACAGCATCTTCTGCAGTGGCTGCAAGCACTGGGTGCACAAGAAATGCAGTGGGCTCAAGCGCTTGACAAAGGACCCTGACTACAGATGTACACGGTGCCAGGGAACTGCACGCCCCTTGGACGGCAGACCACAGAGGTAAGTCCAAGTCGGACCTGACAAGCTGGAGTTGGTATCTTCCTTTTGCTACCTAGGAGACATGCTCTCAGTAGCAGGTGGCTGTGAACTTTCAACCCCAACACTTGTGAAAACCGCCTGGAAGAAGTTCAATGAGCTGCTACCAGTTCTCTCTTCACACCACCTCTCTTTCAAGATACGTGGCCATGTGTACAGCTCTTGTGTGCGTAGCGCAATGCTCCATGCCAGTGAGACTTGGCCATTGACAAAATCAAACCTCCAATGTCTGCAGCAGAATGACAGGGCAATGATCAGACAGATCTGCAATGTCAGGCCACAAGACGTTGTCACAACCAGGTCCAGTGAGCTACTTGCACAGCTTGGCATTGAGGATCTGAACCTCATTCTGAAGGAGAGAAGACTCCGCTGGTTTGGACATGTGGAATACGCTAATGGTGCAGTAAAGACAGCATTCCACATACAGGTTGAGGGAAAGCGCGGGCCTTGGAGGCCCAAGATGACATGGAAGCAGCTGACAGAGAGGGATTGCAGAGAGTGGAAGCTCTCGGCTATCAACCCTCATGATAGAAATATGTGGAGATCTGGTGTGAGATCTGCCATGCGTGCAGCAAGCCAGCTATCTGGAAGGGGGCCCACTGATGTGGATGTTGCCCCTGTACCTGCACGTTAATAAAAAATCTGATTATGATTTTAATTATGATGATATATGAGTGACTTTGTCATGATTTTATGTCGAGTCTAGCAATAAAGTGCCATTCTCTGCAGCAGTGATAGCTGCTAGTGTCAAACCTTGCATAATAATTGTCTTTGACATACTCTTCAATTATGCACTATGACCCAGTGCCCTTGATCTAGGTTTTGCACTCCAGTGGCTTTGTCATTATTTTATATCGTGTCTAGCATTAAAGTGCATTTTATCTGAAGTGGTGATAGCTGCAAATGTCATACCTTGTATAGTAATTGTCCTCGACATACTCTTAAAACACACACTATGACCCATACCCTTGATCTACATTTCCCACGCAAGTGACTTTGTCATGATTTTATGTTGAGTAGCATTAGAGATATGATTTTGCTGTGAAATGATGATAGCTCTAAGTGTCAAACCTTGCGTAGTAATTGTCCATGACATACTCTTCAAGCACAAACAATGACCTGGTGCCCTTGACCTAGATATTGTGCTTAAGTGCCTTTGTCATGATTTTACGTCGATTCAGGCATTAAAGTGTGTTTCTGTGATGCGGTGATAGCTGCAAGTGTCAAACCTTGCATAGTAATTGTCCTTGACATGCTCTTCAAGCACACACTATGACCTGATGCTCTTGACCTAGATACAGAGTTCTCGGAAACGCCGAATCCGGCGTATTTTTACGCCTATTTTTGCTTTTGTACGCGTAAAATTTTCCTCCGAGGATTCTCATTTACGCTCTATTGCCACCGGACGTCCAAACTGAACTTCAAAGACGTACCGCGGACTTCCGAAATTTCTTTTGTCCGTCGAAATCGATACCCGAGATGTCCAAAAGTTGTCAAAAAGCCCGCCCACTTTTAACGAGTTGTATGATGTTTGTGTGCCTACTTATTGGAAATTCGCTACCTGTGTTGACTGAGCTTTAAGGACGTCCCACTTTCCGCTTGCGGGAGTTTTATTGACATCTGTGTCAAGCGTCGCGGCACCCTTTTGATGGCTGCGTGATCACTGTGTGTATTTGTCACGCGTGCTGTGTTGATTAATTGATGTTTGTATAATTAAACTTTCTTCTGCGACACCTGAAAATATTCGGTGAAATTATATGAAGTCATTATTATTTTTAAATATTCACGTCTTAAAATCTTAAATTATTATTTCGCTAAGAACGTGTGTCGTCTGAAAACACCTCAACACTTCCGGGAGTTACCGAGTGAAATTAAATAAATAAATAACAATTATGCACAGAACGCAAATTTAAATCTATTCGAATTTAGAAGCTTGTGTTTGTCATGACAACAAAAGCAATTTTTCAAATGAGAAGAAAACGTATTTTTTGTCAAAATTTTCGGAAAACCCTTTTCTAAATTCCTAGCCTTGTTCCGGCTGCGCTGTTTACCAGCGCAGAAAAGACGCAAAGTAAGTCTAAATATAGGCGAATTGCGATGGTTTTGCTTGCTATTCTCCGCGAACGAACGTATTGCTGTTGGTAACTCATCGAGAGATGCCTTTTATTTGTTTGTTGTAGCACGAGTCGGCGCCGTTTTCCCGCAATTTTTGTGAAGTAAGCAACTGGCTCGCTCGTGTTGATCAGCTTCAATCCGAGCAAATATTTCATTAAATACATTTCTGCAAAATAATTTCAGCATAGTTTGTTTTTAAGAAAACATATTTTGGGTGTTTTCTCTCATGTATTTTCTTTTCTTTTTTTCTTTCTCTGGGCTTTGAAACGAACGCGAAGTTGGACCAATGTTGATGCTTTCTCTAAGGTCCGACATACAAGTACAGGCTTTCCAAAAAGATGCGATCGAATTTTAATAAGTGATAAGGATATGTTTAAAACACATCTAAGAGAAGTGTATATCATGATGATTCTGTGTGACACTGAATTAAGAACCTCTGTTCTACTTAAGAAAGGGCAGACCGCCGCAGCAGGGAAAAAAGTGGGACTTCCTAGATTTTCCTGTGAGACTTCCAAATTTCAGGGGTAGGAAGTCTGGGACTTCCTGAGTCTGGAAGTTAATGGAAGTCCTGTCACTATTTCCTAGCCCCAAAAGCTTTTGGATCCTTACCAGACACTCAGTGGTCAAGGTTAACTATGTTGAAAAATGAAGTTGTCCAGACAATGTCCTTAAATATTAAGTTTTCATATTTAGCTGGAAACTCCCAAGTTTTCTAGGTCAAACTCCTATTTTTCAATTTTAACTCCAACTTTTCTCAGAGATGGATTCTTAAACTCCTGCTTTCAAAATCCTAGTGAGAACTCTGTAGATATCGTGCTTGAGTGACTTTATCATGATTTTACATCAAGTCTAGCATTAAAGTGCATTCTGTGTAGCAGTGATAACTGCTAGTGTCAAACCATGAATAGTAATTATCTTAGACATACTGTTCAAGCCTGCTTTATGACCCTGTGCCCTTGACCTAGATTTTGTGCTCCAGTGACTTTGCTCAATGCAGGTGTGACGTAGACGTCTGCGGAATTCTTGTTCATATCTGTAGTTAAGAGGAATGTCCACATTTTAATTGAAACTCGATTGATTTGATGTCTTGATAGAGCTTTTAAAACTTACTATTTCAGCCTCTAACTGCACAACATTATGTCACAAATCCCATTTTTGTTTGGTGGAATCATTGTTGCAATTTAATTGAGAGTAAAGTTTATATCTTGCATTAGCATTTAGCCAGTCAGATGCTGTATGAAGTAGGATGGCTAATAGCATTATGAACTTTGCACAAATGCACTTCTGCATATACATGATATCAACTTTTGTTATCATGTACTATGTATGGCAAAAAGTCCGTTTATGTCATATACAAACAGCAAAATCCCAGATCAGACTGCACATTAATGCAATCTGATCTAGGCCTTATCTGTTTGTCGATAAATTCAACAGTATTCAGTGATTCTGTGACAGGGCTACAAAGACTGAACATACAGGCTAATCAGACTTTTTGTTGCCTACATACAGTCGACTCTCCTTATCTCGACGTCTAAGGGACTCTCTGAAATACTTCAAGATATCTCTACCTTGACATATCAGATTTGCAGAATTGAGGAAATAATAAATCGAACAACTACATTTCACAAATGAATATGTACTTTGACTCCTGAAATTAGAAATGTATTGAAAATATTGTGGAAAAGAGGAGAATTCATAGGAGCAGTTTCTTGTCTTTTCCACAATATTTTGTTATCTGTTGTTAGATTTCCATGTTAAAACAGGACCAGATTTTTAGTTTGAGATTAGCGGTTATTCGAGAAAAGTGAAGTGGAGATGTAACAAGAGTCAACTGCATATACTCAATAAAGGTTATTTTTCTAGATTGCACCATTTATGTTATCTATAAGAATGTACAGCAATTGCATGATAATGTAGAGTATTTCTGTACAGTGAATGGAGAGCCTGCTCAAACAACACTGATCCATAGGTTAATGTTGGCTTACATGTTTGATTGTGACAAACTTCTCTTTAGTTTACCCTTAAAACGCCAAGAAAACCTGCATCTAAAAATGTCGTCTGTTTATGTCATCTGCTGAATATTCTTGCAAACTTTTCAAACCTATTTTTGCATACCAGCAAACAGTGTGGACCCAGATCAGACTGCTCCTAGAGGAGCAGTCGGATCTGGATCCACACTGTTTGCAAAAATGACTTTTAAAATCACAAGCAGATGACAAAGCAGACGACAATTGTTGTGATTGGCAGTTTAAGGGTTAAGATGCAAACCATGCTACATATGCAGGTGTTAATTATAATCATATGGCTGTTTTCTAGAATGGTCTTATGGGTAATTTTTGGAAACTCTACCATATTTACCCTAAATGTTTGTGTACTTTAGCTCCTTACCATACTTAATCTAATGCTTCAACAAGTCCATACTGTTATTGTGTATAAAAATGCTAAATGAGTGGCAAAGTGACAAACAGTGTAGACCTGATCAGAAGCCACATTCTGCACCCTTTGATTGGAGTCATCACTATTTGATTAGGCCTGTCTGTCTTAATATGGTAGTTTCATGGAATATGGAGCTTTAATAATGCAAACCATTCTGTGTGAAAATCTACCTTTTGAGACATATACATTGTAATATACTGCTTGTGTAGGTCCTGGTCAGTCTGCAATTCCACATAATCTGACCAGACTGTCTGCTTAGAATCTTCAAGGTTTCAGACATTTAGGTGGAAAGGATACATCAAGGTTAGTAACTTAGGCATAAAACTGTTTACATCCTTTCTTGATGGAGACTACTCTTAAAGGAAAGGAATTTAACCCTTAAACAGCCAGTCACAACAACTGTCATCTGCTTTGTCATCTGCTTGTGATTTTAAAAGTCATTTTTGCAAACAGTGTGGACCCAGATCAGACTGCTCCTCTAGGAGCAGTCTGATCAGGGTCCAAACTGTTTGCCTGTATTCAAAAATAGGTTTGAAAAATTTGCAAGACTATTCAGCAGACAACATAAACAGAGGACATTCTCAGGTGCAGGTTTTCTTGGCATTTTAAGGATTAAGAGCAGGGTTCAGCTTTGAAAGGTTTCAGTACATCTACTAGGTAACTAAATTTCTGTCTGTTCTTCTTTGGATATTGGTGCAGAATCTTCAGCTATATCCATGTCACTAAAGTCAGTAAATATTGTAGACCCTGATCATATTGCATAAACAAGCAAACTGGGCCCAGTTGTTCAAAGCTAACGATGTCGTTAGTTAACGATTCATTAAAATTTACATCGAGTGATACGCAAATATGCTGAAATTTTTTGCTGAAAAAATGTGAGTAGCTTTTGCAGTGCAAAAGCTACTCACATTTTTTCCAGCAAAAAATATCAGAATATTGTGTACTGAATCTGCTAAAACAGTTAATGAAATGACCCTTAACGAGCTTGTTAAGCTAACGACGCTTTGAACAACTGGGCCCTGGTTTGTGCATGTGCTGACTGATTTATCATGAATAACCCCATATTTTGCTGTATTTTCTGCTCAGGTGGCTTACAAGGAGGGGACCAGATTCTAGAAGTTAATGGTGAAAGTTTAGAGGGAGTCACAAATGACAGGTAAGGCCTTATTCATATAACATAAATCCTTTTTCAAAAACCATTTGGACACTTGAGACTTTTATTTTTCATGGAGTCTGCCAGGAGGCCTTTATGTGCCTTGTTGAAATGTGGTGTGTCAGTTTCATGCAGCTGTCTATATAATCTGGATATCAACATGCTTAACCCTTCTCTTGCTGAACACGACATGCCCTGTCTTAGCAAACAATGTAGATCCAGATCAAATAGTTTCTGAAGAAGCCAAGTGATCTGGATCTGCACTGTTTGTCATTAAATATGTTAATATGTTAATTTCTATCAAAAACCCAGATCAAGTGATCTGATTGGCTGGAAATTAGAAGTGGGTATGGCATCTTAATTTATTCAACATGACCAGGGTTAAGGGGTCTTAGAGCATATGAACTGCAACATGAGACCTTGTACCTGCAGACGTGCATCCTGCAAAAAAAGTCCATACTGTCTGGTCACAGTCTTCACTGGATGCTTTGTGGTTAGCAAGAACCCAAGACTTCAACAGATGGACAGGGAAGACTTATCACACTGTGCAGATTCACATTCCCTTGCTCCAGATAAGGTACAGTTTAAACAAAATAAAATATTGATATGTTTTTTTTTCTCCATGAATACATATGCTGTGGGTACTCATTAGACGTGCGTGAGGCACTTCTAATGAGTACCCACAGCATATATATTCATGGAGATATAAGAAAAATAATTACCTGATGTCCTTTCTTATCTGGAGCTAGGAATATGCTGGTCAGTAGGAATATGCTGGTCAGTAGAAATATGCTGGCCAGTAGGAATATGCTGGTCAGTAGGAATATGCTGGTAAGTAGAAATATGCTGGTCAGTAGGATTATGATGTTCAGTAGAAATATGCTGGTCAGTAGGAATATGCTGGTCAGTAGAAATATGCTGGTCAGTAGGAATATGCTGTCAGTAGAAATATGCTGGTCAGTAGGAATATGCTGGTCAGTAGAAATATGCTGGTAAGTAGAAATATGCTGGTCAGTAGGAATATGCTGTCAGTAGAAATATGCTGGTCAGTAGGAATATGCTGTCAGTAGAAATATGCTGGTCAGTAGGAATTTGCTGGTCAGTAGAAATATGCTGGTCAGTAGGAATATGCTGTCAGTAGAAATATGCTGTCAGTAGGAATATGCTGGTCAGTAGAAATATGCTGGTCAGTAGAAATATGCTGATCAGTAGGAATATGCTGGTCAGTAGGAATATGCTGGTCAGTAGGAATATGCTGGTCAGTAGGAATATGCTGGTCAGTCTTTTATATATGTAAATGGGATAGTTCTCCCTGATCAGTCTGTAAGCTGTATAAAAGCTATGGATCACCTAGACCACATTCACTCCACTTGACAGGATTAAAGTTTTGCACATACTAGTATTTCTATGGGTCTAGTAGTTTACTAAGGCAGTCAACAATTTGCCAGCTTTGGTGGTTCAGTTGGATGCTTGTACGACTGGAGATCAGGCGGTTGCAGGTTCGATGCCCACTGGGTAGGCAACATTCTTTCATGGAAATTGATCATGAAATATTTTCTATGGTCATTCTTTCCCTTCCACTGATTCAAGAAGGGCAGTTCTCAGTTTCTGGCGAAAGAATGTGCACAATACTGGTTAACTTCTTAGAGGACAAAGCCTGTGGTTAAGTAAACTGACCACACTCGACATGATCCCGTTGGGTTGGCTGGGCCGTAAAACCTCAACACAAACAAACAAACAGTCAACATTTTCATAGATTTACTGTAAAGGGAAAGCAGTTAACTGTTATCTCCATTTGCTGAAGTTTTGGATCAGGCTTTTCAAGAATTATCCATTTAAATGGTCTTCTGCCAAGATTTTATTTTATATGCGCAAGTGCAATTTTGATTGGTTGCCTTGGGAATTGATACATGTACTTTTAACCCTTGTCCTGCTGAATAAATTAAGATGCCACACCCACTTCTAAAATTCCGCCAGTCAGATTACTTGATCTGGATTTTTGCTATAAATTCACATACTTAATGGCAAACAGCGCAGGTCCAGATCAGTTGGCTTCTTCAGAAGCCAACTGATCTGGATCTACATTGTTTGCTAAGGCAGAATACATTCTGGTTCAGTAGGACAAGGGTTAATATAAGGGGGTTTTTTTTATCAGTGCTCTGGAAACTGCAGCCTGGATTTTAATGAAATAATTTGGACCTGGTACTTGGGTGGTCCTTTTGATTTTCTTTCCAATTCAACATCTCCAATGTTTATCTCCAAGAAAACCACTATCATAATAGAATCAAACAAGGCAGTATTGACTTGGTTGGAAGTCACAAAAATTGTCTCCATTGTAAAAGTGATGGAAAATTTACTAAATGTATCCAGTTCTTTTACATGATATGACATGCCAAATTTAGTGGAGAAAATCTTGCTTGTCTTTTTCAGTCAGATGAATGATTTTTGGACATGGACCTCTTATTATTATTTTGTTTCTCAATATTTCAGAGCTGTTTCCATTCTACGCCAAGCCTCGGCCAGTAACCATGTGGAGATGGTTGTTGTCAGAGATGACCAAGCAAGGTAAGATACAGAGATAATGAAGGAGTGTTAACCATAATTACCTAAATACAGTTGAACTTCAAAGTCTCAGACATCTTTGGGACCGTGGAAATTTGTTCTAGACATGGGTAGAGCCAGTGAGGGTTATACATAGTTCCAGGTCAGGAGGCAAATGGAGCTAATTTAGGGATGTCTTTTCAATCTTGTATTATATAATGGTATGTTAAATCTGCACATTAGAAATGCCTTGATGAGGGGATTCTGATGAGTAAACACAACATACATTTACATGATAAAATAATAAAATTTCCCTAAAGTATCCCTAAATATTTGTTTTCTTGAGCTATTGGAAGAATTTTCTAGGGCCTCAAAAAACAACTACAAATCAGCCAAGGTAAATTAGCCATCAGTATTCGCGTCATTGAACTTTTACTGTATACTTAGACTCTAACTACCTACCATATTTTTCCTTAAAGTTGAAAAAGCCGATTTGTCGGCTTGTTGATATATCTAAAATGTATCAACTGAATGGCAAACAGAAACCCTCATCATTTATTATTTAAGAGCAGGTTGATCTGCAGCTTAGGCATTTAGGCAAGTCTCTCCAAACTATGTAGGGTAAATACAGCTGAGTAAAATAGATAGCTCCCCAGTAAGCATTCTACAATAATCTATAGAGGGCCTTTATTGGCCCGTCAGGGTAGCTGACAGGCCGATAATGGCCCGCTGTAGATTTATAAAGATTGCTAGCTGGGTCAAGTCCATAAAATCAAAAAGGTAGTACTTTTCAGTCACCCAGATAAAATGCGTTATTTTTTTTTTCTCTTGATGAAAAATTGTATGTGCTCATCATGGATAAATACTCAAGTTCTCTGATGCTGCTTATATTCCTTTGCTGAACTGAATTTTTGTGTTAGATTTTTTAAAAAAAAATTATATGAAAGATTGTTTAATTACAGGGCAGAGTTTAGAGAGATTATGGAGAAGAACAGTGGGAGTAGCTTCCCTTGTACTCCAGTTCCTACAGACCCCAAACAGACGGGTAATGCAGTTCAAATAAACATTACATGAACACCCCTATGTAAAATGTACACTGTTTAGCAACAGCTCTAGACTGGCCTAGTTGTCACACCTGCGTTAGCACGCAGGTGCGATATAGGCATGCCGTGACCTGTTCATTTGTCCGTTCGTCAACAATTGACTTGTGAGCGCAACTCCTCCTACAGTTTTTGGCCAATCATTTTGAAACTTCACAGATGTTTTGGCTATGGCGTGTAAATGTGCATATTGTTTGCTCATAATTCTCAGATTTTTTTTTTTTCAACTTTTTCCGCTTTGTTAACTTAGTCAGTTTTTACCTAAAACCCTTATAGTTAGTGGATGTCTTGTGAGCGCAACTCCTCCTACAGTTTTTGGCCAATCATTTTGAAACTTCACAGGTGTTTTGGCCATGGTGTGTAGATGTGCATATTGTTTGCTCATAATTCTCAGATTTTTTTTTTCAACTTTTTCTGCTTTGTTAACTTAGTCAGTTTTTACCTAAAACCCTTATAGTCAGTGGGTGTCTCGTGAGCGCAACTCCTCCTACAGTTTTTGGCCAATCATTTTGAAACTTCACAGATGTTTTGGCCATGGTGTGTAGATGTGCATATTATTTGCTCATAATTCTCAGATTTTTTTTTTTTCAACTTTTTTCGCTTTGTTAACTTAGTCAGTTTTTACCTAAAACCCTTATAGTCAGTGGGTGTCTCGTGAGCGCAACTCCTCCTACAGTTTTTGGCCAATCATTTTGAAACTTCACAGATGTTTTGGCCATGGTGTGTAGATGTGCATATTGTTTGCTCATAATTCTCAGTTTTTTTTTTTTTTTCAACTTTTTCCGCTTTGTTAACTTAGTCAGTTTTTATGCCCCGCCACCAAAAACGTGGTGGGGCATTATGTTATACCCTCTGAAATTTTGAGTCCGTCCATCCGTCCGTCAGCGCCCCCACCATTCATGTGCCCGCAACTCCTCCTACAGTTTTAGGCCAATCCTTTTCAAACTTTACAGGCGCTTTTAGGATGGTCTGAAGATATGCATATTGTTTTTTCAGAATCCTGAAATTATTTTTTATCACATTTTTTGCATTTTTAACTTAGACTTTTTTTGAGCCCTAATACTACAGAAATGTATAGGGAGTATGTACCTTGTACGCGCAACTCCTCCTCCTTTTTAAGGCCGATCCTTTTGAAACTTTACACACGCTTTTAGGATGGTCTGAAGATATGCATATTGTTTTTTTCAGAATCCTGAAATTATTTTTTATCACTTGTTATTGCATTTTTAACTTAGACTTTTTTGTATTTTTTTTGTCACTTGCTTGATACATTGCAGTGGCGGGGCATGGTGCATGGCTTGCAGTTTTATTACCTAAAACCCTTATAGTCAGTGGGTGTCTCGTGAGCGCAACTCCTCCTGCAGTTTTAGGCCAATAGTTTTGAAACTGCACAGATGATTAGGTCAGGGTCTGAAGATTTGCATATTGTTTGCACATAAATCTCAGATTTTTTTTTTTTCAACTTTTTCCGCTTTGTTAACTTAGTCAGTTTTTACCTAAAACCCTTATAGTCAGTGGGTGTTTCGTGAGCGCAACTTCTCCTGCAGTTTTAGGCCAATAGTTTTGAAACTTCACAGATGATTAAGTCATGGTCTGAAGATGTGCATATTGTTTGCATATAAATCTCAGATTCATTTCAGCTGAGTTAGGGGCCCTTGATTTATGCCCAAAATTGGTTTCCGCTCAATATCTTGTGAAAGAATTGATGGATTAGGATCATATTTTGCATACATATTGTTGTTAACAATACCTAGCTTGGGATTGTCACATGACATTTTTCGTTAATTTTCAGCTGAGTTACTGGCCTTGATTAATTGGCAAAAATGATATCCTATCAATATCAATATCTTGTGAAATAATGGACAGGTTTAGATCAAATTTTGCAAGCCAATATTCCAAATTTTCAACTTTGTCCATTTTTCTTACAAACTAACCCATCAATTTCTTGAAAACTGCAAAATAGATTTTTTTCAATACAAATAGGAACTTGTATGACTTAATCCCTGCAGGTGCGACATCGCTTTCCGTGGATTTCTTGTTTTTATTAAAAAATATTAACCTTAGTCCTGCTGAACCTGGATATGCCCTGATTTTGAAAACTGTAGATCCAGATCAGTTGGCTTCTGAAGAAGCCAAGAGATCTGGATCTACACTGTTTGTCATTCAGTATGTGAATTTATATCAACAATCTGGATTAAGTAATCTGATTGGCTGACAATTAGAAATTGGTGTGGCATTTCAGCAGGACAAGGGTTAAAGTGCAAGGAACATCTAACAAGTACCCACAACACTATTTTTGTGAAAAAAAAATCTTGATACCTCTATCTAGTGCTACATGTATATAAGTCATGGCATTTACTTAGGAAATGAGAAATGATTTAGTTACCCCTTAACTTGAGCAATGCATTTGCTTTGAGATGAAGTGTCATATAATGTCCTTGCTTACTTGTGGAAGGGACTACAGTCGACTCTCGTTATCTCGAATTCCAAGGGACTGTCTGAAATACTTCGAGATATCCGTACTTCGACATATCAGAACTTGCAGAATAGAGTAAAAACTAATTTGATTAACCACATTTAACAAATATATGTATAATTGGACTCTTGGAGTTAGAGATATATTGAAAATATTGTGGAAAAGAGGAGAAATTGCTCCTTAGGAGCAATTTCTCCTCTTTTCCACAATATTTTTTACATGTTGTTAGATTTTCATGTTAAGCAGGGACCAGATTATCGCTTCGAGATAAGCGGTTATTCGAGATAAGCGAGTTCGAGATAACGAGAGTCAACTGTACATTGTTTTACCTTAGTCTGTTCATTCATCCATACAGTCAAACTAAATTTTGAAGTTAGCATTTTCATAAAAATTTAAGGCAGAGGCATCTGTATACGTTGGACATATTTCTAGTGCCCTGTTAGAATAAAATTGTCCTGCAAAATGTCGTATCTCATTTCCATGCCCGTGAGAGTTTATTTATAGTCTTAACAAATATTTGCATGTTTTTCTATCAGAATTGGTGCGTAGAGTTGCCAGTGTAGGAGAGACTGCTGTTGCAGGACAGGAATCTACGTCGGGAGAATCCACACAAGTTGTCAGACAGGTACATGTATATATTAAACTCTAGTTAGGGTGTTCTCTATTAAAATTGTTTTATTATTTTACCATAGGAACATTATCTCTTTCCATGCTATAGGCAGATTCAGCTGAAGACAAATTGACAATATTTTTCTTATTTTTCCTAGAAAATAGGATCTGACACTTCATGCAAATTAACTCCTTAGGAGACAATTTGCATGAAGTGTTGAATCCTGTTTTCTAGAAACAATAAGAAAAATATTTCAAAATGTTGTCTACTGTTTTTTTTTTTTACCCAGCATGCAAAGTTTTATGTATATTCATTATAATAGCCACTCCTGGACAGTTCTGTTATTACTATACCTACTGCAAATATTTGGATACCATAACTTCTTACCATACTTATCCTGATCTTTGAAGAAACCCATAGGACTGCCTGGGCCCAGTTGTTCAAACCATTGTTAGCTTAACAAACTTGTTAAGGGTCAAAATGTTAACTGCTCTAGTAAGTACAATATCTAATTCACAGGCATTTTTGCTGAAAAAATATGAGTAGCTTGTGCAAATGCAAAAGATACTCACATTTTTTTCAGCAAAAATATTGGTGTGTATGCCATATTTAGTGATCAGTTTTAATGATACGTTTAGGGGATAACTGCTTTCAAATTTGGCATTTGGGGAGGTAAATCGGCGGTTTTACGGTCGGAAATTTCGTTTTACGGCGACGCGTCAGCGGAGCTGTAAAACGTAATTTGCGACCGTAAAACCGCCGATTTACCTCCTCAAATGACAAATTTGATGCAGTTATCCCCATTCTAATGCATTTATTCATTTTTTTCTATTGAAAAAATGTACTATTTGCACAAAACGACAAGTGCTTCGAGCTGCGTAAAACCAAATGCCAGCCAATGAGAAGTTACGTTACGTGATGACGTCGGATTTGCGACAGTATATCGCAGAATATACCGTCGCAAATTTTTGATGTTATCCAATCAGACGTTGCGTTACATACGCGAGTGCATTAGAATAACTAACGACATCGTTAGTTTTGAACAACTGGACCCTGGTTGAGTATCAATATTCATGGGAGAGATTGCCAAACAGGGTCTACACTACTTTCTCAAGCATCTGTCTAAATTTTTAGGGTAAGTACATTTATATTTTTGTGACTAGTTTATTATAACCCCTTTTTAGCTCGCCTGTACGAAGTACAAGGAGAGCTATTGTAGTCACCCCGGTCGTCCACGTTTGCGTTTGCGTTCCTGTTCCCGTTCCCGTCACACTGCGTTAAAGTTTTTCAAATGCTTATATCTCAACAGTCACTCCTCACAGAGGCATCAAATTTGGAACTTAGGTACCTTGGAGGGTCTTCTGAGATTCCAAGAGAATAAACCCCTGGGTTCATGCCCCTGGGTGGGGCTAGGGGTCAGAATCTAGGACACCTTTGTAATACTGTGTTAAAGTTTTTCAAATTCTTATATCTTGACTTTCACTCCTCATAGAGCATTCATATTTAGAATTTGGGTACCTGGACGAGTCTTCTGAGATTCCAAAAGAACATACCCCTGGGTTCGTACCTCAGGGTGGGCCTTGGGGTGGGGCTAGGGGTCAAAATCTAGGACACATTTGTAAAATCTTATATGCCTACAGGTTATAGACACAACTGGTTATACATCAGCTAACTATGTGACATCGGTTTAAGTGTAAGAGAGTGAAGGTCATGGTGACCTACATTTTACGGTCCAGGTCACCTAGATTTCACGGTCCAGTGATTTTGCCTTTTATCTTGAATACTATTTGTTGGATAAATGTCACACCTGGGATATTACTTCCATGTGACCCAATGAATGACCACTTACTATATCTAGGTCATTGTGACCTATATTTCATGGTTCAGTGATTTTGCCTTATATCTTGAATACTATTTGTTGGTTAAATGTCACACCTGGGATATTAGTTCCATGTGACCCAATGAATGACCACTTACTATATCTAGGTCATTGTGACCTATATTTCATGGTTCAGTGATTTTGCCTTATATCTTGAATACTATTTGTTGGATAAATGTCACACCTGGGATATTAGTTCCATGTGACCCAATGAATGACCACTTACTATATCTAGGTCATTGTGACCTATATTTCATGGTTCAGTGATTTTGCCTTATATCTTGAATACTATTTGTTGGATAAATGTCACACCTGGGATATTACTTCCATGTGACCCAATGAATGACCACTTACTATATCTAGGTCATTGTGACCTATATTTCATGGTTCAGTGATTTTGCCTTATATCTTGAATACTATTTGTTGGATAAATGTCACACCTGGGATATTACTTCCATGTGACCCAATGAATGACCACTTACTATATATAGGTCATTGTGACCTATATTTCATGGTTCAGTGATTTTGCCTTATATCTTGAATACTATTTGTTGGATAAATGTCACACCTGGGATATTAGTTCCTTGTGACCCGATTATTGACGTCAAAATATATCTCTGTTGGTGTGACCTATATTTCATGGTTCAGTGATTTTGCCTTATATCTTGAATACTATTTGTTGGATAAATGTCATACCTGGGATATTAGTTCCATGTGACCCAATGAATGACCACTTACTATATCTAGGTCATTATGACCTATATTTCATGCTTCAGTGATTTTGCCTTTTATTTTTATTACTATTTCATGGAGAATTGTCATACCTGGATTATTATATCTATGTGACAAAATGATTTACATACAAATACATCTAGGTCAGTGTGACTTATATTATATGGTTGAATGATTTCGCCATATAACTTGAAAATTATTTCATAGATTATTTCATTTTGATTTTCTTAATGATAAAAATGTTACAATATAAAATGTACCCAGCAGGCGAGCTACGCTGTCCTACGACAGCTCTTGTTTTATGGTGGGTTTACAGTTTTCAGTCCATCTGTCCATCCGTGCACTGTTTTTTTTCCTAATATCTTGAAAATGCAGTGATGGATATTACTAAGGTATACGTATATAAGAAAAAGTAAGGGCTAATGCAGCAATGGATATTCATCAATTTATGCAGACACATTGATATCAATAAGGTGTATGTACCTAAGAAAAAGTAAGGGCTAGGGGCCAGTTCTCTTAGAGTTATTGCCCTTCGTAAAAGTTTGTCTGTCTGTGACACTGTTTTGTTTTCTTTTTGTTGTTTTTTTTTTTCCTAACATCTTGAAAACACAGTGATGGATACTCATCAGTTGATATCAGTAAGGTGTACCTACATAAGAAAAAGTAAGGGCTAGGGGCCAATTCTCTTAGAGTTATTACCCTTTGTAAAATTTCTTAATGCAGTAAAAAGCTTGTGTGCACACTATCACTTTAACCAGTGTCTGGAATTTGACCAAACTAGTACAGATACATCATTAGGATGGGCGAGATAAGTGATTAGATTTTGGTGGCCTTCATTTTCTGTCTGTCCGGACACTTTGGATTTTTCCTAATATCTATCAAACACAGTGATGGATAATTATCCATTTCTGCAAACACATTGATATTTATAAGATGCACTTACATAAGAAAAAGTAAGGGCTAGGGGGCCAATTTTCTTAGAGTTATTGCCTTTTGTAAAATCTCTTAATGCAGTAAAAAGCTTGTGTGCACAATATCTCTCCAACCAATGGCTGGAATTTTACCAAACTGGCACAGTTACATCTTTAGGACGGAGGATAGAAGTGATTAGATTTTGGTGACCTTGATTGTCTGTTTGTCCATCCTTGACACTTTGGTTTTTTCCTAATATCTTGAAAGCACAGGGATGGATATTCATCAGTTTCTGCAGACACATTGATATATATTACGTGTACCTACATAAGATAAAAGTAACGGGTAGGGGCCAATTCTCTTAGAGTTATTGCCCTTTGTAAAATTTCTTAATGCAGTAAAAAGCTTGTGTGCACACTATCTCTTTAACCGATAGCTGGAATTTGACCAAACCAGCACAGATCTATACATCATTAGGACGGGGGAAAGAAGTGGTTAGATTTTGATTGTCTGTCCATCCGTTCTTCAGGCCTGACACTTTTTTTCCCTAATATCTTGAAAACACAGTGATGAATATTCATCAATTCCTGCAGACACATTGATATCAATAAGGTGTACCTACATAAGAAAAAATAAGGGACCAATTCTCTCATAGTAATTACCCTTTGTAAAATTTCTTAATGCAGTAAAAAGCTTTTGTGCGCACTCTTTAACTAATGACTTGAAATTGATTAAACCAACACAGAAACATCATTTGGACAGTGGAAAGAAATGATTAGATTTTGATGACTTTGACCTTATTTTCAAGGTCACTACATAATTATTACTTTAAAGGTGGGCCTTGTATGCACGCTACTCATGAATCAATGGATGGAATTTTACCAAACTAGCACAGGTACATCATTAGGACATATGAGAGAACTGATTAGATTTTGGTGACCTTCACTTCATTTTCAGTGTCAGTGTTCTGTGTCACACTGGCACTTTGAAACTCAATTTATTTTATAGAAAAAAAGCTTGTGTGCACACTATTTCTTGAACCAATGGCTGAAATTTGACCAAAATTGGGGCAGGGGTTGAGGGAGAGGTGGGGGTGGATGGGGGGAGAGGATGGAGGGTATCTAATAAGCACATTTCTTAATGAGTTTTTTTTTTTCATTTTTTTTTTCTATGAAGTAAAAATGTTTGTTCTATTTTGGGCATAATAGTGAGCAATGGACAGTTGTGACCCTGCCATGTGACATCATAATTATGACGTTATTACATTATGTTTGTGACATTCATAAAATGACCATTTGATAATTTTCTTCAAGATTAATGTTCACAGTTTTCCGGTTATAGATGGAAAAGTTTGAATTCAAAAAAAGTTTATAGAAAATGACAATGCATACATGCATTCATGTTTGCATCCTCACACATGTTTACACCTTTATGGCATACACAAACAGATTTGAATGAAACTTTTACTTCCGCTGATTCAAGAAGGGCAGTTGTCAGTTTCTGGCAAAAGAATGTGCACAATACCGGTTAACTGCTTAGAGGACTAAGCCTGCCCAGTAAACGTGTGGTTAGGTAAACTGACCGCGCTCGACATGACCCCATTGGGTTGACTGGGCCGTAAAACCTCAACACAAATAAACAAATAAATGAAACTTTTATTTAATAACAAAGTTGTCTGGTAAAGGTAGTTTTTGGGATCATGGTCATGTATGCATACACCAATTCACACACATGCACTCACAAATACATACATGCACCCACACTTATATACATACATGCACTTACACATCCATGCATGCACTCACACATATATACATGCACTCACACATACATACATGCACTCACTCATACATGCATTCACACATACATGCATGCACTCACACATATATACATGCACTCACACATACATGCTCTCACACATACATGCATTCACACATACATACATGCATGCACTCACACATATATACATGCACTCACACATACATGCACTCACACATACATACATGCACTCACACATACATACATGCACTCACACATACATACCTGCACTCACACATGCATGCACTCATATATGCATGCACTCATACATACATATACTCACACATACATGCATGTACTCACACATACATACATGCATTCACAAATACATACATGCATGCACTTACACATATATACATGCACTCACACATACATGCATTCACACATACATACATGCATGCACTCACACATATATACATGCACTCACAGATACATACATGCACTCACACATATATACATGCACTCACACATACATACATGCACTCACACATACATACCTGCACTCACACATGCATGCACTCATATATGCATGCACTCATACATATATGTACTCACACATACATGCATGCACTCACACATACATACATGCATTCACAAATACATACATGCATGTACTCACACTTATATACATGCATTCACACATACATACATGCACTCACACATACATAGATGCACTCACACATACATGCTCTCACACATACATACATGCACTCACACATACATACATACATGCACATACATGCATGCACTCACATACATGCACTCACACATATATACATGCACTCACACATACATACATGCACTCACACATATATACATGCACTCACACATGGGTCTTACATAAGACTGTGTCCTGTTGGGCAGTTCTCTATAATGATGTGTTTAATTATAGGGAGAAGAGTCTGTGGTAACTCCTGAGGAAACTAGCCAGGCATCAGGGTTACATCAGGGTCCAGCAGTTAATGGTGTGATGACACCAAAACACCAGTGGAGAGGATTGTTACCCAGTATGGCATCAACTCCCGATAACAGAGGTACTTGTCAGATCCACCCTGTGAACACAAGTAGGGCTGTCAATGAGCGATGTAACCAGACAAATATTTTTTTCATATTTTACTACAAAACATGCTTTGTAGCAAATGTTACCTTACTGAAGCAAATGTAATGATTTCTGCCTAAAAATAATACTTTATGGTGAAAAAGCCTAATCTTTTCTACAGCTTTTACATAGCTCCATACAAGACACCTTTTTCAACCCAAAAGTTCTGATTTTTTTCTTATTAAATCACGAGAACATATGTTGTGGGTACTCATTAAAAGCACATCAGCAAGGCATTTCTACTCAGAGCCTACAACATACCTTTTTGTGGAGAAATAAGACCTTGTGCAACCTAAAAGTACTGACATTTTTTCTTACTACTCCATGAAAACATATGTTGTGGGTGCTCACATGTTTTTGTGGAGAAGTATGAAACATATCATACCTAGAGACAGTAACAGTGAAGGTCTGAGAAGACAGATGATCTGGACAGTCTAGACCATAGTATATAGTTAGACCATGATGTGATGCAGGGCATATTGTTTCGGGGTTACAGTCCACCAAATGTTTGCAGAGTTATGCCCCTTAGAAAATTTCTGTAAACTTTTCATTTCCGGTTAACTCCTCCTACATTTCATATCCAGTCAAGCTGAAACTACCTATATAGTTACACCATGATGTGGAGCAGGGCATATTGTTTTGAGGTTACAGTCCACCAAATATTAGCAGAGTTATGCCCCTTTGAAAATTTCAGTTGACTTTTCGTTTCTGGCTAACTCCTCCTACAGTTTACATCCGATCAAGCTGAAACTTGATTTGTACTTAGACCATGATGTGGAGCAGCGCATATTGTTTCAAGGTTACAGTCCACCAAATATTAGCAGAGTTATACCCCTTTGAAGATTTCTTTTAATTTTTCGTTTCTGGCTAAATCCTCCTACAGTTTACATCCAGTCAAGCTGAAACTTTATGCACATTTAGACCATGATGTGTTGCAGCGCATGTTGTTTCGCTGTTACTGTCCACTAAATATTAGCAGAGTTATGCCCCATTGAAAATTTCAGTAAACTTTTCGTTTCCAGCTAAATCCTCCTACAGTTTACATCCTATCAAGCTGAAATTTTATTTGTAGTTAGACCATGATGTGGAGTAGTGCATATTGTTTCAAGGTTACAGTCCACCAAATATTAGCAGAGTTAAACCCCGTTGAAAATTTCTATTAATTTCTATTAATTTTTTGTTTCCGGCTAAATCCTTCTATAGTTTACATCCAATCAAGCTGAAACTTCATAAATAGTTACACGATGATGTGGAGCAGCACATATTATTTCGAGGTTACAGTGCACCAAATATTTGCAGATTTATGCCCCTTTGAAAGTTTTTGTAAACTTTTCGCAGCATATTGTTTAGAGGTAATGGTGTGCAAATTTTATTTTATAATAGGTATATTTTTTGCAAATAACTGAAGTTTTGGTCATATTGGCAAGATATTGATTTTTTTTTTTTCTTCTTTTATCAGATTTGCAAGGAAAGGTTGCCATTATTAAATCTTTATGATTACATAATTCTTTTTGGATTTTTTTTTTTTTTAGTACTCTTCTGATTTGGCTCCCTTGAAGAACAAAAATAAAATCAGTATTAAACAAGTTAAAGGTTTACAAAAAAATTTCATGCAGCATTTTTCTTTTCTTTTTTATTTTTTTTTTTTTGTTGTTTATTTTTGTTTTGTTATTGTTTAGTCTGATATTGAAGTATAGGAAAAACAAATCAGCCAAAGGCTCATATGAGCTTATAATATAGTCATGCTTCTGTGGTGTGTCCTCCGTCAGAAAGTACTTCTCCCTAGAAGCAGCAAACTTCTCCCTATTTTCCCAGGAGGGAGAAGTCACTTCTTCCTTAATTCCTGGGCCAGCTTGGTCATTTAGGTTACAGTTCACCAAATATCAGCAGAGATGTGCCCCAATGAAATTTTTTTAATTTTTTTTTTTGTAATTCCACTTACAGTTTATATCCGGAGCACTGAATTATACAGGAGCCAGTTTTTGTGCTACATCTCTTTACTTGCCATGGGCGTGTAATGCCCCGCTTGGCGGAGCTCTTGTTCAGAAGATGTCTGGTATGCAAGAAAGCAACCAAGAATTTCCAAATTTGTTTGTTTTGTAAATTAAAAAAGGCAGAAAATCTACCATGTGTATTCAGTCCCCTTATGGTCTGTAATATTTCAGGTTCAGCAAGAACTACAAGTTCTGGTTCCCAGTTTTCAAGTCTTCCAACTTTGGAACCATCCCCAGTAGGATATCCTCCTGCTATGCCAATCAACAGTATGACAGCAATGTCTGGTGGATCAGTATTTCAGCCAAACAGTGTCAACCATTCCAGACGTGACTCTATGACGAGAAAATTATCCTTGGATCCATATGAGAGGGTGAAAGTAGATAAACTTAATTCTGTAAGTATTTTGTATAATCCAGAAGTCTAAGAGATAGCCATATAATATTTTTCTTATTTCTCTACGAAAACATATGTTATGGGCACTCATTAGAAGCGCCTCACTGAGGCGCTTCTAATGAGTACCTATAACATATGTTTTCATGGAGAAATAAGAAAAATATCTGTGTTTTTCAGCTGAAAAAAGTGCCTAATCTGGAGCTATTGTATTAAGAAGAGAAAATTTTGTCTAAAAGAAAGATACTTTTGGGTGCCCTTGGGTTACAAACTGATCACACAAAGAGGTCCAACCTAGTTAGAATGCCTTTCTTTTTAACAAAAACATTTTTTTCTCTTTAGGTGAATAAATGCTTTTTCGGGTTTTCAGCGGGGGGGGGGGGGGGGGGGGGGGGGGGGGGGGGGGGGGCCACAGGCTGAATTGTATTGACTCCCTTCTGAAAAAGGATCTACCCTAAAAGGAAAGAATTTGCTCCCTTTGGGACATTAGTAGGGAGAGAGAATCCGTAAATGAAACATTTTACTGATTTCCCTCACTGGGGGTCAGGATCTCCGCATTACAAATCAAGAACAGAACCATTAGCTGAATGGTCGGGACCAGTAAGTCTTGTCAATTATGCTCTCTATGTACACATATGCATGTTAACAGTTTTATTGGTCATTTTACTACATATATAAGATATAGTCGACTCTTGCTATCTCGATTTCTCTTGTCTCGAATAATAGCATTTCAAAGTGAAAATCTGGTCCCTGTTTAAATTTGAAAATCTAACAACAGGTATCAAAATATTGTGGAAAAGAGGAGAAATTGCTCTTAAGGAGCAATTTCTCCTCTTTTCCACAATATTTTCAGTATGCCTCTAACTCAGGAGTCAAATTACATATTCATTTGTGAAATGTGGTTGTTCGATTAATTTTTTCCTCAATTCTGCAAATCTGATATGTTAAGGTAGGGATATCTCAAAGTATTTCAGAGAGTTCCTTGGACTTCCAGATAACAAGAGTTTACTATACATATTTTCTTGTTTCTCTGATCTGCAACTACACTATTTGCTTGAACATATCTGTCTGTATATTTAGGGTAAATATTGTACATTTACTTTAAGTATTTTAACACCTTAACTTGTTACCATATTTGTCCTAAAATTTGACCTTGGCCATCTGACTACCTGTTAATGTGTCTATGAACCTGCTGAATAAGTGACAAACAATGTAGACCCTGATCAGACACCGCATTATGTGGCATCTGAGGGGGTGGTCGGGTGGTGCGAAGGTGTCTTGTAGCTTACGTCACCGGGGCGTCCCAACTGATATTGGCCTGCAGTTGGGCAAGGCCTGCTATCCTTGTAGCAGGTAAAGGTAGAGGTGGATTCTTTTTATTTCTTCTGTTTCTTCACTTTCATTCCTGTTCCTCTTTCTTCCCTGTTCCTCTCTTTCATCTCTTCTACTATCTCTCCTGTCTCTTTTCTCCCTTTCTCTGGGAGACGACACTAAATGACCCACAAGGGTTGACGTGTTGTTAAACCCCAACACAATCAGTCAATGTGGAATCTGATCAGGGTCTACACTATTAGCTTAGATCTGTCTGTCTCAATACTTAGTGTAAATATTGTATCTGTCACATTGCAGGCATTACGTTATCTTGGTATTGAACCCACTGCGGAACAAGAGGCAGAGATGATGTCCAAACTAAAGGTTGATCCAAAAGGAACAGTCAACTATGGTGGTAAGGCCTCTCAACTTACTTTTCTTTTACATAAGGATGTATTCCTGCTTTAATCTGTAGTATATTGAATTTAAATATTTTAAAATATTCATCTGCTTTTCACCAAAATAAGGGCTTGAAAGAGAAAAGAGAGTTGGTGAAAATCTGTTCGAAATGAAAGATCTTTACAAACCATGCATTTTGATGCAAATTTTATCAAAATTAGATGAAAACTAAGGAAGTTATTGAAGTTTGAAGATTTCAAAATTGCTTTCATGAGCAGAGCCATTTTGAATATTTAAATTTAATAAGATTTCATGATGTCATAAAGCCTTAATAAAATTAACAAAACTTAAATACTTAATATTTGCAACAATATTTTACCTATAGAGTATTATAATATACTGTATTCGACCTAATTACTGCACTATGCACTTAGGTTTTTCAAAACTACTGGAAAAACTTGCAGAAAACTATCCCTCTTATAAGGGCACACTTTAAAGAAAGATCAGCAGAGGACTTCATGAGGAATGGATTTTATGATGCTTAAGGGATATTAGTTTCTGATTTTCTTTATAAAAACATATGCTGTGGTACTAGTTTGTGTAACATACCTAAAATTGAAATTGGACTCTTCCAATATATTGTGTGAGGGAGTTTACTTAGTCTAAAATGGGTTAAGATGGGCAAGCATTTTGTGTTATTATGGTAGATGACATTTTTTGTATTTATTAAATGCAACAGGATATAGACTTATGTTTAACAAGGCTGAAAGTGGTACCATATGCTACAGATAAGAACCTTTTAGAACCAAGAATTATTGATTCTTTTTTTTTTTTTCTTTTTTTCCACATAATATGAGGGTACTTATTACAATTGCCTCATCATTTCAATTCTAAGTTAGTACCCACAACACATGTACATGTAGAAATACAAAAATAACTATTATTTAGGTACCTTTCTACTCATGACAGTAAAACACTTCATTGCACAGAGCCTTCCACCATCACACTTTCATTGTCTCAGTATGACTTGAATCATGTGAATGAATGTAAAATACCAAATCATCATCATTTTCCAAAGAACCCTTTTATTTGGAGCTTGTAAAATAATAATGAATTCTTTTCTCTCTTCATTTCTGGTGCCTATCAACTTTACCTTAATTTGTTTTCCATTTTTCTTAATTAAATCAAAGGAGGTACAAACAAGTTAACCCTTGCCGTGCTAAAAAAAGTAAGATTTTCACCCTCACTTCGAATTTTTTAGCCAATCAGATGACTTAATCCAGGTCATTGATATAAATTCACATACTTAATGACAAATAGTGTAGATCCAGATCAGTTGGCTTCTTCAGAGGCCCACTGATCTGGATCTATGCTGTTTGCAAAGGCAGGGTATATCCGGAATCAGCAGGACCAGGTTTAGCATTTTTCACATATTTCTGCAGTGTAGATCCAGGTCATTTGGCTTCTCCAGATGCCAGCTGATCTAGGTCTACACTGTTTGCAAAGGCAGGGCATATTAGGGTTCAGTAGGACCAGGGTTAGCATTTTTCACACATGCCTGTTGTATTCCTGCTTTCAGATTTTGTTTCTGTAGCAAGAGAAGTGTTTCAGTTAGAGTTAGAGGAGAGAAGTATCGAACTTGGTGCTATGCTCTTTGCTGCCAGTGACATTACAGATAGAATAGAGCCTCCTCCATACAGACATGAGGTACCATTTTTTACCCTAAATATTTGCACACCATTATTCCTTATCATAGTCATGTAATGTCAACAAATTTATTTTACTAATTGTTAATGTGTCTAAAACTGCTGAGCCCAGTTGTTCAAAGCATTGTTAGCTTGACCAGCTCGTTAGTGGTCAAAATGCTAACTGTTCTAGTAAGTACAATATCTAATTCACAGGTATTTTTGTAGAAAAAATGTGAGTAGCTTTTGCAAATGCAAAAGCTACTCACATTTTTTCAGCAAAAATATTAGCGTATATGCCATATTTAATGATCAAAGTTTTAACGATATGTTAACTAACGACATCCTTAATTTTGAAGAACTGGGCCCAGCTGCTGAATGAGTGGTGAACAGTGAGCATCATCTGATCCATGTCTGCACTGCTTGCTCAGGCTTGTCTGTCCAAATACTTGGGATTAACCTTTTCAATCTTGCAGACCAATGCAGATGCCTTTGTCAAGGGTGTAGATCCAAACAAAACTGCTCATAACTATTCATCTCATCAGGATCTACACTGTTTAGACTGAAACTCCTATTTTCAATAATGGACTTGTCCAAATTCAAAGATGGAAGAGACCACTTTAAGAACTCAGGGGTGAATGGTTTTTGTGGTGACTTGTTTAGCCACATCAGCAGTTAGTCAAATGAAATTGTACAAGTTTTACATGAAGGAGTTCCATTGTGTAAATACAGCCAACCCTACTTAGACCTTCTCTATTAACCCATTTTAGTCTGGAGAACCCTAAAAGCCTAATTGGCAAATGGTGCAGATGCGGCATCTGACCAGGTCTCCAATGTTTGCCAATAATTTAACCATTGTTCTGTAGGAATATCTCAGTGAAATAGCCTGACATAATCTAAAAATGAAATTGGACTCTTCCAATGTATAATGTTGGGGAGTTTATTTAGTCTAAAATAGGTTAAGAAAGGCCATTGTTAAAAGATAGTCAGAAAAGTCTACAAAATCAGTCCTTCCAAGGCAGTTGGTAATGGTTAAGTGATATGAAATGACAACAAGAAATGGACCATCCTGAAAAAACTGAGCAAGCAACCAAGAAAGGAAATACCACATTGAAATGGTTAACAGCAAAACCATGGGGAATTTGAATCTGATTTTAATAACACTCAGCGTCACTCTTCAGTCTGAATTAGAACAGAACAAGAAGACATCCTACTTTTGTTTTGTATTTTAGATGAATGGTGGTGCTAGTGGTGTTAGCCTGACACAGTTACAACAAGAAAATGAAGACCTACGGCAGGAAAATATCAGACTAGAGGTACATAAGCACTGGTTTGTCAAAATAGAAAATGGAGACACTTTCAGGGGAGGCAGCTCTTTTCAAATTGATTATTACCTCCCTTCTGAAAAGCTGCCTTTACCCCCCTTTTGAAAAAGGGTCTACTCTAAAAGGAAAGAATTTATTGTGCCTGTGAGCAAAGTCTTTCCTTGTAGAATAAAACCTCTTTCAGAAGGGACTGGATGTGCAAAAAAGCAAGCAGGGCCCAGTTGTTCAAAGCATCATTAGCTTAACATGCTCGTTAATGTTCAATATGTTAACTGTTCTAGTAAGTACAATATCTAATTTACAGGTATGATTGCTGAAAGAATGTGAGTAGCTTTTGCAAAAGCACATTTTTTCAGCAAAAATATTTGCATATCTGCCATATTTAATGATCAAAGTTTTAACGATACTAACGACATTGTTAGTTGTGAACAACTGGGCACAGGAATTCACAAAAATTGCATTAAATGTCAAAATCTGCCAAGTGTATTCAGCCCACTGATCAAAGTTAATCAGAAAATAAATATTGTAACAAACAAATTACAAATTTTAACCCTTGTCATGCTGAATAAATTAAGAAGCCACGCCTACTTCTAATTTCAGCCAATCAGATTGCTTGATCTAGGTTGTTGATACAAATTGACATACTTAATGGCAAACAGTGCAGATCCAGATGAGTTGGCGTCTTCAGAAGCCAACTGATCTGGATCTACACTGTTTGCAAAGGCAGGTTATATCCGGGTTCAGCAGGACTAGGTTTAATGAAAAAGTAGCTGAAAAGTTGCACACATGCTTTCTTGAAAAAATATCGATGTACATTTTGTATTTTAACTTAGAGCACCATTCAAAATCTGAGCAGATGACGTAAAAAAATATTGTTTTTTTTTTTGTTTGTTTTTTTTTTTTGTTTGGTTTCTTTTTCTGTTAACATGTCCTAAGGCATGTTTTCCCATGTTGTTGCTCAAATATTGACTCTTACTTCATTTGCAGGTGCTATTACGAGAAAAGGAAGAAGAAATCCTCCGGATTCGAAAGGTAATAATTGTAAATGAAAACATACTTGTTATGTATGAGAGTGTACATCGTGGTGGGATGAACATTTAAAGCTGTTGGATATGCCATCTGTAGATGGTCGTAAACCAAAACATGAGGTGCCGATTTTATTTATTGGATGGGTTTTTGAAACCAGAAGGCCCAGGTCTTTGATATTTGGTATGTAGCTTCATCTAGTGGACCACTACCAAAGTTGTTCAAATTAAAGCCCTGGGTCAAAAATGCCCCCATGCCAGGGGTAACTTGTTTTACATAAACCCTGGGCGTGGTCAGGCGAAGTTGTCATGTATCGTACATCACTGGGGCATCCAACTGATATTGGCTTACATTTGGGCAAGGCCTGTTGTCCTTGTAACATGTAAGCTTTTTCTCCCTTTCTCTGGGAGACGACACAGAATGACCCACAATGGTTGACGTGTCATTAAACCCCAATACAAAATTTACATAGACCCATATAGGGGAAAACTTTAAAAATCGTCTTGTCTGAAAGCAGTAGTCCAAGGCCTTTGATATTTGATACATAGCTTCACCTAGTGGATCTCTACCAAGAGTGTTTAAGTTCTTGCACTGGGGCCAAATCCTCAAGCCCCATCCTCGGGCTGACATGTTTTACATAGACTTATGTAGAGAAAACTTTCAAAAATCTTCTTATCTGTGACCTAGGCCTTGGATATTTGGTATGTAGCATTGCCTAGAGGTCCTCTGACCTAGTGTTCAAATTATGCCCCTGAGGTGGGGGAGCGTGGGGTCACTTGTTTTACATAGAGCAAAAAGCCATTGGCAATGATTAGGCCTAGGACTATCAAACTAATAGGGAGGATGGACCTGAAGAGTAGATGACCTTTAAGTCAAAGGTCAAGATCACAGTGACCTTAAGTACCAGAAATGCTTATAATTCTGCAATGCTTATGGTTAGGACTCTCAAACTTAGTAGAGATGTTGGTAGTCACCAGTAGATGATCCTGAGGGCAAAGGTCAAGATCACCAGGACATTTAGTAATAGAAAAGCTTGATAACTTGGCAATGCTTGGGACTATGACCCTCAAGCTTAGAAGGGCTGTTGGTCCTCACCAGTAGATGACACTGAGGGCAAAGGTCATGGTCAAGGTCACCATGACCTTTTGTACTTAAAAGCATATAATTTGGCAGTGCTTTAGGCTAGAACCCTTGACATTAGATGGTAGGGGACAAGTAGATGACCCTAATGGCAAAGGTCAAGTCACAGAGACCTCTAATACAAAACAAGTTATAACTTGGCAGTGCTTGGGGCTAGGACCCTCAAACTTGGTAGGGATTTCGTCTGGAGAGAAGATGACCCTGAGGGCAAATGTCATGGTCAACATCACCATGACCTTTAGAACCGCCTCTCTACTATCAATGCTATTCATGATTCAGGTGAGCGATATAGGACCATCATGGTCCTCTAGTATTATTTATTATTTATTTTATGTTGTTTATTTATTTTTTGACACATATTATGCTGATTTAAAAAATGTTTATTTATATTTATTTATAAAGTTATTTGAATAAATAAATATTTGTTCTCCTGTCTGAACCCAGGCTTAAGAATATTCAGGTTAGCTTCAGTATGTCTTTCGAACTGCCTTTCATGTTTGTAAAATTTTCACCTGTGATGATACTGTATGATTTCAGGAGGCCCAAGGTGCTATACATGAACAAAGAGAGTTACGAAGTAAGGTTCATCTTGCTGCAGAAGCACAAAAAGCAGCACGAGACATGGAGAGTGATTATGAGGAAGTTGTGCATTTACTAGAGGGAGAGATAGCTCAGCTGAAGATCCAGATTACAAGACAAGCTGTAAGTTTGCTGGTGCAGTCAACCCCTTTATATCAACTCTTGATACAATGACACAATTTGTTATAACGTTAATTTGACTGGCATGAAAGTTTGCTCAAGAGCTGACAGTAAGTCTAAAGTTATGTAAGAATGTTGTATTTAATACTTCAAGAAACATACGTTTGGATGTTTATTAGAATTGCCTATGAGCAAATAAGAATAAAACAAACACTGTCTTACATATCATTCTGCTGCTTGTAGGAATTCTTTGCAATAACAAACTCATTAATGGCAACATTTTTTCGAACAAATGCTATCATTGTATTGAGGGATCGTTGTATATTATTAAAGTATCAGCCATTTGCTTTAGTGCTTTAGTAGAAATGCAAAATGCAAAGGCCACGGACAGCCTGCACTACCCCCATTTTTGTTTGGCGTTCGAGGCAGTGGTGTTAACAAAAGTGTTAAAGTGTTACATCAATTTTTTTAAGACCTTATAGTTTCTAAATCCTTTGATGGATTTAGTTTATATTTGGTGCTGACCTGTTATTTGCTTAGGTCGTATGGTTCAGTAATATACAGTATGGTTTGTTTACTTTAGGAGAGTGATCCAGTGATGCAGAAAAGATTAGCAGTGCTGACCTGTCAGTTACGAAAGGCAGAACAAGAGAAAGAGACCTTTAAGGTGGCCACCGAGAGATTATTACAGTTTACTGAGGTTTGTGTTGAAGCTATGTCAGATCAGCCTATTTTAGTTTTATATAATTTTATCTGTTTATTTATTATACGCCCGTTTGAAAAACGGGACGTATTATGTTGCAGGGTATGGAGTCCATCTGTAAACTTTTTCATTTCCGGCTAACTCCTCCTACAGTTTACATCCGATCAAGCTGAAACTTGGTATATAGTTAGACCATGATGTGGTGCAGTGCACATTGTTTCGGGGTAACAGTCCACCAAATGTTTGCAGAGTTATGCCCCTCAGAAATTTTCTGTAAACTTTTCATTTCCCGTTAACTCCTCCTACATTTAACATCCGATCGAGCTGAAACTTCATGTATAATTAGACCATGATGTGGAGCAGTGCATATTGTGTCAAGGTTACAGTTTTGCCCCTTTGAAAATTTCAGTAGACTTTTCGTTTCCGGCTAAGTTCTACAGTTTACATATGATCAAGCTGAAACTTGATTTGTAGTTACACGATGATGTGGAGCAGCGCATATTATTTCAAGGTTACAGTCCACCAAATATTAGCAGAGTTAAACCCCTTTGAAAATTTCTAATAATTTTTTGTTTCTGGCTAAATCCTCCTATGGTTCACATCCAATCAAGCTGAAACTTCATGTACAGTTAGACCATGATGTGGAGCAGCGCATATTGTTTCGAGTTTACAGTCCACCAAATATTAGCAGAGTTATGCCCCTTTGAAATTTTCAGTAAAGTTTTCGTTTCCGGCTAAATCCTCCTACAGTTTACATCCTATCAAGCTGAAACTTGATTTGTAGTTAGACCATGATGTGGAGCAGCGCATATTATTTCAAGGTTACAGTCCACAAAATATTAGCAGAGTTAAACCCCTTTGAAAATTTCTATTAATTTTTTTGTTTCCGGCTAAATCCTCTTACAGTTTAACATCTGATCAAGCTGAAACTTCATAAATAGTTACACAATGATGTGAAGCAGCACATATTATTTTGAGGTTACAGTGCACCAAATATTTGCAGAATTATGCCCCTTTGAAAGTTTTTGTAAACTTTTTCGCAGCATATTGTTTAGAGGTAATAGTGTGCAAATTTTATTTTATAATAGGTATATTTTTTGCAAATAACTAAAGTTTTGGTCATATTGGCAAGATATTGATTTTTTTTTTTAAATCTTCTTTAATTAGATTTGCAAGGAAAGGTTGCCATTATTAAATCTTTATAAATACATAATTCTTTTTGGATTTTTTTTTTTCAATACTCTTCTGATTTGGCTCCCTTGAAAAACAAAAATAAAATCAGTATTAAACAAGTTAAAGGTTTACAAAAAAATTTCTTGCAGCATTTTTTTTTTTGTGGTGGAGGTTGTTTATTTTTGTTTTGTTATTGTTTGGTCCGATATTGAAGTATAGGAAAAACAAATCAGCCAAAGCTTATAATATAGCCATGCTTCTGTGGTGTGTCCTCCGTCAGAAAGCACTTCTCCCTAGAAGCAGCAAACTTCTCCCTATTTTCCCATGAGGGAGAAGTCACTTCTCCCTTGATTTCTGGGCCAGCTTGGACCCTTAGGTTACAGTTCACCAAATTCAGCAGAGATATGCCCCAATGAAATTTTTTATTTATTTATTTTTTTTTTTTGTAATTCCACTTACAGTTTATATCCGGAGCACAGGAGCCAATTTATGTGCTACATCTTATTACTTGCCACAGGTGTATAATGCCCCGTTGGGCGGAGCTCTTGTTGTTTGTTTCTTTATGGAGACATGTTCTATGTGTATGTCTGTTAAATTTTATGATACATAAATTAAAGCTTTAAATGCAAGTTTCTTACAACAGCAGCAGACAAGATTCTAAAGTATTTCTTTTTTGTGAGAAAATAAGACTTGTTATCACATGACGGTCAAGTTATTCAGTGAAATAACCCATGTCATAAAAATCATATGACTGCACGTGTAATAAAACCTATAAGGCTTCTTATTGGTTTGCCTAATTATCCTCATGAATATTTGTATTATTTTGCTTATTGATGACAATCAAGAGTGTGTCCGCGTTCACCCATACAGCTTTCACTTTTGAAGCAGATCCTGCCTTCAATTTTAAGATGAACAGTAAATCTCAGAGTAGTGGAAAGAGTGGTAAGACACAACACAATCACAATGTGAATAACATGGCTACCAGAAATATTCATGGTGGTTAAAATTCCATGTTTTCTGGCAACATATTTGGAGGCACTTTCAACATCACTATCGTCAAATTGTCAGTGAAAATTTTTTCACCCTTTCCAAAAAAACAAAGGAGGATAACATGACCCTGACAGTCACTAAATGTGTCAAATTAAAATCCATACTACAGTTAAAATGTTTTATATTCTTGAAAAGCTGTAATTTACTTGGGTATCGTCCACCCTATAAACTGTATTGATCAAGGTCAATGACCTTTAAATACGAAAGCTGATCGTGAGGGATTTCCCTACTGATTCTCAATGACGTATTGACTCGCTGGATGAAATTGAAGGGAATATTTATTTTTGTATTGATTTTTTCAAATGAAATATTTATTAGCTCAAATAAAAATCATTATTTCAAACAGTTTGATGAAGTAATAAATGGCATATCTATCTCTAGTTATTTTCGGTACTTAACAAATAATATGCTAACTATTTTTTTGTTTCGTTATACTGTTGAATCTTTGATAGTGAGTTGTTCCATAATCTATGGAAAGCTATTATCTTAATATATTTTGTGCATTTTTTTTTTGTCATCGAATGGATCATGTTATAAACAGAATCTTACATTTGTGGTCATTTAATATGAAATTTATGAAACTCGGTTTATTTCAGTATTTTTCTCACCTAAGGGCTCTGAAAATACTGAAATTACCCCAAACTTGTTTCATGAATTTCATATCAATACCAATCCTCTATATATTGCATGTGAATTGTCTTCTTGGCAATACTGAAATACCTTGATACATTTTTTTTCATGACACAGTCTAGAAAACCTGATACAACCATGTTTAAGTCTGATATGATGCATTTTAATGATGTTTCATGCTCTTTTGTACCATTCTTCATCAGTCATTGCTAACATTGAATGAATAAATTATAAAAATTCTCACTAAATGCCTAGCAATATAAGAAACTTCTTATTTGGATTGTTGACAGGGAACATGGGTCATTTTCCCTGTGAGAAGTACATGTATGTTCATCCTCACCTAATGGCAAATTCTCAGATAGGGAATGTGACCTACATCCCCTGTGGACAATCTAAACAACCAGTACTGATATCTGCTGTTGATCTTATGGGTACTAATGTGCCAGTCATAACTAAAGCAGACAATACTTTTAAATGTATTTTTTTTTATTTATTTTTCTTAAAAAATAAGTCTTGACATTTCATGTGAATCGTCTGCCAAGCAGACGATTCACATGAAATTTCAAGGCTTATTTTCTAAGAAGAATAAATTTTTTTAAAATGTCATCTGCTGCAAATTTTGCTTGGCGCTTAAGGGTTAACTTCCAGAGAGCAAATTCTTTCCGTATAGAGTAGAACCCTTTTCAGAAGGGGATTGGTGGGCAGGAAAGCAAACAGGAAGTTACAAAAGCTGTCTCCCTTGTCGAGAAAATGGCAGCCAAATCACCAGGTATATCCATTTCTCCTTAATATGGTAAATGTATTTTTCAGAGTGTTCATGAAGCTCTTGGTGAAACAAATGGGCCTGCCCCTTCCAGGTAAATATGTCATACCTTGTCAAGTCACACGCACTGTGCATGTCTCAAATACATTTCAGACCTAAATCACACTCACACGCATATAGTTCCAAGTCAGACACATTTTGATTAAAAAAGAAATTCAAAAACAAATGTAAGTGTGTAAGTCTATAAAATTATCAAGTAGGCTTGTTTTCACGCTGAATACATTGTGCTTATACCATCATCAATTTGTATACATGCACTGGCAGTGTGTGGCGACATTATCAATTAAAAAATACACTATTTTTACAATAATTTATCTCACAAGAATTGCACAATTCTTGGAAAGAAGCAATTGAGGAGAAAGGACTGAGAGTAAATGCAGGAAAGACGATCATGATCTGTGGTACTGCCTGAACCTCCTGCACTGGAGTGGGCAACAACAGCATCCTCTGCGACAGCTGCAAGCAATGGGTGCACAAGAAATGCATTGGGCTCAAGCACTTGACAAAAGACCCTGATTACAAATGTGCACGGTGCCAGGGAACTGCACACCCCTTGGACAGCAGACCACAGAGGGAAGTCCAAATCAGACCTGACAAGCTGGAGGTGGTAGCTTCCTTTTGCTACCTAGGAGACATGCTCTCATCAACCGGTAGCTGTGAACTTTCAACCATAACACCTGTGAAAAACGCCTGGAAGAAGTTCAAGGAGCTGCTACCTATCCTCTCTTCCCGCTACCGCTCTTTCAAGACATGTGGCCGTATGGCCACATGTACAGCTCTTGTTTGTGGAGTGCAATGTTCAATATCAATAAGACTTGGCCACTAACAAAGCCAAACCTCCAGTGTCTGCAGTGGAATGACAGGGCAATGATCAGACAGATCTGCAATGTCAGGCCGCAAGACATTGTCACCACCAGGTCCAATGAGCTACTTGCACAGCTTTTCATTGAGGAGCTGGGCCTCATTCTGAAGGAGAGAAGGCTCCACTGGTATGGACATGGATTGCTCCAATGGTGCAGTGAAGACAGCCTTTGACATACAGGTTGATGGAAAGCATGGGCCTGGGAGGCCCAAGATGACATTGAAGCAGCTGACAGAGAGGGATGCAGAGAGTGGAAGCTCTCAGCTATCTACCCTCATGATAGACATACCTGGAACACTGGTGTGAGATCTACCATGCCTGCAGCAAGTCAGCTACCTGGAAGGGGGCCCTTTGATGTGGATGTTGTGGATGAGCTAAGGTTTCGTGACGTTCAACTTGTCATTATAACAAATTTTGTCGTTGTATCGAGTGTCGGTATAAAGAGGGTTGACTGTAAAAATATTACCTATATATAGAAATAGAATTATATTTGGGTGATTAATTTCAAATTTCATAGACAATTAATTAATGTCATTACTGTTTTCTTTTTCTAGACCCCTGACAAGTGGAGAAGGTGTTAAAACGAGATTACTGGGTAAACACAAACGACCTCCACAGACCAACAGAAGCATAGCCACTGAGGCCAAAGAGGTAGCCACTAGTGTGAGGAGTATGATAGATACACAACGTGAGTAGTACAGCTTCCTCTAAATCTCTACTCCAGATCAGCCGGCTTTGGTGACTCAGTCAGATGTGCAACTGGTGATCATGATGGTGATAGGTGGATCCCCACCCAATGGGCTTCTCGTGTACATTAAACTTAGCTAATGTTTTTCATTACTCCGATGAAACCTCAAACTTATGGTTTCAGTTCTTATATTTGCATTTTATTTTATTAATCTTTTATTGACCAAACCTTTGCCAGAAACTTTTATATGTTTTCTAATATTTTGGATTTAGCTCAGCTTGTCGGAGGTCTTGGAACAGCCCAAAGGCAAACATGGCTCTCTAAGCATTATGACAATACGCGACCAACATCACCTAAATGTCAGGAAACAAGCATCATTACTGGTTGATGTTGATGTACCTCTGCCCTAAGGAGCGGCTTATATCACATGATGTCTTAACGTTTGTCATCGAGAAATGAAGTGCAACAAGAAAGACTGCTTCATATCAAGTGATTGCAATGAAAATGTAAATATTTGTATTTACGGTAAATGTCCTAAAAATTTGAACACTAAAGTTTCTGATAAAATGATATATGCAAACAGTGCAGACCCAGATCAGACTGCTCCTGAAGGAGCAGTCTGATCAGGGTCTACACTGTTTGCCATTCCACCAAGTATTGTAAGAAACAAGTACATAAGAAGCAAAATTTAGGCCACAATAGTAGAGAATAAAGTGTTCAAAATTTTAGGACATTTACCGTAAACCATTTCCAAAAATGTGGCTGCTCTTAAAGGAAGAATTTGATCTGAGAGGCAATTCTTTCCTTAAAGAGTAACCCTTGTTGAGGAGGGAGGTAATTAATTCTATGTAGAATTTATTTCCCCTAAAGATGTATCAGTTCCCCTTAAATTCATGTACATGCTCATTATTATATTCCTTTTCCAATTCTGCACTTCTAAATATATGTATCCTGGTCAGAATGATACAGCAGGTTGAGTAACAGCCTTCAGATTGAGAGGTTGTGGGTTTGGTCCCCAGCCAATTCATACCTAAGCTTTTACAAAAATGGTAATAACTGCTCTTTTTCTTGGTACTCAGCATCAGGAGAAGAGCTAGGACTGGTGACATTGGTGTCAGGATAGTGTGAATGGTGTTAGTATCACATCAGTGTGTCAGGGACATGATATTCCCCATAATCTCATCTTGAAACCATCATGATGTGACTGAAAGCTTGTTGACAGGGATTTTAAATGGCAACTCAAACAAACAATTATTCTTTTTCAGCCTTGCCATTTGGTTGGGAAGAAACCTACACAGAAGATGGCATGAAATATTACATAAAGTAAGTAAATTTCTTATTCAGATACTGGATGTAGATTTTATTTCTTAATCTTTAGAATCTGCTTTACAATAGATGATGGGTATTTTTCTTATTTTCCTGGAAACAGGGTGTGAAATTGATAGCTTTAGAAGACAGAGCTGTCTAGATAAATATTTCTTCTTATTTTTCCATGCAAAAATATGTGGGGTGGATACTCATTAGAAATGCCTGATTTTAAGAGTGCCTACCCAATACATTTTAATGAAGAGATAACTAGGAATTGATTTTCTATTTTTTTTCATTTCATGGAGCCATGAATGAAAAAAAAAACAACAAAGGACACTGCGTGATGCACATTGCATGTTCATGTACAATACTTTCCTTCTGTTTTTCATTCATCGAATAGAGTTATAGTTATAGAGATTCAGAATTGTTAAAATCGTTCTGTTCAGATATCCATGATGGCCACCATGCCATCTGATCTGATAGCCATGGCGGCCAGCTTGAAATACTTCAAATGACATCTCCTCCCAAACTGTAGGTGGGATTGAGCCAAAACCTGATGAGAGGCCTTTGAGCAACATAAAGATTCAGAATTGTTAAAGTTGTTCCGTTCCGATATCCAAGATGGCCGCCATGGCAGCCATCTTGAAATTCTTCAAACGACATCTCCTCCCAAACCGTAAGTTGGATTGAGCCAAAACTTGATGAAAGCATCACAGTGACACAGAGATTCAGAATTGCTAAAATGTTCCGTTCAGATATCCAAGATGACCATGGAGGCTATCTTGAAATTCTTCTCCCAAACCATAGGTCCGACTGAGCCAAAACTTGATGGGAGGCATCAGAGTGACATAGAGATTCAGAATGGCTAAAATTGTCAGCTATCTTGAAAATCTTCTAACAACATCTCCTCCTGCCAGCTTGTAAGTCTTCAATTGTTATCTGCTCCCGAACAGTAAGTCAGATGGAGGGGAAACTTGGTGGAAGGCATCGGGGCAGCATGGAGATTTAGAATTGCTTAAATGATTCAGTTCTGATATCCAAGATGGCCACCATGGCAGCCATCTTGAAAATCTTCAAATCACATCTGCTACCAAATGGTTAGTCTGATTGAGCTTAAACATGATGGGAGGCAGTAGGGTGTTATGGAAATTCAGAATTGCTAAAATCCTTCTGTTCCAATTCCAAGATGGCCACCATCTTGAAATTCTTAAAATCACATCTCCTCCCAAACAGTTGTAAGTCAGGTTGAGCCAAATCTTGAGGCATCGGGGTGAAATGGAGATTCAGAATTGCTGAATCATTCAGTTCCAATATCCAAGATGGCTGCCATGTGGCAATCTTGAAACTCTTCAAACAACATCAGATTCTGAATTGATAAAGGCAATCTGATCTGATAGCCAAGATGGCCACCCTGGCACAATGTAACATATCATAATCAATCTAATCCAGGTGAGCGATATCTGGCCCACTTGGGCATCTAGTTTTAATTAGATGTTTAACTATTAAAGAAGTTACATTATGCAAGTCTTACTGTTTGTTCACAGTTCTTTTACCATGACTGTAAGTGATATATGATCCCGTGTTAATATACTCCAGGGCCCAGTTGTTCAAAGCATTTTTAGCTAAACTAGCTTGTTAGTGGTCAAAATGTTAACTGTTCTAGTAAGTAAAATATCTAATTCACAGGTATTTTTTTTTGCTGAAAAAAATGTGAGTAGCTTTTGCAAATGCAAAAACTACTCACATTTTTTTTCAACAAAAATATTAGCGTATATGCCATATTTAATGATCAAAGTTTTAACGATTTGTTAACTAACGACATGATTAGTTTTGAACAACTGGGCCCTGAATTCACTATGTAGTATATTTACCCAAAATATTTGGACATCTAACTCTTCTACATACTTATCTTAAAGTAAATAAGTCCATTTTACTACCTCTGGATGTGTCCGAAATATTGCTGGATGAAAAGCAAGTGGTGTAGGCCCAGATCTTATACAGTCAGGGGCATGAGATGTTGGTCTGCACTCTACACCATTTGTGCAGGCCTGTCAGTCCCAGTATTTAGGGTTAACATGGTATATTGGAAAAAGTCACAGCAGAAAAATTACTCAAAGTCACTGTAAATAAATATGTTAGTATGGATGAAACATGGTTCCTGGTAAAGTGGGGTATCCAGATAAATATTTTCCTTATTTTTCTGTAAAAAAAAACTGTGTTTTGTGGGTACTTGTTAGAAATGCCTCACTGAGCCATGCCAGAATTTGTCTCTAAGGCATGTACAGGCAGTAAAGGCCCAGATCAGCTTGCACATCATGCAGTGATCTGCATAGCCTGATCAGGAGCTTTTCTGTCTAACCCTAGTCCTGCTGAACCCGGATATACCATGCCTTTGCAAACAGTGTAGATCCAGATCAGTTGGCTTCTGAAGAAGCCAACTGATCTGGATCTGCACTGTTTGCCATTAAGTTTTACAATTTATATCAACAATCAGGATCAAGTAATCTGATTGGCTGAGAACTAGAAGTGGGTGTGGCATCTTAATTTATTCAGCATGACAAGGGTTAAGTCATTGATTACTGTAGAATGTATCAACAAACAATTTTTTCGCTTAATCCTTACTGTTTTGTATCAGATAATTTGTTGTTTTTCCCAACTTTTTAACCCAATAGTGCTTAATGACTCTCAGTGAGGACTGGCAAACAGTGTAGACCCATATCAAATGACACAGAATGGTGTAAACCACCCCTTTTATTGCAAAATGAAATGAAAGAATTCACTAGGTATAAAAAGGTTAAAAATGAACCTTATTTCTGGGCATTTTTTTTTTCTTGGGAGGAGACCTAAAAGCCTGTCCCTATGGTTTTGTGGAGCCTATGAAAACATGTTTTGTTGAAAATGTACGTTATCTAGAGCTATGATAGATATAGGGGATATTTACTCTTTTGCTGTGAATACCACAAATATTGTCATCGAGTGAAATGAAAACATCAGTATTTTCACGAGTGCGAAGCACAAGTGAAAATTTGAATGTTTTCATTACACGAGATGGAAATTTTATGGTATTCACTGAAAAAGAGTAAATTTTCTTTTTGTTTTATTGTTTACACGCCAATGCACGTTTCTGATGTCATAACTAACGTCACCAAATAAAACATGAACGTCATGGCGTCGACGTTCAGTGCTTAACTTGTGAAACGCTGGAGGGACAAAAAAAAAAAAAAAAAATCGGCAAATCAAAATAAACTTGATACCAAAATGTTCTTTACTTTCTAACTAAGAAAATGCATACCAACACTTAATAGTTTAGTTCAGAAACAAAGAAGTTAGAGGTGTTCAAAAATCTGAAGTGGAGGTAACAGCCACTTCTGAAACAATGAAGAAAATCGAAGTCCTCCAAAGCGAGGAGTGAAAATATAAATCGTATCAGTCACTAGTGAAATGATACGATACAGGGCTCCAGAAAACTGGAAAAATAGCTGGTCTGGAACAAAATTAAGAATTCTAGACCAATTTCAAACATCCCCAAAACGCTAATAAATCGGTCCAATAGGTTTGTGCCTTAAACCCTATTTTTCCCCAACCAACCAATTTTCACGAATCAAACGGTCAAGTCTTCCCAAACTGACAAGTCCGCACACCTTTTAAATGCAATATTATGGTAGTTAAAAGGCTCTAAACGGTCATTTGACATGTATATTGGAGAGACAGATGAATAACGGCAACCTACCGCAGCACAAATTAATTACGTCATTATCCAAACATTGTCAAAAAATCACACATCACTGACCTTTGTGCGGTAAACAAGCGATTAACACAAATCATCAGTAACGGTAGTCTGATAATATTAATCCGTTTGTGTGACACATGTGAATACACTGAGACTGCAAAACATCCAGGTGCAGTCGGCGTGTCCAAAAGATCAAAGGTCGCTTTACTGAGAGTGATAAAAGAATGCACCGCTTGAACGCACCCATTTTCTTCCTCTTCTTTTTTGTTTTGTCGGTCCCAGATTTGATAAATTAATTCCCAAACTGTCCTGATCAGATGTCGCATACAATGGCGTCTGATCTGGGTATTATTGATTGCTTCTTTTTTTTTTTTTTGTTGATTGCCGTAACACACGAGTATAATTCAAGGTAGATTTCACGGTAAAAATAAGTAATGCACCACTTGCGCTAGACAAGATTGGTCAGTGCTTAAAATTTAAGCAGTCTGGTCAAATCTTGAAACATTGAAAACTGCAAAACCACCTGTAGCGCAGGCCTTTTTTATTAGACCTAATTAGGTCCATGAAAGTCGTTTCATTCCGTCTCTCCTGTTTCCCGCCGTCTTCATGCTTACACAAGATGGGAATCAGTTGTTTATAGTTTAGGAAAACCCTGCGGAGGTGGAAATAACAAAAAAACATCTTTTTTTATTTTTTTTCTTTCTTTCTTTTTACATACCTGACTGTATTTATTGATGACGCCAGCTTTGATCATGCTCGTTATACCTGGACTTCCGTCATATAACGGAGTTGAGGTGTATTATTTAAAAGGAGTTATAGGACTGCCAGTTGTCATTAGTTTTCGTGACAGGTGATATATATTTTTTTTTTTTTTTTGGAAATGGGCTCATTGATGAATTCATCGTCATCGGCTGGACCGATTCAGATTTCAAAATTTCCAGAGCCCTGATATGATATCAGTTCACTAGTGATTGATACCACTTTTATTTTCACCAGATATACACTGATTTCACTGCTAACAATAAAATAAATGACAATTACTAACCAGTAGTATCAGTTATAAACTAATATCACTTTCTTAGCTATGATGCTAAACTCAATGCTCCAGCTAGGATTTGAGGGCAGAGGGCTGCTAGGTAGAGCACTTTTTGTGTGGTCATACAAGAATGAGGGCACCGTGTGTCATATGATGTGCTTAGTATCAAGACATGTAACAAAATATAATCCCATCCCACAATACATACCTCAAAAATAGAATACACATAAAACTGACCTTTAAACATTGATAACTTTTTTTTAATTTTGGCCTGATTTTCATGAAATTTTCACCAAAATGTAGGGTTTTATGTCTGGAGTTGAAGTAGGGCAGACGGCAGCTTAAGAAGGGCAGAGGGGCAGCAGGAGAGGGTAAGAGGGGCAGCCTACCCCTCTATATATGGCCTGCTCGAGCACTCTCTCGGCTAACTCAGCAGACAATAAATTGATAATATTTTTCCCAGAAAATAGGCAAAGCTGGATTCAGGCGCGCTACATCGTCCTGTGACAGCTCTTATTCACACACACATCAGCAGGTAGTGAAATGGACATTCACATTTTAGGACAAGTATGGTAAGGAGTTAAGGTGCCCCCATATTTAGGATAAATATGTGATGTAGAATAACTACAATAATTTGAAGATTAAGGTGGCAAGCTTTGGCTTTAATCTGGGGCCAGTTGTTAAAAACTAAGGATGTCATTAGTTAACATATTGTTAAAACTTTAATCATTAAATATGGCGTATATATAAAAGCTACTCACATTTTTTCAGCAAAAGTACCTGTGAATTAGATATTGTACTTACTTAAATCATTTGGGACTTCCAAAAGCTACTCTTAATAGCAGAGTGATCCTGATTTTGAGTGGTCTTAACCTTAATCCTGCTGAACCTGGATATGCCCTGCCTTTGCAAACAGTGTATATCCAGATCAGTTGGCTTCTTCAGAAGCCAACTGATCTGGATCTGCACTGTTTGTCATTAAATAGGTGAATGTATATCAACAATCTGCATCAAGTAATCTGGTTTGCTAAAAATTAGATGTGGGTGTGGCATCTTAATTTATTCAGCATGACAAGGGTTAATAGTTGGTTTACTGTATTCAAACTCCTTTTTGCTTTGTTTTTTCAGCCATTTGAATCAAGTTACTACATGGTCTCATCCACTGTCAAATGTCACTCATCTACCAAAAACACAACAAGACAAGAAGCCACCAGATGACAATGAACCGGGACCATCAAATGATAGATAGCTGTCAGAATGAACACCCTCCATTGACAGCTGGACCACTTTACTCACAAAGATAATGTGCTGTGAGATACTGAACTAATGTGAATAGCCTTAAAATTTAGAAAGTATTTATTGATTACCTTAAACAGTACAGGGAAAGAAAATAACCAGTTTTGCATGGGGCGGAAGGGTGGGCTGGGGTGGGGTGAGGAGGGGGGGGGGGTAGTTAAATTGCCTCCCTTGCATAAATGATCACTTCCCTTCCTTAGAAAAGTTGGGTTCTGAATTTTAGGGTATTTGGAGTATACTTTACAGTATTTACCCTGTATATTGGGAAGCAATAACCCCCGCTTGTCATAATTGTCCTAAAAGCAGGGCTCCATACCACAGTCAGTAGTACATTAGACTGCAGATCCGAGGATCAGGAGTTCAAACCCCAGCTTGGCCACAACTTTCTTGGAGATTGATCATGAAATGATTTCTACTGCCATTTTCACCCTTGATGAAAGAAGAGCAGTTGTTATTTACTAACTAAAGCTTGTGCACAAGTACTGGTCAACTGCTTAGACGACTAAGCCAGCCCAGGAACAGTGTGAGTAGGTTAACATATCATGATCAACATGACCCAACAGCATAGCTACAGATAAGAGGGGGTATCCGCATAATATTTTTCTTATTTCTCCACGAAAACATGTTGTGGTACTCATTAGAAGCACCTCAGGAAGGCGCTTCTAATGAGTACCCACAACATATGTTATTGTGGAGAAATAAGAAAGATATCAGCAGTTTTCGGATGAAAAAAGTACCTTTTCTGTTGCTGTGCAACAGGTTGACTGGGTAGTAAAACCTCAGCTCAAACAAACAAAACTTGTCATAAGATTTGAACAACTCCATTTTACTACCTGTTGATGTGTAAAAAAAACTACTGGATAAGTGGCAGATAGTGTAGGGTGTAGACCCTGATCAGATGATCTTGGTCTACATTGTTTGCACAGGCCTTTCTGCCCCAATACTTAGTGTAAATACAGTATGTGTAAGCTCTAGATATTCAGACTAGTTAATCAGTTCTGAGTATCCAAAACATACATTTTTGTAAAGAAATCAAAAAAAAAATAATAATAATACAGTTGAACCTCAATGGCTCAAACATCTTTGGGACCATGGAAATTCATTCGAGACATGGGTACTTTGAGCCACTGAGAGTTAATTATGGCACCAGTTCAGGAAGCAAATAGTGATAATTTAGGGAAATCCTTTTGATTTTCTACACAATGATTGTATGTTGAGTGCACTCATTACAATCCCCTCAATGAGGCAATTCTAATGAGTACACACAAAATACACTTCCATGATAAAATAAGAAAAAAAATCCCTAAATATTTGTTTTCTTGAGCTATTGGAAGGATTTTATAGGGTTTGAAAAACAAGTTCGAATCAACCAGGGTAAACTAGCCATCCGGGTTTGAGCCATTGAGGTTATACTGTAATTGTCTGGGTGCTCCTTTTATCTTGAGATATGATTTAAATGCAGATTTAAGAAAAAAAATTTAACCGTCACAATTGCAGCAAATATTTTTTAAATTATTTTTCAGAGAAAATAAGGCTTGATATCTGCAGACAATTCACATGAAATCTCAAGCTTTATTTTCTCTGAAAATAATTTAAAAAAAATTAAACTTTTGTCTGCTACAATTTTGCTTTACAGTTTAAGGATTATAATGCATTTTAATATTTTATTTAAATAAATAGCAGATAGTGTTAGTCATCAAGGGCATTTCATCATCATCATGTTCCGGTGAAAATGATAAATTGTAAGCATGCTGGGTAAAAATGTTCAGCAGAAGGCATTTTGAAGTATTTTTCTAATTTTTTTCCTGAAAATAGTCTTAGATACTTAATGCAATTTGTCTCCTCGGGAGACATTTTTAATGAAATGTCTAAGCCTATTTTCTGGAAAAAGTAAGAAAAATACCATCAGTTTATCATATGCTGAATTGGTAAAAGTTAATTGAGCTGTAGTTTGACATAAAGTACCTTGAGTTGTATGCCTAGTAAATCATCTGATCTGCCCACACATCCACTCAGTCAGATCTGTCTGCCTTAACCTTTGTCCTGCTGAATCAGAATGTACTCTGCAATTAGTGTAGATCCAGATCAGTTGGCTTCTGAAGAAGCCAACTGAACTGGATCTGCACTGTTTGTTGACATTCAATTTATCCATTTATGTCAACAGTCTCAATCAAGGCATCTGATTGGCTGACATTTAGAAGTGGGTGTGGCATCTTAATTTATTCAGCATGACAAGAGTGAAGAAATCTTGGATTGGGGCGCTGCCTCTATGTGACTCAGATGCCTGGTAGCGTTAAAAATCTGAAAACTGAACTGAAACTGGATTCTTGGCAATCCAAAGGGTGACCATTGAAGACTCCTATCAAACTGTGCAGATATGCAGACTGATATGAATATTCTCTGCGCACACATGTCTGCAGATACTTTTTCTCATGTCATGGCTCAGTTCACAATATGATGCACTTGTTCTCAACAAGTTCATTTAAAAATAAAACACATTCACACACACATTAAAACTTATGAGCCAGTCACAACTGCAGAGACAACATTTTGATTTCCTTTTATGCCAATGCCATTTGAAGAATGGTGGAAAGTGCATGTTACCCCTGTCCATTCACCTGTCTGTCTGTCTCCCTCTACTGTCCGGCGTTAGCAATTTTTAAGTTTTTCAGCAGGGGCATCCCTGTCTATTGGACACATTTCTAGTTATTTTAGGCAGACAATTTGCATAGAATGTCAAGCCTTATTTTCTCTAAAAAATAAAAATAAAATGTCATCTGCTACAATTTTGCTAGGAACTTTTAGGGTTGAAAGGCATTTACTTTCTCTCATATAATGAAAGTTTTTGTCAGCTGGTTGTGTTTATTGCTCAAGCTCAGTCTTACAATTTACGTGGCATAATAGATCCAGATTAACCTATAAATGACCTTGATTATGAAGAAGTGTCTTCGAGGCATATGCAAAACAGTTGAGATGTCAGTATGCACAGGGTTTTTGCTAAATGTAATATTTTCATTACCAACATAGTTCCAGATAAGAAGGAGTATCCACAAAATATTTTTTCTTATTTCTTCACGAAAACATATTTATGTTGTGGGTATTCATTAGAAGTGCCTCAGTGAGGCACTTCTAATGAGTACCCACAGCATATGTTTTTGTGGAGAAATAAGAAAAATATCAGTACTTTTTGGGAGAAAAGGGTGCCTTATCTGGAGCAGTGACCAAGTACCTCTGCGGGCAGACAGTGAAGGTCCTGGTCAGATAGGGTGGATGCTGTCCACATATGACACAAAGCATTCTGATGCAGCTCAGTTTCAGTGATTATTTAGGATCACTTAAGATTTTTATTGCCACATAGACAGACTGTTCACATGAAATGTCAACCCTTATTTTGTTTGAAAAAAAAAAAATGAAAATATTTGAAAATGTCATCTGCTGCAGTGGTGATAAGTGCTTTTACCACTCTCTCGACTAATTCAGCAGACGATAAATTGGTGATTTTCTTTTAATTTTTCCCAGAAAACAGGATTTGACATTTCAGGCAAGTTGTCCCAGTGGAGACAATTTGCATGAAGTGTCAAATCCCATTTTCTGGGAAAAATAAGAAAAAATATTTCAAAATGTTGTCTGCCAAAATTTTACCCAGAGTGCTTAGCTTTAAGGGTTAAGGAGCAGTGTATTCCAGTATGTTTGATGCCCACTTTCTCTTCAGGCAGTCATTGCTTTGAATCTCATTTTCATTGGAGGTTTGTTTTGTTTTTCTGGGGATCATTCAGTGTTCTCATGCACAGTGCCTTTATAATAACATCATCTTTCCAAAATGTCTCTATTTTCCTGTTAGTGGAATGTTAACCCATATCCTGCTGAACCTGGATATTCCCTGTCTTTGCAAACAGTGTAGATCCAGATCAGTTGGCTTCTTCAGAAGCCAACTGATCTGGATCTGCACTGTTTGTCATCAAGTATGTATATTTGTATCAAACTCTTGAATCAAGTAATCTGATTGGCAGAAAATTAGATGTGGTTGTGGCATCTTAATTTATTCAGCATGACAAGGATTAAAGGATGGAAGTTTTTCTGGAGCCTTTGTGAAAAATATCTGAAAAAGTATTGATTGACATTAAAACTCTGAGACATAAAAAAGTTTCTTTCATCTGGAGCCATGTCCTGTAATAACATGATAATGCTGAATCATTGCAATCCATCGCATTCACTGGAAGTGTAATTGTTCCCATGGAAAAGTACCACCATATTTACTCTTAACCCTTGTCCTGCTGAATAAATTAAGAAACCACACCCATTTCTAATTTTCAGCCAATCAGATTACTTGATCCACATTGTTGCTATAAATTCACATACATAATGGCAAACAGTGCAGATTCAGATCAGTTGGCTTCTTCAGAAGCCAACTGATCTGGATCTACACTGTTTGCAAAGGCAGGGTATATCCGGGTTCAGCAGGACAAGGGTTAATGAGTGGACACCATAAGCAATCTGCGACATCTGCTCTGGCTTTGCGAAATCTGATCTCAGGCCTGCTTATCTGAACACTTAGGGTAAATATAACGTATTTTCAGTCTCTAATCTGCTTGTATGATAAACCTCTTTGAAATGACCATATTTGCATTTGTTGACACATAATGCAAATAAGTTTAACTTAATAATTGTATTAGTTAGTATATAAGCTGGCTAGAAGTAGTTAAACCCTGCCTGCAGACCATAAAGAAATACAGGCCAATCTTAGTATGAGCTGCTGGTAGCATGTGCATTGAAATCCTTTTTCTTATACATGTATTGTGGTTCCAGAAAAAATAACTCTCTGTTAAACATTACCACTCTCTGGACAAAGCCATTTGACAACAAATTGATGATTTTTTTTTGTTGTTGTTTTGTTTTGTTTTGTTTTGTTTTTTTGCTGTTTTTGACGGGGGTGGGGGGTTGTTTTGTTTTGTTTTTTGTTGTGTTTTGTTGTTTTTTTTTCTTTTTTTCTTTGCAGAAAATAGGGATTTGATCTTTCATGCAAATTATCTCCTAAGGATACATTTTGCATGAAATGTTAAAGCCTGTTTTCTGGGAAAAAGAAAAGAGAAAAATACCATTTGTCGTCTGCTGAATAAACCCAGAGAGTGATAGAAGTTAATAACTCCAAATACATTTATTTGAACACCTTTGCTTCTATCTGTATTCACCCTAAAAGTCGACAAATCCATTTCACTACCAGGGCCCAGTTGTTCAAAGCTAACGATGTCGTTAGTTAACGATTCGTTAAAATTTACATCGAGTGATACGCAAATATGCTAATATTTTTTGCTGAAAAAATGTGAGTAGCTTTTGCAGTGCAAAAGCTACTCACATTTTTTCAGCAAAAAATATCAAAATATTGTATATTGAATCCGCTAAAACAGTTAACGAAATGACCCTTAACGAGCTCGTTAAGCTAACGACGCTTTGAACAACTGGACCCAGATTGATGTGTCTGAAAGGCAGACAGTGCAGATTCTCATCAAAACTACTAAAAACTGCTTCTAGCCAGTTTACATTTTTGCATATTTATTAGAATAACATTTCAATTAACATATGATCACTTCAAATAAAAGAAAAAACTCTGTGACAAATGTGATTAGGCTAGATGCTCATCCTCAGTTTGATCAGGATCTATGCAGTTTGTTAATGGAATGATTAAGGTCAGTCCATTATGTTGGTGATCTTCATCATCTGACCATACTACACAGATGTATGGGCTACCCTGGTTGCATATGTAATAAAGTAGTTTTCTATTGAGAGGGACTCATAAAATTCATTGTAATTTATTTTTATTTGTTCAAACTCACTCATTAATGCTATATGTATGGTGTGTTGATTATTAAAGGCTCCATATTCCTCAAAAATAGACATTTTATTATCCAAGAAAGGTTTAAAAAAATATTAATACAATCATAAAATGAGGTACCTGGCAGCCTGTAAAATTTCATTTAGTCTCTCATTCTTGAACAGGATCAAAATGAAATGATTAATGTTGCCAGCATTAATTCAGAGATACAAAATAAAAAAATCATATCATTTTTGATCAGTTCAGAAACGCGAGACTAAATGAATTTTTACAGGCTGTCAGATGCCACATTTTATGATAGTATTAACCCTTGTCATGCTGAATAAATTAAGATGCCACAACAACTTCTAATTTTCAGCCAATCAGATTACCCGATCCGGATCATTGCTATAAATTCACATACTTAATGGCAAACAGTGCAGATCCAGATCAGTTGGCTTCTTCAGAAGCCAACTGATCTGGATCTACACTGTTTGCAAAGACAGGGTCTATCCAGGTTCAGCAGGACAAGGGTTAATACCATATATCAATTTATTAAACCTTTTTTTGGATAAAAAAAAATGTCAATTTCTGAGGAATATGGAGCCTTAATATTTGAGCTGCATCAATTGAAAAGGTGTCTTTGAGTTCAATGTGAGTAGTAAAGATCAAAATCAGTCAGGAATTTCCATACAGTCTGATCAGGAGCTTCGCTGGAACATTATATATTCTATTCTATCCAGTGAAATCTGAGTGCACAACAAATCCCTGATCAGGCCTCAGGTTATAAAACTTTTTTTCATGCTTAACTTAGCTGAGCATGAAAATTTCGCTGCTAATAAATATGAAAATGCCAACAATAGTTGGCATTTTCATATTTATTAAGCAGAGAAATTTACATACTCAGCTATGTTTAGCAAGAAAGAATTTGCAGTTGTTTGTAATTTTAGATTTATTAGCAAGACAAAAAATTTCATGCTCAGCAGAGTTGAGCATGAAAAAGTTTTATAATCTCAGGGCAGGACTGTGTGTATGCATGTGATCACAGCTTCACTTTCTACATATGCCTGAAAGATCACTTTTTTCATGCCAAAGCTCATTTTATTACTTTTTATGACTTACATGTACATAAGTCCCAGATAAGGCATGGTTTCAACCAATAAGTAATGATATTTTCCTTATTTCTCCACAAAATCATGATATGGGTACTCATTAGAAGTGCTTTGGCCTCTGTGATGGGCTTCTAAAGAATACCCACAACTTATGTTTTCATGGAGAAATAACTAAACTATTTTTGTAGATATCCCTTTTGTCTGGAGCTATGATATAGTACTGTATTTACCCTAAGTATAAGTATCTACTTACCATACTTGTCCTAAAATATGAAGTAGTCCATTCTGCTACCTCTTGATGTCTCTAAAATATTGCTGGATGAGTGGCAAACAGTGTAGACCCTGATCAGATGCCATATTCTGCAGTGTCTGATCTGGGTCTGCACTGTTTGCAAATGCCTATCTGTCCCAATACTTAGGGTTATTATGGTAATTTTGTTATGAAGGTGCTAATGATAGTTACCGTCCATGAATCTGACACTAGTTTATAGTTTTACCTATTTATTTGTATCATTGAATCATTTATGCATGTTCACCGTGTACAATCATGTTGAAATACTGCCTTCATTTAAGCCACTAGGCCATGTCGAGTGACATGTGTCTTCAGGCATACATAGACAGAGAAGGCCCAGATCAGCCTGCACTCTGAAGGGGCCCACTGTCAGCAGTTTACTCTATCAAAATTGTTTTGTCTAAATTCGGAAAAAAAGGCCTGTTATTCAAAGGTGCTTGTATGCTTCATTAGAGAAATACAAGAAAAAACAACACTAGATTATCACTAAACTAAGACAAAAAATCCAATAGTTTTTAACAAAAAGAATATTTATCTGGTATGTGAAGGACTAGTCCTCTCTGCGGCATTGATCTGACCTTATTTTTTTTTTTCTTCAGTTTGATTTTATTTTCATTTTGTCAGGATTGTTATTTATTTTTACCTTGTAATCATTTGTACTGTTGTCTGTGGTTGTTTTAATTTTATGCATGCCAATTAATTACAGTATCCCTTCTTTGCTGTTGTTTTTTGTAAGATTTTGATGTTTTAATTTCATGCATTTATAAGATATTCTATAATTTCCCTAAATATTTAAACAAATATGCTGGAGCAAACAGGATAAACCCAGATCTCACTGCACTTGTAGGGGCAGTATGATCAGGGTCTGCACTGTTTGCCTGGTTGCCATCAGCAAATGGATGTTCTTTCAAATTTCAGGATAAATATGCTAAGGAGTTCTGAATATTTATTATAATTGTGATAATTTGAGTGACAATGCAACATAACCCTCAATACACTGTCGACCCTCTGCCATTAAAATGAATTTGCTGTTGTAAAGAATCCTTAAATGCAGCAGAATGATATGTAAGAAAGGGCTTGCTTTATTCTTATTTCTCCATAGAACATGTTTTGGGTATTTGTTAGAATTGCAGAGGCAAGTCTAACAAATATCCAAAACATGCTTCTTGAAGTGTTAAATTGATAATTGCATAATTAAGTGTCACCTCTTGAGTAAAGATTTTTTGCCAGTTAAATTATCATTATCATAAATTTTGTCATTGTCATCACGGAAACATGCCTATATAATTTTGACCCCCTTAAACCCCACTTTTATATAGTAAAACTGGGGTTTACAGGGGTATACATTATTTTTCTTATTTCTGCTCAAATACATAGATTGTGGGTATTCGTTAGAACTGCCTCTGTGAGGCAGTTCTAACGAGTACCCACAATCTATGTTTCGAGCAGAAATACGAAAAATATTTAAATTTTTTGTCTGAAAATTTTCAATTTTTCGGTGATTAACTTTTCAGTATATTTGAATAGGCGTGTTTTCGTAATGTATTGAATGCTGGTGTAAAGAGGGCTAACTGTACATGTATGCCATAAGTGATCTTTGCTCTCACATTTCAGGTTTACAAAGAACGTAACTCTAGATAGGATGGGTTTTATTTCAACCAAATGGATGTTTGTCTTCCATAAAAACATGTTAAAGTACTAATTTGAAGCAGAAAGTAGTTTCTATGAGTACCCACAATATATATTTACAGAGAGAAATATACCATAATCGCCCTGAAGTATTGGGACAGGTAGGCCTTTGCAAACAGTGTAGACCCAGATCAGATGCTGCAGAATGTAGCATCTGATCAGGGTCTACACTGTTTGCCATACATACAGCAGTACTTAGACACAAAAACAGGTAGCAAAAGACTATTTCAACATTTAGGACAAATATGGTAAATAGTTAAGGTGTCCCAAAACTTAGGGTAAATATAGTAAAATAAAAAAAAAAGTATCCCACTATTCCTTTTGTCTAGAGCTAGGTCAAATGCTTAAATGGAACATGCTAAGCAAACAGATGCCTTTGGGTATATGCAAATTAAAGTTTCAGATAAAAATTTCTTTCTAAAAGATGTTGAAAGCAGATTAGTGTCTTGCAGGGTAGGGATTACACCTCCAATATTTTTCCTTCCTGTCATTCAACCCTTCTTGACCCCATCTGAAGCCTGGTTGTGTATATGTTCATTATAATTTCTTGGTTGTATTTATGATATCAGGTGGAAGCATAATTTTAAATGAAATCCATTTATAATATGAAATCCTGAGTTTTCATACAGTTTTCAAATTTTAGACTGGAATGTGTGTTGGGAAATGTTCGCATTTTTATACGCCCGTTTGAAAAACGGGACGTATTATGTTACGGGGTATGGCGTCCGTCCGTCCATAAACTTTTTCGTTTCCGGCTAACTCCTCCTACAGTTTACATCCTATCAAGCTGAAACTTGGTAATTAGACCATGATGTGGCGCAGTGCATATTGTTTCGGGGTTGCAGTCCACCAAATGTTTGCAGAGTTATGCCCCTTAGAAAATTTCTGTAAACTTTTCATTTCCGGTTAACTCCCCCTACATTTTACATCCGATCAAGCTGAAACTTCATATATAGTTAGACCATGATGTGGAGCAGCGCATATTATTTCAAGGTTACAAGCCACCAAATATTAGCAGAGTTATGTCCCTTTGAAAATTTCAATAGACTTTTCGTTTCCGGCTAACTCCTCCTACAGTTTACATCCAATCAAGCTGAAACTTCGTATATAGTTAGACCATGATGTGGCGCAGCGCATATTTTTTCTGGGTTACAGTCCACCAAACATTTGCAGAGTTATGCCCCTTAGAAAATTTCTGTAAACTTTTCATTTCCAGTTAACTCCTCCTACATTTTACATCCGATCAAGCTGAAACTTCATGTATAGTTAGAACATGATGTGGAGCAGCGCATATTGTTTCGAGGTTACAGTCCACCAAATATTAGCAGAGTTATGCCTCTTTGAAAATTTCAGTAGACTTTTCGTGTCTGGCTAACTCCTCATTCAGTTTACATCTGATCAAGCTGAAACTTCATGTAAAGTTAGACCATGATGTGGAGCAGCGCATATTATTTCGAGGTTACAGTCCACCAAATTTTAGCAGAGTTATACTTCTTTGAAAATTTTGATTAATTTTTAGTTTATGGCTAAATCCTCCTACAGTTTACATCCAATCAAGCTGAAACTTCATGTACAGTTAGACCATGATGTGGAGCAGCGCGTATTATTTCAAGGTTACAGTCCACCAAGTATTAGCAGAGTTAAACCCCTTCGAAAATGTCTATTAATTTTTTGTTTCCGGCTAAATCCTCCTACAGTTTACATCCGATCAAGCTGAAACTTGATTTGTAGTAAGACCATGATGTGGAGCAGCGCATATTGTTTCAAGGTTACAGTCCACCAAATATTAGCAGAGTTAAACCCCTTTGAAAATTTCTATTAATTTCTATTAATTTTTTGTTTCCGGCTAAATCCTTCTATAGTTTACATCCGATCAAGTGACACTGGTACCTGAGCAGTATGTACACTGATTAAGGTCTGCATTGCCATTCAGTCACCACTTTAACTTAGACAGATCTCAAGGTAGTGAAATACCAGGACCAGTACCATTAAGTGTTTGTGTTCAAATATTTAGGATAATTATAGTATTTCCAAATTGATAAAATTGTTTGTGCATTTACTCTACTTTTTACCTAAGTTTATATTTATACTTAATCATATTTATCACATGTCATAGGAGTTGTATCTTTTCTACTGGTACCTTCTAACTGCCAGTATTTTTTTTTAAATTTAACATTTTACTTTATTGATCATCTTACTGCATGAGTTGAGTGTGTTTTTTTTTGTGTTTTTTTTCTTTTTTATCCTTTCTTTCCAGCTTTTTCTTTTTCTTTGCATGTTTTGATTTCAGTCTTTTGTATATACTAACTGTTGCAAATTATACACACCCAGATCAAAACAGTACAAATTCGAAGGATATCCACCAAATTGCCATATTTAACCTGAGTATTCAAACAGGCAAGCCTGAGCAAACAGTGTAGACCCAGATCAGATGCCACATTTTGGCATCTGATCAGGGTCTACACTGTTTGCCACTCATCCTTCAGTTTTTAGATACATCAGCGGGTAGTAAAATGGTCCAAATATGAGCAAGTATGGTAAGGAGTTTTAATTAAGGCTGGCACAATTAATTGGATAATCGATTAATTGATCGATAAATTCCACAAAAATGATTATCGTTACACATTTGCTAATAATCATTTGATTTCTGTGTCTCTTACTTTACCGTATTTACCTTTAGTATTCGGACACCTCAACTCCTTATCATACTTGATCTAAAATTTGACCAAGTACAACTTACTACCAATGCTGAGTCTTAAAATAGATGGATGAGTGGTAAACAGTGTAGACCCTGATGAGACACCATATTTGCCGTGTCTCATCTGGGTCTACACTGTTTGCTCAGGCCTATCAGATCAAATACATACAGTAAAGGTACAACATATGGTAAGAGTCATTCTCAGTCAGACTGGTAATATTATGACTAAATCTTCTGTAATTACTAATCGATTATCAATGGCAATGGCAGGACTGATAATCGATTGTCTTTTCGGCTTTTATTAGCCAGCCTTAGTTTAAATACTTCAGGTAACTGCAGTAGCATACTCTGATTTGTTTTTTTGTTTGTTTGTTTGTTTTTTTGTATAGGCAGTTTGATCTGGGCATACACTTTTCATGGTGTGTGAAAATGGTGAAATACATGTACTTGACTAGACTATATAATGCACAACATGAGAAAGAGATCATTATCATAGTCTGAATTGGGTTTTCATTGTATACTTATTAGGATATGAAGAATATATTAACAGAGAAAGCCCTGAGCAGACTTTGAGCATGCATGCTGATGTAGGCCTTCACAGCTCATATATAGCATTGTATATCATATGGAAGTGCAGGATGGTCTACACTTCTGTTCTCTTAATAACATTTATTATTGTTTATTTGGGGTTTTTTTTAGTTGTTTTTTATTTTATTTTTTTTTTTTTTTTTTTTTTAAACAAACAATTTTTTTCTTATTTCTCCACAAAAATGTATGGTAAATGTCCAAACAATTTGAACACCAAAGTTTCTGACAAAATGACACATGCAAATAGTGCAGTCCCAGATCAGACTGCTCCTGGGTCTACACTATTTGCCATTCCACTAAGTATTTTAAGAAACAACTGCATAAAAAGCAAAATTTAGGCCAAAATAGTATGGGATAAAGTGTTCGTAATTTTAGGACATTTACCGAATATTGTGGGAACTCATTAGAAGTGCCTTACTGAGATGCTTTAATGAGTAGGCACAACATACATATTTGTGGAGAAATGAAAAAGAATATTTATCTGGATGTCCCTCTTAGCTAAAGCAACTGAGCTCCTTTGAACTTCTGGACCCATTTGTTCAAAGCATCGTTAGCTTAATGAGCTCATTAGGGGTCAGAACGTTAACTGTTCAAGTAAGTATGATATCTAATCTGCACATATTTTTGCTGAAAAAAATGTGAGTAGCTTTTGCAAATGCAAAAGCTACTCACATTTTTCAGCAAAAATATTAGCATATATGCCATATTAATGATCAAAGTTTTAACGATTCGTTAACTAATGACATCGTTAGTTTTGAACAACTTGTCCCTGGAGAAATATAAATACCCTACAGTCTTTGTATCTGTGAAACCTGCACACTTAGGGTCACATGATCTCTGGACCCGGTGGAAACTATTGTCTGATCAGAATTTGTGATGAGGCTGATCTGGGATGTGCAGATCACATATGCTTAAACACTGCTCTTTCCATTGATGCCTTTGTTTTTTGTTGTTGTTATTCTTTATTTTTTTTTTTTTTTTTTTTTTGCAGAACATAGGACTTGAAAGAAAACCTGTATCTCCTTTGGAGACAGTTTGAAATAAATGTCAGTTAAGCCCTATTTTACTGAGATGGTGTGGAGTGGGAGTAATGGGGTAGAGAAATATCACTAGTTTATCATCAGCTGACTCAGCCTAAAGAATCTAAAAGATTTACTATGAAACTTCACCACTTCTGGATATTTTGTGTCCACTAGGTGTTTTCTTTGGATTAGTTTTACAATATGTATCTAGTATTTTTACATATTATGAAATTATTAATAAATATAACAGTTCTATAATATATATTAATAAAAATATTTATGGTAATTGCTAGTTAGTTATCATTTCTTTCCACTTCAATGGACAAGGAGCATAATGGCTTCATGGTTATTCCATAGATCTGGGTCTACACGGTTTCCTCAGACCCTTATCCAGATATGCAGAATATGACTGTAGGTTGATCTTTGACCTTTTTATAGCAAGAACAAATTTGCGTACCCATACATTTGTATGGGTAAAATGTTGAATAATCATTTTCTCAATATGTATTAAAGACTAATGGCTGAAACTTACCATGTATGTTTGAAGTAGTAAAACGTTTTAGTTACAATCAAAATTTTGCCCCAACTCTCCCCAGGGGTTATCTGCCCTTGTACCTAAGTAGTAAAACTTAGTTACCATCAAAATTTTGGGGATTATCTACCCTTGCTCCTGGGCTATAAACATATGAAATCTTAAAACGGTTTCTTCTCTGAAACAGCTTGACCAATTTCACCAGATTTCACATGGGGCCTTCTGTCTAAAGGATGTTGATTATTTGCTTAAAAATGTTTCTGCACCATCGACCAAGATGGCTGCCATGCTATGGTAAAAGCACTTAAAAATCTTTTTTAAACAACTAAGAAAGCTTTGAGGCTGAAGCTTGGTTTACAGCATTGGGGACCCAAGGTCTACCAAGTTTGATCAAATGATGGAACTAGGATGATCTTTGACCTTTTTTACGTAATGATCAAGTTTGTGTCCCAGATGCAGTGGCAATACTGGAAGAATGTTGCATGGCATTTGCAGATATGCAATAGCTGTTTTGATCAGGTGAGCAAGTAGTGGCCCATGGGCCTTGTTTTTATTTCTCCTTGAAAACTTTTGTTACAGGTACTCATAAGAAGTGCTTCTGCAAGGCACTTTCGAGTAACCACAACATACGTTTTCATGGAGAAACAAAAATATCTAGTTTTCAGATCAAAATGCACCTTATCTGGAGCTATGATACCAGTGCCCCTATCTTGTATGCTATACCAATCTTTCCAATTATTTTGCCCCTATCTTGTATGCTATAGCAATCTTTCCTATTCTTTTGCCCTTATCTTGTATGCTATAGCAATCTTTCCTATTATTTTGCCCTTATCTTGTATGCTTAGCAATCTTTCCTATTATTTTGCCCCTATTATTATCGCACCTGCTTGTAGCAGGGTGCGATATAGGTGTCCAATTTTCCGTCCGTCAGTCCGTCCATCCGTCTGTCAACATTTATGTCGAAGTTTGACATTTATGTCAGAGTTAGTATTCTAATCAACTACAAGACTAAACAACCATCAAACCTTGCGTGAAACATCTCCCTGACCTCCTGACTTTGCGACATAGGTGTCCCGCTTTTCCATTTGTCTGTCCGTTGGTCCGTCTGTCCGTCTGTTAACAGTTCTGTTATGTCGAAGTTCGACATTTATGTCAAAGTTAGTATTCTAATCAACTATAAGATTAAACAACCATCAAACCTTGTATGAAACATCTCCCTGACCTCCTGACTTTGCGACATAGGTGCCTGCTCTTCCATTCGTCTGTCTGTTCATCCGTCTGTCTGTTAACAGTTCTGTTATGTCGAAGTTCGACATTTACGTCAAAGTTAGTATTCTAATCAACTACAATTCTACAACAACCATCATACCTTGCATGACACATCTCCCTGACCTATAGACTTGGCAGGTACATTGACCAAGTGACCTTGACTTATATTTTGCGCTCCATTGACTTTGACATAATTTACGTTGACGTTCCAGATCTTCTCAACTATAAGGCATACAGCTACCAAATCTTGCATAGTGCTTCTCCTAGATGTACTGACTTGGCAGGTACCTTGACCTGGTGACCTTGACCTATATTTTGCGCTCCAGTGACTTTGAATATTTTGCGTCGACGTTCAATATCTCAACTATAAGGCCTACAGCCATCAAACCTTGCAAAGTGCTTCTTCTCAATGTACAGACTCGGCAGATACCTTGACCTGGTGACCTTGACCTATATTTTGGCTGCAGTGACTTTGACAAAATTTACATCAACGTTCCAGATCTCCTGAAGTGTAAGACCTCTAGCCATCAAACCTTACATAGTGCTTCTCCTAGATGTACTGACTTGGCAGGTATCTTGACCCGGTGACCTTGACCTATATTTTGCGCTCCAGTGTCTTTTACACATTTTACGTCGATGTTCAATATCTCCTTAACTATAAGGCCTACAACCATCAAACCTCACGTAGTGCTTCTCCTCAATGTACGGACTCCGCAGGTACCTCAACTGGGGGACCTTGACCTATATTTCGCGCTCCATTGACTTTTACACCTTTTACGTCACCCTTCCATATGTCCTCAACTATATGGCCTTCAACCACCAAATCTTTTACAGTGCTTCTTCTCGATGTACTGACTAGGCAGGTACCTTGACCTGGTGGTCTTGACCTACATGTATATTTTGCACTCCAGTGACTTTGACACATTTTATGTTGATGTTCGGTATCTCCTCAAATATAAGACCTACAACCACTAAACCTTGCATAGTGATTGATTGATTGATTGTGTTGGGGTTTAACGACACGTCAACCCTTGAGGGTCATTTTGTGTCGTCTCCCAGAGAAAGGGAGAAAAGAGACAGAAGAGAGAGTAGAGGAGATGAAAGAGAGGGACAGGGAGGAAAGAAGAACAGGAATGAAAGTGAAGAAACAGAAGAAATAAAAACATTCCCCCTCTACCCTTACCCACTACAAGGATAGCAGGCCTTGCCCAGCTGTAAGCCAATATCAGTTGGACGCCCCGGTGATGTAAGATACACAGCACCTTCGCACCACCCGACCACCTCACCTTGCATAGTGCTTCACCTCATTGCATTGGCTTGGCAGGTACCTTGACCCGGTGACCTTGACCTATATTTGACACATTTTACGTTGATGTTTGATAACTCCTCAACTATGAGGCCTACAACCACCATACCTTGCATAGTGCTTCTCCTTGATGTACTGAATTAGCAGGTACTTTGACCCTTGACCTTGACCTATATTTCACGCTCCAGTGACTTACACATTTTACGTCGACGTTCCATTATCATTGGGCTGTATACTACGAAAAGTCAGTGCTGAAGATATAGCCATTAGAGGGAATGGCACTGGCCTGGAATATATGTGCCCCACTAGGCACTTTGTCCTAATTTTTTTCAACCCAGTTTTCCAACTAAGCACTGCTAAGAATGAAATAAACTTATTTAATAACCACATTCTGATTGTGGCTCCTGTGACTTTTGCCCCAGCAGGTGCGATGACGCCTTCCGCGGAATTCTTGTGTATGCTATAGTAATCTTTCCTATTATTTTGCCCCTATCTTGTATGCTATAGCAATCTTTCCTACTAATAGGTATCATTCATTGCACCATGGACAAGTTCCAGATGAATGGATACAAGTCAAAGGCAAAAGAACTCTGACTAGGAACATATTTGCTTTCCTTATAAAAATTAATTCCCTTTTGACAAGAAACATGTATACCAGGAAAACAAATTGTTTCTTGTGGCCTCTTTTAAGCCTTTACAACTCTGGGCAAATTCTGCAGACAGCAAATTGATGATCGTTTTCTTATTTTTCCCAAAATAGGCTTTGTCATTTCATGCAAATTGTCTCTGCAGGAGATAATTTGCATAAAATGTCAATGCCTATTTTCTGGGAAAAATAAAACAATCATCAATTTGCTGTCTGCAGAAATCTATCCAGCATGCGAAGCATTTAAGGGGTGGCAAAACCTTCATTTTAGAGTGCTCTACGAAGTATATTCATTTACCTAAATTTAAAAGCTGAATAAAACAAACACAACAAGAATATGGTGTGTTTAAACTTTAATGTACAAAACATTAGGAGTTTCAAAGATTTGAACAAGGATAGTGTTTTTAAAAAATACATGTACAGTGTATCGAGAAAAGGAGTGGATAGATAATTAACCTTTACCCAATAAAGTGCTAAGCAAAATTGGAGCAGACGACATCTATTTTGTTTGTTATAGTTGAGTGAAAATAAGACTTGGTGTTTCATGTGAATCATCTGCCAGTCTTATTTTCTCTAAAAACTACAACAAAAAATCAATCTGTCTTCTGCTGCAGTTGTGGTTAGCACTTTAAAGTTTAACTTCAACCTAGTGAATTTAAATATCAACAGTAGTCAGAATATTTTTAGATTTCATTCAAATCACCTTGAGAATATTTTTTATTTTTCCCAGAAATCAGTTTGCTCTTTACACTTCAACCTCTTTATAACACAGTTCGTTATAACACGGTTTTGGATATAACACAGTTCAAAGATGGATCCCAAAAATATATAGATTATATTGAAAAATGACCATAAATGGTCATTTTTCAATATAATCTATACATTTTTGTTTGGATATAACACAGTTGTTTAACTAACACGGTTTATGCTATGGACCCCAACAACAGTGTTATAAAGAGGTTCTGGTGTATTTGGAGGTGAATGAACTGTCCACATAGCTCCAATACTTTTCTTTTTTTAACACTTTGCATGCTGGGTAAAAATTTCAGCAGATGATATTTTGAAATATTTTTTCTTATTTTTCATAGAAAATAGGATCTGACACTTCTTGCAGATAAGAAAAACATTATCAGTTTGTTGTCTGCTAAATTTGCCCATAGTGCTGTAAGTGTTAAGAAATAGATCGGCTCTAACAGTGAATTGTTGAGTAATAATTCACTGTTTGGAGGTCACTTGTAAAGCAGATCAAATCACAAGCCCAAAGCATGACATGTCAAAGCCTATTTTCTGTAAAAAATAAGAAAATATTTCTAAACATTGTAATTAACTCTTCTCTTGCTGAGCACGACATGCCCTGTCTGAGCAAACAGTGCAGATCCAGATCAGTTGGCTTCTGAAGAAGCCAAATGATCTGGATCTGCATTGTTTGTCATTAAATATGTGAATTCTTATACCTGGATAAAGAAATCTGATTGGCTGGAAATCAGAAGTGGGCGTGGCATCATAATTTATTCAGCATCACAAGGGTTAAATGTTTTTACCTGGAGTGCTAAGCTGTACACAAGGAAGTTAGCTGAAGTGTACTGGCTCTACTTTTGGACCTTCTCCTTTGGAAAAGCGAATAAGAAGACTGATTGTGTTGGGTTTAATGACACATCAACCTCTTTGGGTCATTTTGTGTCATCTCCCAGAGAGAGGGAGAAGAGAGAAAGAAGAGATAGCAGAGGAGATGAAAGAGAGACGGGAGAAAGAGGAAAATGAATGAAAGTGCAGAAGAAATACCCTCCCCTCCCCCCCCCCCACACTACCTCCACCCCACTCTACTCTTACCTGCTGCAAGGATAGCAGGCCTTGCCCAACTGTAAGTTAATATCAGTGGACGCCCCGGTGACATAAGATACACGACACCTTTGCCTCAGCCAACCACCCCACTTGAATGATCTGACAAGCTCTATATTCAGGGAAAGGTAAAATCATTCAGTTCATTTTTTTCCACCTAGAAAGGGCTAAAGGTTAACCAATTTAATCTGAAAGATTTTCTTGTTTACATAAAAAAAAAAAACAAAAAACATTTATCAAATAATGAACACATTAAATACACATGTAATATCTCAAAGGTAATTTCTTTTCATCCTGATATGGGCTGCATCAAGTTAAAGGAAACTTCAACTGTTACCACTCTCTGGACTAATTCAGATGACAAATTGATATTTTTCTCTTTTTTTTTTTTTCGCAGGAAACAGGATTTGACATTTCATGCAAATTGTCTCCAATGTAGACAATTTGCATGACATGTCAAAACCTGTTTTCTGGGAAAAATAAGAAAAATGTTCTGCTGAAAATTTTACCCAGAGTGCTAAGCATTAACCATTGTCCTGCTGTTCCCAGTTATGTCCTGCCTTTGCTTCTGAAGAAGCCAACTGATCTGGATCTGCACTGTTTGCCATTCAATATGTGAATTTAATTAAAAAATCTGGATCAAGTTATCTGATATATTAATTTATTCAGCATGTCATGGGTTAAGAATACATGAATGTACAGCCCCAGACCAACCAGCATGACCTATGTCTTGTCAGCTTTTACTGTACACTGATACATTGTACAACATTAACCCTAGATAATGAACTCCCTAACTTACCATTACAAAAACACATCTATTCAAATATATTGAAAATTTCACCACCAAAAACTGAATGTTTTCAGATAAAAATTCTGATATTTTTCATATTTCTGCTCAAAACTTAGATTGTAGGTACTCATTAGAACCACCTCACCAAGACAGTTCTAATGAGTACCCAAAATCTATGTTTTAGAGCAGAAATAAGAAAAATAATGTATATGCCTGTAAACCCCAGTTTTACTTTATAAAAGTGGGGTTTAAGGGGGTCAAAATTATATAGGTATGTTTTTGTGGTGCCCTCCTAACTTACCCTAGGTAAAGAAATCCCTACCATACTTTTTCTAAACTTTGAACAAGTCCATGCTGCTACCTAGTAATCATCTTAACCCTTGTCCTGCTGAATAAATTAAGATGCCACACCCACTTCCAATTTACAGCCAATCAGATTACTTGATCGATATTGTTGCTATAAATTCACATACTTAACATCAAACAGTGCAGATCCAGATCAGTTGGCTTCTTCAGAAGGCAACTGATCTGGAGCTACACTGTTTGCAAAGACAGGATTTATCTGGGTTCAGCAGGACAAGGGTAAAAAATGTTGAATGAGTGGCTAATAATGCAGATGCTAAACAGATGCCACATTCTGCAGCATCTGATGTGAGGCTACCCTGTTTGCTCAGTGTCTTTGGGTTTGGAGCTCATTACAAAAACACGCCTATTCAAATATATACAGAAAATTTCACTTCCAAAAACTGAAAATTTTCAGATAAAAAACTCTATATTTTTCATATTTCTGCTCAAAACATAGATTGTGGGTACTCGTTAGAACCGCTTCGGCGAGGCGATTCTAACGAGTACCCACAATCTATGTTTTGAGTAGAAATAAGAAAAATAATGTATACCCCTGTAAACCCCAGTTTTACTATATAAAAGTGGGGTTTAAGGGGTAAAAATTATATAGGCCTGTTTTCGTGATGTTAAGAGCCAAGTCAACACTAAAAAGATCATGTTGAGCTAGTCAGTTTATCTACTCACTTCTCCTGGGACAGCTTAGTCCTCTAAATGTTTGACCAGTTTGTTTGTTTGTTTGTGTTGAGGTTTTATGGTCCAGTCAACCCAATGGGGTCATACTGGGCAGGCTTAGTTCTTTAAGTGGTTAACCAGTATTGTGCACATTCTTTCACCAGAAACTGATGGTGGTCCTTCTTGAATCAGCAGAAGGGATAGAATTACCACAGAAAATATTTCATAATAAAATCTCCACAAAAGAATGGTGCCAACCCAGCAGGGTCAAACCCGCAACCTGATCACCAGCTGGATACACATCCAACTGAGTAACTGATAAATACCCTTCTTGAATCAGCAGAAGAGATATAATGGCCGTAGACATGATTTCATGATCAATCTTCATGAAAGTTATGTGGCTGAGTTGAGATTTCAGCTTGCAACACCTGGATCTGCAGTCAGACATGCAATCCCAACCTTTAAGAAAAATATGATTCTGCAAGCAGATTTTGAAAGCTAAATAAAAATCAGACTGGAGCCCAGCTCAGGCCTGGCCATCCCAACCTTTAAGAAAAATATGATTCCGCAAGCAGATTTTGAAAGATAAATAAAAATCAGACTGGAGCCCAGCCCAGGCCTGGCCGTCCCAACCTTTTAGAAAATATGATTCTGCAAGCAGATTTTGAAAGCTAAATAAAAATCAGACTGGAGCCCAGCTCAGGCCTGGCCGTCCCAAGCTTTAAGAAAAATATGGTTCTGCAAACAGATTTTGAAAGCTAAATAAAAAATCAGACTGAACAGATCAGGCCATCTGGGCCTTTGCTGTCCACATACCTTTTTTCTTGGCATGGCTTATATATTATGCATAACAAGAGTTGCACCACATGGGAAAAATATCTTCATTCTGTATGCTAACTACAAATAGCAAACAGGACTGCAGTCTATACAGGGTCTTTTCAATCTTTTCATCCCTGCATTTCTAAAGTGAACTCTTCTGTCTTTGAATTTGGACAAATCCATTGGTGCAAAAAGGATATCAGACAAAAATCTAGAATGAAAAGGCAAACAGTGTAGATCCAGAGATGGCTCATTATGAGCCATCTCATCTGGATCTACACTGTTAACATAAGCATTTCTTAGGGACTACCAGACTGAAAGGTTTAGCCCTTTTATCCCTGTAGACCTGTACAGATACCTATGCAAACAGCGTGGATCCAGATGAGACGGCTCATAGTGAGCCATCTCATCTGGATCTACACTGTTTGCCATCTTACTAATGATCACTGATTGAATCCCCTATTTACAAACAATGGACTTGTCCAAATTAAAGATGACAGAATCCATTTCAGAAACTCAGAGATGAAAAGGTTAATGTCTATTAAGTTTAAGTTTTTCAATTCAAGATGACATTATTATGAAGAAGTTTTTGACTACAAACTAAATTATATATATATATATATATATATGTGTGTGTACAGCTTAGTGAGGGGTGGGGTGAGGTGTGAAGGATGAAGATGAGCCGGTTTGCTTGTAGTAGTGATTTGTTCCCTCTAACGGTTTCGCATTTGTTCATGACAGAAAGTCAATGTCCTGGTGGACAAGTGTGGGGCCGGTGGAGGGGAAAGGAATTTGTTGTGTGTGAATTGTTTTTCCTACTTATGTATTGTGTATACATGTGTATATGTACCTGCACACATGTACATGCGATGCATGTGAGTATGTATGTGTGTATGGTATGTAATGTGTACAATGCTTGTTTGTATTTACTTTGTCACTTGCTTTGTTCAGTATGTAGTTTTTTTTTGTTTTTTTTTGTTTTGTTTTTTTTTGCCTTCTCTTACGCCTCCTGCGAGTGGCCTGAGAAGTAGTTAGATAAATAAAGTTCTGTTCTGTTAAGAAAGTTCTGAAAAAAAGTCCATGAAATCGGTGACGGACCCATTAAGAGTGTGTACAAATAATATATATAGTTTGTCAGCTTCTAAGACATATTATCAGTAAAATCAACTAGTTCATTTTTTGAGTAGTTACAGTAAACATTTTATCAACTGTTAAAATACCATGCAAAATTGTAACAGATAACACTGTCAATTTTATTTTGAGACAACAGACTGAGAAAATAAGATGTGAATCATACGCCTAGCAGACAATTCCAGCGAAATGTCAAGCCTTGATTTCTTGGAAATCAGAATGTAATCTGCTACAATTTTGATTGACAGTTTTAGGTTTACTCTTAAAATGCCATGCAAACTGTAGCAGAGAACATTTTTACATACTTTTTTCTTCTATTTTTCCAAAGAAAAAATGCTTGGTATTTCAAGAGAATCAAATGCTGCAAATGTTTCACCTATATCGTAATTAGCCTTTACCCCTCTATGGGCAAATTTAGCAGATAAATTTTTTCTTATTTTTCCCAGAAAACCAGATTTGACATTTCATGCAAATTGTCCCATGGAGACAATTTGCATGAAATGTCATAAAACCTGTTTTCTGGCAAAATTATAAAAATTATTTCAAAAAATAGTCTGCTGAAAATTGTACCAGTGTGCCAAGCTTTAATAGCTGTTTTGTAAGAATGTTGAAGTGTTTTGAAGTTTACAGGAAATATTAAAATGCCAAAAGGGTGATTATTCATCCTTGAATACTCAATATCTTCCAGAAGTACATATAATAAAGTATATATCATTTGAAAATATACATACATGTGAGGTAAGAAAAATATACAACAGTAAAGTTTTCCAAACTTGAAATTAAAAAGAAATATATGAGAGAAAAAAAATTAGAAGCTGTACAAACAATACAATACCATACATTCACAAAAAACAGGAACACATTTATAATATTCTCATCAAATCTCTTATATAATAAATTCTTTTCAATATAATACATTTTTAACAGCCGTATTCATTCAAATCTCTCCCAACCTGCTGTCTTGACCATATAAAAAGTGACAAACAAAACTAACAGACAACATTCCTTTTCTTCTTTTTTTTCAGAGAAAATAAGGCTTGACATTTCATGTGAACTGTCTGCCAAGCTGACAATTCACATGAATTGGCAAGACATATTTTCTCTTAAAAATTACTAATAAAAAATAAATTCAAAATATCATCTACTGCAGCTGTGACTGACACTTTAAGGTTACAACTAGAAATGTGAAAATCTAACTTTTCGGAGCATTCAGAAAACTTAATAACCGTCATAAAAGAATTGGCTATAGCCTGGATATTATGCGGCAGACTGCATGCCTAGTTATCAACCCAATCATTGTTGATGGCTATGCATCACTCTTTAATTGCACGACGGTGGTTTGGGCCTTAGACTCAATAATGACGGCCTCTTCCTAAAACTTTAACTAGTGGGTTGGGGTTTGATGATATGTCTTTGGCTTGGCCCGTCATGGTTCAACCACTGGTTTTCATTTTCTCTGGCATACAGTAGAATTAGCTATAAATTCTCATCTTTGTTTATTATAGTGATTAATTTGATTTTTGTTTTTGCTTTGATGCACTGACTGAGTTGGGAGCCTTTATGCGAACCAAATTTTTATGTATTTCTGTATTAAGAGTAGCATTGGGACCAAGGGTGAAGTTGGCTAGCTGTAAAAGTGCTTTAAAGCCCCTGGTGGTTTACTCTACTGACCGTTCTAAGGTGGTGGTCCCGGTGTTAGTCTTACTCTTTGTTGCTCTGTGGTTTGTGGTTTATTCTACGAGGCGATTTATGTCTTACCTTGTGTCATTTGTTCTTGAGTTTTTGAGTTTTTCAGTCCTTTTAGCATTGCGATTACCTTGCTTGGGGAAGAGAGAGCTAATCTTAGTGTTTTTCGTATGTTTGTTCAATTTGTGCTTGTTTGGATTTGTTGGTTTCCTCTTCCTCTTGATGTCTGGGAAGGGCTGCATTTTGTGATTGTGGCACTCCCTGGACTTTTCTTTTACCTTTTTTTTGTATAACACTATGCCCCCAACTATATACTTGTATCTACAAAATTCCAAATTTGAAAGGCACAGAACTCTAATAAAATTAATCCAATTTTCTTTAAGAAGTAAAATCAAGTGATCTATCCTCAGCCCTACAATTTTCTTTAAGAAGTAAAATCAAGTGATCTATCCTCAGCCCTAATATGTTTGCTAAATATCTAAGCCTTAGCTGAAATACTTTCTGAGATATCTGGTAAATAAGGTAATGTGTGACAAATAGATGAACAAAGCAAAAAGCAATATGCCTCATCAAATTTTTCAAAGTTTGGGGCCTAATGAACTTGAATGTAAAAAAAATGTATCTTCTGAGATGTGAGTGCAGCAAACCCAGCTAGCATTCTACGTAAATCTACATTGGGCCGTCATCGGCCCGTCAGCTACCCTGACGGGCCGATGACGGTCCGATATAGATTTACGTAGAATGCTGACTGGGAAAGACTCATACAATGCATTCCTTTGGGAGCAATTTTTACATTCCCCTTAAGCTTTCCTCAGGCACGTAGAAAGGATTCCTGAGTCTTCATGGCCCAGTTAGTATTCAACTTAAATCTATATCTGACCATTATCAGCCAGCAATAATTGTCCAATGTAGACTTTAACAGAATACTAAGTGTAATGCTGATGCTGATTGTGGCAACGATGCCAGGGTGAATGCAACAGTTCTTCCTGTTGTTTCATATAGGCAAGCTAAAAATAATAGTCATTATCTCAAGCTCCAAGGGACCAGCCAGAATGCTAAGTTTGAGATAAAAGGGGTGGAAATATAAGAAACATACAGCATGCTAAACAAGTATCACCATTCCTTAAGTTTGACTTAAACAGTAATTTGAGCTATCACTGTTTGAGATAATGAGAGTCAACTGTATCTTTTATCATGTAGTTATCAATATTTATTTTCCAACAGTCAAGACTCTTACACTCTGATCTGAAAAGCCTGATCAGCTCAGACTTGATTTTTCCAGATCCATATCACATCCAATCTCAAATAGAGCTTATTTATGCTGATATCATCTCAAACAGAGCTTGTTTATGCTGATATCATCTCAGAGCTTGTTTATGCCGATATCATCTCAAACAGAGTTTGTTTATGCCTGTATCATCTCAAACAGAGCTCTTTTATGATGGTATCAAACAGAGCTCTTTTATGCTGATATCATCTCAAACAGAGCTTGTTATACCAATATCATCTCAAACAGAGCTTGTTTATGCTGATATCATCTCAGAGCTTATTTATGCTGATATCATCTCAAACAGAGTTTGTTCATGCTGATAACATCTCAAATAGAGCTTTTTTATGCTGATATCATCTCAAACAGACGTTATTTATCCTGATATCATCTCAAACAGAGCTACTCACATTTTTCAGCAAAAATATTAGCATGTATGCCATATTTAATGATCAAAGTTTAAACAATAGGTTAACTAATGACTTCTAGTTTTGAACAACTGGGCCCAGGTATATGAAAGTATATTTTAAACACATAATTACTACAGTAATGTGATCTGATGCTCTGTGTAACATATTGTGGATGTTCCAAGATCTCTGGATCAAAAAGCAAATGTCTCATGTGACCCTGTGATCTGAAAGCATCCACTTGACTTTGTACAGAGTCAGATAAAGCACTTTTTTTCCAAAGGAAAAATACTGGGCCCAGTTGTTCAAAGCGTCGTTAGCTTAACGAGCTCGTTAAGGGTCATTTCGTTAACTGTTTTAGCGGATTCAATATACATTATTTTGATATTTTTTGCTGAAAAAATATGAGTAGCTTTTGCAATGCAAAAGCTACTCACATTTTTTCAGCAAAAAATTTCAGCATATTTGCATATCACTCAATTAAAATTTTAACGAATCGTTAACTAACGACATCGTTAGTTTTGAACAACTGGGCCCAGATATTTTTCTTATTACTCCAAACAAATAAATTTTGTGGCTCAGAAGCATCCTGCTGAGGCACTTCTAATGGGTACCCACAAGGTATATTTTGGTGGAGAAAAAGGAAAAAAAATATTATGCTGCTACTTTTCTTATCTGGAGCTATGATGGTGTAAGATCATATTACTGTTGAAATAATGTGTATATCTAGAAGTTGTACTCCATAACAACTATTCAGATGCTGATAGAATTTGGTACAATGTCAGGATCCAGGAAGGGATACGGTGGATTTCGTACTTTGTTTCTCTCTTTAATTGTCTTACTAATTGCAGCTATGTCATCACGAAACCTGTAAAACAGACAAGATAGGAACATTTAGTGGAGAGGGCATAAAACTACCACATTTACCCTAAGTATACAGACACCTTAACTCCTTACCATACTTCCAATACTTGAATGTCCATTTTCTTGTCTTTTGATGTGCCTACAAACTACTAGATGAGTGGTAAACAATGTAGACCCAGAACAGATCCTACATTCTGTGGTCTCTGATGGGGTCTACACTGTTTGTTTGTTTGTGTTGAGGTTTTACGGCCAAGTCAACCCAATGGGGTGATGTCGAGCGCGGTCAGTTTACCTAACCACACGTTTACTGGGCAGGCTTAGTCCTCTAAGCGGTTAACCAGTATTGTGCACATTCTTTCGCCAGAAACTGACAACTGCCCTTCTTGAATCAGCGGAAGGGAGAGAATGACCGTAGAAAATATTTCATGATCAATCTCCACGAAAGAATGTTGCCGACCTCGGCGGGGGTTGAACCCGCGACCTCCTGGTCTCCAGTCGGACGGCGCATCCAACTGAGCCACCGGGGCCAAGTACACTGTTTGCTCAAGCCAGTCTGTCCTAAAAATTAGGATTCATATCATAGGTTTCTATACAAGTTTATATACAGTTGACTCTCATTATCTCAAACTCGCTTAATATCTCGAAGTGAAAATCCAGTCCCTGCCGAAACATGAACGTCTAACAAAAGGCAAAAAAAAATATTGTGGAAAAGAGGAGAAATTGCTCCTAAGGAGCAATTTCTCCTCTTTTCCACAATATTTTTAATATATCTCTAACTTCAAGAGTCCAATTACATATATATTTGTTAAATGTGGTTGTTCGAATATTTTTTTCCTCAATTCTGTAAATCTTATATGTCGAGGTACGGATATCTCGAAGTATTTAATAAAGTCCCTTGAAATTTGAGACAACGAGTCGACTGTATATTATTTAAGGGGAAAGGATACATCTCCAAAGAAAACAACCCTCAATATGTAAATGTTTACCTCACTTCCTATCCAGGGCTACTATTAAAGGAGAGAAGTAGCTCCCTCTAGGCACAATTGTTTTTCTCAGGAAACAATTTGCATGAAATGTCAAAGCCTATTTTCACAGAAAAATTGAGGATACAATTTGCATGAAATTTCAAAGCCTATTTTCTGGTAAAAATAAGAAAAATACTGCACAATCTCATCTGTTGAAATTTTTTACTCAGCATGCTAAGCTTTAAATAACTTAAAACAAACTTACTCATCAACAATTTTCCTTGCCTCAGGTTCAAATATGTACTGGACCTCAAAGTCACCAAGACTTCTGGTTCCCCTCTGACTGAGGATCTTTGTGACAATCATAACATCTAAAGTGACTGGCTTGTCTGGCAATACCCGCAGAATATCTTCCTCTGTGCGTGGTTGCTAGAATAATATAAGAACAATGAGAGTTGTTGGTTTGTAATTCTACGGCCCAGTCAACATTGTTAAAGTCATGTCAAGCTGGTCAGTTAACCTATTCACCCTTTTCCTGGGCAAGTTCTACAAGCACTCTGCCAGTACTTGTGCACAACATACTTTCACCAGTAACTGACAACTGCTCTTCTTGAATCAATGGAAGGGAACAAATGGCCATAGAGATGATATCATGATCAAACTCCACAGAAGTTATGTGGCGGATTCCAACTTGTGACCACTGGATCTGTAGTCAGATGTACTATAGACTGCACTATAGCCAATTTCATTCCAACTTTTAATGAAAATCCTGAATATCTATGATTGCTTTCCGAATAGAAATTTCACCGACCAATCAAAGTCAGAATAGAAACAGTATCTGAGAGAATTCTCATGGAAGCGAAGTGTTTTTCAGTGATAATGCCAACCCCATGCCACGTAAAGGGTTATAAAAAGCCTTCAAATTTGAAGGAAATGACATTAGTTTTTTTTCCATGTGCCTAATCAGATGAATTTGGTTGACACATTACTTTTTCCGAGATCAGCTGATTGATATAGTGATATGACATAGTGCGGCATGACTTGGATTACAAGTGAATTACAGAAAAGTACGGAAGCTGTATGAAATCAGCTATGGAGACAAGCAAGAACACTGAGAGACACATCAAGCTAAATGGTACATTATCTAACAGCTACTAATATAAGAAGATGTCTTTGAGCATGTATGGACAGAAGAATCCAGATCAACCTGCATATCTGCTCTGGGTCTTCACTGTTCCCTATCAGAATCCAATCATACTGTAAAATGTATAAATGCAGGACACAATTCCTGATGAGACTGATCTGCCTGTAAACTTCAGATGATCAAAGATATTTTTAACCCTTGTCCTGCTGAGCCCGGATATACCCTGCTTTTGCAAACAGTGTAGATCCAGATCAGTTGGCTTCTGAAGAAGCCAACTTATCTGGCTCTATACTATTTGCCATTTAGTAATGTGAATTTATAGCAACAATCCCGATCAAGTAATCTGATTGGCTGAAAATTAAAAGTGGGCGGGGCATCTTAATTTATTCAGCATGACAAGGGTTAACTTGATGTGAACAGAGTAGACCCAGATGAGCCTGCATAAATACTTTAAAAACACATTACTACTACTACAGTAATGTTATCTCATGTTCTTATCACAAGGAGTGGATTTATCCAGATGCTAGCATCCATTGTAATCTAGAGATCTGGTCTCATCCTCAAGACATGAAACAGAACATCAGATAATGTTACTGCAGTCTTGCATTTTTATACTTGCATTGGCAGTCAATAATTGAATTTAATTCCATTACCAATACAAAATGACATGAAACAATTCACAAAGGTCAACACTGTCAATGTGTGTGTGAATTGAAATTTTGGAAATCTTGCATTCTTTGACATATCTGTTGTTAACTTTAAGAAATGCCACTAGTGGAAATACTTTTATGCTGTTTTTAGGACAAAGAAAATATGCTGTATGTATATACATGATACAGTACAATGTAATTAGTAAAACCGGTAAAAAGAAGGTAAAATTACATGTATTTGAAGGCATGAATCTTATACACCTATCAATGATGAGGTGGTTTAACCTGTTGTATACGGAATAGACTCTCCCACACTATATATTGGAAGAGTCCAATTTGAATTTTAGGTACACCAAGCTAAGTGATATACATATTCTTAGAGAAAAATGGCTGAACTATTTGCAAACAGTGGAGACCCTGATCAGACGCCGCATTCCGAGGCGTCTGATCTGGGTCTGCACTGTTTGCCAATTACCCTTTTACGGGTCTCCCGACTACATGGGTTAACAGGTAAAACAAGACTACATGGCATTTGTATCAGTATCCTAAATTTCAAATAACATTTTCTAAATTTTATCATCAATACATTCATTAATTTCTAGATATAATGTTGGCTTGAAAATCTTCAGCAGGTACTATCAGAAGTCGAGTTTTATGGTGATTCTGTTTATATACACAGGAAAATTTTGGTAATCCTGATTTTTCTGAACCTCTAAAAACTATTAATGACACTTACTTTATCCTTTGGAGGTGTGCCTTGCATCAACGGTGGATAGTTTGGAGGGAAGGCATATTCATCATATTGAGGAAAATTGGTCGATGCATGGGCCACACTACACGTATAAATTATAGATGTTAGTGTCAGGTAAAGATCACTTTTGGTTGTAAATTTTCCATTACCAGGAACACCCTAGAAAATAAGAAAAACATATGTAAGTCAGGTCTCTAGATAAGTGGACTAAGATAAATACAGTGGCACTTCCACCAATGGTCCCCTCTCCACAACAATCATTTCTCTAATAGTCACTTTTCTGACATCACTGTTCAATTTCCTTGTGTATTCAACTTCTCTGCAATGGCACCTCCCTACAACAGCTTCAAAAGGCAGTTTAATTTCTTCCCACTTATGTAGGGAGACTGAACTATTTTTTGTTTCTCTGTGACCTTCACATGTTCAGGTTTAATGACACATCAACCCACAAAGGGCATTTGCATAACAGGATATATTTACTTCATTCAATACTGAAATTTTCTTCAAGAAAGCATATATTGTGGGGTCATCAGAAATGCCTTATGAAGACAATTCTTAGTACCCATATCAAACCTTTCTAGGCATAAGGAAAACAAGAGGCCAGCAGGCCACAACTCACCCACCTTGATTAAACAGCCTAACACATTTGCAGATAACTTAAAACAATTTTCAATCACTGCTTTGGCAACTAACCTAACAAATGTATGGCCTTAAAAATAAAGGATTGCTAAATGAAATTTCACATTCAAGTACAGTTCAAAGTACTCTCTGGTTTTGAAAAAAAAATGTCTTTTAACCACTGTCCTAGTATAAGTCTACAAAACATTTTGGTTGTTATGACAACTAACAAAAAATCACCAATTATCCCAAAATCTGACCTTGCGGGAGGAGTACCTACTAAACATTAATTCTAAGTTTGGCTTCAATCGCTTCATCAGCTTTATCATGTTTTCTTCTTTAAAGAGTTCTTATTTTAAAACTAATGGTTGCTATGGCAACCAAATAAATAAGTGGCTGACAATAAAAACAAAAATTTGGTAGAGAGGCTCCTATAAAACCACTGCCAAATTTAGTTTCAAACTGCTACATTGATTTTATTCAACAATTTTCCCATTATGACTGTATGTATGAAAAATTCAGTTGCCCTTGCAAACATACTTTCCTATAGACACAGAATAAGAAAATAGCTGATTGGCTCATAACAAACTTCTCTGAGGACTAGCCAACAACTCTGATGCCAAATTTGGCAGTTGTCATTTTCAATATTGACAAAATTAACATTAATTGTCGCAAGCAATCAAAACAGCAGATGAGCATAAACAACAAAGAGCCCATCTGAGGCATTGCTGCTGCCAAATGCACCTAGGCACTTATGTGTGAGACAGTAACCCTTGTCATGCTGAATAAATAAAGATACCACGCCCGATTCTAATTGTCAGCTGATCACATTACTTAATCCAAGCTGCTGATACAATTGCACATACTGAATGGCAAACAGTGCAGATCCAGGTCAGTTGGCTTCTTCAGAAACCAACTGATCTGGATCTACACTGTTTCCAAAGACAGGGTATACCCAGGTTCAGCAGGATAAGAATTAACTACAGCTGGTGTTTGTAAAACACTATGCCCCCAACTGCCTGACTCTAACACTGCTTGACTCCAACAATGCTTGCCCATGACGGTAAAAACAATACAAATATATGATATTTCAATGTTATTTTATCAAAGGGAAATAACTCTAAAATAGGAGATAATATGGATAACAAAAAAAAATATGGGTCACCTATTTTTTCATGAGGAATCAAAATATGAAATTTCAAAACAGTAGCATACATGGTTCTAAACTTATGCTATACACAATAAAGCAACGATATTAAATGGCCAGAAATTGCATAGGGGCATAATTCCAACATTTCATTTAACTGGTTCAAAATTTAATAAGGTGATCTCCTCCTCAATCCCAATCAGTAGATCAAATATCATGGCTATGGCTTAAATACTTTTTGAGATACCTTGCTGACAAGGTCAAAATGCCCAGGACTACAAAGGGCAATAACTACCTCTATTTTTCAAGGAATTCCCTAAAAAACAAATCAGGTAATCTCCACATCATCCCCAATCAGCATCTATTATTTAAAGACCCTAACTTAAGTACTTTTCGAGACATCTTGCTGACAAGGTCAAAATGCGCAGAACTGCTAAGGGCCGTAACTTAATCAATATTTTCACGGAATTCTCTCAAAATATGATCAGGTAATTTACACATCATTCCCACTCACTATATTGAATTTCAAGAACCTAGCTTAAATACTTTTCAAGATATCTTGCTCACAAGATTTAATTCTGATTTTTTTCTCTAACAAACATGCTGGACAAGGAAAAAAATATGGGTCAGCTATTTTTTCATTGGGAACCCAAACATAAAATTTCAAAACCCTAGCATGCAGGGTTCTTAAGATATGGCATGCACAGAAAAGCTTGATGAACGGACAAACGGACAGACGGACAAACGAAGGCAAAATAATATGCCTCATCAATTTCTTTCAAAACTGGGGGCATAATCAGGTCATCTATTCATCGCTACCAATCTATTCATCAAGTTTCAAGGCTCCAGCTTCAATAGTTTTTAAATATTTTGCTGACAAGGGAAACATGCCCTAATTTACAAAAGGGCCATTACTTACGAAATATTTTTCAGAATTTACACACAAGTTAATCAGGTCATCTACTCATCATTACCAATCAATTCACCAAGTTTCAAGTCTCTAGCTCTAACAGCTTTTGAGATATTTTGCTGACAAGGTAAAAATGCCCAAAATTACAAAGGGCCATGACTCATGAAGTATTTTTCAGAATTTCTTCAAAAGTTAATCAGGTCATCCACTCATCACTATAAATCCATTTATTAAGTTTCAAGGCTCTAGCTCTAATAGTTTTTGAGATATTTTGCTGACAATGTAAAAATGCCCAAAATTACAAAGGGCTATAACTCATGAAGAATTTTTCAAAATTTCTTCAAAAGTTAATCAGGTTATCTACTCATCATTCATCAAGTTTCAAGGCTCTAGCTCCAATGGTTTTTGATATTTGCTGACAAGGTAAAATTGCACAAAATTACAAAGGGCCATAACTCATAAAGTATTTTTCAGAATGTCTTCAAAAGTTAATCATGTCATCTACTCATCACTACAAATCCATTTACTAAGTTTTAAGGCTCTAGTTTTTACAGTTTTTGAGATATTTTGCTGACAAGGTAAACATGCCCAAAATTACAAAGGCGCATAACTCAAAAAGTATATTTTAAAATTTCTTCAAAAGTTAATCAGGTTGTCTACTCATCACTACCAGTCTATTCATCAAGCTTCAAGGCTCTAGCTTCAATAGTTTTTGCGATTTTTTGCTGACAAGGTAAAAATGCACAAATTACAAAGGGCCATAACTCATGAAGTATTTTTCAGAATTTCTTCAAAAGTTACTCAGGTCATCTACTCATCACTACAAATCCATTTACTAAGTTTCAAGGCTCTAGCTCTAACAGTTTGTGAGATTTTTTGCTGACAAGGTGAAACTGCCCAAAATTACAAAGGGCCATAACTCAAGAAGTATTTTTCAAAATTTCTTCAAAAGTTGATCAGGCTGTCTACTCATCACTACCAGTCTATTCATCAAGTTTCAAGCCTCTAGCTCCAACGGTTTTTGTGATATTTTGCTGACAAGGTAAAAATGCCCAAAAATTCAAAGGGCCATAACTCATGAAGCATTTTTCAGAATTTCTTCAAAAGTTAGTCAGGTCATCTACTCATCACTACAAATCCATTTACTAAGTTTCAAGATTCTAGCTCAAACAGTTTTTGAGATACTTTGCTGACAAGGTATAAATGCCCAAAATTACAAAGGGCCATAACTCAAGTCTTTTTTCAAAATTTCTTCAAAAGTTAATCAGGTTGTCTACTCATCACTACCAGTCTATTCATCAAGTTTCAAGGCTCTAGCTTCAATACTTCTTGAGATATTTTGCTGACAAGATTGCGTCCATATTTTTTCAAAGGGCCATAACTCAGAAAAGGGGCATAATCCTGTCAAGAAAAAAAATATGTGTCAACTATTTTTTCATGAGGAATCAATATAAGAAATTTCAAAACAGTAGCATTCACGGTTCTAAAGTTATGCTATGCATCAAAAAACGTGACGAATGGACTGACGGGCGGAAGGACTGACGGACGAACAACCCAGAAGCAATATACCCCCTCAACTTCTTTGAAGTTGGGGGCATAATAAACTATGACAACCTACCAGAAGACCACAGCCTCCTTCTTCTCGAGCTTTCGTGAGTTCTGCTCCCCAGGCTTGTAGCTCCCAGTCTCCAGTGATCTTATCTTCTTTGTCTGAAAATAATCAGTGAACGGACTATAGATAATCTTTACCACTCTCTTGGCTAATTCAGTAGACAACAAATCGATGATATTTTTCTTATTTTTCCCTGGAAACAGGATAAGACATTTCATGCAAATTGTCTCTGTCTATTGGAGACAATTTGCACAAAATGTCAAATGCTGTTTTCTGGGAACTTGATCTCGTAGTTAATGGCATGCTATCAAAAATCCCAATGCTCTATGCTAATGTTGCTCTCACACACCCTTACCACATGGAGAAGTCATGTAGCAAGTTTGGTTAAATTCTGCCCAGTGGTTTAGGAGGAGACAGCATGATGGATGAATGGACAGATGAACAGACTGATAGACTCACTCACACACCCTTACCACTAGGGTAAGTCATGTAGCAAGTTTGGTTAAAATCTGCCCGGTGGTTTAGGAGGAGATATAGCCTGACTTATAGACAGATGAACTGATGAATGGACAGAGGCATTCACAATATCCCCATAGCTAAGCGTGGGGATAAAACTATTTAAAATGTCACCTGCTGAAAAATTTACCCAGAGTGCTTAGTGAATGGACTCTAAGATAATCTTTACCACTCTCTTGGCTAATTCAGTAGACAACAAATTGATGAGATTTTTCTTACTTTTCCCTGGAAACAGGATATGACATTTCATGCAAATTGTCTCTGTTGGAGACAATTTGCACAAAATGTCAAATGCTGTTTTCTGGGAACTTGATCTCGTAGTCAATGGCATGCTATCAAAAATTCCTACGCTCTATGCTAATGTTGCTCTCACACACCCTTACCACATGGAGAAGTCATGTGGCAAGTTTGGTTAAATTCTGCCCAGTGGTTTAGGAGGAGATAGCATGATGGATGAATGGACAGATAAACAGACTGATAGACACACACCCTTACAACTAGGGTAAGTCATGTAGCAAGTTTGGTTAAAATCTGCCCAGTGGTTTAGGAGGAGATATAGCTTGACATAGATAGACAAACTGATGAATGGACAGAGGCATTCACAATATCCCCATAGTTGAAGAGTGGGGATAAAACAATATAAAATGTCGTCTGCTGAAAAATTTACCCAGAGTGCTTAGTGTTAAGCAACAAAAATTTTGCTATGGGGTCTTCATAAACATAATATCAATTATTCAGGCATTATATCAATTTTGTCAGATGAATGGATACACCCAAAATATTTCTCCTCAGCTGGCAAACTGATACAACTTTTGCAAACTGGAAGCTGCTTCAACACTGCATGCTACACTACTACTGCTGAAAAAAAAAAAAAAATTACACACCTGAATGGCAGATAATCTTAGGGATCTGACAGTCTTGATTTATAATCCTCAGCTACAGTCTTAACTTCAGTTTTCTATATATCTTTATTCTGCTATACATCTACAAAGTTTCAGCCAAATACTATAAATAGTAAAAGAAACTATAAGCTAAAATCCCCTTTTCAGATATATCAGAGGCAGATAACTCAAAAATTGGAAGAGCCAGACTAGCAAACGACAAATTGATCATAATTTTTCTATTTTTCCCAGAAAACAAGTTTTGACATTTCATACAAAGTGTCTCCAATAGAGACAATTTGCATGATATAGCTGTTTTCTGGTAAAGAAAATATTGGAGATAATTTGCATGAAATGTTAAAACCTGTTTTCTGGGCAAAATTAAGAAAAATATTTCAATACACTTCAACCTCTTTATAACATGATTTGTTATAACACAGATTTGGATAATACATGGTTCAAAGACGGATCCCCAAAATGTATAGATTATATTGAAAAATGACCATATATGGTCATTTTTCAATATAATCTATACATTTTTGTTTGGATATAACACAGTTGTTTAACTAACCCGGTTTACGCTATGGACCCCAACAATAGTGTTATAAAGAGGTTGTGGTGTATGTCATCTGTTGAAATGGTTAACCATGCAGCATGCTAAGCATTTAAATGTAACTCACCATAGTAGAGGTCAACATATTTGGCAACATATTTGTGAATAGCATCATACAACAAGATGGCATCATCTCGGAAATGGTAGCCTGGCAACACTTTATGATTGTATAACTGAAACAAACACAAAAACTAGTATTATTCAGAATATTTACATTCTTGGTGCATTTACAGAAAAAAACCTACAGTTAACTATTGGGACGTAACGTTGTTCATACTTCAGTGAATACATTGACTCACACAATGTCATATGATCATCATGTGACGTCAAAATAAACAATGGTTCTCTCCAATATGATTCAACAATGGCAATGCTATGCCATCAATGACGTCGTTCTACAATTAATAGGAACACTGCATGCAACTGCCTTCTTATTTCAATTTAAGTCCTCAAACCAGACTTTTCTTCAAATAATGGATGGAAAAAATAATACAAATATAATACAGGCAATTTTTTTAACATACATTAAAGTGTGAAGAACAATGGGTCGTAAGCAAAGATTATATGAACCCCTTTGGGGTTCACTTACTTTGCTTGTGAGCTGATGTTAATCATTATATAACTTCAATGAACCTTAAAAAAACTACCTTCATTTCTTAAATTGACAGAAAATTCTGAAAGAAACCAGCATATAATTAATCCTAAAAGGACCTTTCAAAATTGTAGCAGACAAAATTCTATCCCTTTTTTTCAAAGAAAATAAGACTTGACATGATAACCGCATGCCTAGCAGACAATTCACAAGAAATTTCACGCTGTATTTTCTTTGTAAATAATACAAGACATGTTGTCAGCTGCCACTGTGTTTGGCACTTTGGAAAAGAGTTTAATACTGTGCAGTCTGTCTTTTGTCATTTGAATACATTGAGATGCACTTCAAAACAGTGGGTTATATATAATCAATTTTAATCAGAGCCCAGTTGTTCAAAGCATAGTTAGCTTAACAAGCTCATTAGTGATCAAAATGTTAACTGTTCTAGTAAGTACAATATCTAATTCACAGGTATTTTTGCTGAAAAAATGTGAGTAGCTTTTGCAAATGCAAAAGCTACTCACATTTTTCAGCAAAAATAGTAGCATATATGCCATATTTAATGATCCAAGTTAAAACGGTACGTTAACTAACAACATTGTTAGTTTTGAACAAATGGGCCCAGATAATTGGCTAGCAGTTAGAAGGAAACATTCATACTCCTCTTTTCTTGAGATCTTCTGGCAAAGTGCCTTCAACATCCATCCGCCATTTATTGATCCTGAAAGACAAAAGAAACTTAAAGATTCTATAGCCATTACATAGTGATTTGCAATACAGTGCCATTATTTATTCCAGGTCTTGCGACAGACAGGCCTCAGCAAACACTGCAGAACCAGATCAGATGTCACAGAATGTGGCATCTACTGTATCAACCCTGAACTCCTTACCATACTTGTTCTAAAATTTGAACAAGTACAATTTACTACCCGATGTTATGTCTAAAAACTCTTGGATCAGAGAGGCAAACAGTGTAGACTCAGATGAGATGCCGCATTCTGTGGCATCTCATCTGGGTCTACACTGTTTGCTCATGCCTGCCTGTTGGAATACATATATTCTAACTCTAAATATTGGAACACCTTAACTACTGACCATGTTTGTCCTAAAATTTCTTTTAAGTCCAGTTTACTACCTACTGATGTGTCCAAAACCTTAATGGATGAGTTGCAAACAGTGTAGACCCAGATCAGACACTGCATTCTGTGGATTCTTATCTGGGTCTACACAGTTTTCCCAGACCTGTCTGTTGGAATACACACCGTAAATATTCTAGCCTTAATATTGGGATACCTGAACTCCTGACCTCTTGTTTGTCCTAAAAGTTCAACAAGTCCATTTTACTACCTGTTGATGTGTCTAAAAAGGTTACTGGGTGAGTAGCAAACAGTGTTGACTGATCAGATACTGCATATGTAGCCTCTGATGTGGGTCTAGACTGTTTGCTCATGCCTGTCTTTCCAATTATTTAGGATTATTACAGCAACCAGGGTACATTTTTCTCATGTTGCTTATTTTATGGAATCTCATTTAAACCATCCCATCCAAATGATATGACAACTATTTTAAATTTAACATATGCTACAATATGAAACAATTTACACTAGACCATAAAGTGAGCATATGCTCACTAATATCCCCGGCCATGGCTATCAGTATAGCCAGAACAACAAAGGGAAATAACTCTAAGGGACCTGGCCCCATGGCCCTTATTTTCTTTCCCAAAATACAACTAGTCATACTTGTCATGTGTACAAAATTTCAAGTTTCTAGGTAAAGTAGTTCCTGAGATATCTTTGACACAAAACAAATGTTAACAGACTGACAGACACACAGAAAAGACAAAAACTATATACCCCCATTGCATACTTTGTATGCCGGGGGTATAATTATGACAGAAGCACCTGAAAAGTCTGCTTAAAGTCATTATCAACACCATCATCATCATTGACTGTTCTGTATACTTGGACCATTTAGGTAGGGCAACTAGCTGAAAGACTAAACTTACAACCAGAAATATTCTTTCACAGTCTAAATAGAATCAACTCTTTCAACCCTAAGTTTCTGAAATGGACTCTTCTATCATTTAATTTAGACATGTCCAAAATTGCAATTAGGGATATCAGTCAATCATCAACAACAAAATGGCAAACAGTGCAGATCCTGATGAGATGGCTCATCATGAGCCATCTCATCTGGATCTACACCATTTGCAAAATTATTTATTTTGGTCTGCAGTGCGGCTGAAAGAATTATGACATGGACCTCAATTGCTGGACAAAATTATTAGCTCATAGGTCAGCAGGTCCAACAAATAACTTACCCTCGTGCAATGAGGTTGAACATTCCTTTAATGCCTATATTCATCACTTTGTCCACCCAGCCATTAGGTGCGACTAGCAACTCCAAGCCACGGCTGAAACAGAAAATTATCATTTAAAGTGCTAATCACAACAGCAGCAGATGACATTCTAAAATACCCTGATTTTATTTTCCAAGAAAATAAGGCTTGACATTTCATGTGAATCATTTGCCTAGCAGATGATTCACATGAAATGTCAAGCCTTATTTGCTATGAAAAACTAAACAAAAAAAAGTATGTTAATGTCACTTGCTATAATTTTGAATAGCAAGTTATAATAAATAAGCCTGCTCAAGGACACCAAACACATGTCCCTATATGATCTGTAACATTTAAGAATAATCTGAGTTGATTTTTGATTTTTTTTTTTTTTTTTTTTTTTCGTTTCACCACGCCATGAATGAAAAAACTAAAGGACGCTATGCCTGATGCACATAGTGCATCAATAGCATCCTTAGTTTATTTTCATTCATGGCTCGATGAAACAAAAAAAAATCAAAATTCAGTTCTTATAATTCTTATAAATTCATCATTGATGACCTTTCAAATTTGCATAGTCTAACTGGAGATTAAAATATAAGTGAGAGGATTAAGAACAAAAAACAAAAAAGATATAAATATTATGTTATTTTTACATTTTAGAAAAGCCCAATAAAGCCCCTAAATAATTATTTTCTTACTTTTATTCTTTTGATTGGGGACTAGTGATACCTCTGGGGTTGAGTTTTACCACAAGCAGTGCACATCAGACGTTTTTTGTTGTTGTTTTTTTTTTTTTTTTTTTTGTTTATTTTTGTTTATTTTTTTTGTTTCATCAAGAAATGAATGAAAATTTTCCACCAATCAGAAAGTAGAAAAACACACGACTGTAAATAAAAATTGATTATAAGAAAATGTACTTATGATGTGCATCCAGCAAAGACTCAGATCAGCCTGTGCATCCATGGTCAGTCTCTGTGGGGTTCTCTGTGGAAACCCAAGGATCCACGACTTCTTAAATCAGATGACTAAAGCTGATCAGACTGTACAGACGTTCAGGCTGATCTGAGTATTTGCTGAGAAAACCGGTTACAAAGTACAATTTCTCTGGAAGTGGCTCACACGTGAAGAAAAAACACCAGACCAGCTGGCCTCAGTGGCTCAGTTGGATGCACGTCCGACTGGTGATCAGGAGGTTGCAGATTTGACCCCCGCCGGGTGGGCAATATCTTTTGTGGAGATTGAGCATGAAATATTTTCTGCAGTCATTCTCTCATTTCTGCTGATTCAAGAAGGGAATTTGTCAGTTTCTGGTGAAAGAATGTGCACAATACTGGTTAAATGCTTAGAGGACTAAGCCTGCACAGTAAAAGTGTGGTTAGGTATACTGGTTGCCCTCGACATTACCCCACTGGGTTGACTGGGCCGTAAAACCTCAACACAAAGAACCAGACTATATTGTGTTCTCCAGCATCATCCCAGGGAGTTTGAGGATGCCGTCAGTAAATTCTCAGAGAGCAACAATGATCCTGATCAGACTGTGTAATCCATAACCTGGTCTGGACCTAATAACAGTTTGAACTTTTCAAATTTTATTGAAATTGTAAAAACAAACCATATGGGTATCACCGATAATTAAACAACTAATTAAGACAATAATATTCATCTTTAGCACTCTCTAGACAACATCAGCAGACAACAACCTCATGATATTTCTTCTTCTTTTTTTTTTCAGAAAACAGGGTTTGACATGTCAAGCAACTTCTAACCATAAGAGACATTGTGCAATAAAATTGAAACTGTTTTTTTTTTTCAGAAAAAAAAAAACAAAAACAATATGTCAAAATGTTGTCTTCTGAAATTTTACCCTGCATGCTTAGTACATGTATTAAGGAAGATTTTCTATCAGAAAATTGTAATTTTAACTTTATGCATTCACTTGCTAAAATAAGCAAATGATAAAAAGTGGGATTTTTTTCCAGTAATGGGCCACAACATTTCAATCTGATCATTTCCCAAATGTAGTATTATATTAATGAAATACTACACATTACTGTCCTTTTGACATCACTCGGAAAGATGTTTTTTGCTTGGCGTTTTATTTTAACTTCATAATACATTAACCTATAGATAATGTGCTATTCTATTCTGTTTTCACACCTTCCACAGAAAAAACGACCTTTCAGTCGTTAATTAAAGTCTTAAACCAGAAGGTCCCTTAGGCAGTTACCTGTGTGACTCTTCCCGCTCAATTGACCACGTGTCAGTTTCTTTTCTGTGGACAAAGAAATTCAACAAGGATTATTTACCTGTGATAGAAATTTGGATTATTTCTTTCCTCACGGATAAATTTATGTATCCTTGTGTTTCTTTTGTTTATTTATCACTCCTTTCACTTTCTGTGTTATTATTTAAAATTTTCAATTTTCGATTTCATGTATTTTTGACTGGTCTTTTTCCACATGCGTTTTGGCGACTCTCGCTATTCGGCACAACGCTCGTGCGCGATCGGTTCGATAGTCGTGTTTATATATGCAGAATATTATGCAGAATATTTTTGTTCTTTTCGTTCCAGGTTATTCAGCAATTACGATATGTTTTTCCTGGACTTTTGTTTGCAGAGATCTTCAGTTGGCTAAAGATTCCCATGGTGGAGAAGCTGATTGTAAAGAACTTGTCAACCCTTGATGGGTTATAAGACAATTCTTTACTGATGGGAGCCCCACCCCATATGGCTATACTGCCGGGGTAAGACCCATCAAGGTGGCATCTTTGGGTACTTAGTATCCTATAAAGTCTAAGTCCACCAGTCACCAGTCACCAGTCATCCAGTCACCAGTCACCAGTCAACCAGGCACCAGTCAATCAGCTTCACCAGTCACCAGTCAATCAGGTGCCAGTCAACCAGGCACCAGTCACCAGTCATCCAGGTGCCAGTCAACCAGGCACCAGTCACCAGTCACCAGTCACCCAGTCACCAGTCACCAGTCACCAGTCACCGATCAACCAGGCACCAGTCAACTAGTCTCCAGTCAATAATTTAATTATTTTCTGGAAAGACTTAGTTTCTGACATATTTCACCGGACAAAATAGTCACGTATACTAACTTCCGGTCATTATGTCTAATTATTAAAAAAAAAATTTTTCACTGGGCAAAGTATCAGTAATATTTCTGATACTTATACCCGGTCATATTATTATATTATTTCTGATTTTTCACCAGGCAAACTTTTACAGAAAGTGTCTGGTCAATTTTTGCCTAATTATTAATTATCTTCAGGAAAAAGTTTCGAATACTTGTGCCCGCTCAGTTTTCATATATAATCTCCCTTTTTCATCGGACTAGAGTTACGAATACTACTATACGATCAATTTGTCAAATTACTTGTAACTTTACCGGGCAACAGTTACGAATATTAGTGTCCGGTCATTGTGTCGGGTAACTAATGTCAAAATAATGATTACTAATTCCCGAACAATCTATTATCGTTCATAGAGCTCCATTCACGTTTAAGTCAATGGATATAGGTTATTAAGTGAAATACATAATAACTTTTTATACAAAAAAAATTCTGTACAGTCTTTCCCAAATCAGACTAGAATTTTTAATATTCCATTGACTTATTATAGGTGTGTAATTCCATTAATATTTTAAATTAACTTATGTTTTATCTCTTTTATCCGCAAGAAAGAGTTAAACTTCCGACTATAACAAAATTCTTACCGGGCAGCAGTTCGTAGACTAGTGCCAGGTCATTCAAATGATGTTTTATCTCTTTAATTCGCTAGAAAGCGTTTAAATTCCGGCTCTAACGAAAATTTCATCGGGAGGCACTTCGTAGAGTAGTGCCAGGTCATTCTAACGAAATTTCACCGGGCAGTAGTTTCGTAGACTTTGTGTCGGATTACTAGTGTGCGAGTAGTAGTCACTAGTACTCGCTCAACATATATTCATATATAACCACTATAGACATGTAAAGTCTTGGATTATAGGTTATTGAATGACAGCGATGGGTTCTAATACCTAGTAGCCATTTATATTGTTGAATTCTGTCCAGTCACTTTTGAACTTGACTTAAATTCTATATATATATTTATTATTGAAAATGAATTAAGAATTATCGGTTACGATCAAATTCGCAATTCATTCACTAAGTGTAGAAGATACTTCCAGCTATAATTATATCTCTTTTATTCGCTACAAAGAGATTAACTTCTTACATATTCACCTTATTCGGCTCTAGGGCAAAGGTGAACTATAAAACTATCGTTATTTATAAGAAGAAAAATATACACGAAATATAAAAAATTTTCTTCTTTCCTCCCCTGTTTTTCTTCTACATGCTCCGATATGTAATCAGCATGTAATCTAAGGAGTAAATTGACAAGAAAGTAGCAATCGATCTTTTCTACTTTCTATTAATTTTTCATTCTTAAGGTATCGGAAATTTACACCAACCAGATAAATAAATTAACAGTTTATTTATTTATTCGCTACCTCTCTAGATTACTACGATTTAAAATTCTAGTTGAGGTACATATTTTCCTTTTGCCTTTTCTACATGGAAAATAGTTGATCCGATAAGCTATTATTCTATTTTATACTATCTTTTGATTGATTATATTAGAGTCTAGGTCAGTCGTGCTCTGTCTAAACTCTGCTATAAAATAATAAATAAGAAAAAAATCTTATATTTAGGCATAGATATAATTCGATACGTTCTTTACTTTGCCTGTTTTATTTTTTCTTCTGGATCATTTAAGACTACGATAGCAATATACCAGATATTTTTGCCTCAGTAAGAATCTATTACGCTGAAGATTCTTCATATTGGAATAATAATTTTATTATGATTATAATTCTAGACCCAATTAATCCTCGTATATTATAGGTCTACTTTATCTTATTGAGGAATAGTTTTGCTTCGACTAGCTCTATACCTCTAATATTTTATTTATAACTAGAGTCCATGTCAATCAAAATTTTCTTGCACTTTGGTATTGACAATGGATACATATTTAGTAAAGGCATTAATTATTCAGTACGTGACAGATTATTATTGCCTAAATTAGATTTTATATACAATACTTTCCTTTTGATATTTTGTTTTATTGACTTTGTAACTATTCAGAAACTGCCAAAGTCAATCATTTCCTTCCTCTAAACTTACCGAAGCTCTAGATTATGTTGATATATATTTTTGATATATGCTTAGAGGTTAATTAACGAGAGTTTACCTCATAATAGCAGATATTATTATAATTATATTAATCAATCTATAGTCTAGGCTTAGACAAAAGGGAAAACATCCTTAATTATTAGTATACGAGCCGGTAAAGAATTAAGACACTCTTAATTATCTCTATACCCCTCCTTTATGTTTACATTCGTTAAAGGGATCATAGTAATTCTCGCTAAGAGTTCAAGTTCAGTTTGCGAATAATGCAAAGATTAATATCTTGATTTCCAGTCCGCATCAAAAATGGTCTATATATATAGATAAATATCTTTCCGAAACTGGATATTTATTTATTTTTCCACACAATAAGTCATTTCAAGATGTCGATGATTTTGAAATGCACTGCTTCAATTTATAATATAAAATATGTTTATATTAACTTCACAACTTAGTAAGTGCTGCACCTACGTTCCTGGTCAGATCTTACTTTTGTGATACGTTTTTGAACATACTGAAAGTTTTCTCCGATTATACATTCGGTAAATAAACTTTCGAGTAGTATTTATGCCTTTAAACATTCAGATTATTTGATAATTGTTGGAGATAATATATTATTCCGATATTTATATATCTATCTTCATTATTTATCTTTCTCATCTTACTTTTAAATTAGATTGACCTTCTCGCTACGTTCCAGGTTTAAATCTAGCTAACATTGTGGAACAGTCACTTTTTTATTTCCTAAACAATATTTTAACATTTTTCTCAGTATTCAGAGCATAACGACTTCATGAATACTTGAAAATAATTCAATTCTACGCTTGTTAAACTAAGCCTAAAACAAGCCCTAGTTTTTTAGAATGGATATTATCCTTCGATTCAGTTCATGGAGATACATCCTTTTAGATCCCATTATCTCTATTTCAGTCATTCAAAATTCTAATGACTAAGTACTCCTTTTCTACGTACGAATACAGAATATCGAGTCACTGTTGCTGCATATTGGTTAAAGATTAAACAAATTTTATCTTAAACCTATATGACGTTAAATTAATTATTATCTCTTTCATATACATGTTTTTACCCTTCCGTCAGGGATCGCGGTAATAATATTATTACTCTCTATGGTTTACACATAGATCTCGAGAGTATATATATGTATTTTCTTCCTGAACTCATTTGCGAGTACGTAATTTGATATTTCAGGAATTACCAATTATGCAGACATAGATTTTATTCTATTAATATTCAATTCTAAAAAAAAATTTGATTGAATGTTTATCTATAAAATTTCCGGGCAGTAATTTTATAGAGAGTTATATGTTTAATAATTCCTTGCTTAAATAATAGTTACGCTTAACCTATGATTTATAGCGGGAATTTTGTTCAGTAGTATAATTTTTATTTAGTATTAATATATTTCTTACTATTCTTAAATATGCGTATAGAATAGTAATACTATCTCTTAACTTTTAAATTAAGTGTTTTTTGAGATTAATAATCAGTATTATTGTATAATCTTTCTTCAAAGATTATCACACTATTACTTTTTCTCTGAGTCCTTCTCTTTTTATGAACATTTTGATTCGTATCAAAGTGGATTTTTAACATTTCTTGATTTCCATGATTATTTACTCAGGAGTACTTTTCATGGCAATCTTCTGGTATAGAAAGATTCTATCCAGCTTATTTATTATTGTTTAATCTTATCAATACGGTAAGATTTAGCCAAACTATGACCGTCATACAGTTTGCTGCGATCAACCTTATTCTTATCTCTCTTATTCTCTGTCAAACTCTTTAGTTATGATGTTGACAGTTTATTCTTTATTTTTTGTCAGGACATCAAACGCTTTTATATGTCTATGACAAAACTAATTATCAATGGTTTAGGTTGTTTTTTCTTCCCAGCAGTTATATGCAAACTCTGTATTATTTTATTGCTTGACTAAAAATTCGTTATACAATTAGTCTAGCAATAGTTTTAACCATTATGTTTGTCTATACTTTTTTTTCTTCTGATGGATAACTTAGTTATAGTTAAGTTAACTCCATCTACTTTTATTATCTCCCCTTCTTTAATTTGATCAAGGGAAATAATTACACATTATGGTTATTTTAAGTCTGTGTCTGTTCATCGGAAACTGTCCTGTCGCTCCAATTAACAGAATTTAATTAGTTTATAATTCTAATAGCTTAGACTATTACAATTACATAGCTTCACATATCTAGAATTTTATCCAAAATATCTACATATGTCAGTTATCTATAGGAAACTCCACCGAGTAGACTTTTCCTTATTTATTCAAGATCCTACATAGACTACTTACAGTGTATGGTCTTGGCTTTTTGTTTTACAAATTTTGTTTTCAAAATTTTCTATATTCCCAGCTTACTTTGCGATGGAATATTTATGTTATGTCTCAATGACTCCCTTTTCTTTTTGAAGCCAATTGTTGTTTCCCAAAAAGAAAAAAGAGGGGGGGGGGGGGCCAATGTTAGGTCTCTGAGACTTAAGAACTGGCTTCCTCTAGAGTCTACTAATATATATAAGGTTGTTAGATCATAACACCTTAAAGCTATTTTGTGAATCTAGACCATTCTTTCTATTAAATATAGAATTAGAATGTATCTGATTCCTTTGAGTTTCCTGAGTCTTAACCAGAAGTGGTGAGATATTATTGGTGTTAGAATTAGGAGAGCACCTCCCTCCTATTCTGCAAATTCTAGCACATTATCTATAGGTTAATGTATTATGAAGTTAAAATGAAGTTTTTTAAAAGTAAAACATATTTTAACGAGTAATACTTAACCTATAGATAATCAATTATCTCCCTCCGCCCACCCTCGCTTATCTCTCCTAATTGTGTCTATTGTTTTACACATAAAAGAAACTGACACGTGGTCAATTGAGCGGGAAGAGTTACGTCACACAGGTAACTGCCTAAGGGACCTTCTGGTTTAAGACTTTAATTAACGACTGAAAGGTCGTTTTTTCTGTGGAAGGTGTGAAAACAGAATAGAATAGCACATTATCTATAGGTTAAGTATTACTCGTTAAAATATGTTTTACTTTTAAAAAACTTCATTTTAAATGAAAGTATTTTGTTCTGACTGACCATATCTTAGAAACTATTTGTCTTTTATGTTTCTGTGATTTGTTCTCAAATATGTATCCTAAAATTAAATTTATGGCCAAAAATCAGTCTGACCTATGCAATTCTATATTAAAGTGATTATTTTTCTATTTTTTGTCTAAGAAAATATTTTTTACTTTTCTTTACTGAATTTCAATTATTGATGTTTCACAACAATAATGTGAAGATTTCAGAAAAATTGAACAAACAGAACTTGAAAATTGTCCAAGTTACATACCCTACAGATTTCTGCATAATTTGCATACCTTTTTACTTTGGGAAAAAGTGGCATTTGATTTTTTAAAAACCAATGACTAGAATAAAACTTTTTGAGCACAGGTAGTTATGACAAATGGTTTTGCAATAAATCATGACAAAAGTTTGCAAATTTACTTTTTTTGCATAAAGCGCCAAGCAAAAAACCACTCTCTGAAAGATGTTGAAAGCATAGTAGTTTCAAGGCAACCTAGGAAAACTGTTTTTTTAAATGTGTTTCAGCTTGTTAAAGAAGAAATACTTACGTGTTGATAGCAATGAGGTATAAGAAATGAGGTGCCAGTAGTTTGAAGAGCGGATGAGATTGTGAGAGATTCCGATGAGTGACCACAGTTACTCCCTCCATTAATAAATGCGTGAATGCTGGAATACAATGAACAAAATACTGCATCATTTTTTTCTGACTATTAAAAATGCATGAATTTGTTGCTATCAGAGGTGTTGTTAACTCTTGTCATGCTGAATAAATTAAGATGCCATGCCCATTTCTAATTTTCAGCCGATCAATTTACTTGATCCGGACTGCTGATATAAGTTCACATACTTAATGACAAACAGTGCAGATCCATATCAGTTGGCTTCTAAGCTGACTGATCTGGATCTGCACTGTTTTCAAAGGCAGGGCATATCCGGGTTCAGTAGGACCAGGGTTAACAGATAAGCTATTACCAAACTGTATTTAGCCTAAATATTTGGACACCTAATCTCCACACCATGTTTATCCTAAAATGTAAGCAAATCCATTTTACTCCCAGTCTGTGCTTAAATGGACTCATTCAAATGTCAGAGTAATTATTATGGTAGGTGGTTAAAATGTCCAAATATTTATATCAATTATGGTATATTATTTCTTACCTTAATTGTGTATTACAATATGAATTTCATTATTACAACCTTGTATAGAAAATATTTATAGCTGTCAAAAGGACAAAACAACAGCTAATATCACTCATATTTTGAATTTATTCAACAAGTGAGTAACAGCTAAACAAAGCTCTAGATTAAGGAATAATTGCTGCAATAATTTAGGATTATTTTGTTGCTTTTACATCCAAACATATTGTGTGGGTACTCTCTGGCATTATCTCATTGAGGCAATTCCAATCAGTACTCACCAGATATGCTTTTCATGCAAAACTAACAAAATTTAGAGTCAGAATGGGCCTTAAAGTAAGTTGTTTGCCTTTACAAAAAGACTAACAGGCAGATAGTAACTGGAACTTTTCAAAATTGGGGGCTTCTCTCTTAAAAGAAAGAACTGAATTCCAAATGGAGTGAATTCTTTCCTTCAAGAGTAACCCCAAAAGAGGCACATGTCCAAGACCAAGTTATTTCTCTTGAAGTGTATCCATTGCCCTTAACCCTTGTCCTGCTGAATAAATTAAGATGCCACACCAGCTTCTAATCTTCAGCCAATCAGATGACCTCATCCAGGTTGTTGATACAAATTCAAATAGTGAATGGCAAACAGTGCAGATCCAGAATAGTTGGCTTCTTCAGAAGCCAACTGATCTGGATCTACACTGTTTGCAAAGGCAGGGCATATCTGGGTTCAGCAGGACAAGGGTTAACAATAGGGATAACTTGAAGAAACATTCTCATGAAAAATCCAGTATTAAGATCTTTTCTCTGATAAAAAGAAATATATTACTCATTCATAAATAAATTTTATGACACTGGATCAAAAACATTCAATTAACAGAAACATCAACAGAGCTCTTGATAATCAGAGTAGCTTGGTATTTTGTTTTTCGAGCACAATGTTTTTTTGTTTGTTTGTTTGTTTTTTGTTGTTGTTGTTATTTTTTGTTGTAACTTTTTCTTTTATTTTTGTCCACACAAATATGGGTTGTACCATGTGAAAATGTGCCTTTAACCCATTGTAGTCGGGAGACCCATAAAAGGGTAATTGGCAAACAGTGCAGACCCAGATCAGAGGCTGCAGAATGTGGCATCTGATCAGGGTCTCCACTGTTTGCTAATAGTTTAGCTATTTTTCTCTAGGACTATGTAAATCTCATAGCTGGACATACCTAAAATGTGAAATTGGACTCTTCCAATATATAGTGTGGGAGAGTCTATTCAGTATACAATTGGTTAAGGCATATGTAAACAGTGGCCCAGATCAGCCTACACATCCACACAGTCTGATCAGGGCTTTTACTCTCTGCTTAGAAAATGTTTAAACACTGTTCCAGTGAGTAACACAAGAGATGAATTGCTTTGCTGGCACAATTCTGATGAGTAACACAACAGATGAGTTGTCTCGCTGGCACAATTCCAATGAGTAACTACAGCATATGTTTTATGGAGAAATAAGAAAAGTATTTAGAGCTATGCAACACATTATCTTGTGTCCTAAAGGATTGAAATTCAAACATCAAAGCCAAGTAAGTGTACTTGAGGGTCAGGTGAAATTTACATGAAACTGTCAACCAAAAAGGAACATTAGCAAAATATCCAAATGTGTTTGCTGAAACATTTAGGGTAGACACAGTACTAGGAGCCAGAGCCCTTTACTGACTATGGTGCCTCAAGTTTTTTGTGGTTAAATGAGAAATTTACATTACATTGACATACCTAAATGAGTGAGAGATTGATGGACATTAGCATCTGCGTTGTTGAACCACATTTTTGCCAACATCCACACATTGGGTGGGTCTGTTGGAAAGAACACCTGTAAAGAGGAGGTTACTGAATAAATAACAAACTGTATTAACTGCAATAAGCCCAAGCATTGGGGCTGACAGGCCTGAGCAAATAGTGTATGGTAAATGTCCTAAAATTTCAAACACTTTATTTTATACTTTTTTGGCCTAAATTTTGCTTTTATTGAGTCTTAGTGGAATGGCAAACAGTGTAGACCCTGATCAGACTGTTCCTTCAGGAGCAGTCTGATCTGGGTCTGTACTGTTTGCATATTTCAGTATGTCAGACTATTTGGTGTTTTAGGACATTTATTGTAGACCAAGATCAGACGCCATAGAATGTGGCATTTGATCAGGATCTACACTGTTGGCCACTAATCAAGCAGTGATTTAGATACACCAACATGTAGTAAAATTAGTTTGTTTTGAATTTTTGGAAAAGTCTGATAAAGAGCTAAGTTGTCCAAATACTTAGGAAAACTATGGTAACTCTGGATAAAGGCCTAGATCAACATACTGATCAGGATCTTTGCTTTTCCCAGTACATGTGTTTTACAACAGTCATTATTTCAGGATGATCACATTGCCACGTTTCCAACAAATGTTGACCCCTTATTTGTAATCTACAGATTTTGTTGTCAGAGGGCCAAAGATTAACCCATTTGTGCCTAGCATCCCATAAATGGGATACTGGTAAACAGTAGAGACCCAGATCAGACGCCGCAGAATGCGGCGTCTGATCAGGGCCTACACTGTTTGCATTAATTACAGACATTCCCATAAAACATGGCAATAATAAAAACTGACCAGACACCCCTTAACCTAGAAATAGACTGGTCTAAAGAGGTCAGGTAGAAGAGTTCACTTGGCATAAATGGGTTAACCATTCAATCTGAAGTCGTGCTGACCATAACAGATACTTCTACAAATACTGTAGATCAAGATTAGACAGTTCATTTGAGCAATCTCATCTGGCTCTACAATGTTTTCCATTCTGTTATTCTTTTTTACTGACACCATTTTTGCACTGGCGGGAATGACCAAATTCAAAGAAGGAACAGTTCACTTCAGAACCTCAGGGGTGACAGGAATAAGAAAGTACAGACATATGACAAACTTTCTAATCAAGTACCTCATTTACCCTAAATATTGGTATATCTTAACTTCTTAAAATTCTTATTACAAAATTTGATCAACTCAAATATAAATCATATACCTAATGACGTGTCTAAAAGCTGCACGGGGAGTGGCAAACAGTGTGAATCAGATGAGTTAATACTGTTTCCTCAGGACTGTTTGACCCAATACTTAAGGCAAATGTGGTAATAATAAAATCCTAGCACACTGGGTAAAATTTTCAGCACACGACATTTTGAAATATTTTTCTTATTTTCCCCGGAAAACAGGTTTTGAAATTTCATATTGGAGACAAATTGCATAAAATGTCAATTCCTGTTTTCTGGAAAATTAAAAAAAATATCATCAATTTATTGCCTGCTGAATTAGCCCAAGGAGTGGTAGAAGTTAAATCTTTATGGTTCATTGGTAAACAGATGACTGTAAATTTTCACCCATGCCTTGTTGTGAACCACAGCAATATCAAGAATATTTCTGATTTTATCACCTGTCATCTACAACCTATTTTTATCTGAAATCTACCTATGCCTAGAGGTAAAATTGACATTACAAAAGATACCACATTTACCCTAAATATCTAGATAAACATATATGGACACAGTCTAGACTCACACTGGAGCAGTCTGATCACAGTACTAACAGTTTGCTGTTCAAACAATTATTTTCAGCCTTACCACAAGATACATGTAGTCAAATGGCCTTGTTCAACCTTTTTTTTTTTTTCAAAAAACTTAAGTAACAATGTCTGATTACTTAGGGTAAGTATGTACAGTCTTCCAGATAAATCATTTTGTTTCAACCAAAAGTATTGATATGCTTCTTATTTCTCCATAAAAACATATTTTGTGGGTACTTATTAGAAGTGCCTTGCCAAGGCACTTCTAATGAGTACCCACATGTGTTTATGGAGAAATAAGAAAACTATTTACCTGATGCCCTCTCTTTTCTAGAGCTAATTATTGTATTAAAAATGCACCCATACACTGTCCCTAGATAATAATATTCAGACAATAAATTCAAAAGCCATTAACTATTAACTCTCACAATGCCAAGCAAAATTTTAACAGACAACATTCTATTTTTTATTATTATTTTTCGTAGAAAATACATCTTGACACTTCATGTGAATGGTCTACTTGGCAGACCATTCACATAAAATGTCAAGACTTATTTCTTATGAAAAATAAAAGAAACATTATATTTAAAAGTGTTGTCTGCTGCAGCTGTGATTGACATTTTAAGGGTTAAGTTCAATTTCATTCATAATTTTAAACCTGAACTGTCAAAAGATAGAATGGCTTTAATGCATGAATGGAAGGTATCCTATTTACTGCATGTAATCTGACAGACAGGCCTGAGCAAACTGTAGACCCAGACGAGTCAACTGTTCAAATATTTAGGGTAAATACTATACTATATGTATCTAATTACTTTTTAACTCTGTGTGTGCATCTAAATAGCATTGGCTTGCCTTATTAAAGCCTTATTTTTTCTTCCAATTCATTTGAAACTTGGTGAAAAGGAAATGAGAAGACTTTGGCAAGTGTTATTTTAATCCTTATTTTTCTTCTGATTTTTTTTTTAAACTTGGAGAAAAAGTGATAAAAAAGCTTTGGCTATGGTAAATATCCTAAAATTTCGAACACTTTATATCATACTATTTTTGACTAAATTTTGCTTTTTATGCAGTTGTTTCTTAAGCTACTTAGTGGATTGGGAAACAGTGTAGACCCTGATCAGACTGATCCTGAAGGTGCAGTCTGATCTGTCTGTTTGCATATGCCATTTGTCAGAAACTTTGGTGTCCAAATTTTAGACATTTACTGTAACGTTATTTAATCCTTTCTATCTTTTTATAGTCCAAATTTTCTGTGCATCTGAAGTAATTCTATTGACATGGTGACTAAAATTGAGATCCAAGGATATGTTGGCACCCAGATTGCAGGCATTCTCAAAAAGAGCGTTATGAAAAGCTATAATCCAGTGATTCTGCAGTTGGGCAGTAAGGGAAAAAACATGATCTTACTATCTCACTGCATAATATTTCTGCAGACTGATCTGGGTTTAACTGTCCACAAATATTCTGCAAGCCCTTTTTCACAACCTATCTCAGATTTGTACGTCGCAAGTTGACATGCTAGTGCAAAATGTGCCAGGCGAGATTAAGCTGCACATTTGTGCAGTCTGACTAGATCCAAATAAGTGAGGCACTTCTAATAAATACCTACAATATACATGTATGTCTGTTATGAAGAACAAGAAAAACATTTATGCTGTCCTTTTTAGCTTGAGAATGAAATATTTGGATGAAGAGAAAAGACCCTGATCAGACTGCATAGAGGATCTGATATATGCTCTGGTTTCTGATGCCCAGCTCAACAAGCACATACTTACAGGATTGTCTGGAGCTTTCTGTTGATATAACTGTATTGCTATGGGTACCAGCTGACCATTCCCATTGATGAAAAAGAGTGCTATTGGATCACATGTCTGAAAATAAAATAAAATGAGCCACAACGTCAGAAAACGTACCTTTGGACATTTGCACCTAGCGAAGGTTCAGATCAGCCTTTATACAGTCTGATCAGAAACTTCACTGAGCACATTTCAGATAGCCAAAGATGTGAAGTCTCTTCATGCGGACAACAATGACTGATCATACTGCACAGATGTACTGGCTGATTTGAGTTTTCGTTAGGCTCACATGTCAGAAGGTATGTTTTGTCCATGTTGTGGCTCAAAAGCATATCTTCTGTGAAAAACATTGTCACAGCCTGTGAATTGAACCCAAACCAAATTACTTCTTTTCCATGTCCTAATGCTGTATCTGTGCTAGTTTGGCAAAAATTCCAGAGATTGGTTCAAGATATAGTGTGCACACAAGCCTTTTTCTATCAAAATTTGAGATTCAAAGTGCCAGTGTGACCTTGAAAATGAGATAAAAGTCACCAAAATCTATTCACTTCTTTCCCCAGTTCCAATGATGTATCTGTGCTAGTTTCGTGAAATTCCATCTATTGATTCATGAGATAGAGTGCAAACAAGGCTCATGATTAGAGTCATTATAATGTAGTGACCTTGAAAATAAGGTCAAGGTCACCAAAATGTACTCACTTTTTACTCCCTTTTCAATGATGTACCTATGCTAGTTTGGACAAATTCTATCCATTGGTTAAAGAGACAGTGTGCACGCAAGCTTTTTACTGCATTAAGAAATTTTACAAAGGGCAATAACTCTAAGAGAAGTGGCCTCTAGCCCTTACTTTTCCTAATGTAGGTACAACTTATTGATATCAATGTGTCTACAGAATTTGACGAATATCCATTGCTGCCTTTTCAAGATATTAAGAAAAAAGAGGGCACACAAAGCTCACTTTTAGAGTCTTTACAATGTAGTGACCTTGAAAATAAGGTCAAGGACACAAAAATCTAATAACTTCTTTACCCTGTCATAATGATGTATCTATGCTAGTTTGGTCAGATTCCAGCTATTGGTTAAAGAGATAATGTGCACACAAGCTTTTTTTTAACAAAGATTATGTCATACCCAACCATTAGAATCAGACTGGAAAGTGTAGGTTAATATTTTTTGGTTATATAAATTTTGTTATATGTTTGCACCAAACAGGGTATACATGTAGCTATGTCTGGTATGATGATATAAGCTGTTTATATTTGTTATGTTTATTTGCATGTAAATTCATTTTGCATTTATAAATGTGTGATTGGTCTGATAATTGAGTTATAATAACAGGAGTAACTATACATCAATTTTAGCAAATAATTAGTATGCTAAAATATCTTTAGAGAGAGTAGTCAAGATGCTTGTCAATCACACAATTTATTTGATGGCTGAGAAAAAATATGCTTGACTGACAACAAAATTAGTCTGATATTTTTCAAATGAACCATGACAAAAAGACACTTTTACCCTTATAGCATCAAGCCAAATTGTAGCAGATGATTTATTAATTTTTTTTTTCATTTTACAGAGAAAATAAGGCTTGATATTTCATGTGAATCATCTAGCAGATGATTCACATGAAATGTCAAGCTTTATTTTCTCTGAAAAAAAATATTAAAAAAAACTTTCAAAATGTCATCTGCTGCAGTTGCTATTGCCGCTTTAAGGGTTATCATAAATTGATGTGAATCATGAGAAATGGCCTTTTATGCAGATGAGGACAACAAAGCCCTAATCAGCCAGTATATTGTTGTAGTCCAATCATAACCTTTCACTGCCAATGGACACTGTACAGCTTACCAACCACAGACCCAGATAAGGTGCATTTCCTACAGTAAAGCTTTTGTTGACCTTCAAAGTATTAGGTAATTGTTCTAAATTTGGCATAATTATGCAAACAGCACAGACCCAGATAAGACCCCCAAAGGAGCTATTTAATGCCTCCAAAGGAGCTGTTTGGTCAAGGCCTACACTGTTTGCCATTGTACCCAGTATTTTGTGAAACAAATACATAAACAAGAGAGCTATATGGTCCTGGACTGCTCACCTGAGTTCAAGATAGCTTATGGAAATGATGGTGTCATGGCTTGAGAGATGTCAAATAAAGGTGGTCATTTGGCTTGGTTGCCATGGCAAAACTTTAAAGAAGGAAATTTGTGCAGCAACAGAAGGGAAAAAAGACTATGTGAATCACCAGCGGGGAAAGAAGACCCTGTGAAGCATTAGTAGGGACATTTTAGCAATTTTGGTAAAGGGCCATAAGAGGAACATTTCTGTGAAATTTGTTTGAAATCAGGCCACTGGCCACAGAGGAGATGTCATTTTTAGGTTTTTATATTTTTAGCTCTAGTGGTCATTTTCTTCAGCTAAGCAGAATCATTTTAGCAAGTTGGTAAAGGGCCATAAGAGAAACATTTCTGTGAAATTATTTTGAAATCGAGCCACTGGCCGTGGAGATGTTTTTTCTATTTTTAGCTCTGGTGGCCATTTTGTGCAGCTGAGAGGAACCATTTTAGCAATTTTGGTAGATGGCTGTACCAGGAACATTTCTGTGAAATTTCCGGCCACTGGCCTAGGAGGAAATGTCATTTAAATGTTTTTCTATCTTTAGCTCTGGTGACTGTTCAGCCAAGCAAAACCATTTTAGCAATTTTGGTAAAGGGCATATGAGGAACATACATGTAAATTTATTCTGAAATTGGGCCACTGACCTAGAAGATGTGGTTTAAAGGTTTTCTGTTTTTAGCTCCGGTGGCCCTTCTGTTCAGCCAAGCAGGGCTATTTTAGCAATTGTTTTGGTAAAGGGCCATGAGAGGAACATTTCTGTGAAATTTGTGTGAAATCGGGCCACTGGCCATGGAGGAGATGTCATTTTTAGGTTTTTCTAGTTTTAGCTCTGGTGGCCATTTTCTTCAGCCAAGCAGAAACATTTTAGCAATTTTGATAAAGGGCCATAAGAGGAACATTTCTGTGATATTATTTTGAAATTGAGCCACTGGCCGCTGGTCTCTTAAAGGTTTTTATTTTTAGCTCTGGCAATCATTTTGTGCAGCTGAGTGGAACCATTTTAGCAAATTTGGTAGATGGCTGTAACAGGAACACTTCTGTGAAATTATATTGAAATCAGGCCACTGGCCTGGCCAACTTGGGAAGATGTCGTTTAAAGATTTTTCTATTTTTAACTCTGGTTGCCATCTTGTTCAGTGGAGCAGAACCATTTGTGCAATTTTGGCAGAGGGTCACCCAAGGAACATTCCAGTGAAATTATTTTAAAGTTTATACACCTGTTTCAGAGATGTCATTTAGTAAATTGATGGACACCACACGATGTGTGATGCACAATGAGGTATGACTGACATAGTGGTATCATAATAGCTCACCACTAGCACTTTGTTCTCATGTGAGCTAAAATGAAAATTAGGCACAAAATTATGGAATAAAGCGTTTGAAATTTTGGGATTTTTACTATACATTCTGTAACATTCAGAGACTCTAAGTTGAGAAAAAAGTTATGACTGCAGAAAGAACAAGCAAAACAAAGGCAATACATTTCATTCCACAGGCTTCACTCATCTTAGCTCCAATGTTTTATCACCATCATTGCTCACTAAATGAAGTAGCTCAGGAATGGAATGTATGACTTAACCCTTATCCTACTGAATAATTTAATTAGCCACACCGATTTCTGACTATCAGCCAATCAGATTACATCATAAAATGTTTTTGTTCAAATTCACAAACTGAATGACAAACAGTGTAAATCCTGATCAGAAGCCATCTGATCTGGATCTACACTGTTTGCAAAGGTAGGGGTTGTCGTGAACAGCAGGATAAGGGTTGATCATTAGTAAGGTGTCTAGGTATGTACAGAATTTAGATGAGATGTTCCTTTTTTATGTATGACATAATCATTTGTAAACTTCAGGTTTAGTTTTTTATCCATGATAAGAATGTGTGTTGTTTTTTTATTTCTTTTTTGTTATTGTTTGTTTTGGGGTTTTTTGTTGTTGTTTTTTTTGTTTTTTGTTTTTTTTTTTCAAACAAAAACAATCAGATATTTTCTTATTTCCCGATAAAATATATATTGTGAGATTTCATTAGAACTAGTTCACTAATGATTACCCACAACATATATTTTGTGGAGAAATAAGGCAAATAATTATCTAGATTCCCCTCTTATCTGGAGCTAAGCAGGACTATAGATGTCCCTGTTCCTCAGCTAGGTAAAAACAACAGCATGTGAAATCTGAATTTTTTTTTTTTTTTTTTTTCCAGAAAACAGGGATTGGCATTTCATCCAAAATGATCTCCAGAGAGTAGGAAAAATATTTGCCATAATATGTGAAAACTTACCTTCTGATATGTGAGCCCAATGAAGACAAATCAGCCTGTATATCCATGCAGACTGATCAGAGTTTTCTTTGTATGAATGAAGAAACTTTGTATCCTTGGCTATCCAAAATGTGCCAAGTGAAGATTCTGATCAGACTGCACGAATGTGCAGTCTGATTGGAATCTTCGCTGGACACCCATGTCAGTTTTCTTTGTCCATTGTCTATCCAAAATGTGCTGAGTGAAGATTCTGATCACTGCATGGATGTGCAGGCTGATCTGAATAATTACTGGATCCACATGTCCAAGAGTATGTTTTCTAACATGGTGGATCATATCAATCTGTTGACTGCTGAATTTGCCAAGAGTGCTTTGAATGTTAATATCAAGGAACATACTGGAGTTTTCATAAGAAATAAATACAATGAGCCCTGCCATGAGAAAATATGTCTCTGGGGTATAGCTGAGATCAATCTACCCACATAACCATATAGTGCTATCAGGCCTTTTGGTGTTTGTCTACTTAATATATTTAAAATATTCTATAATATGTCCATGCAACCAGATTTATTAAGGCTCCTTAATTTTTATGCAGCTTCCATTATTTTTGGCTTTAAAAAGCACATCTCTAGATAAAGTGTTTTTCAACCAAAAAAAAAAAAGGACTGACTATTTTTGATATTTCTCCAGGATAAAAATTCTGTTTGTAAGAAGTCCTCTGAAAGGCACTACTAATGAGTAGCTTCTAAAGAGTACCCACAACATGTTTTCTTGGAGAAATAAGAAAAAGTTTGTATCTGGAGATCAAATAATCCAATTATGGAAACTACAAGTGCACACTACACTACTCAGCTTAAACTGAGTTATCAAGACCTTCTGCTTATACCATAAGGCAGGTTTTCTCAACCCATGGTTCAAAATGTTATTTCACACAGCATGCTGGGTAAAATTTTCAGCAAACAAAACATTCTGAAATATTTTTTGTTATTTTCTAAAAAAACAGGTTTTGACATTTCATGCAAATTGTCTCCTAAGGAGAAGGAGACAATTTGCACAAAATGTCAAAGCCTAATTTCTGGGAGAAATAACAAAAATATGGTCAATTTGTTGTCTGCTGAATTAGCCCAGCGATTGGTAACGGTTAAGATAACTTACGGAAAAACCATCCCTACAAGGCAAGTCTGTCAAAATATCATGGTCAACAATGAAGAGTCTTTTAGCTTCTATCACCTGGTCTAATGTCCAACCTTCCAGGAAAGGTCTTAAAGTTTCGTCTGACACACCCAGTCTGAAATTTAGAAGTAAAATAAAGAATTTTGTTGAAGTTTATGTTGCACTAGTCTGGCCCCAGACCCTTTCTTTATTTTTCTTTTCTTTCTTTTTCTTTTATTTATTTTTTTTTTTTTTGAGGGGCACAACACTTGTATAGCTTGTAGAATTTTTGTTTACTTCAGTCCCTTGGCTAGAAAGAACAGCCATAGGTAACTTGAAGTTGGATTAAAGAGGATCATGATAAAAAAATAATGTAGAGAAAGAGAGAAATAGATATAAAACAAAAACAACTGGAGCCAGTCTAATGTTGCACCTGTATACTATAATGTGAAAACAAGCACCAGAAGAGTGAGAGTTGTCATCCTTGTTTAGCTCAGTGAGATAAAACAATCAGTGAAGTGAAACTAACTGTAAAGGTTCACAGTTTGTAGACTTCATTTAGGGTGGATGGTAGGGTGGACCTACAGTGGCCCGGCAGTTAGTGCTCTTGACTTACAATCTGAAGGTCATGGGTTCAAATCCTGTTTGGGTCAAGAACATTTTCAGACCATTAGTACACCAGTCCTAGCTCATACTTGACGTGCCTTGGATTGAGTATCTAGTGGACAGGGAGGTGCTTGATGACAGACAACAGCACCAAGTGTGCATGAGTGATGTATGAAAGCAAAATTCTACAAATGTATATAAATACAATGTAACACACTGGCCACTGCCTCCATGTATCTGGGGTAGTGTCAAAATTCTGCACAACAACAATAAAAGCAAGTTTCTGCAAAGCAACTGATTTCAGCATAAAAAAAAATCTTAAACAGCCTTAAAAATAAACCAAAGGGAATATACCATGCAGATTTCTTGAACTATTTATGAATCTTAACTCCTTCCCTCTAATGGCGACTTTTGTTGTCTGCTGATAACCTTTGCAAACAGCTTGGACCCAGGTCAGGCCCGACAAAATGTCAGGCCTGATCTGGATCCAAACTGTTTGACACTCTGATGGTATTCCTGAAAGATTTTTTTTAAAAAGTTAATTTAAAAAAAATCCACAGATGACAAAAAACCATGCAAATTACCCAGCATGCAAAGAATTAAGACAGAAGATTTTGACTGTTGTATGTTAAAAGGACTGGGTATATGCTTTTTATACCCTGTCACAAGATACTACCGCGGTAATGTGTTTCAGACTGAGAATCTATATATACATCCATCCTTCTGTCATATGTATGTCCAAACATTTCCTTGGCTTACTGAAATTTCTGATTTAGGCATAGGCTTCCAGTTAAGGGTTGTCATTCAGTGCAGTACTTCTATCTGCCTGCTGTTCTGTCAAAATGGCAAATTGTGTAGATCCTGATGAGACAGTTCTTCATGAGTCATCTCATCTGGATTTTTGCTGCTTGCAGAAGTACATGTATGAATTTGGTCTGGAAGGCAGAAAAGATTAACTCTTTGATGCTGGGTAATTTTGCATGCTTTTTTGTCTGTGGATTTTTTTTTGATTTTTTTTTTTTTTAAAGTCTTTCAGGGTCAAACAGTTTGGATCCAGATCAGGCCCAATGTTTTGTCTGGCCTGATCTGGGTCCAAACTGTTTGCAATGGTTATCAGCAGACAACAAAAGTCACCACTAGAGGGAAAGAGTTAAGACAGCTTATGCAATTTTCATAAAAGTACCGTATGTTTTAGATTTTTACTTTGTTGTGTTATAACCCTGGTCCTGCTAGAACCTGGATATGCCCTACCTTTGCAAACTGTAGAATCTCTAGATCAGTTGGCTTCTAAGAAGCTAACTGATCTAGATCTGCACTGTTTGTCATTAAGTATATGAATTTGTGTCAACAACCTGGATCAAGCAATCTGACTGGCTGACAATTAGAAGTGGGCATGGCATCTTAATTTATTCAGCATGACAAAGGTTAATGCTCTTCATTCCTTAACAAATTCTTTTTCTAACTGAAACTGGTCTATATTATCATTGCTTGATAAAGACTCAATCCATTGTGATTACACCACTAAAGAAAAGAAATTCATAACAGTGGCAGACCAAACCATCAGCCTCATTTGAAATTCAAGCAAGGTATTCGGCTACAGATGATGATGATGATGATGATGATGATGATGATGATGATGATGATTTAGTATTTTAGGTCTCTTTCAATAGTATTAAGTGAAATCGAGATGATGCAGCAGAGATAATAAAAGGTCTGTGCAATAAAGCACTCTACAGTCATTAGCTGTATCACATATTAACCCTTAAACTGCCAATCATATCAATTGTCGTCTGCTTTGTCATATGCCTGTGATTTTTAAAGTCATTTTTGCAAACAGTGTGGACCCAGATCAGACTGCGAGCAGTCTGATCAGGGTCCACACTGTTTGCCTATATGCAAAAATAGGTTTGAAAAGTTTGCAAGAATATTCAGCAGACGACACAAACAGACGACATTTTCAGATGCAGGTTTCCTTGGCATTTTAAGAGTTAAGTGGGATTCAAACCTAGGACCTCATGATCCAATGTTAGAAGTACTAACTGCTTGGTTATGCAGATGCCGATCTTTAATCCTCAAAAGACTCCAACCTCGGGCAAAAAGAAATACTGTATGTACCCTAAGTATTGGGACGCCTTATCTTCTCACCATACTTTGTCTTAAAATTTGAAATGGTCCATTTTACTACCTCTTGATGTGTCTGAAATATTGCTGTATATGGCAAAGGACCCTGATCAGGTGCCTCATTCTGCAGCTTCTGATCTCAGGGTCTACACTGCTTGTAAAGGCCTCCCTCATTATGAAAACATGCCTATTCAAATATACTGAAAATTTTACCACAAAAAAAATGAAAATTTTCAGACAAAAAATTCTGACATGTTTCATATTTCTTCTAAAAACATAGATTGTGGGTACTCGTTAGAACTGCCTCGAAGAGGCGGTTCTAATGCGTACCCACAATCTATGTTTTTGAGCAGGAATAAGAAAAATAATGTATACCCCTGTAAACCTCAGTATTACTATATAAAAATGGGGTTTAAGGGGGTCAAAATTATATAGGCATGTTTTCGTGATGTGTCCCAAAACTTAGGGTTATTACAGTAATTGCTGATGAAAAACAAGCAGGTTTCTGAACAGCAAGAAGTGATTATACTTACTTGTCTGGTATTTTCTCACACAGAGCAATACATGAGTGGTTCATACTCGCTATTCTTTGGTGGGCAAAGAACAAATCATTACTCCATCTCTTTGTGCCCTGAAAATATACCAAATTCTGGTATAATCCAAATGTTCGAACCAGTACTCAATCTAATAGTTCTGACAAAAGGCAAAGAACAAATCATTATTCCATCTCTTTGTGCCCTGAAAATATACCAAATTCTGGAATATTCCAAATGTTCGAACCAGTACTCAAATAGTTCAGACAAGAAAAAAGTTCACACCAGCCTGCCCTCCCCATCCACTCTCCTCACATGTTTGAATTCACCTCATCCACCTGCATGGTGACATTCAGCAGATCAATTAATGACCAGGGCCCAGTTTTCAAAACTAACAATGTTGTTAGTTAACATATCGTTAAAACTTTGATCATTAACTATGGCATATATATGCTAATATTTTTGCTGAAAAAATGTGAGTAGCTTTTGCATTTGCAAAAGCTACTCACATTTTTTCAGCAAAAATACCTGTGAATTTGTTATTGTACTTACTAGAATGGTTATCATTTTCATCACTAACTAGCTTGTTAAGCTAACAATGCTTTGAATAACTTGGCCCAGTCTTCTGCTGGAAAACCTGGTAAAAGAGGTGTTTGATATTGTGTTTCTTTGATTCAGCATACTTTGTTTTGTACGAGCTGACAATGATTACCTTTTCAACAGGCAGAGAGAACAAAGCAGTAATCTTACCTTGTATATTTTGGAAATTCCATATTTTGTAATATCCTCAAAAGTGTTGAATTAACAGGAAAATTATATGAATAAATATTCCCATTCATGATATTCATAGAAGCTTGACTTGGCAGCAAGTCACCTTAGGTAGCCAGGCCACACCTGAAGTAATGATTGGACAAGCTTTTTCATAGTCCATTGCCTTTTTTGTGACTGACTGTGGTGTTCATTGCTGCACGCTTTACTTGTGCTTGTCTGACCTTGAATTTTATGAATGGGTAAACTTTGCTGAATGAGAGATTTGTTACTACAATGTATTGTTTCTACCACTTCTACTACTACTACTTTTTCTTCTACTACTACACTTCTACACTACCACTACTACTACTACTATTACTACTACTACTACTTTTTCTTCTTCTGCTACTTCTACTACTGCTACTAATACTACATGTACTACTGTTGCTAGTGCTTCATTGATATTATAGTCATACAAACTGTATTTGGCTGATTATTTTTATAAAGTCTCTGTTTGATTTGAAATAGGGCTTATGCAGTGTGCATTTCCAAATATGTACAATGAATCGTTATGTATATTTGTGCTGCCATGCATTGTAATTATGCATTGTTGTTTCCAAACTCATGTTGTTTACTTATGTAACCTGAGGAAATAAAGAACTTGAACTTGAAGCAGTTTCTTGTCTTTTACTAATTTAAATGTATTTTTTCTTATTGAATCTGCTATTTCTAATGGGCACCCCTTGTATCATAAGGGTGAGGCAGAGTATGGGGTAGGGGTATGGTTTTCATTCCCACAGTCCCAGGTGAGTGTCAGGATTAAGCTATCACTCTGACATATAGTACCTGTTCAAAATTCCATCGGCCGAGTACAAACGGCATTAGAATTAATCTGGATGGAAAGTCTGATTGTGAAAAAAAAAAATGGAAGAAATGTGCTCTGCTATTTTGTAAATTCAGCAGATTAAAGGTTAAATGTGTTTTTCTTGTCACTGATCCCTTTGTGAAGAAAACAGTTCAGTGGTATAAGATAATGCGATAATGCTCTGTTCAAATATCTATGGTAAAAACCAAATTAATCCATGAGACATTAAATATATATTTATTGGGAGTACACAAACAGGATATCGCACAGCTCCAGAAAAGGTGCATTTTCAACCAAAAAGTATGGATATTTCTTATTTCTCCTCAAAAATATATGTTGTGGGTACTCATTAACCCATTGTAGACTGAATGAACTCACCCACACTATATACTGGAAGAGTCCAACATGTATTTCAATTTTAGGTAGGTGAGGCTATGAGATTGATATTCCTAGAGAAAAATGGCTGAAGTATTTGCAAACAGTGAAGACTCTGATCAGATGCCACATTCTGCAGCATCTGATCTGGGTCTGCACTGTTTGCCAATTACCCTTTTAGGGATCTTCCAACAACAATGGGTTAAAAGCTCCAGCAAAGCACTTCTTATGAGCGCCCACAACATGTTTTTGTGGAAAATTAAGAAAAATAGTTGTCTGGATATCCCTCTTATCTGGAGGTGCAAATTATACATATAGTCATCATAACTCTTGATAAGATGCTTTTTTCAATCCAAAAGTATTGATATTTTTCTTATTTCTCCAAGAAAACATACTTTGTGGGTACTCATTAGAAACACCTCACTGAGGCACTTCTAGTAAGTACCCACATCGTATGTTTCTTTTTTTGAGAAATAAGAAAATGTTTACCAAATACCCACTCTTATCTAGACCTATGGTTACTATCCCATAGAATGACAGGTAATATAGTTTACGAGAAAAAAGATGACATTTAAAGACATTTCATTTTACAAACATAAGGAGTGAGAAGACCAAGAAATCAGCTTGGGCATCAACATCACCAGGCTTTGATCAATCCAGTTCACCTGAAGAGCCTACATTAGTCAGTGTTTCTTCCACTTACTTATGCTGAGCAGGTGTGAGCTCTTTTTGCATGTTATGGTTATTACATCCTTGACAAATATCCCACAAGTATGTGAAAATCTATGTCAGTTTAAAAGTGTCAACTTAACCCATATTTGTGTTGTTGTATAAAACCTTTTTGTTGTTGTTGTTGTTGTTTTTTTGTTTTTTTTTGTTGTTGTTGTTTTTTTTGTTTGTTTGTTTGTTTTTTCTGTTATTGTTATTTTTTGTAGTTGTTTATTTTTGGGCATTAGTGTGTGACTTCCTGTGCATGTATCTTCAGCATCTACAAGGCCATGAATAAAATATAATTTGTATTTTATCCATAGCCTTGTAGATTCTGAAGATACATGCACAGGAAGTCACACACTAAATTTAAATTAACAGTTTTTACCCAAAATACTGGGACACCTTAACTCCTTGCCTTACCATATCAGTCCTAAAATTTGACATGAAAACATGCCTATAATTTTGACCCCCTTAAACCCCACTTTTATAAAGTAAAACTGGGGTTTACAGGGGTGTACATTATTTTTCTTATTTCTGCTCATAAACACAGATTGTGGTTACTTGTTAGAACCACATCATTGAGGCAGTTCTAATGAGTACCCACAATCTGTTTTGAGCAGAAATATGAAAAATATCAGTATTTTTATCTGAAAATTTTCATTTTGTGGTGATAAAATGTTCAGTATATTTGAATAGGCGTGTTTTTGTAATGACAATATGGATTCTAAAAGGAATGACTATTTACAACTGGAATCACATCTAGCTAAACCCTGATTTTACTTTACTGATAAGATGCTAATTTCTAAGTCTGGGTCTACATTGTCTTGCTAAGGACTGGTTAGGGTTGGTACAATAAGGAAAATTTGTAAATGACCTTACATTTCCTCTGATGGATAAAGGGTGATTAACCTGTTATATCAAGTGGGCTGGTTGGTTTAGTTAGTGTTTAGTACTCTAACGCTTAGCACTCTGGGTAAAAATTTCAGCAGACGACATTTTGAAATATTTTTCTTATTTTTCCCAGAAAACAGGATTTGACATTTCATGCAAATTGTCTCCTGAGGAGACAATTTGCATGAAATGTCAAATCCTGTTTTCTAGGAAAAATAAGAAAAATATCATCAGTTTGCCGTCTGCTAAAAATGCCCAGAGAGTGATAAAGGTTAAACATAAATATTTTAGCTGAATAGCATGGATGCAAAGTCTTATTTGGAGAGAAATGTGAACTGTGCATACCCAGATCAAACTGTTTCTAAAGGAGTAATTTGATCAGGGTTTATATAAAAGATACATAAATAAGTACACGCCAGTCCCTTCATAATTGACTGAGTTGCGGTTTTATGGCCCAGTTAACCCATTTGGGTCATGTCGAGCATGGTCAGTTTACCTAACCACACTGAGCAGGCTTAGTCTTCTAAGCAGTTAGCCAGTAAAGTGTGCATTCTTTTGCCAGAAACTGACAACTGCTCTCCTTGAATCAGCAGAAGAGTGAGAATGACAACAGAAAATATTTCATAATCAATCTCCATAAAAGAATATTGCCTGACCCAGCAGGGATTGAACCCGCAACCTCCTGTTCAACTGAGTTGGATGTGCATCCGACTGAGCCACCACAGCCTGCAAATGCTATGGCGGGGGGCTAAAGAACAGCATATAAATGATTAGTATTACATGACTAAAATTGTCTTAGCTTTTCTACCCAAACAAGATTGATATTTTTTTCTGATTTCTCTACAAAAACATATATTTTGGATATATACTTGTTAGAAGAGCCTATCCAATTGATTGTGTTGCTGTTTAAAATACGTCAACCCTTGCGGGTCATTTTGTGTCATCTCCCAGAGAAAGGGAGAAAAAGAGATAAAAGAGATAGTAATGGAGATGAAAGAGAGGGACAGGGAAGAAAGAGGAACAGGAATGAAAGTGAAAAACCAGAAAAAATAAAAACATTCCCCCTCTACCCTTACCTGCTACAAGGATAGCAGGTCTTAGCCAACTGGAAGCCAATATCAGTTGGACGCCCCTGTGACACAAGATACCCAACACCTTCGTCACACCCAACCACCCCAGAGCCTATCCGAGGTTTTTCTTTTGAGTTACCACAATATGTGTTTTTTAAGGAGACATAAAATATATTATCCATAGCTTTCTAAAAATAGTCTATAGAAATCCTAGGAGGATAAGCATTTGTCAGTAAGGAATTATAGGAGGATAAGCATTTGTAAGTAATTATAGGGGGATAAGCAGTTGCGAAAAATCATTGGGGGATAAGCATTTGTGAGGAATCATAGGGGGATAAGCATTTGTGAGAACCACAGGGGATAAGCATTTGTGACAAATCATAGAAGATAAGAATTTGCGAGAATTCATAGAAGGATAAGCATATGCGAGAAATCTTAGGGTGATAAGCTTTTGAAAGCATTATATTCAAATTTGCATTCCACTGAAACCTCTCTATTGGACAGTTCATTTTAAGTCAGTTTTGGATATAAGGCAGATTAATGGTGGATGCCAGAAGTGTTGTATCCAAACAAAAATGTACAGATTATTTAGATAAAAACGTAAAACAATAATACTCTGCCATTATTGTGACGCAGGCAGTTAACTCTGTAAAAATTGACAAAATTTGCCCATTAGCAATGCCAAACCAGATCTCATTAATATCAATGCATGTACCAAGTTTGGTTCAAATCCATTGATGTTTACTCAAGTTATCATTCGGAAACGAGATACGGATGGACATTTGATGTACAACTGATGGACAGACAGATGCACAGACAGATGCACAGACAGATGCACAGACAGACACACACACAGACATCCAACATGAAACCATAATACCCCACCACTATCTTGTGGCAAAGTATAAAAAAATAACCATTTTTCTACATAATCTATACTTGTTTGTTTGGATTCAACATGGTTGTTAGCTAACATAGTTTTTGCTTTGGATCCCGATAATGGTGTTATAAAGAGGTTGTAACATATACATGTAATGAGGTTTCAGTGAAGTCAAAAGGACCTGTTCAAATCTTACTATGTTAACCCTTGTCATGCCGAATAAATTAAGATGCCATGCCCACTTCTAATTTCCAGCCAATCAGATTACTTGATCCAAGTTTTTGATAGAAATTCACAAATTTAATGACAAACAGTGCAGATCCAGATCAGTTGGCTTCTTCGGAAGCCAACTGATCTGGATCTACACTGTTTGCTAAGACAGGGCATGTGTATTCAGCAAGACTAAAGGCTAAGTACAGTATTAATAAATGTCAAATTAATGAACAATAAATGTCCAAATATTTAGAGTTATTACAGTAATAATAAGATCTCAAGTGATATAAAAAATTTTGGTATTTTTTCCAAAATTGCATGTTCTAATTCTGCTTGGCCTGATCTAGCCCAGACCGACTCAATGACCTATTACTCCAGGCCGGGCCAGACCAAAATAAGACCACAGCAATTATCATTATTTTAATTTCTGATGACACATGAGTGCCATTTTTCTTACTTTTCAAGAAAAAAAGAGCTTGCGAGATATCCTAAATAGCAGCCATTCTAAGGAAATGATTATAGTATGAAATGTTCAGAGGGAAAAATGAGAAATGTAAAATAAATGTTATCTGCTGTTAATGTAAATTTATCAGGTTATAGCTCAATATGTTACAATAGGCTAAATAAAATGGAGGAAATCCCAACAACTTTAACCTTTAAAGTGCTAAGCAAAATTGTAACAGATCACATTCTAATTGTTTTAAATTGTTTTTCAAAGAAAATAAGACTTGGCATTTGATGTGACTCATCAGATAGGCTGAAAATTCACATGAAATGTCAATCCTTTTTCCCTCAGAAATACACACCTAAAATCAAAATGTCATCTGCTGCAGTTGTGAATAGCACTTAAAAGATTAGTGTATACCATGACATTATTGTATCAAGACAATTCAAATGAGTACCCATATACTGTTCATCATTCCTATAGTTCATCATTCATTCCTCCAGCATTTTAGAAAAATTACAAGGTAGTTACTGTAATAACCCTAAATATTGGGGCAGACAGGCCTAAGCAAACAGTGTAGACCCTGATCAGATGCTGCAGAATGCAGCATCTGATCAGGGTCTGCACTGTTTGCCACTCATTCAGCACTCATTTAATGCATCAACATTTAGCAAAATAGACTTTTTCAAATTTTAGGACATGTACGGCAAGGTGTTAAGGTGTCCCAATACTTATGGTAAATGGTCTTGTTCAAATGTTATAAGTGCAGTATAAGTGCAGTAAAGAGCTATGGTATATTGTTATAGGAAGACCAAAATGCATATTATTTACATTAAAGTATGAGATCTAATGTCTTGTTTTGCACATTATTATTTAAATTACAGCAAAAACACAGAGCATCGATCAGATGACAATTTTGAAATGTCTTCCTACAAAGTATCAGTCACAACAGCAACAGATGACATTATAAAAGGGGTTTTTTTTTATTTCATTTAATTTGTTTTAAGGAAAATAAGCTTTGATGTCTTATGCAAATTACCTATCTACTGTGCTTGTGACATCATTTGAAAATATGTTTCATTCTAAATGCAAAATTTATGTGCGACCGACAAAATCATATCACAAATGATTCATTTGTCTTTCCTGTTTCTATTCTTAAATATTTACTCTAAAATTAGATTTCAGCCAAAACTTGACCTGACGTGCAGTTTCTTTAGTAAAATATCTTTTGGAATACTAGTCATAAAAAAGAAAATAACTTTTTTCTTTTCTTCAGAAACATTTGGTAAATAGATATATCATAACAACATCGTGAAAATTTCAGAATTATGCTACAATGTTGGAACACTGTTTTTAGACCTACTTATCCTACAGAGTTTTTGCTTAAATATATATTTTTTTATTTTTATTTTTTTTTTTTTTTTTTTTTTTTTTTTGCATGTAGTTATGATAAAAAGGAGTTGTATTAAACCATGGCTCAATTTTGCAAATTTACTTCTATGTAAAGTGCCTGCAAAAAATGGCATTCTGGAGGATGTCAAAAGCAGAGCAGCAGACAATTCACATGACATTATTTTGCTTATGTCCAACTATAAAACTATAATTAATTAAATATCAAAATACAATATTACCATTTGTTGTGATATTAACCTTTAACAGTCTCTGGATTAATCAAGCAGAAAACAAATTGCTGATATCTTTTCTTAATTTCCCAGATAATAGGCATTTCATGACATTTCATATTAACTGTCTCCCAAGGAGACAATTTGCTTGACAAGTCAAAACCTATTTTCTGGGAAAAAAAAGTAAAAAATATTTCTGAATGCCATCTGCTGAGAGTTTACACACCATGCTCAGCATTAATCTACTGAGAGTGCAACATTCATAACTGATCTTTCAAGACAATTAAGTACTGAGAGCTGATTAACAAATTTCATTAATATTTAATGATAATCAAGTGATATGGGCAACAGACACACAACTGTAACTAGGTATACAGAGACTTGTATAAAATGCCATTCACTGCTTATACAACTTAACTTTTACCACTTCCTGAGCTACTTCAGCAGACAACAAATTGATATTTTTCTTATTTTTCCCAGAAAACAGGACTTGAAATTTCATCCAAATTGTGTCCATTGGAGACAATTTGCATGAAATGTTGATTCCTGTTTTCTGAGAAAAATAAGAAAAAATATTTCAAAATGTCTTCTGCTTAATATATTACCAAGCCTTAACTGCTAAACTGACCCAAAATATTTGAACATGCCTTTAGTAAACAGTGTAGACTCAGACCAAAGGAACTTCTAATGAGTACCCACAACCTATGTTTTCTTGGAGAAATAAGTATTCATCCTTTACCCCTCTTATCAACAGCTATGCCATTGATTTAATATATAGTAAAGAAGATGAGCTGCAGTTCACTGCACAGCTATGCCAATCAATTTGATTCAAACAAGTTATTAGTCTTATTTTATATAATGGAAAATTATTATTAACCCTTGTCCTGCTGAATAAATTAAGAAGCCACACCCACTTCTAATTTTCAGCCAATCAGATTACTTGATCTGGATTGTTGCTATAAATTCATATACTTAATGGCAAACAGTGCAGATCAAGATTAGTTGGCTTCTCCAGAAGCCAATTGATCTGGATCTACACTGTTTGCAAAGGCAGGGTATATCTGGGTTCAGCAGGACAAGAGTTAAAATTCCAGAAACAAAATATTATTGTCAGTTCTTGCTAATGAAAATGTCACACTCTGAGCCCAAGTTCTGTCAAATCATTGTAACAAATGTCACTGTTTAATGACTTACACACTTACAATGTCAAGCTCCGAGTTGTCAAGCCTGAATTTGTCCGGCCCTGATTTTTCAGTCACTTGTTATTTTATTGAATTCATAAATTAGCTTCAAAAGATGTTTGTGCATACTAGCAAGAAGCCTTTAACCCTTGCCAGGCTGAATATATTAAGATGCCTTGCCCACTTCTAATTTCAGCAAATCAGATTACTTGATCCAGGTGGTAGATAAATTCTTATAAGTAAATGACAAACAGTGCAAATCCATACAAGTACAAATCAGGATGAATTTTCACTGTTTGCAAAGGTAGGGCATATCTCATAACTGGATTCAGCAGGACTAGGGTTAAAACATATCCCAGCACTGTTTTTTTTTTTTTTAACCCTTGCCTTGATGAATAAATTAAGATGCCATGCCCATTTCTAATTTCCAGCAAATCAAATTACTTGATCCAGGTTTTTGATAGAAATTCACATATTTAATGACAAACAGTGCAGATCCAGATCAGTTGGCTTATTCAGAAGCCAACTGATCTGGATCCACACTGTTTGCTAAGACAGGCCATATGTGTTGAGCAAGAGAATGGTTAAGAAAAAAACAAATGATGTCCCCAACCATGCTGACCATCAACAGGTAGTAGAACGGACACTTGCAAATTTCAGGACAAGTACGGTAGTTATGTCCAAATTCTTTGGGTAAATATGGTCATAGTTTGTATAATAACAGTAGAATAGTAGTTCAGATTACAAAGTTGTTTTTGTCCCACACTTATTTGAAAACAGGATCCTGTCCATCTGATCATCCATCCATGCATTTGTAATTGATGTTATCTAGTAGTAAACTGTTATGGTTACTTTTATAAGACCTACTTCTTATTTTCAGCCAATCAAATTGCTTGATCCAGGTTTTTGATACAAATTTACATACTGAATGACAAACAGTGCAGATCCAGATCAGTTGCCTTCTTCAGAAGCCCACTGATCAGGATCTACAATGTTTGCAAAGCAGGGTATATCCAGGTTCAGCAGGACCAAGGTTAAGGATACAGCAAATGTCCTAAAATTTCGAACACTTTATTCCATACTTTTTTGGCTTATTTTGCTTTTTATGCAGCTGTTTCTTAAAATACTTAGTGGAAATGGCAAACAGTGTAGACCCTGATCAGACTGCTCCTTCAGTCTGATCTGGGTCTGCATTGTCAGCAAAAAGAAGTGTCTTTGGAACATATGCAAACAGTAACAATCATGGTAAGTCAGTGCATGATCTGATAAGCAATCTAATCTGGGTCTGTACTGTTTGCACAGGCCTTTGCCCTAATAAACCTTAGTATTGGGACAGACTAGCCTGAGCAAATAGTGTAGACCATGATGAGACATCGCAGAATGCTGCATCTAATCAGGGTCACATTTTTTGCCATTCATCCAGCATTTCTAGACACATCGCCAGGTAGTCAAATGGTCTTGTTTACGGACAAGTTCAAGGACAAGTATGGTAAGGAGTTAAGGTGTCCCAATATTTAGAGTAAATAGGTACCTCCTCTTTCTCATCATATATTAAACCTTGTCCTCCTGAACCTTGATGATATACCCTGCCTTTGCAAACAGTGCAGATCCAGATCAGTTGGCTTCTTCAGAAGCCAGCTGATCTGGATCTGCACTGTTTGCCATTAAGTATGTGAATTTATAGCAACAATCTGAATCAAGTAATCTGATTGGCTGAAAACTAGAAGTGGGTGTGGCATTTTAATTTATTCAGCAGGACAAGCGTTACCACTTTGCATGCTGGGTAAAAAATACCTCAGACGAGATTTTTAAATATTTTGCTAAATTTTCCTTGATAATAGGATTTGACATTTCATGCAAATTCTCTCCTTAGGTCTCAGGGTCTACACTGTTTGCCATCCATCCAGCACTTTTTAATGGTCCCATACCTTAACTCATAGCATGCTGGGTAAAACTTACAGGATTTTGAAATATTTTTCTTATTTTCAATATGTCCTCTTTTTTTTTTTTTTTTTTTTTGAAAGAGATGTGGAACATCAAATCCATCCATCCTATGCTGGTAGGCAAATATTTCAAACATTTCTTTATGGGGACTGGATACACCTGGTCTATTGTTTTGCCATTTTTGACAAGGGACATACCTTTTGTGACTTCTTGTTGCTCACCTATGCTCCATTCCCTTTCTGAAAAGAGTTCTACTCTAAAAGGAAAAAAACATTGTTCCTACTGGAGGAGCAGATTCCACCTTCTTAACCCATGTCCTGCTGAATAAATTAAGATGCCACGCCCATTTCTAGTTTTCAGCCAAACAGATTACTTGATCCAGATTGTTGATATAAATTCACATACTTAATGGCAAACAGTGCAGATCCAGATCTGGATCTACACTGTTTGCAAAGGCAGGACATATCCAGGTTCAGCAGGACTAGGGTTAAGAATTATGAATAATACGTCACATCTTATAATGTGACATCAGAGAGTATCTCAAGCTTAGTGGTAATTTATGATTTTCCCTAAATAAACTACTTCTGTCAGTGAATAAATTATGTCTGTGATGACCAAGAAATAAAGGTTGCATTATTTACCCAAAAGTTAGACATGTCCAAGCAGTGTAGACCTTGATCCTTTATCAGGAACTACATCACATATGTTAGGGGTGCACACTAGAAGCACTTTAACAAGCTACTTCTAATAAGTACCCAGAGCATATTTTTTTGGAGATGATAAAAACAAAATATCTACCATATTCAACCTAATTACTGCACATACCTCTATAACCGCACAGTCAAGCAATTCTGTGGTCTTCAGATTACAGCCAGTGTACTTTGTTTACTGTATAAAGGCATTTCAAATGAGTACCCACAACATATATATTTTTTTTTTTTAAAGAAAATCAGAAAAAAAAACACACAAAAAACATTGCAAAAGCATCATTAGGTGAGTCCTTCGTTGATCTTTTTTTAAATGTACCCTTAGTATAGTTGATACATATTTTACCACAAGTTTTCCCAGTAATTTTGAAAAATCTAAACACATGGTGCGGTAATTACGTCAAATACCATATCTGGATACTGCTCTTATCTATATCTATGGTTACCACACTACATTCATCATTAAGTATAGTACATACCATAATAACCCTAAGTATTAGGACACCTTATCTACTTTCCATACTTATCCTAAATTTTGAAATACTTCATTCTACTTGTTTGTTTGTGTTAACCCTTGTCATTTCTGAATAAATTACGATGCCATGCCCACTTCCAATTGTCAACCAATCAGATTACTTCATCTAGATTAGTCACATACTGAATGACAAACAGTGCAGATTCAGTTCACTTCATCTATATTATTCACATACTGAATGACAAACAGTGCCGATTCAGATCAGTTGGCTTCTAAGCAAACTGATCTGGATCCACACTGTTTGCAAAAGCAAGGCATATCCGGGTTCAGCAGGACAAGAGGTAACCTTGCTAAGCGAGAAAAGTTACTCCTATTTCAATTACTACTACTGTTACAACTACAACTTATACTGCTGCATCTTTTTTCCAACTACTACACTACAGCTACTGCTACTAGTACTATTGCTTCTTTGACATTATAGTTATACAAATTTTATTTGGTTGATGATTCTTTACTTCTTCTCATGCTGAATAAATTAAGATGTCATACCCACTTCTAATTTCCAGCCAATCAGATTACTTGATCCAGGTTTTTGATAGAATTTCACATATTTAATGACAAACAGTGCAGATCCAGATCAGTTGGCTTCTTCAGAAGCCAACTGATCTGGATCCACAGTTTGCTAAAACAGGGCATGTCGTGTACAGCAAGAGAAGGGTTAAGATCTTTGTTTCATTTGAAATAGGGTTTATGCGGTGTGTATTTCAAACAAGAGGCCCACGGGCCACAACTCTCACCTGAGTTAACTGCTGTAAGTTAATCAGGTCATTTACTCATCATTCTCTATCAGCCTGTCAAGTTTCAAGGCAATGGCTTAAACAGTTTTTTAGATATCTTGCTTACAAGGTTAAAATGCTGAAATTTTCAAAGGGCCATATTTAGTCAAAAAACAAGAGGGACCAGAAGGCCCTTATTCCCTCACCTGAGTGTCATTGTCTCTAGTATATTCTAAAAGATTATGATTTCTATTCATAGGACTATGTATGTTTAAAATTTGTTGAAAATGAATGTTTTCAGATGACAGGCTGGGGGTGCTGAACAGAAGTATGATTGCATGGTGCCTTATAGCTGAATAGGCATGTGAATTAGATGGAGCTACGTAACCAAATATCAATAGCCAGGGCCTTCTGGTTCAGACAAAAAGATTTCTAAAGTTTTCCCTACATATAAAACAAGAAGGTCGCCATGGTGGCCATCTTGGATTTCTAATATGGACAATTTTAGCTATTTTTGATCAACAAGTCACCCCGAGCCTTTCGATTTAGGAGAAGAAGTGAAAAACAGATTTTCAAGATGGCCGCATGGCAGACATCTTGGATTTCAGATCAGGAAGATTTTAGCTATTTTTGACCTTTTAGTCAACCTGATGCTTCCTACCAAGTTTCGAGTCAATTGGCTTTTTCAGTTTAGGAGAAGCAGCAAAAAATAGATTTTCAAGATGGCTGCCAAGGCAGCCATCTTGGATTTCCGATCGGGATGATTTTAGCTATTTTTGATCTACAAGTCATCCCAATGCTTCCTGCCAAGTTTCGAGTCAATTGGCCTCGCAGTTCAGAGGAAGAAGCGAAAAATTGATTTTCAAGATGGCCGCCGATAGGGACGATTTTAGCTATTTTTGATCTATAAGTCAACCCAATGCTTCCTACCAAGTTTGGAGTCAATTGTCTTTTGGGTTAAGGAGAAGAAGCGAAAAATATATTTTCAAGATGGCCACCATGGTGGCCATCTTGGATTTCCAATCCGCACAATTTTAGCTATTTTTGATCTACAAGACACCTCGATGCTTCCTACCCAGTTTAAAGTCAATAAGCCTTTCGGTTCAGGAAAAGAAGCGAAAATTAGATTTTCAAGATGGCCACCGTGGCAGCCATCTTGGATTTCGGATCGGAATGATTTTTGGCTATTTTTGATCTATAAGTCACCACAATGCTTCCTACCAAGTTTGGAGTCAACTGGCTTTTGGGTTTAGGAGAAGAAGCAAAAAATAGATTTTCAAGATGGTGGCCATCTTTGATTTCCGATCGGCACGATTTTAACTATTTTTGATCTACAAGTCACCTCAATGCTTCCAACCAAGTTTGGAGTCAATTCGCCTTTCTTTTCAGGAGAAGAAGCGAAAAATAGAATTTCAAGATGGTGGCCATGGTGGCCATCTTGGATTTCCAATCGGAATGATTTTAGCTATTTTTGCTCTACATGTCACCCCAATGCTTCCTACCAAGTACTAAATCAAGTGGCCCAGGGGTGTAGGAGGAGTAGGCCTATAAAGCAATTGTTGACGCGGCACAACACACGACGCACTACGGACGAAACACGACAGACATTGACTGACCACAATAGCTCACCATGAGCACTTTGTGCTCAGGTGAGCTAAAAAGGGAGATAAGAGGAACATTTCTGTGAAATAATTTTGAGATCAGGCCACTGCCCAAGGAGGAGATGTCATTTAATGTTGTTGTTTTTGGGGGGGGTTTTTTCTATTTTTAGCTTTGGTGGCAATTTTGATCAGCCAAGGGGAACTATTTTAGCTATTTTGGTAAAGGATCATAAGAGAAACATTTCTGTGAAATTACTTTGAAACAGGCCCATTACAAAACATGCCTATTCAAATATACTGAAAATTTTACCACCAAAAAATGAAAATTTTCAGATAAAAAATTCTGATATTTTTCACATTTCTGCTCAAAATATAAATTGTGGGTACAGTCAAATCTGTCCTAAAGGCCACCTGCATTAAGCAATCACCTGTCTTTAAAGGCCACTATTTCAGATCCCATAAAGGCAAAGAAGTGGAAATCTACCTGTATTAAGCAAGCACCTGTCTTAAGCAACCAGTTTTTAGCTTTCCCATAGGTGCTTGCTTAACACAGGTTTGACTGTACTCATTAGAACTGCCTTGATGCAGCAGTTCTAATGAGTACCCACAATCTATGTCTTTGAGCAGAAATAAGAAAAATAATGTATACCCCTGTAAACCCCAGTTTTACTATTAAAACTGGGGTTTAAGGGGGTTAAAATTATATAGGCATGTTTTTGTGATGACTGGCCATGGAGGAAGTGTTTTTTAATGGTTTTTCTATTTTTAGTTCTGGCCACCATTTTGTTCAGCCAAACAGAACCATTTTAGCAATTTCTGTAGAGGGTCATAGGAGGAACACTTCTGTGCAAATATTTTGAAATCGGGCCATTGGTCAAGGACGAGATGTCGTTTGAAAATTTTCTATTTGTAGCTCCAGCGGCCATTTTGTTCAATGTAATGGAACCACTGTGGCCATCTTACAATTCCGATCAACAAAATTTTAGCTCATTTTGATCCTGTTGCTACAAAGCAAGTTTCAGCTCAAAGCGACCAAAAGTTTGGGAAGAGATGTCAAAAACTGATTTTCAAGATGGGCGCTGTGGCGACCATCTTGGATTTTTTATCGGCTCATTTAGCTATTTTGTGTCTACTAAAAGCCATAATGCTCATCATCAAGTTTCAATTCAACTGGATTATAGAGATGTCCAAAAAATGAATTCTCAACATTTTTCCCATATAAATGTATATGGCCCATACAAATGCATGGGGAAGCAAATTTGACCTTGCCGTAAAAAGGTCAACACTAACATAGGACCATCATTGTAGCAATTTTGGTAGATCTCCTGTCCCCCATAATTTGTGCAAAGATTAGGGCCCAGAGCTTATTCGGTTCTGGAGAAGAAGATTTTTAAAGGTTTTTACCATATATATGGACATAGCAGCCATTTTGGTCAATGGACCATGACCATTTAAGCAATCTTTCATTCTCCTGCCCCAAGGAGGCTCCACATGAAATTTGAGCAATATAGACCCAGAGGCTTCAGAGGAGAAGTCATTTGAAATTAGCAACATTTTTTCCATACAAATGTATGGGGCCCATACAAATGCATACAGAAGTAAGCTTGACCTTGCCACAAAAAGGTCAAACGTTAATGTACGACCATCATTTTAGCAACTTTGGTAGACTCCCATCCCCGATGATTTGTGCAAAGATTCAGCCTGAAAGCATCCTTTGTTCTGGAGAAGAAGATTTTTAAAGGTTTTTACCATATATGGGCATGGTGGCCATCTTGGTCAATAGACAGCAACCATTTTAGCAATCAATCTTTCATTCCCCTGTCCCAGGAAGACTCCAAATGAAATTTGAGTACCGTAACATTGGCCCAGAGGCTCCATAGGAGAAGTCGTTTGAAATTCTCAACATTTTCCCATACAAATGTATAGGAAAGCAAACTTGACCTCACTGTAAAATGGTCAAATGTCAATGTACGACCATTATTTTAACAACTTTGGTAGACCCCCCATCTCCGATAAGCTATGCAAAGATTCAGCCATAAGGCATCCTCGGTTCTGGAGAAGAAGATTTTTAAAGGTTTTTACCATATATGGGCATGGCAGTCATCTTGGTCTATGGACGGCAACCATTTTAGCAATCTTTCATTCTCCTACCCCAGGGAGGCTCCAAATGAAATTTGAGCAACACTGGCCCAGAGGCTCCAGAGGAGGTCATTTGTAATTCTCATATTTTTCCCACACAATTGACCTCGCCGTAAAAAGGTCAAATGTCAATGTACAACCATTATTTTAGCAACTTTGGTAGACTCCTCGATGATTTATGCAAAGATTCAGCCACAAGACATCCTCTGTTCTGGAGAAGAAGATTTTTAAAGGTTTTTACATTTTATGGCCATGGCTGCCATCTTGATCAATAAATCGCAACCATTTTAGCAATCTTTCATTCCCCCATCCTAAGGAGGCTCTATATGAAATTTGAGCAAAACTGGCTCAGCAGCTTCAGAGAAGTCGTTTGAAAATGTTAACGGGTGGAAGAACACATGACCAGACGGACGGACAATGGATAAAAAGTGATCACTATAGCTCAGGTGAGCTAAAAATGTACAGGGAGATGTTATATATTGTTATGCAGCTATATACTGTAATTATATATTTCTGCTTTCCACTCATGTTGTTTACTTATGTAAACCTAAGGAAATAAAGAACTTGAACTTGTAGAGGTTTTACGGCCCAGTCAACCAATTAGGGTCATGTGGTGCATGGCCAGTTTACCTAACCACACTCTTTCCTGGGCAGGCTTAGTCCTCTAAGGGGTTAATCAGTACTTGTACACATTTTTTTGCCAGAAACTGACAACTGCCATTCTTGAATCAGTGGAAGGGATAAAATGACTGTAGAAAATATTTCATGATCAATCATGATCAAACCTGTGACCTCCTGATCACCAGTGGGACACTCACCTTAGCCATTGAAACTGGCAGTCCATTCTACTATCTCTTGATACGTCTAAAATATTGCTGTAAGTATGGCAAACAGTGTAGACTATGATCAGATGCCATATTCTGCGGCATCTGATCTGGGTCTACACTGTTTGCAAAGGCCTATCTGTCCCTATACTAAGGGTTATTACAGTAATGGTTTATACGTATCAATCTGACTTACCCATGGCTCATAGAATATTTCTTTTGTGTAGACATTTTTCAGACTTGCAAAACTCTCCCAGCTGCCACTATTTAACATGACAAGTTTGCTGGTAACAATCAGCTGGGCTTTTGTTTTCACTATATCCCACTGAAATAAAACAAATACAATGTACATGTATTTCCTTTGAATACAGTGACCAGCTACTAAATTACTGGATTAGCTCCTGAAAAGGTACTTCAGACAGACACTATCAGTATTTTTATTATGCCCCAATATTCGAAGAATGATAGAAAGGGCATATGTGTTACCTGTCCTTCCATCTGTCTGTCAGTCTGTCAGTGTTAGAGATGGCATTAGCAATTTGCATGAGTTTTTCAGGCGCTAGCAATTAGCATTGAAGTTTTTCATGTGGGGTATTCATGTCCTTTGGACACATTTCTAGTTATTTCTCCACCAACATAAAATATATATGACAAATATTTACAGTGAACCCCCATTACAACGACAGCTTTAAATTTGTTCCCAAAGATTCGGCCATTAAAATGAATTTGCTGTTATAAAGAATCCTTAATGCACAGAAAGGAAGACCTTGTTTTATCCTTATTTCTTCATAGAACATATGTTTTGAATATTTGTTAGAGTTGCCTCAGTGAGACAGTGAGGCAATTCTAACAAATATCCAAAATATATGTTGACGATTTAATAAATATTCTTGCATAATTTCTCATTAACTGTCACCTCCTGAGTGAAGATTTTGTGACTTTCAAATTGTCCTTATAACAAATTTTGTCATTGTATCAATTGTCACTATAGATATAGTTGACTGTATCTGGATATCCCCTTTTTATCTGGAGCAATGTGGATTTCACATAAGAGTTTGACAGACAGCAAATATACTGATCAGACTGCATATATGAGATGCCACGCCCACTTCTAATTTTCGGCCAATCAGATTCCTTGATCCAGAATGTTGATATAAATTCACATACTGAACAGCAAACATCTTGTCAAGCCTGATCTGGGTCCAAACTGTTTGCAAAGGTTATCAGCAGATGACAAAAGTCGTCACTAGTGGGGAAAGAGTTAAGGAGTATTAAGATTTTTTTTTATACTTTTGGCTTGAAAACCTTTTCTGAGACTATATAATTATGTTTTGGTGGAAGTATAACAAAAATAGCATATGGTAAACTACTGCCACAATTATCACCTTTTCTGAAAATGTTCCACCTACCTCCATTTATCGCCCCACACATGAAATATTATATAAAGTATCTTGTACATATGTATGTTTTGGTAAGGTCCTTTTTCATGGCTCGAGCTGAGGGGTATCAGATAAATATTTTTCTTATTTCTCCATGAAAACATATGTTGTGGGTACAAGGTGCTTCTAAACTAGTATGAGCAACATCTTTTCATGGAGAGATAAGAAAAATATCAATACTTTTTGTTTGCATTATGAAAACATGCCTATTCAAATATACTGAAATTTTTACCTCCAAAAAATGAAAAATTTCAGATGAAAAATTCTGATAATTTTCATATTTCTGCTCAAAACATAGATTGTGGGTACTCGTTAGAACTGCCTCACCGAGGCGGTTCTAACAAGTACCCACAATCCATGTTTTTGAGCAGAAATAAGAAAAATAATGTATACCCCTGTAAAACCCAGTTTTACCATAAAAAAGTGGGGTTTAAGGGGGGTCAAAATTATATAGGCATATTTTCGTGATGGAAAAAACCACCCTATCTGGAACCATACTTTTTATGTGAAAAATTACCCATACTTACTTTGTAATCAAAGGAGAATGCTTCATCTGTGGGCATAGATTTAACCTGCAAGAAATAAAACATAACTTTTAGTCTTTTATTCTACCATTTATCAACATTTTTGTTCCCAGTATCATCAAAATTCATGACAATTACGTACCTCTAGAAATATTCCACCCACCTCCATTTATCACCCCACACATAAAATATTATCATTAAACTTATTGTTTTGCATGCCAGAAAAAGCAATGACTACAAATAATTCCCTACAGCAATAACTGAATTAACAGGAATCCGGGTGCCTCTAGACCCTAGATTTTGGGTTGGGTCACTAGGTTTTGGAAGAAAATGCACACTGACATAATGATCAAGTTCCAAACATGGCAGTCTAGGACTCTAGACAAATTCAGCAGATATGACAAACTGATGCAAACAGGATTTGACATTTCTTGCAAATTGTCTCCAATGTCAAATCCTGTTTCCTGAGAAAAATAAGAAAAAATATTTTGAAATGTTGTCTGCTGAAAATTTACCAAGAGTGCTAAGCATTCAGGAGTGCTAAGAGTTAAGCAATCAAGGGTGAACTATACCTTTAATAGATTCAGAAAATCTTATGTAACTGACATTGTCAGTCTTACATAAACAAGCCATATACCATTAGAAAAAGTACTTTTGGATATCTGCCCAGCAAAGATTCAGATCAGCTTGCTATCTAAGGAATACCCAGTGAAGACTGATCACATAGGCTGATCCGAGTCTTTTCTGGGCACATATGTCCAAAAATACACAATATACTTATACTTTCAGTTCACAGAAATCCATAGCTCCAGATAAACAATTTTTCAACCAAACATTAATTTCTACAAAAACGTACATGTATGTTGTGGATACAATCATCACCTCATCAAAGTTATCTAGGTGATTCTAATGCACCAGTCATTTGAAACTCCGACCCAAAGGGGCTGAGGATAGCAGGAACACAGCCGGGCTAACGTGCCATGATTTAACCTCTGATAAGTCCTCGCAGTGCCGTAGATGTACCAGGGTATTAATATCCCGCCAAAATGCTTTGCATACATAAATTAGAGCAACAGCAACCTAAACTTTAGTTTTCTAATAGCTTGGTCAGCTCATACTGTCAACGATACTTTAACTTTGAATTTAGCTGTATCGAGTAAACCATGAAAAAGATACAGGTTGATTTTTGTAACAGAGAGCAGACTGTTTCAGGAAACAAAAACTGGCCCCAGGGGTTAGGGGATTTTAACAGGGATTTTTTACATAAATTTGTCCCCCTCCTAGTGCAGGGCATTTAGTAGGGCTTTAAAAACTTAAATGTTAAAAGCCCTGCTATTCCCCAGCCCTTAGTGCTTACAGGGCCGGGACTACAAACAACTGGTGCATTACCTGAGTCCTGCTGAACCTGGATATACCCTGCCTTTGCAAACAGTGTACTTCCAGATCAGTTGGCGTCCGGATCTGCACTGTTTGTCGTTCAGTAGGTGAATTTATGTCAATGATTTGGATTAAATCATCTGACATGCTGACAATTAGAAATGGGAATCTTAATCTATTCAGCATGACAAGTACTAATAATTACCCACAACACAATATTTTATAGAGAAATAATTTCTTCACTAATTCAATATGGGCAATTCTCATGAGTATCTACTATTCCATTACCCATTATAGGTTTTCATGGAAAAATAAGAAAAACATTTAACTGGATACCAACTTATCATTATATATCTGTAATGTCAATTAAGGATGTTTGAATTTCTGTGAACCATGCAGCAGATAGTGACTACATTTAACACCTGTCCTGCTGAGCCCGGATATACACTGCCTTTGCAAACAGTGTAGATCCAGATCAGTTGGCTTCTGAAGAAGCCAACTGATCTGGATCTGCCTTGTTTGCTATCAAGTATGTGAATTTATGGCAACAATTCAAATCAAGCAATCAGATTGGCTGAAAGTTAGAAGAGGGTACGGCATCTTAATTTATTCAGCAGGACAAGGGTTAAAGCACCAAGCAAAATTTTGTAGAAAACAACATTTAATTTTTGTTTTTTCATAGAAAATAAGTCTAGATAATTTATACTTGACCAATGATTCACATGAAATTACAAAAAATAATCAAATAATGTCTAAAAGTGTTGTCTGCTGCATTGTGAATGATCAAAACATTAAGGAGTATCTCAAAATAGTAGTAATACAGACAGAGAATGGATGTTGGACTCAGCCCTATATTTTCTCCCAATTTTCCCTCCCATTTCCTTTTATCCCAAGGTACTGATATTATTGCTTTTTTTTTTTAATTTTTTACTATGAAAAGTTCTCATTAGAATTAACATTCATCCTGCAGCCTGAGGTATTTGTAACTCTTTGCATGCTGGGTAATTTTGCATGCTTTTTTGTCATCTGTGGATTTTTTTTTTTTTGAAAATTAACTTTTTAAAAATCTTTCAGGAATACCATCAGAATGAAGTTTTGTTGGGCCTGATCTGGGTCCAAACTGTTTGCAAAGGTTATCAGCAGATGACAAAAGTCACCACTGTGGGGAAAGAGTTTACCCTTAAAGCGCCAAGAAAATCTGCATCTGAAAATGTCGTCTGCTTATGTCGTCTGCTGCATCTTCTTGCAAATTTTTCAAACTTACATTTTGCATATAGGCAAACAGTGTGGACCCAGATCAGACTACTCCTAAAGGAGCAGTCTGATCTGGGTCCACACTGTTTGCAACAATGACTTTTAAAGTAACCGGCGGAAGACAAAGCAGACGACAATTTATTTGGCTACCCCTGCCTATCTACAACTCTGGCTGGGCTACAAAGTTATTTTCAAGTTAACTATTTTTCAAGAAGGGTGGGATCAGTCCCACACACCAGAAGGAAAACAAATTGGCCCTAGTTACAAAACACATTGGGTTGTTTTATCACCTCTTGAAAATTGAAAAGCAAACAATTAAACCTTTACCACTCTACGAGAAAATTCAGCAGACACAAATTGATGATATTTTTCTTACTTTTCCCAGAAAACTGGCTTTGACATCTCATGCAAATTGTCTCCTAAGGAGACAATTTGCATGGAATGCCAAAGTCTATTTTCTGCGAAAAATAAAATAAAAAAATCTTTCAAAATGTCATCTGCTGAAATTTTTACCTAGCATGTTCAGCATTGATAGCCTTCTTGTTTGACTACATAGACAAGTATTTAAAATGAATTTATTCTGAAATAAATTAGATATCAGTGCTGGTTTAGTCAGAAATAAATCCAATATTGATCCTCATAATAACTACTGAACAGCCCTGATATGCAGTAGGAGTTTAATATGTGAGACATACCATACCAAACAGAAATCCACCTTATCACATACACCACAATCTCTTTATAACACTATTGTTGGGGTCCATAGCATAAACCGTGTTAGTTAAACAACCGTGTTATATCCAAACCAAAAATGTATAGATTATATTGAAAAAATGACCATTTATGGTCATTTTTTAATATAATCTATACATTTTTGGGATCCATCTTTGAACCATGTTATATCCAAAACCGTGTTATAACGAATTGTGTTATAAAGAGATTATAGTGTATTTGGTTTCAATCTGATTTGCAGTTTCACGGCCCAGTGAACACTGACAAGGTCATATCAAGCCAGTCTCTTATCCCATTCACACTTTTCTTGGCCGAGCTATCTAAATGGTTTACCAGTACTTTGTGCACACATTTTTGCCAGTAACTGACAACTACCCTTCTTGAATCAGCAGAAGGGGGAGAATGACCGCAGAAATAATTCCCGAAGGTTATCCTTATGACATACTGTATATGACCAACAAACACTTGGGTCAATAGTGCATTTATGCAGTCTGATCAGAGTGACAGTCAACACTGGTTGCAAACATTGTATGGGCCTTAATCATACTGCAGATTATCTAGGCTGATCTGGGTCTACACTGGTCACATTATGACATTAGGTTGATTTGTAACTGAAGTGACTCGTGTAAAGAACAAGGTCATAAAACGAGCCATATCACCCCAAAAGGATGCTAAGCTCTCATGTTGCAGAATGTCAGAAGTGGCCACATCCTAATACTCTAAATACCGGGACCCAATTGTTCAAAACTAACGAAGTCGTTTACTTAACATATCATTAAAACTTTGATCATTAAATATGGCATATACGCTGATATTTTTGCTGAAAAAATGTGAGTAGCTTTTGTATTTGCAAAAGCTACTCACATTTTTTCAGCAAACATACCTGTGAGTTAGATATTGGACTTACTGGAATAGTTAACATTTGGACCACTAACGAGGTTGTTAAGCTAAAGATGCTTTGAACAACTGGGCCCAGGATATAACCAGTATCTCAACCACCCACAACTATCATATCCTTAAACTGTGTTAATCTGACTTATACTGTCAAGTACCAATGGTTCTCTTGGCATGCTTGATCTTTTCATTATCATTGCTTGTTATCAACCCTGGGCCTGTTGAACCCGGATATACCTTCCTTTGCATATATTCCTTTGCAAACAGTGTAGATCCAGATCAGTTGGCTTCTGAAGAAGCCAACTGATCTGGATTTGCTCTGTTTCTCATTCAATATATGAATTTGTATCAGCAATCCTGGATACTACTAGACAACAATCAGGCATTCTGTTCCATCACAGTCTTTACAGCATACAGGCTTTAACCTTTACACTGCTGTAGGCGACTATATGCGCCCAGGAGGGGTCTGCCAACTCTAAAGCCTGTCATACTTACTATACACCATATGCCATACTCAGAGCAAGTGTTCTCATACAGGAGTGAACCTACTTTCATACAAACATGCTACTTTTTATTAGATAGTCGGGTGCTTTGATTTTACCAACACTAATAAAGACCGAGAATACTGAATTTGAAGCTGCCATTAATTTCAGCACTCACTTCAACAGATTGATCACGATTTTCTGGAGCAAAAGCCCATAACACCTAAATCATTTCCAGTGAGGAAGAAGTAGGAATAACAGTAGAATCTAAGTATGTCACTCGTTTCATTCGCAACAGTACACAGTAAGCGCTGGTCTCTTGTAACTTTTTTTTTTTTTTTGTGTCTTAAACGGTTCCCAGTTTACACGTGACTATCATGTGACTTTCTAGTCACGTGACCATCCTCTTGCCGGTAACATGACCACCTACGATTGGCAAATTATATGTGAAAATTCTATGTAATTCGAGGCAAAATTAAGGGAGTAATGACTTCTTGAGTAGGGGTACCCCCTCTTACAGGCCTGTTTCATTTTTTTCTCAGCACGCTAAGGGTTAATATACAAAGGCTGTTCAACCTAGCTCTAACAGCTTTAGCTCTTTCAGCCCTACAGACCAAGACAGATACTTTTGCAAACTTTAGATCCAGGTGAGGCAGCTCATTAAGAGCCATCTGAACAGAGTCTACATTGTTTGCCATTCTGTTCTTGATTTAAAACTGTTACCCTTTTGGCAGCAATGAATGTGTCAAAATGCAAAGATGGAAGAACCTATTTCAGAAACTCTGGGTTGAAAGGGTTAACCCACCTAAATAGTGTGTGCACAGAAATGGACTGAGGTCCATAGACATGTATATTACACAGTTCATCACATAGCTGCTTTGCATCTATATCAAGCCTAGTGTGGCATTTTATATAGACAGGAATTTCAGTTTGCTTGTTGTTGTTGTTGTTTTTTTCCATGTTAAAAGACCACTTGTAAATGTGACTGAAGTATTTCAAATTTAAAATATCTAAGTCATTTGAAAATCAATTTGCACAAAATAAATGGGTATTGCTAGCTATTGAAAATAGGATTAGAAGGACCCTTGTAAAATGGATAAACACTTAAATAGTATTCCATCAAATGGCAATGGTCAAACCTGCTAAATCTGAGTATGAGCAGAATATGTCATTACGAAAACATGCCTATTCAAACATACAGAAAATTTCACCTCCAAAAACTGAAAATTTTCGGATAAAAAACTCTGATATTGTTCACATTTCTGCTCAAAACAGATTGTGCATACTCGTTAGAACCACCTCGTCAAGGCGGTTCTAACGAGTACCCACAATCTACGTTTTTGACGAAAAATAAGAAAAATAATGTATACCCTGTAAACCCCCAGTTTTACTATATAAAAGTGGGGTTTAAGGGGGTCAGAAGTATATAGGCATGTTTTGTGATGTGTATGAATATGTATGAAATGATAGACACTAAATCTGAGTACAAGCAGAATATGTATGAAATTTTTCTTATTTTCCCCATACAGGGACGACCTCAATTGAAATACCAATTCTTATTTCAAGGAAAATAAAGAAAAATATCAGTCACTTGTTTGTCTGGTATTACTTTTCTATCAGTGTTGTATCTATATCAATTCTAGTGTGGCATTTTACACAGACAGGAATTTAAGATTGCTTGTTGTTTTTTTTCTCCATGGTAATTACAAGATGATTTGTAAAATGGTCAGTGTATATGACAGAAGTGTTTTAAATTTAAATATCTAAGTCATTTGAAAAAATAAGAAAAATATCAGTCACTTGTTATCTGGTATTACTTTTCTATCAGTGTAAAATTTGAACGATTAAGACTTTTCTATTACTCTTATGCTATTAAAAGCTTATGTAAGAAATAACCATGACAAATATAAATAAATGAGCCTTGTGTCAAGCAAGCTTTGTAGTAAGAAATACTGTCTTTGCTTTCATGGAGAAATAAGAAAAATATTTATCAAGACACCCACCTATCTCCACCTACACATTTCCCTTTTTTCAAATATATGCAAAGTACCCCTAATGCATGATACAATAGAAATTCTCTGTGGGTATTCCTCTAGGTATTCAGGAATTTCTAACATTTGTACCTTCAATTATAGATTTTTCAAATTGTTTCACCTTTTAATATCATGTTCATAGCATGATGAATTTAATGCTATATATGTATAGTACTAGATCAGACATAACAAATGAAGAATCCAGGGCCCAGTTGTTCATAGCATTGTCAGCTTAACCAGCTCGTTAGTAGTCAAAATGTTAAATGTTCTAGTAAGTACAATATCAAATTTACAGGTATTTTTGCTGAAAAGATGTGAGTAGCTTTAGCAAATGCAAAAGCTACTCACATTTTTTCAGCAAAAATATTAGCATATATGCCGTATTTAATAATTAAAGTTTTAACGATATGTTAACTAATGACATTGTTAGTTTTGAATAACTGGGCCCAGATTAATGTACTTTCTATTTAGCACTTAGCACTATGGGTAAAAGTTTCAGCAGACATTTTGAAATAGTGTTCTTATTTTACCCAGGAAACAGGATCTGAAATGTCAAAACCTGTGTCAAATCCTGTTTTCTGGGTAAAATAAGAAAAAAAATATCATAAATTTGTCATGTGCTGAATTAGCCAAGAGAGACCCCTTACCATATTTGACCTACTGTAGTATTTAAACAAGTCCCTTTTACTACCTGTCAATATATCTAAAATACTGCTGTATGAATGTCAAACAGTGCCGACACTGCTTTCTGCTGTGTCTGATCTGGGTTTACACTGTTTGCTTAGGCCTCTCTGTCCTGATAGTCTTAGGGTAAATACAGCACTTATCATACACATTTGGACAGACAGGTCTGAGTTAACAAAAGATTTAGATTAGAAGTGGCAAAATGCAGCATGAATCAGGGTCAGATGCCAGTCAACATGTGGCATCTGATCAGGGTCTACACAGTATTGCCACTCACTGAATAGTTTTCAGACACATCAATAGGCAGTAAAACAAAATGGACTTGTTCAAATTTCAGACTAAGTACAGTCGACTCTCGTTATCTCGAATTCCAAGGGACTCACTGAAATACTTCGAGATATCCGTACCTCGACATATCAGAGTTGAGAGAGTGAGGAAAACAATAAATTGAACAACCACATTTAACAAATGAATGTGTAATTTGACTCCTGAAGTTAGAAATATATATATATAAAATAATGTGGAAAAGAGGAGAAATTGCTCCTTAGGAGCAATTTCTCCTCTTTTCCACATTATTTTGTTACCTGTTGTCATAGTTTCATGTTAAAACAGGGACCAGATTTTCACTTCGAGATAAGCGGTAATTCGAAATAAGCGAGTTCGAGATAACGAGGTTTGACTGTATAATGGTCAGACATTAGGCTGTCCAAATAGTTAGGGTAACTATAGTTGGAGCTGTTTTGATCAAAATATATTTGCAAATAATTTTTATTGAGATGCCACACACAATTCTAAATTTTCAGCCATTCAGATTACTTAATCCAAATTGTTGATACAAATTCGCATACTTAATGACAAACAGTGCAGATCCGGATCAGTTGGCTTCTTTTAAGATAATGAGAAGCCAACTCATCTGGATCTATACTGTTTGCAAAGGCACTGCATATTCAAGTTCAGCAGAACAAAGTCAACCTTTTCTGGGCAAACTCAGGCAAATTTGGTAGATAACAAAGCAGATGACATATTAAAAATGTTTCTTTTTTTTTTCTCAAGAGTATAGGGCATGACATTTCATCCATACTGTCTCCTCAGACAAATTTTCTGAGAAAAATAAGAAAGTTGTTTCAAAATACCATCTGCTGAAAGCTTCATCCAGCATACTGAGACTTTAATAATGTTAACCCTTGTCCTGCTGAATAAATTAAGATGCCACTCCCACTTCTAATTTTCAGCCAATCAAATTACTTGATCCGGATTTTTGCTATGAATTCACATACTTAATGGCAAACAGTGCAGATCCAGATCAGTTGGCTTCTTCAGAAGCCAACTGATCTGGATCTACACTGTTTGCAAAGGCAGAGTATATCCGGGTTCAGCAGGACAAGGGTTAAAACACTAATTCATTCTCATCAGTAAAAATGAGTCTGTAAAGTTCAAATCATGTCTTTACCACTAGACACACCCTTTCATTCTAAATCACCATTCCAAATTTTAGCAGGCAAGTTTCTGAAATATTGTTTGTTTGTTTGTTTTTTTTTTGTTTGTTTGTTTTTTTTTCAAAAACAATAATGCTTGACATTTTATGTGAAATGTCTGCCTATCAGAAGATTAACATTATAATGCTAAGCCTTATTTTCTCTGAAACTCAAAAAGGAATATTTCAGAATGCTGTCTGTTGCTCAGGATTAGAATAAGTGAAAAGGGGCATTTTTCTTTTAACATGGTGGACTACAGATAACATAACTTAAGTGTCATAATTGGACAATTTCTGGTTTATGTGAAAATTCACTTATGTGAAAACTCACAGACAAAAGCCAATGACAATTTCTGCCCAAGACAATTTGGCAATTTTGTCTGTAAGATCTACTATACAATTAACCTTTAACCTGTATTTTTTTTTGAATTTTCAGAGAAAATAAGCCTTGATATTTCATGCAAATTAAGGCAGCTGAGTCACATGAAATACCAAGTCTTATATTCTCAAAAACATATTTAAAAAAAAAAACTGAATGCCCCATGCTATTATTTTGCTTAATGCTGAAATGCTTATAGATATCATCTGATGATATTAACCCTTGCTCTGCTGAATAAATTAAGATGCCACACCCACTTCTAATTTTCATCCAATTGGATTACTTGATCAGCATTGTTGCTATAAATTCACATACTTAATGGCAAACAGTGCAGATCCAGATCAGTTGGCTTCTTCAGAAGCCAACTGATCTGGAGGATCTACACTGTTTGCAAAGGCAGGGTATATCTGGGCTCAGCAGGACAAGGGTTAAAATAATATTCCTATTTTTCTTGAAAACAGGGCTTGACTCTTTATTAAAAATGAATGAAATGTTTTCCTGTTTTAAAGCTTTAAAAGAGAGAAGCCTATGTTCAGCAATAACCTACAGGAAAGCAAAAACACGGCTGCTTAAGACAGGAGTTTGCTTAATACAGGTAATTTTTCATGTATTTGTATTTTTAAATATCCTTTTAATACAGATAGTTGCTTAACCCTTGCCCGGTTGAACCCGGATATACCCTGCCTTTGCAAACAGTGTAGCTCCAGATCAGTTGGCTTCTTCAAAAGTCAAATGATCTGGAACTGCACTGTTTGCCATTCACTATTTATATTAAAAAAATCTGGATCAAGGACTCTGATTGGCTTACAATTAGAAGTGGGCGTGGCAATTTATTCAGCATGACAAGGGTTGTCTTTAAGACAGGTTTGGCTGTAAGAAAAACATGTGGGCTGGGTGGCCTAGTGGTTAGCGCACTCGACTTTCAAGCGGGATATCGTGGGTTCGAATCCCGCTTGGGTCGAGACAATTTTCAGACCATTAGTGTGCCTAGCTCATACTCGACGTGCCCTGGGTTGAGTATAAAGTGGACAGGGCGGATCTTGGTGACAGACAGCGGCACCAAGTGTGCATGGGTGATCCATGAAAGCAAGGCTATACAAATACATGTACATCATAGCAATCGCTGCTGCCTCTATGTGCCTCGGGTGCCTGGTAGCGTTAAAAATCCGCACAAAAACAACAACAAGAAAAACATCATCTGCTGTTGTTACTGACCATGAGCCAAAGGCTACTAAGGATCAAGGCAATTATTTCTAATCCAATTTCAGTAATTTCCTTCACAGAGAAGTAAACAATTCAGTCTGTCCTCGTTTATCTAATTACACATACAATAACATAATAGTACTGGGACAGACAGGCCCGAGCAAACAGTTTCAATCCAGATCAGATGCTGCAGATGCGGCATCTGGTCAGGGTGTACACTGCTTGCCACTCACTCAGTAGTTTTTGGACTGATCAATAGGTAGCAAATGAGTCTGTTCAACTTTCAGGACAAGTAGTTAACCCTAGTCCTGCTGAACCCAGATATATCCTGCCTTTGCAAACAGTGTAGATCCAGATCAGTTGGCTTCTTCACTGATCTGGATCTACACTGTTTCCTATTGAATATGTGAATTTATATCAACAATCTGGGTCAAGTAATCTGATTGGCTGAAAATTAGAAATGGGCATGGCATCTTAATTTATTCAGCATGGTAAAGATTATGGTGTCCCAATATTCAGGGTAAATATGGTAATAAACTATTATTGTACATACTATTGTTACAAGTATTGTAAAAAAAGATGCAATAGTCATAAAGAAAAATGATTTTACTGAGGGCTCTGATTAACCCATTGTAGTCTGCTGTGAGACCCCTAAAAGAGGAATTGGCAAACAGAGCAGACCCAGATCAGGGGCTGCAGAATGCAGCATCTGATCAAAGTCTCCATTGTTTGCAAATAGTTCAATCATATTTCTCTTGGAATATCTAAATCACATAGCCTGACATACCTAAAATCGAAATTAGAATCTTCCAATATATAGTGTGGGGGAGCTCATCCAGTCTAGAATGTGTTAATGTTCAATGCTATCCCACAAAATCATCACATAAGGCCACAAGTTTTGAACCATTTTTGCTACTGTTTTGTATATATATTTTTTTAATTTTCTGGTACACGATTAGAATAAAGTTTTATCTTAAAAGGAAAAGCTTGCTCAGTCAGAAGTTTATTTACATGGAAGCAAATAAATACATATGGGACTTGGAATTGCCAGTCTAAGAAAAAAATCAGAATAAGGATTTTTCAAGACTAGACTGTTGTTCATCTGTCGGTCATCGACACATTGCTCTGAATGGTACTAGTTGTCGTAGTTGTCCTTTAAACCCTTTTCACCATCACCACTCTCTAGGTTTATTCTGCTGATGACAAATTGATGTTTTTCTTCTTTTTTTTTCAGAAAATAGGCTTTGACATTTCATACAAAGTCTCTCCTAAGCCTATATTCTGGGAAAAATACCGTATTCGACCTAATTACTGCACTGTGCGCTTAGGTTTTTCAAAATTACTGGAAAACACTTGTGGTAAAATATGTATCTGCCTACTAAAAGCTACACTTAAAAAAGATCAGCAAAGAACTTATTAGATGATGTTTATGCCATTTTTTTTCTGAATTTCTTTATAAAAGCATATGTTGTGGGTACTCATTTGAATTGCATCGACAAGTCGATGCAATTCAAATGGGTACCCACAGCATATGCCTTTATAAAGAAGTAGCCAAACAGTACACTAGCTGTAATCCAAAGAGTACGGAATTGCTTGACTGTGCGCTTATAGGGGTATGTGCGGTAATTAGATCAAATACGGTATTTCAAAATGTCAACTGCTGGAATTTTTACCAAGCATGCTTAGAGCATTAACGGTTTAGTATACAGTAGTAAGGAGTTAACCCTTAAAGGGACAAGCAAACTTTGTAGTAGTTGACATTCAAAAAAAATTTTTTTCATTTTTCAGAGAAAACAAGTCTTGACATTTTATGTGAATCATCTGCCAAGCAGACAATTCACATGAAATGTCAAGACTTGTTTTCTCTGAAAAATAAAAACAAATTAAGAAAAAAAAATGTTGTCTGCTGCAGTTGTGATTGGCACTTTAAGGGTTAGTATGGGTTTGTAGGGTAAATATAGTCTGTTAATTTTATGTTAATAACTAATTTACCAGTTTTGACAAGGTCCAATAAGCAGAAATATTTGAAGATTAGCCTGACTATTGAACTATTGACTTCTTAATGTTGAGCCAGCTGAATCTGAAATATTAGCAGACATTTTAATCCTTTGACCCCTGAGTTCCTGAAGTGGTCTGATCGTCTCTTTCATCAGTGAACTTGGAGCAGTTCATTATTGAAAATACGATTTTCAGTCTAAACTAAAAACTGACTGCCAAGCAGTGTAAATCCTCATGAATGGCTTGTTACAATCTGGTTCTATACTGTTTGCATAGGTAGCTGTGTTGGTCTTCAGCGTAGCTACAGATAAGAGGGGGTATCCACATAATATTTTTCTTATTTCTCGACGAGGCGCTTCTAATGAGTACCCACAACATATGTTTTTTTGAGAAATAAGAATGATATCAGCACTTTTCGGATGAAAAAAGCACCTATTCTGTTGCTATGCTTCAGGGTTGAAAGGGGTAAGGAAATGGATAAATTTTCAGGGGAGGCAAATGTGTCTAAATTATTTTGCCTCCCTTTGGAAAAGGGATCTTCTCTAAATGGAAAGGTACAAATTATTTCCTTTTTTCCAGAAGAGAAGCAAACAAGAAGTCACAAATTTGTCTCCCTCTTAAAAATGGCTGAAAACCCATCAAGTATATCCAGGTTCCTTTAACCCTTTTATTCCTAGTTTCTAAAGTGGACTCTTCCATCCTTAAATTTGGACATGTATAATGCTGCAAATAGGAGTCAGACAAAAATCTCAAACTGAAAGGCAAACAATATAGATCTTGATGAGATGGCTTGTTACAAGCTGTCACATCTGGATCTGCACTGTCTGCACAGGTATCTGTTTTGGTGTGTCAGATTGAAAGGGTTAAATATTTGTCCTTGTATGGATTAACCCTTCTCTTGCCTAACACAACATGCCCTGTCTTTGCAAACAGTGTAGATCCAGATCAGCTGGCTTCTAAACTTCTCTGGATCTGCACTGTTTGTCAATAAATATGTGAATTTCTATCAAAAACCTGGATCAAGTAATCTGATTGGCTGAAAATTAGAAGTGGATGTGGCATCTTAATTTATTCAGCATGACAAGGGTTAATACTGTATTTACTTAATTACATATGCAGTGAATTAACCAGGCAGGTGACTATGTCAGTAAGTGGGGCCAGGCTGTTAAATGGGCCATCATGAGTTTGAATCCCACTTGGTACAGAATTCTTCACATGATTGTAGCAGTGATGCCTTGCACTAAACCTCGGCCATGTCATACCATTATAACAAATGACTGAAATATTGATGAAGGTGCATTAACAAAAACATGAATTAATGAAGATAACTTCATATCTATTTAGCTATTGTTATCCTCACAGGGAAAAGGCTCTTAAACTACAACTAAAAAGGTAAACCACAAAAATGTATACCAAGATAAGCCTACATGGTGCAAACTCTGATCAGCATCACAGACTCGTTGACAATAATGATACGCAGTCTGACTAGCACCATACAGACTGACTGGGATACAAGACATAAAATCTAATAAGCATCATACAAACTGACTGCTTGATGAAAAATCTTACATGTATAAGCATCATACAGACTAATTAACCTATATGATGCAAAGTGTGATTAGCATCAAACAGACTGATTAGCCAATTTAGCATAATGAAAACATGCCTATTCTAGTATATTGAATATTTCACCACCAAAAACTGAAAGTTTTCAGATAAAAATTCTGATATTTTTTCATATTTCTGCTCAAAACATAGATTGTGGGTACTCGTTAGAACCACCTCACCGAGGCAGTTCTAACAAGTACCCACAATCTATGTTTTTGAGCAGAAATAAGAAAAATGTATACCCCTGTAAACCCCAGTTTTACTATATAAAAGTGGGGTATAAAAGGGTCAAAATTACATAGCTGTGTTTTCATGATGGCCTACATGATGCAACATTTGATGAGCATCATACAGACTGATGGACTTACATGATGAAAATCTGATCTGCTTCAAAAATACTGAAACTGTGTGTGAAGCTGATCATACAGACAAGACTGGTCTACTTATGCAGCTTGAATAACATCATACATACTGATTGGTATATTCACAGTGCAATTTAGCTTGATCATCAAAACACACACCAACTGGATAACTGAATGCAGATTCTGATTAGCATCACAAGTCTGACTGATCAATGGGCAGCATCAAACAGACTGACTGGCCTACAGGATACAAAGTCTGATAAGCATCATACACTGACTGGCACTCTTGATGCAAAGTTGGATCATAGACTGATCAGCCAACACAAAGCAGTCTGGTAATTACCAGACAGACATCTGAGGCGTAAATTATGCCATCTGATAAGCATCCTACAGACTGACAGGCACAATGATACAAAGTCTGTTAAGCATCCTACAGACTGACAGTTACACATGACACAGTCTGATAAGCATCAAACAGACTGACAGTTACACATGACACAGTCTGATAAGCATCAGACTGACAGTTACACATGACACAGTCTGATAAGCATCAAACAGACTGACAGTTACACATGACACAGTCTGATAAGCATCAAACAGACTGACAGTTACACATGACACAGTCTGATAAGCATCAAACAAACTGACTGGCACACATGACACAGTCTGATAAGCATCATACAGACTGACTGGCACTCTTGATGAAAAGTTGGATCATAGACTGATTAGCCTATATAATGTAGTTTGATAAGCACCTGACAGACAACTGGTACTGACAGCTCAGCAAGGCTCTTCTAATAACACCCTGGGAAACCCGATATCAGGATATCGGAGGTTGCAAGATTTCAGAGGTAAACAAATGACGTCATCCAGCGACAGGGTATGTACTTATCCATTTTTGATTGCTTATATCTTAATCATTTGATCAAAAAGCTGAGTTGCTCGTTCTAGAGACATAATAATGAATATGTTAAAGCAAATATTTCCTTTCTCAGCTACTTTGTGGAGGTGAAAACGGCATTTGAATCAAGATGATCTATTTTTCATCTCATGTTTTGCCTTTTCGACGGCTACCAGCCCGATCATGGTAAATGACATGTTGGTTTATTATTGCCCAAGGATGGACTTATCTTTTCTTCGACTGTCTTCATTGTTGTTTCAGTTTATCAACAAAAAATAACGCCTCCGGATGAAATTTAAAGCAAGTTCTAGCGAAATTTTGGATAACGAAATATTCGGAGGTACATTGACACATGATGCTGTGGATCTCGGAGGGACTGTTGCTGGATTTCGGAGGCACTGAAAATTGAAGGAGTGAGTTCTGTCTAAAAAAGCAATATAAATTAAAACCCTAATCGCACAATATGGTGCTAAGCCTGTGTGCAAATACTAGTGTCTCTTTTTGTAGCAATTTTAACAGGGTTTGATTGGTTTGAAGGAGAGTTTAACGTAATAATATTACTAGAACCTATGCCATTACGTTTAAGAATTTATATGCAATAAAACAGCTTTTCGCTGCAAAAATGATGTTCTGAATGTGAAATGTGATATTTTCCTACCTAAGTTTCGATTGAAATGTTGATTTTGGAAACTCGTAAGAACCGCAGCGCCGATGTGGTGCCAACGAGTGCCATCAGAGCAGAAATAATAAACGTAACGTTACCACTGTAAATCTATGATATATCAAGTATTTATAGCAATATCCCAACTCGGCACAATATTCACCAATATCAGTACAAAAACTCTATAATAAAGTTAACGACAGGTGCTTATTCATCCATCGGGCTGACATTTGTATATCTAATTACAAGAATCTATCTATTTTCTTATACTGAGCCGTTCATATTTAATCATTACCTGTGTTAGGTGGGTCGCTTAATTTAGAATTTAGCAACAACAACAACAGCAACAATAATAATAATAATAATAATAATAATAATAATCACACGATGAGCTCTTTAAAAATGTTTACAATCTGTTAAGAAGCATACCTCTGAGTCCCAGTCTGTACCATACGGGCTTTCAACTCTTTTGTTGTCTACAAATCTTTATGGACAGTCCGCTTATCTAGGTTTTAAGCAGCAGCCAGAAAAATTACACATTCCCCTGTAATCCAATTTTTCTAATATAAGTGAGATTTGCAAGGGGTCTTCACCACATAAATTTGCTAGCGTGATATAATAATTGTATGAGTTGTATCGAGGAGACTTTTGTCATTTTCATTTGCTATCAATAGAAAACATTGCATATTTTATAACGTGTTCTTCCATACGCACTGTGTGCGTGCTTGCGTGTGTGTGTGTGTGTGTGTGTGTGTGGTTGGGGATGGGGGTGGACAAATTAATTAAAAATCAAGCAGATAGGGGCGGGGGTGGGGGCGGGAGGAGTTGGCGAACGTAGCCCCCATTGTGGACAAATTATTTAAAAAATCAAGCAGATTTTAATCGAAAACACAGGTTACACCCCTAATTTTCGCCTCTGAATCGACAGTTTCTGAGCATTTGCAAGCCTCCATACGGTCACACCATCCCCATTTCAACACCCACGGGCCTGGGTTTTTAAGCCTAAATTAAATGTAAGTGAAAAATCCATGGAGTGTCTGACCGACCAAACGATGAAACGAGACCTGTACCCCTTTCGGGCCAATTATTTGAAAAATCATGCAGGTTTGGCCATAAAATCACTTTACATTCCTTAATTTGGCATCCCTCATCGGCATTTTATTGGCATCTGTGTCTCCTTTAAGAATAGCCAAGAATTCACACACCCACCCCCTTCCATTTCAAAAGTCTGTGTTTAGGCCTGGAAACTCACCAAAGGCACAAAACGTTGTGATGAAAAAATATGGAAACACGCAGAATGAAATTTTCATGTCTTAAAAATACAAACTTTTCAGAAAGAAAACTGTTAATTTTCGTATTATTATTATTTTTTTATTTTTTTCATCGAGGTGGTTCTAACGATAACCTGCAACCTATGTTTTAGAGCAGAAACGACGTGGTCCTTAAGAGTACCTCAATACATATTTTAGAGCAGAAACAAGAAAAAAAAAATCCCCAATTTTTCTATGTGAATTCTTGTTTGTTACCGGGGTTTTCATCACGAAGGCTGGTTATCTTGATGTTTTATCTTGATAAGTCTATGACACATTATTTCATTTATTATGTACCAGTCAGCATAAACGCTTTGTTCGCTTGCTACCTGCCACTCCTGACGATTCAGGTAATCGTCTTCAACATATTAAACCAGGCAAGATCACGTTTCAGAAAAGATGTAGCCATTTTAAGAAGAACACAAAATTTCCCTTCCTCCGATGTCCCGTTAACCAATATAAATGTGTCCTCCGACATCCCTGCATCATACCTCCGACATCCTGTTACCAATAAATATGACAACAACCCTAAAGAAATCTAAAAAATCTGCCACTTTAGTAATTTTTTCACATCTGCTATTTCTTGTATAATTTATAGAAAGGTTCTAGATTATACAGACATACATACTCAATGAAGATGCTTTACAGGATAAAACTATAAACAATTGAAAATGGAATTTGGATGAAAACCAATGGAATTTCCTTTTCAGACGTGATTTTGTATAAATAGGAGGATACTTTATATTGAAATGCCATTTTCATATATTAAATTATTTTACTTTTTACGTCAAGGTTACCTTGCTTATCCTCCAGAAGCACTTTTTTGATCATTAAAAGAGGATAAGTACATACACTGTCGCTGGATGACATCATTTGTTTACCTCCGAAATCTCGCAACCTCCGATATCCCGATATCGGGTTTCCCTGGGTGTAATAAGAACCCAAAGCATAAATGTGTTTTCACATAGAGAAATAGGTAAACTATCAACACTCTTTGGTCGAAAAAAGAAGCATCTTATCTGGAGCTATAACCATTACGATAATTATCCTACTACTTGGAAGGACAAGTCTGAGCTAACAGTGTAAACCCATATCAGATTCAACATTCTGATTACCAGTAAGGTCTATACTGTTTGCAACTCATCCAGGTGTTTTTAGACACATCACCAAGTAACGATGCCTGTCACAAGACACGACAGCTCACCTGAACTTGTGCTTTTCTATCAGATCTTAAAATCTTTGATGCAAAACTTCAACATAAAAATTTCTAAGTCTGTGTCCTTGACCTCTAGGTCATAAGCAGGGGTGTGGATAGTGCTCAATAAATTCTGGACTGACATCTATTATGAATCATACAAAATATAAACTAAATCTATCCAAGGATTTAGAAAATATATATAAAGTCTTAAAAACTTGACATAAAACTTCAATATTTTTGTAAACACCGATGCTAATGCCCCCGCCACCATTGATGCCGCTGCCAGAATGCCAGGAGTAGTGCAATAGCTCTTCCTGTACTTCCTGTACTTTCATACAAGCGAGATAAAACAGACTTGTTCAAATTTTAAGAAACAAATAGTGAAAAGATAAGGTGTCCAAATATTTGAGGTAAGTAAGGTGTAAACTACTGCATTTGCCGGAAGTAAATGCACAGACTGGCCTGAACAAACAATGTAGACCCAGATCTAACCCTGCACTGTTTGCTACACATCTAGCAGCTTATAAACACATCAACAGCTAGTAATTATGGACTTGCTCAAATTTTACAGCATGTACATTTGCATAAAGTAAGGCGGTATGTTGTCCAAATGTTTAAGGTTAACCCTTTTTATGCTGAATAAATTAAGATGCCACACCCACTTCTTATTGTCAGCCAATCAGATTATTTGATCTTGGCTGTTGATATAAATTCTCATACTGAATGACAAACAGTGCAGAGCCAGATCAGTTGGCTTCTGAAGAAGCCAACTGATCTGGAACTACACTGTTCGCAAAGGCAAAGCATACCCATGTTCAGCAGGACCAGGGTTTCAGGTTTATTATGTAAGCTTGAATTTTATCTGCAAGCAGAAGTACAAGGTACCTGTAATTAGTGACATTAATGATGTGATAATAAGACTTAATGACAGATCACATCAAATCAAAACATCATAAATAGACAAATAAAACACATGATTGATTTTCTGGGAGTACAGACAGACATAAAATATATTAAATAACCATTATATAACTATCAATATGTATCATTATTATTATTTCATTTTTGATTATCATTACATAATCATACTATATTTACCTGTTAAAGTATTTAACAGACAGAATACAACCCTTTTTTCAGCAATTCCAAGACACATCTATAGGTAGTAATATGTATTTCTGTCCCAGGTTTAGGGTAAACATGGTAGTTAAAGTATAATCCAATATGTTTACTGAAATGAAATTTAGCAAGGGTCCAACAAATACCCCGATCTACCTGCATATTTTACAGATGATGGACCTACTGTTCATGCACAATTCCTATTCACTGTCAATTTGCACTCTACATGGGCCAGAATGATGGGCCAATGATTTCAAATATCTAACTTTTCACTGTCAGGAATACACTAACATAGCCCTTGATAAGGTGCTTTTTTCAATCAAAAATTATCGGTATTTTTCTTATTTCTCGACAAAAACATATATTGTGTGTACTCTTTAGAAGCGCCTCACTAAAGCACTTCTAATGAGTACCACAACATATGTTTTTGTTGAGAATTAAGAAAACTATTTACCCGATATCCACTCCTATCTAGACCTATGTAAGAAGAATTCTTTCTGTTGAGAGTAGTCCCCATTTCTGAAAGGTTTCAATTACCAGGGAGGTAAATTCCTGTCTGCAAAATGCATGAAAATGCAACAACCTTTTGCAAAATGCATGAACCACTGTGATACTATACAAAACTCTATCAAAACTCTATGCATAGCTCCAAATAAAAGGGGTATCAAGTAAATATTTGACATATTTCTCCATAAATACAGATATTGTGGGTACTCTTTAGAAGCTTCTAATATCAGACTACCCACAACATATATTTTTGAGGAGAAATGAAAATTATATCAACAGTTTTTGTCTGAAAAAGTGCCCTTCCTGAACCTATACTGGGTACTCATTAGAAGCATATAAATGAAATGCCTCTAATGAGTACCCACAATATAATGAGTACCCACAAAATATGTTTCTATGGCAAAAAAAAAAAAAACAGCAAGAGAACTAATGTTTACCATTCTAGGCAAATTCACCAAGCAGACAGCAAACTGATGATGTTTTTCTTATGTTTCCCAGAAAATAGGCTGTGACATTTCATGCAAATTGTCTCCTCCTCATGAGACAATATGCATGAAATATCATTGCCTATTTTCTGGGAAAATATTTCAAAATGTTGTCTGCTGATATTTGTACCCAGCAAGCTAAACATAAGTGTAATGTAAGTATCTCAAAACTTGTTATAAAAGTTACAAGGAAATTCTGTAACCTAAATCTTTTGCTAAAAACATTCATGCATGAAAATGTATGAGAATATTTATGCAGCATATCAGAATGTTACTTAATATACTTCGACCATGTAAATTGTTACACTAAAAATACCTGTAAACTGTGTTTTTTGTTTAAGTTTATAGCTGATGATGAGAGGGAGATATTCACATAATAATTTTCTTATTTCTCCACAAAAAACATATGTTGTTGGTACTCATTACGAGTGCCTCCAAAAGACACTACTAGTGAGAGCCAATAACATCTTTTTATATGAAAATAAGACAAAATATCCCAGAATTATCGCCAAATACTCCTTCTTTAAGCGAGTCCCTTGTAGTTATAAAAGGAAAATGTCCAAAATTCAGGTCACTCAGTATGGTAAAAAGTATTTAAAAAAAACTTTGTGGTGCTGACTTCACAGAAATAGCACATTATAGTTTCAAAACTTTTCCTTATTTCCCTTACATTCATTGAAAAACAAAGAAGGCTGGGATCGAACTGTGCATATACATTACAAGAACACGCCTATTCAAATATACTGAAAATTTTACAACCAAAAAAGGAAAATTTTTAGATAAAAGAATTCTGATATTTTTCATATTTCTGCTCAAAACTTAGATTGTGGGTACTTGTTAGAACTGCCTCATCGAGGCGGTTCTAACAAGTACCAATAATTTATTTTAGCAAAATAACAAAACATGACGAAAACATGCCTATATAATTTTGACCCCTTAAACCCCACTTTTTATAGTAAAACTGGGGTTTACAGGGTTATACATTATTTTTCTTATTTCTGCTCAAAAACATAGATTGTGGGTACTCATTAGAATGCCTCAGCGAGGCAGTTCTAAGGAGTACCCACAATCTATGTTTTGAGCAGAAATATGAAAATTATCAGAATTTTTCATCTGAAAATTTTCATTTTTTGGTGGTAAAAATTTCAGTATATTTGAACAGGCATGTTTTTTGTAATGTAATGTATACCCCTGTAAACCCCAGTTTTACTATATAAAAGTGGGGTTTAAGGGGGGTCAAAATTATATAGGCATCATCATCATCATCATGGTTTTCGTGATATATGGTTGACCAATAGCTGCGTAGCTTTAGATAAGAGGGTGTATGTGGTAAATATTTTTCTCACTTCTCCACAAAAGCATAATATGGGTAATTATGAGAAGTGCATTGGCAAGGTGCTTCTAATGAGTACACCCACACATCACGAAAACATACCTATATAATTTTGACCCCCTTAAACCCCACTTTTATATAGTAAAACTGGGGTTTACAGGGGTATACATTATTTTTCTTATTTCTGCTCACATAGATTGCGGGTACTAGTTAGAACCGCCTCGATGAGGCGGTTCTAACAGGTACCCACAATCTCTGTTTTGACCAGAAATATGTAAAATATCAGAGTTTTTTATCTGAAAATTGTCAGTTTTTCGTGGTGAAATTTTCAATATATTTGAATAGGTGTTTTTTCGTAATGATATGTTTATGTGGAAAAATTAAGAAAACATCAGTTCTTTTTTGTTGAAAAACTGCCTTAGCTAAAGCCTTGAGCTGATCTATGCTCTTGTTGCCCATATATTATGGCGTAAAGGTCCTTTTTGCAAGTTGCACATCCAATGTTTTCATTAACACTTGTCATGCTAAATAAAGACGCCACACCCCCTTTCTAATTGTTTGCCAATCAGATCACTTAATCCAGATGTTGATATGAATTCACATACTGAATGACAAACAGTGCAGATCCAGATTCAGAAGCCAACTGATCTCGATATACACTATTTGCAAATGCAGGGTATATCCGGGTTCAGCAGGACAAGGGTTAGTTAATAGAATAAGAAAATATTGTTATATCTACAAAATAACTTCTGTAATTACCAGAAAAGAAAATATGAGGAAATGGCAACCTGTGTAAACCCTGATAGAATGTTTCATTAATATACTATTTTTTTCTTCTCCAAAGAAATATGGCTGTGTTAGACAAAATTATTTTAATAAATAAAATAAAAGCACTAAATGAATACATGACCAGATTAAATACACAGACAGCCAAGCCCCAGTGAATAGTATATCTATCAAACAGACCTGTGCAGTCTGACCAGGGTCATTCAGACAGCATTTTTATGAAACATCACAAAAGTAGTTGTTTTTTTTGTTTGTTTTGTTTTTTTGGGTGTGTGTGTGTGTGTGTGGGGGGGGGGGGGGGAGGGGGTTGCCATTATACTGGTCTGTCCTCAAATATCAAATATCTGTTTGTTTGTGTTGAGGTTTTACGGCCCAGTCAAGTTGAGTCAACCCAATGGGGTCATGTCAAGCGTGGTCAGTTTACCTAACTACACTTTTACTGGGTAGGCTTAGTTCTCTAAGCGGTTATTCAGTATTGTGCACAATTCTTTCACCAGAAACTGACAACTGCCCTTCTTGAATCAGCGGAAGGGAGTGAATGACTGTAGAAAATAATTAATGATCAAATCTCCGCGAAACAATGTAGCAGACCCAGCTGGGAGGGTTAATCCGTTAATAAAGCACTTATTTAAATTCTAAAACAATTACAGTTAGGAACTCCTGTGTCTGAATATTTTGGGTGATTAGACAATTTATGGTATTTTTTCACCAAAGTAACTTTTATCTGGAGTCCAACTGATGGCCATGAAGTGATTTATCAGATACTGTACATAAAATCTACTTCAAAGTTTAACTTAGGTGTGTAGTTTAGCAAGGCATATCCAGACAAACAAGTCTAAGCAAACAGTGTAGTACCAGATCAAATGCGGCAGAATGTGACATCTGATCACATCAAAGCCTACACGGTCCCTCAACCTGCACCCAGCAAGCACACATCGCAAAAACGTCATTACAACGTCGCTGCAATGTCACGATACTGCAGCGACGTTGTAATGCCATTGTTGCAACAATGTGTGTTTTGCTGGGCAGTTGTAAGACCTAAAAGAGGCATGACAACAGACTTGTTCAAATTTTAAGAAAAGAATGGCAACTAGCGAAGATGTCCCGAATATTTAGGGTACATACAGTAGAGATCAGATATTACCTGAGCTGGTGCCCCAGGGAACTTTGTAGCAACCTCATAAACTTCTTTCTTTTCATTCAGTTCCAACTCCCTCTGTTCTGGATGTTTGTCAAACTGAGGCAAAGAAGTGTCTAAATGCGCTATTAGATAATGGTAGTCCGGGCGAATCCATCGAAAAACTGGGAATATATAAATGTCATTAGTTTTCCGATTTTCTACAATAATTTTATCCACATACCAATCTGCCCCAAGGCCAGAATTATCTCTCCAAAATTCAACTTTCCCAATTCTACCCGAAAATTCTTTTACATCTAACTTTTTGATAGGAAACACATCCAGTCGTCCACTTTCAAAGTCATTTCTGAAGAAGTTGTCTAACACTAAATCATCAGTATTAACACCATTCATGTCATGTAACCTTATCTTGACATTTGCATCAGTACCAGCATGTTTACGATCACCAGTTTTTACATAGATCAAAAACTGTGCGTTCTGTACACCCAGACAAGCCCCCATCTTTCCTTGTCGCTTGATCGACTAGTTATAAATTCCAATACTGTCACTTTACTCTACAATGCGATGGAGATCTATTATTCATTTTAACACTGAATGACGTTCTCTCAAGTGAGACATTAGCGATGATATCCCATATTTTTATAGCATTCGAAAAATGGTCGACTAAACGTCAATTGTCAAAACATACCTGATGTCACATGACTGAGCGGTACAAAAATACCTTTACAGGTGTTGTAAATATCTGCCTAGTAAACGCCCACAACCGAAATGGTGGTTACATCACCGGGTGATCAACAGCACTGCTCATGCAGCAACAATGGTTGGAGTGTGGGGGTAGGGGACAGGGTGGGAACAGGTGGAGGAAATAAAAAAAATCATGAAACACTGTGATAGCTATTTTGATACAGCATGCAAATAAATAAATAATAATAACAATAATAACGATAATAAAACATGATAAGATTAAAACGTTGTAAAGAAATGTGATATCATCACGAAAACATGCCTATATAACTTGGACCCCCTTAAACCCCAATATTATATAGTAAAACTGGGGTTTACAGGGGTATACATTAGCGTTCTTATTTCTGCTCAAAAACATAGATTGTGGGTACTCGTTAGAACCGCCTCGTCGAGGTGGTTCTAACGAGTACACACAATCTATGTTTTGAGCAGAATTATGAAAAATATCAGAATTTTTTATCTGAAAATTTTCATTTTTTGGTGGTAAAATTATCAGTATATTAGAATAGGCGTGTTTTCGTAATGTAAATTAAGTGATCAAAGATGGATCAAAAGTATGTAGCTATGGCTTATAACACATATTCCGCAGTAAATATGATTAAGATTTGAACTTGGTCAGCCTACGCCAAATAGTACACGAGGTATACTCTGGCCTGAATACTCTACGACGGGAGTAGATCATTACTTAGGTCGCAATGACTAACTTTGTACGCGACATACCGTTTGCACTTTCTGCACCCATATAACAAATTCTGTTATCCTAGGGCACAAAGTATAGCTGAAGTGCACCGAACAGCGCTTCCTGGCTGGAATGAAGTCAGATACCATTATACATCTAGCCAAAACGAGTGGAGGACCACCTTGCAAACGATTACTAGTACAATGTATTTTAATGTACATGATTATATTCTGCGGTTCGTTTGGACTTTATTAATGTTCCTCTTTCACACACAAAAAAAAAATCGTTTGGTCAGAGCGGGGTGCAAACTCACGATACCCGGCTCACAAATAGCAAATACTAGTCACTGGGTTACCTAGCCAACGGATGTGGCAAGGGAGCTCAATGATGTCACTCCTGGGACCAGTTGTTCGAAACTAACGATGTCGTTAGTTAACGTATCGTTAAAACTTTGATCATTACATCACGAAAACATGCCTATATAATACTGACCCCCTTAAACCCCACTTTTATATAGTAAAACTGGAGTTTACAGGGGTATACATTATTTTTCTTATTTCTGTTCAAAAACATAGATTGTGGGTACTCGTTAGAACCGCCTCGGCGAGGCGGTTCTAACGAGTACCGACAATCTATGTTTTGAGCAGAAATATGAAAATTATCAGATTTTTTTATCTGAAAATTCTCAGTTTTTGGAGGTGAAATTTTCAATATATTTGAATAGGCGTGTTTTCGTAATGAATATGACATATTAGCTAATATTTTTACCGATAATCGTCCTCACACGGCACGACAAGAATATTGTGCGGCTCGTATAAATAACCGTCAAGTAGATTTCGTACAAACGCACAGTTTGATTTCAGTGGTCAATGATAATCACGTGAACAACAACCTTAAGGAAATTTTGGTGTATGTATACTTTGGCTCAATCATCATGAAAACATGGCCATATAATATTGACCCATTAAACCCCACTTTTATATAGTAAAACTGGGGTTTACAGGGGTATACATTATTTTTCGTATTTCTGCTCAAAATATAGATTGTGGGTACTTATTAGAACCGCCTCGGCGAGGCGGTTCTAACCAGTACCCACAATCTATGTTTTGAGCAGAAATACGAAAAATATCAGAGTTTTTTTTTTTTATCTGAAAATTTTCAGTTTTAGAGTTGAATTTTTCTATATATTTGAATAGGCGTGTTTACGTAATGTATAAACAATCGATCAAAGAAACAACCGCATTTACCCAGGAAAACGTATTTAACTGAAATCGATGCTTACAGGGAGGCAACTGTGTTAAGATTGTTTCCTCCCATTCTGAAAATGTATGTATTCTAAAAGGAAAGAATTTGCTCCCCTAGGTTGCGATTTGTTTTCCTTTTAGAGAAGATCCTATTTCAGAAGAGGACTGATATGCAAAGCAAACAGGAAGTCAAAAAAGTTGTCTCCCTTGTTAAAGACGACAAAATATCTGCCAAGTGTATCCAGTCCTCTAGACTGACTCCCGTCTAACTGAAATATGAATCAGCAAAAAAAAACAATATTTTACAAAAAGAAAATCCTATCTGTTGGAATGTCCTTCACTCTGATTTGGCTGATCAGTTTCTGACTTGTAAAGGAGCTAATATGTGTATGAAAATAGTCAAGGAGATGTGTTTTACCTTTGTTAGATTATAAATGTAAAACTCATAGCGTGGTGCCAGGTTACCAGTCCTGCTAAGTTACCATTCTAAAAACATGCCTATTTGAATAAATAAAAAATATCACCTCCAAAGACTGAAAATTTTCAAATAAAAAAAATATAATTTTCATATTTCTACTCAAAACATCGATTGTGGGTACTAATTAGAACCACCTCGGCGAGACGGTTCTAACGAGTACCCACAATCTATGTTTTGAGCAGAAATATCGAAAATAATTTATACCACTGTAAACCCGAGTTTTACTTTATAAAGTGAGGTTTAAAGGGATCAAATTATATAATCATGTTGTCGTGATCAAATAGATTTTCAAATTAGTGGATGGAAACGTCATATAATTACGACTGTTTTCGTCCTTGAAATGTATTTCTGAATAGATTAAAAAAAAATAATAATGAAATAAAAATATGCCGAATATTTAAAATGAAGAAGAAGAAACTATAACAGAATATGACAAGACTGGGAACAAGCGTCCAAACAGTGGTTGGCTTGACCACGTCCTGATTTAAATTTCCAACAAGCCCCCAATAGTATAACATTCCTTACCAGTATAAAATGCCTAAAACTAATTCAAAATTGACGCTTTAACCATTACTGTGCGTTTACCGGTCCTTGAACCCAAAGCGAAAGAAGGTTAAAAATAATTACTAGGCTGGTTGTAACTACTCATCCATGAAATTATCAATCGGCGCAATGTATTCGATAGTAAGGGGGTGGCTGATTTTTACTCTTAAGTCGTGTTTTTTAGATCCTGGTTCCTACCTACATTTTTGTGACGGGTCGTTTGATTTATTAACCGAAACGAAAGCACAGCAAAGTATCCATTGATATGATCACAGGACATTTCCTTTTTCCGGCAGGTTCCGTCCTCAGAGTTCCGTCTGTCCGAACACGGTTCCCCTACTTTAGATAGCCGTGGAGGCTAATTCTGCGCATCGGCTAATTCTACTCATTCAAATAGTTTTTAACGAACTTCAAAACTATTTCATTTTGGTACATCATTTTGATAAACTGATTGAATGGAAGTATAAAAATCATTTTCAAATGGCAAACTCAAAATATGTGTAAAATGATATTAAAAACACTTGTTTGTGTGAAAAATAACACAGATCTGCACGAAAATCGCAATTAACAACAAGACTATCACAAGCTCGACGTGGGGTGCGGGGGCGGGTAACTTCCTATATATGGCGTAGTACGGATGTGCGTGCCGAATGGCCCCCTTTTTAAGCGCTGCCAGATACATGATTGGCCCCCTATTTTCGACAAAATGTATATGACTGACCCATTTTTTCTTGATTGGTATATGAAAGGCCCCACTTTTTCTGACATCCCGGTATATGCACATATTTTTCACTCAGAGATTTTTGAGGCTGCTTGTTCTCTTGGTATTCAATGAATTGATTGCATTATTTGTCTAACTACCAGCAATAAATGGGTACAAAAAATCATTTGGCAGTATATGAATGTGTCATTATTTCAGATGATCTAGTATATGAATGGGTTCGTTTTTTTCGAAGGTCAGGTATATGAATGGGGTAGGTTTCGAAATACTGGCTCGCACACCCGTACCAAAATTACCCCAAAGTTACCACGCTTGATATGATATCTAATTTATATAAGATATCTGATTAATATATCAGATATCTTATATATTCTATAAGATATCTGATATAATCAATCAGATATCTGATTTATAGAATAAATAGTAAAACGGCTTGCTGGCAAGCACTTTTACTATTTATTATGCATTATATCAGATATCTTTCTTATATAGGATATAAGATGTCTAATTTTGGATATAAGATATCTGAATTAATATATCAGATATCTTATATCCTATATCATATTAGATATCTTATTTAATTCCACATATAAGATATCTTATTTTCCATATAAGATATCTTATTTGTTTAATAAGATATCTAGAATATTAATATAAGTATCTGATATACTAAATAAATTATGTGATATACTAAATGAGATATCTTATTTAATTGAATAAATGAGATATCTTCTTTAGTTAATAAGATATCCTATATCCTATATAAGATATCTTATATAGCATATCAGATATCTTATATGCTATATAAGATATATTATATGCCAATAAAGATATCTTATAAAGCATATCAGATATCTTATATAGCATATAAGATATCTAAATGACATATAAGATATCTTATTTATATAAGATATCTGATATAATATATCAGATATCTTATATATTATATAATATATCTGATACATTAAATCAGATATCTGATACATTAAATCAGATAGCTGATACATTAAATCAGATATCTGATTTATAGAATAAATAGTAAAACGACTTGCCATAATATTGGGTCCAAGACGCTGAGCATACTTGGTAAGGTAATAATATCAGAAGATGACAGTTTGGATTCGCACCCCCCCCCCCCCCCCCCTCCCCCAGAAACAGGCTTTGACATAGACAATTTGCATGAAATGTTAAAGCTGTTTTCTTGGAAAACAAATATGGAAATAATCACCAATATGTCGTCCGCTGACTGCATAGAGAGTGGTGAAGGTAGATGGATTGACAGATTTTCCCCTTTGTAGTTCATCGAAACCTAAAAACCTCCAATTATACTGTTTTATACTTACATGCTTCTCAAATTTCAGGATATAGCTTTTACGTTATTGAGCCATTCAGGCTTTTTCCAATTAAATAGCCTATTTCACAAGAGTTGAACAGCTTTATAATAAGTAAAATGTCAACAAACAGTATTTTGACTAAACTGATCAGTTCAGTTAAATTGTCAATCGAATGCAAAATAAAACATTTACGAATATCTTATAACGTAGACGTTTTCGTACTACCGCAAAGATCTTTTAGATATGAATTTTATAGCTACATATCCAGTAAACACACTACGTCGTAATAACGTTGTTTCGACGTCGCTGCGACGCCATGTCATGACGTCGTAGCGACGTCGAAACAATGCTATTACGACGTTGAGTGTTTGCTGGGTAGTTACCCAGCTAGCATTCCACGTAAATCTACATCGGGCCGTCATCGGCCCGTCAGCTACCCTGACGGGCCGATGACGGCCCGATATAGATTTACGTAGAATGCTGACTAGGTAAACACTTCTACATTTTCACTAATGAAACATCATCTGATCATGAAAATACCCATATTTCAAACCGTCCCCATTGGACAAATACCCATAGTTCAAACCGTTGCTCTTGGATGACAAATACCCATGATCCCGTGGATTGCGTAATTTTAGCCCCGATGTAAGATACTGTATCATCGGACATGTGCGTCCAGCGAAGATTCAGATCAGCCTGCGCATCTGCGTAGTCTGATCAAAATCTTCGCTGTCCGTGTAAAGAAACTCTGCCTCTTTGCCTGTCCACTGAACCTCAGCCGTACAACAGTAGACGTAGTTGTAGCTGCACAGACATGATGGACAATTTACAATAGTAGTTAGTTGTAGCTGCACAATCGACAATTTACAACAGTAGTTGCAGTTGTAGCTGCATGATCGACAATTTATACCAGTTTTACAGTTGTATTTGCGCAGACATGACCGATAATATAGTACGGTAGTTCCAGTCATATTTGCACAGATCGACAATTTAGAACAGTATTGCAGTTCTAGCAGCTGTAAAAAACATGGTCAACAATTTACAACAGTCGTTGAAGTTGTAGCTGCACTGATATGATCGACAATTTACAGTAGTAGTTGCTATTGTCTTTACACAGACGTGATCGACAATTTACAACAGTAATTATAGTTGTAGCTGCACTGACGTGAACGACAATTTACAACAGTATTTGCAGCTGTGTTTGCACAGACATGATCGACAATTTCCAACAGTAGTTACAGCTGTAAATGTATCGACACTTTACAACAGTAGTTATAGGTGTCACTGCACTGATATGATCGACAATAAACAATAGTAGTTACAGTAGTAGCTGCACTGACATGATCGACAATTTCCAACAGTAGTTACAGCTGTAAATGTACTGACTTGATCGACACTTTACAGCTGTATTTACAGTTGTATTTGCACAGACGTGATCGACACTTTACAACAGTAGTAGACCGGCACAGTGGCTCAGTGGTAGAGCGTCCGCTTTGTGACCGGGAGGTTGCGGGTTCGATCCCCGGCCGGATCATACCAAAGACTTTAAAAATGGTACTAGCTGCTCTTTCGCTTGGCGCTCAGCATTAAGAAAGTAGAGCTAGAACTGGTCAGCTCAGTGTCAGTATAATGTGACTGGGTGGAATATCATGTCAAAGTGTCTGGGGCGTGATATTTCAGTGAGGCAGCACTCTAAAAGTGAGCATTGAGCTCCCTGCCACATCCAGACACCGTCGCGATATGACTGAAAAAGGTTGAAAGCGACGTTAAGCCCAAATCAAACAAAACAACAGTAGTAACAGTTGTAAATGCACAGACATTATCGATAAATTACAACAGTGGTTGCGGTCGTATTTGCACAGACATGTTTCCAAATGTTATGGAACGGAAACCATTTTTCAAAGTTGAAAAAGGGCCATAACTCAAAAAATAGTTGGTGGATTTTACCCTAAATCCAACTTGACATACATTTTATGATTATATACCTGATCCAATACACTAATCTTTTCAAAAGATATCGAACGGAAACCATTTTTCAACTATTTTACAACATTGATAAAGGAACGTAACCCCAAAAATAATTGGTGGATGTATCTCATGAAGGGTTTACAGTAGTGGTTGCAGTTAACATTATTAGCGTTAACCGATAACAGTAATTATCAGCGTTACAGAGTCATTACAAGGCAATCATATTGAAAAATGTTTTGTTTGTATGAGAGGAACTTGGGTTTACATAAGCTTCTAGTTAGAAGCCTTCAAACGATTTTTTTCTGAAACTACTGAAAAGAACTTTTGCAATGAGTTGTGCGACAAGGGCTTCCAACTTGGTCCACAATGTTTTTGGGACCTTTGCGAAAAAGCGTAGACCAGTCCAATCAGGGCTTTGGTTATCACCGATATGTTTTATAGTATGTAAATATTAAGGGAAAGGCTATTTACAGTCAACTGTAAATAGTAAAAAAAAACCCGTTAAATTGGCTATTTACAGTCAACTGTAGATAGCCAAAAAAAAAGTTAAATTGGTTATTTACAGTCAACTGTAGATAGACAACTAGAAATGTGTCAGTATGACACAGATGCCCCCGCCCAGGGCCATCCTCAATCACACGCAGGTATTTTGCAAAAAATGAAGTTGAAAAAAGGGACAAATCAATCTTTTTTCAAAAAAATATTGGAAGGAAAACATCTTTTGAAGGTGAAAAAGGGCCATAACTCCCATAATGATGGGTTGATTTTAGCCTACTTGAAACTTGACCTCTATTTTATGATTATATACCTGTGTGTTAAATTTGAATTCAATACACTAATGTTTTCAAAAGATATCAAACTGAAACTATTTTTCAACTTTGAAAAAGGGCTGTAACTCCAAATATAATAGGTGGATTTTACCCTAAATCAAACTTGACCTATATTTTATAATTATATGCTTGTGTATAAAATATGAATCCAATTCACTAGTCTTTTCAAAAGTTATGGAACGGAAACCATTTTTCAAAGCTGAAAAAGGGCCATAACTCCAAAAATAATTGGTGGATTTTACCCTAAATCCAACTTGACATACATTTTATGATTATATACCCATGTATAAAATTTGAATCCAATACACTAATCTTTTCAAAAGATATCGAACTGAAACCATTTTCCAACTATTTTTCAATATTGATAAAGGGCCGTAACTCCAAAATAATTGGTGGATATTACCCTAAATCAAACGACCTATATTTTATAATTATATGCTTATGTATAAAATATGAATCCAATTCACTAATCTTTCCAAATGTTATGGAACGGAAACCATTTTTCAAAGTTGTAAAAGGGCCATAACTCCAAAAATAATTGGTGGATTTTACCCTAAATCCAACTTGACATACATTTTATGATTATATACCTATGTATAAAATTTGACTCCAATACACTAATCTTTTCAAAAGATATCAAACGGAAACCATTTTTCAACTATTTTAAACATTGATAAAGGGCCGTAACTCCAAAATAATTGGTGGATATTACCCTAAATCAAACTTGACCTATATTTTATAATTATATGCTTGTGTATAAAATATGAATCCAATTCACTAATCTTTTCAAATGTTATGGAACGGAAACCATTTTTCAAAGCTGAAAAAGGGCCATAACTCCAAAAATAATTGGTGGATTTAACCCTAAATTGTATTTGACCTACATTTTATGATTATATACCTGTGTATAAAATTTGAATCCAATACACTAATCTTTTCAAAAGATACCGAACGGAAACCATTTTCCAACTATTTTTCAACATTGATAAAGGGCCATAACTCCAAAAATAATTGGTGGATTTTACCCTAAATCGAACTTGACCTATATTTTATAATTATATGCTTGTGTATAAAATATGAATCCAATACACTAATCTCTTCAAAAGTTATGTAACGGAAACCATTTTTCAAAGTCGAAAAGGGGCCATAACTACCAAAATAATAGACGAATTTTACTCTATATCGAACTTGACCTACATTTTATTATTATATACCTGTGTACAAAATTTCAATCCAATACACCAATCCTTTCAAAAGCTATCGCATGGAAACCATTTTTCAAAGTTGAAAATTTTTCAAAGTTGAAAAGGGCCATAACTCTCAAAATAATTGGTGGATTTTACCCTAAATCGGACTTGGCCTACATTTTATGATTATATACTTGTGTATAAAATTTCAATCCAATACACCAATCCTTTCAAAAGATATCGCACGGAAACCAAAAGTGTTACCTTCGGGACGGACGGACGGACGGGACGTACGTACGGACAGCGGTGATACTATATGCCCCCTACCCCCATTGAAAATGGCGGGGGCATAAAAACGTTTAATTGGCTATTTACAGTCAACTGTCATTAGCCAAAAAACGTTAAAATGTCTATTTACAGTCATACCTTATTAAAGATGTGTTCTCTAAGAAGGCAGACTAGATATAATATAGTTTCATCTTGCATCTCCAGCAATTCTATCCTATCGGATCTGTCTTGATAATGGTGACAGGACGGTAAATCAAAATTTCTTACTTGTAACATGTATTCCCCACCCCCCCACCCCCGCCCCCCCCCCCCCCCCCGCCCCCCACCTTTTTGTTTTTTTTTTTTTTTTTTTTTTTGGTTTTTTAAATTGTCAGATCTGGTGGCGTACATATTTAAAAGAGCTCGCGAGTATAATATCATAGTTCGTCTGTCGTGACAATGACCAATCTTAAACCACATACGCAAAATGCTACTGTTTATGTGTTCTAAGATGGCTGATTAGACCAATTCTAGCTCTAAACTGTCTATTGCAGATGGAAAAACAAAGGTCAGAGCAAGACAGCTCTGTTGGTGATGCCTCAGCTCTGGCTTTGCACTGTGCACGTTTCTGCTCGGCTTCGCTGATTCTTTTTGCCTCATGTTCACAAGCACCTCTTCTGATGAGGCCTCGCCACTTTGTTCGGTCCTGTGCAATTTGTTCCCACGACTCTGTTGGTATGTTGAAATCCTTGAGGGAGGCTTTGAGGGTGTCTTTGTATCGCTTCTTCTGACCACCATGGGAGCGTTTGCCCACTTCTAGTTTTCCATAGATGATTTTCTTTGGCAAACGTTCCACATGCATCCTGGTAACATGGCCTGTCCATCTTAACTGTGCTAGTTTCAGAAGTGTATGTACACTCTGCATCCCTGCCCTTTTCAGGACTTCTGTGTCTGGGATCCTGTCTTGCCACTTAATCATTAAAAGTTTTCTAAGGCAGCATGTATGGAAGTGGTTCAGTCTTTTGGTGTGCCGTTGGTAAACTGTCCACGTTTCGCATGCACACAATAGTGTTGGCAGCACCACAGCTTTGTAGACTTTCAGCTTTGTGTCAAGCCTGATTCCACTTCGATCCAAAACACTACCATATAGTCGGCCAAATGCTGCACTAGCTTTGGCAATCGTGGCATTGACTTCATCATCAATGTGCACGACTCTTGACGATGTGCATCCAAGGTAAGTGAACTTGTCTATCACTTGCAATCTTTGACCTTTCACTGTAATGGTGGGCTCCTTGTAAGGCTTGCCCGGTGCTGGTTGATAAACCACCTCGGTCTTTTTGATGCTGAATGCGAGGTCGTAAATGTCACTGGAGTCAGATACTTGATCTACACTTGTTTGCATCTTCTCTTCTGTTGGAGCACCCTTGGCCATGTTATCAGCAAAGAAACTCGTCTAGAACCTCTGTCTGCATCTTGGATTTGGCTTGCAACCTTCTTAGGTTGAAAAGCTTCCCATCAAAGCGATACCTAATAGGTATACCATTGTCACCATCCTGGAAAGCAGCTGTGAGCATGGCAGAGAACATCATGCTGAACAGAGTTGGGGCTAGTACACAGCCTTGCTTGACACCATTTGTCACAGGGAACGGATCAGAAAACTCACCACCATTTGGGACCCGTGCAAGCATACAATCGTGGAACTGCCTCACCATTGCTATGAACTTGGTCGGAAAGCCAAACTTCGCCATACTTTTCCAAAGACCCTCACGACTGACTGTATCAAATACTTTGGTAATGTCAACAAGGGTCATGTAGAGGTCCATGTTCTGTTCCTGGCATTTCTCTTGAAGCTGCCTTGCTGTGAAGGTCATGTCAATTGTTCCTCTGTCCTTTCTGAATCCACACTGGCTTTCTGGTAGAAGCCCTGACTGTTCAAGGTGTTCATTAAATCGATTAAGTAGAACTCTTGCAAGGGTCTTCCCAGCAATTGACAATAAAGAGATGCCACGATGATTATCACACAAGTGAGGATTCCCTTTCCGTTTGAATAGGTGGATAACTGACGCATCCTTGAATTCTTGAGGGATGGCTTCTTTCCTCCACATAATGTGAAATAACTGTCATCTTCTTTGCAACTGGAGTTCTTCCTGCTTTGTAGATCTCAGCAGGTATTGCATCTGATCCTGGAGCCTTGCCAGATGACAAAAGTTTTATTTCTTTCACTGATTCAGAGACGGCTGGGAACTCGTCAAGCAGCAGATTACATTCCACCTGTGGTAGTTTGTTGATAGCGTCATCATTGATAGATGATGGCCGATTAAGAACACTATCGAAGAGCTCAGCCCATCTTTTCAAGATGGCCTCTTTGTCAGTCAGAAGACTAGTTCCATCTGCACTGAGAAGAGGGATGGTTCCTGAGTTCTGGGGACCATAAACTAGCGCATCAAAGAACTTCTTCATATCCTTTCTATCTGTAAAGGATTGGATTTCATCAGCCTTTCTGCTCAGCCAGGACTCTTGCATATCTCTGAGCATAGTCTGGACTGTCTTGCATATATCTGAATATGCCGCCTTATTGGATACTGAGCTGGTATCCTAGGGAATCCATGGCTGAAGAGTGGACGGTGTCTCTGAAGATTGTCCAGTTCTCTTCTGGATAATCTGAAGTGAGTTCCATTGAATCTAATCAGCTACAGATATCATTGATGAAGGCTTGCCTCTTGCTGTCTTGTTTCAACAGAGACATCCAGTCTCTTTGGCACTTTCTTGCCTTGTGGTTGCCGTGCAGGCTGAATGTGCAGGTTGAGTTGCTGACAACAAGCCTGTGATCTGTCCAGCAGTCTGCACCACACATAGTCTTTGTCACTCTGACATCCTGTCTGTCCTTCCTTCGTACTATGACATAATCAATGAGATGCTAGTGTTTGGAGCGAGGATGCATCCCTGACGTCTTGTTGCGAGTTGGCAGACGGAAGATTGTGTTAGTGATCAGCAGTTCATGCTCTGCACACTACAGCTACATACAGCTACATAAAACACTTGTTACTGCTTCTGTATAACTGATAACCGAATGAGCGTTTTTTACTTTTTATAAGTTATATAACAAAATATGAATAAATGGTCTTGCTTATTTCAGAAAGCAACAAAAACCAATATTTCTTACTCGTGCATGTTTCATACGAAAATGAGTCCAAATTATATTTGGTTCGATTGCTACTTGTGCACTGTTTATTACGAAAGAGCATTAGGGCCACATATACTTTTATTTCTGTTGATAAGTATCTCGAAATTTCGACTTACTATCTCGAAATTTCGACATAATAAGTCGAAATTTCGACTTAATAACTCGACATTTCGACTTAATAACTCGAAATTTCGACTTAATATCTTGAAATTTCGACTTATTATCTCGAAATTTCGACATAAGATCTCGAAATTTCGACTTAGTAACTCGAAATTTCGAATTAATAAGTCGAAACTTCGACTTAATATCTCGACATTTCAACTATGTAACTCGAAATTTCGACTTAATATCTTGAAATTTCGACTTAATAACTCGAAATTTCGACTTAATATCTTGAAATTCCGACTTATTATCTTGAAATTTCGACATAAGATCTCTTGAAGAGAATTCACACCTGGTAATCTCGTAAGGAGTAGCCGCTGGTTATACACTCAAAATCTTTATGCGAGCTTCCGGCCATGACTTACGAGACATCCAAATGTCAACAAACGGATACATTCTTCTGATTCCTTGATTTTTAGTAAATTTCATAGACATATTTTGAATCAAAGCGCTGTACGCGCTGGTGGCCTGGGCATCAGAAGGCCCAGGGGGTTCAAAGCTCACCAGATTTGAAAACGTGAAACTGCATGTTCATGTTGTCTTACAAAGGTTTGTATAGATAAGATACCCATTTAAATTTGCATCCATATTGAAACAAGATTGAATATTTGCATGCAATGACCAATGACTAGAGATCCATTTGAAAGCCTGTAAAATATACAAAAAAAAAAAAAAAAAAAAAAAAAATAAATAAATAAAATAAAAAAAAAATAGAAAAGTGTTCACAGTACACGGATGTCCCCGCTTTGGTGTCTATAAAACTGGGCAGACCTTGCGATATTAGCCTACGTCAATGCGGGAGCATCTGTGTACTTTGGACACATTTCTAGTTAACGAAGAATCCAAAAATAATGAGAAATGTAAAGTCCTTTGCCTGCAAGGTCAGTAACTCTTAAACCATGAGACTAAGAAACTCAATTATGTGTTCTCTAGTAAGTGATTTTCAACAAAGAATAAAAAATAAGGAGAAATATAAAGCCCTTTTGCCTGCAAGGCCTGTAACTCTTAAACCATAAGACTAAGAAACTCAGTTTTGTGTTCCCTAGTAAGTGATTTTCAACAAAGAATGCAAAAATAAGGAGCAATATAAGGTCCTTTGCCTGCAAGGCCTGTAACTCTTAAACCATAAAACTAAGAAACCCAGTTTTGTGTTCGCTAGTAAGTGATTTTCAACAAAGAATGCAAACATAAGGAGAAATATAAGGCCCTTTGCCTGCAAGGCCTATAACTCTTAAACCATTAGACTAAGAAACTCAATTTTGTGTTCCCTAGTAAGTGATTTTCAACAAAGAATGCGAAAATAATGAAAAAAAAAAAACGGCGTGCATCCAGAGTATAAGTAAGGGAGATAACTCCAGACGGCCAGATGGCCGGACAGACGGACGCTCAGGCACCTTAGCCCGCAAGGCCTGGAACTCTAAAACCGTATGTCTGAGAAACTCAATTTTGTGTTCTCTGGAAGTGCTTTTAGGTTTTAATGCAGCAGCGCCATGCAGTTGCGCGTGGAGTTGCGCAGTTGTAATAACATGTACGGGGACTGTCTAGTATAGTATAAACATATCTTATTGCCTTTCCTTCAAATAAAAGTACAACAATGGGGTCCCCGGAACAAATGCTAAGTAAATTTAACATCTTGTATATTTCAAAGTAGACGTAGGTTGCAGTACGTCTTATTTGATATGTTAAATAAGTAGTCCAAATACGTTCATTTTGCATAACCAGCGACTACCCCTTACGAGATTACCAGGTGTGGAATTGCAAACGAAGAATCAACTTGAAATATCATGTTGAAATTTCGAGATAATAAGTCGAAATTTCAAGATATTAAGTCTAAATTTCGAGTTATTAAGTCGAAATTTCGAGATCTTATGTCGAAATTTCGAGTTAATAAGTCGAAATTTCAAGATATTAAGTCGAAATTTCGAGTTATTAAGTCGAAATTTCGCGTTATTAAATCGAAATTTCGACATATTATGTCGAAATTTCGAGATAGTAAGTCGAAATTTCGAGATAACTATCAACAGAAATAAAAGTGTATATGGCCCTAATGCTCCTTCGTAGTTTATACTCGCGAGCCGCCTTATTATTAGGCTCAAATTATAGCCAATTTAACATTCTTTGGCTATCTACAGTCAACTGTAATAGCCAATTTAACGTTTTTTGCTATTTACACTCAACTGTAAATAGCCAATTTAACGTTTTTTTTGGCTATTTACACTCAACTGTGAATAGCCAATTTAACGTTTTTGTTTGGCTATTTACAGTTGACTGTAAATAGCCACTCCGAAATATTAAAGGAGTCAGCGAAGGGCATGATCAAAGCTGTGATCTGGACGTTCGCTGTCTGTCATGAAGCCATTTTCATGCCTTTTTCTCAAAACTGGACGTCACACCATTTTATTTTTTTTTTCTCAGGAAAATAAGAAATACACACGCATAATTACACACGCACGCGCGCGCACACACACACACACACACACACACACACACACACACACACACACACACACACACACACACGCATCTTATGAAGATATTAGAACAAAAATTAACAAGAACTCGTCTGAGCGGGGCAATATACGCCCGTATGGGATTTTAGTAGTTAGATGATACAATATATTGAATAAGGATTTGTCATTTATGGTTCTGTTACTCTGCATATTTGCAGATGATGCTTTATATTTGTACAGTTTCACGATGGAATCTTAAACGCTTCTAAAGTTGTAGAGTAGACAGGAAACATTATCATCTGAACTTTGACCTTGAAGTATGACCTTGAACTTTATCCAAGATGGTTCAATTATGAGCTCTACAAATGGTGAATATTAGACAAAAGTTTGAAAAACAAAATGTTCAGTCGGTGAAGGAGATATGGAACGAACAAGAAATCACAATATGAAATATACAAAGGGGCATAATTACGTTAAACTGAAAAGATTACTGCTCTATTTCTCTGCACATCGTCTTTGTATAAAGTTTCATGTAGAAATCTTTAAAGGTTTTAAAATGACAGGGCGGACACGAAACATTACCATTTGAAATTCGACCTTGAATTTGTGACCTTGATCTTCATCGGACAGGGTTCTGTTATAAGCTGTGCATATCGCCTTGGTGTGATGAACATTTGACCAGTTTCACACACACACACACACACACACAGACACACAGACGCACACGCGCGCGCGCGCGCACACCCCCACCCCCCCTCCACACACACACCTACACACACACACACACACACACACACACCAAAAAACAAACAAACTTTCAATCTAGGAGATATGAAGCCGGCACGAAACGTTAATGGACAGACAGACAGACCGGCGGACGGACAATTTCAGGACATAATACGACCCTTCCTTTGTCAGGCGTACAAAAATCCTTCAATCGGTGGAGATAAGGAGCTGAAACAACCTCACTATTTGAAACAAACTAAGGGGCATAATTATGTCAGAACTGAAAGTAGTGTTACACTTCTTTTCCTCTGCACATCGTCTGATCATGCTCTATTTGTGGGACCTTAACCTTCACTGGACAGGATTAATTTATGAGTTCTGCATATCGTCTTGGTTGGCGAACATTTGAGCAAAATAATAATAAAAAAAATCCTAAAATCGATAAAGGAAATATGGAGCGGACAAGAAAAATGAATGAACGGACGGACAACGTGACGACATAACCCATCTTTCGACAAACACTTTCTAAAAACAAAGAAAAAAAAAACAAAAAAAAAAACAACACGCTATTAATGTAACCGAATCTACCAATGGATTTTCAGTTCGAATAGTTTATTGCCTCTTAATTTAACTTAATCCTTATTTATTCTTTTTTTTTTATTTGTTTGTTTTGTTTGTACTAATTTTTGAACCGAAGTATTTTAAATCATTTTGCACAAAAATCTGATGAATCTTAGCATAGTGTTGGTAATACGATACAACTTTACCTTTCATTACGAAAACATGCCTATTCAAATATACTGAAAATTTTACCGCCAAAAAATGAACATTTTCAGATAAAAAAAACTCTGATATTTTTCGTAAGTCGTTTTTAAAAACCGAGGCGGTTCTAACGAGTACCCAAAATCTATGTTTTTGAGCAGAAATAAGAAAAATAATGTATACCCCTGTAAACCCCAGTTTTACAATATAAAAGTGGGGTTTAAGGGGTTCAAAATTATATAGGTATGTTTTCGTGATGAAAAGTGCTAATCGCAACTGCACCAGACGACATTTTGATTTGAAAGTGTCTTGACATTTCATGTGAATCGTTCACATGAAATGTCAAGGCGGTTTTTTCCCTGAAAAATAAAGATAAAATAAAAATAATTAGAATATCTTCTGCTACAAATTTTGCTTTTCGCTTTAAGCGTTAATATCAGTCCGAGATAGTTAATGTCTATAGACAAGAAAGAATAGAAAAGAAAAAAAAATCTTTAAGCAATTAGGAAATTAACACTCTTTCAGTGCAATCCAAAGTAACTCTAGACCCAATGAGTACTTTACGAACTCGTTTAATAGATATGACTATCCATAAATATGGCGAGAAGAATTTCAACATTTGACATGCTTTAGAAATGACACATTTTTGTCTGTAAGTGCTTTTACTTTCCTTGCTTTGGAGACCCTATAGAATGAGGCTTCAACGGGCAATCTTTATTAATTTTGTGCCTTCAGGAGACATGTTCCGACAGAAATTTAAGCCTTGTTTTAACACACACACACACACACACACACACACACACACACACACACAAACGCACCTGTTCGCAGATGCTTACAGTATGTCTTACCTGAGCTGGACCTCCAGGCACCTTCTGAGTAACAACATATTTATCTCTCTTCTGCTTTATTTCAGCCCATCTTTGTCCGGATTCGGGATCGTGCTGCGGCAACATAGTATCATGGAGACGAAATATGTAGTGCTTTTTGGCGTCAATCCACCGAAATATAGGAAAATTAAATTCATCATTTCTATCTTTTCTTCGAATAGTAATATAATCCACATACCACTGGCTTCCAAACCCAAAATTATCTCTCCATAACTCTATTTTCTCTATATTACGTAACTTCACCTGTTTCTTCACTTCAAAGGTGTCCAACTGATCGCGTTCGAAGTCGTTTTTAAAAACGTTGTGTAGACGTATTTTATCCGTCTTTTTTTCACCATCACCATACAAGATCACTTTTATGTTGGCGTCGGTTCCAGCGTTTTTACGGTCGCCAGTACGTACGAAAAATATATAGTCGACAAGGTCCATCATTGCTTTCTTAAAAAGACTTCATCCTTAAAGCGCCAAGCAAACTTTTTAGCAAATGACATTTTATGTTATTCTATTCTTAGAGAAAATAAGTTGACATTTCATGTGAATCGTCTGCTGTGCAGACATTTAGCATGAAATGTCATGACTTATTTTCTTTCGAAAAGAATTTTAAAAAATCAAAATGTCGTCTACTGCAGTTGTGATTGACGCTTTAAGTTTTTGACCGTTTCCATTTCACTGGCGTTACCAGTTCAACTCACAGCATAAATATGAATGTTTGAATTTAATATAAATGGCAATATTATTAACTCCATGAGGACATCGTGTTAAATTTCAAATACAGAAATCTGAATAAAGGATTGGCCTTGCTAGAGTGATTCACCTTTTAGAGGCATTGTATGTTTTATTTATAAAAAGAAAAAGTTAGACACCGTACCTTGTATAAATAGAGCGTCTTCATTCAACATACCTGGTGATAAATATAGAGATGATACTATATAACACTGTCCCAATTTCTTTTATACTACAAAGTAAATATTAGCATTTTTGCGTTCATTACTATGGGGCGCCGTTTTACTATTTATTCCCTATTTATAGATAGCCATAATTATTTATGGATATCCATAATTTGAATTAGTGATATCCATAATCGAATAAGTGAAATCAATAATCATTTATGGTTATTCATAATTATTAATTGATATCCAAATTCGAATCATGGATATATCACTAATTCGAATTATGGATATCCAATAATCTATGGTTTATTGACTACTAATTCGAATTATGGATATCACTAAAACGATTTATTGATATCACTAATTCAAATTATGGATATCACTAAATAAGCCAATTTATGGATATCACTAATTCGAAAATTGGATATCACCGATTCGAAATAGTAATCTCCATAATTCGAATAAATGATATCCATAAATAATTTAGATTATTAGATATCTATATTTCAATAATTCGAATAATGGATATCAATTATTCGGCAAATTTATTGATATCACTAATTCGAACTAGTGATATCAATAATTTGTCTTTATAGTTTAAGTAACGACTCTTCCCTTTGTAAAGCGGAAATATATGGGAAGATCTCAAGGGTAAAATATCTATTTTTGTCGCTATCCGTACAAACAGTATTATTACTCTAATAATCTTTGTCTTATAATAATAATAATTATACTATTCACGACATTTATAGAAGAGCTTTCCCTGTAAATAGGCTGTCAAGATGGCGTCTTAGGAAGAAAAAAGAATCGCCGAGAGAGAATTAATTGCTGGAATCACTTTTTTCAAGGTGAAATTACTAGAGAATTAGCGATATGGAAACTTACTTCCGTCACCGGCGCAAATCCTCATAGGCTTCAGGGTTCTTGGGGATCCTGCGTCCCGGGACGCATAAATCAGGGTCCGGACTCCTAAATATTCCCAAAGCCGAGTCCGCCGGACGCATGTTTTTTCCCCGTGGGACTACTACTAATTATGGTCGGATTATCTGACTGAAGTATAAAGTCCGCCGCGTGTTATTCGTATCGTCGGTAGTACTTCAAAGAACAGTAATAATCCGCCGCGTGCTTTTCACACCTGCGACAGTACCGTTATTTGCAAAGCAAGCGGTAGTTAAACAGGTGTTGGCAGTTCACACTTCAGCGATCGAGTAATTAAAGCATGCGACTGACATCGGTATGCGACCCCTTCCCTCACTGTGTATTGCCTGCACCACCGACTGATTCATCGAAAATACACGCGCAGATATCATGAATTCATCCGTTTATGTTTTTTTTTTTTTTTTTTTTTTTTTTTTTTGTTATTAGTAGATCATTTTTTTTTTTTTAATTTAAAAATTTTCGGACGCTGAATTTTCGTCACTAACATCAAAAACGCCCGCTTTTTTTTTTTTTTTTTTTTTTGTTAAAAGACACGTGTCTCAGACAAGTGTACCTTATCCCTTTGCGAGATATCAGTCTGCGCTCAGGTCTGCGGTTCTAAACGGTTATTCCTGCTTGTCACTAAGAAAAAAAAGAAAAAAAAACACAAAGTTTCCCAAGTCCCATAGAATCTATCCCGTAAGCCATGTGAAGAGTCTAATGGGACTGCTCAGATGCACCCCGGACGACGGTATATGATTCGGGACTGGTTTAGTTTAAGTTACATTTTCTATTGCTCCCGCATGAAGAAAGCTAGTGCTCATAATGGTAGCGCGTGCTCGTAAGAGTAACGTCATTTGACAGCGTGGCGGGAAACCGTTTTGGAAGAAAAACGAACTATTACCATGTTGCATAGTAGAGCATGTTCTTGTCAGAAATGCATATGAATCAGACATATATTTAAAATAGAACTAAATTATCAAGAGTTTTTCGGCAAATCAAAGCAGTTGATCGAAAAGATAGTGAAGAAGTCCCGGACATTTTTTCGCAGCGTGTATTGATCGCAGCACGGTGCAAATGTAAACACTGAAATGACGTTTTGCGGGAAGCTCAACAGAAGTGTCCATGATCAGAATGTGCGGATATATTGCATATATCAGTTTGCGATAGCATATAACGGAGCTTTAATAAGTTTTGATTAAAGTATTTTCTCTTATATACATAACACTCAAGATCACTTAATACAGACAGCAACGAATCAAACTTTTTGGGTTGGGGTATTGAATTTAAGGGCGACGATCTTTACCATGCAAGTAAAATAAGTTATGGTTGTCATGTCTGCAGTCATATCTTCCTGGTCTGCAAAGATGTGTCTATTTTCCCATCAGGGAGACATGACGTCATCCTAATTTATGGGCAAACTATATGGAATTAACATCCTGGGGATGTGTGATAATGACTACCAGTTGGTTACACAAACATTACTATATAATAATAATACATAAAGCAAAGCAGAGACCAAAATCAGTTGGTAAAAAAAAAAACAAACACAAAAAGTATGTGAAAATAAGGAAACTGATTCGCCATTCCGTATTAACAGAATGAAGTTAGCTGGGACATGCTCACTATTAAAGGAGTCATGAAAAAAAAAAAAAAAAAATGGGACTCCTATTTTTGGGGAGTGGGACTCCTACTTTTTGGCTGGGACTCCTACTTTTTATAAAAAGGGAGTCCCAGACTCCCACTTTTAAAATCCTAGTGAGAACCCTGGGCTTGGCTTCGAATACAGCCACGTACCCTGAGACCCAGGGTCTTCGAATAATCATGTATAATGAGATTTTGGGTCTCCGGATACATATCGTACCCTGAGACCCAGGGTCTCCGTCATATATAATGAGACTCTTGGTCTCCGGATACAGTCACGTACTCTGAGACCCAGGGTCTTCGAATAGTCATGTATAATGAGACTGGGTCTCCGGATACAGTCACGTACTCTGAGACCCAGGGTCTCCGAATACAGTCATGAAAAATGAGACTCTGGATCTCCGGATATGGCCACGTACTCTGAGAGCCAGGTCTCCGAATACAGTCATGAATAATGAGACTCTGGGTCTCCGGATACGGTCACGTACCCTGAGACCCAGGGTCTCCGAATACAGTCATATATAATGAGACTCTGGATCTCCGGATACAGTCACGAACTCTGAGACCCAGGGTCTCCGAATACAGTCATGAATAATGAGACTCTGGGTCTCCGGATACGTCACGTACTCTGAGACCCAGGGTCTCCGAATACACTCATATATAACGAGACTCTGGATCTCCGAATACAGTCACGTACCCTGAGACCCAGGGTCTCCGAATACAGTCATATATAATGAGACTCTGGGTCTCCGGATACAGGCACGTACCCTGAGACCCAGGGTCTCCGAATACAGTCATATATAATGAGACTCTGGGTCTCCGGATACAGTCACGTACCCTGAGACCCAGGGTATCCGAATAGTCATGAATAATGAGACTCTGGGTCTCCGGATACAGTCATGTACCCTGAGACCCAGGGTCTCCGAATACCGTCATATATAATGAGACTGGGTCTCCGGATATAGTCACGTACCTGAGACCCAGGGTCTCCGAATACAGTCATATATAATGAGACTCTGTATCTCCGCATACGGTCACGTACCCTGAGACCCAGGGTCTCCGAATAGTCATGAATAATGAGACTCTGGGTCTCCGGATACAGTCACGTACCCTGAGACCCAGGGTCTCCGAATACACATATATAATGAGACTCTGGGTCTCCCGATACAGTCACGTACCCTGAGACCCAGGGTCTCCGAATACAGTCATATATAATGAGACTCTGGATCTCCGGATACGGTCACGTACCCAGAGACCCAGGGTCTCCGAATAGTCCTGTATAATGAGACTCTGGGTCTCCGGATACGGTCACCTACCCTGAGACCCAGGGTTTCCGAATAGTCATATATAATGAGACTCTGGGTCTCCGGATAGAGTCACGTACCCTGAGACCCAGGGTTTCCGAATAGTCATATATAATGAGACTCTGGGTCTCCGGATACGGTCACGTACCCAGAGGCACTTTCTTATGAAATATTAGCAATATTAGCAGATGTTCTTGTCAGTTTATTGTGTTCTAACAGATAAAATACACTCTCTGAAATTGTCTATGTTCTTATTGTAAAATATTTCGTCAGCTCGGTGACAAAACCTCATAAGCACACTTTTAAAACTTTACAGCCTGTTAGATGCATCATTTTATATGAGTTAAACGGTTACCAAGGCGGGCTGCTTTCACGTGGAATTTTTTTTGAAGAGAGCTGACAGTTGATGCCAGAGTTTTTAAATGATATAAAATACTGTTCTAGCAGATCATGATTGTCTTACACAATACAAATATACTGGGTGTTACATGTGAAATTAATGACACGTCAAATAGTGTTTAATTATGTGCGTCAAAACCCATGAGTCCAGGATAACCGGAGGGACACTACGATGTAAGATAAAAGAAGTAGGCGTGCACACAAACAAATGGTAGATACCATGGAATTAGCTTCTCAACATATAACATACACGTTTTATCTTGTTGATATAGGAAAAGCAAATAGCAAATAATCGCATTTTCTTCTTTTGCACTAGAATAATGCTGCCATTACGCCATCTAGAAATCATGCAAGAACTCAATCACTTGACTTAGGGAGAAATCATTTAATCAAAGACCTTTGCGGTGTGAATTATGGATATCGCTAATTCAAATTATGGATATCAATAATTGAGCCCGATTTACTGATATCACATTCGAATTATGGATATCCATAATTCAAATAAGTGATACCACTAATTAAGCCCATTTATTGATTTCCATAATTCGAATTATGGATATCCAAAAATCGAATTAGCGACATCCATAATTCGAATGAGTGATATCCATAAATCGGGCTGAATAATGGATATCAATTTCGAATTAGTAATATCAATAAATGGGCTGAATAAGTAATATCACTAATTCGAATTATGGATATCCATAATTCGAATTATAGTTATCTATAAATAGGGAATAAATAGTAAAACGGCACACCATACATTACTGGGTATATGTTTGAATACAGATCAAGTATCAATAAAAAGATAAATGGATAAAAGACAATATTTAGGATGTGTACAAGCGGTACTGACAAGGTACTGTTATTTACATACCAAAACACACATTTTTTTCTTTCTTTTTTTTTTTTCATTGGGCATTTATTTTGAAAAATTGCGACATTTTTAACAAAAGTTGTCAGAAGACAACGCAGCTCGCCGGAAAGGGCTGATCGGATAAGAAAACAATCTTTAAATATTAAAGATTAAATGCAGAACTTAAACATAGCTGTAAATGACAGAGTATGACCTGACTTTGATGTCGGAAGAATGTAAAACTGAGGGATGGGGTATATGCCATTGAAACATCTTCCCTTATGTTGATGTGGAGAAAATATGAAAGCTATATCTTACATGCTGACTCCCTTAGGTTGATGTAGACGAAATATGGAAGCTATATCTTACATACTTCAGCAGATGTGCACTTTTAAACACTTAAACACAGGTGTAAATGACAAAGTATGACCTGACCTTGAACTAAGCAGAAGGTCAAACTGAGGCAGGGGTGTGTACTATTGAAAGATCTTACACTAAGGAAGGTGTGGGGCAAATATTAAAGCGGCATCTTGAATACTTCAGCAGTTACGAACACTTTTCAATACTTAAACGCAGAACTCAAACATGGGTTTAAATGACAAAGTATGACCTGACCTTGACCTAGGCAGAAGGTCAAACTGAGGAAAGGGTGAGTGCTATTGTAAGGTCTTACCCTAACGTTGGTGTGGGCCAAATATTAAAGCTCTATCTTGAATACATCAGCAGTTATGTACACTTTTCAAAACTTAAACGCAAAACTTAAACATGGATGTAAATGACAAAGTAAGAACTGACCTTGACCTATATAAGGGTCTAGCTTGGGGATGGTGGTGTATGATATTGAAAGGCCTTATCCTTATCGTAGGTGTTGGCCAAATATGAAAGCAGTACCTTAAACAGTTAAAAAACTTGCACACCTTTGAAAACTTAAACACTGTGCTAATGCGGACGCCGACGCAGACGCAGACGCAGACGCAGACGCCGACGCCGACAGACGCCGACGCCAACGACTGGGTAACAACATAAGCCCTCCAGGGACATAGTCCCGGCGAGCTAAAAATAAACACCCAAATGAAAAAAAATGCTTTGGCACGTAACTAAAGGTATTTGGTAACCTGGCTCCATCGCGCTATCGCGAAGGTGTCGTGTATTTTACATCACCGAGACGTCCAACTGACATTGGCTTACAGTTCGGCAAGGCCTGCTATCCTTGTAGCAGGTAAGGGGTAGAGGGAGAATGTTTTTATTTCTTCCGTTTCTTCCCTTTCATTCCTGTTCCTCTACCTTCCCTGTCCCTCTCTTTCATCTCTTTCATCTCTTCAATCTCTGTTCTCCCTTTCTCTGGGAGACGACACAATATGACCCACAAGGGTTGACGTGTCGTTAAACCCCAAACAATCAATCAATCCATCGCGATGTCAATAGCGCGTCTGAATGCAGATCCAGAGGTTGCGTTCGAACCCCCATCTCGGCCACATAACTTCCATGGAGACTGACCATGAAATAATTTCTGCATGAAAGAGCGGACATGGTACAAGTTTATAAGATCATCAGTGGAATAGACAAACTTGACACGGACGCCTTGTTAACATTCTCAAGCCAGGGAAGAACTAGAGGACACAGTCTCAAACTATTTAAACGTAGAGCCCGCTTAAACCTCAGAAGAAATAGTTTCAGTAAAAGGATAGTAGATGTGTGGAACACCCTCCCTGAAGCTGTAGTAAAGGCACCTTCACTTAATGCATTCAAAAACCGCCTCAAGAAACATTGGCGAAACCACCCATTCAAATTCACCGCCGCCTGCTACATGACCAATGACCAAATCACCGGACAGAGAACGCAATATCGAAACTCATCACAAGAAGCAGACATTGCTTAAGAAGTTGTAAAGGTCACAGTAAGTCACAGTAAGTCATTCTCCCCCTTCCGCTGATTCAAGAAGGGCAGTTACTGGCGAAATTCTGTGCAAAAGTACTGGTTAACCGCCTAGCGGACTAAGCCTGCCGAGGAAAATATTGCAAGTAGGTTAACTGACCGGCTCGACATGACCTTAACAGTGTTGATGAGGCCGTAAAATTCAAAACTCATGCAGCTTAATACAGTGGAATTTTGATAACTAGAATTCTGGTAACTTTACTACCCTTGATGCTTAGAACTGATATTTATAAGTCATATTTGTCATTTTCTATTGACTTCAAACCTCAATAACTGGAACAACCCATTACTAGAACTAAATTCTTTGGTCTCCGTCCGTCCCAGTTATCGAAGTTCGACTGTAATAGATATCCTTCGCAATTCAGTTTTAATGCTTGGTTCCCATCATTTGAAATTTAATATAAATTGTCTTGGAATATTCTGAATGTCCCTTCGTTTAGTGAATTTGTGATTTCTTTTCAGAAGCTCCTATAAAGGCAAATTACGATCGGATTCAGCTCGAAAAACCGCTTATCTCGAAGTGAAAATCTGGTCCCTATTTTAACATTGAAATCTAACAACAGGTAACAAAATATTGTGGAAAAGAGGAGAAATTGCTCCTTAGGAGCAATTTCTCCTCTTTTCCACAATATTTTCATTATACATATCTCTAACTTAAGGAGTCAAATTACATATACTCGTACATTTGTTAAATGTGGTTGTTCGATTTATTGTTTTCCTCAATTCCGTAAAACTGATATGTCGAGGTATGGATATCTCGAAGTGTTTCAAAGAGTTCCTTGGATTTCGAGATATCGAGAGTCGACTGTATTTATGTTACCGGTGTAAGCCATCTCTTCTTCGAGCATACTGATGCTATCTATGAGGTGCATCTTTACTATATATCTTCTATTAGTACAACAAAGTCGACTGTGGTATCACAAAGTTTTCTGATATCACAATTTGAACTAGTGATATCAATAATTCTGTTCAAATACGTTAGGGTTTTGTTTGGGTTGAGATTTTACTGCCCAGTCAACCGATCAGCGTTATCACCACGAAAACATGCCTATATAATATGACCCCCTTAAACCCAACTTTTATATAGTAAAACTGGGGTTTACAGGGGTATACATTATTTTCCTTATTTCTGCTCAAAAACATAGATTGTGGGTACTCTTTAGAACCGCCTCGCCAGAGTTTTATCTGAAAATTTTCAATTTTTGGAGGTGAAATTGTCTATATATTTGAATAGGCGTATCGTAATGATGTCGGGCGAGGTCAGTTATACTCACAGTTCTTGCGCAGACACAGTCCTCTAAGCACTTAACTAGAACTTGTGGACGTACTTTCGTCAGTAACCAACAACTGCCCTTCTTGAATCAGTGGAAGGCGGAGAATTGCCGTAGAAATGATTTCATGATTAATCTCGGGAAAGTTAGGTGGCCGAGTTGGGGTTCGAACTCGCGACCATTAGCTCTGCAGTCAGACGCTCTATCGATTGCGCTATGGAGCCCGGTCATTCCCCCGCCCTTCAACCACAAATAAGTATATGGTAGACCATTTTTAAATAACGGAGGTCGACAGGTACAAATGTATGCATATTTGATTACATCGTTAACCCTTAAAGCGCGCTTACCAAATTTGTAGCAGACGACATTCTAAAATTCATTTTGTTATTTTGAGAGAAAACAAGTCTTGACATTTCATGTGAAATATATGAACAGAATGTCGTCTGCTGTAGGTGTGATAACACTTTAAGGGGACTAAGGAGTATTTCGTGATAACTGTGAGATATTTTTGTTTCCTTCTTAAAAAAAAACGGGTACTCATTAGAAGTGCTTTGGCCAGGATTATTAGAGGTTGAGTTCACCTCACGGCAGTACGATGAAGACCTCTGCCACACTGAAGTGGGCGGTGTATTTCATAAGGGGGTAGATAGTGATTAATTTTCATTTTATCACGGTAGTACATACTTGTGGTTTAATTTTTATCGAAACTGTAGGTGTCTAGAATTTCTTCCTTCCTCCCTCCATTCATACACGTATCAGTTACTAGCTGGTAACATAAAAAGGTAACTTAGCGGGTATGAGAAGAAAGCGGAACTCAAATCAGCGTCAGCGCCTGTGTAGTCCGATGGGTACCTAAGCTGGACTGGACAGAGCTACCGTAAGGCAAGAAGGTCTGGAATAGACTGTCCAAGACGTTCACTGTTTTGTATATGCGATGCGCTAAGGCCACTTCTTACATGATGCGGTGATTCATATCAAGACTGTCACCTTTCCTGTTTGTATCATCAACAATCACGAAAAAGAAAAAAAAATAACAAGAATCCCCCACCCAAGTTGCACCTGATACTTAGTACCCGATGCAATAAGAGTGTAAAGGAAAATCATTGTTTGAAATAAATAATAAAATCATTACGAAAACACGCCTATTCAAATATATTGAAAATTTCACCTCCAAAAACTGAGAATTTTCAGATAAAAAAATCTGATAATTTTCATATTTCTGCTCAAAACATAGATTGTGGGTACTCGTTAGAACCGCCTCGCACGAGTACCCACAATCTATGTTTTTGAGCAGAAATAAGAAAAATAATGTGTAAACCCCAGTTTTACTATATAAAAGTGGGGTTTAAGGGGGTCAATATTATATAGGCGTGTTTTCGTGATGTCTTGCATACACTGCACTCTGAGACACTGCATGATACCCCGTCACTGCGGACACAAGCATGTAACCATTATTCTGTCTATGAATTCTTGTAAATAGTAATATTAACCCATTTATGCCGAGTGGACTCTTCTACCTTAACTCTTTAGGCAGGTCCGTTTCTTATAAAAGGGGTGTCTGGCTGGTTTTTATTATTTTCGTGCTCCGTAGAAATTTTTGAACGTTCTGCGGAGTCTGATCTGGGTCTATACTGTTTGCCAATGTCTCGTTTATGGGACGCTAGGCTTAAACGGGTTAATATGTAAATAAAGTTTGAACATAATATCACGGGCTATAACTCTGTCGAAAATTTATAAAATTGGCCCATTTTCATGTCAGTATCAACATGTCAACTAGGTCATGTCAATATCAATATGTATATAAAATTTAATTTAAAAAAATCCATGGTCATCAATTTGTTCTCAAGATCTTAAGCAAAATTACACTTATGACGTCAATCAAGGACCTTAACTCCATTGAAAATAACAATAATAGCCCTTTTTGTATCTCAACATAGGTCTAATCAATATCAATGTGTACATACAATTTGATCAAAATCCTTTAATTTGTTCTCAAGATATTAAGCAAAAACTCAAAGACGTCCATCAACGGCTACAGCTGAAACTGAAGAGACTGGTCCATTTTCAACCCCATCCTAGATCTGTGTACATAAAATTTAATCAAAATCCATTCATTCTTCTCAAGATATTGAACTGGAAGGAAATTTTTTCGTCAACCGAGCACCATAATTCTGTTGAAACAGAGACAACGCAAGTTTCCCAGTGGATTCATTGTTGCAAAGAGAGGTTTCATTCAAAAATCAATAATAGAATAGCAAACAGTGTATATCCTGATAATACGCGTCTAATTTGGATCTGCACTGTTTGCAAAGACATCTGCAGTCGAACCTCAATGGCTGGAACACCGATGGTTCGTTTACCATGGCTTATTCGAACTCGTTTTTTGCGTCTCTTCGAAATTCTTCCGATAGCTCCAAAACAAAAAAAAAAAAAAAAAAAATATATATATATATATATATATATATATATATATATATATATATATATATATATATATATATATACATGTATATATATATATATATATATATATATATATATATATATATATATATATATATATATATATATATATATATATATATATATATATATATATATATATAGGAAATTTTCTTATTTTAGTTTGAAATTTATATTGTACTCATTAGAATCGCCTCGATGAGACGATTCTAATGAGTACCCGCAACACAACATTATGGAGGAGAAGATCGAAACATTTCCATAAATCGTCATTTGCTTTCTGACCTGACGCCATGATTAACCTTCAGTGGCTCGAACTACCCATATCTCGAACAAATTTCCATTGTCCCAAAGGTGTTCTAGCCATTGAAGTTCGACTGTATATTGGTCTGTAGGAATTAAAGGGTTAAGAAGAATGGAAGCATTTTCAAGAGAAAAACATGACATAAAAAAGTTACTGTATATACCCTACATTACGAAAACATGCCTATATAATTTTGACCCCCTTAAACCCTACTTTTATATAGTAAAACTGGGGTTTACAGGGGTATACATTATTTTTCTTGTTTCTGCTCAAATAGGTGGTTCTAATGAGTACCCACAATTTATATTTTTGAGCAGAAATAAGAATACTACCAGAGTTTTTTATCTGAAAATTTTCAGTTTTTGTAGTTGAAATTTTCTATATATTTGAATAGGCGTGTTTTCGTAATGAGATATCCGGACACCTTGACTGCTTACCATACTACAATTCGAATACATCAATTTCACTACCTATTGGTTTGTCTTAAAATTGCTGGGTGAGTGGCAAACAGTGGAGACCCTGATCAGATGCCGCGTTTTGCCGCGATCGTCCGAACACTTAGGATAAATACGACATTTAATCTTTATCATTCTAGGTTAATTCAGCAGACGACAAATTGACGATAATTTTAACTTTACCTAGTAAATAGACTTTGACAGTTCATGCCAATTGTTTCTATAGGAGACAATTCGCATGAAATGCCAAAGCTATTTCAGGCGAAAGTATTTTAAAATGTCGTCCGTTGACCTGTTTACCCATCCTGCAGAGCGTAAGACAAAGCGTTATACGAACCTGTGCAGGACCGCCAGCCACTTTCTGTGCTATTACATATTTCTTCCGTTTCTTCTGCAATTCCTTCCACCTCTGCTCCGCCTCCGGATCCTGTTGTGGCAACATGGTGTCATGGAGACGGAAAATGTGGTGCACATCAGCCTTTACCCACCGGTAGATAGGGAAGGGGTACTCTTTGTCCGAACCTTTCTTTTTTACAATGATATAGTCACAGTACCAATCGCTGCCGAACCCGAAGCTATCCCGCCACAATTCGATCTTTTCAATTGTTTCCAAATCTGTCTGTTTTTGTAGCACAAAGTCGTCCAGCTGTCCACATTCAAAGTCATTTCTGAACACATTATGCAAACGCATTTTGTCCGTTTTTGTTCCGTTTCTTCCGTGCAGAATTATTCGTATATTTGCGTCCGTTCCCGCCCGCTTTCGATCGCCCGTCCGTACGTGAAAAACATAATCCGTAGTGCCGTTTGCTGCCATTTTGCAGACGATTGTTCTCTTATTGTTTTGCTATGACGACAAAACAGATTTCTTGTATATATATTAAGTGCAGCACGTAATCTTGACTTCCCAGAAAACAAAACAAAAAAAAAAAAAAAAAACAAAAAAAAAAAAAAAAAAAAAAAACAGCATACAAAAATCTCATGAATACAAAGAATGTGGATCCGGATGATATAACCTTTCTCATTCTCTGGGCTAATTCAGCAGACGACGAATTGATGATATTTTTTATTACTTTCTCCGGGAAATAGGCTCTGGCATTTCGTGCAAATTGTCTCTGCGTGAAATGGCAAAACCTATTTTCTGGGAAAAAATAGGAAAATATTTCAAAATGTCTTCCGCTGAGTTTTACCCAGGATGCAGAATAATAAGCACCATATTTACCGTAAATATTCGGGCAGACATATCAGAGCAAACAGTGTAAAACGATATAAAACAGATCTTTTCCATCTTGATCCGGGTCTATACTATTCGTCAGTCTGGCAGCACCTTTTGAACAAATCATCGGTAGCCCTACATAATAGGGAATAGGATATTTTTTTCTTATTTCGCCCCATGGACACATATGTTGTGGATACTCTCATTAGAAGCGCCTTGCTCATTTCGAAAACACGCCTATTCAAATATATTGAAAATCTTAGATGGAAAATCTCACCACCAAAAAACTGAAAGTTTTCAGATAAAAATTCTGATTTTTTTTTTTTTTTTTTTTCTGCTTAAAAACATAGATTGTGGGTACTCGTTAGAACCCCTCGGCAAGGCGGTTCTAACGAGTACCCCCAATTTATGTTTTGAGCAGAAATAAGAAAAATAATGTATATCCTGTAACCCCAGTTTTACTATAAAAAAGTGGGGTTTAAAGATCAAAATTGTATAGGTATGTTTTCGTGATGGAGGCGCTTCTAATGAGTTCCCACAAGATATGTTTTAATGGTGAAATAAGAAAAATATAAATACTTTTTGATTAACCTTTACCACTCTCTGGGCATTTTCAGCAGACGACAAAATGATGTTATTTTTCTTATTTTTCCCAGAAAACAGGATTTGACATTTCATGCAAATTGTCTCCTTAGGAGACAATTTGCATGAAATGTCAAATCCTGTTTTCTGGGAAAAATAAGAAAAATATTTCAAAATGTCGTCTGCTGAAAATTTTACCCAGAGTGCTAAGCGTTAAAGTGCCTTATTTGCAGTTATGTATCATCAAACAGTCATCAAGACTTGTTCCAAACTTTTGACTAAAATCTACAGTAGCATGTTAAGTTTTCCGAATTTTTAGAGGAATTATGGGCGATCAAGTGGTGTGATTGCAGTACAATAGTTTTGTATTTCAAGTCAAAAAAGAATAGAAACATTCATAAGGACATACTTAATCTTCAAGCAGGATGCTTTTTAATCTTTAACTCTATCTAGGCAAATTAAGCAGAGGACAAATTGATTTGTATTTTTCTTATTTCCCCAGAAAACAGGTTTGGCCTTTCAGATTGTTTCCATAGTAGAGACAGTTTGCATGCTGTGTCCGACACTGTTTTCTGGGTAAGATAAAACATATTTTAAAATGTCGTTTACTGAAATCTTTAGCCAGCATGCTAAGCGTTAATGTCACATTATTACTAAACTTGAGGTTTACAATAATACAATAACTACTAAGAGAGAGAGAGAGAGAGAGAGAGAGAGAGAGAGAGAGAGAGAGAGAGAGAGAGTTGCTACTACAACTTAGTAGTAGTAGTAGTAAGTAGTAGTAGTACTACAAGCAGTAGTAGTAGTAGTAGTAGTAGAAGTAGGTAGGTAGGTAGATAGTAGTAGTAGTAGTAGTCCAAAGTAATCATATAGGGTTTAATCCCAAGTGATAAACAGAAAAGTTGCAAAGTGAAAAGATAATGGTGCAATCCACTGTTAGCTTAAAATGACGTCTGCTAGCTAATCCTTGGTGACACAGACGAGAAACTACAGTATCTTTTTATGCCAGTCTAATGTTCAGACTGAAAAATCCCAGGAACATGCACACATTGTCGGAAGTTACTCTGTGGTGACACATAAGAAGCCATCGTATTTATGTCAGCCTTATATTCAGACTGAAAATTCCCAGCAATGCTCACACATCGTTGCAAGATATACTCTGTCTGGTGATACAGCTAAGAAGCTACCATATTTATGTCAGTTTAATATTCGGACTGAAATGTCCCAGCAATATTCACACATTGTCGAAAGGTACTCTGCCTGGGGACACAGATAAGAAGCCATCGTATTTATGCCAGTTAAACATTTGGACTTAAATGTGCCCGCAATGTTCACACATTGTCGAAAGGTAATCTGTCTGGTGACACAGAAGAAATCACCGTATTGATGTCGGTCCAATATTCGGATTGAAGTGTCCCAGCAGTGTTCGCACATTGTCGACAGGTACTCTGTGTGGTGACACAGATAAGAAGTCACTGTATTAATACCAGTCTAATATTGGGACTGAAAAATCCCAGCAATATTCACTCTCTGTCGAAAGATACTCTGCCTGTTGTCACAGATAAGAAGCCATCGTATTTGTGCCAGTTTAGTATTGGGACTGAAATGTCCCAGCAATATATTCGCACTTGTCGTAAACCACTCTGTCATGATACAGACGAGAATGCACCGTATTAATACCAGTTACTATTCGGGATGAAATGTCTCCGCAATATTCACATATTGTCGAAAGGTACGCAGTCTGGTGACACAGATAAGAAGCCACCGTAGTTATACCAATTTAACCCTTAAAGCGTGACTTAGGCCACCCTTACACGTAGGGGCCTGATAAGGGGTATTTAGATTAGGTATCAGCAAAGTTTATGATGAAGAAGGGAAACAAGTAAGGTGGGTAATCTGGTGATAATTTGATATTTTTTTCTCTTTATTCAATAAAATATATGAATGTTTGTTATTCATTAGAATTGCCTCTCTAAGGCAGCTCTAAAGAATAATCACAACATGTTTTATGGAGAAATACAGATACTTATGCATGACCTCTTTATCTTCTTTTAATCAAAGATAGAAAATTGATAAGATAGTATTTTATTTATTTATTTATTTATTGAAAAAGAAAAGCTTTTTGGCATAAAGTACACATTCTAAATTGTCTAAGAATTTTCTGACATATTTAATATAATGTGTTGTTTTACTGAAGTTAAAATATTTAGCTTTGAGTGAGCTATGGAATAATTGTGAAGTGTGCTTATTTACTTTAGAAAATTAAAAAATGAATAAAAACTTTTAATTTTATATTTCTATTTCAGTTTATTTGTATTCTTTTTTTTTTCACAGTGAAAGACAAAACAACACCTTCGAATTTTGGAAAATCTATCAAAAATAAATAAATAAATAAATAAATAAATAAATAAATAAATAAATAAATAAAGTGATACAATACAAATCAACAAATTAAAGCAAAATTTGCAAATGAATTTATTTGGTTCTAATGTAACATATTGGATACTTCTCAATTGTATGAACTACCCCTTATAGGGCCCCACCTAGGGAGACTAAACATACTTAAAATCACTTCATAATCACTTAGATAAGATAAGCCTTTGATGTGCGCTCTGTTATCATGGCTGTGTATTGGGGCTGATCATGAGAGGGGGTCTAGCCAAAGAAGAAAAAAAAATGTGTCTTTAAGGGTTAATATTGGGACTGAAATATCGCAGCAATATTCACACATTGTCAGGAAGAACTCAAGTGACACAGACAAGAAGCCGCCGTATTTATGCCAGTTTAATATTCGGACCGACACATCCCAGCAATGTTAATATATTGTTGAAAGGCACTCTTTCTGGTGATATAGATAACATTTGTCGAAAGGATACTCTGTCTTGTGACACACTAAAGCTACCGTATTTATGCCAGTTTAATTTTCGGACTGAATTATCCCAGCAATATTCACATATACTCGAAAAGTACTCTGCCTGGTGACACATACAGGAAGCTACCGTATTATGCCAGTTTAATAGTCGGTTTGAAGTGTCCTAGCAATATTCATACATTGTTTGAAGGTGCTCTGTCTGGTGACATACATAGGAAGCCACCGTATCTGTGTCAGTCTAATGTCCGGACTGAAATGCCCCAGCAAAGAACGGTTTTCTTTCTTGTGACACAGATAAGAAGCCACCGTATTCATGTCAGTCTAATATTCGGACTGAAATATCCCGGCAATGTTAACAGTTTGTGAAAAAATACTCTGTCTAGTGACACAGATAAGAAGCTACGAGTACCATATATATGCTAGTCTAATATTTGGACTGAAATGCCCTAGCAATATACACATAATGTCGAAAAGTACTCTGGCAACACAGATAAGAAGCTATTGTATTTATGCCAGTCCAATATTCGGACTGAAATATCCCAGCAATGTTAATACATTGTAAAAAGGTATCTGTCTGGTGACACAGATAAGAAGCTACCACATATATGCTTGTCTAATATTCGGGCTGAAATGCCCTAGCAATAAACACATATTGTCGAAAGGTACTCTGGCAACACAGATAAGAAGCTATTGTATTTATGCCAGTCTAATATTCGGGCTGAAATGTCCTAGCAGTATTCTGTACTGTTGAAAGGTACTGTCTGGTGACGTAGATAGGAAGCCACCGTATTTATGTTAGTTTAATATTTGGAATAAAATATCCAAGCAATGTTCACACATTGTCGAAAGGTACTCTGTCTGGTGACACACATACTGAGCCATCATATATATGCCAGTCTTATAGTCGGACTAAAATATCCAAGCAAACATTGAAAATGCCAAAGTAAAATGATCTGGGCAGTGTTTTACACTCAGCAAGCCCTTTTTAGTGGCCATCCAAGGGGGGTACATGTTCCCTTGTTCCTCTGAAACAAAATTGGCATTTTCCCTAGTTCCCCAAAATCAAAATCTTGATTTTCTATGTCCCTGTTCCCCAAAATTGCCTTTGTTTCCCTGTTCGCTTCATTTTAGACTTTTGTTCCCTTGTTCCCCTGAAATAAATGGCCTTGTTCCCCTAACCCCCGGGATCACCAACCCTCCGGAAGGCCTCCCTTTTCAGACACATCGTCAAGTGATTACATGGTCTTTGTGTTAGGATACGTGTAAGCCTGAACTTAAGAAAAGGTACCTTCTCACATGTGCATCCAACGAAGACTCAAATCATCACGAAAACACGCCTATATAATGTTAACCCCCTTAAACCCTACTTTTATATAGTAAAACTGGGGTTTACAGGGGTATACATTATTGTTCTTACTTCTGCTCAAAAACATAGATTGTGCTACTCGTTAGAACCGCCTCGCCGAGGCGGTTCTAACGAGTACCTACAATCTATGTTTTGAGCAGAAATATGAAAAATATCCGAATTTTTATCTGAAAAATTTTCATTTTTTGTGGTAAAATTTTCAGTATATTTGAATAGGCTTGTTTTCATAATGTCAATCTGCGCTTCCACGCAGTCTGACCAGTCTTCGTTTTCCTCATGAAGAATGCATTCTTGGATATCTAAAATGCGTCCAGTGAAAATTCTGATCAGTCTGTTCGAATGCGCAGGCTGATCTGAATTTTCTCTGGGCGACATGCCCTAAGGTACGTTTTCTGACGTTACAGCTCTGATGGTAAGTGGTTTAAGTGGAAGAATTTTGGGACAGTATGTCAGTGAGGAAACTCACATTTCATTCAACAACAACAACAACAACAACAAAAAAAAAAAGTGAAATATTAAGATTTCCTTTTCGAGTAAAATATTAAGAAAACATACGCTTTGAAATCTGCTGCCTTAGCCACTGGTGTGATTAACCCTTCAAGCGCCTATCGTAATAACAGTAGACAGCCGGGGCGGAGAGTTTTCTAAAAGATTGCATGTGCGCCCAGCGAAGACTCAGATCAGCCTGCGCTTCCGCGCAGTCTGACCAGAGTCTTCGCAGGGCACCCTGTGGGTAGCCAAGGATCGAAAGCGTCTTCAGGTGGACAGGGAACTCTGACACGCTGGATGCGCAGACTGATCTGACATTACGAAAACATGCCTATTCGAATATACTGAAAATTTCACCCCCAAAAATTTGGGGAAAAAAATCTGATATTTTTTATATTTCTGCTCAAAACATAGATTGTGTGTACTTGTTAGAACCGCCTCGCCGAGGCGGTTCTAACGAGTACCCACAATCTATGTTTTTGAGTAGAAATAAGAAAATAATGTATACCCCATTAAACCCCAGTTTTACTATACAAAAGTGGGGTTTAAGGGGGTCTAAAATATATAGGTACATGTATGTTTTCGTGATGGTACTCGCTGGGCGCATGTGTAATCTTGTAGGAGATGCTGTGCCTCGGCTCGACAGCTGATTTTTTTTTCCAATAAAATATCGCTTGAGAAAAGAAAGCGTAACATTTCAAATGAATCGTTTGTTATTCACATGAAATGGCAAGCTTTGTTTTCTCTGAAAAAACAATAGAAAAATAGTTAAGAATTTTATCTACTATAATTTTGCATGACGTTTAGATAAGGCTTTAGGTTACTCTATCTGGTATACAGCAGATACCAGCTGCTGATCGCATACGAAATGGCTAGCACTCAGATTAGCCTGCACATTGCCCGCGCACAATCTGAACATGTTCACAACTCTCACAGTATGTGCACGGCTACTGCAGAATTTACATCACAACCTCTGTGTCACTCATCTTGTGATGTTTTGTTTGTTTGCTTTTTTTTTCTTTTTTTTTTTTCTTATTTTCCCCAGACAACAGGATTTTCCATTGAAGACAATGTGCATGAAATGTCAAATCCTGTTTACTTGGGAAAACAAAAGAAATATTTCAGTATGTCATCTGCTGAAAATTTACCCAGCATGCTAAGCGTCAAGGATTAAAAATTTCGCTCTCTATTTATTGGAAAGCCAAAACCAAGAGTTGCCTTTGCGTACTTAATCACTTTAAAGGAAGTGGACTACTTATGTATATGAAATGCTGTGTGTGCGAAAAGTGAAGGTTCTAACCAGGCTGTGCAGACTTGATGGCTATTACGCGCCTTTACTGTTCGCCCGTTTCGATCCAGGATACTAGACTTAAACGTTAAAAGTGCCAAATTGTAGCAGACAGTTTGATTCTTTTTATTGTTTTTCTGCTAAGCAAACGATTAAATAAATTTACTACTACTACTACTTACTACATTAATCACGGAAACTTGCTTATATAATTTTGACCTCCTTAAACCCCACTTTTATATAGTAAAACTGGGCTTTACAGGGTATACATTATTTTTATTATTTATGCTCAAAAACATAGATTGTGGGTACTGGTTAGAACGGTTCTAACGAGTACCCACAATCTATGCTTTGAGCAGAAAAATGAAAAATATCAGGGTTTTTCATCTGAAAATTTTCAGTTTTGGGAGGTGAAATTATCTATATATTTGAATAGGCGTGTTTTCGTAATGAAAATATTTGCTTTTGTTATTCTGCTAGGAAGACGACTGACATGAAATGTCACATTTCATTTTCTCTGAATAATAATAATAATAATAATAATAATAATAATAATATCTAATAATAATAATAATAATAATAATGAAAATAACAACAAGAACTAGATATGGGTGTTTGTAAAACACTATGCCCCCCACTCCCTCCCCCCAATCACATGCTTGCCCCTTAAGGTGTGACAAGCTCCTTCTACTGAGGCAAATCTTATCATATTGTGTTGAAATTCCGACTCCTTATCCTTACGTTCATTTTTTTTTTTTTTAACATTTCACCCAAGTTTCAACTGACGTCAGAAGCTACACATTGAGTCAGAAATATTCCCAAATAGTAATACAGTGCTGACATATGCTACTATCTGGGCACTTTGTGAGCATTGTGGGTCAGGCCATATTGCACCAGATGGGAAGATACCAACTCAGCCGAACTTATAATGCTTCGTGGTGACAAAGGACACTTCCTAGTACGGATTTAAACACCACCTTATTAAAAGCATTAAGTTGGTCTAATGACACATCTATACCCTTTGCAAACTTCTTTCATATCATAAAATACTGGTATAAATCCCCATACCCATGCACTGTAGTTTTATAAAACTAATGCCTAAGTCCAAAAGGGGCAAAAATTCCGTCAGGCTGAAACGGTTCTCTAGACATTTTGATCACAAGGTTGTTGATAATAAACTGTATGTTATATTCTATCCCGTTGTAAGTCTAATTCCACCCAGGGCCCAGTCGTTCAAAGCTAACGATGTCGTTAGTGAACGATTCGTAAAAATTTACATTGAGTGATACGCAAATATGCTGAACTTTTTTGCTGAAAAAATGTGAGTAGCTTTCGCAGTGCAAAAGCTACTCACATTTTTTCAGCAAAAAATATCAGAATATTGTATATTGAATCCGCTAAAACAGTTAATGAAATGACCCTTAACGAGCTCGTTAAGCTAACGACGCTTTGAACAACTGGGCCCGGACTCATAACTATGTTATTTACTCATCATCCCTAACCTGCATACTAAATTTCAAGACCATAAGCTTTGACACCTTTTAGATAACTGGCTGACAAGGTCAAAAGGTCCAGATCTTTAAAGGGCCAAAGTTCTGTCAATTCTACATGGAATTACATCAATACTTAATTAGGTAATCTACACATCATCTCTAATCAGCATATTGAAATTCAAGACCCTAACTGAAATACATTTCGATATCTTTCTAAGATTAAAATGCCGAGAACCACAAAGGGCCATAACTACGTCAAGTTTCCACGTAATTTCCTCAAATTCCAATCAGATAATCTACACATTATCTCCAATCAGCATATTAAATTCCAAGACTCTAGCTTAAATACTCTTAGAGATATCCTTCTGACAAGATCAAAATGATAAAAACTATAAAGGGCAATAATTCTGTCATTTTTTCATGGAATTCTCAAAAAAATTAATCAAAATCTACATATCATGTTTAATCAGTAAATAAATTTTCAAGACCCTAGCTTGAATACTTTTGAGGTATCTTGCCGACAACGTCAAAATGGCCAGAACCGCAAAGGGCCACGATTACGTCAAATTTCCATGCAATTCCCTCAAAATCTAATAAAATAATCTACATATCATCCTCAATCAGCAAATTAAATTTCAAGACTCTAGCTTAAATACTGTGAGAGATATCCTGCTGATAAGGTCAAAATGCCCCTGCAACGGGCAACATTTTTTTTTATTTTTCCACGGAATTACCTAAACATCTAACCAGATAATCTGCGCATCATCCAAATCAGCATTTAAAATTTCAATACTCTAGCTTAAATACATTTTGAGATGATATATTGCTGACAAGGTCAAAGTGCCCAAACTGCAAAGCGTCATAACTACGTCAATTTTCCACGGAATTACCTCAAAATCTAATCAGGTAATCTATACATCATCGCCAATCTGCGTATAAAATTTCAAGACCTTAGCTTAACTACTTTTTTGAGATATCTTGCTGACAAGGTCAAAATGCCCAGAACTACAAATGTCCATAACTATGTCAATTTTCCACGCAATTTCCTCATCTAACCAAGTAAAATGTTCATTCCTCAGTCAGCATATAAAATTTCAATACCTTAGCTTAAATGCCCAGAACTATAAAGGGCCATAACTATGTCAATTTTACAGGGAATTCTCACAAAAAGAAATCAGGTAATCTACACATCATCCCAAATCAGCATACAAAATTTCAAGACCCTAGATTGAATACTTTTTGAGATATCTTGCTGGCAAAGTTAAAATGCCCAGAACTTCAATGGGTCATATATTTTTTTTTTTTTCACATAATTTCCTGAAAATCCAATCAGCTTATCTACACATCATTCCCAATCACAACATCGAATTTTAAGACCCTTGCTTAAATACATTTTGAGATAATTTGCTGACAAGGTTTAATTCTTTTTTTTCAAAGGGGGCATAACTCTGAAAGTACAAATAATCCGGGCAGTAAAAAAATACGGGTCAACCATTTTTTCATGGTGAACCCATATATAAAATTCAAAACTCTAGCATGCAAGGTTCTTAAGCTATGGCATGCACAAAAAAGCGTGACGAACGGACGGACGAACAACTGCAAAGCAATATGCCCCATCAATTTCATTCGAAAGAAAGGGCATAATAATAATGTTAATAATAATAATAATAATGTTAATAATAATAATAATAATAATAATGTTAATAATAATAATAATAATAATAATGTTAATAATAATAATAATAATAATAATAATAATGTTAATAATAATAATAATAATAATGTTAATAATAATAATAATAATGTTAATAATAAAAATAATAATAATAATGTTAATAATAATAATAATAATAATAATAATAATAATAATAGTAATAATAATGTTAATAATAATAATAATTAATAGAATCTCGTCTGCTACAAATTTACTTGGCACTCTGAGGGTTAACTATTATCTGAATGCTGAGTTTCAATTTCCCTCAATATGTTTAAATTATTGCTTTATGCATTACGAAAACACGCCTATTCAAATATATGGAAACTTTCATCTAAAAAAAAAACTGAACATTTTCAGATAAAAAGCTCTGATATTTTTCATATTTCTGCTCAAAACATAGATTGTGGGTACTCGTTAGAACCGCCTCGGCGAGGCGGCTCTAACGAGTACCCACAATCTATGTTTTATGCAGTAATAAGAAAAATAATGTATACCCCTGTAAACCCCAGTTTTACTATATAAAAGTGGGGTTTAAGGGGGTCAATATTATATAGGCGTGTTTTCGTGATGTATGGCAAACAGTGTTGACGCTAATCAGACGCCGCATTCTGTGGCGTCTGATCTGGGTCTACACTGTTTGCATTAAAGGCCTATCTATCCCAATACTTAGGATTATAATGGTGAAACCTATGCACATTTGTAAAAAGTAGCAAGGGAAAAATTGAAGGGGAAAATCCCCGTCCCCCACCTCTTAATAAAAACACTGCTAGAACGTTAAATCAACATTAAAACAACATTGTTTCAACGCAGTGCGCCTGCTAGGTATCTAGACGGACTCCAATAGAATCATAATGCAGGAACGAATGGCACGTTGACGCAAAGATAAGATCCCACAATATACATTTCCTTGTAGAAACAAGAAACATCCAAATTCTTTGCCTATCTACAGCAGCAAACACTTTCAAATAGTAATCTGTATTATCTTGTCTGATCTGTTATCACATCAACTTTCTAACATAGCTCACACTTTTTTCTTCAATGGAATAATAGCTCCAGATAAGAGAGGTATGCATATCGTGTTTTTCTTATTTCCCCACGAAAACATATTGTGGTTAACCATTAGAAGCGCCTCGCTTACTTCTAACGATTACCATAACATATGTTTTTCGTAGCGAAATAAGAAAAAAAAAAAACAAAAAAAAAAAAAAAAAAAAAAAAACAACATTACCTTTAACTTGAAAAAAGCGCATTAAAGGCTCCATGTCCCTCAAATACAGACATTTTTTATCCAAGAAAGATTTCATAAACTGATATCTAGTATCAATACGATCATAAAATGTGGCATCTGACAGCCTGTAAAATTTCAGTTAGTCTCTCATTTTTGAAATGAATCAAAAATGAAATGATTTTTTATCATATCTCTGAATTAATGTTGGCAACATTAATTCAGAGATACGATAAAAAATTATTTCATTTCAAATACGAGAGACTGACTGAAATTTTACAGGCTGTTAGGTGTCACATTTATGGTTGTATTAATACCATGCATCAATTTATTAAATCTTTCTTGGACAATAAAATGTCTATTTTTGAGGGATATGGAGCCTTTAACTGGAGCTTTGGAAATGAATGAACAAAACAAAACAGCATCTATGATCCTGAATAAAAAAAACTCACAATAAAATGGTATCTGTTTTAATCCTCAGTTGCTACGAAATGCATGCAAAGTCACTGTTCGTTTCTTTTCCAGCAAACACACACGTTTAGTCAATCAGCCGGAAATGTAAGAAATTAGATGATTTCACGGGTTCAAGACCCGCGGTTGATGGTTACGTATCTGGGCACCGTCAAGCGAAAAAGTGCCTTCGAACATGCGCAGATTCAGATCATCCTGCGCATGCGCAAAGTATCATCCAGGCCTTTGCTCTCCGTTCACATATTCTGTAGTACCCAATGATTCTGTTAATTGACAGCGAAGGTCCTGATCAGACTGCGCGGATGCGCAGGCTGATCTGGGCATTCGCTGTCCGCATATGCCCGCATATGCTTCGCATGATGCGGCCTATCTTAATTTCAAAGTTCCGACAGCTGCATACAGGAAGATAATCACAGCACAGTATATAAACTCTCCACTTTTTTTTCAAATTTTTTCCAGTTCAATTCATAAACTACGCTGCGGCAGAGGAAATCGACATATAAGCGAATATAGTGAAGGCCCAGACCAGCAGCGTATCCGCACAGGCTGGTTTAGATCTGCGCTGTTAGTGCGTAAAATATCTGGAACGTCTCTGCAGTGGGAACAGTGCGTAGCGACATCTTCACCAGATTGCACGGACTCGCACGCGCAGGTTGATTTTTGTCTTCGTTGTTGGTAAATGTCATAATATTGGTTTTCTCGTCACCCGTTCCTTTTCCGTCGGAAGGTGTTTATATACATGAGACTCAACGTCAGAAAACGTACCTTCTGACATTAACGGACAGCGAAGATCCAGATTAGCCTCTGCATTCTCGCAGTCTGGTCGGAATCGTCACTGGTCGCACTTTGGATAGCCAAGGAGGCAGTTTCTTCATGCCGACAACGAATACTGATCAGACTGCGCGGATGCGCAGGCTGATTTGAATTTTCCTTTTGCGCAGATGAGAGAAGGTACGTTTTCTCAAGTTTCGGTCCGAATAATGCGGATTGTGCAAAAGGCCCTCAAAGCATAAGCGGGCGAAAAGGCCCAGATCATTGGGCACATTCGCCCAGTCTGATCAGAGTCAACGCTGCCCGCCAACAGAATCAAAGGGTCCTGGAGAATACAACAACTAATAGAAAATGCCATGATCTGACCACGCAGATGCGTACGCTGATACTAGCTTTCGTTGTTCGATTATGCTTAAAGGTCGCTTTTGGCAGGAAAAACACCAATTAATCATCACCGCGCGAAAAAGGACCTGTTCTTAAAGATATGCATTGCAAACTTGGACGGTCCTTAGCTCCAGATAAGTGGGGTATTAAGATAAATATTTTTCTTAATTCTCCTTTTAAACATATGTTGTGAGTACTCATTAGAAGCGCCTCGAAGAGGCTCTTCTAATGAGTACCCACAACATATGTTTTCGTAGTGAAACAAGACAAATATTAATTATTCTCCGACGAAACCCTGGGGCTATGCTGCGGACCCTAGTTAAACCAAAGTCAGACGGATCACACTGTGCAGGGACCCCGACAAAACAGAATGCGTACGAGTATGCGTACTAGTTTGGGGCTCTGAGTGTTATTTCTATCGTCTGATGTATCTTACAGGGCCAACAGCATTATCTTGTTTGCCATCAGCCTAGTGATTAACCAATAACGAGACCAGCCTGTACTTCTGAGAAGCCTAATCAACCGCTACACAACATAAGAATCCTGCAGAATACGGACCAAACTGTGCACGCATGAAGGCTGGTCGGTGTGTTTGCTAACGTTGATTTTCTCAGTGAACCTTTGAACGGGGCAAAATGTCCCTTGTACATTCCGATACCGTGATAAATGAAACACACAGGAAATCATCCGATGTTAATAAATTCCTGAATACTAAATGAAACAAAGAGGGCTGTTAATAATTTACATAAAGTGCTCGCATGTTAATGCTACATTAAAGGCCTAATTCGCACAATCCGCTGTTTTACCGAAGCAAATTGTGATAATTATCCACTGGATTTCCTTTCGGGTTCTCTGACATTCTACAGTTTCAGCCCTTACTATGCCTACGTCGAAACATGCCGACGTCAGCGAAGTTTTCTTTGTATTTATCTATAAAACAAATAGGGTTTTACACTTTACGTGAATCGTAAAAATACCCGAGATTACACATCCAGCGATAAGTAACTAAAGGCGTTTTGTTGGTGTTGTTGTTGTTAGTATAGGGTTGTCCATAAGCGGTACCAAGTAGCATATAATAATCTCTTGGCGGTACCCATAGTGGCGCCCTATACTACTGTTGTTACTTTTTTAGTTTACAGCATTTTTAAGGCAATTTAACAAGACAGCTTAGGTAACTGTGGTATCTACCATAGCTCCAGGTAAGAGGGGTTATATGCAATATTTGTCCATGAAAACCTCAGACCTCATTAGAAGCGCCCCGCATCTGTTCCCGCTTGAAGTTGGTCTCGGGTTTTTACGTTCACTAAGCGTGCAGAAACAAGAAAATATCAACACAAAATTTGGTTGATAAAAATTCTTTATCTGCAATATGATCTACCTTTTCGTCCAGTTTGCGCAATCTGGTCAAGATTTTTTTATATTACTTATGACGCTCAACCGCGCGCGCGATAAGGACCCTTGTGTCAAATGTGAACAGTGAAGACCCAGATCAACCTGTGCGTACCAGGAACATCTTTGTCGACATATCTTCTCATGGGAGGGGGGGGGGAGGTGGGGGTGAGGGTAACTTCCTATATATGGCATAGTACGGATGTGCGTGCCGAATAGCCCCTTTTTTTCAGCGCTGCCAGGTATACGATTGGCCCCATTTTTTCAATAAAAAAGTATATGAATGACCCGATTTTTCTGGATTCCTATGTGAAAGGCCCCATTTTTCTGACAACTTGGTATATACACATATTTTTCGCTCAGAGATTTTTCGAGGCTGCTTGTTCTCTTGGTATTCAATGAATTGACTGTGATATTTGTCTAACAACCAGCAATAAATGGGTACAAAAATCATGGGGCAGTATATATAGGCCAACATTTTGGATGATCAAGTATATGAATGGGTCCATTTTTTCAAAGGCCAGGTATATGAATGGGGTAGGTTTTGAAATGCTGGCTAGCACACCCGTACCACAATTACCCCTAAGTTACCCCCCCCCCCGCCCCCCCCCCCCCCCCCCCCCTCCCGCCCCCCACTACCACCACCACCACCACCGAGCATATCTTATTTATAATATCCACTAATTCTGTAAGCGGTCAACGATAAACTGATCGGTGCGCAGTTGCGAAGGCTGATCGTTTCCTTTATTGTCTGCAGCTGCGCAGCACATATTTGAGAGACATATTTGAGGGCTCTTTTAGATTAAAGCGTTCATCTCTCTCTCTCTCTCTCTCTCTCTCTCTCTCTCTCTCTCTGGATTCCAGATCAATAGTGAGAAAATGTATTGGGAGAAGTATATTGGTTAGGCGGCGTTATTGGATAAATTATCCGAGATCTTTCGAACTCAGAGAGCTGTTGGTCAGAGACGTCGGCGGAAAAAAACAGAGTCACAATAACATGAAACCAAGTGCAAAAGCAATTGAAATCTTAACCACTGGCTGCACTGTGTACTTTCATTGAAGAAATGTGAATAAACCTGAGACTCCAGATAGGATAATTGTACCATTCTGGCTAAGATGACACTAGAAGTAAAGAGATACGTTGTCGCAAACGACGCTCCTGTGTTATTTGATGGCGTTGGTTTCTATTTAGGCGAAACTTCTGACTTTTCGTAAAGCAGATTCTATAGGTATTTATTGTATTTGATTGTTCCACGCACATGACAGCAGACAATTTTATTGACATAGTGAAAAAAGTATATTTATTTATTTATTTATTTATTTATTTATTCGCATCTGCCTAAGTGTAGAAACAAACTTGGATGCTCCCCAGTAAGCATTCTACATAAATCTACAGCGGGCCGTTATCGGCCCGTCAGGGTAGCTGACGGGCCGATAACGGCCCGCTATAGATTTATGTAGAATGCTAGCTGGGTCTCCGCTCATAAGTAATATCACCGAAACATAATTATGCCATCTCTAAAGCTTCCGTTGTCATTTTCCGTTAACTTCTAGGGTCTGACTCACCCAAATCGAATGAATCTTATATACGTTTTTTATTAAACTTCCTTTCTTTTTTTTTTAATTCAAAGTCATCAAAAAAAAAAAAAAAAAAAAAGACATTTTAGAATGTTTTTGTTCTCAACAATGTTTTTGTTTCCAGGAAACGGGACTAAGCATTTCATTCGAATTGTGAATGAAATACCAAACTCATTTGGCTAAAATGCTAAAGAGCATTATGCCAAATATGAACTAAACGAAATCCCAGATCAGTCTGCGAATCCAGTTTGCAGTCTTTCATCACGAAAACATGCCAACATAACTTTGACCTCCTTAAAGCCTACTTTTATATAGTAAAACGGGGGTTTACAGGGGTATACATTATTTTTCTTTTTTCTGCTTAAAAACATAGATTGTAGGTACTCGTTAGAACCGCCTCACCGAGGCGGTTCTAACGAGTACCCACAATCTATGTTTGGAGCAGAAATATGAACAACTATCAGAATTTTTATATTAAAATTTACATTTTTTGGTGCTAAAAGTTTTCAGTATATTTGAATAGGCTTGTTTTCGAAATGCACATTTTTCGCTCTTCGCATGCATAATTTAAAATCCATAACGACAGAAAATATACTTCGGACCACAGATGGTTGGGGCCCGGTGAACGTTCAGGCCCAACATGGTCTCTTGCATAAACATTTTTTTTTTTTTTTTTTTTTTCATTTTGCATAAATATTTTTTAAATGCATTTTGCTACAATTGGAAGATGCTTAATAATGACTGACGATGTTTAGAAACTTCTAGAAAAAGTTTTAAAAAATGTCTTTTGCACTCTGAAGTCTAAATTTTAGACGTCATAGTGATAGAGACGTTTTGTTTAAACTTTGTCTAGCAGTTTTTAAACATCGTCAGTCACATTCAGGCATGTTCATATTATAGCAAAATGCATTTAAAAAAAATACATATATATATATATATATATATATATATATATATATATATATATATATATATATATATATATATATATATATATATATATATATATATATGCAAGAGACCAGTTTGAGTCTGAACGCTCACCTGACCCCAAGTATTTGTCCTCGGACATGTGCGCCCAGCGAAGATTTAAATACACCTTCGCATTCTTGCAGTCTGATCAGAATCTTCACTTGGAGCATTTTGGATAGCCAATGTTACAAAGTTTCCTCATGCAGGCAACGAAGACTGTTCAGACTGCGCAAATGCGCAAACTGATTTCAGTCTTAGCTGGGCGCACGTCTTCTCACGTTGCGCTCATAAAGTGAGCAAAATGGAAACGTTCTTTCTTCGCTATGCTGATTCGGTTCTCCGAATTCTTTACTCTTCAAAAACTGTCCCTCCCCACCCTGCCGCTCCTATTACAAAAGACGTACCTGTGCTGGACCACCATCTATTCTCATGGCGCACTGATACTCTTTCCGTTTAGCTTCCAGCTCCTCCCGTCTGTACTCCGGCTCGTGGTCAAACTGGGGAAGACAGTTATCCATATGCCTTACAATATAATGTTTATTAGCCCTGATCCACCGGAAAAGTGGAAACATAAAACGTTTCCGACTACTGACGTCCTCCACCTCAATATAATCCACAAACCATTCAGCCCCACCCCCAAAGTTATCTCTCCAAAGCTCTATCTTATGTATATCCTTAAGATGTCCTAAATTCTTCAGCTGAAATGTATCCAGCTGACCTCGTTCGAAATCGTCCCGGAACGGATAATCCAGTAGAATAGATTCCGATTTCTCGGACTCCGCGTGAAGAATTAACCTGACGTGGGCATCTGTCCCCGCTTGAAGTTGGTCTCCGGTTTTTACACTCACTATGTAACTGACATTACTATGTTTAAAAAGCTTCCTGACGTGCTGCTGAAAACCAGCAAAACCGCTACTTTGACCATGCTGGAAACTAGTACCACTCTTAATTTGAACTAGCCGCGCAATACTGCAGCAGAATCCTCTCTGTGCAGTGTTAGATGGTTTAGAAAAACTACAAAAGAGTTTCTGAAACTGTCTCTTATGTCCTTTGAAACGCCCTGAAGAGTTAGTCCATATAAAGTTAATTCGTCTCAGAGACATTGTCCTTCCTTGTTATAACGGATAGACATATGATCTACAAGATGGTGAGACTGTCTGATAAGATTTATCTCATTACGAAAACACGCATGTTCAAATATATATTGAAAATTTCAAACCCCAAAAAGGAAATTTTTCAGATAAAAATTCTGATATTTTTCATATTTCTGCTCAAAAATGTAGATTGTGGGTACTCGTTTTTGAGCAGAAATGAGAAAACCCTGAAACCCCAGTTTTACTATATAAAAGTGGGGTTTAAAGGGGTCAAAATTATATAGGTATGTTTTCGTGATGATATAAAGATTAATTCGTCTCAGAGACATTGTCTTTCCTTGTTATAACGAATAGACATATGACCACGAAATGGTCAAACTATCTGATAAAATTAATCTGATAAATCAATATTGAAATCAAAACACATAAGGCTTTGTTAAACGTCAGTCTGCAGTGCGGGTCAAAAAATTCTTCGTACCGACACCATAATATATATTTAGCATGGACATGTCTGACTGGTTTAATATTTACCTTCATCACTCTCTTGGCTAATTCAGCAGACGACAAATTGATGTTTTTGTTGTTGTTTTTTTATATTCTCCCGAAAATAGGTTTGAGCGTTTCGTGCAAATTGTCGCCTAAGGAGACGATTTGCGTAGAATATCAAAAGCCTATTTTGTGGGGGAAAAAAATTTAAAAAAAAAAGAAAAGAAAATAAAAATAAATAAATAAAAAATAAAAAAAAAATAAGATTTTTTTACCAGAATGCAAAGCTTTAAACCTGTTCATAAGAGTCGGTATCCTGTTTAGTCTATCTATCATCAAATTCTTCGGATTTTCATTGATATATTCAAATATCCAATAATTTTGTCAGCGGACAGCGAAGGTCCTGAGCGGACTGTGCAAATGCGCAGGCTGATTTGGTCCTTCGCATATGTCCTAAAGCCCCTTTTCTCCTTGTCAGATGATTTCTTAAAGCCTTTACATGGTCGAAAGAAGATTAACACCTTGTTACTTTTCTTGTTCAACAAACAATATAATAAAGTACATATTGTATTTGAATACATGGCCAGTGATGTGTTGTTTAACTCTTTCATTGCCACAGGTGATAATAATAGACATTTGCAAACAGCATAGATCCAGATGAGACGGCTCATTGAGCCGTCTCATCTGGATCTACGCTGTTTGACATTCAGTCTATGAACTTCACATATAAACGTCTGTCCAAGCGATAGTTTGTTAAAATAAAAAAGCAGCCGACAAAATTAATGTCGTCTGAAATTTGGCACCGAAAGAGTTAACGATTAGTGCCTGGTAAAACTTTCAGCAGTTAACATTTTGAAATATTTTTTATTTTCCTAAACAAATAGTCTTTGATATTTCATGCAAAGTGTCTCTTAAGGAAAATATACTTTGCATAAATTGTTAAAACCTATTTTCTGGGAAAAATAAGAAAAAATGTCGTCGCTTTGTCGTCTGCTGAATTTGCCCACAGAGTGCTAAAGGTTAATGGAAATACCAGGTAAATACACTGGGCCCAGTTGTTCAAAACTTACGGTGTCGTTAGTTAACGTATGTTAAAACTTTGATCATTAAATATGGCATATTTATATGCTAATATTTTTGCTGGGAAAAGCTACTCACATTTTTTTTCAGCAAAAATACTTGTGAATAGATAATGTACATACTAGAACAGTTGACATTTTGACCACTAACGACCCCGTTAAGCTAGCGATGCTTTGAACAACTGGGCCCAGGCCGTTCACCATAAGATCAGACTAAATCTGAGAAATATATGTGTTAACATGTACAGTCTATGAGACTTTGTGACAATGCTGTATAACTCAATGTAGTAAGCATCTCGTAGAAAACTCGTTACGGTGTCAAATCGATAACTTGAAAAAATTACACAGTGGGCGAATACCTGGCTTGTTAAGTTCAATCCAGCAAAAACTGAATCTCTCCTTATAAGTAGAAAAGCTCTACAGCCAGTACATCCTCCTCTCTATATGCAAAATCAGCAAATAAAAGAAGTTGAAAATCACAAGCACCTCGGTCTTTATTTTAGTAATGATGGAACCTGGCACGCTCACATAAACTACATAAAGGAAAAAGCATGGAACAGAATAAATATAATGCGAAAACTTAAGTTTCAATTAGATAGAAAGTCATTAGAAATAATATATACCTCTTTTATCAGACCTATTTTAGAATACGGAAACGAAATTTGGGATAATTGTACGCAGTATGAAAAGGATGGCCTCGAAAAGATCCAGACAGAAGCAGCGAGAATAGCAACAGGTGCCACAAAGTTGGTATCTATTGAGAACTTGTATAGTGAAATAGGGTGGGACACATTAGACATCAGAAGAAAAAAACAAAAACTTACACTATTTTATAAAATGGTAAACAACTTTACTCCTAATTACTTATCTTCTCTCATACCTTCATCTGTTACTGAAGCTTCTAACTATAATCTCAGAAACTCACATGATATTAGGACAGTAAACGCACGAACTAGTCAATACTTCTCTTCTTTCTTGCCATCTACTATCAGAGAGTGGAACACTCTTCCAGAATCACAGAGAAACTCCTTAACCATTACTTCCTTTAAATATCAGTTGAATCAACCCAACTCCTATATACCGAAATTCTATTATGTCGGAGAGCGTCGCGTCCAAATACTACACACACGCCTGAGGACTAAATGCAGCTCTCTTAATTATTACATATTCAGCAAGAACTTGACTGACTCACCTCTCTGCAGATGCGGCAGTGTTGAAAACACGGAGCATTATCTCTTGCAATGTCGTCTTTATCATGAGTCAAGAACTGAAATGCTCAACTCGATTTCACAAGTTTGTCATGTAACACTTGACGTGTTGCTATTTGGAGATAGCTCGATGTCTAATGAAGCGAATACTACAATATTTCTTTCAGTTCAAAAGTTTATCAAAGATTCAAAACGATTCTAAATACGGTATGAATCATTTGAAAAGAATACATACTTTTTGTTCATGAACCGACCACTTCACTATTTCAATGCCAGAATGTAACCTGTTATTGATCTTACCTTAACAACTGAAAATCCCCAAATAGCACAGATAGTTGGTAATTTCGACGATAGGTAACTTCATAGCAATAACCTTAGCTAAAATATCTACAAATGGGAAGACCTCAACGACCCAGACTAATATGGACCCCTCTCCCCCACGATCTGCTCCACGACCCTTTGTTTCTTTCTGCTTAGCTTCAAAAAGCATCTTTTTTTTTGTTTGTTTGTTTGCTCTACCGTTACACTGTTATCTTGAATTTTCTACCTCTATTAATTTTTGAGCTACATGTTTATTTACATGTACAAATTAACTATCTTAAAAGTAATCATTGCACAGAATTTTATAAGTCCGACTATGTAAAATGCATTGTCTTGTAAAAGCTATTTTGTTGAAAAACTTACATGAACCAAATGTAGCTAATGACCTGCCAGTATTGTACAATATATCTAAATTTGTATTAGGAAAGGAACTTCATAAGCTATAAGCTTTCGTTCCAATCCTACAGATTGCTATTGTATGTATATATATCATGCATGTCAACTTTGATATTGAGAAATAAATATGTTTAAACTAAATCGATAACTCCTGTACTATCTGTGAATTAAGCCCGTGGCCAAAAATGTACTTGTTTCCCTTGGTACTGTTATTGGCTACCTGTACGATTTAGTGATAATGATTGTTTATGTAACGATTTACACTGATTCCAATCAAAACATATTTTGACCATCTTTGTTTGTTTGAATAGCTGTACAGTAATTAAAAGTTGAACAGCGTTTAAACTTACTGAAGTCAACTTTAAATCCGCCGATAAATTCATTCACACGCTCACGAAATCAGTCAGACACACCCTCCCTCCCTCACTCACTTGTTCGTTCGTTCGTTCGTTCGCTCAATCTCTCTCTTTCTCTCTCCCTCTCTCTCTCTCTCTCGCTCACTCACTCATTCATTCCCTCCCTCGCCCGCCCGCCCGTCCGTCCGTCCGTCCGTTCGTTCGTTCGTTCGTTCGTTCGTTCGTTCGTTCGTTCGTTCGTTCGTTCGTTCGTTCGTTCGTTCATTCATTCATTCATTCATTCATTCCCTCCCTCCCTCGCTCGCTCGCTCGCTCGCTCCGTCCATCCGTCCGTCCGTCCGTCCGTCCGTCCGTCCGTTCGTTCGTTCGTTCGTTCGTTCGTTCGTTCATTCATTCATTCCCTCCCTCGCTCGCTCTCTCGTCCGTCCGGCCGTCCGTCCGTCCGTCCGTCCGTTCGTTCGTTCGTTCGTTCGTTCATTCATTCATTCATTCATTCATTCATTCACTCACTCACTCACTCACTCACTCACTCTCTCACACTCACTCATTCACTCACACTCACTCACACTCACTCACTCACTACTCTCACTTTGTGTTGAAAATCATGCGATGGGGGAAATAAATAAATAAATAAACTTTCGCATGATACTGACACAAGTTGCTGGTGTCAAGTATATGATCGCATGCTTAGGATGTCTTATATACAGAACTTAGAAAATTTTCGGCCATACGTTCAGATTAAAAGTACCTGTAAGCAAAATTAGGCGTAAATGGAATAAACTTCCCGTTTAGCTATATATGAATAAATTACATCATTATAATCAATGGAATACTAACTTTCTGCTCATACGTTATAAAAGATTCGCAAATGCTAGTTTATGTATTTTTTTAGGTCCAAAAACGAAGATTCGCGTAATCTGAATAAAATTCTATAAGAAAATTAGGATTAGACGGGTGAATACTTTGGGCTCAGATGGAAGAAACTTCTCATTGACGTATTTCTATGATTTTTATACCAGATTAAAAAGCTTGAAATGCTCTCTCATCCTAGACGTTATAATTTAATGTCGAAAATATATTTTAGGAAAGAAATTTATTTGTGTATTTCTATACATTTTCCTATTAAACTGAGGACCGAATACAGGTAACTGCTTATCTCCGGAGCGCTCGGAGATTATCGGAAACCCCGTGACTATAACGACAATTCTGCCCTATGCATACTCTACACTAAAGTTATAACGAGCACTGTAATGAAAAATATAACAAATGTATGCAAATTGATGAAAGCAACAAACATAATTTCATGAGGTTTGTGAATATTTTACTGTTTAGCAACACTATTTTGGAATCAAAGTAAAATTATAAGAAACACAAAAGCACGAAAATCGGAGCCTCGGTTTCATTAAGTCTTTCTTATGAGCAGCAATGTAACTTGTTAGGCTGCATACGCCCCCTCCCCCTATACCGCCCACCCTAGCACCAGCTTAAACGGTATTCGATTTCGACAGTAACCCGAATGGATCCAATGATCTCAAAGGAAATAAAAATATAATCTGCACTATGATAAAGTACAGGGAGACGTTTTACGGATGCCTCACGGCACTTTACACCAGCTGCAGTGAAGTAAAATATAAACATCTGAAATGCTGCCCTAGAAAACAACAACAACAACGAACATTCAAAAGGACGAAAATCGGAGACTAGGCACCAAGGTTATAAAACTTTTTTCATACTAAACTCAGCTGAGCATGAAATTTGTCCTGCTAATAAATCTCAAATTACTCACAATTGCAAATTCTTTCTTGCTGAACATAGCTGAGCATGAAAATTTCTCTGCTAATAAATATGAAAATGCCAACTATTATTGGCATTTTCATATTTATTAGCAGAGAAAATTTCATGCTCAGCTGAGTTGAGCATAAAAAAGTTTTATAACCTTGGGGCTGGGTTTTACTAAGCCTCTTTATATGCAGCAATGTAGTTTACGAGGCTATATACATACTGTAGTCGAACCGCCCCGTTGGCACTCCGATTGGTAATATAGGCCCCGTTGTAAATTCGGTTAGTAAGAGTTTCAATATGGCGCTGAACCAACAAGGCGTTGAAACCGACAGGTAAAAGTTTATGTTTTTACTATTTAAGTTAGTTTTAGAATACGACGAACCTCGCTGATGCTGCAGTCTTAATTGTTTAGTTGTATTCCGTTCTGCAGGAGCTGAACTGACCTTCGTACGACTAGCTGTTCTTCACAATCAGCGTGCTCACTTTTACTAAGAATATTTGAACCGAGACAAACCTCGCAGAAAGCCAGTTTGCTAGTGTCTATGAAGTATAAGAAACATGCTGAACACAGAGAGTATGTTTGTTGGACGTGCACGAAATAAGGGCTAATCACCTGTTCCGTGTCATGATAGTCTACTCGGACTTGAAATATGGAGATCACGGGTTGGTTTCAATGTGTGATTGACCAAGTCCCGGGTTGGCTGAGCAGAGAGTGCGCGTTGGACAATAAAAGGCACGGGTTGGTTTTATTAGAAAACTGATTTCTAAAAGGCCAGCCGAGAATGTGAAGGGAAAACATGGTAAAAAAAAAAAAAAAAAAAAAAAAAAAAAAAATCAGCAGCAACGGCTTTATATTGTAAGTATGAAATTCAAAGCACCAAGTCACTAAAATCCCTCAGCTACCCAGTCTATTGATATCCGTGCTCAGTCTGTTCGAAACGTTCAAAAGTGACCATTTTAGATGCATTCACACGCCAAAAACGATTTCCTCAGATCAAACAATTTGAAAACGCCAGTATCAAGATTTATGGGGTAATGAAGGTAATTTGACCATTAACATCGCATGAATTCCGATATTGATGTCTGATAAATAACTTCTAGAATTCGCATAGTACTCTACTTGTGGTGCTTCTGTTTCATAACATACAGAATAATGGCAAAGATTACAAATTCTTTCATTTTAGCATAGACTCCTTTTCAGGAAGCAAAATTAATTTTGAAAGTTGTCTGTCTCCCTTGAATGTGTATCCATTCATCTGACGGATGCAGTGGAACCTCTCTACAACAGACCCCTTAATTGGGATGATACAAAACTGGGTTATTGCACTGATATTGGTGAATATTGTCCCGAGTTGGGATATCGAAGGACGCGAGCAACGAGGGACAATATTCACCAATATCAGTGTAATAACCCTTTTACAATCGAACTTCGATGGCTCGAACATCTTTGGGACCATAGAAAATTGTTCGAGACATGGGTGGTTCGAGCCACTGAGGGTTAATTATGGTGCCGTTAGGAAGCAAATGGGGATAGTTTAAGGATTTTTTTCAATTTTCTATACAATAATTGTATGTTGAGTGTACTCAATAGAATTGCCTCGATGAGGCGATTCTAATGAGTACACACAACATACAATTCCATGATAAAATAAGAAAAACTCATTAAATATTTGTTTTCTTGAGCTATTGGAAGAATTTTGTAGGGACTGAAAAAAAGAGTTCGAATCAGCCACGGTAAACAAACCATCCGTGTTCGAGCCATTGAGGTTATACTGTATTATATAGCTATAAATGTTTATTTCCTTTCCCGGGGTTTTTAACCTTTAAAACGCTGTTTTAATAACTAAAATGTGAATTCTACCAATGCGCGTGACAAGGTTTGGCGCGACGTCACTGCATTACGACGTCATCAAAAGCAACGTAATGTAACAGTAATATGAGAAGGCATCCGAATAAGTGTGCAATATCGAGTAAGTGTGCCGATATCGTGTGATATCGGCAAGCTAGCTCCTCGGCTTTTATCGCACATTTTAATCATTTAATATCTACAGCTATATAATAAAACTGGATATTATACAGGGCTGGCTGTTGTAGAGCAGTTAAACACAAAGTAAAACAGTATTTTGGGAAGTCCACAATGTGGCTGTTATAAGGAAGGAGCTGTTGCTGAGAGATGACTGTTCCACTGTATTTGCAACATTTTTTTTCTATCTTACTTCTGTTACCATCACGAAAACACGCCTATAAAATTTTGACCCCCTTAAACCCCACTTTTATATAGTAAAACTGGGGTTTACATTTTTCATATTTCTGCTCAAAACATAGATTGTGGTTACTCGTTAGAACCGCCTCGATGAGTTTTTTAATCTGAAAATTTTCATTTTTGGTGGTAAAATTTTCAGTATATTTGAATAGGCATGTTTTCGTAATGATACCAGAAAGCCTTGGAATGGAGGAGTATAATTTTCTCCATTTCTTCATAAAATATATAAGTTCTCATTATTAGAAGCGGCTGAGCAAGGCACTTCTAATAAGTATCCATTTGTTTTATGGAGAATTGGCCCTCTCAGCTTGTCACACCAAAACCTATGTCTTTGCAGTGTAGATCATGACGAGAAGGTTATCTCATCAGGGTCTTCACTGTTTGCCATTCTGTTTTTGATTTTACACTGTAACCCCTGTTTACAGCAATGGATATATCCAAATTCAAAAATGGAAAAGTCAACTTCAGAAACTCAAAAATGAAAGGGTTAAGAGCCAGTTCTAATATGACGTTAACTTTTTCCCACTGAACTAAATGGATACATTACCGTGATCAAACTACATTCTACATGCACTTGCATATGTAACGCGACGTCTGATTGGATAACGTCAAAAAATTGCGACAGTATATTCTGCGATATACTGTCAGAAATCCGACGTCATCGTGTAAGGTCGTTTTTCATGGCTGGCAGTTGTTTTTACGCAGCCAACAACACTTGGCGCTTTGTATAAATAGTACATTTTTTTTTAACAAAACAAACGAATAAATGGGGATTACTGCATTTAAAATTGTCATTTGGGGAGGTAAATCGTCGGTTTGACGGTCGCAAAGTACGTTTTACGGCTCCGCTGATTTACCTTCCCAAATGATAATTTTCAATACCGTTATCCCCTAAATAATTCACGTAGTCAACGTAGTGCGAGCAAAAGGGCGCGTTTGATGACGTCACATGTAAACATTTACTTCTAGCATCGTCCGCTGTAAGAGAGTTCTTTGGAAAACATGCCACAATGTCGATTTTCCCTTCTGTATCATGTTAGAATCACAATAATTAATTTGTCTCTACTGTGAACTATCGCGAATAACGCATGGTGTCGGAGGGCAGATTGCAAAGTATCAACTCACGACGGCGAAGCCGGAGTGAATTAATATTTGCATCTGCCCACCGTTGTTAACTGGTTTCCTGTGTTCTATAAGAATATGCGAAGTATTGAGCTATAGGGTGAGGGAACCAGTCAAACCACCGTTGCAGCAGACGTCGCGAGTAAATGTTTACCTGCGACGTCATCAAACGCGCTCTTTTGCATGCACTAAGTTGACGACGTGAATTATCGTTTTCCATTGACCTCAATGGGAAAACGTTGGCGTCATGTTAGAAATCTTATTACCAAATACTCCTTCGTAACCTAAGAAAACCTGCATCTGAAAATGTCGTCTGTTTATGTCGTCTGCTTAATATTCTTGCAACTTTACAAACCTACTTTTGCATACAGGCAAACAGTCTGGACCCTGATCAGACTGCGCCTCTGATCTGGATCCACACTGTTTGCAAAAATGACATTTAAAGTCGCAAGCAGATGACAAAGCAGACGACGAAGTTTAAGGGTTAACAAGTCCTCAGATATACGTATGTATTACCTGTGAAAAGGCATATATGCAAGTGATCAGAGTCCTATCTATCTGTTTATAATCACAGAATAGTTGTGTTGCAGGATTGTGGAATTATCAAATTTTATTACTTGTCTGTGGCCAAGTAAATGGTCAAAATCCACTGGTCTAATCAAGATAGCGTGATGGACGGACAGACAGAAAAATGCTAATCTCACACACCCTTACCACCCGGGGAAGACATGTAGCCAGTTTGGGTAAAATCCTTCCAGTGGTTTAGGAGATAGTGTGACCGACAGATGGACGGACGCCGCACGGACTGAAAAATAATGTAGCTCTTACACAGCCTTACCATGAGGGGAAGTCGTGTAGCAAGTTTTTTTTGTTAAATTTCACCCAGTGGTTTACTGTATTTCTTCAGTTATCAGATAGGGTATTTCCGTTCCAAAACAACCTCAAAGGTCTAGATCCGTCTTATAAGAAGAATCTTCATCTTTAGGACTGTTTTGGAATAGAAAACATTTTATAGCTGAATAACACCCCAGCTAGCATTCTTTATAAATCTATAGCGGGCCGTTATCGGCCCTTCAGCTACCCTGGAAGGCCGATAACGGCCCGCTATATGTTTATAAAGAATGCTTAGTGGGACAAGACTTACACAATAATTTTGGAAGAATAAACCCCGTCTTATAACCGAATAAATAGAGTAGGAAGAGCTAGTCTTATAACGATAGGAGATAGTGTGATGGACAGATGGATGAACGCCGGATGGATGGCTGGAAAAATAATGTTGCTCTCGCACACCCCTACCATGACGTGGTCATGAAACAAATTTGGTTACATTCTGTCCAGTGGTTTAGGAGATAGAGAGAGGAACGGACGGGCAGACAGATGCGTTCACAATATCATTATCGCTTTTTAAACAAGAGGGCCTTGATGGCCCTGGATCTCTCACATGAGTCCAAGATGTTTCATGGCTTATGGAAGTGAAGGAGTCACTGGTTTAAGGAGATGTGGACCAAAGATTGTTTTTTTTTTTTTTGTTTGTTTTTTTCTTCTATTTTTAGCTTTGCAGGCTATGTTTTTCATTGGAATGGAACCATTTTAGTAACATAAGAGGAATATGTCTGTGAAAATAGTTTGAAAAACCGCCATTGAAATAAAAGATGTCGTTTGAACATGTTCCTATTTTCAGCTCTGGTGGGACCAATTTAGCTATTTTGGTAAAGGGCCATAAATGGAGCATTTCTGTTAATTTATTTTGAAATCAGGCCTTTAGCCTAGGAGGAGACAACGTTAAAAAGTTTTTCTAATCTTAAACTCTGACAGCCATTTTGTTCAGATGAGCGGAACGATTTTAGCAATTTTGGTAAAGGGTCACAAAAGGAACATTTCTGTGAAATATTTTGAAATCGGGTCATTTGCCTAGGAGAAGATGTCGATTTAAGGTTGTTGTTTTTTTCTTCTAATTTTAGGTTTGGCAGCCATTTTGTTCAGCGGAACAGAATGATTTTAGCAATTTTAGTAAAGGGTCAAAAGAGGAACATTTCTGTGAAATTATTTTGAAGTTAGGCCATAGGCCTAGGAGATTTCGTTTAAAGTTTTTCCTTTTTTAAGCTCTGGCGGCCATTTTGTTCAGCGGAGCCCAACCATTTTAGCAATTTTGGTAAAGGGTCATAAGTGGAACATGTCTGCGATTTTTTTTTTTAGTCGGGCCATTTGCCTAGGTGGAGATGCTGTTAAAGGTTTTTCTATTTACAGCTCTGGCGACCGTTTTGTTCAGCCGAGCAGAAAGTTTTTATCAATTTTGGTGAAGGGTCATATGAGGAACATTTGTGAAATTATTTTGAAATGGGGCCATTTGCCTAGGACAAGATGTCGTTTAAAGGTTTTTCTATTTTAGATCTGGCGGCCATTTTGTTTAGCGGAGCGGAACCATTTTAGCAATTTAGGTAGAGGGTCACCCAAGGAACATTCCTGTGCCATATTCACTTCTATTCATATATAATTTTATGATGCACCTTTCAATTTAAGTCGTTAAGACTGTTTTATCATATATTGGACGCGTTTGGCAATAAATGCCCGCGAGGAATACACTTTAGAACAGCGAGGTGGTTGCTTTACGATAAGGAGCAATTCTGTTCTATCCAGTTGCTAGCACTAAAGCCGAGAATAGAAATTCCCTTCGTTCGTCGTTTCTCACGGCGATGACGACGCTGTCTGGACAGGTCGTAAGTAGAGGTTAGTCGCCCGTGAAATGTTCTTCCCTAAGGATATTAAATTCAAGCCCTCACCTGAGTAAGAACATTGCTGAGAGGGCCTAAACCTAGAAATTATCAATAAACACCTTCTAACTATAGATTTTACAGTAATACAAGAAGCCTGCTATCATGTGACTATACTATTATTCTACAATGACGACGTGCGTCACTAGCAAGTAGTGTAACTGACGCCATTGACTTCGCGGCGGAATTACCGACGTCATAATTAATCTATCACTGACGTCGACATGACTCCTCCGTGACTGACTTCTCAACTGCCGACATCGGCGCCGTCGACAGTGAGCAAACCACTAACTGTCGACAACGTTGCCCGACCTCAACATCACATACAAGCTCCATATTTCAATGAGACAAATCACAACATTTTTCGTAATGCCTGGGTAACAACAGGGCAACGGCATTCAAAATGTAGCGACCTTAAAGTTACGAAGACACTATCCCTTGGCTGGCTGTATTTAATACATAATTCAATAGGCTTTGGTTACAAGTCTAAGGGAGGGTACTCTAGGATCGACTTCAACTCCTATAAAACTGAGTGCCCTGAAAACGCCAAATTCACATATGCACTTGCGTCCGAGGTTGCACGTACTTTAATTGATTACAGGAACTGCGTACATACGCATGCCCTTAATCACCTAAATGCACATGCCTGTGGGTGTGCGCATGCCTGAATGTTCGTGTGTATGTGTCCGCGCTTTCTCCATTTAGATTAAGCAGGCGCGATCGCCAATGGTACTGCAACTTAAATCAGCAAGTTCTTTCGGGCACTGTTCTCATTTCCTTCGACCCCAAACGTTACGCCTACGGCAGAGAGACCTTGATCAGACTGCACACGGCCAGCACAGTCTGCTCAGCAGTCTCGACAATAGCTACAACCTGCGCTATTAGAGGTTTTCATATATCAGTCTTGCCACGCAATCCTGCCGTTTCGGAATTTGCTCAGAAAACCTACAATTATTTAATTATTATTATAAAATGAAATACCACTCACCGAAAAGATTTCGACAGACTAGGAACGACGCTAAAACATCACCAGTGACCTGAGGTCACTGGTGATGTTTTAGCGTCGTTCCTAGTTTGCCCATTTCAGTGGACGGATTAATAGTCAATAATGACTTTAACGCTTTCAGCCCTACAGACCAAACAAAGGCATTTTTGCAAACATAATGAGCCATCTGATCTGGATCTACACTGTTTATTGACCCTATTTCAACCAGTGGTTCAGTCAAAATTCAAAGGTGGAATTTAGAAACTCAGGGCGAAATTGTTTTCGACTGTAACTGCAAATAACAGCTTGGGACAATAAGGGGAAATTGTGGACAACCACTTCCTTGTAAGGCTCTGAATGGCAGTCGAAATACGCTCAGACCTATTGCTAAGAAGCTTTTTTTTTTTTCAACTACCAAATATTGCTTGTTTTCTTATGTCTCCACAAAAACGCATATCTATGTGGTACTTATTGAAAGCGCCTTGCTGAACCACTTCAAATGACTATATACAACATGTACTTTCTCAATGAAACAAAAATAAAAATGCATATTGACATCCGGGCCTCTTAGCGAGCACATAGGCTAAACGAGAAACAAGACATTCAACTTAATGAGTTTATTTACAAATGCATATCATCATGGAAATATATATCTAAAAAAAAAAAAAAAACTAAAAAAAAAATAAAAAACCTTCAAGCATCTTTAAATGCACATAGCATCTAATTAAATTAAAAGAAAAATTTTAGCTGCAGTTTTTAATTCAGACACTTTTCATACTTTTACATAAACTTAAACATCAGCCGAAAAGAGGGGCTTTAATAATATTCAAAATTTGTTCACGCTTTTATAGCGTTAATTTCACCAGGGCCCAGCTGTTCAAAGCGTCGTTAGCTTAACGAGTTCGTTAAGGGTCATTTCCTTAACTGTTCTAGCGGATTCAATATACAATATTCTGATATTTTTTGCTGAAAAAATGTGAGTAGCTTTTGCAATGCAAAGCTACTCACATTTTTTCAGCAAAAAATTTCAGCATATTTGCGTAGCACTCAATGTAAATTTTAACGAATCGTTAACTAACGACATCGTTAGCTTTGAACAACTGGGCCCAAATCTATAACGTCGCTGCTATGGCTTTAACCTTTACCACTCTCTGGGCATTTTCAGCAGACGACAAATTGATGATATTTTTCTTATTTTTTTCCAGAAAACAGGATTTGACATTTCATGCAAATTGTCTCCTTTGGAGACAATTTGCATGACATTATTCATGCAAATTGTCTCCTTTGGAGACAATTTGCATGAAATGTCATATCCTGTTTTCAGGGAAAAATAAGAAAACATATTTCAAAATGTCGTCTGCTGAAAATTTTACCCAGAGTGCTAAGCGTTAACGTTGTTAACCCTTAAAGCGCCAAGCAAAATTTGTAGCAGACGACATTCCATATTTTACTGATCAGAGAAAATAAGTCTGCCAAGAAGACGGTTCACATGAAATGTCAGGACTTATTTTCTCTGAAAAAATATAAAAAACATAAGCGACATCCTATACTACTAACATATTTGAAAATGCCGTCTGCTGCAAATGTGATTGGCACTCTGAGGGTTAAGATTCAATCCTTGATTCCTTGATGCTTGTATTGAAGGCTAATTCTTATTTATTACTTCCTTTTATACTGTATTGCGGCAAATCTTATGAAAGTCTGAAACACCAGCACAAGTGTCATATTATATATAGAACCTGTGGCAGTTATAGTTTCTCATGTTTCTTTTTTTTCTTTTTTCTTTTTGTTCATTTGCAACTGAGAGTACATGATTGATTGAAGAATGATTGATTTAACCTATTGTCTTATTCAGAACCGTTATTTTCACAAACTATAGGTGTTGTAGCTTCATTTAAAAAAAAATAAACAATTCTTTTCTGCACTTTTTTCTGTATTATATATTATTTAAAACAATTATTTCCAGGTAACTGAATTAGGTCACTTGATAGCGTATGACGCCATGGGTCACTAATAGCGTATGACGTCACATAAGCCTAACGGTGATGGCATCCGCCAATAGCACAACGTTGAAAATGCCATTCCAAAATTGTGTTGAGGTTTTAAGGCCCATTCAACCCAATGGGGTCATGTCGAGAGCGGTCAGTTTACCCAACCACACATTTACTGGGCAAGCTTAGTCCTCTAAGCGGTTAACCAGTATTGAGCACATTCTTTCGCCAGAAACTGACAACTGCCCTTCTTGAATCAGTGGAAGAAGAGAATGACTGTAGGAAATATTACATGATCAATCTCCACGAAAGAATGTTGCCAACCCGACGGGGGTCGAACCCGCACCGACGGGGGTCCAAACCCGCAACCTCCTGATCACCAGTCGGACGCGCATCCGACTGACATCACGAAAACATGCCTATGTAATTTTGACCCACTTAAACCCCACTTTTATATAATAAAACTGGGGTTTACAGGGGTATAAATTATTTTTTCTCATTTCTGCTAAAAACATAGATTAGAACAATCTATGTTTGAGCAGAAACATGAAAAATATCAGAGGTTTTTATCTGAAAATTTTCAGATTTTAGAGATGAAACTTTCTATATAAATTTAATAGGCGCGTTTTCGTAATGGCCACCGAGGCAGGCTAGAAAATATTTTGGCGATTTTCTGACTGTTAGCAGGAACGCTTGAAGAAACAGAGAAAGGAGGGAAACTACGTCGTACACAACCGTGAAAAAGACATAGATTTTTGCGAAACTGAGTGCACGTTCAAATCGGTAAGTTGTCCTTTTCTTTTTTGTTGTTCTGACAGAAACAAAAAAAAAAAAAAAAAAAAAAAAAAAAAAAAAAAAAAAAAAAAAAGGGCGTACTTTTTTCGCAAAAATCTACAGTCTTTTTCAAGGTTTTGTATGACGTGTAGGTCTGCCCCCTTGTAGAGGTAAATTCATCTTCTTTTCATCTTCTTATATGAAATAAATTTGTTATTCAGAACTGCATATTTATTTGCACATGAAGCTGAAATGCAGATCTACAAAAACGGTGAATAACTGAGTTAGTGCCATTTCATATTGTCTACATTATTACGAATCGCCAATGTGACAATATATTACAGTCAAAATTATATACCGTCACGCGATACAACGACCAAATTCGTTATAATGATATTTTGACTTGCACGAAAGCTTCGCTCAAGAAGGCACAGTCAATCAGATATTATGCAAGAACATTGTATTTAATACTTCAAGAAACATACGTTTAGGATATCTGTTAGAATCGCGTTACTGAGGCGATTCTAGCAAATATCTAAAACATATGTTGTATGAGGAAATACGAATAAAGGCACTTCTTACATATTCTGCTCACTGAGGATTCTTTACAACAGCAAAGTGATTTTAATGGAAACACTTTTACCCGGCAGGCACATGACGTAAATACAACGTCGCCTCAACGTCGATGCAACGTCATGACGTTGCATCGACGTTGAGGCGACGTTATATTTACGTCATGTGCCCGCTGGAACAAATGCTGCCGTTATAACGAGGGCTCACTGTATTTTGGACAGTAACGGAACATATCACTGTATCATTCATATAAAAATGCCCCCGAAAATGTAGTTGACCTATGACTATTGCCTTCAACGTGCGTACCACCTTCAATACCCTGTATCTTCACTTCGTCCCCTTGCTGTAGACGTAGGATTGCGCGATTGCCTCCTTGTATGTCTTGCCAAGCGTGTTGTTGATCAGCTACTGCCATTACTATAGGGGTTCCATTTACTACTAATCTTGCCCACAGCCCTACTGCTTTGGAATTTTCACTCCTTGTACCAATGAAGAACGCAAAATCATAAACTCCACTCAAAGGGCATCGAAATATTCCAGTTGCCGCAGAATAGTGTTCACCATCATTTAAAATCACTCTGTCAAATATGATTGTTGGATAGTCTTTAAAATTTGTAATGTCATGGCTGAGATAAGCAAAAAAGGCAATTTTTGTGTCTTGCTTTGATCTAACGCACTGGCCTGGTCTAACAATTGCATCCAAATCCTTCAACCACGCCTGTTGGTTCTCAGCAAGGGATTTTAATGCGTCGAATTGTGACTGCTGGGTCCAGTCCACGGCGTCAGACATTTGAACTCTAGCTTCTAAGGCACTGACTCTTTTGTATAAATCCAAAAACAGGATCTCTCTGGACGTATCGTCTGACACGAGGATTTCTGGTAATTTTGTTTTCATACCACTCACAGAAATGATAGCGATTAACCAAACAGCACATCGTCCTGTAATTAACATTCTGTTTTATAGTGTCTTTTCTACGGCTAAACAAATTTTAACAAGTGAAGTGTATTCCATTTCATACAGTATTTTATACATTCATTCTCTGTGAATGGATGACGTCACACACAAACAAGCAAAAACAGTCATTAAACACATACGTAACAAAGTGAGTCGCAACGTCAGAAAACGTACCTTCGGACATGTGCGCCCAGCGAAGATTCAGATCAGCTTGCTCATTCGCGCAGTCTGATCAGAATTTTAAATGGGCGCATTTTGGATAGCCAAGGAGGCAACGTTCCTTCATGCCAATAACGAAGACTCTGGTCAGACTGCGCGGATGCAGTCTTCGTTGGGCACACGGTCTGTCATTTTGTGGCTCAAATATCCTTCTATGCAAATACTGAAAACCCAGACTGAAATATAACATATAATTACTTCCTTTCTCTTAACCTAATACTTTAGTACTTCCTTTCTCTGAAACCTGCACTTCATCTGTGGAAAACAAGTTGTTTTGTTATATATGTTGGCTATGCGCGCCCAGCGAAGACTTAAAACAGCCTGCGCATCCGCGCAGTCTGACCAGTCTTCTTTGTTTGCATGACGAAACTTTGTCTCCTTGACTATCCAAAATGCGCCAATGAAGATTCTGATCAGACTGCGCGAATGTGCAGGCTGATCTGAATGTTCGCTGGGCGCACATGTCCGAAGATACGTTTTCTGACGTTGCGACTCACTTTGTTACGTATGTGTTTAATTACTGTTTTTGCTTGTTTGTGTGATGGCGTCATCCATTCACAGAGAATGAATGCATATAAATACTGTATGAAATGGAATGCACTTCACTAATAAAATTTGTTTAGCCGTAGAAATGACAATATTATACAGAGAACAAGAAAACATTGATGCAAAGCATCAATACGCCGGGAAACTAATCTAGCATGCATTACTTAGCTCCCTATAGATCGTAGTATAGTGAAAAAATGTTGTAATTATATTAATTATCGCAATACTCAATGATAAAAACATTATAGACGTTATCAGAGCTATGTAAAAAAATCAACTATGATCGTCTGTTTTCTAGCCCGCATACATAATTACACGTCGCCACCCATAGCCTAGGCCGAACATACTATATCCGAAATCATCTATAAGGGGGAATGGTGGTGGGGGCGATACTCTAATTTTGACTGCTACGTAGACTGGGCCCTAGCATTTAGTATTAGAAAGATCTGCGAAATAAAATGTTTCAAAACGTGGCTGTTCTAAATAACCATTCATTTGAGTCTAAAAAAAGAGCAGTTCATCAAACTAATGGCATCTACAGACGATACTATTTTGAAATCCATTGGATTATTTGTAAGCGAATGTAATATATCATAGCATGTCATAAAGGCTATATATATATGTATGTGTATGTACATTTTTTTCTTTTTTTTTTTTTTCAATCAAATGATGATAAAATTACTTTCATATCATTCTATAATGTATTATGTCATGTTTGTATTTGCTTGCCTTTAAACCCTATAGGGTATTGTGCAGTAAATAAAATACTATTCTATTCTATTCTATGTAGCAGTGTTTCGTTCTTTTCTCCACTCATAACGTTTTCTTTCGGCCCAAATCTTTCCACGGCTGAATATCAAATTAAACTGTATTATTAAACCAGCTTATAATCCGTTCGATTTGAGAATGCATATTTCCAATCGTAAACAAAGAAAAATATCTTTTGTTTCACAAACTGATGGTAAGTCACATATTTCTGTTACACAGTGGTCCCATGCGTGGTTCAGGCAGAAACGCGTGTAGTAAATCAAATATCTCTGGTACAAAGTAGTACAGACAGAAACACGTAAAGTAAATCACAAATTTCTAATATTGTCTCAGGTGTTGTACAGACTGAATGTGTATAGTAAGTCACATATTTCAAATACATAGTGGTCCCATGTGTGGTAAAGATTGAAACACGTAAAGTAAATCTCATATTCAAGTACACAGTAGTTTCATAGAAGAAACGCGTATAGTAAGTCCCATAGGTGAAAGTTTTCAGGATTATTTCTGATTTCAGGATTTAGTGAATTTTGGTTCCTATATAAAGTATAGGGAAAATTGCTTTTTCAGGATTTGAAAACCCTGGTTTCAGGATTCTTGAATCTTAGAACTATCACCCATGTAAAAAAAAAAGTCCAGTGTTTCTAGTATAGAGTAGTCTCGTGTATGGAAATGACAGTGACGTCCGCAAACATATGTATCTCTAGTTATAAGCCGAATGTTTTCATTTAAGTATGGTTTTAACAGCCTCAACATGCAAAACGGACATTCCGAAATTTGCACTATAATAATTAAAATATTTAATAAAATACCACTCACCGAAAAAAAATCTGACTCGGGTCTCTTACGTCGCCAGATGCGTACACGTCGCCTGTTTTATTAGCCCTAGCTGCCATATCCTACCAGTAGGGTTTATTAGGCCTATAGTCAAACGATGCAAGAATTTGTCGAGACTCGAGACTTTCAATTTCCCAGTAAGCATTCTTTATAAATCTATTGTGGGCCGTTATCTGCCCGTCAGGATAGCTGACGGGCCAATAACGGCCCGCTGTAGATTTATAAAGAATGCTAGCTGGGTTCCTTGAACTAAATTTCAAAGATCGGACAATATTGATTCGTAAGTAGAAATTTACTTAACTCGCTGTACCACACATTGAACTAATCTATACTAGGGCAATGTGACTTACTATTCGCGTTTTTGCCTGTACAATAGATGGGGGTACTCTATACTAGAAATGACCGATTCCATATGTGGTACTTGGAACTACCAGAAAAGACTGACATACTTTACGCAGTTCTGCCAGTACTACACGTAAAACCACACAGTACTAGAATTTATGTGACTTTGTATACGCGTTTCTGACTGTACCGCACACGATAGTAATCTGTACTAGGAATATGTGACTTACTGTAAGCTTTCTGTCTGTACCACACATGGGACCACTTTGATCTAGAAATTTGGGACTAACTATACGCGTTTCTATTTATTCCATACTGGAGACTACTCTGTACTAGAAATAGGTGACTTATTATGCATTTTTTTTATAACTCTACCACACATGGGACCAATCTGTAAAAGTAATATGAGAATTACTATATGATGCGTTTTTGTCTGTTCCACACATGCGACCACTCTTTACTAGAAATGTGCGACTTATCAGATGTATTTTTCTGTATCACACATGCGAATACTCTGTACTACAGTCAGATGCCAAAAGTAATTCCAAAAAAATATTTTTTCATAGACTTTAATGCATTTTAATGTTTACAAGACACTTAATATTGTGTAACGTCGTAAAGAAAATACTGATGTTTTGTAATGATTGGAAAGGTAAATGATGCATGCACAAAATATATGACTTTGATAAATATCGGATATCTGTCTTCTCAGATACAACACTTTAGATTAAGAGGAAATTTTAAAAAAAATGGCAGATTTCCATTGACGTCAATGCTGACGTCGCTCAAAAACTGCCCAAAATGTCTTACACAAAATTTAATTCTTTTAATTGCATAGAGAAAATTCATTGAGAATCACAATGCATATTACATAAATTGTCTAGTTTTCAAATGATATGAACATTATAAAGATATAGACAATTATTAATATTATTATTATTTGTAAACATGAAAATGCATTGAACTCTGTGGGATTTTTGACGCCGTGGAATTACTTTTGATACCTGTGACTGTAGAAATGTGATTCACTATACGTTTTTCTATCAGTACCACACATGGGACCACTCTATACTAGATATATGTGGCTTACTATGTTCGTTTCTGCCTTTATGATAAAAAAAAGACTTCTCTATAAAAGAAATATGTGCCTTACTACATGCGTTTCTGTCTGTACCACACATGGGACTGTACTATAAATATGTGACTTACTAGACGCGTTTCTATCTGTAACCACAAGAAACCAGTCTGTACTAGACATATGTGACATACTTTACAAGCTTCTGTCTGTACAACGCATGAGATTACTCTTTGCCAGAAATATGAGACTTATTTTACGGGTTTCTGTTTGTACCATCTTTTCTTTGACATTACTCTGTACTAGAATATCGAGGGTTGAGCGCAAGACTATCGTAAGTCAGATGATTGTTTTTCCCCAAACCTAATCTCCTCACCATGAAGGCGTTATGAAGATTACAACATTTCTTTCTGTAAACAATGAAAATTTAGGTGCCATTGCTCGTATGAGCAATGGCACCTAAATTTGCATTGTTTACAAAGGGGTCCAAGTTGCCCCTAAACAAGGGTTTCAAAAATACGTTTGAGTTACCATAGTCTTGCGCTCAACCCTCGATATGTGACTATACGTCTTTTTTATTTAATTTTAATTTTTGTATTTTACCACACGTGACTTTTCCTTGCTAGAAACATGTGATTCACTTCAAGCGTTTCTGTCTGTACCACATACAAACACAAGGGATCACTCTGTATTATAAATATGTGAGTTACTATATGGGTTTCCATCTGTACAACACGAGATCACTCTGTACTTGAAATTTGTGACTTACTTTCCACGTTCTGCTTATGTCACGCATAGAACCACTCTGTACTTGAGGCATGTATCTAACTTTAAGCATTCTTGCCTGTACCACACTACGACTACTCTCTACTAGAAATATGTGACTTACTATGCACTTTTCTGCATGTACAACAGATGGGACTATTCTGTACTAAAAAATTGTGACTTACTTAGCACGTTTCTGCCTGTACCACAAATGGAACAACTATGTACTAGAAATGACTGATCCCATGTGTGGTTATGGAACTACTCTATACTAGAAATGACTGACTTACTATACATATTTCTGCCTGTACTAAATATAGAACCGCATTGTGCTAGAAATATGTGACTCTCTATATACATTTCTGACTGTACCAACATGAAACTAATCTGTATTAGAACCACGAGACTTACTATAGGCTTTCTGTCTATGCCACACATGGGACCACTGTGTTCTAGTAATGTGCGACTTACTGTACGCGTTTCTCTTTGTATCACACATGGGACCAATCTGTACTGGAAATATGTGACTTGCTTTTTGCATTTCTATCTGTATCACACACTGGACTAATCTTTGATAGAAATATGTGACTTACTCGTTTTGTCTGTACCACACATGCCACCACTCTGTACCAGAAATGTGTGAAATGTGTGACTTACTATATGCTTTTCTAATTATACCATACATGGGATAACTCTATACCAGATATATATGACTGTCTGTATGATACACAAGACTACTCTGTAAAAGAAATAAGTTATTTACTAAATGCGTTTCTGTCTGTCACACAGGGGACACTTTATTAGAACTATGTGACTTACTAGACGCATTTCTGTCTGTTAAACATATAAAACCAGTATGTACTAGACATATGTGAATTACTGTATGCGTTTCTGCCTGTACCACACATGAGGCTACTCTGTACTAGAAATATGACAGTATACACATTTCTGTCTGTACCACCTAGACATTACCTTGTACTAAAATATGTGACTAGCTGACCACATATGGGACCACTCTGTACTAGAAATATGTGACTTACTATATGTGGTTTAGTCTGAATTACACCTGAGACTACCCTGTACTAGAAATATGTGACCTCCTATACGAGTTTCTGTCTGTAACACACATTAGACTACTCTGTTCCAGAATGAAGTAACCTACCATAGGCTTATCTGCCTGTACATACATTAAACCAGTCTGTACTAGAAATATGATTTACTAGACATATAAATTACTATATGCATTTCTTTCTGTACCACCTATGACACTACTTTGTACTAGAAATTGTGACTTCCTATACGTGTTTAAATCTGTACCACACATGGAACCACTCTGTACTAGAAATATGTGACTTACTATATGCGTTTTATTCTGAATTACACAAGACAACTCTGTACTAGAAGTATGTGACCTATAATATGAGTTTCTGTCTGTATCGAACATTAGACTGCTCTGTACTAGAATGATGTGACTAACTATAGGTTTATCTGTCTACCATACATTGAACTAATCTGTACTAGAAATATGTGACTTATTATACACACTTCTGTCTGTACCACACTACAACTACTCTCTACTGCAAATATGGGACATACTATATACATTTCTCTCTGTCTAGCACACATGACTACTCTGTACTAGAAATATGTGACTATGAATTTCAGTCTGTATCACACATATGACTACTCTTTACTAGAAATATGTGATTTACTATATATGTTTCTGCATGTTTCACATAACCCTGTACTAGAAATATGTGACTTACTGTACTTGTTTCTGTCTGTACAACACATGGAACCACTCTGTACTAGAAATATGAGATTTACTATATGCATTTATGTTTTTATCTAATGGGGACCACACTCTATGTGTTTCTGCTTTTACCATACATGGGACCACTCTATACTAGAAATATGTAACTTATTATACACGTTTTTGACTGTACCACACATAGGACCACTCTCTACTAGAAGTGTTTGACTTACTATATGCATTACTATATGCAGACAGATAAGCCTACAGTAAGTCACATCATTCTAGAACAGAGTAGTCTAATGTGTAGTACAGACAGAAACTGTACTATACTTGAGACTACCCAGTTCTCTGTAAAATATGTATTTACCAAAACAGGGACCATTCTGTACTTGAAATATGTGACTTACTATAAGCGTTCCTATTGTACCATACATGAAATCACTCTGTATTAGAAATATGGTACTATACACGTTTCTGCCTGTACCATACACGAAACCACTCTGTACTGGAAATATAGGACTTTCTATACATACTTCTGCCTCACTACACATAAAACCATTCTGTACTAATAATATGAGATTTACTCTACAAGTTTCTACCCAGACAAAAATGGGACTATTCTGTACTAGAAAATGTGCGACTTACATGTGTTTCTGCCTGTACCACATATAGAACTACTGTTCTAGAACTATGACTTACTATACGCATTTCTGACTGCACCACACATCAACCAAATCTGTACTAGATATTAGACTTTCTATAAAGTTTCTGCCTGTACACAAGGTGTGACTATTTTATTATAAGAGATTTCGACTTACTATATAAGTTTCTGCCTGCACCACACCAGGACCAATCTGTACTAGAAATATGTGACTTTCTATATGTGTTTTTGTCTGTCCAACAGATGGGACTACTCTGTACTAGAACTTTGTGACTTACTATACCAACCTCTGCTTGTACTACACAAGGGCCACTCTGTACTGGAAATGTGAGACTTTCTATGTACAACAGATCGGACCGCTCTTACCAGAAATATGTGATTTACTCTGCGTGTTGCAGACTGCACCACCCTAGGACCACTCTGCACTAGAAATATGTGACTTACTATACATATTTCTGTCTGTTCAACAGATGGGACTACTCTGCACTAGAACTATGTGGCTTACTATACGTACTTCTGCTTGTACTACTCTGTACTGGAATGTGTGACTTTCTGTATGTGTTTCTGCCTGTACCATACATGGGACTACTATGTGACTTGGTAATCCATGGTTTGTTCTGTATTACATAAATGTATCAAGGTCTGCTACATTAGCACTTATACTCACAATTTATAACATACCATGTTTACCCCACTAGGGTACCTCATTTTCATGTCATATTTGACATAAACTTCGAACAATAAATTTATAAAACACTGAAAGAACACACAAAAGAATGACAATCAGAGTCTCAGTTTAATCAACTCTTCATATGAAAACATTGTAGTTGGCAGCGCTTCAGACACTCCAGTAGCACCACTCAAGTTTTTAGTATCTGAACGATGTCTATGCCTCACATGGTGTCACAAAGACTGATCAAGGCCTTGCCTGTCTGAATCATTGGATACTACAGACTGTGTGAATGGACAGCAAAGGCCCGTGTGATAATTTGCACATGAGCAGGGTGATCTGAATCTGCACATTTAGCACATTTTCCAAGACACTTTTTCGCTTGATGCAGCCCATTTTACATAGTTTACGTCTAAAGGTGAGTTATTTGACATCAAGAAGTAGCTATAACTGGTACTTAGAAAATGTGCCTCTGAACCTTGTATACGCTAACAATTGCCATACTTCTAGGACTTGAACACATCCATTTGACTGCCCTGTTGATGTGTAGCAAACAGTGTAGAACATGATCAGATGCCGCATTCTGTTTTGTCTGATCTGGGTCCAGACTATTTGCTCAAGCCAACTGGTGTGATTTTCTCTGGCTCCAGTAGTCCAGTGGTATTGTTTGACTACACAGGATCTTTGTCTTAACACGTTGTTTCTGTTGAGTCCTCACCTTTGCTTCATTATAGGCTTTATCTCCGATTTATTTGTTGCATGTAATGATTGATGGATGAGTTAGAATACCGCCACTCAGATGGAACAAATATATGCTTTTACCACTATGGAAGGAGAGGGCGAGGGTTGGACCCTGTAAAGCTAGCTGAAGCCCCCCACAACTAATTCATTACTGACTGTTCCAAGGCAATACTTTCATTTACTTTGCTATTTTCACTCTGTACCACATATTGGAATGCTGTGTACTAGAAATGTGTGACTTACAATACTTGTTTCTCTCTGTACCACACAAGATAACTATGTACTAGAAATATGTGACTTACTATACATGTTTCTGTCTGTACCATACAGGAGACTTCTACGTACTAGAAATATGTCACTTACTACATGTATGAGTTTCTGCCTATACTACACATGGGAACACCCTGTAATATAAATATGTGACTTCCAATATGCGTTTCTGTCTGTACTGCACATGGAACCATTCTGTACTAGAAATATGTGACTTAATATATGCATTTCTGTCTGTACAACAGATAGGACTACTCTGTACTAGGCATTTCTATTCATTACCCACAGCATGTTTTCATGGAGAATAAAAATATATCAATTATAAACTGGTCCAAGAAAGGTAAGCCCAACCTAATTAATTACCATGATGATGATGATTTGGTGTTTTATTTAACCCTTGTCATGCTGAATAAATTAAGATGCCATGGCTACTTCTAATTTCCAGCCAATCAGATTACTTGATCCCGTTTTTTGATAGAAATTCATATATTTAATGACAAACAGTGCAGATCCAGATCAGTTGGCTTCAGAAGCCAACTGATCTAGATCTACACTGTTTGCTAAGACAGGGATGACGTGCTCAGCCAGAGAAGGGTTAAGTCATATCAAGACACTGTAAAGGTGCTAATGAAAGGCTCTGTGAAATGAAGGGCCAAACAGTCACGAGTGGGTTTATAACCAAGTCTTTGTACAGATTTGTTAACCCTTGTCAAGCTGAATAAATTCAGATGTAATGCCCACTTCTAATTGTCAGCCCATCAAGTTGCTTGGCCAAGGTTGTTGATACGAATTCACATACTTAATGACAATCAGTACAGATCCAGTACTTCTTCAGCTGTTTGCAAAGGCAGGACATATCCAGGTTCAGCAGAACCAGCATTAGCACAATAAACTTAAAAATTTGGTAGAGGAAAGATGATGCTATTAAAACAAATGGACAGAAGGCCCTGATCAAACTGCACGGATGCAAACTGATCTGAGCAGTCCCTGTAGGCAGATGCCATACTTACCCTAAGTATTTGGACACCTTAAAGCCTTACCATATATGTCCTAAAATTTGAACATCCATTTTACTACCTGTATATGTACCTTAACCCTTGTCATGCTGAATAAACTAAGATGCCACGCCCATTTCTAATTTTCAGCCAATCAGATTACTTGATCCAGATTGTTGATACAAGTTCACATACTTAATGGCAAACAGTGCAGAGCCAGATCAGTTGGCTTCTTCAAAAGCCACCTGATCTGGATCTACAGTTTGCAAAGGCAGGACATATCCGGGTTCAGCAGAACTAGAGTTAATCTGCTGGATGACTGACAGTGTAGAACTTGATCAGCTGTCTGTGGCACCAAAATATTATAAGAAGCAACACACAGCATCCTTTGGTTTTCTTAGTGTGCTTCTGCTTATGAGATATTGAGGACACTTGTCAAACAAAATATTTAAAATGAGATTCAAACTGAGATCAGAGATGCTAAGTACAGATCCTTTCAGTATAAAAAAAATCATTAAATGTAATCAGTGTCAGATCCAGGATTATTTAATAGGGGGTTCAAAATTTCTGTGGGGATTCAAATTGATACAACTATCCTAGGTATTCGAACAGAAAGGTCTGAGCAAGCAATATAGACCCAGATCAGAAGCCGCAGAACATGGCGTCTGATCAGGGTCTATACTGTTTACCACTAATCCAGCAATTTTAGACACATTCTTGGGAAGTAAAATGATCTTGTTGAAATTCTACATGTATGAGATAACAAGTAAGGCGTTCAAATATTTTAGAGTAAATACTGTATCCAAACTGAACTTCTGAGTCTGGATCTGCACTTGAATTTAATCTGTCCTCCTGAACCCGGCTATGCCCTGCCTTTGCAAACAGTGTAGATCCAGATCAGTTGGCTACTTATCAGTTGGCTTCTGAAGATCTGGACCTGCACTGTTTGCCATCAAGAATGTGAATTTGTATCAACAACCTTGATCAAGTAATCTGATTGGCTGAAAATTAGAAATGGCATCTTAAATTATTCAGCATGAAAAGGGTTAATGATCATTCTGATCTAATGATTTGATAAAAGTGTGAATCACAACTGCACCAGAGGACCTTCTCAAACATTTTTATATGTACATTGTATTATTTTACTGAGGAAAATAAGGTTTGACATTCTATGCATATTGACTGCCTAGTAAACAATTCACATGAAATGATAAGCCTTATTACCTCCCAAATATGAAAAAGTTACACTGTCTTTTACGATTGTGTATGTTTTAAAGGCTAGGTTACAAAGTATCAGGACAAAGTTCACACTGGTAGTAATTTATTTAATCTATTGATTAGCTGATCCACAAGAGAGAAAATAAATAATGCTTCACAGAAAAAACTCAGGTAAATTCTGGAACAGAAACCACATTTAATGCCCAAGTCAGAGACTTGTAATAACATGCAGTAGGTACCTCAGGAAGGCTGTGCTTAGAACTTGTGGCTTTTCCTGGGTAACCATTTGTATTTTTACTGTATCTTAATTGTGAAGGACATGAATGGTTTGCTAAAACTCACTGATAATGGCAAAGCTAGCTCTTATACATGCACCTGAATGTTCAGCAACATTTTGTGACAATGCTGTTGCATAAATGGAGAAGTTTTGCATACAGACTTGATTTTAACTTATATACTGTCTAATACAAATATATGAATATGTATATTTCTTTCTTTTGAAGAAATTGAAAGGAAGGCAATGATCAGGAATTGATACATTTACATACCACCTTCCATCCAATAAAGTCATAAAAGACACCAAAAGGAAATAAGGATATACTTAAAGCATAGGCACCACAATCAGAACACTACAAGCAGAAAGCCAAAAGAACAGTTTCCTTCCCAAAAATTGGCCAAACGGCTATCCAAAATAAAACATTTCACCAGGACATACATGCAAAGACATACAATGACAGATATAGTAAACCACAGCAGAAGCACCACCTTGTAACAGTCAGTAAAAATATTACCGGGGTTGTGGAGGGGTTGGGTGCTTAAATCAATTTTATGTGGTCACAACCCTCGCCCTTATTTCTGCCATGGTATACACAAGACATCTGTTCAGTCCGCATGAATGGTTCCTAAATCATCTGTGCAACATCTTCAAGAACATAAAAATCAAACGAATACAGAGATGAAACAACGATAAGGACTCGACAGCAAGAAATAAGTAGTTGGGGTCATGGTACCTAAGCCATAATCCAAACTCATAAATCTGTAAATGAAAGACGAATCAGAATATTCAGACCAACAGACGTGGACCCCAGAATAAAGGGTGTAATCAAGCGTCCGTGGATAGTAAGCATTACTTGGTAAGCAAGCTTTTCCCACCATGCCCATATAACCTGAAAAAAGGAAATATTGGTAGAAGCGTATGTCCTGGATTTGGGAAGTCTACTTATGGCGCGTCATTGGCAAAAACATCAGAAACAATTCTGGTAACTGCCACATTGTAGGGATTGACCAGATCATGCTGTCTCCCATAGAACTTCTTTAGTGTTGCTACCAGTTTGGTTTTTGATACCCTGGCTCAACAACTTTGTAGTGAGCATTTTCCCACGCTCTATGAAGTCCTGATAATTTGAACAGGCTCTGGCATAACAGATTAACTGTGAAATGTAAACGCCGTATGCTGGTGCAGAAGGGATATTATTGCTCAGGAATGGAAAGTTAACATTGGGAAAATTGAAGTCATCCCGTTTGTCATAAAGCCTAGTTGTAAGCTTTCCATTGTCAAGGTAGAGATAACAATCCAGTAACTGAAATGATGAAGCAAAAGAAAACCAAGAGTTTCTTTTTATTAAGCCTTTCAGCCAAGCAGACCAAAACAGAAAACAGATACCTGTGCAAACAGTGAAGATCCAAATGAAATGGCTTGTAATGAGCCGTCTCATCAGGACCTACACTACTTGCCATTCCATTTCTGGTTTTAGACTGACATGTCCAAATTTGAGGACAGAACAGCCCACTTCAAAAAGCCCTGGGATGAGAAGGTTAAGAAAGATGGCATACAAACAATACTACTCTATGAAACAGCATCAATTTTGCTGACAATATGAAATCATAAAACTATCCAAGAAGACACCCGTTTCTACTGAATAGTGTTGAAAATTTTCTTATGTCTTGATGTAAATGTGTAAGCACTCTTGAGAAGTGCCTCCCTGAGGGTATTCTAATGAGTAACCATAACAAAAAAAATAGGGAGGCAATTCTGATCAGTACTCATATTACATACAAATATTTCTCTGGACACATTTTTCATCTGCTGATGTGAATTAAACAAATGACTGGGCACTCATTCAGGGCCCGGTTGTTCAAAGCGTCGCTAGTTGATTTTGATTGTGTTGGGGTTTAACGACACGTCAACCCTTGAGGGTCATTTTGTGTCGTCTCCCAGAGAAAGGGAGAAAAGAGATAGAAGAGAGAGTAGAGGAGATGAAAGAGAGGGACAGGGAAGAAAGAGGAACAGGAATGAAAATGAAGAAACAGAAGAAATAAAAACATTCCCCCTCTACCCTTACCCACTACATTTGTACAAGGATAGCAGGCCTTGCCCAACTGTAAGCCAATATCAGTTGGACGCCCCAGTGATGTAAGATACACAGCACCTTCGCACCACCCGACCACCCCCCAAAGCGTCGCTAGATTAACGAGCTCGTTAAGGGCCATTTCGTTAACTATTTTAGCAGATTCAATATACAATTTTCTGAAATTTTTTGCTGAAAAAATGTGAGTAGCTTTTGCACTGCAAAAGCTACTCACATTTTTTCAGCAAAAAATATCAAAATATTTGTGTATCACTCAATGTAAATTTTAACGAATCGTTAACTAACGACATCGTTAGCTTTGAACAACTGGGCCCTGAATGTTAATCTTCACCAATTTTAAAGCATAAAAATACTATTCTATACCCTTTAGCAGGTTCAAACCCAGGGCTTTGTGATACAAAATTAAGAGCGCTATCTGCCCCACCATCCAGATGCTTCATTATGGGCCTCGACAGCAAAGAAGTACAGTCAAACCTGTGTTAGTGGTCACCTCTATTAAGCAGCCAACCTGTATTAAGCAGCCAGAGGAAAGTTACCCAAAAATTCATAGACTTATATATTTGAACTGTATTAAGCAGCCACCTGCCTTCAGCAGCCACATTTTAAGCTTCCCACGGGTGGCTGCTTAAGACAGGTTTGACTGTATGTCTCTTGCTTGTCACCACTGCAGCCTATATTTGATTCCCAGTACTAGCCTATGGCAGAATAGAGGTCACTCTTCCAAAATTGGTAGTTTTCTCCAGGTTTTCAGTTTCCTCCACCATGATATGAGCCACAAAAACTAGTGTCCACACATTCCAGAATGCATTTATAAGTTCAATGAGCTTTTTGTGAAACTGAGTCATGTAGTTTCAACAAGATTTCATTTTTCAACATAAGTCAATTATTTATCTATTAAAAAAAAAGAGAAGAAAATAGTAAAAATATAAGTCCTATAAAATAAGTAAATAAACAGTCAGATGTTTTAACACAGTAAGTATAAGGACGGAATGTTAAGCACATGATATGTGACAAGCCAATAAAGAGATCCTAGTTTATTCAGTGCCCTCATCGGGACTGAGGTACTTGGCAGTATCAGACTTCTTCTGAATGTTCTGTTTGATCACTTTCTCAGAACACATAGGGCAGTTCTCTTCTGTCTCCATCAATCTGTAATTAAAAGTGAAGATCTGAGAAAATGACAGTGCAGGAAACAAATGAGGGATTTGGAGTTTACTTGTTTACCGGAGTTTCTAAGGTGAACTCTTCCAACTTGGAATTCAGACATATCTATCATTGTAAATATAATTATCAAACATAAAGAACAAAATGGCAAACATTGTTGATCCAAATCAGATGGTATGTAAACCCTTACAGTACTAAGCATATCTGCAGCAAATGTTGATATTTTTTTGTATTTTTCAGAGATAACAAGGCTTGAATTTCATGCTTATCATTTGCCTAGCAGATGATTCACATGAAATGTCAAGTCTTATTTTCTTTGAAAATAATTTTAAAAAAAATAGAATACTGTCTGCTACAATTTTGCTATTAAAACAATTTAAGGGTTAAGAATCATCTCATCCAGGTCTACATTGTTGCAAAGAGATCATCTATTTCAGTCTGCAAGTCTGAAAGGCTTAATTCTGTTTGAAACATAGTCTGGCTGTATTATTAAACCTTGTCATGCTGAATAAATTAAGATGCCACACCCACTTCTATTTTTCAGCCAATCAGATTACTTGATCCAGATTGATGATATCAATTCACATACTTAATGGCAGAGCAGATCCAGATCAGTTGGCTTCTTCAGAAGCCAACTGATCTGGATCTACATTGTTTGCAAAGACAGAGTATATCCGGATTCAGCAGGACAAGGGTTAAATTGGCAAGCCAGTGGAGGAAGCACGTGTAAAGAGAAACCATTCATCTTGGGTAAGTAATGTCAACTTATCACAATGATATGATATTGTGTCATGACTGTAAGAAAGGGCAAAGCTTTATCTAAGATGGGCAGCATGAAATAAAGTATTTATTTGAAGAAAACTATGATATGATATCTCAAAAGAATTATTTCACTGGAACAATTCTACTGAGATCACAAAGACATTTTGCAGCATGCAAAGAACAGTGTGTTAAAGTTCTTACCATATAAACTCGGAGAACAGAGCGGGAAAGTCACAGCTAGGACAGGCTGTCATATCATCCCAAGAACAGTGTGTTAAAGTTCTTACCTTATAAACTCAGAGAACAGAGCGGGAAAGTCACAGCTAGGACAGGCTGTCGTATTATCCCAAGAACAGTGTGTTAAAGTTCTTACCTTATAAACTCAGAGAACAGAGCTGGAAATTCACAGCTAGGACAGGCCGTCATATCATCCCAAGAACAGTGTGTTAAAGTTCTTACCTTATAAACTCGGAGAACAGAGCAGAAAGGTCACAGCTAGGACAGGCCGTCATATCATCCCAAGAACAGTGTGTTAAAGTTCTTACCTTATAAACTCGGAGAACAGAGCAGGAAAGTCACAGCTAACACAGGCTGTCGTATCATCCCAAGAACAGTGTGTTAAAGTTCTTACCTTATAAACTCAGAGAACAGAGCAGGAAAGTCACAGCTAGGACAGGCCTTCATATCATCCCAAGAACAGTGTGTTAAAGTTCTTACCTTATAAACTCAGAGAACAGAGCAGGAAAGTCACAGCTAGGACAGGCCGTCATATCATCCCAAGAACAGTGTGTTAAAGTTCTTACCTTATAAACTCAGAGAACAGAGCGGGAAAGTCACAGCTAGGACAGGCTGTCATATCATCCCAAGAACAGTGTGTTAAAGTTCTTACCTTATAAACTCAGAGAACAGAGCAAGAAAGGCACAGCTAAGACAGGCTGTCGTTTCATCCCAAGAACAGTGTGTTAAAGTTCTTACCTTATAAACTCGGAGAACAGAGCGGGAAAGTCACAGCTAGGACAGGCTGTCATATCATCCCAAGAACAGTGTGTTAAAGTTCTTACCTTATAAACTCAGAGAACAGAGCGGGAAAGTCACAGCTAGGACAGGCTGTCGTATCATCCCAAGAACAGTGTGTTAAAGTTCTTACCTTATAAACTCAGAGAACAGAGCAAGAAAGTCACAGCTAAGACAGGCTGTCGTATCATCCCAAGAACAGTGTGTTAAAGTTCTTACCTTATAAACTCGGAGAACAGAGCGGGAAAGTCACAGCTAGGACAGGCCGTCATATCATCCCAAGAACAGTGTGTTAAAGTTCTTACCTTATAAACTCGGAGAACAGAGCGGGAAAGTCACAGCTAGGACAGGCTGTCGTATCATCCCAAGAACAGTGTGTTAAAGTTCTTACCTTATAAACTCAGAGAACAGAGCGGGAAAGTCACAGCTAGGACAGGCTGTCATATCATCCTTTACTAAGTGCCGACCCTGAAAAACAGAAATATCATATTCACCCTGAATATTTGGACGGATAGGCCTGAGAAAACAATACAGACATAGATCAGATGGTGCAGAATGTGGCATCTGATCAATGTCGTCATTGTTTGCCACTTATTCTGCAGTTTTTAGACATACACTACAACCTCTTTATAACACGGTTTGTTATAACACGGTTTTAGATATAACACGGTTCATAGATGGATCCCAAAAATGTATAGATTATATTGAAAAATGACCATAAATGGTCATTTATCAATATAATCTATACATTTTTGTTTGGATATAACATGGTAGTTTAACTGACACGGTTTACGCCATGGACCCCAACAGTAGTGTTATAAAGAGGTTGTGGTGTACCGACAGACAGAAAAAATGGACTTGTTGAAATTTTAGGACAAGTATGGTAAGTAGCAGTGTCCCAATACTTAGGGTAAATACTATAGCAAATGACAAACGAGTAATGCATTTCTGACTGTTTTGAGTATCCTGAAAAGAGTGAGTTTTATCATCAGGCACAAGATTTTACTATTAAATGGAAAGATGATATTCTATCCATGGTAAGAAGTGCAAAAATTTCAAATTTTTACAGTACAGCTAAGTTTGTGCTAATACAACTAGACCATGAAGTGAGCATATGCTCACTAATACCCCCGGCCATGGCCATCAGTATAGCCAGAACAACAAAGGGAAATAACTCTAAGGGACCTGGCCCAATGGTCCTTATTTTCTTTCCCACAATACAACTAGTCATACTTGCCATGTGTACAAAATTTCAAGTTTCTAGGTAAAGTAGTTCCTGAGATATCTTTGACACAAAATAAATGTTAACAGACAGACTGACTGACACACAGACACACAGAAAAGACAAAACTCAAAATCATAATTCGTATGCCAGGGGTATAATTACACCTACTCAAAAATTTAGGTTGGGCTTACCTTTTTTTGACCAGTTTATAATTGATATATTTTTATTTCTCCATGAAAACCATGTAGGTACTCATTAGAAGTGTCTCAGTGAGGCACTTGCAATGAGTACACAAAACATAATTTAATGGAGAAATAAGAAAATATTCAACTGGGCCCAGTTGTTCAAAGCTAACGACGTCGTTAGTTAACGATTCGTTAAAATTTACATTGAGTGTTACGCAAATATGCTGAATTTTTTTGCTGAAAAAATGTGAGTAGCTAAAGCTACTCACATTTTTTCAGCAAAAAATATCAGAATATTGTATATTGAATCCGCTAAAACAGTTAACGAAATGACCCTTAACGAGCTCGTTAAGCTAACGACGCTTTGAACAACTGGGCCCAGGATACCCATCTTATGTAAAGCTACATATAACCTAAGAAACTACCTCTTACAATACCTGGGCCCAGTTTTTAAAAGCACTGTTAGCTTAATGAGCTCGTTAGTAATCAAAATGTTAACTGTTATAGTGAATACAATATCTAATTTACAGGTATTTTTGCTGAAAAATAATGTGAGTAGCTTTTGCAAATGCAAAAGCTACTCACATTTTTCGGCAAAAATACTTGCATATATTCCATATTTAATGATCAAAGTTTTAACGATAGGTTAATTAACGACATTGTTAGTTTTGAACAACTGGGCCCCGAGTTTCAACTGATGACAACAAACTGACAACAGCAGGGACGGATCCAGGATGATTTCTGAGGGGGCGCAATTTAATCATAGTACGAGGGTAATTCAATAAGTTTGTAGAACTCGGTATTTTTCTATACAATTCAAGATTTCTTTTTTCATTTTTGTGCAGTGTAAACCTTTGTCAGTTGAATGATAACAGCCATTCAGTCAACACGTACATTTTTTGCTCTTACTTTTTGTTTGAAAATCTATACCCATAGGAAAAAATGTAAAGTCAGAATATTGAGTTCAGAGCAGCCATAAAGTTCCTCACTAAGGAGGGTGCAAAGGCCAAAGAAATCCACTGGTGCATTGCTGATGTGTATGGTGATAGTAGCCCAAAGTATTCCACAATGGCAAAGTGGTCAGCAGAATTTAAATGTGGGCGAGACTCTTTAGAAGATGACCCAAGGCCAGGTCGACCTGCTGATGTCATCAGCCAGGAGATGATCGATCGTGTTGAGAGACTTGTGCTAAACAATCGCCGAATCAAAGTTGCTGAACTTGCTTCAGAATGTGGTATTTCTAATGGAAGTGTTTACACTATAATCCATGAACATTTAGGCATGTCAAAAGTATCTGCCAGGTGGGTACCCAGAAACCTGAACATGCAAGATTGTCAGCAAAGGGTGGAGTCAAGTCAAGAACTTCTGGAAGTGCACAATGCCAATCCAGAAGACTTTCACACTGGTCTTGTAACTGGAGATGAAATTTGGCTTCACCACTGGGATCCAGATACTAAAAAAGAGTCCATGCAATGGAAGCACCCTGGCTCACCCTCACCTAAGAAATTTCGTACCCAACCATCAGCTAGCAAGGTAATGGCCAAGGTGTTTTGGGACTCCAAAGGGATTACATGTATATTGATAGATTACAAGCCTGCTGGTATTTCAATTACAGGAGAATACTATGCCAATGTCATTAAACAATTAAGGGTTGCTATTAAAGAAAAACGAAGGGGAAAGCTAGCTGCTGGTGTCCTTCTTTTGCATGATAATGCCCCTGTGCACAAGTCCAGAGTTGCACAAGCGGCTATTCGTGAGTGCAAGTTCGAGCAGTTAAATCACCTGCCATACAGTCCAGACCTGGCCCCAAGTGATTATTATCTGTTTTGAAATTTGAAGTCACACTTGCGTGGAACGAGATTTCGGGATGATGATGAGCTCAAGGCTGCTACAGAGGCATGGTTTGAGGACCAAATAGACGTCTTTTATTTCAAAGGCATAGACTGCTTCAAAGAAAAGTGGGCCAAATGCATTGAAGGAAAGGGGGATTATATTGAAAAATAATGCTGAAACCATCTTCCAATCTGTGAGTTAAACCCCGAGTTCTAAGAACTTATTGAACTCCCCTTGTACCATACTTATTCTACCTATTCTGAGAGACAGGCCAGAGCAAACAGTGTAGACCCAGATCAGAGGCTGCAGAATGTGGCATCTGATCACGGTCTGCACTGTTTGCCACTCACCCAGCTATTTTACATACATTCACAGGTAGTAAAATAGACTTATTGAAAATGAATTATAAGAAAACGAGTCTCAAAATTATCAAATTAGACTTATTGAAAATAAATTATAAGAAAACGAGTCTCGAAATTATCAAATTTATCCAAACTTCCATGAAAATAAAATTATGAGTCGAATAGGGGTTTGAATGAACCCCCCGAACCCCCTTTGAATCTGCCCCTGCAACAGTTTATTTCTTATAACCATATTTATCTTTATTATTTGGACATTTTAACTATCAAGCATATTTGTAAAGTTTGAAAAGTCAATTTTACTCCCTTCAGATGTCTAAAAACTCCCTGGTGACTGTCAAACAACACAGACCCAGACCAGATGCCATATTCTCATCTGGATCCACACAGCACTGTTCGCTTAAAGCTGTCTGTCCCAATACTGAAGGTTGATATGTCATAATGTGTTTGTTTTCAATTTGTTTTTGTTCTAAACACTTCCTGTGAAAAATAAAAGATGCACAAGTTTTGAATATTAGACTTTTTCCAGTTTTTCTACGGGATAAAATAAGTTTTGTTTTCAAGATTACAATACAAATTACCTGATTTTAAAGAAGTGCCTTATACATACATTTTATAATAAATTTTAGTGTCTAATTTTCCCATTCAAGAATGTTACAGGGGTTAACAGTTCATTCCATATGTCTCCTTTGCATGGGATCTGAATAAAAAATTAAATCCTGTTTCCAGAAAAACAAATACAAAACAAAAAACAGCCGCTATTTTTGCATAATGCATTCTGAAAGTATAGCATTCTCTGGAGTCCAAGCATTGATTAACTTTTATCACTTTCTGGGCTTATTCAACAGACAATAAACTGCTATTTTCTTATTTTTCCCAGAAAACAGGTTTGGACATTTGAATGTCAAAACCTGGCTTCCAGGAAAAATAAGAAAAATATTCCAAAATGTTATCTGCTGAAACTTTTACTCAGTGTGCTAAGCATTAAAATGTGACTGAGGTCAACTCACCGTAACAATACAGTAGGGAATATTACATTTACACTCTGGACATAAAAGTTCAGTCTCGGGTAACTGGAAACCACAGTATGGACACTGTGACAGAGGTTCTTCTTCTTCTGTTTTATCTGGTTTTCTTACTATCATCTCAATCTTCTTCTTATATTTCAGATCGATCTGGTTACGATATTCTGGTCTCATCAACATTGCTGCATAGCTAAAGGATGAATTCTTCAGGCCTGCTCTGTGACATTCTATCACAGTAGAAGTTAGGATAGGTACAATATCTGGAAGGAACAGAAGAAAACAATAAAAACTTGACCACATCCATGTATAAGACGTGTCACATAAAAAAGTTCTTGCCAAATCTGAGTAAATGGCTTGGTGACATTCTGCCAGTTGACTTAAGGTTAAATGGAAGGAACAGAAGAAATTAATCTATTCTTACATTTCCAAGTATGAGATGTCATCACTTCAGGATAAAACTTTTAATGAAAACTTGTTATAATCTTCATGCCTTTCGATTGGATATGCTTTATGACTATGTTTTGAGAAAAAGTACAATTTTGAACCCCTCCCCACCTCCTCTGGCCATGTCCCCAGGAATCAAACCATAATTAATAATAATTAACCATCTAACTATTAAAAAAGAACTTACGTGAAGGAAATTTACTGATATTATTTGCCACTCGAATTAACATTCTGGCTCCCTTCAAGTGATCACCTCTCTTTACATGAATCTGGAAAGGGAAATATAACTGTTATAACCATAAAAAAAAGTTTAACACTTAACTTGCAAAATTCAGAAAAGACAAATTGGTTCTATTTTTCCCACAAAATAGGGCTTGACATTTCAAGCTCTGATTTCTGGGAAAAATAAGAAAAATATTATAAAATCTTCTTGAATTATTGCCAGCAAATTAAGAATTAAACCATAACAATACTTATCCTAGAGTTCAAGTAGTTTATTTGAATATCAATCATAATGTGTATTGTACACAAAGGTGCCTACAAAACAGCATACAAAATAGGCTCTGACTGAACTGAACACAGACTGAACTGTTTTCTTTGGCTGGTTATTTCAGAATAAGGGCAAAAAGCTCTTATGCTTGTGTTTTGTCCAATTTATGCTGAATGGACTCCTCTACCTTTACTCTTTAGACTGGTCCATTTCTAGTAAAAAGGGATGTCTGGTTAGTCTTCATTATTATTATGTTTACAGAAATTCCTATACTAAATGCAAACAGTGTAGACCCTGATCAGACACTGCATTCTGTGGCATCTGATCTGGGTCTATACTGTTTGCCAACATCCCTTTTATGGGACGCTAGGCATAAATGGGTTAAAGAGTTGTTATTGTTTAATAGTTAAAATAATTTCTGTTTCTTAGTTAACATTTAGTTCTCCTAGTCAAAAGTTGCACTAAACAAACACGAAGATAATACAGGTAACTGTCAGTATTATGTATAACATATTGTATCTTCTTTTTTTTTTTTTTTTCATATTTAATAAAAGGCATATCATGGAAAGGTCAAGTTTTTCTCACCTACATCCCATTTATAAAATCTCAAAATTATAACAATTAAGCTCTATATCACAAATGAGGTAATATGATCTTTAACAAAGTGTACCATAATTACCCTAAATATCCATACACCATAACTACCAGTACTTAACAAACACATATTAAAACAAGTCCATCTGACTATCTGGTGTTGTCCAAGTGTAGACCTTGATTAACTTTTAGGATCGCTCGCTCAGGCCTCATATCATACCATAATCGGATTTTTGATAAACGTGCATCCACATCATTGGGCCCCCTTCCAGATAGCTGGCTTGCTGCACGCATGGCAGATCTCACACCAGATCTCCACATTTTCTGTCATGAGGGTTGATAGCCGAGAGCTTCCACTCTCTGCAATCCCTCTCTGTCAGCTGCTTCCATGTTATCTTGGGCCTCCCAGGCCCATGCTTTCCCTCAACCTGGATGTGAAAGGCTATTTTGACTGCACCATTGGATCGTTCCACATGTCCATACCAGCAGAGCCTTCTCTCTTTCAGAATGAGGTCCAGATCCTCAATGTCGAGCCGCGCAAGTATTTCATTGGACCTGGTGGTGACGTCTTGCGGCCTGACATTGCAGATCTGTCTAAATGTTTAGGATAAGGCTAGTATGAACTGTGGAAATAACAAAGAATCAAAAGCAAGTCAGTATTACCTTGACAAGAATGTAACTATGGAGTATCATGAGATTTGTTGCCATTTCGGTAGGAATCTTGATTTTCTGTTGTTTTAATTCTTGATACATGCTGAACAGCACATCATGGGCATTTCTGTAGTTACCTGTAAACAGACATACAAATACTGAAGCATGAATGAGGTTCTTGACTACATACAACAGTGGCATAGTCTCCGATCAACTTAAGTATTTGTACAGTCTGATCTGTGCCTCCACCATTTGCCAATATATCCTACATTCAGTGAAAATCAGAAAGCTGCTAGAAATGAACACGACACTCGGGATCCTGTACAACAACAAAACTCCAGAAAGGGATCACATTGAAAGTTCAACCAGATCAGTCATTAGGAGGGGGGTTAACATTTTAGACAAGGAAGCCAACTAAAGACTTAAAGAGAATGGATAAACTTTCAGTGGGGAGGCAACTCTGTCCTAAAATTTCGAACACTTTATTTTGTACTATTTTGGCCTAAATTTTGCTTCTTATGCAGTCATTTCTTAAAATACTTAGTGTAAAGGCAAACAGTGTGGACCCTGAACAGACTGTTCCTTCAGGAGCAGTCTGATCTGGGTCTGCACTGTTTGCATGTGTCATTTTGTCAGACACTTTGGTGTTCGAAATTTTAGGATATTTACTGTACTCTAGAAGGAAAGATTTTGCTCTTCCTTTTAGAGTAGACCCCATTTCAGAAGGGGATTGGTGTAAAGAAAGTAAACAAGACATCATAAAAGCTGTTTCCCTTGTAAAACACTGCAGAAAATGAGTGTTTATTTGCCACCAGTAACCAGTCTAGCTGTTTACAGTCCAAATCTTAAGATGCCACCAGGCCAAGACCACAATCTCCAAGCAAGCTGAAACTGTAAGAAAGTGAAAATTTGTTTTGGATATGCTAAGAAGAATTTGTCAGATAAATGATGAAATAATTAAGATTATTACCAGCACTTTGTTCCTCCCTCGCTATTATTATGGCTGTTCTTCCTGCCTCTCGGTACTGCTTTAATGCCATGTACAGTCGGAACAAATACTTAGCATCCTACAAAATTGAAACAGGAATTTCAAGAGTAATAGAAATAAATGCATACTGGTAATCTGTTCCTGTTTAGCTATTATAATTGCTGTATACCCTGTATGTCCGACTATTTCACCCACATATACAGTCTGAACAAAAAACAAGGATCCTATCAACATAAAACAATAAATTAAACAGTTCTTGAACACTCTGCATGCTGGAAAAAAAAATCCAGCAGACAACATTTTATAATATTTAAAAGGGCCCAGTTGTTCAAAGCATCGTTAGCTTAACAAGCTCGTTAAGGGTCATTTCGTTAACTGTTTTAGCAGGTTCAATATATAATATTCTGATATTTTTTGCTGAAAAAAATGTGAGTAGCTTTTGCAAAAGCTACTCACATTTTTTCAGCAAAAAATTTCAGCATATTTGCATATCACTTGATGTAAATTTTAACGAATCGTTAACTAATGACATTGTTAGCTTTGAACAACTGGGCCCCGATTTTTACAATAAAATAGGATCTTACATTTCATGCAAATTGTCTCCTAAGGAGATAATTTGCCTAAAGTGTCAAACCCTATTTTCTGGGAAATATAAGAAAAATACCATCAATTTATCATCGGCTGCCTAGAGAGTGGTAAAAGTTAATGTGAGACTGAAACCTAACAGAGCCAAAGTGAGGTATTGTAAATGTACCGTTATAACCTAAGTATTAGGACAGACAGGCTTTTGCAAACAGTGTAGACCCAGATCAGACACTGTAGAATGTGGCATCTGATCAGGGTCTACACTGTTTGCCATACATGCAGCAATATTTTGGAAACATCAAGTAGTAGAAGAATGGACTATTTAAAATTTTAGGACAAATATGGTTAGTAAAGAAGGTGTCCCAATACTTAGGTTTATTAGAGTATATCTGTGAAAATACTAAATGTTTAGGCTCAAAATTCAGTATTGATCGTAGTGTCAGATAATAGAAGCATCCAGATAAATATTTTTTCTTATTTCTCAGAAAAAAAACAACAAAAACAAATATGTTGTGGGTATTCATTATAAGTTTTTCACCAAGGCACTGCTAATTGGTACAAATGATTTTGTGGAGAAAGAAGAAACGTCATTTATTTTTTGGATGAAAATACCTAGACACTATAATTCCTAACCATACTTATACAAATTTTTCAACTCGCGAGTGCAGAACCCAATAACACTTCTCCTTAGGAACATTATGATCTGGCTCTACACTGTTCACTCAGGAAATTATGTCCTAATTTGTAGCATAAGGATAACAGTTCTAAGTCTCCCACATTTTACTACTAAACTTTTCAATAAAGACCAGTTACTTAGGGGATAACTGCTTTCAAATTTGGCATTTGGGGAGGTAAATCGGCGGTTTTACGGTCGGAAATTTCGTTTTACGGCGACGCATCAGCGGAGCCGTAAAATGTAATTTGCGACCGTAAAACCGCCGATTTACCTCCCCAAATGACAAATTTGATGCAGTTATCCCCATTCTAATGCATTTATTCATTTTTTTCTATTGAAAACATGTACTATTTGCACAAAACGACAAGTGCTTCGAGCTGCGTAAAACCAAATGCCAGCCAATGAGAAGCGACGTTACGTGATGACGTCGGATTTGCGACAGTATATCGCAGAATATACCGTCGCAAATTTTTGACGTTATCCAATCAGACGTCGTGCTAAATACGCGAGTGCATTAGAATTGAAAATATTCACCTTTGGAACACCATCAGTATCTCCCATCAGGAAGTTGACTAATTCATGAGTGAGTTGGTCATCATTAGCACGTCCCACTGTCTCAATGGCTAATTCTATAGCCTGACTGTTCTCACCATCACAACGTAGGAAATGTTTCATTGCCTAAAATAGAGTAAAAAACTAAATAATGAAGTCAGAGAATTCATTCCAAGAACACATAACTTTTATCATTGTAGGATCTTAACCCTGAAAGTGCTAATCACAATTGCAGGAGACAACATTACCATTTTTTTTTCTTTTTGTAGTTTTTATACCCCGGCATACAATAGTGGCAGAGTATTATAGTTTCACGTAGGACGTCCGTGTGTCTGTCCGTCCGTCAGTCGTATGTCCGTCCGTCAGTTCTTCATTTCCAGATGATAACTTGAGTAAACATCGATGGATTTTTACCAAACTTGGTATGTGCATTGATATTGTGGAGATCTGGTTTGGGATTGTTAATGGGCAAATTCTGCCACATTCTTACGGAGTTATCTGCCTGCGACGTGAAAATGGCGGGGTATTATAGTTTAACGTTTTTATTTAGAGAAAATATGATTTGACATTTCAGACAATTCACATGAATACCCGTCTTATTTTCTCCAAAGCATAATTTAAAAATAAAGAATGCCATTTGCTACAATACTGCTTAGAGCTTTAAGGTTAACATAGTTTTAGAACAAAAACTGTTATTATTGCTGGTTATAGCTGCCTAACTGAGATAATTTTATTGAGTATAACAAACATTGTTATGAATAAATTAGAAAAATACTAACACTTTAGTACAGGCATCACAAAAAAAACTCTCATATTGAGCTATGAATCTAACAAGAGTTGCTGCTTACAGCTTACAACCAGGTCCTGAAACACTCTATATGGAGATTATCATATGGCATTTTCGTACCATACCCCATATCAGCCTGAGACACCCATATCAGCTGAAGGGTCTTAGACCCTCAGGTTGATACACCACAACCTCTTTATAACACTATTGTTGGGGTCCATAGCATAAACCGTGTTAGTTAAACAACCGTGATATATCCAAACAAAAATGTATAGATTATATTGAAAAATGACCATTTATGGTCATTTTTCAATATAATCTATACATTTTTGGGATCCATCATTGAACCGTGTTATATCCAAAACCGTGGTATAATGAACCGTGTTATAAAGAGGTTGAAGTGTATGTGTAAACTGCTGATGTGGGATATAATATGAAAAATGTCATATCATAATCTATTTATCATATATATTTTTCCCCAGTTTTCTGATCTATTTATTTTCCAACAGTTTTCCTTAACCCAATCTTAAAACTGTGTACCCGTTGTTTGATCCATTTCCGTGTGACAGTCAAGTTTTGGTGATTGTTTGTGTTGAGGTTTTAAGGCCCAGTCAACCCAATGGGGTCATGCCGAGCGCGGTCAGTTTACCTAACCACACGTTTACTGGGCAGGCTTAGTCCTCTAAGCGGTTAACCAGTATTGTGCACATTCTTTCGCCAGAAACTGACAACTGCCCTTCTTGAATCAGCGGAAGGGAGAGAATGACCGTAGAAAATATTTCATGATCAATCTCCACGAAATAATGTTGCCGACCTCGGCGGGGGTTGAACCCACGACCTCCTGGTCTCCAGTCGGACGGCGCATCCAACTGAGCCACCCTGATGCCTGTTCATTTCTTTTCTTGATGATATTGTCAAGATCTAGCTGTGTTTCTGACATGTTACAAATACTTACCCTTCCAAACTGTCCACTGAGCAGGAAAAACTTCCCTGAGAGGAAATGATTTTTTTCATTCTCAAAGTACAAGGCTATACTCTGGTAGTCTTCTGGGGTAGCATCACTACCTATTGGAATCAGAAAAAAAAATATATATGTAATTTAAAAGACAGATTTAAAGGTCAGAGCAAACATTTGTTGTGCATATTCATCTTTATAAGACCTCAGTTTTTCTACAAGAACATGTGCGTAGTCATAAGAAATGTCGCAAGTGATCCCAAGGCATACTGACAGCAGATATTTCATTGAAGAAATAAGAAAAATGCTGATATTTATCAGGAGCATCAGTCAGGGTTGCTGGCATTTCTTAGGGCATGTTGCATAGCAACAGATAAGGTGCTTTTTTCATCCAAAAAGTGCTGATATCTTTCTTATTTCTCCATGAAAACATATGTTGTGGGTACTCATCAGAAGCACCTCAGCGAGGCGCTTCTAATGAGTACCCACAACATATGTTTTTGTGGAGAAATAAGACAAATATTATGTGGATACCCCCTCTTATCTGTAGCTATGATGTTGATTACTGTCAGACTCTTCCTGAGCAGGCTTAGTCCTCTAAGTGGTTAACAAGTACTTGTGCACATACAGTTGACTCTCGTTATCTCGACCCCTCTTATCTCGATCCTATCACTTATGTCGAACTGATTTCTAAGTCCCGATTATTTTCCCTATGTATTTATTGTATTTCAGCTTCGCGTATGTCGAACTACTTTTATGTCGACACTTCGGCTATCTCGTCCATCATTTTCAGTCCCTGAATATATTTTTCACAGTTTTTACTACCGCGTATCTCGAACTCGGACCAAGACGAAGGAAAAAAAATGTAAGATGCGGCGCCGCCGGTCTCTCAGTTAATGACAATCATAATAGGCCATTGATAAATCAATCAATATTTTAATTTTTCCCTTTGTCCAGGTAATTACAAACAGCACAAACAATGTCTAAAATCCGTAATTATGAAATCACGTGCCTGTCGAGTCGGGTTTGACACGCGGCGCTCAACACCGTCTCGTGTCATTGATTTGTAAGATAAAAAGCGGCTCAGAATAGTGTTGTGGAAGATTAATCAACGAAGTTTCTTTAATTTATTGTTTGGATATGCTCTTCACTATTGAGTACTGTCCGTCTGAATGATATAGCGTCTTCAAGAAAAGTCAGTGCGCGACAGGTTCCAACTCAGATCAGCCTGTATTGATCAGGCTAGCTAAGTTGAATCTTCGCTTGTTACTCTTTGGTCAGGCGGTGCTCTTTGATAAGCCCAGATAAGGCTCATGCGTATAATGGAAAATTCGTGGGCGTGCAGGCTGATCAGAGTCTTTGACAGTCGCACAGTCTTCTAATAGGAGTTGTCGTGCACGGCCTCAAATAGACGAATCACACGTGGGTACCGATGTTAACCCTTCCGACCCTGTAGACTGGTACGGATACCCCGCATAAATAGTGTAGGTCCAGATGAGACGATTCATAAGGAGCTTTCTCTGCAGGATCTACAGTTTGCCGCGCTGAGATGGTTCGTTTATGCTAGGGGAGATGATCCAAACTAGATTACAGCTGCCGCTTAACATTGTAAGCGTTTTATGCGAAAGCAGAAACCAGTCAACTCTTTATCGAGTCATCTATGCAAAGGGAGCTAATCCAAACCAGTTCATAATGTATAGCTAACACAACCCGGAAACCAGTAATTTATTTAGAGCTCATATGGAAATCCAAATTTGCAGGAGTATTAAAAGACAACAAGAGACGTTTGAAATTTATTATTATTAACATTTATTGATGATATTATTCCAAGAGAACCATTGCATCTCCTAAAACAAACAGTAACAACGCAAACTGAAGTACGCGTAAATTATTTAAATTACCATATACATGTGCCTTTCAAGCACGTTTTGGCCAACAGTCGTCATTCCTATGACGTCACAATTTGGTTGTCTCGAACTACTGATAACTCGAACATTTTTATCAGGTCCCGTGAAGTTCGAGATAACGAGAGTTGACTGTACTTTCCTCGTAAAGAGGGAACACAGTACCATATTTACCCTAAATATTTTGACAAACATACATCCTGCAGATCCAACTAAACATGTGTCCAAAGTGCACAAATGCCCCCTTCTTTTGGGTCCCTGACCCCACCCCATGGCAGGACCCAGGGACAACTCTAGCACAGAGCTGAAGGTTTAGGTCTGGGCAAGCAGCATGCCCAATTTCGACTTCCTAGCATTAAAGGTACCTAAGGTATGATCTCCAAGAGAAACATGGACGTGAACATCAAAGTAAATTTGAAAGTAAACTTATTTGTTAGACTCTGGTTACGAACCTGACATACACACATATGGACATATGCACAAAATATCACAGAGAAATGCTATATGCCCTTGGCCTTCCGCAGATGGGGGCATAAAAGGGAGCATTCTGATAAGGTCTACAGGGTTTGCCATTCAACCAGCAGGTTTTAGATACAGTGTAACCTTTATGGTTGGTTTAAACATATTTTATTATCCAAATATTACATAACACTATACATTGTAGCACATAAGAAATAGGATCAGAACGAAAGCATGACTACTTATTTAGTTCTTCTCCTTAAACCTTCATGGTTGAACACTCGTGGTTCATTTACCAGTGCTTTGGTTATTTAGAATTTGAACCTCAGTGGGTACTGCCTGTGACTGTACAGATTTTAATGCTACCAAGTCATTCATTGGGATATGCTGGTGTGTCAATTTTGCCACCTACCTATTATATCAGCATAGATCTCCATTTGATTATGCTGTTGTGCCAATTTTGCCACCTACGTATAATATCAGTATAGATTTCCATCTACTTATGCTGTTGTCAATTTTGCCACCTACGTACAATATCAGCATAGATCTCCATTTGATTATGCTGTTGTGCCAATTTTGCCACGTATCTATAATATCAGCATAGATTTCTATCTAGTTATCCTGTTGTGCCAATTTGGCCACCTTCACATGATATCAGCATAGATTTCCATTTGCTTATGCTATTGTACCAATTTTGCCACCTATAATATCAGCCCAGATTTACAACTAGTTATGCTGTTGTGCTACCTTCTATGATATCAGCATAGATCTGCATTTGGCTAAATTGTTCCAATTTTCCCACCTACCTATAATGTCAGCATAGATCTCCATTTGGTTATGCTGTTGTGCTAATTGGAAGGCTTCATCATTACATTTGGACATAACCAGGAACTGTATAGCTGACCCATAGTCATTGAGCTTCTGGAAAAACCTGCAATCAGATAAACAAAGGCATAATCTGAACTTTCCACACAGGGTCATTCAGCTGGTCATCACGAAAACATGCCTATATAATTTTTATCCCCTTAAACCCCATTTTTATGTAGTAAAACTGGGGTTTACAGGGGTATGCTTATTTTTTCTTATTTCTGCTCAAAACATAGATTGTGGGTAATCGTTAGAACCACCTCGACGAGGCGGTTCTAACGAGTACCCACAATCTATGTTTTGAGCAGAAATATGAAAAATATCCAAGTTTTTATCTGAAAATTTTCATTTTTTTTTTGTGGTAAAATTTTCAGTAAATTTGAATAGGCTTGTTTTCGTAATGTTATATAAGAATTATTTTTATGCTTACTAGCCATAGATTTGTCTCTCTAACATTCATCTATCATTCTAGATTGACCATTCATAACTCTAAAGGCACGTTTTCATCCAAAATAAATTGATAATTTCTTATTTCATCACAGGCATATTATGGGTACTAATTAGAAAACATAAAATGTAGGTACTCATTAGAAGAGGAAGCACTTCTAATGAGTACCAACAATATATGCTTTCATGGAGATATAAAAAAAAATATTTATCTGTTACCCCTCTTATCTAGATCTATGCCAGACACTATTTGCTAATTAGATTCTTGATAGGGGACATTAATCATAATCCCTATCCAAAAATGTTTGTTCACCCAAGCCATTAGGGCTTAGGCAATGGTGAATATACCTTTCAGACTAGAATATGACACATTTTAGAATCAAAATAATGAATGTTAACCCTTTTCATGCTGAATAAATTAAGATACCATGCCCACTTCTAATTTCCAGCCAAGCAGATTACTTGATCCAGGTTTCTGATAGAAATTCACATATTTAATGACAAACAGTGCAGATCCAGATCACATGGCTTCTTCAACTGATCTGGATCTACACTGTTTGCTAAGACAGGGCATGTCGTGTTCAGCAAGAGAAGGGTTAAACTGGCAAGCTTTTCTTGAGTGCTTTTATAAGTTATTTGTCACAATATTAGAAATGTCATCAAAGTATGTGTGATGTTATTAAAGGATTGTAGTATCACAACACAAAAAAAAAAACAAAAAAAACTAGAAAAGTGATCAGGAGTCACATATGCCCCCAGCATGTGCCATCATCAAAGCCAAGGCAAATTTCTAAAACTGTTAAGTATGTAAGCAGAATGACATGGCTGATTAGGGTCTCTACTGTTTGCCAGTCATCAATCAGTTTTTTAAACCCATCACTAGGTTGTAAAACTAACTTGCTCAAAGTTTAGGCCAATTTAGCTTAGAATATAAAGTGATTGAATATTTTGGGTAAATATGGTATTAGTGTGAGCCTTACCTGGCAACCATTTTAGCTCCCTCAACAGACTGTACATCTCTAACAATCTTCACAGCTTCCTCAGGATTCTGAAGAAATTCTAGATGTATTCTGAAAAACAATAGTGAAAAAATATGATATCAACATATAGTACAATGAGAACTTCCTGATCCCATGTGGAAATCATACAAACTGTACTAAGAGGTATTACGGAATATATGATCTGAAGTCCTATCAGGGTTTCCAGTTTGCCGTAATACAAAAATCTTAAAATAAATCAAATAAAAGAAAAGAAAAATGAATAGAACAAGTTTAAAGTATATCATTACAATCAGTTATGTTTTTATTTTCTGCCTGGCCCTAATAATAACATGAAAAACAAATAAGACTGCTAAGCCAATAATGCCACTGATCAGAGTCACTCATCCAGATTTGTTTGCCACTCATCCAGCCCTGTTTTAGACACATCAACAGGTAGTAAAATACACCTTTTCAAAGTTCTGGGCAAGTATGGTAAGGAGTTAAGGTGTCCCCATATTTAGGAAAAATATGGTACCTGATTACATTGTCCCAATCTTTAGCATGTTTAAAAGCATCTGCAGCTTCTTTATAGCGTCCCTCAGCTTCTTTGGCCTTCGCGTACTGTATATGTATCTTAGGTGATGTTATATGGTGTAACAGCTCTCCAACCTTAGTCCTAGGATAAAACAGAACTTTGCTGTAAGCTGTACCAAAAACCCTTCTCTTGCTGAACACAACATGCCCTGTCTTAGTAAATAGTGTAGATCCAGATCAGTTGGCTTCTGAAGAAGCCAACTGATCTGGATCTGCACTGTTTGCCATTAAATATGTGAATTTCTATCAAAAGCCTGGATCAAGTAATCTGGCTGGAAATTAGAAGTGGGCGTGGCATCTTAAATTAATCAGCATGAGAAGGGTTAAAATATATAAACTTAACCCTTTCAACCCTGAGTTTCTGAAAGGACTCTCTGAATCTCTGACTTTGGACAAACCCATGGGTGCAAACAGTCTACATAAGAGTGGGTATCAGGTACATATTTTTCTTATTTAGCTATGAAAACATATATTGTTGGTACTCATTAAAAGTGCCTTGGCAAGGTGCTTCTAATTAGTATCCATATATATGTGTTTTCGTAGAGAAATCAGAAAAATATACTTTTGGATTAAAAAAGCATCTTATCAAGGGCTATGGTAAACAATACCAGGTGGTTAATGAACTTGTTTACATTTAGAATAAGTACAGTAAGGAATAAAGGTTTCCAAATACTTCGAGAAAATATGATAAATTCAGATAACAATACTCAAGGTAACCTTTCTCATTTTAAAGACATCAGGCAGTCAAATATAATATACAAATATTCAGACAGACAGACAGACCAGGCACTGCAGAATGCACCATGTGATTGGAGTCTCCAATGTTTGCCATTCATGTGACATTTTTAGACACATCATCAAGTTGTACAAATTTTAGTTTGGTAAATGTCCTAAAATTTCAAACAACAGTTACTGACAATCCCATATGCAAACAGTGCAGATCCAGATCAGACTGCTCCTGAAGGAGCAGTCTGATCTGGGTCTACACTGTTTGCCATGCCATTAAGCAGTCTATGAAACAAAAGCATAAATAAGAAAAAATTTAGCCAAAACAGAATGGAATAAAGTATTTGAAATTTTAGGACATTTACTGTACAAGTATTATAAGGAATTTATGTGAGTGCAAGTATTAAAGATAAATATGATAGGACTGTTTAGTGTAAGCTGGGTATGGGCATACATGTATGGAGTCCAAATACTTGCAGCAATGACAATGAACAAACGTTAGGTTTAAGCAGGGATTTAAATCAACAAGAAAGAAGTATGATTACCAGTTTTTGCCTCTAATGTACACTGAGGCTGCTTTGTCATAGAAACCCCCTTGTTCATACAAAACTGCTGCCTCAGACCATTGCTGAAAAATGTAAAACAAGAACGACGTGACATACATTTGTACTCCAGGCAGTTTGTCTGACAAAAACTACTTACTATTTTTTATATTTCTTCACAAATTATATGATCTGCATTGCAAGTAAAGTGCCTGTAAGTCACATGGGGGCAAAAAATATCCCGATCGGCCTGGGATATTTCTGAAGTCTAATGAAGTCCTTCAATGCTCACTTACACACAATCAATAAATATTTTAGGATATACTGATAAACAAGGAAGACCCTGATCTGACTGTGCAGGTATGCAGACTGATCAGGGACTTCACTGTTGGCATAAGGCTTAACCCTTGTCAAGCTAAATAAATGAAGATGCCACACCAACCTTTAATAGCCGATCAGAATACTTGACCCAGATTGTTGATATAAATCAACATACTGAATGACAAACAGTGCAGATCCAGATCAGCTGGCTTTTGAAGAAGCCAACTGATCTAGATCTACCCCGTTTGCAAAGACAGGGTATATCCGGGTTCAGCAGGACAAGGGTTAAGTGCTCTTTTTCTGCACTGTGCATCATATATCTTGCCTCTGGGAATGCCAAATGTATTTTGTTTTGGAGAAGAAACATTTTTCTCTGAATACATGTCTTATCTAATACAGTCCCTAATCAGTCTACAATGATATTTACTTGCAAAATCCAAATCAAATCTCAAGATAACGTTATAATTTGGTTTTTGCTGATTTTTTAAAAACAAAAAAAAAAAAAAAAAATCCATATGGATAAGTTACCAGCAGTTCCAGTGAACAAAACGAGGCTTACAAATCTTCTTTTGCACAGCTTGCTATTACTTTGTCAGTACATGTCTACGTAATTTCATGATCTGCAAACCTTGATCAATGTACATGTATGTGATATTTACCTTCATGGTTTCTAAAATACCAGCACATTCTTTCTTTAATATCCTGCTTGGCATTTTACTGGCCATACCAACACCCCTGAAAGAAACAGAAACATGAGTAACACCATGTAAAAAACCTTAGCTCACAAGTAAACAGCACAGGTCCAGATCTGCTTGGGCATGCACTGAGTGTGATCAAGGCCTTCACTTTTCTCCAGTAAATTTCAATATACAGTCAAACCTTGTTATCTCGAATTCTAAGGAACTCCCTGAAACACTTTGAGATACCCGTACTTCAACATATCAGAGTTGAGAGAGAGAGGAAAACAATAAATTGAACAACCACATTTAACAAATGAATGTGTAATTTGACTCCTGAAGTTAGAAATATATATATAAAATAATGTGGAAAAGAGGAGAAATTGCTCCTTAGGGGCAATTTTTCCTCTTTTCCACATTATTTTGTTACCTGTTGTCATAGTTTCATGTTAAAACAGGGACCAGATTTTCACTTCGAGATAAGGGGTAATTCGAAATAAGCGAGTTCGAGATAACGAGGTTCGACTGTATCTTGGCTTTCTCTAGGCAAATATTGGCAGTCCTGATAAAAATAAGTCAATAAGCCAGCTGATCTGGGACTTTGTGATTCATAGTTGTGCATATAATTACAATGCTGTTTAAAATACTTTGTTTTCATTTGCTATATTCAAAAGATATTGGATAGATTTAACTGATTTACAAATGTGACCTACTTTAAACAAAAAGTAATTTTTGTTTAAAGTACAGTGCAAAGCAATTTAGACCAAACTAATGTTAAATTCTATGTATTAACCCTTCAGTATGGCTGTGGTCTGCAATATGAATGTGACTCAAGGGTCTAAAAAAGGGGAGATCATAGTAAAATACAGTCTTGCACAGAGATGTCCCATATGATGTTAATGTTACAGGTTCCAACTAGGGATAGAACCTAAGAAATTACTTCTTAGGCAAAACTTAATGCTGTTCTTAAAGGAACAAAGTCTTGAAGTTAGTCAACCATGATTTTGTTTGTGTTGAGGCTTTATGGCCCAGTCAACCCATTCGGGTCATGTCAAGTGCAGTCAGTTTATTTAATCACATTTTTTTCTGGGCAAGCTTAGTCCTCTAAGCGGTTAACCAGTACTTGTGCACATTCTTTTGCCAGAAACTGTCAACTACTCTTCTTGAATCAGCAGAAGGGAGAGAATGACTGTAGAAAATATTTCATTATTTTTCTCCAGGAAAGAAAGTTGCAAGACTCAGTGGGGATTGAACCTGCAACCTCCTGGGCCCAGTTGTTCAAAGCGTCGTTAGCTTAACGAGCTCGTTAAGGGTCATTTTGTTAACTATTTTAGCAGATTCAATATACAATATTATGATATTTTTTGCTGAAAAAATGTGAGTAGCTTTTGCAATGCAAAAGCTACTCACATTTTTTCAGCAAAACATTTCAGCATATACGTGTATCACTTGATCTAAATTTTAACGAATCGTTAACTAATGACATCGTTAGCTTTGAACAACTGGGTCCTGCTCTTCAGTCAAATGCACATCCGACTGCGCCACCGAGGCTGGCTCAGCCAACCATGAAATATGTTAAGGTCATAAAAGCCCATAATGATGCTGCAGTATTTACAGCCAGGCACCCTGCTGCAAATTTTCAGATTCCTAGTGCTAATAAAACCTAAACCTTAAACAGAAAATTTAACTACATTTAATACATGCACATATGTACATAACATGCATACAATGTAAAGTATAGATACATGTAACACATGTAGGCAATAAAACTGAGACTCCCATTGTCTAATCCGTAGTGTGGTCTTTGTTTCAAAATGCAATCTTTTTAACATTTATTTTACTACACTGCAGCTGGTGTTAGTGACATGTGGCAGAGGTAGAATGTCTCCCTGTACATCACCACAGAGCAGATTATATTTCATTTCCTTTGGGATCATTGGGCCCATTGTGGTATATTTGAAAATGGAGTTCTGCTCATGTATATGCTATGTGTAAGCAGTGTTGCAAACTTCACTACTGCTTATGAAGAGTCTCAATAAAAGCGACTCCCATTTTCTAATCTGTAGACAACATGATAGCATAACATTGCTAACATAACCCTAAATAAAATATTATCATGTTATACTGCACATGTAATATGATCACAACCTGTGTTCATGTGTAAATGATTCAGTCTAGGCAATCATGTGCAACTCTATAAACAATATACAAATCTTTTATATTTTAAGAAGAATGAATACAACTGAACCACTTTGCCACCATTATGCAAAGGTAGTCAAATTTTGTAAATAGGAAGATGCCTCCTTTGTGTTTGAAACCTTACAAAACAGAGGGCTACTCTTAAAGGAAAGAATAAACTCCTAAAAGGAGCAAATTCCTTCCTTTAAGAATAGTTCCAATCAAGAAGAGAGGCAGTATTTCCACATCAGAATTATTTCACTTGGTATCCATTCCCCTGTAAGTGAACTGCATATGCTCTGACCATTTGCCTGTAGACCAAGTTTATTCATGTGTCTCTTAATTCTACCTTCTAATATCTCCCATCCTGATGGACATCCTAGCAATGCCAGCTGCACAAACTTCATCATGGTCCCTGTCCTTCTCCTCTCTGGTAATACCCTTTTCATAATGAGCCAGGGCTGTCATGTAATCTCCAGTAAACTCTAATTGCTGGGCATACTCCTTAGATATGTAAGGGATCTGATCAGGGGCCAGGGCTTTGGCCAGTTGTAGGGCACTGTCCCAATGCAACAGGTCTCGTCTCATCTGTAGTAAACATAGAAACTTACATTAACAGTGAACAAGACAGCTTGATATTAACCCTTAAAACGCAAAGAAAACCTGCATATGAAAATGTCCTCTGTTTATGTCGTCTGCTGAATATTCTTGCAAACTTTTCAAACCTATTTTATGCATACAGGCAAACAGTGTGGACCCAGATCAGACTGCTCCTAAAGTAGCAGTCTGATCTGGGTCCTCACTATTTGCAGAAATGACTTTTAAATTCACAAGCAGATGACAAAGCAGAGACAATTGTTGTGATTGGCAGTTTAAGGGTTAATGTTTAGCATGCTGGGTAAAACTTTAAGCAGACAAACTTTTGAAATACTTTTCCTATTTTTCCCAGAAAACAGGCTTTGACATTTTTCATGTAAATTGTCTCCTAAGAAGACAATTTGCATGAAAGTCAAAGCCAATTTTCTGAAAAAAGTAAAAAATATTATCAAATTGCTATCTGCTGAATTTGCCAAGAGAGTAGTAAAGGTTAATACAGCTAGGTAAGAAAGGTATCCTAAAGAATATTTTTCTTACATCTATGCTTGTTTGTTTGAGCTGAGGTTTAATGGCCCTGTCAACAGTATTTCAGTCATATTGAACCATTTCCAACAGAGAGGGAGAAAAAAGAAGGGGATAGATGACATAATAGCCCTGACCCTAGAAATTGAGACTAATACCTTCCTGCAAAATGCCAGTGATGGCAGGCCCAGCTCTCAAAAAAAAAAAAAAATTCAGCAAAAGGGCAAACCACCCTATCACCCACTGATTTAAGCTTTACTTTACATATTAGGAGTATCCTGATAAATACAGTCACCTGCTGCTGCTGTGACTGGTACTTTAAGGCCTGGACCCAGTTGTTTAAAAGTAACGATGTCATTAATTAACATATTGCTAAAACTATGATCATTTAATTTGGCATATACACTAATGTTTTTGCTGAAACAAAAAAATGTAAAAAGCTACTCACATTTTTTCAGCAAAAATACCTGTGATTTAGATATTGTACTTACTAAAACAATTAACATTTTGACCACTAATGAGCTTGCTAAGCTAAAGATGCTTTGTACAACTGTGCCCAGATTAAATGGAATCCAGATAAACATTTTCTTATTTCTTCCAGAACATTTATGTAGTCAGGTCTCATTAGCATCTGGAGTCTTGGAAGTTTGTTTTCAAAAAGACAATCAAGATATTTGGTCATTCCACACAGCCCCAGACTACTGCAACTATTACCGGCAGTTCATATGACATTATTACCTCAAGAGCAGCCAAAGGTTTACTTGATGCCAGGAAGAGATCCTGTGCCAAGTTGAAGTCTCCCAGGTACATAGCCAGGTAGCCAGACAACAGGTTACGATCCTCCAGATGCTTAAAAATAAAAAATTCCCATAGATTTATGCATTTTATGTAATCAGACAAGTCCAAATTGCATAACATAATTATCTCAATAACTTTGGTCCTTTAATAAGGCAGACTGTCACAATATGCAAAGTCAAATACAGCATTTGACACAACACCTTTGTTACCATGTTAGCAGATGTTTTTACTAAATATAGAACTTACTTAACATTTCATTCAGGCAGTATCTTTTATGATTATTTGAAGGAAAAGTAAAAAAAAATTCCTACAGAAAATAGCACTATCTACAATGTATCATTTGGTGATTTTGCCCATAAAGGATCAATACAAATATAACATACACATAAAAATGACTAAGTAAATTTCCTAAAATTTTGAACGCTTTATTCCATCTTTTTTGGCAAAATTTTGCTTTTTATGCAGTTGCTTCTTAAAATACTTAGTGGAGTGGCAAACAATGTAGACCCTGATCAGACTGCTCTTTAAGGAGCAGTCTGATCTGTGTCTATAATGTTTGCATAGGCCATTTTTGCCAAAAATTTTGGTGTATGAAATTTTAGGACATTTACCTAATTGTGCACTTCAATAAAAGACTGGAGGAAAATAAAAGCACTGAAAGGTTTGTGCCAAAACTTTTATATATGCATTATGCTTCAAGTCAAGCTAGATATGCTTTGACAGGTTTTAACTATTTTGTTTTTACACAATTTATTTCACAACCAAATCTCAGTGTTTCTGCAAATTAAAGCCTTTTTCAAGAGTTAAGTTCATTGAATGCTACACCATCTTCTTATCAATACTATCAACCATTTTGAATACAGATGTTATCTTATGCCCAATGTGGACAACATCTGGCATAACATTTGGAGTCAATTGGCCTTTCAGTTCAGGAGATTTATTTGTTTGTGTTGAGGTTTTACGTCCCAGTCAACCCAATGGGGTCATGTCGAGCATGGTCAGTTTAACTAGCCACACGTTTACTGGGCAGGCTTAGTCCTCTAAGCGGTTAACCAGTATTGTGCACATTCTTTCACCAGAAACTGACAACTGCCCTTCTTGAATCAGTGGAAGGGAGAGAATGATCGTAGAAAATATTTCATGATCAATCTCCATGAAAGAATGTTGCCGACCTCCTGGTCTCCAGTCGGCGCATCCAAATGAGCCACCGAGGCTGGCTCAGTTCAGGAGAAGAAGCAAAAAAAAAAAAAAAAAAAAAATAGATTTTCAAGACGGCAGCTATGCTGGCCATCTTGGATTTCGGATCAGAATGATTTTAGCTATTTTGATCTAATTGTCACCCCAATGCTTCCTATCATGTTTCAAGATAATCTGCCTTTTGTTTCAGGAGAAGAAGTGAAAAAAATATTTTCAAGATGGCGGCTATGGCAGCCATTTTGGATTTCCCATCAGAACAATTTTAGCTACTTTTTATCTGCAAGTCACCCCGATGCTTTCTACCAAGTTTCATGTCAATTAGCCTTTCCTTTCAGGAGAAAAAAAAATAGATTTTCAAGATGTTGGCCATGGGGGGCCATCTTGTATTTCGGATCGAAACAATTTTAGCTATTTTTGCTCCATAAGACACCCCGATACTTCCTACTAACTTTCAAGTCAATTGGCCTTTTGGTTCATGAGAAGTGAAAAGTAGATTTTCAAGATAGCAACCATGGTGGCCATCTTGGATTTCCAATCGGAACAATTTTAGCTCCTTTTTATCTACAAGTCACCCTGATGCTTCCTACCAAGATTCAAGTCAATAGGCCTTTTGGTTCTGAAGAAGAAGTGAAAAATAGATTTTCAAAATGACGACCACGGTGGCCAGCTTGGATTTCCGATCGGAACAATTTTAGCTATTTTTTATCTACAAGTCACCCCGATGCTTCCTACCAAATTGGGGGTGTAGGAGGAGTAGGCTTTTAAAGCTAATTGTTGATGCCACACAACAGATGACGGACGGCGCATGACGGAAATTCACCTATGGCAATAGCTCTCCTTGAGTACTTTGTGCTCAGGTGAGCTAAAAAACAAAGTTCACAACAAATGTAGTCTGAAATTTGGCACTGAAAGAGTTAACAATCATGTTCATAAGGATTGTCAGTTTATTTATATAAGTTTAACCTATGATTGTTTTTCCCTTTTCCTGGAACTGTCAGAGGATTGGACTATACCACTATTAGAATGCTCCCATGGACTGATTCTCAGTTTCACAATACAGCTCAAGATCTACTGTACATCAGGTTTGCAGATAAAAGCTCATTTCTTTACAGTGAAAAGATGACAAGACATTTTCAAGGAATGTGACTTTAGAATAATGTCAGGGTAAATCCTGTATGCCCCTATTATTTTAAAGTAAAAGTGTAAAGCATATACTTACTCTGATTTGTTGAAGTGAAGAAACCATACCAACATCTCCCAAATCTCGAAAAACTCTAATTGCTGGAAAAAATACAGAAAAAAGATATAAATATCTTATAAAACCATGCCAAGCTAAAAGGTGTATTCGAGTGTATGTGGACAGCAAATGTTCAATTTGCCTTAATATCAGTGCAGTCTTATCATAGGCCTTCATTATCCACTTAAAACATAAATGGACACCCTAAAAGATATCTATGAAGGACAAAGGTGCATATGAATCTATACTGGAAGGCAGGATGACTGAATATAATATATTTTGTTTATCTGAACACATCTGCTTTGTACCTATAGTTATGTATATTTTTCAAGCATATGCTGCTTATTCAGAAATGTTACATTTATTGTAATACAGTGTACTTTCTGCAGTAGCAAAGGTTTTATTGTTTTGAACACAGAAAGATAAAATAATCAAAAATGGGCTGCATGAAGTAAAAATGTCTTCAAATGCAGATTCAGATCATCGTACAAATCCAAATATTTTCAAGACCTTTTCTCTCTCATGCTACATTCTACAGTAACCATGGGTTCTGCTAATGGGCTCACCTGGGCTTTCACTGTCCTTATAGGCCTAAAGACACATTTTTGCTTGGCATGTCTCATATGTAAACAAAGAAAATATTTCATGATATTATGCCCACCGACGCCTCAAATCAAGGACAGAAGATAAACTGTTTTTCAGACAGACATGGACATAAGCATCACAGTATATTTTTTTTTCTCACAGTACGTCAAATTAATTTGGAAGGAGGAAAATAATTGTCTTTAGTGAGCATGATTCAATTTAGTTTTAAACATACTAGCCAATTTTTTCTACAGCATGAAACAGTCATCGGAATTATACCAGATTAATAACATATAGTTCTAAGAGGAAAAAAAGCAACACATGACTTGGTGACTTTAATCTCAAAATTAGAGTCACCAAACTATAACTGTTAGCCTTAAAGTGCCAGTTATAGTAGCGGCAGACATTAAAAGAAAATGTATTTTTTGTTTTTGTTTTTTTTATTGTTGTTGTTGTTTTCAAGAAAATAAGAACTTGACACTCAATACGAATTGTCTGCTTGGCAGATAATTCAAAAGAAGTGTCAACCCTTATATTCTCTGAATAAAAAAAAAAAAGAATACTTTAAAATTTTGTTTACTATAATTCTGAATAATGCTTTAAAAAAAAAGGTAAGAGAAAAGTCCAGGGAGTGCCACAACCACAAACTGCAGCCCTTCCCAGACACCAAGAGGAAGAGGAAACAAGTTAGTTACAAGTTTTTATTTGGTAAAATTCCTAAGTCTGAAAATGGGGCATAATTAAGGTTACTTTATGTTACATGTTTACCAAGCCTATCTCATAAATTAGTCAACCAAATTTTATCACAAACTATGATTTGTCTCTGGAAGATTAGGAATGTTTAGGAATGACTATGATCAAATTTTCAATGTCCAGGCAGATTCTGAAGTTTACACTTGTACCAACCAAGCAAAAAAGAAAAAGAAATCAACTGTCAGAAATGTCAGCTGCTGCTGATGATTTGGCATTTTACCTCCTTTTTCAATATTATTTAAGCCATACTGAGACAATGGAAGGCTGATACAAGGGTCCTGCAAAAAGTTTTGTCACTGGGTTCGGATTACTTCAGTGCTACATTTTATCAAACATATTTTTATTACAAACCTTCAAAGTATTCCCCCTTTACTGAAACACATTTTTGTAACCTTTTTACCAAGTCACGAAAAGCAGATAAATAGTCTTCTTTTGGTATCTGTTGGAGACACTGATAAATAGCGCTGCCAAGAGAACTTCTAGATGTATACTTATTTCCAGAAAGCATTTTCTTAAGCCTTGGAAATAAAAAGAAGTCACAGGGACAGGTGAATAAGGTGGATGGTTTAATACTTTCACCTTTTCAGAAGCCAAAAAAGACTTAACAACCTCACACTTATGAGAGGAGGCGTTGTCATGTAAAAGGTGGACTCCTGATCATCCTTTGCTTGGTCGTTTCTTATTGTAAAACTTTTTCACTTTCTTCAGTACAGTTTATATGACTGCATCTATTTCAATTTGAAATAACTTGGTTAGTTGGAAAGCAATTTGCACAAAATAAACAGGTATCATTAGCTATTCAACACACCATTCAAGTGCAGTGAAGCATTTTAAAATATACCTGGGATAAAACTAAGGAAGCCTATTAGTGACAGAACCTTTTGCAGGACCCTCGTAATGAAAGGCACCGTGCAATGAAGCACTGAACAGTCAAGAGTAGAACTGCACCTCCAGTGAGATTCAAACCCATGACCTTGTCATCCAAAGTCAGGAGCGTCAACCATTTAACCACCTGAACACCACTAAATTTCAAGACATATATTCTAAGAAAAATATAATGAAATCATTTTACGAAGTATCTGCTGATAATGTGACTTTACTCTTTAAGGCTTTACCATAGTGCAGATTATATTTCATTTCCTTTGGGATCATTGGGCCCATTGTGGAATCTTTGAAAATGGAGTTCTGCTCATGTATATGCTAGAGGGCGTAAGCAGTGTTGCAAACTTCATTACTGCTTATGAAGAGTCTCAATAAAACCGACACTCCCATTTTCTTATCTGTAGTGTGTTCTTTGTTTCCAAAGGCAATCTTCTGACATTTATTCATAAACTATAAATGTGTTTGTAAAACACTTTGCCCCCAATTAAATTCTTGTCTATACAAAATACCAAAATTGGAAAGGGGCATAACTTTGACAAAATGTTGCTAAAACACTTAAGTCTGAAAAGGGGCATAATTTGGATAAATATTTATAAAATTTCACCAAAAAATAATTCCCCTGATTGCCTGCAAAATTTCACGAACCTTGCTCTAGAGGTTCTTGAGATATTTTGATTACAAGATTTTCCTATGCTAAAATACCTAAGTCTGAAAAGGGGCATAATTTGATCAAAAATTTAAAGAAAAGTTCACAAATATTTAATGAGGTCATTTACACATTGGTACCAAACTGCTTGCAAAATTTCGTGATTGTAACTCAAGTGGTTCTTTAGATCTTTTGCTCACAAGTTTTTATTTGGTAAAATGCCTGTCTGAAAACGGGGCATAATTTGGACAAGTAGTTTATAAAAGTACACCAAAAGTTAATCAAGTCATCTTCACCAAGATTCTTGATTGGCTTCAAAATTCCATAAGCGTAGCTCAAGGGGTTCTTGAGATATTTTACTTACAAAATTTTCATTTGCTAAAATGCCTAAATCTGAAAAGGGGCATAATTTGGACAAATATTTATAAAATTTCACCAGAAATTAATCAGGTCATCTTCACAATGATCCCTGACTGGCTGCGAAATTTCATAAGCCTAACTCAAGTGGTTCCATAGATAGTTTCCTCATAAGCTCTTAATTTGCTAAAATGGGTAAGTCTGAAAAGGGGCCATAACTCCACCATGAAGAATCTGACATAAAAGAAAAAAAATATGGGTCAACTAATTTTTCATAAGCAATGCATATATAAAATTTCAAAAATTCCAAAGATATGATAGGTCTCAAAAGTGTAACATCTGGATGGAAAGGACGGACAAGCCAAAGCAATATGCCCTCCAAACTTCTTTGAAGTTGAGGGCATAATAAATGAGGCACTCAAAATAGATTTTTACCAAAGTCAACATCAAGGCACTTCAGAGCGGCATATCCAAGTCTCTGCCAGGTCTCTCTGGTGTTGATATGCTGACAGAATATCCAAGCATCTTTGAATCTGTGGTATAAAAACAACAGTTACCATGTATGACAACTTCATATTTGATCCCTTTTGATAATTATATGGTCATTTCCAGATCTAGGCTGGTGGTGGCAAATGTGTGCATATGTGCATGCATGTGCATACGTGTAAACTTAATCTTTTAACTTTTTTTGTCTCAACAGAAAATGTTGCAATAACAATTGTACCCTGTTAAAACAGAATGAAATTCTGGGCATTCAGGGCCCAGTTAAAAGCATCATTAGCTTAACAAGCATGTTAGTGGTCAAAATGTTAACTTTTCTGCTAAGTACAATATCTAACTCACATGTATTTTTGCTGACAAAATGTGAGTAGCTTTTGCAAAAGCAACTTACATTTTTTTCAGCAAAAATATTAGCATATACTTCCATATATAACTAACGACATTGTTAGTTTTGAACAACTGGGCCCAAGTTGTTAAACTTCAGTTAGCTGAATTGACATATCAGCAGAGCATCAGTTATGAGCTGTTTATAGCTAGCCATGTCATTGGATCGGGCAACATACTGTTTTTACCCTGCCCAGTAAGCATCCTTTAATGGCCCGCTATAGATTTATAAGAATGCTAGCTGGGTGAGTATTCAGACACCCAGTCTTCTTTCTGTACTTCTAAAATTTGAACATTTTCATTTCACTCCCTGATGATGTCTCTAAAAACTGCTGAATGAGTCACACACAGTGTAGACCTGATCAGACATGGCATTCTGCAGCATCTGATCTGGGTCTACATTGTTTGGCCATGCCTGTCTGTCCAAATTCTAGGGGCAAATATGGTAAGTAAAGAACAGATGATGTAGTAAGTATTTTAGAACAAATTTAAAAACTATCCACCTCCTACTCTTACCCTAAATGCCAACAAACACTCCTGATGTATTTTATCTGAGACGTAGTTAATATGAGAATCTGATTTCTAACATAATCTAACCTTAACAATCACCTATCTCTAAAACCACCCTTACCTTCTGTGCACATAATGGACAAAATCATCTGCTGGACCAACAGAAAAAATTTAGAATGTTTTTTGTTGTTTTTGTGTGGTGCTTTAAGGAAGTCAGAGAGGATTCTGAATGGTCCATGTATCACAGAGCCAGAAAATATCCTTTCTTTTTACCCAAAGGTATTACTATATTTCTATATTTCTCCACAAGACAATAGGTAACAACAACAATTACATTTCTAGACAGGAGGGTATACAGATAAATATTTTCTTATTTCTCCACAAAAACATGTTGTGAGTACTTCTCTAATGAGAAACCACACTGTAACTTTTCATGGAAATATAAATATATCAGCAACTTTGGGTTAAGAAAAAAAAACTCATCTACAGCTATGCTCACTATATACATATTTTTTGTTGAGAAATAAAAACAAGAGGCCCATTGGCCACGGGTTGCTCATCTGACTGACATAGCCACTGCAGATATGCAGATGTTATGCAACATTTTTCCAGTCCTGTCATCGCAGCTAATGAAAAGATCAACCTTCAAGCAGTTCTTAATTTTGAAGAAGAATATTATATATGGCATGACAGTCAATGGAGCATGATCATTTGAACAAACTCTCAATCACATTTCAACAGTAGGATCAATGTGAAATTTGGAGGCAATTGGCTAATTTGTTTCTGAAGAATTATGATTTTATACATGTAAACAGCACAGTAGCAGGGAAATATAATAAACATAAACAAGATAGCAGCCATCTTAGATTTCCAATCAGAATGATTTTAGCTACTGTTGATCTACAAGTCACCTCGATACTTTCAATGAACTTGGCTATCTTGGATTTCCGATCAAACAATTTAAGCTATTTTAGATCTACAAGTCAAACAAATGCTTCCTACCAAGTTTCGATTCAAATGGCCTTTCAGTTCAGGAGAAGAAGCAAAAAATAGATTTTCAGGATGGCTGTCATGGCGGCCATCTTGGATTTCTGATAGGGATGATTTTAGCTATTTTTGATCTACAGGTCACCCTGATGCTTCCTACCTAGTTTAAAGTCAATAAGCCTTTTGGTTCAGGAGAAGAAGTGAAAAACAGATTTTCAAGATGGCTGCCATGGTGGCCATCTTGGATTTCCAATCGGAACGATTTTAGCCAATTTCAATCTATAAGTCACCCCGATGCTTCCTACCAAGTTTCAAATCAATTGGCATTTGGGTTTAAGAGAAGAAGCGAAAAAAAGATTTTCAAGATGGCCACCATGATGGCTATCTTGGATTTCCAATCAGCATGATTTTAGCTACTTTTGATCTACACATTACCCTGATGCGTCCTACAAAGTTTGGAGTCAATAGGCCTTTCGGCTCAGGAGAAGAAGAGAAAAATAGATTTTCAAGATGGCGACCATCTTGGATTTCCGATTAGAACGATTTTAGCTACTTTTGATCTACAAGTCACCCCGATGCTTCCTACCAAGTTTCCAGTCAATTGGCATTTGAGGTTAGGAGAAGAAGCGAAAAATAGATTTTCAAGATGGCTGCCATGGTGGCCATCTTGGATTTATGATCAGCACAATTTTAGCTATTTTTGATGTGATACATGTCACACCTATACTTCCTAGCAAGTTTGGAGTCAAATGGCTTTTCGGTTCAGGAGAAGAAGCAAAAAAATAGATTTTCAAGACGGCTGCCATGACAGCCATCTTGGATTTCTGATTGGAACAATTTTAGCTATTTTAGATCTACAAGTCACCCCAATGCTTCCTACCATGTTTGGAGTCAATTGGCTTTTGGGTTCAGGTGAAGAAGCGAAAAATAGATTTTCAAGATGGCTGCCATGGCGGCCATCTTGGATTTCCGATAGGCATGATTTTAGCTATTTTTGATCTACAAGTCACCCAAATGCTTCCTAGCAAGTTTGGAGTCAATTGGCCTTACGGTTCAGGAAAAGAAGCAAAAAATAGATTTTCAAGATGGCTGCAATGGCGGCCATCTTGGATTTCTAATCGGCACGATTTTCGCTATTTTTGATCTACAAGTCACCCCGATGCTTCCTAGCAAGTTTGGAGGCTATTGGCCTTTCAGTTCAGGAGAAGAAATGAAAAATAGATTTTCAAGATGGCGGCCATGGCGGCCATCTTGGATTTCTGATTGGCACGATTTTAGCTATTTTTGATCTACAAGTTACCCCAATGCTTCCTAGCAAGTTTGGAGTCAATTGGTCTTTCGGTTCAGGAGAAGAAGCGAAAAATAAATTTTCAAGATAGCGGTCATGGCGGCCATCTTGGATTTCCGATAGGCAGGATTTTAGCTATTTTTGATCTACATGTCACCCTGATGCTTCCTAGCAAGTTTGGAGTCAATTGGCCCTTCAGTTCAGGAGAAGAAGTGAAAAATAGATTTTCAAGATGGCGGCCATCTTGGATTTCCAATTGGCACGATTTTCGCTATTTTTGATCTACAGGTCACCCTGATGCTTCCAACCAAGTATCGAGTCAATTGGCCCAGGGGTGTAGGAGGAGTAGGCTTTTAAAGCAATTGTTGACGCCGCACGATGGACGAGGCACGACGGACATTGACTGACCACAATAGCTCACCATGAGCACTTTGTGCTCAGGTGAGCTAAAAATAACATCCAGCTATTCCCATCCACTTGATCTATGCAATGGATACATAGACTACCATATAAACTGCAAGTATTCAGACACCTAAACTCCTGTTCTAATATTTGAACAAGTGCAATTTACTACCTTCTGTGGTGTCTAAAATTTGCTGGATGAGTGGCAAACAGTGTAGACCCTGATGAGATGCCACATTCTGTGGCATCTCATCTAGGTCTACACTGTTTGCTCAGGCCTACCTGTCCGAGTACTTACGGTAAATAGGGTAGATGTTCTCCAGTTTTCTGATCTCAATAACAAGCAGCAATGTACACACTATAAAGAAATTTCTTACCTTTTCAAAGCAATACACTGTTCAAGATGATTCAAAAGCTGAAAATATAAAATTAAGGAGTGTGACATCATGATACAAACAAACAGGATCAGAGAACTGCAGTACGATTATGGAGCTTTATACAAAGTAATATAAGATGTAGAGATTGAAATTTCGTTTCTGGGCTGATGAAGGCCGCAAGCCTGAAACGTTCCCAAGAATACAGTTAACATAAAGGATATTTAAACAAATCATACAAAAAATTATTACAGAAACTCTACTCAATCTCATTTTACAATTACATACAATAGTACATGAATCCCAATTTCTTTCCAACCATATCTAACTTACATTGGTATGTATTTGGAAAGACAGGCTTGAGCAAACTGTATACAACCAAATCAATTGCCACAATGTCTGATCAGGGTCTTCACTGTTTGCAACCCATCAGCGGTTTTAGGATACATCAACAGGTAGCCTAATGAACTTGTTCAAATGTTGGGTGCAGTATGGCATGGAGTTTAGATGTATGAATATTAACCCTAGTCCTGCTGAACCCAGATATGTCCTGCCTTTGCAAACAGTGTAGATCCAGATCAGTTGGCTTCTAAAAAAGCCAAATGATCTGGATCTGCACTGTTTGCCATTAAATATGTGAATTTATATCAACAATCTGGATCATGTAATTTGACTGGATGAAAAACTAGAAATAGATATGGCATCTTAATTTATTCTGAAAGACAAGGGTTAACATGTAGGTAAATAAAGTACCGTGACATTCTGCTATCAAGACCACTTTTGGTCTAAATAAAAGGGGTCTTATTAGTGGGGTGGTCTTAATATTGAATATAGAAGATGGTAAATCTCCTAAAATTTCTAACACAGTGCTCCAGCTAGCCCTATAGGGAGGGGCAGGCCACCCCTCTTGCCCTCTCTTGCCATCCCTCTGCCCTTCTTAAGCTGCCTTCTCTCTTATTTCAACTCTAAACATAAAACCCTACATTTTAGTGTAAAATGTCATGAAAATCAGACCAAAATTAAAAAAAAAAAAAAATCAATGTTTAAAGGTCAGTTTTATGCGTACTCTATTTTTGAGGTGTTTATTGTGGAATGGGATTATATTTTGTAACATGTCTTGATACTAAGCACATTCCATGGCACAAGGTGCCCTCATTCTTTTAAGACCACGAAAATGTGCCCTACCTGGCACCCGTCTGCCCTTAAATTTTAGCTGAAGCCCTGTATCACTTTATTCCATACTTTTTGGCCTAAATTTTGCTTTTTATGCAGATGTTTCTTAAACTACTTAGTGGGATGACAAACAGTGTAGACCCTGATCAGACTGCTCCTTCAGGAGCCATCTGATCTGCATCTACAGTGTTAGCATATGCCATTTAACATAGTTAGAAAGAAAATATTTGGGAATGACTAAAGCTGGTCTTCATAATGGAATTTTGTTGTATACTGTAATTGCAATTATATAAAGGCTAAAATCATGTACTGTCTGTAATCTGTATCAGACTCAAATCAAATATAAAAAGATTTTTTATGAAATTTTACAACGGAGAAATTTTGCATGAAATGTTAAATCCTGTTTTCTGGTAAAAAAAAACATAAGAAAAATATCAACAATTAGTCATCTGCTTGCCATCATCAATGCCAACAGGATCAGCACCAAAATCAATATGTCCCCCTCCCCTTAGGAGACAATTACTTCCATTAAAAGAATTCCTCTATGAAAAAGAAGGTAAATTCTTCATGTCAACATCCTGAAGGTGTATTTCTTAAGTCCGCTTCATGACTGAGCTGGTTCGGACGTGTTTTCCTTGGATTTGTAAAAAATAACACAGAGTACTTTGTGATCTCCCTGCTCTGCAGTACTTATATAATATATATATACCTAAATCCAACTTTAGTTTTTATGTAAATTTATGTTACTATAAACTGTATGAAAATGAACTCTCACCTCCTTTTGACTTTTTCCCTCAATGGCATCAATGAAGAGGTAGGCATGTGTATCCAGCGCTATACTTGCCAGCTTGCCACTCTGTGTCTGCAGAGTTATCTCCCCATTGTGTAGTAAAACAGGAATCTGACCATAAGGCAATTTTGTTATGCCAACCAAGTCAACACGAGGACCTGCAAAGATAAATGTACACCTCCCTTGCAAATCACTTCTTCATTAATGCTGTATACTAATTTCCACAGTACACTAAAAATAAGTGTTTGTAAAACACTGCGCCCCCACGTATACACTTGTCTCTACAATATGCCAAATTTGAAGGGGTCATTTTCATGGCATTTTTTTTTTTGTCAAAAAAAAAAAAAAAAAAAATGCCATGAAAATGACCAAAGCAAAATGAGAAATGTATCATGTGAAAATAGCTCTCAAACAAAAATACAGTTTCCAGACTAAAGTCATCTTCCATTAGTGATGCTTAGTCAATCTTCGGTCACTTTCATCGAACAATGATCCACCATAAATTTTCAACTGAGTCCAAACACTAGTACAGTGACATACCATTTTGGTTTATTCTGCTAAAATATTCCCTAATCTATCTGTTTGCTTTTCAAAGCTCCTACAATATTACCTTGCACATGTTCCCTTGAGTAGATATATGTGTAAATCTTCTCCTCATCATAGGATATAAATACACCCTGTTAAATAAAAAAAAAATCATATTTACACTAAATATTCAGACAAACAAAGCTATCTACAAGTCCATTATAATGTATTTACCATAAGGATTTAGACACCTCAATACCTTACCATACTTGATCTAAAATTTGAACAGGTACAATTACTACCCAATATTGTGTCTAAAAATTCCTGGATGAGTGGCAAATAGTGTAGACCCAGATGAGATGCTGCGTTCTGTAGCAGAATCCCAGTCAGCATTCTACGTAAATCTATATCGGGCCGTCATCGGGCCGTCAGGGTAGCTGACGGCCCGATGACGGCCCGATGTAGATTTACGTAGAATGCTAGCTGGGATATAAGGTCCCATCAAAAGGGCTTTCTGTAATGGGTTTTCTGTGTAGAAAAGGGTTTTTTTTTTTAATCTACAGTAAATTAAATTATGAATTTAACAGATTTTCTGATAAAGTATGCCAAACCCATGCTACAAGTACTCACTAGATCCACAATATCACATCAATCTTGGTGAATACCCAAGAAATAAGAATACTGTATTTATTCTAATTTACGCCCAGGAGCACTGCAATTCATTGCTGTTAAAATGACAGTATTGAATCCAAATTTGGGCCGAATATAAGATACATAGTTGGCCTAAACTCAGTTTAGCATGTGTTTAGTGATACTCTTCTAACAGGAAAGTAGGAAGGAGCATTTATATACTTATCACTCATAAAGCTCTTAAACCCTTAAACCTTCACAGCTGCAACAGACAAAAGTTTGAACTAACTTTCTTAATAACTTTTCAGGGAAAATAAGGCTTAACATTTTATGTGAATTGTCTGCTAGCAGACAATTCACATGAAATGTCAAGCCTTAATTTCTATAAAAATAAATAAACTTAAATTAGATTGGTTTCTGCTACATTTTGCTTGGCACTTTAAGAGTTAAAGAGCCATTCAATAAGGTAACAGATGACATTCTAAAACACTCTTATTTCTCCAAGAAAATAAGGAATGGTATTTCATGTGAACCATTTGCCTAGCAGGCAATTCACATGAAATGCCAAGTCTTATTCTCTTGAAATAAAAATAGTGTTTTCCATATTCCTACATGAAGTATACAGCTCAAATAACTTAAACTAGAAAAACATGCAAACTATGCATATATGCAACAACAGCTAAAAAAGCAACAAAAGACCTTCCTGTGCACAAGTGTTGAAAATACAAAGAGTAAAAGTTCTTAAATCATATCATTCTACAAATATTCTATCTCTTTTATGGGAGAACGAAATCAGAACAGGTTGGACTAAGCCAAATTTCAAAAGAAAAACACAAGCAAACTGAGTGCTATACTATACTTCAATATACAGACTAACAAAACAACTAGAGCAAGTGTCTAGAGGGTCACGAATACCCCCGGCCGGTGCCATTTCTAAATTATAAAATATTTTAAAGTTAATGACAATGATATAAGGCAAGCTATAGTTTGCAATATCACTGATCTATCATTCCAAGAACAACTTTCCTGGAGTAAATAGTCTAAGATATGAAGCAAATTTGCTGGGCCATAAAATATAGGTCAATGACCTACATATATTTGAGAAGTTAATCTGATGGTCCCACTGATGCATTATACCAACTATGATGTTAAGATACTAAGCAAAATCACTAGACCATGAAATATAGGTCATACTGATTTATATTTATTTTGAGGTGAAAGTTTGGGTCACACTGTGTCTTTATATGTAAATATGACATTTAAGTATCAAACACCGGGAGATATAAGACAAAATCACAGGGCTATGAAATATAGGTCACATAATCCCAAAATATGATAGCAATACATCAAATTGTCTTCAACATGTAACATAAAATCACTGGACTATGAAATATAGGTCACAGTGACCTACGTTTACTTCTAGATCAACTGTTGGATCATATTAATTCATAATCCCAAATAATGATGTTCATACATCAATTAACATTCAAGATATGAGGCAAAATTACTGGACCATGAAATATAGGTCAAGGTGACCTACATTTGTTATGCTGTCAATCATGGTGTCACAAAGAACCAATGTTCAAAGTATCACATTAATCTATGAAATAGTCTTCAAGATATGACAATATCGCTGGAGCATGAAAATATGATCACAATGACCTTGACCTTATTACACTGAATGTTGATGTGATAGACATGTCTGATGCCCATCCTTCTTTATGAAGTTGTTTGTATAAACAAACTGCAACATACTACTTTACTGAGGCATTAATCCATGAAATAGTTCAAAATATACGTCAAAATCACTGAAGCATGAAAATAAAGTCACAATGACCTTGACCTTATTACACTGAATGTTGATGTTATAAACATGTCTGATAAAAACATCCTTCTTTAATAAGAGGTTGTTTGTATAAACAAACTGCAATATACTACTTTACTGGGGTGTCCTAGATTTTGACCCAGGAATTCACTGATGTAGAATGGAAGAGGACCCTCCCAGGTACCCCCATACCAAATATGAAAAGTTTTTGATCAATGGATGCAGATAAAAGTAATCAAAAAACTTCGAAGTAAAACTTAGAATCACATCCAGACGGACGGAAGGACGGACAGACAGACAAACAGACGAAAACCCCTTCATTATACTTCTTATGCCGGGGGTATAATTAACAATTGCCATATGAAACCTATTTATTGTGCTTTCATTCTATGGAAAGTTTCTTATTACAATTATTAAAGTAAATTTTGTGACATCTACAGGTAAGGCGCCTTCCCTTCGAAAGACAGAAATCTTGGCATGACCGTACAATGTTCACACTATTTGGCACTTTAATGATCAACATTCTGCTAACATGGTCTGCTAGCATAGTAGCACAGGATTAAGTTCTAAAGCTCAAATTTTCATACATAATTAACATGTCATGTTACTTTACTAGTGGCAGTCAATCGTGTGCCTCTGTGTCTATTTGATCTACAGATCAAAGGATATCAAATTATACTCACCTTTCCAGCAAACTGGTAATATATTTCACAGTATTATGTGATGCTACTTAACATTTATATAATTCAATATTTTCTGAAAATAATGTATTTGTCTTTTATGCTTGGTCATCATTATTTCTTAAAGCTTTTGTCCTTTCCAAAAGTCCAGGGCCCAGTTGTTCAAAACTAACGATGTCGTTAGTTAACGATTTGTTAAAATTTACATCGAGTGATACGCAAATATGCTGAAATTTTTTGCTGAAAAAATGTGAGTAGCTTTTGCAGTGCAAAAGCTACTCACATTTCTTCAGCAAAAAATATCAGAATATTGTATATTGAATCCGCTAAAACAGTTAACGAAATGACCCTTAATGAGCTCATTAAGCTAACGACGCTTTGAACAACTGGGCTCTGGTATAATTTTAACAAAACAAAACCGTCCAAATTTACTTCTGTTGAGATGCATTTAGTGACTCTTAGGCAGGCTTGATACAATTTTTAGATTTTCTGCCATGTTTTACAAGACAATTTTTGTGATTTCCTGTTTGTTTCCTCCACATCAAACTCCTCATGAAAAGGGTCCACTCTTAAAGGAAAGAATCTGCTCTCAAGGTGAGAAAATTCTTTTCTTTTAGAGTAGACCCCTTTCCAATAGAAAGGCAAAACAATTTTAACAGATTTGTTTCCCTTAAAAGCATAACCGTTCTCTTTAATATACATCATATTTTATGCACATTCCCTGTTCAGCTGTCCTAGTCAACAATTTCAGCCATGTGGAAACATTGCCTCTTAATTTGTGAGACTTTTACCCGACCCAAGACCAATGACAACTCCAGTACTGCCTAAAGGTACTAGTTTATAGATTTTATTTGACTCACTGAAGTACAGGGAGACTTTTATGGCTGCCACATGGCACTTGACATCATGTCAAGTGCCATGTGGCAGCCATAAAAGTCTCCCTGTACTTCACCATGTCAAGTGCCATGTGGCAGCCATAAAAGTCTCCCTGTACTTCATGTCAAGTGCCATGTGGCAGCCATAAAAGTCTCCCTGTACTTCATCATGTCAAGTGCCATGTGGCAGCCATAAAAGTCTCCCTGTACTTCATCATGTCAAGTGCCATGTGGCAGCCATAAAAGTCTCCCTGTACATCATGTCAAGTGCCATGTGGCAGCCATAAAAGTCTCCCTGTATTTCATCATAGTGCAGTTTATATTCTTATTTCCTTAGGATAACTGAGCCCATTTTGACATCTTTGACAACTGAGTTCTGCTTAAGCCAGAGCTAGGAAGTATAAGCAGCCATGCAAACTACACTGCATACATATGATGAGTCTCAATGAAACCAAGACTTTGATTTTATTCACTATATCGAGGGTTGAGCGCAAGACTGGCGTAAGTCAGATGGTTGTTTTTCCTCAAACCTAATCTCCTCACCATGAAGGCGTTATGAAGATTACAACATTTCTTTCTGTAAACAATGAAAATTTAGGTGCCATTGCTCGTATGAGCTATGGCACCTAAATATGCATTGTTTACAAAGGGGTCCAAGTTGCCCCTAAACAAGGGTTTCAAAAATATGTTTGAGTTACTATAGTCTTGCGCTCAACCCTCGATGTGTTCTGTGTTTCCAAGGGCAACTTTTACAGATGTTACCAGAAGCTCTGCAGCAAAGAACTAGGCAAAGCATCTATTTTGCAAGTCATAAAGGGCAAGGCCAACAAGAAAGCTGGTTCACAAAATCTATGTCTATGGTCATAATACAGTTCTTTTTTAAGGGATGATTCACAAAAGCCATGCAAGCTTTCCATGATTCTTTACACAGGAATCCTTATATTCAAAATCTTTTAATAATTGGAATAAATAATGTTTAAACTATGGTACTTACCCTAAGTATTGAAACAGACAAGCCTGAAGAGTTTGAACCCAGATCAGATGCCAAGAACATGGCATATGATTACGGGTCTACACTGCTTGATATGCATCAAGCTGTTTTTATACACATCAACAGACATTAAAATGTACTTGTTCAACTTCAGGAGAAGTATAATAAGGCATTCTAATGCACTTAAGTATATAACGTGATGTCTGATAAGATATTGTAAAAAAATCTGTGAAGGTATATTCTGCGATATACTGTCCAAACTCCGACGTCAACACCTATTGTCGCTTTTCACTGGTAGCTAACAGCACTTGCCACTTTGGGCAAATAGTACATTTTTACAACACAACAAATGAATAAATGCATTAGAATGGGTATAACTCTATTAAAAATTGTCACCTGGGGAGGTAAACCATCGGTTTTAGGATTGAAAATTATGTTCTACGGCTCCGCTGACGTATTGCCGTAAAACAAAATTTCTAACCACGAAACCACCGATATACCCCCCCAAATGACAAATTTGAATGCAGTTATCCCCTAATTAATGTGTCCCAATATTTAGGGTAAATAGGATAATCATCGTTATAGGTTAAATGAATCTTGAAGCCTGCCTCGGTGGATTAGTAGGATGTGCCTCCGACTGGTGATCAGGAGGTTGCAGATTTGAACTACATCTCCACCCCCACATCACCGGGTCTGCAATATTCTTTCATGGAGATTGATCATGAAATATTTAATACTGTCATTCTTTCATTTTGGCCGATTCAGGCAAGGCAGTTGTCAGTGCCTGGCAAAAGAATGTGCACAATACTGGTTAACTTTTGGAGGACTAGGCCTGCCACGAAAAAGTGTGCTTAGGTGAACTGACCATGCTCGACATGACCCAAAAGGGTTGACTGGGCCCATAAAATCTCAACACAAACAAAAACGAAAAATAAATCTTGAAACATGCTATAGTCATTTAGTGATGCCAGGGATTTCCTAATATTTCTAAATATTATGTATATGAATATCCCAAACATTCAGTACAGATAAAGGGACACAGCTCCAGACAGGACAAAAAAACTTGTGATAATCTAGGCTCACATTTTTACTTCTTTTGAGCCTAAATGTATCCTGTTGTACTTATAGTCTCACTGATGCAATTCCAATACTTAACTACCAGGGCCCAGTTGTTCAAAGCATCGTTAGTTTAACGAGCTTGTTAATGACAAACTCATTAGCTGTTGTAGCTAAGGTATTTTCAAATGCATTGATATTTTTGCAGCAAAACTTTTCTCAGCAAAAAATATCAATGGATTTGCATATTTCAAATTCTGACTTCACATTAGCTACCAACTTCGTTAAGTTTTGAACAGCTGGGCCCAGATATGTTCTGGTGCAAATAATACTAAAATTATCTCTTATTATCTTTATCTGGAGCTCTGGGAAAGCTAGTCTGTACCTCCGACTTGCAAATATAACATTTCTAAGTTTTGGTGCCTCAGCACTGCTTTTAGCAATTACCTTATCTAAGGCCCACATTTCCCAGAGTACACCTCTAATGTTGGGGGCAAACTCTGGTATCTCCACCAGCTGATCATTCACCTACATGAAAAAAAGAAACAATCAACATGAAAGATTTCCAGTTTGATCAGACATTAATGTGGGTACACACAACTTGCTCAGAGATTATAACCAAAAGTACAGAACACTATCTGGCTGAATACAAACAGCACTGTATGCAAACATTTTATTAGCTTCTGGATCTATACCGTTTACAAAGGTTTATGCTAGAATATAGGGATCAAACATGGTTTTTCATACATTAACATTCGTCAGGTCCCGTGGGAGGTGTTGAAAAACCATGTTCAATTGCTATTATTGCATAAAAACTGAAAACATTTGCTACATTTCGGGTTAGTTCTTGCACTATTTTGTTTTGCCTTTTCACCGATGTCTCGCTAACGCAATTTCCACAGACAATGCTTGTTCTAGGGCCGGGCAGTACACATCTCATAACGGCAGCAAATCTGTGGCCCCAGTACGAACATACTGAAAGTTACGTAGCCGTGCATTAACAGTGCGTGAATTGCCTTGTTAATACTCAGCTTTTCTTTGGTTAATGCACGGCTGTTAATAATGTGTGGCACTGCTTTTTATGCAATAATCTGGATCTACAGTACTTGCAAAGTTTTATGTCAGATACTAGACCTACATTGTTTGAAAGGGTTTATGTCAAAATCTAGATTTTCATCATTTGCAAAAGTTTTTTATGTTAGATCCTGAATCTACATTGTTTGCCAACATTGATATTAGGTCCACCGTTTCATGATTACATCAGGTTTTGGATCTAGCATACATATTTACAAAGATTTATCAGATCCTGTGTCTACACTGTTTGCAAAAGGTTCATGTCAGATCCTGGACCAATATTTTTGGTAAATATGTTAGATCCTGGATCTTGGTTGTTTGCAAAGGATAATATTTGAATCTGTGTTGTTTACTGTTTTAATAACTGTCGATACAAAATCAACAGTGTACTTTTATCCGTCAAGTTATAGCACAAATCAGTACTTACAGGATTATAAACAAATCCATCACTCTTGTCATCCACAAATATCAGTCTGGTGCCACTAGGATCTGGGAATAGTTTTCTAATTCCAACAACGTGACGGAACTCATTCACATACTGCCAGTCTTCAATGAAGAAATAGTTAATTCCACCATTCTGAAAAGGTAAGACATTGTTTTTGAATAATCAAAACATTCAACTGTTATTTCAAAAAGTAAAATAAAATGTCCTTAAAGGCTCCATAATCCTCAAAATAGACATTTTTTATCCAGGAAAGGTTTAATAACTTGATATATGGTATTAATACGATCATAAAATGTGGCATCTGACAGTCTTTAAAATTTTCAGTTAGTTTCTTGTTTTTGAACTGGATCAAAAATAAAATGATTTTTTATCGTATCTCTGAATTAATGTTGGCAATGACCATGTTGAATCATTTACTTTAATCATTACCACTCTCTGGGCTAATTCAGCAGACAACAAACATGATATTTTTCTTATTTTTCCCAAAAACTAGGCTTTCACATTTCATGCTCTAAGGAGGAGACAATTTGCATGAATGTTAAAACCTAGTTTCTGGAAAAAATAAGAACAAGAAAAATGCATAACAGCATTATGGACAGTTTTTTTCTTATATAACGAAGTGAGAAAGAGTTGTCTCTCTTGCATGTGAAACATTTACTGGTCCTCCTCTTCATCACCTACCAAATATGAAAACAATCCATTGAAGAATAAAGTAACATATAACTTTGAAAAAATGGTTAACCAAACGGTAAACCTTGGACGACGCCCGACCAGACATCACTATTTTAAAGGACGGATTTAAAAACCTGTCCAAAAATATTTCAAAATGTTGTCTGCTGAAATTTTTCCCAGGATGCAGAGTGTTACGTATGAATCACATCTGATCAACATTAACAGAGACATTTTTCCACATGGATGGCACAAAGATAGCGCCAAAACTATATTGCTCCACCGTCAGCAGGAAATGATAACGCTACTTTTCCTGTAACTTAATGATGGCCATAAACTTACATCAGTTCCAAAGATGAGGAATTCTGGGGTGATATCATGACAGGTGATGCGAGTCTGGTTGATATCTTTATCTGGGAACAGTTTACTTTCTCTCACATCTGTCGTTCCTGTTGTCTCACCTTCAATCTATTAAAGAGCAGATATGTTTATTATTCTCATGATAAGTAATGCATATTCAAACTGCATAAACCCAAATCAGCTTCACACTTATACAATGCAATATTCATATCAAAAGATTTTACAGCAGCAAACTAGGCCCGGTTGTTCAAAGCGTCGTTAGCTTAACGAGCTCGTTAAGGGTCATTTCGTTAACTGTTTTAGCAGATTCAATATACAATTTTCTGAAATTTTTTGCTGAAAAAATGTGAGTAGCTTTTGCACTGCAAAAGCTACTCATATTTTTTCAGCAAAAAATTTCAGCATATTTGCGTATCACTTGATGCAAATTTTAATGAATCGTTAACTAACGATGTCGTTAGCTTTAAACAACTGGGCCCAGTTCTTTATGCTAATTATAACAGTTCTGATCAGAGTCTGAAGAAACAGGCTAACTTGGGTCTTCAATATCTACAAACTACCCTGAAGACTAACCAATGTATATTGCACCATTATACAGCCCCCCTAGCAGTCTCTCTTAAAAATAAAGGTTTTTAATAAAGGCTATTTTCAGCCAAAAGAAGGTTTTGTTAGGATAAATTTTGTACAAAATAAAGAGCATTTAATGGTTAAATTTCTCTGCACATCCCAGACAAAAGAACTCCGCGTCGTCACCTCTCAAGCAAAATAGGAAGAAAAATTGCGGAGAAAATCTGATATTTTCATCTTCAAATGGCAATGACAATATTAACTTGCATTTCTGTTAAGAAACATATGAATCTAAGTAAGAGAACTATGATTTGTTGTTACAAAATGCTACATATTTACTCCGTCTATCTCTTGCATTTACAAATTGCCAAACATAAAGGTTTTCTCATTAAAATACAGGTTTTTACAGGTTTTTCAGCCAAATTAAAGGTTTTAAAGGATTTTAACAAAATCAAAGGTTTTTAAAGGTTCCCCTTGGGGCCCTGTATTATATGCTCAAGTAAAATTCTGGGTTGGTGAGTTAAAACAGGTTAGAACTTGTGTATTGAGACAGGCATATTCAGGTGGAAGATATAGCGAAGACATTGGGCATTTCAAGTGGAAACATTTCATTGACCATTTTAGGTATGCACAAGGTAACAGCCTGTTGGTTTCCCAAAACCCTTAGTGATGAGCATATGGAACCAGAGCATTATTAAGCAGCATACTGTTGAAGCATTTCAGATCAAAAATAGATAATTGTCTTTTGCATCCAATAACTATAGATGAGATATGAGTCCATTATTTTGAGCAAAATACTTAGGATAAATACAGTACACTACAGAAGCCTACCATATGCAGTTGTAACTTGTCTTCAAAGTGTGCTGCAGCATAGTCTGAATTAAGCTTGATAGAATGAACTGTACCCAGATACTCTCTATCCTTCAGTTGCTCAAGACCTGACAAAATACAAGCATCATATGTTAATACCGTCGACTCTTGTTATCTCGAAGTCCAAGGGACTCTCTGAAACACTTCGAGATATCCATACCTCGATATATCAGATTTGCGGAATTGAGGAAAACAATAAATTGAACAACAAGATTTAACGAATGACTATGTAATCTGACTCCTTAAGTTAAAGATATAACAAAATATTGTGGAAAAGAGGAGAAATTGCTCCATTGGAGCAATTTCTCCTCTTTTCCACAATATTTTGTTACCTGTTGTTAGATTTCAATGTTAAAACAGGGACCAGATTTTCACTTCGAGATAAGCTAGGTCGAGATAACGGGAGTCCACTGTATACTTCCTGAAAGGATAAAATACCAAGTCTATCCATTTATGCATTCATCAATCTGTGTATCTACCCACCAACTCATCCATCCATCCATCTTGTCAATCTGTGACCCATCCATCCATCTCCTTAATAGCCCATATCAATTTGTTTGTGTTGAGATTTTATGGCCCAGTCAACCAAATGGGCTCATGTCAAGCGTGGTCAGTTGACCTAACCACACTTTTACTTGGCAGGCTTAGTCTTCTAAGTGGTTAACCACTAAAGTGCACATTCTTTTGTCAGAAACTGACAGCTGCCCTTCTTGAATCAGCGGAAGGGAATGACAGTAGAAAATATTTCATGATCAATTTCCATTAAAGAATTGTGCCAAACCCCGCAATCTCCTGATCACCAGTCAAGCACACATCCAACTGAGCCACAGAGGTCTGCAGCCCAATATAAAGGGAAACCATGTGTTCTTTAAGATGTCAGTTTACTAGCATATATATACTGTAATTTATTGTACTATAGCTGACAGGTGTAAGTGTAGTTGTGGTGATAGTAAAATAAGTCAAATATTTGATGATTATAACTTTAACCTGCTGGAATGTTTAGACTAACCTTTCCCAGAAAAGACGGTATTATATTAAATGCAAGTTGCCTCCCTTTATATAAACTATCAAACAAGGAAAATAACACCATATTTAATATTTACCCTAAGTATTTGGACAGCCAGTCTTGAACATACAGAGACACTGATCAGAGGCTGCAGAATCTGGCATCTATCAAGGTTTGCCATTCATCCAGCATTTCAGACACATCAACAGGTACTAAAATTGACTTGTTATATTTTAGTACAAGTAAGATAAGCAGTTAAGGTGCCCTAATACTTAGGGTAAATATAGCAAGAAAAATATCAGAAATGTCATCAACTGATTCTGCCCGAAGAGTGTTTAAGGTTAATTTATTCCATAATTTTAACCATTACCACCCTCTGGGCGAATTCAGCAGATGACAAATTGATGATCATTTTCTAACTTTTCCCAGAAAAAAAGGATGGAGAAAACTTGAATGAAATATCAGATCCTGTTTTCTAGGAAAACAATAAGAGAAGTATTTTAAAGTTTCATCTGCTAAAATTTCTACCCAGCATACAAAGTTTAAAAAGTCATATAAAGGCTCAGATACCTACCATTGTCTCCTAGCAGGTAGAACCAGGCTCTATTGTTCATCCCCACAGCCAAATGGTACGGTCCTATGCCCAGGAATGATGGCTCCACATCCACTGCTATCATAGCAGGCTGCTCCTGTCAAATACCAATAAACATAAAAAATGACCTTCTGACATATGTGACCAGCTTTGACTTAATAAGCCTGCACATCCCCACAGTCTGATCACAAGAAAGTGTAACACCAAATCCGACACCAACTGGATCAGTATATCCCCCTCCTCATGGGTGGTGGGTGGGGGACATTGATCAAGATGTGCTCTATGTTATCTTTTACCTATTTTTTCACAAAGAATCAAGTGCTGTATGTTTAGCCTTGGCTGTTCGTATGTCACAAAGACCCATTTACCTGTGGTGTGGCTCAAATATATTTCAAAATATTGTCTATTGTCAATTTAGTCTAGTAGATCAAAGGTTACAACCTATTTTACTTAAAAATAAAATGTGGTTATTTTTTTCCTGTACAACTGAAACCAATTACAGATCTTGATTAAAAAGACATCTTTATCTACCAATATTATTGATAATAATTTGTCCATAAAAACATGTGGTCAAACGAATAATTTTAATCAAGACCAGCTGAAAACTACATTTAAAAACAACAAGTCTCCAAATTAGACACTTAAGGATCCATTGCTGTTGTTCTTGTTTTTTAATGTCCCGCCGTTGACTTTTTGGAGCACTCAGTAAACAGCGAATCCCGGCAAAGATAATAACCGTTTTCATTTGTACAAGCAGCATAGAAAATACATTGTTTATATGTTCTGGATGTTTGTTTACATATTCCAGTTCTACTCAACTGGCTGTACCGACTGACGCTAACTGGATTGTTTGTCACAATTCACAGCACACCAGCGACTTACGAGTTGGGAAAGATGCAAAAAATCAATACAAGAATGCTTTGCAATTAGTTTTCTCTCAAGTTAAGTAAAACAACAACAACAAACAATAAGTTTTAAACTTTTTGCTTGTGGAAAATTTGGGATCCATGGCCAACTCAGGATATACAGGATTTGTGAAATAACAAACACTTATGAATTGGATCTACAGTGTACTAAGATAAACATTTTCTTATTTCTCCATAAAAACATCTTGTTGAGTTATATAACAGCACCTTGTTGCTTCCATGAGCACCCACAACATTTGCTTTTGTGGAGAAGTCAGAAAATATGATTGTTCTTTTACTATAAAAAACTACATTACCTACAGTTATGAGGTATGATCAAGAAGTTCTCGGCCCTATATACTTATAAATTCAAATGAAACCCCAATCAGTTTATAATTTCATCTTATTTAACATTTTTGTAGAAGGAATAAAATTTCAAAGCTATTGATTTAAGTAGGAATTCACTGTCTACAGGGTAAGGTGTGTTAAACTGAAATGTAAGAAGGCATGTCCCCAAAGGAAATTTATGACAACTTCATTGAAACCATTTGGGGAGGAGTCTTCGTACAGCACTGTGAAATGGACTGCTGAATCTTGGAGAGGGAGGGAGAGCATGGAGGATTATGAATTGCCTTGGCACCCTAATGAGGCTACTATAGATGAAAACATTTTGCTTGTGCACAGTCTGATCATGTGTGACAGGAGGAGAAGCCTGCATGATATAGCTAAACAAATAGGCGTAAGTTTTGGGGCAGCTCAGTCTATCTTGACTCATATCTCAGGGATGTTCAAGGTCTCAGCCAGATGGGTCCCCAGAATGATGACCAAAGATCAGAAGAAGAGCAGGCTATTTCTAAGTATCTCCTGCATCTCTATGAAGATGACCCTGAGGAATTTATGCCTCGAGTTGTGACCCAAGATGGCAATTGGGTCCATCACTGTGATCCTGAGGCAAATAAAACATGAAACAGTAATACCCAGCCATCACAGGCAGATACCTCTGTCAAATATTGACGAAATTTGGCCATGAGCAATCCCTAAGCAGAGCTCCACAATATCAATGCACATATCGGATTTGGTGAAAATCCATTGAGACTTACTCAAGTTATTGTCCTGAAAGTAAAAAACAGATGTATTGTGGGGAGATAACTCTGTTGAAAATGGGCAATTAGCCCACTAATCTTAAAGCAGATCTCCAAAATATCAATGCAATGCACATACCAAGTTTGGTGAAAATACATTGATATTTAATAAAGTTACCTTCCAGAAATGAAAATATGGATGTATGGCGGGCAGATAACTGTCAAAAATTGACGAAATTTATCGCGGGCAGATAACTGTCAAAAAATAACGAAATTTACCCATTAACAATCCCAAACCAGATCTCCACAATATCAATGCATACACCGAGTTTGGTGACAATTCATTGATATTTACTCAAGTTATCGTCTGGAAACAAAAATACTAACGGGCGTACGACAGATGGATGGACAGACAGATGGACAAACACACGGACAGCCAACATGATACCATAATACCCCACCACAATTGTGTGGCAGGGTATAAAAAGCAGAGTATGCAATGGAAGGAAGCACCCTGGCTCACCCCCTCCTAGGAAATTTAAGTTTCTTCAGCAGGGAAGGTGATGGCATCTATCTTTAGGGATAGTCAGGGTGTTATCATGGTGGATTATCTTGAGGGAGGTTGCACAATAAATGGTGCATATCATGCAGAAGACAAAGGCAGCTGTGTCAGGAAATTGTAAAGAAAAGAAGAGGAAAGTTGACTCTAGGTGTTCTGCTCTTGCAAGATAAGGCACTAGCCAACACCTCTCAAGTTGCTATGGCTGCTGTGATTAAATGCAGGTTCAACATTCATCATTCCCTGTATTTTCCAAATTTAGCCCCTTTGGATTTTTATCTATTTCCAAATCTGAAAACTAACTTTCTTGGTATGAACTTTGGAAGCAATGAAGGCACCAACTGATGCTGTTGATGAGTACTTGGGGACCAGGAAGAAGGCTTATATTTTGAAGGGATAAACAAACCTGAACAGCATTGAAGAAAGTGCATCGAGGCAAAGGGAGATTATATTGAGAAAATAGTGGCAAAATTTCTGCTCTTGGTCATTCCCAAAGTACACTGGCTGAGAACTTTTTGATCGTGCCTCATATGTACTGAGATGTATTATGAGAAAAAAAATGGCCAAATGAATATGCTAATAGAAAAGACGAAAGTCAGCCTGGATGTTCTTTGATGCTTCCCAGTAGGGTCTACAATAATCCAAAATTCATATGCAAATAATAAAGGACAGGACCAGACTGTGCGGATAACAGGCTGAATCAACTATTTCTTGCATGACGGTGGCTTCCTATCTGAGTCCCTTTAAGCCAAAAAACAACCTTATGACATAGGGGACCAGCAAAGACCCAGCTCAGCCCACAAATCTGTGCAGTCTGATCAGGATCTTGCTCACAGAATCTTTAAAGCCCAAACATTATTTTAGAAACCTGGGCCCAGTTGTTCAAAACTAAAGATACCATTAGCTAATATATCGTTAAAAGTTTTTTTCTCATTAATATGGTATATACACTAATATTTTTGCTGAAAAAATGTGAGTAGCTTTTGCATTTGCAAAAGCTACTTACATTTTTTCAGCAAAAATACCTGTGAGATATTGTTCTTACTAGAACAGTTAACATTTTGACCACTAACAAGCTTGTTAAGCTAATGATGCTTTGAACAACTGGGCCCAATCTATGCTGTTTGCCATGAAGTTGGTTTCTATTTGGAGAGGCTCATGTCTGATATAAAAAATATGAACATATGTTTATACAAAATCTGCTCTAATTATACCGTATTTACCCTAAGTATTGGGACACCTTATCTACTTACCATACTTGTCCTAAAATTTGAAATAGTCCATTCTACTACCTGTTGATGTGTCCAAAATATTGCTGTATGCATGGCAAACAGTGTAGACCCTGATTAGAGGCTGCATTCTGGGGTATCTGATCTGCATCTACACTATTTGCAAAGGCCTATCTGTCCCAATACTTAGGGTTATTACAATAAATATGTGTAAACAGCCTGTTCAATGACAAAATGGTCCTTCCAAAATAAACAATCGAACAGTGAAACTATAACTGCAATAACAGTATTACACATGTACTCAAGATAATAGAAATGCTGAATGGCAATAAACTAAGCTGAATGGCAACAAATTTAACCTTTACCACTATATAGACAAATTCAGCAGACCACAAACTGATAGTATGCTTTCACATTTTTCCCAGAAAATAGGCTTTAGACATTCCGTGCAAATTGTCTCCTGAGCCTGTTTTCTGAGAAAAATAAGAAAAATATTTCAAAATGCTGTTTGCTGAACTATTTACACAGCATGTATTAGCATTAACTTCAGCTCCAGTGTATTTGGATATCGGACTATGGACATAATAAATTCTGTTATTTGAAAAGGATATATTTGAGATACAATATGTGATAATGTATCTTCTGATATCACTCAGATCACATAGCTCTAGATAAGGCACTGTTTTGTTTTCATTCAAAAAATACTGTTTTCTTATTTCTGCACAAAAAAAACATATACACTGCAGCGCCATTATAACGCAGTTGTCGGGAGCCATGAACACTGACCGCATTATACGTGGTCCGCGTTATACTGAACATGACAACCCCACCCCTTGCACCACTGCAGTTTCCTCAAGTTATTATGAGATATTACACATTGCATGCATGATATATTGTATATTCCTTTTTTATTTATTTATTTATTTTTATTTTTTTTTATTGTTGAAACATTGTGCATGTACCTTGCCTGATTTCTGTTTCATTCTTTTAATCCAGTAAATAATAAATTTTTAAGCTTAAAATGTTTTGTTTTCTTTTATGATCATTCAAGGGAACTAACTGCAACAGTCTTGCATTATGGTTTCCACGTTATAAGTGACCGCGTTATAATGGTGCTGCAGTGTATTGTGGTACTAATTAGGAGCACCTCGTCGACACATTTCTAATGACTATGCACAACATGTTTTTGTGCAGAGACAAATAAAATATTTAGCTCCAGTTTAGGCGTTTTGTTTTTTTTTTTCAATCCAAAAGTATTGATATTTTTCTTACTTCTCCACGAAAATATATGTTGTGGTACTCATTAGAAGTGCCTCACTGAGGCACTTCTAATGAGTATCCACAACATAAGTGTTCCTGGCGAAATAAGGAAAATATTAACCTGATACCCACTTTTCTCTAGATCTACGATATATGTGGATAAAAACTATTTTCTGAAGCACTGAGATCAGCTGTACATCCATACAGCCTGATCAGAGTCTTTGCTGGACAGCCAAGGATCCAATGATACCTCAAATGATCCCAGTCTGCTGGGAAATCATGCAGCATGACGCTGAGGTACTTCTAATGCATACACACAAAGTATGTTTTCATGAAGATAAAATGAAAATGCGATTATTATTTTTTTTTTTTTAAAGATAAGTGCCTTATCTGGAGTTTGGATATTTTTGTGAACAGCTTCTATACTCATGCTGTGAAGAAGTGTTTAAAAATAAGCAGAAAGGTTAGAAATTCGCATTTCTATTGTTGCTGATTACAAATGTAACAAGAATATCGGTGAAACCGATGGATGCTCCCCGAACATGCAATAGTCGGAACAGGAAACATTATCCTAGATAAAGAGCGGTATACTGTGTATACTCACTGTACTTCAAAATGGAGTATCACAAAACCTGTTGGTGGACAGATAAGCTTGCCTGAAGGCACTGTCATACAAACATCAGCAACATAAAAGTTGGAATAAATGAAAGGAATAAATCTAGGCACTAGAGCAAAAACAAAGTTTTTCTAAAAATAGCCACAGTGACCTTGACCTTGAGCCCAGGACCCTGAATGTCAAACATGCTCAAGATATTATCATACCCAACATTTGTTTGAAGTTATATCAAAATCCATCAATAAATGTAGGCACTAGAGTGTTGACAAATTCTTTTCTAAAAATAGCCAGTGACCTTACACTGCAGCTTTAAACAAAGTAGCATGACTCTGTGACAAATCATCTAACCAGAAAGATTGAACAATATGCGCATCCCCTATTGCTGCTTAAGATTCCATTAAAATTTCGTTGAATTTCTGCCAGTATTTGCTAAGAATTTGCGTGGACACGAACAGTACCCTATATATTCATGCAGAACTCATCAAAGGGCAATAACTCTTGGAAAAATCATCGAACCAGAACACGCAGGTGAATGTCGAACATGCTCAAGATATTTAAAAGCTGCAGTGACCTTGACATTGAGCCCAGGACACTGGAAATTGAAATTGCTTGAGATGTTATCATACTCAACATTTTTGTGAAATTATATTAAAATCCATCAATAAATCTAGGCACTAGAGCAAAAACAAAGTTTTTCTAAAAATAGCCACAGTGACCTTGACCTTGAGCCCAGGACCCTGAATGTCAAACATGCTCAAGATATTATCATACCCAACATTTGTTTGAAGTTATATCAAAATCCATCAATAAATGTAGGCACTAGAGTGTTGACAAATTCTTTTCTAAAAATAGCCAGTGACCTTACACTGCAGCTTTAAACAAAGTAGCATGACTCTGTGACAAATCATCTAACCAGAAAGATTGAACAATATGCGCATCCCCTATTGCTGCTTAAGATTCCATTAAAATTTCGTTGAATTTCTGCCAGTATTTGCTAAGAATTTGCGTGGACACGAACAGTACCCTATATATTCATGCAGAACTCATCAAAGGGCAATAACTCTTGGAAAAATCATCGAACCAGAACACGCAGGTGATATGCACATCCACCTTCCATACTTAATATTCCCATGAAGTTTCAATGAAATCCGACTAGTAGTTTCCGAGAATTCGCGTGGACACGAACAGTACCCTATATATTCATGCAGAACTCATCAAAGGGCAATAACTCTTGGAAAAATCATCGAACCAGAACACGCAGGTGATATGCGCATCCACCTTTGATACTTAATATTCCCATGAAGTTTCATTGAAATCCGACAAGCAGTTTCCGAGAATTTGCGTGGACAAGAGCGGGACGGACGCACGGACGCACGGACGCACGGACACACGGACGCACGGACGCACGGACGAAGCGGCGACTATATGCTCCCCCGAAATTCTTCGGGGAGCATAAAAATTGCAAATACCTTAAATATCTAGACACCTCACTGTACTTATTCTAATTTTGAACAAGTCTATTTTGACTATCTGGTAATGGGTCTTAACTCTTCTCTTGCTAAACACGACATGCCCTGTCTAAGCAAACAATGTAGATTCAGATCAGTTGGCTTCTTAAGAAGCCAACTGATCTGAATCTGCACTGTTTGTCATTAAATATGTGAAGTTCTATCAAAAACCCGGATCAAGTAATCTGATTGGTTGGAAATTAGAAGTAGGTGTGGCATCTTAATTTATTCAGCATGACAAGGGTTATAAGTGCTCGCAGAATGGCACACAGAGCAGACCCTAAACAAATGTCTCTCTGAGCACTTTGATATAGGAGTGCTGTGATTGCTCAGACATTTCTATCCAAATATTTAAGGAAAATTAGATAAACCAAAAATTTAAAAAAATTTCACAAATTTCAATTTGAACAACCTTAACAAAGCGTGACATTCTTTTCCTTCTATATTTGACTTCAACCTGCAAATGATCATACCTAGTAATGATTATACAGACCTTGAGAAATTCACACATACATGTACATGGTAAACAAAATACATTCCTAAACTAGAAAAAGTATCCATAGGACACCGATGCCACCGCCAATATGCCATTACATATGTAATTGTGACAGGTACAGCATGAAGTTATTATTAAGGTTGATATCCTTTTTATAGAACACAATCAAACCTTTGAGAAACCTTTGCTATAATCAATAAGTGTTATGCAATTTTATCAATGTGTATAGTTGGTATTGGTGCCATGAAACAACAGGAGAGTATGATGATGATTTATAGAAGCAGCTACCACACAGACAACACTATAAGGAAATTACTTACATGTTATATACAGATCCACAACAGTGATTGATGTATCACAGCGAATGTAGATTATTATCAACAAAGTAGTTTTTGACATATAAATCTATGTCAGACCAAGATTTCAGACACTGTTTACTATATGAAACTTAGTCAAGGGCAGATAATTCATAAACCAAATAAGAAAGAGTTGTCTTCCATGTTCATTACACATCACCTCAATGTCATGCATGCATCTGTAAATTTTCATAAATATATTCCATACGGTTTAGGAGTTATGGCCCACACACGGTTTACTATATGGAACTTAGTCAAGGGCAGATAATTCATAAACCAAATAAGCAAGAGTTGTCTTCCATGTTCATTACACATCGCCTCAATGTCATGCATGCATCTGTAAATTTTCATAAATATATTCCATATGGTTTAGGAGTTATGGCCCGCACACAGTTTACTATATGGAACTAAGTCAAGGGCAGATAATTCAAAAACCAAACAAGCAAGAGCTGTCTTCTTATTTCACAACACATCGTTTCAATGTCATGCATGCACCTGTTAAGTTTCATTAATATATTCCATATGGTTTAGGAGTAATGGCCTGGACACAAATTGGGATGGACGTACATATGGGACAGATGGATAGGGGTAACACATAATGTCCTTCCGCTATTCTTCGAATAGTTGGGGCATAAAAAAAGAGAGTCAACTATGATACTTCAAAAATACAGAAATATATCTCCAACTTCCAATATCCATTCTACAAAATGGTCCATAGGAAGTCTGATGAGAATCAGTCTAGTAGTTTCAGTGAAGAAATCTTAAGAGAACTGGATGTACACATTAACCTCTTTATAACATGGTTCATTATAACACAGTTTTGTATACAACACAGTTCAAAGATGGATCCCAATAATGTATAGATTATATAGAAAAATGACCATAAATGGTCATTTTTCTATATAATCTATACATTTTTGTTTGGATAAAACACGGTTGTATAATTAACACGGTTTATGCTTTGGACCCCACAATAGTGTTATAAAGAGGTTGTGGTGTACTTGGTTGATGAGAAAATTCTTTCCTTTTATAGTAGTACAGATGTGCAGGAAGAGCCACAATCACAGAACAAAGCCTACCAATGATACACAGAGGAAGAGCGAACAAACCATGACAGACAATACACAAACCACAAACCAAAGAAAAGCAAAGCAACCACCTTCAGACAAAACAAGACTTGACATTTTGTGTGAGTCATCTAGGCAGATGCTAGAAGATGATTTACATGAAATATCAAGCCTTATTTTCTCTGAAAAAAAAAAAAAAAAAAAAAGAAAAAAAAAAAAAAAAAAAATCCAATGATAGCCTGAGCCCTTTCAAAGTTAACCCTTAACGCACTAACCATAATTGCAGTAGACTGATTTTTTTTTTTCAAAGAAATTAAGGCTTGACATTGCAGATAATTCACATGAAGTGCCAAGTCTTTATTTTCTCTGGAAAATAATTAAAAAAAACTATAATGTTGTTAGCTACAATTTGGCTTGGCACTCTAAGGTGAAGACCAGACAAGTGATGAACATGACTATCACAGATGCAGATTAGCCTGGGCCCAGTTGTTCAAAGCAAACGACATCATTACTTAACAATTCGTTAAAATTTACATTGAGTGATACGCAAATATGCTAAAATTTTTTGCTGAAAAAATGTGAGTAGCTTTTGCAGTGTATACGCTACTCACATTTTTTCAGCAAAAAATATCATAATATTGTAAATTGAATCCGCTAAAACAGTTTAACGAAATGACCCTTAATGAGCTTGTTAAGCTAACGATGCTTTGAACAACTGGGCCCTGAGTAATAGTGACTTATACCATTACTGGCACACATATATCATCACTGAATAGTGCAGACCTTGATTAGACTGCATGGCCGTGCAAGCTGAGCTGGGTCCAATGTTAGTTAGATCAAGCTACTTCCTGGCTACAGAAGTAACAAATATACAATTCAAAAATAAAAATGTGAAACAATAATAGCGGGCAACTAACATGTGGCAGGCAGATGACTGTAAAAATTGACGGAATTTGCCCATTAGCAATTCTAAACCAGGGCCCAGTTGTTCAAAACATGGTTAGCTTAACGAGCTCGTTAAGGGTCATTTCGTTAACTGTTTTAGCGGATTCAATATATAATATTCTGATATTTTTTTGCTGAAAAAATATGAGTAGCTTTTCATTTTTTCAGCAAAAGATTTTAGCATATTTGCATATCACTCGATGTAAATTTTAACGAATCGTTAACTAACGACATTGTTAGCTTTGAACAAATGGGCCTAGATCTCTACAATATCAATGCACATAACGTTGTGAAAATCCATTGATATTTACTCAAGTTATCACCTGAAAAGGAAAATATGGACAGCCGGATAGACAAAGTGAAACCATAATACACCTGCTACAATCTTGAGGTAGGTAATAAAAATTGACTAGGCAAACACAGCATGCTCTGATCAGACTGCTCCTGTGCATCATCAGGCTCAGGTAAAAGCTGTTCACATAAAGTTCTTCTCATATTTCAAAATGTCATTTGAAATTTTTACCCAACATGCTTTCAGCATGTTGGGTAAAAATTCCAGATGACATTTTGAAATATTTCTCTTTGTTTATTTCTGAAAACTGGGTTCGACATTTCATGCAAATTGTCTCCTAAAATTGTCTCTTGAATTTGCCCAGAGATGGTTAAAGATTAACCTGGCTGAACTAACCTGCTGAATGTTATCTTCAATAGTAACTTCCAACAGTGAAGTGAGATGAGCGATCCTTGTGTTCTGAGTGGCTGCCAACATCGGCAAACTGGTCAGGTACACATGCAGGTTACCTTTGACTGTTGTAACTGCCAGGAGCTGACCATCATCAGTCCATTCTATCTTGTCTAGGCCTCTCTCATCTTCCAGAGAGATGATAGCAAACATTTCCTTTAAGTCAGACAAATCATGAATCTTGATACTGAAAATATAATTTGATATATAGTAGATAATGGCAAGATTTTTTTTTTTAATATTTTTGTGAACAAAGTCCAATAGATCAAAAATAAATTAAGATGAGAAAATGTATATGGCAAATGTTTTCAACCCTTGTCCTGCTGAACCCGGATATATCCTGCCTTTGCAAACAGTGTAGGTCCAGATCAGTTGGCTTCTGAAGAAGCCAACTGATCTGGATCTGCGCTGTTTGTCATTAAGTATGTGAATCTATATCAACAAACTTGATCAAATAATCTGATTGGCTGAAAATTAGAAATGGGTGTGGCTTCTTAATTTATTCAGCAGGACAAGGGTTAATAAGAAATTCACTACTTTTTTTCATTTATTTTACATCAACAGTAAACATCAAAATCTCTAAACTATAATACCATAGGTACCCCAAGATCTCCGAGCAAACAGTGCGCCTAGGACAAACTGTTCCTTAATCATGTAATCATGTGTATCAGAAGACAGCTTTAAAATCTCTCAAACACTTTACGTGTTTTTTTTGTTTTTTTTTTGTTGTTTTTTTTTGTTTATCCATGAAGCAACCTTTGTCAATTGATTGAGTTGCGGTTTTACGGTCCAGTCAACCCATTTGGGTCATGTCGAGCTCGTCTGTTTACCTAACCACACTTTTCCCTGGGTAGGCTTAGTCCTTTAAGCAGTCAACCAGTATTTGTGTACATTCTTTCACCAGAAACTGACAACTGCCCTACTTAAATCAACGGAAGAGACAACTGTTGTCGAATAATAATCAGGGCATGATTATCGGTATAATGAAACATCAGTATTTGTGACTGAAATAGCTAACATTGTTTTCAGACCTCATTTTATTAACAGACATTTGTACCTCTCTCTTGGAAAGCATCCATGAAGCCAAGGGGCTAGCACTCCTGAATTTCCATCGGGGAGGTGGAGTTTCTAATGAGTACCTATAAACACATGTTTTTAAGGAAAAGCAAGAAATGATATTTCTAAATGATTAATAAATACTCCTATTTTAACATTTACCACTCTCAAGGCAATCAGCAGATTACACACTGATGATACTTTTTTTTTATTTCCCCCAAGAAAACAGGATTTGGCATTTCATGCAAATTGTCTCCAATGGAGACAATTTGCATGAAAAGCCAAAACTTGTTTTCTAGGAAATATATTAGAAAAAAATTCCAATATGTCGTCTGCTGAAAATTTTACCTAGAGTGCTAAGCGTTAACAAGTGCTCTGACTTACCAGTTGTCCCCACAGGAAGCTGCCTTGTTAAGTGAGATGGATATAGCTATACTGTTGAGATTGTCCTTGTGGTTCCTGGCCTGAAATAGTTCCTGTCCAATCTCCTTCATGTGAGTGGATATCACCACAAAATACCCGTGTGAGAAACCAATCATAATGTAACCATCACCATACCTAAAAAATAATTTCAGTAGATCAGCCAACTGACCTTTATCACTCTTTTGATAAATTCAGTGAAAGACAAATTAATAATATTTTTTTTTCTTTTTTTCATGAAATAGGTTGATATTTCATGCAAAGGAGACAATTTGCATAAAATGTCAAAGCCTATTTTCTGTAAAAAAAAAAAAAAAAAAAAAATATTTCAAAATGTTGTCTTCTGAATTTTTTTTATCCGGCATGCCAAGTGTTAATATAATAAATGATAAGCAAATATGCTCAGGGAGAAAAACTAAATGATAGGAGTACCCAATTCTACAGCAACAATTTATGATATCCATAGTTTCAGATAAGAGGAGTTGTCTAGTAAATATTTTTTCTTATTTCTCCAACTTAAGCTAAGACTTATCATGTTGGATAAAAATTCCAGTATGAGACATTTTGAAATATTTTTCAAACTAAAAGAAAGAAAAAAAAAAAAACACACACACAATTTGACATTTCATGCAAAATGCCTCTTAAGGAAATTCTCCTTAATTATAGTTTGACATTTCATGCAAACTGTCTACTTAGGAGAGAGTTTGCATTAAATATTGTCAAACTATATTTTATGGAAAATATAAAAATGTTATCAAACTGTTGTCTGTCAAATTAGCCCCCAGAGACACAAAAGAACAAGAGGCCTTTCGGTTCAGGAGGAGAAGTGCAAAACAGATTTCCAATGCCATCTTGGATTTCTGATCAAAATGTTTTTGCAATTTTTTATCTACAAGTCACCCTGATGCTTTCTACCAAGTTTGGAATCAGTTGGCCTTTCGGTTCAGGAGAAGAAACGAAAAATAGATTTTCAAGATGGCAGCCATGGTGGCCATCTTTGATTTCCGATCAGAATGGTTGTAGTCATTTTGATCTACTATCACCGCGATGCTTCCTACCAAGTTTCAAGACAATTGGTCTTTCGTTCCAGGAGAAGAATGGAAAAATAGATTTTCAAGATGGCGGCTATGGCGACCATCTTGGATGTCTCATCGAAACAATAGCTACTTTTTATCTACAAGTTATCCAGATACTTCATACTAAGTTTCATGTCAATTGGCCTTTCTTTACAGAAGAAGCAAAAAATAGATTTTCATGATGATGGCCATGGCGGCCATCTTGGATTTACTAATAGGAACGATTTCAGCTATTTTTGATCTGCAAGTCACCCTGATGCTTCCAACCAAGATCCAAAATTGGCTTTTTGATTCAGGAGAAGAAGCGGAAAATAGATTTTCAAGATGGCGGCAATGCCTGCCATCTTGGATTTCAAATCTGAACGATTTTAGATATTTTTTATCTACAAGTCACCCCAATGCTTCCTACCAAGTTTCAAGTCAATTGGCCTATCAGTTTAGGAGAATAGGTGAAAAACAGATTTTAAAGATCTATGATCACCAATCGGAACAATCTTAGCTATTTTTGATGTACAAGTCACCCTAATACCTCCTACTAAGTTTCAAGTCAACTGGCCTTTCGGTTCAGGAGAAGAAGCAAAAAATTGATTTTCAAGATGTCAGCCATGGCGACCATCTTGGTTTTCCAATTGGAAGCTATTTTTGATCTACAAGTCACCTTGATGCTTCCTACCAAGTTTCAAGTCAATTGGCCTTTTGGTCCAGGAGAAGAAGCGAAAAATAGATTTTCAAGATGCTGGCCATCTTTGATTTACAATCGGAATGCTTTTAGCTATTTTTGATCTACAAGTCACCCTGATGCTTCCAACCAAGTTTCAAGTCAATTGGCCTTTTGGCTCAGGAGACGAAGTGAAAAACAGATTTTCAAGATGTCCATTATGGAGGCCATCTTGGATTTAGGATTGGAAAGATTTTAGGTATTTTTGATCTATAAGTCACCCAATGCTTCCTACCAAGTCAAATCAATTTGCCTTTTGGTTCAGGAAAATAGGCAAAAAATAGATTTTCAAGATGGCCGCAACAGCGGCCATCTCGAATTTCTGATTGGAGCAATTTTAATTATTTTTGATCTACAAGTCTTCCCAATTCTTCCTAGTTTCAAGTCCACTGGCCCTTTGGTTCTGGAGAAGAAGTGAAAAATATTGTTTCAAGATGGCCGCCATGGTGGCCATCTTAGATTTCCGATCGGAATGATTTTAGCTATTTTTTATCTACAAGTCACCCTGACGTTTCCTACCAGGTTTCAAGTCAATTGGCCTTTTGGTTCAGGAAAAGAAGCGAAAAATATATTTTCAAGATGGCTGCCTCAGCGCCCATCTTGGATTTCCAATTGGAACAAATTTAGCTCTGTTTGATCTACAAGTCACCCCAATGCTTCCTACAAAGTTTCGAGTCAACTGGCCCAGGGGTGTAGGAATAGGTTTTTAAAGCAAATTGATGACGACACACAATGAACAACTGACAACGCACAATGGACAGTGACTGATCACAATAGCTCACCTTGAGCACTTCATGCTCAGGTGAGTTAATAAGAAATAAGACATATATCAACAGGTTTTGGCTGCAAAGTATTTGTATTGAGCATAGAAATTATACAAAATGAGCACTATGCTCATTAGAGTCATGTGAGTTGTATTCATGTGGTAGTACTGGTCTAGAAAAGTAAATGTTTCAACTTTTTTATTGTTCAGTATTAAGTGGTATAATATTATTAATATAAATCATGATTTTTTGCTATTAGCTCTAAATAGGAGATAAAACATATATTTTGGGTACTCATTACAAGTACCTAGAACATACATTTTTTTAGGAGAAATAAGAAAATATCAGTTTTCATTTGCTGGGTTGAAAAACTGCCTTATCAAGAACTGTGGTGGAGGTCTTCCTGTACATCATTCAATTACATACCATTTGTATGCCTGTATATTTCCATATTTCTGTTGAAATGCCAGTTCTATTGGATTTTCAGGGTCGTTCAAGTTGTACAGAAACAGTGTCTTTTTTCCAATAATAACACTCACCTGAAATGACACACAAAAATGTTTTAAATAACAAGTATAGTATGCATTACATGAAATCAGCAGGCAACAAAGGTAAAAACACTGTAAGCACTTGTATACCCTGAGAGGTGCTTTTTTTCAGAAATTGTCCTATTCAGTATTTGGCAATAGGAACCATACATGGTGTATTTGACCTAATTACTGCACTGTGCACTTAGGTTTTTCAAAACTACTGGGAAAACTTGTACAATATGTACCTGAGTATACTGCGGGAACTCTTTAAAAAAACAGATCAGTGAAGGAGTTATCAAACGATGCTTTTGCTATGTTTTTGTGGTGTGTGTTTTTTTTTTTCTGATTTTCTTTATAAAAGCCTATGTTGTTGGGACTCATTTGAATTGCCTCATCAAGGCAATTCAAATGAGTACCAGCAACATATTTCTTCTAAAGAAGTAGATAAAAGTACACTGGCTGTAATCTAAAGAATAGGAAACTGCTTGACTGTGCATTTATAGGAGCATGTGTGGTGATTAGGTTGAAACGGTATACAAAATTTTGTCTTATTGTTCTTTGTGAAAGTAATCAGTGCAGTTATTTATCAAAACTGCCTCACTGGGGCAGCTGTATTAACACAAACATATATCTTTAAGAAGAAATAAGAAAGACACAAATATTTTACCTATAAAAATGTCTTTAAGAGGAATGGATATACTTTAAGGGGCGGCAACTCTGTCTAAAACTGATTTGCCTTCCTTCTGCTAAGGGGTCTAGGCTAAAAGAAAAGAATTTGCTTCTCTTGGGAGCAAATTCTTTCCTTTTAAAGTACACCCCTTTCAGAAGAGGCTTGGTGTGCAGGAAAGTAAACAGGAAGTTACAACAGTTATCACCTCTGTCAAAATGGCAGAATTCTACCAAGTTTTTATCAAGTCTTCTTGAGCTGAAGTCCTGGGCAGGAACACATACAATCAACCCTCTTTATACCGACACACGATACAACAAAATTAGTTATAATAACAATTTGAATGTCACGAAATCTTCGCTCAAGAAATGACAGTTAATGAGAAATTATGCAAGAATATTGCATTAAAATTTCAAGCACCATATGTATTTGATATGTTAGAATAGCCTCACTGAGGCAATTCTAACAAATATCAAAAACATCTGTTCTTTGAGGAAATAAGAATAAAACAAGGTTTTTCTTCCATATCATTATGTCCATTAAGGATTCTTTATAACAGCAAATTCATTTTAATGGCAACATCTATGGGAACAAATGCTGTCATTGTATCGAGGATTAACTGTATTTATCTCAAGCATTACTTACAGTATTATCTCCTGTTTGTGACCTTTCATCTCCTTTCATTTCTGAGAACTGTATATCAGTAGGCTCAGCCCTCACAGATGTCTGTCTCACTGTGTCCCCCTCAGGGTTACTGACTGTGACTGTTTTATCCTCACTTCCTAGAGCTAATAGGTTCTCATTACTCCAGGCACCACATGTAATTCTTCGTGTGTGTTTACCCAGAATTGGAATTTTCCTGGAAATTAACAATGTAATAATTAGACCAAGTGACCAGTGGATCATGTGCACTCTCAGCTGGTGCCATCTGTAACAGTATCAGTCTTTCGTCCATGACCTTGATCTTCCATTTAAGGTAACACTTATAACTGTATACCCTAACAAAATCTGGGAACTACACATCTTAACCCTTCTCTTGCTGAACACGACATGCCCTGTCTTAGCAAACAGTGTAGATCCAGATCAGTTGGCTTCGGAAGAAGTCAACTGATCTGGATCTGCACTGTTTGTCATTAAATATGTGAATTTCTATCAAAAACCTCGATCGAGTAATCTGACTGGCTGGAAATTAGAAGTGGGCTTGGCATCTTAATTTATTCAGCAAGACAAGGGTTAATCTGCCTTTTATCCTGTAGATGTGTGTCTCTTCCTTATGCCCAAGTTGGTGATTGGAGAAAAACATGTTTCATATTTTTCTGATGTCATGCCAACAAATATTTGCAATGCATTTTCTTATGTTAGAAAGTGCTTTTTTGAGCAAGTTACAAGTAGTGAGGCCCTCCCAGGGGTTCTGGGGAACAGGGGAATAATGTCATTCATTTCAGGAGAACAGGAGAACACAAATCTAAAAATGAAGGGAACAGGAGAACAAAGGTAATTTCAGGGAGCAGGGAACATAGAATATTAAGATTTTGATTTTGGGGAACAAGGGAAAATTAAAAAATATTTCAGAAGAACAAGGGAACAGGTACCCCCCTGGGAGGGCCTATGCATTTCAATATTACTGCAGTTTAGAAGCTCACCCCTGTTTGAGTTCTTGTTTAACAACATGTCAACCCATGGGATTTACAGTAAAATTCCACTACTGACCACTCGAAAATAAGGCCACTCTGCTATTAACCCTTGTCCTGCTGAACCCGGATATGACCTGCCTTTGCCAACAGTGTAGATCCAGATCAGTTGGCTTCTGAAGAAGGCAAATGATCTGGATCTGCACTGTTTGCCATTAAGTATGTGAATTTATATCAACAATCTGGATCAAGTAATCTGATTGGCTGAAAATTAGAAATGGGAGAGGCATCTAAATTTATTTGCCAGTCCCAAATGGGTTTTTCTTGTTATTCTACATAGCTTCAGATAAGAGGGGATATCTGCATAATATTTTTTCTTAATTCTCCACAAAAAATATATTGTGGTACTCATTAGAAGTGCCTCTGTGAGGCACTTCTAATGAGTACCACTACATATTTTTTGTGGAGAAATAAGAAAAATATGAGTACTTTTTGGTTGAAAAAGCACCTTATCTGGAGTTATGTTCTACATTCAGTATTAAGACCACCACACTAATAAGACCACTTTAAGGCAGTACCAAAGGTGGTCTTCATAGCAGAATTTCCATCTCCCAGTGAGATGGAGCAAAAAAGGACTGAAGAACTAGTAGATGAGGGGAGTGAGAAAAAGAGGAGGATAAGGATAGAAATCCAAGACAGTACAGCAATACATAACCCCGACCTGCAACAAGTACAGCAGGTACAGTACCATCATCTTACAACCCAAAGTGCAACCCTGTTCTTCTTAAAATCCATTCTACAAACTCCCTGTCATATCCTCTCCTTATCTAGCTGCTTTTTGTCTGTGCCGAACTAACCCCAGTTCTCAGGGCAAATCCTCTCTACATATACCCCAAGGCCATATATATTATCCCCTTTTTCACTGTACATGTATCAGCATCTGCTTACTGCTTATGTAAATGAAGATATTTGTCTGGGTCCAGTTCTTCAAAGCATCGTTAGCTTAACAGGCTTGTTTATGACAAACTCATTAACTGTTGTAGGTAAGGTATTTTCAAATATATTGAATTTTTGCTGCAAAAATGTCAGTAGCTTTTGCAATACTCCATTTTTTTTCAGCATAAAATATCAATGTACTTGCCATATTTCAAGCAGAAATTTTAATGTTACGTTAGCTAACAACTCTGTTAAGTTTTTAATAACTGGGCCCTGATGGTTAAGAATACAAGCTTGTCTTTTTGGCCATGACTTCAGATATGTAAGACACTTTTTCCTATCAAAAAGCTAACTTTTTTTTTTTAATTCTTCACCAAAACATGTTGTGAATACTCATTAGAAGCACATTTCTAGGGCATTTCTAATGAGTAACCACAACATATGTTTTTGCAGTAATAAGATTGATTGATTGTGTTGGGGTTTATCAACACATCAACCCTTGTGGGTCATTTTGTGTCTTCTCCCAGAGAAAGGGAGAAAAGAGATAGAAGAGATACATACATATAGTAGAGGAGATGAAAAAGAGGGACAGGGAAGAGAGAGGAACAGGAATGAAAGTGAAGAAACAAAAGAAATAAAAACATCCCCCCTCTACCCTTACCTGCTACAAGGATAGCAGACCTTGTCCAACTGTTAGCCAATATCAGTTGGACGCCCCGATGATGCAAGGTACACCACACCTTCGCCACACCCAACTACCCAAGATATAAGTTAGTTTATTATATAGCTATAAATATTGAATGTTTAAAAATATGTGATAAAATCCACGGAGCAAGCGTACTAATATCACACGATATCCACATGCTTACTTGATAATGCACCTTTATTCGGATGCCTTCGAATGTTACTGTTATATGGTATATGATATTGCACTAGTGCAAAAATGATATCGCCTTTATAATATCAATTTCGCACTGTTATTAGGTTGCTTTCAGACAAAGAATTTTCACAGAATTTTGTCTATAATGCATTTAATCGAGCCAATCTATTTATAGCTGTATAATAAAAGGGGTATTGCACTGATATTGGTGAATATTGTCCCTAGTTGGGATATCTTCGGACACTCGCAAGCTTGTGTCCTTGGATATCCCAACTTGGGACAATATTCACCAATATCAGCACAATAACCTTATATCTAGAAGCTCTAGCTGGTCAGTGGTACAGGGTAATTGCTATGTGAACTACGTGGCATATGTGAAAAGTCTGATCAAGGCCTGCAGTGTGATCATGGTCTTCACAGACTGCCTTTTGGTGTGTTCCTGTTTGACAAAAATAGTTCTTATAGCAGGGTTCGAAATTAACAGTAGCAAGTAGCAAATTTGCTACCTGAAAATTCAGTTTGCTACCTGGTCAAACTGTTGGTAGCAAACAGTTGCTACCTGGTATAATGCCCCAAACACTATCAACTTTAAGTGTTGTGAATGTCTTCAGTGCAAATTAGACTTGACATTTCATGTGAATTGTCTGCCAAGCAGACAATTCACATGTAATGTCAAGCCTCATTTTTTTGCTGAAATAAGAAAAATACTTTGAAAATGCTGTCTGCTAAATATGCTTAGCGCTTGAAGGTTTAACCCATGGCACGGGGACAACACCTTTTGCTGCCATGTAGATGCATTTTTGCTACCTACTTTCAGACCAGGTAGCAACTACTTGCTACTTGTGAAAAAAGTTAATTTCTGACACTGTTATAGTGAATCTTTAGCATGCAGACAGCATTTTGAATGTGTATTACCTGTCTTTTTTTTCCATAAAACAGCCCTTTGCATTTGTTTTTCAACCTACCCTACTGTATTCATACCTATGTATGCAAATAATTTTCTTATTTCTCAACGAAAAGCATAAATTATAAATCATATGGGTTTTCATTAGAACTGCCTTACTAAGGCTATTTAATAAGTACCCACAAAATGTCTTCAGGGAGACATAAGCAAAAGGCATTTTATCTAAGCCATGGTAGATAACTTGGAATTTCATTTCTCTCAATTTCTGCAGAAAAATGAGAAAATGTCCCTCATTGAACAGCTCATTTTACCTCAGCCTGGCACAATGAACCCTCAGTTCAGCAATGGGCAAATGTGTAATATTTTCCTGTTTTTAACAGGAACAGGACCTGACATTTCACGTATATCATATGAAATACCCAGCTCTGTTTTCTGCAAAAAAAATATGGAACATATTTCAAAACGTCATCTTCAGATATTTTAATTCTGTCATGTAAAGGGTTATGTTTGATTGCATGAGTAACTTACCTTGAGGTTTGATGATTATACAACATGAGATTGCCTTTGGTTGTTCCTATAGCTAAGTAGGGACCTGCTTTGGCCCAGAGAAGGAATGAAAGTGGATCTCTGAAAAATACATCATTTTACATTTATTTCATACCACAGCCACAGCACTGTACCTACAGAGAAGTTTCTTAACCTTTCTCTTGCTGAACATGACATGCCCTATCTTAGCAAACAGTGTAGATCCAGATCAGTTGGCTTCTGAAGAAGCCAACTGATCTGGATCTGCACTGTTTGTCATTAAATATGTGAATTTCTATCAAAAACCCAGATCAAGTAATCTGATTGGCTGGAAATTAGAAGTGGGAGTGGCATCTTAATTTATTCTGTAAGGCAAGGGTTAATCATCTTCTCTTAAGGGGAAACTGATACACTTTCATGGGGCGGTAACCTTGTCAAAATTGTTTGTCGACAGTACAGGGGTCTGCTCTGAAAGGAAAGAATCTGCTTCCTTTGGGAGGAAAGGATGTCACGAAAGTTTTCTCCCTTGTCATAAATGCTACTGCTGCCACTTTAAACACTGGGTAGTTTTTCTAATAAATGCCATCATTTGCTGAAAAAAATAAGAATCTTTGAGATTTCTTCCAGATATTGGCAGACTCAATGTGTGTCTGTAAAACACCATGCCCCCAGCTATATGCTTAACCCTACAAAATTCCAAACTTAAAAAGGGGTATAACTCCTATAAATAAAACTTTTTTTTTTTTTCAAAAGTTAATCAAGGCCCAGTTGTTCAAAGCATTGTTAGCTTAACAAGCTCATTAGTGGTCAAAATGTTAACTGTTCTAGTAAGTACAAAATTTAATTCACAGGTATTTTTGCTGAAAAAATATGAGTAGCTTTTGCAAATGCAAAAGCTACTCACATTTTGTCAGCAAAAATATTAGAGTATGTGCCATATTTAATGATCAAAGTTTTAAAGATATGTTAACTAATGACATCATTAGTTTTGAACAACTGGGCTCAGGTGATCTACTCCTCTGCCCATATGAGTCTGCCAAATTTCAAAGCCCTAGCTCAAAAACATTAAGAGGATCTTATACACAAAGTAAAGTTTGATGAAAAGAACAATATACAGAATAACGAACAAACAGATGAACAAAGCAACAGTAATATGCCTTCTCACTTATATCAAAGTTGGGGGCATAATCATACATCACAAAGTTACACTATATATTAAGTAAAATGTTCCATGTTTATTGAATTATTCTCCTTTACCTGAGTCCACTATCAATGGCTGTAGTTTTCCCAGTATTAGCATCCCACATCATGATGGTACCATTCTTGTCATTGATAATGGCTAGTGTGTCCCCATCTTTATCCCAGCCCAGTCCACTACAGTTCCTGCAGACAAACATGAAATAGGAAATAAATTGTCTCAAATTACATGTTGAGCCCTCTCTAAGTTAATTCTGCAGATCACAAATAACATTTTTTCTTATTTTTCCCAAAAAATATGCTTTGGCATTTCATGCAAATCATCACCTAAGGTGACATCGTCACCTAAGGTGACGATTTGCATGAAATGTCAAAGCCTATTTTCTGGAAAAAATAAGAAAAAATAATTCAAAATATTGACTGCTGAAATTTTAACTAGTATACTAAAGTGTTAATGAAGGAATTTTATATGTACTCTATTTATTCAAATCTAAACATCATTCATTTACTGCCGAAGTAATAGTCATTCTTTGGTTAAACCTACAGTATATAATTTACCGAGTGTTGGATCAACGACACATTAACCCTTGTGGGCCATTTTGTCTAGTACAGAGAATGGGAGAAAAGTGAAAGAACTACATAGCTCTTGATAAGATGCTTTTTCAATCCAAAAATATTGACATTTTTCTTATTTCTCCATGAAAACATATGTTGTGGGTACTCATTAGAGGCTCTTCACGAAAGTGCTTTTAATGGGTACCCACAACATGTTTTTGTGGAGAAATAACATATGCTGTTGGGTACTCATTAGAAGTGTCTCACTGATGTGTTCTAATGAGTATCCAAAAACATACGTTTTCACGGAGAAATAAGAAAAAATATTTACCTGATACCCACTCTTATCTAGACCTATGGAACTAGCAGAGAAAACTCTGAGGAAAAAGAAATATAGGAGGATGGAGGATAAATAAATTAAAAGTCTAACTTAAATAACAGACAACAATAATTTTACTCACAATAAAATCACAGTGGCAAGTACTAGTGGTAAAAAAACAAAGTGTCTTACCCAGGCAGTTGAATTTCGTGTTTCTTGTCTCCATGACGATCATGAATTTTAACATGGTGATCATTGCTGCAAATAAAAGCATTTAACCCTTAAAGCGCCAAGAAAATCTGCATCTGAAAATGTTGTCTGCTTATGTCGTCTGCTGCATCTTCTTGCAAACTTTTCAAACTTACATTTTGCATATAGGCAAACAGTGTGGACCCAGATCAGACTGCTCCTAAAGGAGAGGTCTGATCTGGGTCCACACTGTTTGCAAAAATGACTTTTAAAATCACAAGCAGATGACAAAGCAGACGACAATTGTTGTGATTGGCACTTTAAGGGTTAATAAGATTCATTTTGTGTATGCTTTCATACTGATTAGAAGACAGTTTAACTTTTACCACTCCCTGTAGGAATTCAGCAGACAACAAATTTATAATATTTTTCTTGTTTTTCCACAGAAAATAGGCTATGACACTGTGTGCATACTGTCTACATAGAAGACAGTTTGTATGCAATGTCAAAACGTGTTTTCTGTGACAAATAAGAAAAAAATATTTCAAAATGTCATCTGCTGAAAATTTTATTCAGCATGCTAAGCAAACATATGTAGTTCTGTCTTTTTTTTTCAGTAGAGGGCCTGGCTTTTTGAGACAAAAATGTCAAATCATTTTTCTGGAAAAAAATAAGAACTAGAGCAAGTGCCGAGAGCATCACGAATACCATTTTTTTTTATTGTTTGTTTGTTTGTGTTGAGGTTTTACAGCCCAGTCAACCCAATGGGGTCATGTCGAGTGCGGTCAGTTTAGCTAACCACACGTTTACTGGGCAGGCTTAGTCCTCTAAGCGGTTTACCAGTATTGTGCACATTCTTTCACCAGAAACTGACAACTGCCCACTGAGGCCGGCCTATTTTTTTTTATAAAATATTTTAAGTCAATGATAATAACATAAGGCAAAATCAATGGACCATGGAATATAGGTCACTGACCCACATATAGTTTACAAGGTCAGTCTCTGAGTGACACTGATCTATCATCCGACATGAAGCTAAATCACTGGACCATAAATATAGGTCACTGACCTACATAAACTTGACACTGATGGTCACATTCATCCATTATACCAATTCTGATGTTAATCCATTAAATAGTCTAGAAGATATTAAGCAAAATCACTAGACCATGAAATATAGGTCATGCTGATTTATATTTACTTTGAGGTCAAAGTTTAGTTCACACTGTGTTATTATAGGTAAATATGATACTTAGACATCAAATAGTGGGAGATATAAAACAAACTCACAGGTAATGAAATATACAATGTAGGTCACATACTCCCAAACATACATCAAATTGTCTTCAAGATGTAACATAAAATCATTGGACCATGAAATATAGATCACAGTGACCTACATTTACTTTAAAGTCAAATGTCGGATCATACTGATTCATAATCTCAAATATTGATGCTCATACATCAAATAACATTCAAGATATAAGGCAAAATCACTGGACCATGAAATATAGGTCAAGGTGACCTACATTTGTTAAGATGTCAATAGTGGTGTCACACAGAACCAATATCCCAATTATCGCATAGATCCATGAAATAGTCTTCAAAATATAAGGCAAAATCACTGGAGCATGAAAATAAGGTCACAATGACCTTGACCTTATTACACTGAATGCTGATGTGATAAACACATCTAATGCCTATCCTTCTCTATTAAGAGGTTGTTTGTATAAACAAACTGCAATATACTACTTTATTGGGGTGTCCTAGATTTGACCTTTAGCCTCACCCCGAGCATGACCCAGGGGTTCATAGATGTAGAATGGATGAGAACCCTCCCAGGAACCCCCATACCAAATATGAAAAGTTTTTGATCAGTGGCAGCAGAGTTATAAGTAATCAGAAAACTTCGAAGCAAAACTTGATTATAGAAAGGGTGAACGGACGGAATCACGGATGGATGGACAGACGAACAGACGGACGGAACCCACAAAAACTATATACCCCTTCGGCATACTTCATATGCCGAGGGTATAAAAATATTCCTCATTAGTTTCATCTTCAGCACTGGTCCAAACAAAGAGAGTTTTCATAAGATATTATTTGTTAATTTTGTTAACTTTTCTTATCTTGTGGGTACTCAGGGAATTGGAGGCAATTCCAGTGAGAACACTCAAGGTTTTTGGGGTAAAATTAAAATATAATGATCCTACGATATAATATACCCACCCCCTCCCCCCCACACACACACCCCCTCCTTCACTACTTGCTGATGTCTCTAAAAACTGCTAGATGAATGGTAAAGAGTGTAGACGTTCATCATGATGATAATTAGGTGTTTCCCATCAATTTCAACATTATCTAAGTCATATTGAGACAATGGAAAGTTGATAATGAAAGGCAATGAAGCACCATATAGCCATAAGCTGAATGCTGGATTCAAACTCAGACCTTGTGATTCAAAGTTGGAAGCGTAAACCACTAGCATATTTGGATGCCCAGATCAACCAGACGCCATGTTCTGCTGCATATGATCTGGGCCCAGTTGTTCAAAGCGTCGTTAGCTTAACGAGCTCGTTAAGGGTCATTTCGTTAACTGTTTTAGCGGATTCAATATACAATATTCTGATATTTTTTGCTGAAACAATGTGAGTAGCTTCTGCTAAAGCTACTCACATTTTTTCAGCAAAAAATTTCAGCATATTTGCGTATCACTCGATGTAAATTTTAACGAATCGTTAACTAACGACGTCGTTAGCTTTGAACAACTGGGCCCTGGTTTAGACTGTTTGCTTAATCCATTTTATTGAAACTTTGTCTGAATATTTACGTTAAATATGGCAATACCCGATTCAACTGGATACTGGGTGGATGGGTTACACAGAATGGGTTATCATGCATGTTACTTAACTGTTGACTTTAGGATTTGCATACAAATGCCTTCACACTGGGCCAGCAGGTCTTCTTTATGTATCTACATGTTTTCTTTATTTCTTCACGAAAACATATGTTGTGGCTACTCATTTGAAGTGCCTCACTTAGGCACTTCTAATGAGTACTCACAATATATTTTGTTGACAATCAAGAAAAATACCTGTTCTGGAGTTATGCATAAGCTGTAGGTACTCATTAGAAATGCTTTGGTGTGGTGCTTCAAATGCTTCTATTTTCCCATGAAAACATGTGGATACTCATTAGAATGGGAATAAAAAATATATTTACCTAATACCCATCTTATCTAATGCTATACCCTAAATATTTGGACACAGAGGCCTTAGCAAACAGTACAGACAGAGATCAGTGATGCAAAATGCTGTGGCTGATCAGGATCATCACTATTTGCCACTTGTTCATCTGTTTTTAGACACAGAATGGGTAGTAAATAGGCTTGTTCAAATTTTACAACACAAAAGGCAAAGAGTTAACCCTTGTCCTGCTGAACCTGCTTATGCCCTGCCTTTGCAAACAGTGAAGATCAAAATCAGTTGGCTTCTGAAGAAGCCAACTGATCTGGATCTGCACTGTTTGCCATTCAGTATTTGAATTCATATTAACAACCTGGATCAAGTAATCTGAATGGCTGAAAATTAGAAGTGGATTGGCATCTTAATTTATTCAGCATGGCGAGGGTTAAGCTGTCAGATGAAGATAATAATGATTTGGTGTTTTACATCCCTCTCAACATTACTTAAGTTATCTCAAGATGATGGAAGGATTATTTGACAATGAAAGGCTCTGTGAAATGAAGGGCCCTACAATCATGTCTGAATTCTGCTTCAAGTTTGATTCAAACCCGAGACCATGTGATTCAAAGTCGTGAGCCCTAACCAGGCAGCCATCCGGACCCTTCTTCAGGTATCAAAATATTACGAGAAACTAAGGTATTACCATATTATGCCATATCAACATTCCTAATAGCTCTATATAGAGGGGGTATTAGGTGAACATTTTTCTTATTTCTCCATCAACCATAATGTGGGTACTCATTTGAAGCATCTCATCAAGGCACTTCTATCAATACCCACTGTATATGTTTTTATGGTGCAATAAGAAATATATCAAAGGTCTAGATAAGAGTGGGTATCAGGTAAATATTTTTCTTATTTCTCGATGAAAACATATTTTGTGGGTACTCATTAGAAGCGCCTTGCCGAGGCACTTCTAATGAGTACCCACAACATATATTTTCGTCAACAAATAAGAAAAATATAGATACTTTTTGGCTGAAAAAAGCACCTTAACAAGAGCTATGTATATACACCTGAACACTCATCTTATCTGAAACTATAAGATACAGTGAACCCTCGTTACAAGGACATCATTTGTTCCCAAAGATATTGCCATTAAAATGAATTTGCAGTTGTAAGGAATTCTTAATGAGCAGAATGATATGCAACAAATGCCATGTTTTATTCTTATTTCTTCATAGAACATTATGTTTTGGATATTTGTTAGAATTGCTTCGGTGAGGCAATTCTAACAAATATCCAAAACATATTAGAAAGTATGTTTTGGATATTTGTTAGAACTGCTTCGGTGAGGCAATTCTAACAAATATCCAAAACATATTAGAAAGTATGTTTTGGATATTTGTTAGAATTGCTTCGGTGAGGCAATTCTAACAAATATCCAAAACATATTAGAAAGTATGTTTTGGATATTTGTTAGAATTGCTTCGGTGAGGCAATTCTAACAAATATCCAAAACATAACTATGTTGCTTGAAGTACTGAATAATAATGTTCCTGCATAATTTCTGTTTAACTGTCACCTCTTTAGAGAGGGTTTCCATGCTAGTCAAACTGTCAGTGTAATGAATTTTGTCACTGTATCGAGTGTCAGTATACAGAGGGTTGACTGTACTTTATTATTAGATAGATACTTTATTAATGCAATATGCCAAATTGGCCCATGAACACACATACAATGTACATAATAATATAGATGGGATAGCAAAACATAATAAACTATCACATTTTAGCAATGCTGTCTGCATCATTATTTCCTTTATTTGGGAGAGGTGCACCAATTACGTCACTAAAGTCTAAAAAAGAACCGGTTGTAGGAAAAGGGGTCTAATTGGCATGTTCTGTCTTTCTGGTTTCTTTTCTTTCATTCCTTTTTTTTTTTTTTTGTAAAATTTTCGCTGTTGATTTGGTAATCAATTTCAGTTCATTTTGATGTGTACCACAGAAATGCAAAGCTATATCAGTATATGTCTGTATAGTTACTGATACATACATATGTAAGCAACGTGAAGAAAAGTACTGAAATGTTAACCCTTGCCATGCTGAATAAATTACCGTAAGATGCCATGCCTACTTCGATTTCTCAGCCAATAAGATTACTTGATCCAGGCAGTCGATACAAATTTACAAACTTACTGACAAACAGTGCAGCTCCAGATCAGTTGGCTTCTTCAGAAGCCAACTGATCTGGATCTACACTGTGTGCAATCGTGGGAAAGCAGGACCAGAGTTAACTCATTTTAGTCTGGGACCTCCATATAAGTAATTGACAAACAGTGCAGACCCAGATCTGACACCTCAGAGTGTCACATCTGATCAAGGTCTCCACTTTTTGCAAATAGCTTAGCCATATTTCTCTAGTAATATCTAAATCACAAAGCCTGACATAAGTGTGACGGAGTTTATTCAGTCTAAAATGAGTTAAGTAACTGTAATCAAATATATACAGTCGAACCTCAATGGCTCGAACATCTTTGGGACCATGGAAATTCGTTCGAGACATGGGTAGATCGAGCCACTGAGGGTTAATCATGGCACTAGTTCAGGAAGCAAATAGCGATAATTTAGGGAAATCTTTTCGATTTTCTACACAATGATTGTATGTTGAGTGTACTCATTAGAATTGCCTTGATGAGGTGATTCTAATGAGTACACACAATTCCATAATAAATACTCGTAAGAAAAAATCCCTAAATATTTGTTTTCTTGAGCTATTGGAAGGATTTTGTAGGGACTGAAAAAAAGAGTTTGAATCATCCAGGGTAAACAAGCCATCCGGGTTTGAGCCATTGAGGTTATACTGTAATGCACTTTTTGCACTAAAATGATGGGATAAGCCGCTCTCTATTCTACACACCATTAGTCTAAGAAAGCAATGCCGGTATTGGCCTCTTCTGGCTAAGATGATTCTAATGAGTATTCACAACATGTTTTCACTGACAAATAAAGCCAAGGTGGGGTTATTCTAATGAGTATCAGATGCATATCCTTTCCTTGAGACATCAAACAGCTGATCTTTTTAGACAATCCTCCAATCCAGAGCTGTTTTCATACAAACCTTGATGTTGCTATATAGTTGCCCAATGATTTCTGCCAACTGTACATTACACCACCCCCAGGTACACCTGGCCGCCCACTAATGGAAAAGACACGCTGAAAATAAATCAGATGACAGGTTAGCTGTACAAAAAAAGCAAGAGGGCCATGATGGCCCTGTATCACTCACCTGAGTATCATAGCACTTAAGAGAACCTGAGTGAGAAATGATCAAGGCAAACATTCTGACCAAGATTCATGATGATTATATTAACAAGCAAGACAATGTAGCATGCCTAAATGGGCCATGAAGTATAGGTCAAAGGCAAATATGTATGACTGCCCTCAAGAGCTCATGCTAAGATGTATGCACATGCTAAGTATCAATGGCTCTTAGACCAATAGTAACTGAGAAATTGAGCTAAACGCAAAATCTTAAGTCACATAGCAACAGATAAGGCATTTTTTTCATCCGAAAAATGCTGATATCTTTCTTATTTCTCCACGAAAACATATATTGTGGTACTCATTAGAAGCGCCTCAGTGAGGTGCTTTACTCATTAGAAGCGCCTCAGTGAGGCACTTCTAATGAGTGCCCACAACATATGTTTTCATGGTGAAATAAGAAAAATATTATGTGGATATCCCCTCTTATCTGTAGTTATGCAGTCAGTGGACTTCAAATAAAGGTCAATGAGACCTCTAGAGTGTTTACAAGTTTTTTTCTTTGTTAGTGTATGTTATTTTATTGTTAGTTAATGCATTTAGAGAATCCTCTGTAGCTCATGAGCGGAATAAATTATCTTGTGTAGGATGAGTCAGAACTATTTCAACCTTTTTGAATACTGATATTTTTTCTTTAAGTAAAGCCAAATTTAAATGTACTATTATTAACATTTTGAAAGCTATTTATGATAAGGTGTGGTGTAAACAGTTATTTTCAGATGAAAGACAACAACAAAATACATGTACTGGTTATAAATTGGGGACCTACAGGACATTTAAAATGAACATATGGCAAGAAAAATATCTACGTTTACTAACCCAAAAACAAAGGGAAATTTTATGTAAATTTAGAATCTCATCAAATGATTTAGAAATAGAAAGGGGACATTATTATAAAATTGATATAGTCTAGTGTACAATAGATTATGTAAATTGTGCAATATAAAAGTAGAAGACAAAATTCATTTTTTATTAGAATGTCCGAAATTGAATAGTAAAAGATCAACGACTTTAAGTGATACATGTATCTATTTAAAGTATAAGAACATATCAACTTTATCGTTGCTTAAACCAAATCAAGTCTTCATTTGGCTTATGAGCTCAGAGGATCCATATGTTATACAGAGCATTAGTAAATTATTTTTGATATTGTTTAGTGAGAGAAATGAGATACATGAGTGGCATGCCATCGCCATCTTGGTCGCTGGACTTGGACACCTCACATCTTGACACTTTTTTTTTTTTTTTTGTTTTGGTTTTTTTTTCCTTATTATTTCATTCTGTAGAGAGGTGAGGTGTTGCTCCTTGGGTGTTACTGATAGTTGTTTTTGAAGTGTTAGAATGTATGTCATGTTTTCTTTTTTTTTTTTTTTTTTTTTTTTTTGTTTTGTTTGTTATGTGAGTATGTGGGTTCTTTGTATACCAATCAATCCAATCATTGTTATTATTGTACTAAATTACACTGTTTAATTACTTTGCTCTTATGGGTCCTTTGAATAGCAAATAAAAGATTTGTATTTGTATTCTTTGATTTGGCCCGGTGACTTATTTTTTCACACCAAGTGATCCAGTTTCGAGCTTGACCTAGAAATCATCAAGGCAAACATTTTAAGCAAGATTCATCATGATTATTTAAATAATCATAAATAATCATAAAGGCCTCGGTGGCTCAGTTTGATGCGCCATCCGATTGGAGACCAGGAGGTCGCGGTTTCAACCCCCGCCGAGGCCGGCAACATTCTTTTGTGGAGATCGATCATGAAATATTTTCTACAGTCATTCTCCCCCTTCCGCTGACTCAATAAGGGCAGTGGTCAGTTTCTGGCGAAAGAATGTGCACAATACTGGTTAACCTCTTAGAGGACTAAACCTGCCCAGTAAACGTGTGGTCAGGTAAACTGACCATGCTCGACATGACCCCATTGGGTTGACTGGGCCGTAAAACCTCAACACAAACAAACAACGGCAAATATTCTGGTAAAATTCCATGAAGACTGAAGAAAAACTGTGGCCTCCAAGGGGTGAAAAAGGTCTAAAAGAAATCTGACCTTTTGACCCGGCATGATCCATATTCAAACTTGACCAAGGTATCATTAAAAAGACTTTCTGGTAAAGTTTCATGAAGACTGAAGCAAAATTGTGGCCTCTATCAATCAATCAGATTTTTAACGTACGAGGGTCGTGCAAAAAGTTCTGTAACTAACAGGCTTCCTTTGTTTTATCCCAGGTATATTTTAAAATGCTTCACTGCACTTGAATGGTGTGTTGAATAGCTAATGATACCCATTTATTTCGTGCAAATTGCTTTCCAACTGACCGAGTTATTTCAAATTGAAATAGATGCAGTCATATACACTGACCAATTTACTTGTTACATTGGAGCTATATTAAATGCCACATTAGGCTTAATATAGATTCAAAGCAGCTATTTAATGAATTGTGTGGTATATATGGACTTTAGACCATTTCAATGTGCACAGTTTTTAGTTTTTAGGTGGGTTAAAGCTTTTAAAGCCGGGAAATTTTCTGTTGAAGATGATACCCGTCCTGGAAGGCCTAAAGCCTCTGTTACCAAGGCTAACATCGCTGCTGTAAAGATTGTGGTCAAACAGGATGCGCAATTGTCTGTCAAAGATATAGCTAAATGTACTGGCATATCAGAAGGCAGTGTGCAAACAATTCTGAAAAAGCGTTTGGACCTGAGAAAGGTTTTCGCTAGGTGGGTACCTCATTTGCTCACTGAGGAGCAAAAGACACAATGCCTTAAATGTGCCCGGGAACTTTTGAAAACATACAAAGGCTGTAATAGTCAGGTTATTTCTAACTTGCTAACAGGTGATAAACCTGGGTGCACAAGTTTGAGCCACAAAGAAGGGCTGATAATAAGCAATGGAAGTGAAAAGATCAAAAATGCCCATGTATTGCCAAGAGAACCATAAGTTCGAAAAAGATGTTGTATGCAATTTTCTTTAATTCAAGTGGGCCAGTCGTTTAAGTGCCTTGTCCATCTGGTCATACAGTCACTGGCTGATTCTACAAGAATTCTGTACTTAAGAAAGTAAAAAGTTTTACAATAAGAAACGACCATGCAAAGGATGGTCAGGAGTCCACCTTTACATGACAACGCCTCCTCTCATAAGTGTGAGGTTGTTAAGTTTTTTTTGGCTTCTGAAAATTTTGTTTGTTTGTGTTGAGGTTTTACGGCCTAGTCAACCCAATGGGGTAATGTCAAGCGCGGTCAGTTTACCTAACCACATGTTTACTGGGCAGGCTTAGTCCTCTAAGTGGTTAACCAGTATTGTGCACATTCTTTCGCCAGAAACTGACAACTGCCCTTCTTGAATCAGCGGAAGGGAGAGAATGACCGTAGAAAATATTTCATGATCAATCTCTACGAAAGAATGTTGGCTTCTGAAAAGGTGAAAGTTTTAAACCATCCACCTTATTCACCTGACCTGAGTCCCTGTGACTTCTTTTTAGTTCCAAGGCTTAAGAAAATGCTTTCTGCAAATATGTATACGTCTAGAAGTTCTCTTGCAAGTTGGTACTGCTATTTATCAGTGTCTCCAACAGATAACAAAAGAAGACTATATATATCTGCTTTTTGCGACTGGGTAAAAAGGTTACAACAAGAGCTCCGCCAAGGGGGGCATTGTACGCCCGTGGCAAGTTATAAGTGTAGCACATAAACTGGCTCCTGTATAATTCAGTGCTCCGGAGATATACTGTAAGCAGAATTACAAAAAAAAATTGTTTTTAAATTTTCATTGGGGCATAGCTCTGCTGATATTTGGTGAACTGTAACCTAAGGGTCCAAGCTGGCCCAGAAATTAAGGGAGAAGTGACTTCTCCCTCCTTGGAAAATAGGGAGAAGTTTGCTGCATCTAAGGAGAAGTGCTTTCAGACGGAGGACACACGACAGAAGCATGGCTATATTATAAGCTCATATGAGCCCTTGGCTGATTTGTTTTTACTATTCTTCAATATCTGACCTAACAAAACAAAAATAAACAACCAAAAAAAAAAAAAATGCTGCAAGAAATGTTTTTGTAAACCTACTGATTTTATTTTTGTTCTTTAAGGGAGCCAACTCAGAAGAGTATTAAAAAAAAAAAAAAAATCCAAAAAGAAATATATTTATACATGTAAGTTTTGATATTAGTCAAGCTTCTTAATTCTGTATCATTTAAATTTAATAAATGTAGTTATAAATATTTAATAATAGCAACATTTCCTTGCAAATCTAATAAAAGAAGATGTTAAAAAAAAATAATAAATAACTTGCCAATGTGGCTATAACTTTTAATTATAAAATAAAATTTGCACACTATAATGTGACTATTACCTCTAAACAATATGCTGCGAAAAGTTAACAAAAACTTTCAAAGAGGCATAATTCTGCCAATATTTGGTGCACTGTAACCTCAAAATAATATGCGATGCTCCACATCATCATGTGACTATTTATGAAGTTTCAGCTTGATCGGATGTAAACTGTAGGAGGATTTAGCCGGAAACAAAAAATTAATAGAAATTTTCAAAGGCGTTTAACTCTGCTAATATTTGATGGACTGTAACCTTGAAACAATATGTCCTGCTCCACATCATGGTCTAACTACAACTTGATTGGATGTAAACTGTAGGAGGAGATAGCCAGAAATGAAAAGTTTACAGAACTTTTCAAAGAGTCATAACTGCCAATATTTGGTGCCCTGTAACCTCGAAATAATATGCGCTGCTCCACATCATCATGTAACTATTTATAAAGTTTCGGCTTGATAGGATGTAAACTGTAGGAGGATTTAGCCAGAAACGAAGAATTAATAGAAACAACTGTAGGAGGAGTTAGCCGGAAACAAAAAGTTTACAGAAATTTTCAAAGGGGTATAACTCTGCCAATATTTGGTGCACTGTAACCTCGAAATATGCGCTGCTCCACATCATCATGTAACTATTTATAAAGTTTCGGCTTGATTGGATGTAAACTGTAGGAGGATTTAGCCAGAAACAAAAAATTAATAGAAATTTTCAAAGGGGTATAACTCTGCTAATATTTGGTGGACTGTAACCTTGAAATGATATGCGCTGCTCCACAGCATGGTCTAACTACAAATCAAGTTTCAGCTTGATCGGATGTAAACTGTAGGAGGAGTTAGCCGGAAACGAGAAGTTTACAGAAATTTTCAAAGGGACATAACTCTGCTAATATTTGGTGGACTGTAACCTCGAAATAATATGTGCTGCTCCACATCATGGTCTAACTATAAATGAAGTTTCAGCTTGATCGGATGTAAAATGTAGGAGGAGTTAACCAGAAATGAAATGCTTACAGAAATTTTCAAAGGGGCATAACTCTGCAAACATTTGGTGGACTGTAACCCCGAATCAATATGCGCTGCTCCACATCATGGTCTAACTATGTACAATGTTTCAGCTTGATCGGATGTAAACTGTAGGAGGAGTTAGCCGAAACGAAAAAGTTTACGGACGGATGGACCCCATACCCCGTAACATAATACGTCCCGTTTTTCAAACGGGCGTATAAAAATGTGTTTCAGTAAAAGGGGAATACTTTGAAGGTTTGTAATAAAAATATGTTTGATAAAATGTTGCACTGAAGTAATCCAAACCCAGTGACATAACTTTTTGCAGGACCCTCGTAGCCGGGCAACAGAGTCACATAGGGGCTATGCCAGAATAAATCTGGATTAGTTTTACTGGACTCCTGGACTGGCTTGAAATGGGCCTAGTTATAATTTCTAACTAGGTCACCTCGCCCACACATCATGCATGTTAATGGTCGTCCAATCAGTAAGTAGAGAATTTTGAAAGTCGGCCAAAAGTTGGTCGAGTTTAAAACTAGCATCATCACATTTTTTGTGATATTGTTATTCTCTATGTATGTACTATGACACGGGTCCGCGTGCATTGTGCAACCCATATCCTGCTTCCAAGACATGGTTAAAATAACGCTCCTGTAATCGAGGACCCAGAGTCTTGGGAAGGAAGCTGGATGGATGAGGAGCCTCTAGAAGGTGAACAAGCTTTTAGAGAAGTGACCTAGTGACCTAGTTTTTGACCAACCATAATGAACATTCCAACTTGACTAAGACAAGAGAAATGGTGAAACCCAAGGATGCTCCCCATAGATGCACAGTAGTGGGAGGGTTATGTTAGTGAAAGAGTAAATTACTTTAAGAGATATGCTAAGGACAAGCTTATTATTGCAAAAATTAAGACGGGAAGTAACTCAGTAATTACTTGTAATATAGTTACAGTTCTTGCACTCTGGACTATTTCTGATAGTCGTCTCTCAATGTATTAAGTTTCATTTGATTCTCTGTTATACTTTCAGAGATATGCACCGAACAAATTTAATATTGCAAAAAGTAGGAAGGGAAATAACTCCATAAATACTGATGATAGGGTTATGGGTCTTCCATTCTGCACTTCCCCTCATAGCCCTCTATCACTGTATCAAGTTTCATTATTTATCCTCAATACTTTAGAGATATGCTCAGGACAAAGTTAATTTTGCAAAAATTAAGGAGGGAAATAACTGTAATTACTTGTGATAGAGTTACGGTTCTTGCACTGTGCACTTTATCTGATGGCCATCTATCAATGTATCAAGTTTTATTCAATTCCCTTCTATGCTTTCAGAGATATGCTCCAGACAAGTTTTTCATTGCAAAAATTAAGAAGGGAAGTAACTCCATAAATACTGATGACAGGATTATGGTTCTTGCATTCTACAATTCCCCTCAGGGCCAATTATCAGTGTATCAAGTTTCATTTATTTGTCTTAAATACTTTCAGAAATATGCTCTGGACAGGCTTTCTATTGCAAAAATTAGGAAGGGAAATAACTCTAATTACTTGTGACAGAGTTACTGTTCTTGCACCCTGCACTTTCTCTGATGGCCATCTATCAATGTATCAAGTTTCATTTAATTCCCTTCCACACTTTCAGAGATTTGCGCCAGACAAGCTTTTTATTGCAAAAATTAAGAAGGGAAGTAACTCCGTAAATACTGGTGACAGGGTTATGGTTCTTGCATTCTGCAATTCCCCTCATAGCCCTCTATCAGTGTATTAAGTTTCATTAAATCACCTTCAATACTTTCAGAGATATGCTTCGGACAAAAGTGTGACGGACAGACAAGTGGCGACTGTATGCTCTCCCTTTGGGGAGCATAAAATTTGTGGGTAAATGTACGGGTGGGTAATTGTCCAGTGAGCACCGGTAATTGTCTGGGTTGTTAATTGTCTGTATACCCAGCATATGACATAAGGCATCGCATATGACATAAGGCAGCTTTTCTAATTATATGGCTTGAAGACAATAATAAAGTCCATCAATTTTAATTCTGTTTTATTTCATTATACTGAGAAAGTTGTACAAGCAGTGACAGCATTGTTTTGTATTTACGGAGTTACTTCCCTTCTTAATTTTTGCAATAAGAAGTTTGTCTGGAGCATATCTCTGAAAGTACATATATACAAGGGAATTAAATGAAACTTGATACATTGATAGACGGCCATCAGAGGAAGTGCAGAATGCAAGACCATAACTCTATCACAAGTAATTACAAAGTTATTTCCCTTCCTAATTTCTGCAATAGTAAGCTTGTCCAGAGCAAAGTATTGAAGATAAATAAATGAAACTTGATACAGTAACCCTATCATCAGCATTTATGGAGTTATTTACCTTCCTAATTTTTGCAATATTAAATTTGTCTGGTGCATATCTTTGAAAGTATAAAAGAGAATCAAATGAAACTTGATACATTGAATGACAGCCATCAGAGATAGTGCAGAGGGCATTCAATGCAAGAACTGTAACTCTGTTACAAGTGATTACTGAGTTACTTCCCATCTTAATTTTTGAAATAATAAGCTTGTCCGAAGCATATCTCTTGAAGTATTTTACTCTTTCACTGACATAACCCTCCCACTACTGCGCATCTTCGGGGAGCACCGATTTTCTTGTTTTTTTTGTTGTTTTTTTTTTCAGTTCGCATCTGTTTGTTACTTATTCAAAACCGGGTAATTAACATTTTTTGGATGATGATAAGATCAATTTGTGGTAAATTAATATATTATTTTAAACCTTGAGTTAGTTTCCATGTTCTTGTTTCATACTTTAAAAACATCAGTAATATTGTAGAAGTATTTTTATATCACAAATTAAAAGTCTTATGAACAAAGTTTGCAGGAAAATAATAGGTTTTCTTATGTTTCCAATTAGCTAATTAGTCTTGCAAACACTGATAGTTAAAAGGAGTGGATTAAAATAAATGAATATTTGTTAACTAATTAGTAAATTCGAACAATTAAGTACTGTTAACAATATTAAATTTGAACAAAGTTAGCAGGAAAATAATAGGTTTCTCTTATGTTTCCAATTAGCGTCTTGCAAACAAACTGGTAGTTAAGAAAATTCAATTTCGCCCTTTAATCTTTGATAAAATGTCATATATGAAAGCCTGTATATATATATACATCAAAGGAAACTAACTTAAAAATTGCAAAGTCAATTTTCGCTAAGTCAGTCTTGAAAAAAAAATTAATTCATTTCATCCTTTCATCGGATGATCCTGATACAAAGTCATTTCCAGTTAAAACTCTCGAATAGATACAAAATCATTTTACCAATAAAAATGGAATAAATGAATGAAAAATATTACATGACAAATTTTTCACTTTTAAAACATTTAAGGACAGTTTTGTATTAAAAAAAAAAAAATGGATGGATCATTGTCCTCTTTTAGTTAAGCAGCTGGGTAAATGTCCAGGTAGGTAATTATCCGAGTGGGTAATTATCTGGAGGTGAAACGATTCACCCAATTTATGGTGCATCACGGTTCAGTGGTCATGATTCGCTTCACAATTCTTTTTCTCCAAGTTTGACTGTTTCAATATGCCTCGGTTCACTCAAGTGTAAACAAAAGTTGTCAATTAGCTGCCCATTAGATCGGTTATTACTTCATGCAAAAGTTATATCAGTAATTACTGCATGCTTCATTCAGATCAATTTAGGAGAGTTGTAATGCTGCATGACTACTTTAGACAAGTTTTTAATGACTGTTACCAACAAAAACATGTATTTAATGCCGTAAAATCTATGTGTCATTAGGTTTCGCGACTTCCGAATTTCCTGAAAAAAATTTAATTATTCAGTCAATAAACACTGTTATGAATAGTAAAAGTGCTCAAAACACTCAGGAAATGTTGTCAAACACTCTTTCATAGAATTTTCAATATTTTGTAATTTTGCAGTAGTGATTTTTTTTTTAAAAAATCAATAAGTCTGGCTCAAACTGAATGAAAGTAACAACATTCATGACAAAACTGTTATACCCGTTTTTGAACATTGTATATCTAGGAAACCTAAGTACTTCAACTTGGTTGCTTATATTAGGTTCTTTTCACTGAAGAAAAAAAAAAGGAATAAACTTTTTACATTATGAAACTTTTACAAATACATGTAGGATTTTAAGCCTGTGACTATGAACCATTTCAAACAAACTTTGAAGTATGGTGAGCACCTTAGTTGACCACCATAGGACTGTATAATCCACATGCAGTTACTGATTATCGCGAGTCTGAAAAGCATATCGCGATACCTTTAGTATCGTGAAGCAAGTATCGCAATACATATCCTATCGTGAGGTGAGAGTATCGTTGCAGCCCTATAATTATCCAGGCGGTTAATTGTCCTACGTACGACATATGCATATAACAATGACGCAGATCATCCTGCACATCTGGTAAGTCTAATCAGTGCCTTTGGTGTTTGCTGCTACTATCCTTGTGTAAATCTATATGAGCAAACTGCAAACAAAAATATTTATTTAAAGGGCCATTCAGACTCACACTACAGAAAGCACTATTTATACAAAGTGTTTTCTGTAGTGTGAGCCTGAAAGGCACTTCAAGCATACTTTTTTTTTGTGCAATTTGCTCAGATTTACACATGCACTATCCAAGCAGCAAACTTTAGGCACTGATTAGACTTCGCAAATGCACAGATCTGTGTAAACAGTTTTCGGGCAAAACAATGGCCCAAGCACCTGTCATTATGAAAGATGATTATTTATATAGGGGTGTGTGGAGGAGGAAGGGGGAGTGGAGGTGTGCATAGGTGTCCGACGGGAGCTGACGTCTCACTTTGCCTCGTGTATGCCACACGCCCAGTTCATAAACACATGCAGACTTTGTCTCCCCTATGATTTCTGTGCCTTTTCAGCTAGATATTTCTATACAGTTAATATGTATACCTATAATGAAACATCATATGGTAATCATAGAAGTTGGGCACAGCGGGTCTTAATCATATTTCACATTTTGTTGTGTTAATATGCACTGCTTAAACAGTGTCTAGTGTATTCTTACCGCTAAAACAGTGTCTAACTTGTATTCTTACTGTCACATATCTATAAAATCTGTAGTCTGGTATTTTTTCAAGCAGTAAAGGATGACTTTTCAAGTATCGTTTCAAACTTTATTTCAGGAGACAATATCTGTAATTCCAATAATTTTCGCCTCAATTTTTTATCAAATAAATTTTGATAAGTCATCTTTTCAATCTTGCAGTGCTTTTCAAAACAAACTGAGCAATATTATAACTGGGTGAAATTATGTATACTATATAATATCCACCATACGGTTTGCAGACATGTTAAGTTTGGAAAAATAAAATGAGGGAGACAGTGCGGTCGAGCCAGGTTGGTGAGCGCCGTAGGCACGAAGCCAAGCTAGGGGGGTCCGGGACATGCTCCCCCATAAAATGTTTTTAAGATATTGGTGTAAAATGGTACATTCTGAGAGCTATTTATAACACTTTTGCTCATTTTTTTTAAACACCATTCTTATGAAATCCTGTCCTCTAGCTAAGCCTTTTTCTTGATAATCACTGTTAATGACCAGGGCTTCATTATACTTATAGCATTTCATACTCCAGAAGTAACAAAAGATATTTATCTACTGATGTCATCATCAATGCATATGATGTTATGTCCTGACGTCTGAGAAGTCTAGGAAAAAAATAATAATGGAGCAACAGTCATATACCTTAGGTAAAAATAAAAGTAATTATAAAAAAAAAAGCAATTTGTTGATTTTCTTTTTATTTAGAGTTTTGTTTCACAATAATTAGATAACCTGCATATTGTGCAATATGCTTTGAGAGCCCTTTTATTTTTTTTCTCACCCAGTCATACATTTTCTCGAATTCCGAACTGTAACTTGTGTTGTCACGAGTTTTAGACCCCACCTTTTTTTACTGCAAGCCCCTTGTGACCGAAGAATGTTTTTTACGGTTGCGCAGATGCTTATTAAATTGGGGTCATCCTGATTGGCAGTTCAATCGCATCACCAGATTGGCGCTTCAATCGCATCACCATTTTGATTTAACTTGTCAACAAGAAATAGATTGCTTTATTTCTGGTTTCTCCCTTCTTCTAGGATCTTGAAGACAGTGTTTTAGTTTATTGTAACACATTTCTTCAGGGAGCAAATCCCGGAGATGCTGATCTTTTCATCATTTTGGACAACACTATCCCACAAGGCAATAACAGTATCAAGATTTTTCACGCATACATTCCAAGCATATATACGCTTTTGATTAATATTTGGTCTACTTTGGATTGATATTAGAACTACTTCAGATCTAGCCTGAATTTTTCCGATATACAAGGGTAGTTTTTAAAGAAGTTTTGACCCAGTCGGGATTTTCGTTTTTTTGGGGGGAGATATTTTTAAAATTTCGTGAGGCGTTAGAAAAGCTGTTTTTCCATGACCTGCGATTTTCGGGAGACTGAACATGTCTGTGTTTGTACCATGCGGCTTGTTCTTAGGTTGTTGCTATGCGCTATGACGTCATTGGGCCTACTGTCCTTTCGACATCTCTCGGAAAGACGTTTTTTGCTTGGCGTTTTATCTTAAATGAAAATATTTTGACTTTGTTCTGATTGACTATATCTTATCAGAAACCATTTGTCTTTTCTGTTTCTGTGTTTTATTTTCAAATATGTACCCTAAAATTAAATTTATCGCCAGAAATTGGTTTGACCTATGCAATTTCTATAGTAAAGTGATTTTTTGGAATTTTTGTCTTAGTAAATATTTTTTCCTTTTCTTTGCTGAATTTGAATTATTGATGTTTCACAATATTGTGAAAATTTCAGAAAAATTAAACAACTGAAACTTCTTAAAAATCTGCTTCCAAGTTACCTACCCTACAAATTTCTGCATAATTTTCATTCATTTTTACCATGGGAAAAAGTGAAAATATTGGATTTTTTAAAAACCACTGACTAGAATAAAACATTTTGAGCATATGTAGTTATGACAAATGGTTTTGCATTAAATCATGACAAAAGTTTACAAATTAACTTCTGTTTAAAGCGCCGAGCAAAAAACTACTTTCTGAAAGATGTCGAAAGCACAGTATTTTGTCATAGGCTGAGTGTTTATGGGCCGTTTGATATTGGCCGAGGTCCCGGAACCAGGCAATCCTATATGGCAACTAAATAGGGATATATCAATTATGTTATGTCCGGATTTTAGGTATGAATTGGCCAGTATGAATTATTCAAAAACGAGTACGAATCGTCTTGAATCAGGTTACGAAATGACCAGGGATGTGCACGAAAGGTCCCTGGTACGAATCGTCTTGCACCTATCAGTCTGCAGTAATTTCAATAACAAGGACGGATTTCAAGCTTTAAATGTCTGTAAAAACTGTGTCAGATACCTTCATGTCTGGATTTATTCTTCGTCTGTAATCAATAACAGTTATACCCTAAAACATTAAAGAAAACTCGGAACTGGTCTCAGAATTTTGCTCGGAAGAAGAATGTTGACAAACGGTATAAAACTCATCCATAGCAAAGGTACGGAAAGGAACGGAAATTAACGAGATACTTTAATTGATAGCTCAGTCTAGACTGCTTCACAGTTCGACAAATTTACTATCGTAACGATTGACGACTGTAGTAAACCATAAACACGTGTTCAATTCCGCCGCTGGCATTGGCTGATGACAACACGTCATCCTGTAAACAAACTGGTATCAGATTCTCCCTGTTTTATTTATAGAACAGCAGCTCTATCAGTGTCTGATTACGTACATTTTTATAGATGCATGCAAGCAATTTAAACCCTGATCAGATCCTGAATTTTGCAGCATCTGATCTGGGATCATCTGGGTAGTAAATAACTTATGTCCGTTTAGAAGACATTAGGCGTGAAATGGGTTAGTATAACCAATAGAGTCTAATATGCTTTTTAAGATATTTTTGCCCTTAAAGTGCCAATCACTACTGCAGCAGACGACATTTATATTATTTTAGCAGACGATTCATTTTTTTTCTTTGACGTGTGTGTGTGTGTGTGTGTGTGTGTGGGGGGGGGGGGGTTAAAATGTGATCTTCCAAGGGGAGGGGGGGGGGGGGGTTAAAATGTCATCTTCCAAAAAAACTCGCCTGGCGCTTTAAGAGTTCAAGCATTCATTGCAGTCATAATGTTTACACTGGTGACTATATATAGAAATGCCGTCTGAAATGTACCTGTTGACAGAAGCTTAAAGCACCAATTATCACAACTGCAGCAGATGACCGTTTGATTTATCACGGTTTCAAAATAAGAAAAGTCTTGAATTTCTGCAGCAGAGAATTCACATGAAACACCAAGGCTTGTTTTCTTTGAAAAAAAAAAAAGAAAAAAAAAAATGTCGTCTGCTACAAATTTTGCTTGGCGCTTTTGGGTTAAAATAACAAATTGGAAGCTACAGTTTCAATGTAGCTGCACAATAGATCAAATTAGGGAAGCCCGTCTATTTATACACCAGAAGTAAACGCTTGAATTAGCAAGCGCTCAATGTGATCTAGATTACCAGGGAGTATTTTGTCCCGGTAAAAATTGGTTTTCTACAGTCCTCGTTCTACGAGGTCATGTGGAGCAGTCTAAGCTCAGTCAGGTATCTTAATCATGGGCCGGCCTCGGTGGGTCAGTTGGATGCGCCGTCCGACTGGAGACCAGGAGGTTGCGGGTTCAACCCCCGCCGGGGTCGGCAACATTCTTTCGTGGAGATTGATCATGAAATATTTTTCTACGGTCATTCTTTCCCTTCCGCTGATTCAAGAAGGGCAGTTGTCAGTTTCTGGCGAAAGAATGTGCACAATACTGGTTAACCGCTTAGAGGACTAAGCCTGCCCAGTAAACGTGTGGTTAGGTAAACTGACCGCGCTCGACATGACCCCATTGGGTTGACTGGGCCTTAAAACCTCAACACAAACAACACAAACAAAACCTTAATCATGTTAATTGACAGCTCAGTCAGTAGCACTTAGGTTGACCTAAAGACGCAGTCATATGGAAACGGTGGCAGTTTCCTCCCGGTTGCAGTGGTGCCATAGAGGGTATTTCCCAGTCCCTAACGACAGTTCATTGGACTATAGCTCCGACGGTGGAAAGAAGGAATATTTATAGAAGTAAAAATTCTGATTTTGTGGGTATGGGCCTGAAGGAAAGTCGTTGAGTGGCATTTTTTGGATGGTCAGATTTTGGGTGAGATATAGGGTAATTTAGGACATTGGGGAACAAAGTAAAAAAAAAAAAATCTAAATATTACTTAAATCAGGATTTTTCGCATTAAACACACACACACACACACACACACACACACACACACTATCTATCTCTCAATACGGCATACACCCTCAACTGAGTATTATGTTCCGGGATCCCCGCAACATGTGGTAAAAGAAAAGGGTTAAAAGTACAGGCCGGATAGGGAGAAATGAATAAAAATGCATAGTGTTAGTGTATTACACAGAAGAAAAGAAAAGTGAGGATAAAAACAGTAGTAGTGTTTATGGTTTGAGATGGCACACCTGAATGACAGCCTGTTTAAAGCTGTCAAGGTTAGTCAGGGTGGCGGTGATGGGGAGGGAGGTTGTTCCACTGAACGACTGCTAAATGATAGAATGAGTATTTGTAATAGTCAGTCCGGGTGTATATCTGTCTGTATGCTAGTGAGTGGGTTGTACGCCGTGAGGTACGGCTCAGTGGAATATGTTAGAGGAGGTACTGCTACATATCCATAGACGATTTTGTAAAATAGGACCAGTCTAGAATCTGCACCCCGCTGCTCGAGGGTACGCCAGTGGAGTTTCTCTGACATGTCTGAAACACTTGAATATGACGAATTCAGTATTCAGATTTTGTTAATATAATCTTTAGTGTGGGGTCCCAGACTGGAGTGACATACTCCAGTTGTGGAAAAAACTATGGCCTTACAAGCACTTTCTCGAAGCTGTGGTTCTCGGTTTTCAAGTTTCTGCGCAGGAAGCCAAGGGACTTGTTGGCATTGCCGGTGATCCTGGCAATGTGGGGCTACCAGAATAGGTCATGGGAAATGTCTACTCCGATGTACCTGGCACAGGGGACCACCTCCAGTGTTTGATTGTGCAACGTGTAGGCAGTGAGGAGGGTGATCGTGATCTGGTCACGCGTATTACCTGGCACTTGCCTGGATTGAATTCCATATTCCAGTTTACCTCCCAGGCCTGCAGGATGTCAAGATCATCTTGGAGCTGCCGACACACACACACATACACACACACACACACACAGAGAGAGAGAGAGAGAGAGAGAGAGAGAGAGAGAGAGAGAGAGAGAGAGAGAGAGAGAAGTAACTGTCTATTTCACAGACTAAGAAAAAGAAAGAAAAGTGCATCTAAACAGATAGCAAAGGCCCCGCTACCCTTTTTCTGCGTCGAAAATGACTGATATATGAAATTGGTTTCAGAGAAATGGCTGGTATTCTATTTCACTACCTGATTTTCACCTAATCTATACATAATAAATTATGCAGTATGATTCACTTATAAAAATGTCTGTTACAATCATCAGAATAAAAGGAAGCCATAACGCTGAAAATTGTTATGTCACTAAATTATAACATTTTTTGGGTAATATAATCCACTAAAATTTGAAAAAAAAAAAAACACAAAAAAAAAACATCCTTTGGGATATCATGTCATTTGAACTTTTCTTTATCTTTGTAAAGTGTTGGGTTAGAGAAAAACTATATGCATTACTATTGTTGATTGAACTCTGCTTTTCTACGGAAAAAAAAATCTCAACTAAAAATTGCCGTCAGAATAGTTCAGAAAATGTTTAAGCGGTCCGTATCGATCACCCACTACCGCTACATGACCTTATATTAGACAATTCCGGCAAATGCATATACAATCCGGTAAAACAGAGACAGACAAGCATCCAACCTTCTTTGTTCATAGTCCTCCAGCCTAGGATTTCCAACATTGCTGTAACACTGGACCTAGTGTCGTAATTACTGGTGGTCCGTCGTCCGTACATCTTGGAGATTAATGTGATTACATGTACGTGTACCTTTTTCTTGTTGCAAAGTCATGGCTGAGATAAAATAAATGTAAAAATCTTACATCCTTTTTTTTAAGCTTACCTAAATGTGTTAAATTTTTATCCACATTATTTTTTTTTCTTAGTATCAACAGATATATTAATTAAACTTACTAAAGTTACTATGCATTAAACCTTAATGATTTTATAAATTTTTATCTTTCTTAAAGAATATAATTGTAACATACATGTATGTATATCGTCTGTGATTTTTTGTTTTTGTTTTTGTACAGTGATTCTATTGTTTGTATACTTGTACAGTCTTAAACTTTGTTTACCGGCAAATTAGCCTAAAGGGCTAATGGTGTCAATGTTTAAAGTTGAATGTCGGCTTGAAATAATAAGAGGTTAATGCATTCTGACTTTAAAATACAGGAACTATTTCCCGAGTGATTTGAAAAAATCGCTTATACAAACGAGTGCATAGCACGTTTGTTTATAAGATTTACAAGTCTCGAGAGAAATATTTCTTTTATTTTAAACAGTATGTATTAACTTATAAGTCACATATCATTTTTTTTTCTTTGGATTCTGCTTACGCTCTTTTAAATGGCGTCAACATGTTTTGCGACGTAACGTCATCTGCACTCGTCACGCGGCGTGGTAGCATTCTCTAGTAAATATTTCCTCTCGGGTATTATAAATTATATGTACCACAAAAATACTCAAGTTAGCTTCAGATATGTAATATAGTTTGTATTGTCTAATGTGGGGCTCGACGCTGTATTTTCACTATCTGGAGTATTTTATCCCATAGGGTCCAATATCACGATAGGTAGCCATAACGGATCCTGAGTTATGAAATCGCTCATAACCCCTCCTGCGGGATCAAGTACCGGCTCCTGGGTGGATTTTGTGTTTACACATACACGTAGTGACCTCTTTTTACCCTCAAAAGGAACACGCCTTGAACTGGAAGGTAAACATTTAAATTCTTACGGAACTTTAAAGGAATTATAGTAATTATTTGCAACGTTTGAGATGTAGTATGTAAAGAAGTCTTTGTAGGAAATGATGCACAATTGTCAGGTATCCCGATGCAAAGCGATCAGTCGCACATAAAAAGCGAAATTTATAACGTCTGTGGTCATGCAACCAGGCACATGTTATTCCAAGAGACATACCATGATCACGAAGGACATTTTTTATGTTTTCCTAATTAAAATTTGAGAATAAAATCCGAGTATTTAAACAAAAAATGTGACAATACGTGTAACGACTCCTGAGTGATTTTCGCACATACTCCTGTGTGATTATTCTTGTATGCTGGCACCGAATCCTGGGTGATGGTGTTTATTTCGATGACTTCGACATCGAAACTGGTCATGGAATAAATGTCACAGAGGAGGAAAAAGCACATGGCCCGACCGGGACTCGAACCCAGGAGCTCTCCCATACCATGCGAGCACTCGAGCCAGACGATCGACCCGTGACAATTCCCCCCCCCCCCCTGCTTAAATAGATACGTCTCCCTATGCCTCAAACCTTTAACAGTCGATTTTTCAAGATGCTATGAACTTATGGAAAATATAATTTGAGATAAAATAATGTCTGCGCTTCGTAATCGAATCCCAAAATATACCTATAATCACCTTTGATTATGATAAAAAGGCATTTTCTTCATCCATTCCAGTTCTTGTAAGTGGTGCGCGAAAAGATGCTTTCACTCGACTTGCATGACCATCACGCGTTTCTTTTGCAAAAACATGTCGAAGGAAAGAGAGAAGAAAATAATATAAATGGACTTTTATACCACAGCGCATGTGCAGCATATTTTCAGGAGAATAGTAGTTTGTCAGAGGGACAATAAATTTGGTGCCTTGATTGTAGAAGCCAGGGTACTCAGCACCCTCTTAAAATGCGACTAAAATTTGTGGACCGATCTTTGTAGGTGTTCTGAAGTTGTGCACGTGTCTTCTTTGTTGTAATGCTTAAATTATCCAAGCGGCATGTGTTTCGGCGCATTAAACAAAGAGGTGAAATGGCATTTGGTTTACAGTAAAGGCCAATTAAGTCACACTGTCATGAATTCGGGGTTGGGGTTTAATACGTTTCCCTTCACTATGTTTGGTTAAATTTTTGCCCCGTTTTGTAAGGATTTAGGTTTTACTTCGTTTCTAATACGTCTAACTGCGATTTACTTCGTAGTACCCGGTTACCAAATGGCTTAAGGTCATGCTTTCAATAGGGATGAGTACGTTTTACTAGGTATCTTTAAGCTTTTGATACGTTTTACTATGTGCTTGTTACCTTTCGATACGTTTGCCTACGATTCAGTACGTTTTGCTGTGGAGGTCCTCTGCTTATTGAGTGCTAGGTTTTACTACGTTTTTAAAAGTAGCCAAAACGGCAATATGCTGTCACGTATTGAGGGTTAGGTTTAACTACTTCTTTAAAACAGCTACATACGTGACCCAGCTACGTTTATTTTGAAAATTTCAAAATATGCGTGGCTGGGTCACGTACGTCGCCGTATATAGCCATATGTAATGTACGTTTTCGTACATTTTACTACGTATAATGCCATTTTGTTAAAAACGTAGTTACACTTAGCACTCAATACGCGACAGTCTATTGCCGTTTTGCTACGTTGTAAAAAAACGTAGTAAACCCTAGCCCTCAGTACGTGACAGCGAGACTGGGGCTTAAATTTTGAAAATTTTAGAACAAACGTAGCTGGGCCACGTACGTAGCCAAATCTAGCCGTATATAGTCGTATATAAAACGTTTTCACTACGTTTTACTACGTATATTGCCGTTCTGCTACGTTTAAGAACGTAGTAAAACCTAGGCCTCAATACATGACAGTGTGACTGTGGCTTAACGAACAGAAAGCGAATGCAAGAGCTGTGATTATTGTCAGCCAATGAAAGTGTTGAAGTGCAGTAGACGGGGACAGACACTATCGCCCGCGAATTTATACACATCGAATACGAGTATGATTCGCATCGGATACGCGCGTTTTTTTTTTGTTTTTTTTTTTTTTCGGGGCGTTCCGGAGTTCAGTATCTGAAGGTTTGGTTGTTTAGGTGTATAGGTGGGTGCTGTTGCAGTTGGTGATGGGTCCTGTGACACCTGTTTATCAAATCGTCTCCTCTTTAGGACATGTAGCCATAAGTTACTTTTTCTTTTGCGATTTCTACAGCTGAAAGAAAGTATCGAAATGGGAATGACTAAATGTATATACTGCATGGCACCACACCACGCCTTCGATGATCGAGTTGCATATTGCGAGCGATTTGTAGCGATTCCTTATGCAGTGGTACGTTGCCAAAAAAGCGATTCGCAACAATTCGTAACCGTGTTCAGAGCTGATTAGCACAAAGCGCTATCTGAAACCGACCTTTGCATATCAGCCAGACTAAACAGAATGGCGATGCCAGTGCCCGTTTTAAGACATTAAATGAAACCTTTTTGGGAAAATGAAATTTTCCAACTAAATTATAATTTATGTTTACTCTTTTGTTATTAGATATATAGCAATATTTTACCAATAAACGAACAACATATTTGTGAAAAAGTATTATGGTTGTCATGACTATGCCGCAGATACGATCTTATATGTTCGGCAAGATTCGGTAGAGTGCAGCAACGCTGCTGAACTGTAGTTTACCTGGTGTGGTATGGCGCGGTGCATACATGTCGTCATTCTCTATTAAAACTGGTTATAAGAAATGAACTGGTTGTCAAAGTCGATTATGTTACACAAAAACGTACAAACTTATTAAAAAGCACATTACATAATCACATAGGATCTGGTGCGAGATGATCACATTACAGTTCGTGCCACAGAAACGTCTTTTTATCCCTGATCCCGCAGGATCCGTTCCTCTATGAATTCTACAACACGGCGATAAAATGCATTATGCACGATAATGGTACGATAAAGGAATAACAGGGTCTCCATTTTTAAGAGAATAAAGAGTAAGGAAGCAGCCAGTGAACAGCCATTTGTCTTAAAATGGTTTAAACAGTAAAATTTCGGTTTTAAAAGTCTCGTGTTCTGGTACCAAAATAGCCATACGGCATAAATTCCAAGATCCAGACAGAAATGCGTTTCCTCTATAACATTTGCTGCTGCTCACTTATGCCTGTTCCCTGTAAGGTTCCGTGTGATAAATGTTGTGTTTTAACTCACTTCTTTTTTTCCTGACAAATCGACCCGAAACTGAGTAGTTTCTAGTTCCAACACAATCCACCCAGGAGCCGGTACTTGATCCCGCAGGAGGCGTTATGAGCGATTTGATCACTCAGGATCCGTTATGGCTACCCACCGTGAATATATAGTGTGAGGCATACTCCAGTTGGAGACGTATTTAAAGTGTTATAGGCAGGCAGTCTTCCTTTGTAGTTTCGTTTTCATATTACTTCTAAGGTTGCTCATTGTGCGGTTAGCATTAACAGTGTTCTGTCTGTAAGAGTATTCCAAGACAAGCAGCAGCCTCCAAGTATCTAGCGCTGGTCATAGCCTTTAGGACCTATCCATGTAAGCAATATTAAACCATTAATAGGTGCCTGGAGGTCGTCACTATCATCACCTGACACTTACAGGAATCGAACCCATCTGGACTCCCACACGGAGAGACTGTTCTGATGTTGTTGTTTTTTTTCAAAAGTAAATTCCCCCAAATGTTGACAGTCCCCCCTGCCCCTGCCCCTTACATCGAACGAGTGTCGCTTTTTGCACCCTAATCGGTAGCCGATTGACTGTGAATAGCTAAAACAATTTCTTTATTCACTTTTTTCCATAGTTGACACGCCCTGAAGTCACATGATATCGTCAGCGACCGCGTTGAATAACTGAAAGGTATACTGGTGGCCCACAAAAAACATAGCTTACTACTTGGGAAAGATAGGATGACCTAGACCAGCCGTTGCCTTAAAATCTTTTAATAGACACACTGTTTCTAGGCCTCGCAAACTGTACCAAGAACTCTATATTTATATATATTTATAATATAAATAGAATACCTTCTCAAGAATTTAATGTCCACTTGCATAAACAACTGGGGACGGCCCACTCTTATAGACAGGTGACCGAACGGACCAGTCTAATGTCGTTACTTTGAAGCAAAGAACTCTCTGTGAAAGTAGGTTGATTTCGGGTTCTGATTGTCACCTCTTTCACACTGGTCAATAGGCTTCGCGGCAAACGCATAGGCTTCTAGTTTTGAACGCATCGGCTTCTAAGGAAAATGACGTAAAGTGGCAATGTCTGAAGGTATCTGACAGATTATTTATTTGTTTTACAATTGTTCGTCGGTTGTCCAAAAGAGACACCTGCCTTACAGAATGTAATATTGATTTGCCTTTTCATCTACAGTAAGGCGAAGTCTCCATATTTCAAAATGAAAACAAAAACCAAAAAAAACAAAAAAAAAACAAAAAAAAAAAAAATAAAAAAATAAATAAATAAATAAAATAAAATAAATAAAATAAAAATAAATAATAATAATAGACCCAAACTGAAATCAAAACGGGAGTGTAATTTCTCATAAATTGCCTCTGTGTGTGTGTGTGTGTGTGTGTGTGTGTGTGTGTGTGTGTGTGTGTGTGTGTGTGTGTGTGTGTGTGTGTTTTATTATTATTTTTTTTTTTTTTTTTTTTTTTTTTTATGTTTCTTTCTGAAGTACGTGTTCTAAGTCCGTTTACTGACCAGGGAATCGTAAAGGAAGATTTTCAGATCGAAAGGCATTCACACATTAAATGTCAGATCTCTGCTTGATAATGTTTTCTTTTTTTTTTTTCTTTTTTTTTTTTCTCGGAATTTTCAATAAAAAGTTAATGGTTTCTAAATCATTTACAACGCTGAGGCTTCTAACAAAACTTAAAAATTCCAACTTGAATGTGAATTTCTATAAATTTTGCAACGAAAAGACGCAGACATCGTTCTTCAGTGACATAACCTTAGATCTTCCGACTATGAAATCCTACAGAAGCAACTGACTCACACGCCTTCATACCATCCTCTTAGAATCTAAGAATGTTGACGAGAAAATGTTCATACAGTTCAAATGATAAAACTCAATAAAACCCGATAAGAAAATGATACAATCTACGTCCTTTTAAAATGGGTTTCGTCTAAATAGAATAGATGGGATAAATATTGGAAATGTTAAACTATTTCTGTTACTATATGCAGATGATATAACAATATTTTCAGAAACACTAGAGGGACTACAGGAAGGTCTAAACTTGTTAAGAGAATACAATCAGAAATGGAAATTGACGGTTAACACGGAAAAAACAAAAGTAATAGTTTTTCGAAAAGGTGGTATTTTACCAAGACAAAGTTTTACTATGGAACTATGCAATAACAAATAGTTTCATCATTTCCTTATTTAGGTGTAGTTTTTACAGCTGGGGGATCTTTTTCAAACGCGCAGAATACATTATCAAGAAAAGCACAAACAGCGATCTTTAAACTCAATAGTTATTTATACGATTTTGTGAATATCACACCGAAACATACACTAGAACTTTTTGATGTTAGTAAGTCCAATTTTGAATTACGGGGCTAAAGTATGGGGCTTTTGCAAAGCAAATCAAATTGAAAGAGTTCATATGCAGTTTTGCAAAAGAATTTTAGGGGTCAAAAAATCGTCTCAGAATAATTTTATTTATGGAGAACTTGGAAGGCTGAATTATCGAAGCCATAGATGTTTTATAATTATTAAATTTTGGCTAAAGGTTGTTAATTCGGAACCTCACAAATTTGTTAGATTAATGTACAATACAATGTCAAGGGATATTGAAATTAATGAAAGGAAAGTTAGTAAGTCCAATTTTGAATTACGGGGCTAAAGTATGGGGCTTTTGCAAAGCAAATCAAATTGAAAGAGTTCATATGCAGTTTTGCAAAAGAATTTTAGGGGTAAAAAAATCGTCTCAGAATAATTTTATTTATGGAGAACTTGGAAGACTGAATTATTGAAGTCATAGATGTTTTATAATTATTAAATTTTGGCTAAAGGTTGTTAATTCGGAACCTCACAAATTTGTTAGATTAATGTACGATACAATGTTAAGGGATATTGAAATTAATGAAAGGAAAGTGAATTGGGCATTTTTAGTTAGACACTTGCTTACTCTCTTGCACAAAGATTTGCTAACTCAGTTTTTTCGTAGACAAACCTCTGTTTTATCTCCCACCATTTCATTGATAATTGCTTACACCGCAGCTATTTATAATCAGAGGAGTCTCCTTCATCTGAAGAGCAAATCAGAGCATCTGTTACAACCACACCACTTAGCTACCATGTGACACACACACACACACACACACACACACACACACACACACACACATCAACTGCTATCAGTTGATTTATGTTATGTAGAGCAATAGATCAGATAGGTATTTGGTGATATAATTTAGGGATAATTTTCGTAAGTTCTCTATAAAAACATATGTTGTAGGTATTCATTAGAAACGAGGCAATTCTAATGAATGGCGAAATAGTCAAAAGGCGAAACAGATAGAATTATCACAAAAAAAAAAAAAAAACAAAAAAAAAAAAAAAAAAAAAAAAAAAAAACACTCGCTTTATCTGTTTCTCTGATACCGTGTTGATATAATGTTCTTACATTAACCCTAGTCCTGCTGAATCTGGATATACCCTGACTTTGCAAGCAATGTAGATTCAGATCAGTTGGCTTCTTCAGAATCTGAATAGGCTAGTTATTGTTTTATTTCGCAGAACAAGCTGCAGACAGATTGTATTTTTCAAGACACACACACACACACACACACACACACACACACACACACACACACAAAGAAGCCCGCGGCAGCGTTTTTTCGGGAGAAAATCAGCCAATACCTAGTCGTGTTACGAAACGTTCGGCTGAGAGCGATACAAAGCAACTATTGGTGAAATACTGAAATATAAAGGTCATTTACAGACTTCAATATCGTAATGAATGTGGTGAAAATTCAGCGCGTGATTGAAACGGAGTGGAAATTGTAAGCGCTGATAGTTAAGCGTAACAGTTGCTGTGCAATTTAGGTTTTCGAGAAGTGTGGCTGCAACAAAATGTAGGAAATTGAAATCTTTTTCTAGCAATGTTGAGACAACGTGTGAGGGATATTTTTGTACAGAATTGGACCTCGATAACTCGTCTAGAGCTTTTTTTTACAGATCATTTTCGAATTTTAAATTTTAAAATTATTTAGAAGTTATCTCTGTTAAGAAATTTAGAGTAGCATTGAGTAAACTTAGGGTGTCATCTCACAGGTTAGAATGTGAGGCTGGTAGATGGGCAAGACCAGTTAGAGTGGCTTATGATGAAAGAAAGTGTAGGGTTTGTAATATACTAGAAGACGAGTTCTATTTTATCTTTGACTGTCCTGTGTACTCAGACCTTAGAAAACTATACATTGATAAATAGTATAAATACTATATAAATCGACCAAGCATGTTTAAGTTTATAGAGCTATTAAATACAGATCGTAAAAAGCAGATTCGTAATTTATCCATTTTCATATTCAAGGCATTTGAAAAGAGAAACAGTATTGCTTATATTCGTGATATTAACATTTAAAATTAATATATTATAATATATTATATATATATATATATATATATATATATATATATATATATATATATATATATATATATACTAACTATGCAATATTGCAATATTTTCTAGTATTGATAGTGAAAAACCGCTGTGTGTATATGTACGTATGTGTATGTGTTTATATATGTATATGTACTTGTACGTGGGTATGGTGTATATGTACATTTATATGTAAGTGTTGATGTATATGTGCGCGCGCGCGTGTGTGTGTGTGTGTGTGTGATAAATTCTGAGATACTCACTACATGTATACACACTTCTCCGTGATATATTTTAATTGTTGGATTGAAGGAAATATTAATTTGTGCATGAAGATGTATAACATGTACTTATAACATTTGTCTGCCATCAGATAGTACACATGTTTGTAAACATGTACTGAATTCTATGCGCTCAAGGGCCAGTTGACCTATAGCATTTGAAATAAAATTATCTATCTATCTATCTATCTATCTATCTATCTATCTATCTATCTATCTGTCTAAATTACGCAACGCACAGGTTACATACCTACATGATACGGAGACATTTTTTTTATTATTTCAGCAACAATGATCCAGTGCGACGAGTGTACAAAGACCACAGTAGAGATTCTTCCATGAGAACGCACAAACACACGCAGAAAAGAGGCACATGTTCTCTGAATGAGTTTACAAATAAGGACAGTCTGAAACAACACTCACATATGTGAAGAGACTAAGTTGGAAATACGCTTAAGTGGGAAAAAAATAACGACTATCTTGGAAAACGTATATCAAGAGCTTAAGTTGGAAAAACGACTAAATGGGAAAAACGACTAAGTTGGAAAAATCAATATCTGCAATGGGCATCATTGTTTTATATACAAATCATCCTGATAAGTATGTGTGGTCGTTGATTTTAACACATAATGCAACGGCGTCTTCCACCCAGTGTAGAGTTTTATAATTTCTTGCATGTCTAGCTTCCACTTTGTAAATGAGGTCTTGAAATTGATGTAACTGTAAATCAGTATTTATATGCCATCTGCTTATAATTATAATGTACTGTGTGTGTGCGTATGTGTGTAAATTTCATGTTGCATATTTGATATAAATTTTAGGTTAACGGTCGCAACAACTCCATGCTTTATCAATTACATAATAGTTACATGCATCAGGACTATGATGGTTAAAAAAAGTGAACAACTGTTTATGTAGCGATACTTATCCGTCCACATACATCACCTTTTTAACGAGACTTAGACTATGGAACGCCATGGCTGTCTTATATGGGCAAACAGCTTACTTTGTTGCACAGAACATAGTTTTACAGCCTCCGCCAAACAGCTTAGCATTGTATCCTTGTTTTCTGTAAAGCATTATATTTGATCAACTTCGCAAACTTGTCTGGTTGTCTCAAGTTTCACTGTTTATGAGCTCTTTACCTTCAAGAGGAAATGTTCTTTAAGAGTACAAAACACTGTTTTTGAAAGGGAATATGTTTACGCCTTATTTGGATAGCTTCAGCTACTTCTCTGATCAATATGCATTTACTACTTCACTTCGAAAGGGATTTAAACTACTGGATACATAGAAATGCATCCATGCACTTATACATAAACGCAAATCTTAGGCGTAAAAAACAGCTGTGTTTCCGTAAACATGCTGAAAAAAATTTGGTCGGTAGGTAGGAGAAACTTTTTTTTATTTTTCTATTTTTTCTCCAGAAAAGAACAGGGTCGGGCCTGTAATTTTATGAAAATTCAGGTATTTTGTTTTGCTTCGCACTCGTGAAAATACTGATGTTTTTCATTACACTCGATGACAATATTTATGGTATTCAAAGCAAAAGAGTAAATATCCTCTACGTATGCAATTATTCATAAGGCAAATAATCATTGAAATTGCCATGTGCAGAGGTAAAGAATAACCATTCTGTGGCTATTACATAAATACATATACTGCCATTAAAAAAAAAAATGGGCAAAAACTGACCAAAGCGTGCTTTTTTTAAAAAAATCTTTTTTATCCTAAAATGTAAATGGAAATAGTTATGTACAAGATAAAAATACAAATGCCATTTACTCTGCAAAAATTTCATTATTTGTTTCTGAGATAATAAGGAAAATGTCATTTTATCATTAACTGCAGATTTTTTTTTTTTTTTTTTTCATGCAAACAGTGATTACACGTCACATTTTGCTGCATATGATTTGGGCCTGCACTGTTTGCCTATGCCCCTTTTTGGGATGCTAGGCATAAAATGGTCAATTCCCCTTGTTACTCTTTAAAGTCAAAAATAAAAGGTTCAGTTTGGTGGGTTTGTAGTCTTCAGTGTTAAATGCAACTAGATTACTGAAATTTATGTGACATGTATATATCTGGGCAGTTTTTTAAAGTATGGATTGCTAATATATACGAATCTATGCACAATAATATTTGCAACAGACTATTGCATGTAATACTGCAAGACCTGCAAAACCACATGACCTCTCAAATTCTATTAAACACTCAATAGAAAGGCTAGCCTTGCCCAAGGCTTAGAAATATACATATATATTTTTTGGCTTATTGAGCTCTGTGGCTAGTCTACAGATAATATGGTCTGGATTTCTAATATTTCAGAGACAACCACAGAAGAAAAGTTCACCCATAGACTAGCTAAACATTGAATCAAAAAGTAGAATGTAAATGAAAAAAAAAATAATTATAAGTAAAAAGTGACAAACATATATTGGCCTAGTAGCTAGGCTATAGAAAGGCCAGCACATACTGAACACTAATTAATGTAAATACCTTGTATGATAAAATTATTTTCAATTCGCTTTTGAGAGGCGCCATGCAAAAGGGTCCTTGGGTATTGACTGTGCTTAAATGAGCTTGTGTAAAAGCCTGTGCACAATCTTTAATTGGGTGCATCTTTTAGGTAATTTCAAAAATGCTTAAACAAAACACCCTCCACCCCTTTCCCCCTTCGCCCCCTCCCTCCCCCACAAAAAAAGTAAAAATAACCGCCCCCCCCCCCCCCTCAAAAAAAAAAAATGGATTTTGAGGCTAATTTTAGGGGTGTAAACTCAGTTCTGGTGAAAAAACTCCATGATTTTGAAATAACTTGCCCAACTAAGTGGATCCTAAATCAACACCAATCTCCACCCTTACAAAAATGCATCCGTGCACTGGCCTGCATTGCCAGTTACATGTTAAGTACGATGTCTGTTGATGACCATTTCTAGAATCATCATACGACTTTGAATAAGTAGTTTTTTACCCAAATTTCTGAAATCCAAATGATCAGATTCTGTTTTGCCCAATCACAAGTCAAATTCTCAACAAAAAACATCATTTGTTTTAAATTACTGTATCGATGTACATTATCTTCAAGATTTGAGCATTAAAACTGATGTATGTACTCTGAATGTCTCTCTCTCTCCTAGCCAGATACTAGTTGCTCCACTTTACTTCACTTCATTCTCTTCTTAACCTTGTGGGTCGTTGGGGCACAAATGATAACTTTGAGCTAGTTTCTCTCCATTTTAGCCTGTCTTTAACAGTTAAATGTTTTGTGGAGCGCTGTGGTGCAGTGGTAAGTGGAGCGCTGTGGTGCAGTGGTAAAGCGTCGGACTCGAGATCGAGAGGTACCGGGTTCGATCCCTATTAACATCAAGTGTTGGTTTCCTTGAGCAAGAAACTTTATCCACATTGCTTAGAACTAGTTTCTATCCAGGAAAAAAGAGGATCACATGGAAGATTAGTACTAGTTAACTAAATGTGTTACCCTCTATAAATAAAGTTGATTATTATTATTATTATTATTATTATTATTATTAGTTATTTCTTCGCAGGTGTTGATGTTAAGGGTCGTTTCCTTCTGGCACTAGCCTGAGGAGTATCCTCATTTCCTCTCTTCTTTGATTCTACCATCTCGGAGACCACCGGTAAAGTCTCTATGGATGAAAAATGAGCATCTGGCCCGAAGTCATATTCAATGTGGCCATCTTTTTTCACTAGACAGCCTTTGCCAAGGAAGTCTGGAACTGAGGTCTGGAAGCTCTTTCTCATGAAACCTGCAATCAGCAGATAATCGATCTGCAGCTGAACAATGTCAGCCAACCGGCGAATAGCAGATTCTGGTGGAAGCCATCTTTTTGGGTCTTTTGTAGTCTGCCCAGTAATGGAAACTGAACTCTTCTTGCCAATTGTTAAGGCTCTGACCTGATCGAAGCTTAAAGTGTCTGGGTCAAACTTCTTTGGACAATACAAATCTTTCATGCAGCCTACAAAGCAGTCCTTATTGATAGTGATGGTGTCGTTGTCAAACATTAGTAATGAGTTCATCATTTTATTTTATACCTAGAAGAAGTGAAATCACGCTGAATATCAATTAAATAAAACTGATATCAGTCACAAGTTAAAAGATACTGTATCAATTCACATCTGATTGATGATTTATATTTTCACTGTAGTAAACATTGAAAAAAAAATCTAGGATAAAATGGTTTTGGAATGGTTTCATATGTAGAACACTTTTCAAAAGTAATGCTCCAGATACCCACACATACTAGTTCGAACCGAGGACGTGAGATAATTTTGAAGCATGTTCTGACGTGCGTAATTTCTACTTAAAACATAAGAAATAAAGAAAAATACATTTTTGTAGGCGAATACCAAAGATATTTCATCTCGTATTGAAAACAGAAGAATTTCAACTTGTGCTAAGAACTCATGAAAATTCTGATGTTTTCAGTTAATTCATATTTCATCACATGTTTTGAAAACTGCTGCCACTTGTGAAAATTGTGTTTTCAATTCATTTAATGAAAAAAGAAAATTCCTCTATATATTCTTACATTAAAGGCAGTGCAAACGTATCATAGCATTACATGCCCAATTAGGGCCCTTTTTAATGACAGATTCAATCTGTCATTCCATATGCGTTTTCAAGTTGCATTCGGCTTTCACTACCACTGAAATATGTGTCCGCTCAAAATGTAGTCCAATGCTAGTAATCTCTTTATAGCGCCGTGCAAATTTTAAAGCAGACGACATTCAGAATTCTCCATTATTTTGCAGAGAAAACCAGACTAAGCATTTCATATGAACTATTTGCCAGCGGATGAATCGCATAAAATTCTCTGATTAAATAAGAGAAAAAATGAAATTGACATCAGTATTCTGCTACAGTCGTAGTATGCAATTTAAGGGTTAACATATCAACATACTTGTATAACAATTAGCCTGCGCTGGACTAAAGAAGTGGCGCGAGAAACTAGACCGTAAGCTACTGTTACCAGCAATATAAACACTGTCTAATCAGCGATTACTGTCCAAATTTAATATAGATTCTGAAGATTTTTTTATGTTTGATACTAAAAGGAAAAAACGGCTGTGCTCATAATCATGCTGCAATGTGTTTTCTTCGATATTATCTGAGTGCGTTAGCTAGGTTGTAAGGTTGATCTGCGCAATTTGTTGTTATCTATTAATAGAACAGGCGCTGCCTCATGGCCCGCGTGTCAAAACTTAGCAGGTATTTTACCGTAAAACATAATTTGACATTTCATGCAAATTGTCTCAAAAGAGGAATCAATTTGCCGATTTACCTTTTGGTTAACCTTTCTGATACACCCGTCAATAATGCCGTTAGGTGTTCTTCTTGTAAAGGTTTTATACAAATTAAGATTCTTTTTTTTTTATTATGAATATCTGATAGAATCTGTCATTTCAGTGCCTTTGGCGCTTTGATTGATCTAGTTGGAATGGAGAAATTGTATCGTAAGACATATGTGTAAGCGCGCGGGAGGGGGGGGGGGGGGTGGGGTGGGGGCAGAGGATCTTATACATGTGGCTATTTTATTATGAATTTTTTTAAAAGTTTTGTAACTTTCATATCTAAAGGCCACTTGTTGGAGATTCTGATTACCATGATCTATTTTCTATGTGTGATAATTATTGGAGAAAACTTTGCTGAACATTGATTACATTTCACCTTGTGATATTGAGTAATTAACCAATTTACACCTAATAACACCCGCCCCCTTAGAACTTTAACAATATGTAAGTTTTCAAATTTTATATTTAGAGGTTTATTTTATTTATTTTTTTTTTATCAGAAATGACTATATATTACAATGCAAACAGTGCATACAAGCTTTGATCATACACTACGTTCTACCATCAGGAGCCACGCACTTTTTGCCAACATCACTTGCAGGAAAGCGGGTAAAGTTATGATGTTACAGTTTAGAAATGTAGTTGCAAGTAGTTGCTACCTGGTCTAAAAGTAGGTAGCAAAATGCATCTACGTGGTAGCAAAAGGTGTAACAATGCTCCCGTGCCATGGGGTAATTAACCCTTAAAATGCCAAGAAAACCTGCATCTTAAAATGTTGTCTGTTTATGTCGTCTGCTGAATATTCTTGCACACTTTTCTAACCTATATTTGCGTACAGGCAAACAGTGTGGACCAAGATCAGACTGCTCCTAAAGGAAGGAGCACTCTGATCTGGGTCCACACTGTTTGCAGAAATGACTTTTAAAATCACAAGCAGATGACAAAGCAGACGACAATTGTTGTGATTGGCAGTTTAAGGGTTAAACCTTCAAGCACTAAGCATATTTAGCAGACATATTTTCAAAGTATTTTTTTTCTTATTTCAGCAAAAATGAGGCTTGACATTACATGTGAATTGTCTGCTTGGCAGATGATTCATATGAAATGTCACGTCTAATTTGCACTGAAGACATTCACAACACAAAGTTGATAGTGTTCGGGGCACTATACCAGGTAGCACCTTTTTGCTACCAACAGTTTTGACCAGGTAGCAAACTGAATTTTCAGGTAGCAAATTTGCTACTTGCTACTGTTAATTTCGAACCCTGCAGTGAGTGTTAGCGAGTCTTTCATATCATGATAAGTGTTGCATTTCTGTCTGCTGAAATAAAGTAATAAAACAATAAGAAAATAACTTATCATTGCTTCTGTGTGTCTTGCATCATAGACTGCTATCCTGTGCTTTCAGAACAGTTCTAGTCACAGTGAAACATATTACAATAACAAAAAGTTAAATAAAAGATTTTTTTTTATTGATTTTTTTTTTTTCAACTTAAAAGCATCAACAAGCAAATAAGAAGAACTACATGTATGAGAGTTGAAAATGAAATGAATAATGTACTCTGTAAATTCAGGACAAAGCAAGTATAAACAGCACTTCTCAATCTGAATGAAAGTTTGTTTATTTTACTGCAAGACTGGAAGGAGTTCTGAAACATAAACTGATAAAGGGACCATTATGGGAATCTGGCTTATGCTAGTAATGATTGATACCAAGATAGCTCTGGAAAGGTCATTGTGAAAATATTGCACACTCTCAGACCCTTGTGAGCCGGACTGATATGGTAAAGACATCTGATCTAGTTCATCTATGCAATAAAACAGTCATCTTTGCTCATTTAAAATGATGTACAAAACTGATTAAAAGCAGAAATGCTTATCAGTTGAATGTCAGATGATCATCGCCAGTAGGCTGTTATAGGACGCCATTGCTGTTTTATACGGCGCAAACACCTTGCGTTTCACGATTACTTTATACGAGTTTGATGTTACTTTATGCGGGTTAAATATTGCAGTATCTGATTTTATTGTTACGCTATGTGATTTGGCCATTACGTTTTGTACTTTTATCAATACGCTATGTGGACTTATTATTTACTTATGCTGGTTTAATATTACGTTATTCAATTTTGTGCATTTCCTAATACCTTCTGTGGACATTTCATTTTGTTATGTCACTATGGCTGACTGAGCCGTATGTTTAGGGAAGGCACGTTTACGTTATGTGGGTTTTGATTACGATGTGAGTTTGTCAATACGTTCAGTGACTTTATTATTACGTTATGCCATAAACCGTAAGTGACGGAAATTAAAGAGATTTCCAGATTTATAGAAATGTACTTGACAATACCGATTATTACCGTCTGTGTTGGCGAACATGGGTCATCTGTCTGTCTATCTATCTATCTATCTATCTATCTATCTGCCTGCCAGTCTGTATCTATCTATCTATCTATAAGATTTTCTAGTGGACATTAATGTGAGTTTATCAACACGTTCAGTGACTTTATTATTACGTTATGCCATAAACCGTAAGTGACGGAAATTAAAGAGATTTCCCGATTTATAGAAAGGTACTTGACAATACCAATTATTACCGTCTGTGTTGGCGAACATGGATCATCTATCTATCTATCTATCTATCTATCTATAAGATTTTCTAGTGGACATTAATGTGAGTTTGTCAACACGTTCAGTGACTTTATTATTACGTTATGCCATAAACCGTAAGTGACGGAAACTAAAGAGATTTCCCGATTTATAGAAAGGTACCTGACAATACCGATTTTTACCGTCTGTGTTGGCGAACATGGGTCATCTATCTATCTATCGGTCATCTATCTATCTATCTATCTATCTATCTATCTATCTATCTATCTATCTATCTATCTATCTGCCTGTCTGTATCTATCTATCTATCTATCTATCTATCTATCTATCTATCTATCTATCTACCTACTTGTCTATCTATCTATCTATCTATCTATCTATCTATCTATCTATCTATCTATCTATCTATCTATCTAGATATGTATCTATCTATCTATCTGCCTGCCTGCCTGCCTGTATCTATCTATCTATCTATCTATCTATCTATCTATCTGATTTTCTAGTGGACATTAAAATACTGCCCTAGTACCAGTCCTATCGATACGACACACTCCACTACTGTCCCAGTATCAGTCCAACTGATACGACACAGTCAATAACTGTCCCAGTTTTAGTCCTACTGATATGATACAGCCCCCGTACTTGTCCTACGGATATGATACATTCCACTACTGTCCCAGCACCAGTCCTATTGATACGACAGTACCAGTCCTATTGATATGACACAATACACTACTGCCCCTATACTAGCCCTACGTATACGATACAGTACATTACAACCTCAGTACCAGTTCTGTTGATGTACACTACTGTCACATTGCCAGTCCTACTGATACTACACAGTCCACTTCTGTCCCAGTACCAGTCTTACTGATATGGAACAGTCCACCAATTCACCAACCAGTCCTTATGATACGACACAGTCAATGTCTGTCGCAGTACTAGTCCTACTGATATGATACAGTCTACCACTGTCCAGTACCAGTCCTACTGATACGACAGCCCTTTCTGTCCCAGTATAAGTCCTGCTGATATGAAACAGTCCACAACTGCCCCAATACAAGGCATATCGATAAGGTAGTTTACTACAGCCCTATACCAGTCCTACTGATACCTTACTGATACCAGTTCTAGTGATATTCAACAGTCCACTACTGCCCTAATTCTAGTCCTTTGATACCCTACAATCCACAACTGCCCCAGTACATGTCCTATTGATACGACACAGTACACTGCTGCCCCAGTACCAATCCTACTTAAACGCTACAGTACACTTTTGCCCCAGTTCCTATCTTATTAATACGTCAAAATCCACTGGTGCCCCAGTATTAGTCCTACTGATGCCCTACGGTCCACTACTGACCAAGTAATAGTCCTATTCATATGACACAGCACACTATTGCCCCAGTATTGTCCTTATTATAAGCTGCAGCATACTACTGCAGCACTGTCAGCCCTATTTATACGTCACAGTCCACTGTTGGCCCAGTACCAGTCCTAGTGATATTCAGTAGTCCACTACTGCCCAAGTACCAGTCTTATTAATACGACACAGGACACTACTGCACAAGGACCAGTCCTACTTATACTTATATACAAAAGTACACTACTGACCCAGTGCTAGTCCTGTTGATACGTCGCAGTCCACTTCTGACCCAGTACTAGTCCTACCGATACCCTTCAGTGCAATTCTGCCCCAATATTTGCCATGTGGATACGACACAGTCCACTACTGCCAGTACAGTCCTACTGATACCCTACAGTCCACCTCTACCCCAGTACTAGACCAGCCCTTTTGATACTCTAGTCCACTACTACCCCAGTACCAGTCCTACTGATACTCTACACTCCACTACTGCCCCAGTACCAGACCTGTTGATACAACACAATCCACTACTGTCCCAGTACGAGTCCTGCTGATACCCTATAGTCCACTATTATCCAATTTCCAGTCCTACTGATATGGCTGCGGTCACAGTACCAGTCATTTTGATATGCTCAGTCCATAACTGCCCTAGTACCAGTTTTACTGATACTACACAATCCGCTATTGTCCCAGTACCAGACCGATTGATACAATGTAGTCAGCTTCTGCCCTAGTACGAGTTCTACTGATACCATACAAACCACTTCTGCCGCAGTACCAGTCCCACTAATATGACATAGTCCCCTAGTGCTCAGTACCAGTCCTACTGATACCCTACAGTTGACCCCTATCCCAGTACCAGTACTATTGATACCCTACAGTCCACAACAGCTCCAGTACCAGTCCTTTTGATACGACACAGTACACTACTGCCCTAGTACCAGTCCTTCATATAAGTAACAGTATATTATTGACCTGGTACCGGTCTTATTTATACGACACAGTGTACTACTGTCCCATTACCAGTCCTCCTGATACTACACAGTCCATTACTGTCCAAGTAACAGTCTTACTGATTATGATACAGTCAACAAATGCTCCGCTATCTGTTCTACTGATACAACACAGTCCACTATTGTCCCATTACTAGTCCTACTGATATGATACAGTCTACCATTGCCATGGACCAGTCCTTCTGATACTACACAGCCCACTTCTGTCCCAGAATCAGTCTTACTGATATAATACAACCCACTTATGCTCCAGTACCAGTTCTACTTATACAACACAGTCCGCTACTGTCCTAGTACTAGTCCTACTGATATGATACAGTCTACCATTGCCTGGATCAATCCAACTGATACGCTACAGTCCGCTACTACCCCGATACCAGACCCTGCAGTCCACTGCTACCCAAATACCAATCCTATTGATATCATTCAATCCACTATTGCCCCAATACCAGTCCTATTGATACGAGTCAGTACACTACTGCCCCAGGACTACTCCTGCTTATACGCTACTGTACACTTTGCACCAGCACCAGTCTTATTGATAAGTCACAGTCCATAACTGCCCCAGTACCCGTCCTACTGATACCCTACAGTCCACTACTGCCCCAGTACAAGTCCTGTTGATACGACACAGTACACTTCTGCCCCAGTACCAGTCCTACTTATTCACATTTGATATGTCACAGTCCACTGCTGGCCAAGAATCAGTCCTACTCATACCGGACAGTCCACTGCTGCCTTAATACCAGTCTTATTGATACCACACAGTACACTATATCCCCAGTACATGTTCTACTAATACACTACAGTACTCATCTGGCCCTGTACCAGTCCTTATGATACGTCGCTGTTCCCTACTAACCCAGTTCCAGTCTGACAAATACTCTTCAGTCCACTACTGCCCCAGTACGACTTCTGTTGATTCGACATAGTCCACTACTGCCCGAGTACCAATCCTACTGATACCCTGCAGTCCATCTCTGCCCCAATACTAGTCTTATTCATACACTACACCACTACTGCCACAATACCAATCCTATTGATACAACACAGTCCACTACTGCCCCAGAGCGAGTTGTGCTGTTACCTTACAGTCAACTACTGTCCCAGTACCAGTCTTACTGATGTGACATAGTCCTCTACTATCTCAGTACCAGTTCGTCTGGTATGATGTCCACTATTTCTCCAGTATCAGTCCTACTGATAGCCTATAGTCTACTCTTGTCCCAGTACCTGTCCTGCTGATATCCTACAGTCCACTACTGTCCAAATACCAGTTCTACTGATACTCTGTAGTATATTAAGCCCGGGTCCCAGTCCTATTCATGTCTCACAGTCAATTAGAGCACCGATATCTGTCCTACTGATACCCTGTAATTAACCACTGTCTCAGTACCAGACCTATCGATACGTCCATTATTGCCCTAGTATCCGTCCGCGGACTGGTATTGTGTCTATAATGAACTGCATATGGAGGACTGACACTGGGTCTGAATCAACTGCTGAGAATAAGGAGGTACTAGATCTGTGCTGGACTGCAGAGTATAGGGAAGACATGTACTGGGTCTGAATTGGACTGTATATTATACGGAGGACTGGTACTGGGTCTGTAGTGGACTGAACAGAATACGGAGGACTGGTAGTGAGTCTGTAGTTGACTGTAGAGTACGCGGAGAACTTGTAGTTATTCTGTAGTGAACTGTAGGGTATACGGAGGATTGATACTGTGTCTCTACTGGATTACAGAGTACACAAAGGACTAGAACTTTGTCTGTAGTGGACTGCAGAATATATGGAGGACTGGTACTGGTTCTGTAGTTGACTGTAGAGTATACGGAGGACTGGTACGGTGTTTGTAGTGAACTGTAGGGTATACGGAGGACTAGTACTGGTTCTGTAGTTGACTGTAGAGTATACTGAGGACTGGTACTAGGTCTGTAGTGGACTGTAGAGTATACGGAGGACTGGTACTAGGTCTGTAGTGGACTGTAGAGTATACGGAGGACTGGTACTGGTTCTGTAGTGGACTGTAGAATATACAGAGGACTGGTACGGTATTTGTAGTGGACTGTAGAGTATACGGAAGACTTGAACTTTGTCGGTAGTGGATTGTAGAGTATACGGAGGACTGGTAATGTGTCTGTGGTGGACTGTAGACTATAGGAAGTACTAGAACATGGTCTATAGTGGACTGTAGAGAATACGGACTGGTACTGGGTTTCTATGGGTTGTAGAGTATACAGAGAACCGGTAGACACATTTGTGCATTTTTCGCGGACAGTAGATTGTATGGAGGACTGGTTCTTATTAGGAAGACTGGTTCTAGGTCTTTAAGGAATATAGTATACGGAGGACTGGTACTGGGGCTGTCGTGACCTGTAGAGTATACGCAGGACAGGTTCTGGGTAAGTAGGAGACTGTGGATATCACTTAGGACTGGTAATGGGTCTGTAGAGAACTGTATACTGGGGACTGGTACTGGGTTTGTAGTGGACTGCACTGTGAACGGGGGGCTGGTACTGAGTCTGTACTGGACTGAAAAGCATACTTAGGTTTGGTGTTTGTTATTTAGAGAATTGTAGTGTATACGGAGGATTGGTACCTTGATTGTAGTGGAGTGTAAAGTATTCGGAGAACTGGTACTGTGTCTGTTGTAGACTGCAGAATATACGGAGAACCGGTACTGGGTCTGTAGTGGAATGTAGAATATATGAAGGACTGGTGCTGGGTCTATAGTGGAGTGGACTATAGAGCTCCCAATTGTCAGGTTAAAAGTTTATCCAAATGACTAAGTTCATTTGTTGTTCTTCATTATTTTCTATCCCTCGGAGTCAGGGGCTTTTAGTAGAGATTTTACCATAAATGTGTCCCCGCAGTGCCGGGCGTTTACCAGGGCTTTGCATTTGCAAATATGAAAGCCCCGTTGTTCCCCGTCTGCGTACGGCCGGAAGTTTCAAATAATTGGTGCATTAGTTTGTTTCAAATTTTTATAGTTTGACTTTGTAATAAGCTCTTTCTCATGATTCTTGTATGGATTTGACTAATAAAATAAGTACATTGCCATGTTCGTGGTTTGTCTTTACAATCTATTTTTCTGGATTTTGCCAATAAAAATGACTTAATTGACTTAATTTGCTTTTGGTATAATAATATTTCCTACAAGTACAAATTGTCTGCAACCAAATCAAGCTAAGACCGTTATAGAAGAGATAACAAGTTAAGTACAATTTCATTATTAGAGAGAGAGAGAGAGAGAGAGAGAGAGAGAGAGAGAGAGAGAGAGACTTGGGTAATAGTGGTATAGTAGTAGTAACTGCCCAGATATTTTGGTAGAGGTGTGCGATCTAATTATCAAAAACTTAATCCTATTTTTATAACCCTGAACAGTTTTACATGTTACACCCATACTGCTCAGATACGATATCTATTTATATATAATTATTGTCGCAAATCCCACCCCATATTGGCCGCACGGCAGAGGCAGATGTTCTCAGAGAGAGAGAGAGAGAGAGAGAGAGAGAGAGAGAGAGAGAGAGAGAGAGAGCATCTTATTCGCTTTCTATTTACAATTCATGTTTCAACTCTGCATAGATAGCTGGATAGAGTATCTTGCGCCAACATAAAGACAAAAAAAAAAAAAAAAAAAAAAATCAAAGAGAGCAGTATATAGGATTTACTTCTATGTTTGTACACGTGTGCCTTTCTATGAATTCAGTAGTTTACGTTTCGAAGTAAAGTAGCAAATGTATATTGATCAGAGAAGTAGCTGAAGCTATCCAAATTAGTCGTGCAAACATATTCTCTTCTAAAAGCAGTGTTTTCTAGTTCTAAAAGAACATTTCCTCTTCACGATAAGGAGCTCATAAACAGTGAGACTTGAGACAACTAGACAAGTTTGCGAACCTGTTCAAATATAACATTTTACAGACAACAGGGATACAATGCTAAGCAGTTTGGCAGAGGCTATAAAACTATATTTTCCGAGTTAACCGGAAAAAAATGGTCTCAGGGTTAACAGACATGATTTACGGTTTAATCGAAGAAATGTTCGTTAGCGCAATATAAGACAGCTATGGCGTTCCATAGGTTGTTTCCTAAAGAGGTGCTGTATGTGGACGGATAAGTATCGCTACAAAAGCATTTGTTGACTTCTTTTAACCTTCATAGTCGTGACGCATGTAACTATAATGTAATTCATAAAGCATTGAATTATTGTGACCGATGACCTAAAATTTATATTATATATGCAACATGAATTCACACACACACACACACACACACACACACACACACACACACACACACGTGCGCGCGCGCACGCACAGAGTACAATATAATAAAAGCCAGTTGGCATGTAAATACTGATTAACATAGGTCTGGGAAGGGCTGCGGTTTGTGATTGTGGCACTCCCTGGACTTTTCTCTTACCTTTTTTTCTACAATTACATCAATTTCAAGACCTCATTTACAAAGCGCAAGCTAGACATGCAAGAAATTATAAAACTCTACACCAGGTGGAAGACACCGTTGCATTTTGTGTTAAAATCAACGACCATCCATACTTAACCCATTGTAGACGTAATAGACTCTCCCACGCTATATATTGGAAGAGTCCAATTTCAATTTTAGGTACGTACGGCTATGAGATTTACATATTCCTAGAGAGAAATGACTAAACTATTTGCACACTGTGGAGACCCTGATCAGACGCCGCGTTCTGCGACGTCTGATCTGGGTCTGCACTGTTTGCCAAGTACCCTTTTACAGGTCTCCCGACTACAATGGTTTAAAAGGATGATTTGTTGTATATAAAACGACGGTGCCCACTGCAGATATTGATTTTTCCAACTTAGTCGTTTTTCCCATTTAGTCGTTTTTCCAACTTAAGCGCTTGAGAAACATTTTCCAAGATAGTCGTTATTTTTTCCCACTTAAGCGTATTTCCAACTTAGTCTCTTAACAGATGTTGACGTAAACGAAGTCAATGTAAACCACGCTTAGCGTAACACTCCTTGGTGAAGTGAAATCAACGCCAGATTCATTGTTAATATACCTGAATTTACTTCAATACGTCTATTAGATACTACTGATACCCAGTTATTGCATTGAAGTACATAAAAATAGAGTAAAGTCAGTAAAATACAACAAATTTTCGTATAACACCCGCCCCCAAAATTTCCGTACCCCCGCCCCCTCTTCCCCCGCTCCCCGCCTCCTCTTCCCCGCCCCCCGCCCCCTTATCCGCGTATCCCCGTCCCCCCCCTCCCCCCACCCCGTCCACCCTCTCTCTGATTAGTCTTGGCACTCAGCATCTTCATGCGTCTTCCACTGTAAGAATCCCTTTAGAACGCTAAAGGCTACAATAAAATATAACTGCCATTACATCACAATGATTACACGATCACACATTGTCCCCACGTAATCATTGCTCTAGTGATCAAACTGCGCGAATGCAAAGGCTGATCCGAGTCTTCGCTGGTTGTAGAAATTGCTGAGCCAACGCTACAATGTCTACAGGCCTACCGCGCTGACGAGTGGCGTCCGGGACATGTGCGGACAGCGAAGGCCCAGCTCAGCTTGCGCATCTGCACAGTCTAATCAGGGCCCTCGCCATACTGAATCATTGTGTGGCATGACTGAGACCATCAGAATGAGTGGCTTCGCACAAAAGACGGCCTTTTCACTTTCTAGGTGGACAGTGGATTTAGTTTTCATCTCTTCATAACCTAGACGGGTTACGCTGGTCTTAGTTGAACAAGTTAGATCCGCCAAAATTACACTCATTCGCGAGATTGCTGGGTTTGCGTATAATTTAGGCCCGGTTTAAGCATAAGAGGAGTTTCCTTCGACATTTCTGAGTCTGTTAAGAACAGATTTGCTTGGGAATAGTAAAAAGAGTTGTTCACTGTCCAAATACTTCTTATAATAATGATGTGTAATGTACTTTAAAGCAACTTGCTTCAAACTGAGCAAATTTTAACTAATTTATGCGGTACCAGGGCCGCTACAACAGTCGCTACGCTTGAGAGAACAATAATGATAAACGGATACGTCAGAGGTATTCAATCGGGATTATATGCGTAGAACAATATTTGTTACATGGAAACATTAATTATACGTTAATAGTTAATAACAGTTAGTTCAAATTGTGTATTTTTAACATTTCGCCGGTGATCTTAGACAACCTTTCATTGCTTTGTGTTCTTTCTTCACACCGACATCTCTTTATCGCCGCCATTTTACCAGGGTCCACTCGAAATGCCGGCAATGGCACACATAACCGACACTACAGGTAACATTTCATTATCAAGCCTTTTGTGGTGCGTCAAAATTAGTTTTTAACTTAAAGTTTAATGTACAGGTTATGGTTACACTCGTGCTTGAACGCATCAAAAAAAAATTATCGAATTGGACGAGCTGCGGCAGGGAGGCGCTTCTAATGAGTATCCACGTTTTATGTAAAATGTCAGTACTTTTTTCTGTTGATGAGCTCAGTAACTCAGTGATGAGCCACCTACAGTCTTACCCAGTTCCTTGGGTCGGTCATTATCCCATGTTCCACGATTTAAAAAAAAAATATAAAGCGATTGTGACAGTGAATGCCTTCATCTTTCTGACCTTGCTACGACTTTCCCTTGTGGTAAGGATGCGTAAGAGCAACATCGTATTTCTGTCCGTCTTTCCCTGGCTAATGAATGGGGATTATTTGACAGTCCATACACTTTATGTGACACACAGTCAAAATAACCCATTTTCATCAGTTTTTTCCGTCAGTATCAGGATTATGTAACACTATTTTCACTATATGACAGGTCACATAAAAAAAATCGCATAATTACACAAAACGTTACATAAGACCCATTTCATTAACATCCCTCGACACGTTTTTGATTTTTTTATAACCTATTGTTTTTCATTTTATGGCTTTTTTCCCTTAACAGTTCTATTTGCCTTCTATTTATTCCAACAATTCTATTTATTCCATAAGAATCCGTATGTAATGGTAAAAAGGTCCCGGGTCGTTTCGCCCGTGAGTCGTTTCGCCCGTGGTTTTGCCCTGGGTCGTTTCGCTCCGAGTCGTTTCGCCCGTGGGTCATTTCGCCCCTATTTGGTGGGTTGTTTCGCCCTTGTTTTTTATTAAAGCACCAAGGCTTGAGCCAGGCCATGTTTGGAGATATTTACTGTGGCCTGGACTTTCCCACGATAATTTTTAGGTGAGTGCGGGTTTGGGGGGGGCGGGGGGGTCCTGATTCATACTGGAGAAAACCCCTTACTCATGAGGAACGTGCACCATTTCATAGTCCAGCAACCAGAAGACATGTGAGCCGTCACACGAGATAATGGAACTTTTCGTCTTCCGTAATGACATTCTTCAAATGCGCATGTACAGCCACTTAGTGGTTCTAGATGACTGATTCTTGGTCTGAACCTTCGTCTAGTTCTATACTACATGTGTGCGAACAGCGAAGGCTCTGGCGTGACTTAACGAATTGAGCCGTGACACGAGATAATGGTACTTTTCGTCCTCCGTAAATGCATTCTTCAAATGCGCATGCTCAGCCATCAAGTGTTGCTAGACGTCTGATTCTTACTCCATGTGTGCGAATAGAGAAGGCTGGCGTGACTGCCCGGATGCGCAGTCGCGCCTGAGCCTTCGCTGTTCGCATATGCGATAAGTACCAAAATCTCATGTGTTGGCTCAATACATAAATATACATGTATTGTTATATACCCGGCCAACGTTTGCATATATGGAAATTTGCACTAAGTGGCCCTTAAATTATTTTGATGAATATAAATAAAATAAATAAATAAACTTACCTCTCATGTACAGCTGAAATGACCTTTAAATTAACAAATAAATAAACATACCTGTCTCGTAAAGAATGGCGTTTAAAATTAAATACATAAAAAGTAAATAAGTTACCTGTTCCGCAAAGACGATGTTGCTTTCTACCACAAACATCGCAAGTTACTGCTTGCCGACGGCCAACAGAGAAATTACACGAAATGCACAACTCAGACATAACTAGAGATTCTTTGACAATCAGAAGAAGATTTCAAAGATGAATGATGCGATGTGGACTGAAATTCATTTATATACACTACGGTCGGCACATAAAAGCATTTTTTAAAACAAAAATAAGTTGTGCATAAAATTTTTGTGGATCATTAAAGCCTTTTCAGGAACGTCGGCCGCCATTCGCCGCCAAAGACAAAGGCCAAAACACTGTCTTTAATTAACAGGCATGAGTAACCTTCGTTAATTTGTGATTATAAGCCTGAAAGGATTACCGTAATGGATTAACGCCTTTATCAACGCGCACGTGTTTTCACACTTCTGTCATCTCGTATAATTAATAATACTGTCAAAACAACCACATAATGACATTAATTATCTATCTATCTATCTATCCGTCTGCCTGTCTGTTTCCATCCGGCCGTCCATCTATCCATCCATCCATCCAGTTTAAGTATCTGTCTGTAAGGGCCTTAAAATTGAGCCGAAACGATCTATCCCACGCACCATCCATTCATACATACATACATACACACACTCACACACACACTCATTCATTCATTCATTTATTCATCCATCCATCCATCCATTTTGTATATCTGTCCGTATGGGCCTTATAATATCTATGATCCATCCATCCATCCACCCATTCCTCCCTCCCTCCATTTGTCCATCCAGTTCGTCTATCTGTATGTCCGTAAGGGCCTTATAATATATTCATTCATTCTTTCATTCATTCATCCATTAAATCATTCATTCATACATTCATTCATCCATTAAATCATTCATTCATCCATCCATCCATCCATTCTGTCTATCTGTCCATATGGGCCTTATAATATCTATGATCCATCCATCTATCCACCCACCCATCTCACCCTCCCTCCCTCCATCCAGTTTGTCTATCTGTATGTCCGTATGGGCCTTATAATATATTGGGGCGAAACGACCCAGGGCGAAACGACTCACGGACGAAACGACCCACCTAATAAGGGCGAAACGACCCACCCCAAAAACAAGGGCGAAACGACCCGAATTCTGTAAAAAAACAACAAAACTTACCCGATCTCATTGACGCAGTTCAAAGCCGGTTCAGCATTCTAATACCAGACATAATTGATAGACAGGTGAAACATTTTGCAGATTCAGAATTAGTGCTCACATTAAACATTAATTACCACAGACTGGGGTAGCAGAAAGATTTGCCTCGACAGATTTGCATTAATTAGCAATGATTTGTTATAGATTCTCTGTTAGTCAAGCATAATAGAAAAACTAACTGAGAAAAAGGGTAATCGTCGGTATTAACTGAGAAAAAATGGTATTCATTGGTATTACAGTCCTGTTATTTGTGCCAGATATGAAAAAAAGTAATGCAAACTGAGTAAATACTCCCCGCCCAAAATATTCCAAGCCCCGTTTTCTGAATAAGAATCCCCCAAAGAAACCCTTTTCACGGGAAAAACTTCCCTGCATGGCATTATACATTATTATTTATCTGTGGCACAGATAACAGGAGTATATATATAGCGAGAGCAAACCATCGTAGCTGTTGAAAATACTACAAACTTAAATCTCTGCGAGGGGAAGTTTTCCCGGGAAAAGGGTTTCTTTGGGGGAAATTCTTTCAGAAAACGGGGCTTGGTATCTTTTGGGGGAACAATCTTTAAGTTAGAACTTCTGTGTCTGACTGTCTGTATTATATACTCAGGACTGTTATCTGTGCCGGCACACATAACGGGACTACTATAATGGAAGAAAACTGATGTGAAAATGAAATTTTCCGGCAGCTTAAGCAAAAAAAGATACTTATGTAGCTTTAGCATAAAAAGATACTTTAGGAAAAAAATTGTCTCTCTATATCAATATCAGTGCTTGCACTAACTGTCAAAATCAGGAAGTCCCAGGACTTCCTAGCTTCAATATCTGGAAGTCCTGGTGATCAAATTTTTTCACTCACTTTCAGAAATTCAACCTCAGTATCCTTAAACTGTCATTTATGGAGTAAAACTATCATTGTTAAGCTAAATAATAAATAAATTCATTCTAAATTTTTCTTATAAATGACTAAATATCTTTAAAAGTTGGGAGTCCCAGACTTCCTGGCATTGATTTTTGGGAGTCTCTGACTTCCAGACTTCCCTTAATGCAAGCACTGGACACTGTTATTTATGCCGCGGCACAGATAACAAGAGTATATATATATATATATATATATATATATATATATATATAGCGAGAGCAAACCATCATATGTGTTGATGATACTACAAACTTAGATCCCTGTGAGGGGAAGTTTTTCGGGAAAAGGGTTTCTTTGGGGATATTCATTTAGAAAACGGGGCTTTGTATCTTTTGGGGGGAACATTCATTAAATTAGAAAAGTAGAAATAATGTTTCTATAAGTAATTTCATGTTTTCTGGCACAAATAACAGGACTACTATACCCATGAATATTCCTTCTATTAAAGTAGACATTGTAAGATAAATCGGGTAATAACGTTACTTTACGCATGTTAAAGTTAAATAAAAGTGTAGTTAAAAATAGATTCAGAACCACCACTGAGTAATGTACATCCGGTATAGCAACTGTAGTTACTCTAAATTGTCTAGAAGGTGGTGTTGCGAAAAAGGCATTGCCTTAATTACATACATGTATTAACAAAGCAGAAAGTATCTTGAGTGCATTCTCGATCCAAGTAACATCGAAATTAAAGATTTTGAAAATCCATGGATTTTTTTTTCTATCTGTTTGGTAGCAGTGACGAAATCCTGTCGGAATGGATGCTTTTACTTGTCAAACTGACATGTGAATGTGTAGTAAATGGTAATAAATGCTGGGGTCTTATGACATTAAAATCAAGGCGACAGCTGTTTAATATTTACATAACAGTTTAACCGTAAATAGTGCATATATATAAAGTGGTTTTAACAGAATAAATCGAAGTTCAGAAGTGAGATTATTTCACGCCAAATGTCGACTAGTTGATACTGCTGTTTTGAATATGCTGTTTCAGGGCCTCAGAGGTGAAGGTCAGTAATTTTATAAATTTTGTTAAAAATCTCATCAGTCAAATCCTATGAATTTATTTGTGCCTTTTCTTGAGCTAAATAAAAACAAACAAACCTTTTGTCAACACATAACACTAATCGTGCACCGGAAACCGCCTTAAGCAATCTGCTTATTATCACAACACCACTTGATCTGCATGTCAAAATTAAGTTTTAAACTGCTCATTTGATTAAAGTGTGAAAAAATCAATACTAATACGCAGTCACACGAATCACTGGAATACCGGAATACTACCGAAATATCCATGAAAAATATAGGTATACCTGTAAAAGACACCTATTAAAGACACCAATATTGACTTTAATTAATTAATATTATGTCATCCAAATAGAAAAGGGATAATATTTTAACCTCAAATTAATTATACCCCCGACATACGAAGTATGTGGGGGTATATAGTTTTCGCTTTTCTGTTCGTACGTACGTTCGTTCGTTCATACGTTCGTTCATACGTTCGTTCGTTTTTTCGTCACAGGGTCAAAGTTTTTGCGTTAAAGTTTATAAGACCTCATATTTTGAAGACCCTTTGATGGATTTCATTCATATTTGGCATGATGGTAGATATAGGTCTAAAGTTTTTATCAGCACCATCCCCACCCCGGGGGTGACCTTGGGGTCAAGGTCACGGACCTAGAATTTTCATAAAAAAGTCTTTCTTCTGTTTCTTCACTTTCATTCCTGTTCCTCTTTCTTCCCTGTCCCTCTCTTTCATCTCCTCTACTCTCTCTTCTATCTCTTTTCTCCCTTTCTCTGGGAGACGACACAAAATGACCCTCAAGGGTTGACGTGTCGTTAAACCCCAACACAATCAATCAATTCATAAAAAAGTCAGGGTCGAAGTTTTTGCGTTAAAGTTTATAAGACCTCATATTTTGAAGACCCTTTGATGGATTTCATTCATATTTTGCATGTTGATAGATATAGGTCTAAAGTTTTTATCAGTACCATCCCCACTCCGGGGGTGACCTTGGGGTCAAGGTCACAGACTTCGAATTTTCATAAAAAAGTCAGGGTCAAAGTTTTTGCGTTAAAGTTTATAAGACCTCATATTTTGAAGACCCTTTGATGGATTTCATTCATATTTGGCATGATGGTAGATATAGGTCTAAAGGTTTTATCAGCACCATCCCCACCCCGGGGGTGACCTTGGGGTCAAGGTCACAGACTTAGAATTTTCACAAAAAAGTCGAAGTTTTTTGTGTTTAAGTTTATATAGCTATATCATCAAGACCCTTTAGGAATTTCATTTATATTTGACATGTTGCTAGATATCGGCCTAGAGTCTTACTCCGCATGATCCCCACTCAGGGTGTGACCGAGGTCAAGGTCACAAACTTAGAATTTTCATATAAAAGTAAAAAAAATTTGCGTTTAAGTTTATATAGCTATATCATCAAGACCTTTTGTTAAATTTCAGTATTCCCTAATTGAAAGGCCAGCGGATATAGCTATCAGCAAGGAATCTGTTGGTCTGTCCGTCCATCCATTGAAGCATTATTCGTTCATACTTTGTTTTTGTCTTAGGGTCAAAGTTTTTACGTTAAAGTTTATTAGACCTCATATTTTGAAGACCATTTGATGGATTTCATTCATATTTGGCATGATGGTAGATATAGCTCTAAAGTTTTTATGGGCACCATCCCCACCCCGGGGGTGACCTTTGGGTCAAGGTCACGGAGTTCCAATTTTCATAAAAATGTCAAAATTTTTGTGTTTAAGTTTATATAGCTGTATCGTCAAGACTCTTGTGGAATTTCATTTATATTTGACATGTTGCTATATGTTGGCCTAGAATCTTACTCCGCATGATCCCCACCCTGGGTGTGACCGAGGTCAAGGTCATGAACTTAGAAGTTTCATTTAGAAGTAAAAGTTTTTGCTTTTAAGTTTATATAGCCATATCATCAAGACCTTTTGTTAAATTTTATTATACCCTAATTGAAAGGTTGAGCAAATATAGCTATCAGCAAGGAATCTGTTTGTCTGTCCATCCATCCGTTGAAGCATTATTTGTTCATACTTTATTTTTGTCTTAGGGTCAAAGTTTTTACGTTGAAGTTTATAAGACCTTATATTATGAAGAGCCTTTGATGGATTTAATTCATGTTTGGCCTGATGGTAGATATAGGGCTTAAGTTTTTATCAGTACCAACCCTATCCCGGGGAATAACATTGGGGTCAAGGTCACGGACTTAGAATTTTCATAAATAGGTCAAATTTTTTGTGTTTATGTTTATATAGCTATACCATCAAGACCCTTTGAGGAATTTCATTTATATTTTACATGTTGGTAGATATAGGTCTAGAGTTTTACTCAGCATCATCCTTATCCTGGGGTATGACCTTGAGGTCAAGGTCACAGACTTAGAAATTTCATATAAAGATAAAAAAAAAAAACTGCATCTAAGTTTATATAGCTATATTATGAAGACCCTTTTGTTGGTTTCATTAATATTAAGCATGATGGTATATATAGGTCTGAAGTTTTTCTAAACACCATCCCCAAGCTGGGGCATGGCTTTTAAGTCAAGGTCACAGACGTTTCATACAAATGACATTTTTGCTTATATTATATTATAAAGACTGATTTCACTGGTATATGGTGATAGTTATAGGGCTATAGTTTTATTTAGCTTGATCCCTGCACCTGTGCCTGACCTTTGAGGTCAAGGGCTTCATATTACAGTGTGATTGAATTTTTTCAATGTTATAACATATACAAATGTAGCATACAACTGCCATATCCAGAGTCAAAGCTACATACACTGCAGCGCCGTTATAACGCGGTCGCTTATAACGCGGAAACCGTTATAACGCGGTTGGGCCTTGGCTCCCGTTTTTTTTTCCCACCAGTTTGAGAGTGTTGCCCTTTTTCCGCAGAACGCGACAGTCTAAAAATCGCCAGCCGTGACCATATACTCGCTGATTTACTCATTCTTTTTTACCAAACTTTTCATCAGTTTGTGTCTTTAGGCTATTTCAGATCACGTCCGCGCACCATTTAAAAGCCATACTACGTACGGTAACTGGCACAGCCCTCAAGGATAATTTTCATGTATTATAAGTGAAATAAAAGAAATAATAAGAGTAACTTACACAACACAAATTAATTACATAATTATCCTAACACAGTCATAAATCAACACTTCATTGTCCTCTTTGCTGTTATAGTAGTCTGATAATTAATCGGTTTGTGTGACGTGTGAATGCACTGCCACAGTCCATAGCTCCAGATTAGGTGTCTTTTTTTTTTCTTTTTTAATTAAAGAAGACTGTTATTTTTCCTTATTTCTCCATGAAATTGTAGGTTTTGGGTACTCTCTGGAAGGGCCTCAGCGAGGCGCTTCCAATGAGTATCCACAACCTACGTTTACGTGGAGAAATAAGAAATTTAATATGTGGAGACCCCTCTAGTCTGGAGCTGTGGATAGACCCTCTTATCTGGAGCTATGACAGTGGGCATGTCCAAATAGATCAAAGAAACGGGTCGTGTGAATACACTGAGATAGCTTAAAGCTCCAGATAAGGTGTCTTTTTTTTTAGTTAAAAAGTACTGCTACCCTAGGTTAACGGAAATAGACTGCTGGGAAACGAGATGTACACTCTGGACAAACATGAAACTAAGACTGGTCAGTGCTCTTTATAAAAAAAAAATATCTGAGATTAGATTTTTTTATTGTGAAAGAAATCAACAGCAGCAATAAAAACTGACCAAGCAGGTAAGCCTGTCCCTTTTATCATGTTACTAAACATCTGAGGCAACAGTTGGTATTGATTTTTTTCTGCACCTGTTGCTAAACCCTTAGCATGCTGTGTGCATATAATTAGCAGACCACCTTCTGAAATATTTTTTTCTTATATCCTCAGGCTGCAAGATTTTGACACTGCATTCAAACTTGAGAAAATTTGCATGACAAAAGTTGTTGTATGGAAAAAAAAAAAAAAAAAAAAGAAAGAAAGAAATAGAAAAATATCATCAATTTGTCATCTGCTGAATTTTTCCAGGGAGCAACAAAGGTTATTTTTTTGACACCAGATCAACTGTGCACATGCTCAAGGCAATTTCCGGTAAAGGACAGGTTGTTTATTACACAGTTATTCATAATGCAAGACTGTTGCAGTTAGTTCCCTTGAATGATCATAAAAGAAAACAAAAGAATTTAAGCTTAAAAAATTTATTATTTACTGAATTAAAAGAATAAAACGGAAATCAGGCAAGGTACATGCACAAAGTTTCAACAATAAAAAAAAAATAAAAAATAAATAAATAAAAAAGGAACATACAATATAACATACATGCAATGTGTAATATCCCATAATAACTGGAGGAAACTGCAGTGGTGCAAGTGGGTGTGGTTGTCATGTTCCGTATAACGCGGACCGCGGTCAGTGTTCATGGCTCCCGACGACCGCGTTATAACGGCGCTGCAGTGTACTTTGTGCTCTTTAAAAGGTGGCGGTAGCGCTAGTCGGGAGTATATGTGCCCCACTGGGCACTTTGTCTAGTTGCAAATTGTCTTTGAAGTGTTGTTTTTTTTTATTTGAAAACATTGTTGGTAGTCCGCTAAATTGGAGCCGGAAAACAACCGGAATACCCGTGAAAAACGTGAATTACCTACACTTCAAACGAAAAGTACATACAACTTTTTGTATAAAACATTTATCAATTGAGTGAATAATTTGTTCCGATTTATTTAATTGTGTGTAATGTATACAAAAAATATATGGCCAGTAGTAAGTCTCAAACACGACACACCGAAAGTTTATCATTTACGCATGTTTGAAACTTCCGCAGATTAAACAACCAATGCAATCATGATGAGTAATGTGCTGGGCCTGCACACGGCACTAGGATTAAATACTATTTTTTTTTTTTGTACTGGCCTAATTTCTAGCTGCAGCACAACGCAAACACGAAAATCTAGTTTGCCACACATGAAGGCATTCCGGTTGTTTCTCTTGTGTGCTCTTCACCGACTGAGTGTGCGGTTGTTGAGAAAGTGAAAGTACATTAAATTGCGGTTGTCTGATAATATTGAGCTTTGTAATCATGATATTTATGCGCATGTAAGTTCAGCAAGTGTAAGCAACATTGGCATGTCATTCGTTATGTTAAAAATAAAGCAGCATCTGTGTTTGTAAGTTGCAATACGGAAATTCTTTAACAACGATTACAGAAAATACTTATGTCTCCGCTTGGCAAAGTCTGTAAATCGTGACCTGAAATGACTCTTCAAAATCCAGAAATGCAGTTGAAAATGTCAGAACCAATTGGCCATTTTCATTTTCTCAAGCCCTGATATGCTGGTATAATATGCAATGGCTGTTTCACTCAGGTGAGTGAGTTATGACATGTGGGTCTCTTTTTAAATGCTATAATACATATTTCACGGACAAAGACATTTTTTACTGCACACACACACACACACACACACACACACACACACAGTTGTAATTTACATACATGCAGAGGTGTAACGTTCCCTCAAAACTTACTTACCCTTATAGTCTAAAGTTTTCAGTTAGATGCTAAAAATGAAGAAAAAGTGTTCAAAGAAAGTTCGTCCTGTCTAAATTTACTCGCAAATGTGAGCGGGCAAGTGGAATTTTACATCCCTGACATGGAAATCCGAAACTGTACTAATGAGCAGGGATCAATTTTAGTGCTTGCTAACTTGCTAAATGCTGGTTAATTTCTTCAGAAAGCAAGCAGCAATTTCCATCACTTGCTAACTCTAGCAGGCTGGAAAAATTATCTTTAATTGGCTTAAATAAACCTGTAGTATTGCTACTAGTTTTGCATTTTTTTCCCCAAAAACCATGCTGGTGGTAGAATTTCGAATATCAAAATTGTTTTATGGGTAACATTATAAATCAGACATTCCTTATACTGCTGCTAGAAGTATGAGGAAGTTAAGGGAACTCAGTGGCTTTTAACCTTTACCACTCTCTGAGCTACTTCAGAAGATGACAAATTGATGACATTTTTTCTTACTTTTCCTAGAAAACAGGTTTTGACATTCCATGCAAATTGTCTCCAGTGGTGCCAACTTGCATGAAGTGTCAAAACCTGTTTTCTGGGAAAAGTAAAAAAAAATATTTTAAAATGTCTGCTGTAATTTTTATCCAGAGTGCCAAACTTTAAAGCCACATTTACCAATGCTTATAAGTGTGCAAAAGCAAGTTGTCTGAAAGGTTTAAGCTAGTAAAAAATAATGTCACTTTCTAATTTTAGCAAGCCGTCAAAAAAGTTAAATTTGAACCCTGATGAGTACTCACAAAATTTCTCTTTTGAAAAGTATCAATATTCTTTAGTTTAAGAAAAAAAAAAGCAATTTATTGTAAGCTGTGGAAATTCTTTTCATTGAAGGACTAGCTGAATTGGCACACAGCGAGTACCAGGCTGGAGATTATGAAGCAGCAGAACAACACTGTATGCAGTTATGGCGACAGGAACCAGAAAACACAGGCGTCTTATTACTGCTTAGTTCTGTTCATTTCCAGACCAGGAAGCTTGATCGGTAAGGCAAATATATGCTGTATAGCTCCTCATATAAAATTGTAGCATCTGAAGTACTTTCTCATACATTTTTCAGAGAATTTATTGAATCCATAGCAACAGATAGGGCGCTTTTTTCATCCGAAAAAATGCTGATATCTTTCTTATTTCTCCATGAAAACAAATGTTGTGGGTACTCATTAGAAGCGCCTGGTACCCACAACATAAGTTTTCGTGGAGAAATAAGAAAAGTATTATGTGGATACCCCCTCTTATCTGTAGCTATGGTGAATCATCTAACTAACAGATGATTTGGTTGATTTTAATGTCAAGCCTTATTTTCTAGACAAGACAGATAGTACTGATGGTGATGGTTGCATAGTAAGCTGCAATAGAGAAAAGCATTGTAATTTTCATATTTAACCTTTACCACTCTGTGGGCTAATTCAGCAAATTAACAAATTTATGATATTTTATTATTGTTCCCAGAAAACAAAATTTGACATTCCTTGCAAATTGTCTCCATTGGAGACACTTTGCAGGGAATGTCATCTGCTGAAAATTTTACCCAGAGTGTTAAGTATTTAGAAAAGAATGAAAGAAAGAAAATATTTAGGTGCATTTCAGAACAGGAGTTATACAAGTACAATCATCTTGCCTGATGTACACTTCCAACCTTAGCGTTTAGCCCCATTTCTGATTAACAGAAACACATCATAGCACTAGTTAAGGCGCGTTTTTCAATCCAAAAGTATTGATATTTTTCTTATTTCTCCACGAAAACATATGTTGTGGAGAAATAAGAAAAATATTTACCAGATACCCTCCCTTATTTAGATCTATGAACGCATACAATCATCATCTAACAGTGTGAGTGATTATTTCCTTACTGGACACACCGCTGCAGTATCTTTTGATGACCTTGAACATATGTTACACAGTTGAATGACTGTTACAGCTCCATATTTTTTTCCTGGCCTGATTGGAGATTGACTGCAAAATGTCTAGTTTCATGTTAATCCATCAAGTCTCGAACAGTATAACAACCAGTGACTGGACCATAAAATGTGTTGCTTTTTGACATGTGGCACCTGACAGCCTGTAAAATTTCAGTTAGTCTCTTGTTCTCGAAATGAAATGATTTTTTTGATCTCTGAATCAATGTTGCCAACATTATTCATGTTAATTCAGAGATACAAAAAAAAAAAAAAAAAAATGCATTTAATTTTTGATCCAGTTCAAAAAAGAGAGAATAACTGAAATTTTACAGGCTGTCAGATGCAACATTTTATGATAGTATTAATACTATATATCAATTTATTAGATATTTCTTGGATAAAAAATTTCTATTTTTGAGGAATATGGAGCCTTTAAATTGAGCTTGGATAAAAAAGACCAAAAATCGTATTAATATTCCCCAGTATTAGTTTTATTACGATTTCAGAATATTTTTTCCTGCAGGGAAAACCAAGGAATTCCCAGACCTGTGGGAAAACTTGGGCTGTCTATACTTTGCCAGCCTTGATTGTGTTTTGTTCTGGTGTTAGTGTAGGAGTAGGACTTCAGAATTCCATTTTTCAGAATGTTAATCTGTTTATGTGTTTGTATTTCGCTTTACAGATCAGCCTACTTCAGCCAGTTAGCCATAAAACAGAATCCCATGCTTGCGGAAGCTTACTCCAACCTTGGCAATGTGTACAAAGAAAGAGGGCAGCTACATGATGCATTAGACAACTACCGTTATGCTGTGAGGTTAAAACCTGATTTTATTGATGGCTACATAAACCTGGCTGCCGCTCTAGTGGCTGCTGGAGACATGGAGCAGGCTGTTCAAGCATATGTCACAGCTTTACAGTATAACTCGGTAAGGTTCATACCTCCACTACCCCAACCTCCACATCTCCTCCCTCAATATGTAGTGTTAGTGGACATTTACATCATTTTTAAGCTGTTATATTACCAAAGCCTGTTCAGGAATTTGGTTTATCAGTTTCATTTTCTAACACTGACCTATATCGCAGACCACTGACTGTCATTCTTAATACATTCTTACACAGCCTTTCGCAGAATTCTTGTAGCTTTTTTATTTCAGTGACAACAGTACTTGAACACTTATATTATTTTCTGCAAGTTGGATAGATATTTAATTTTTTTTTTTTTTTTACAGCAAAAATTTGATAAACATCACTCGAGAAATATTAAAACTAATCCTCGTGGTGGCTGTCATTGCTTAAGTTTAATTCAACCCTGTCTGTCTGTCTTGCGATACTGAGTTGGATCAATTTCTGCTCAAAAATTGTTTAAAATTGATACCTCGTCAAGGACTTTGCTGGAGTCTAATTAGTTTTGCTTTATTTTTTTTACAGGACCTTTACTGTGTGAGAAGTGATCTGGGCAACTTACTAAAAGCGTTGGGCAGATTGGACGAGGCTAAGGTATAATGATAATGGATAAATGTTTTATTTGAAAAAAAAACAAAAAACAAAAAAAAAACGCAACATATCTAAATATAAACTAATACTTAACAATTTAAATAAATTCTGGTGGTACACGTATATTTTTGATTTAAATGAGTTACTTCAGAAAGAAATTTATCTGCCTCTTTTTTTTTTTCCTCAATATTTTGATACTTTCTAGCATCTTTTCTAGCATTTTTTAAAAAGGGAATATTCAGAAGAAAATTTTTATGTTTGCAGCAAAACATATCTTGTGGGTACTCACTGAGACCATCTCAATGCAATTCCAATGTCACCAATACTGGATATGTTTTACTGCAAGAATAGCAAAAATAATCATCTAAATTATCTCCTGATATAAACCTCTTGCTGTTTTCAGTTTCATATTCAGACAATCTACCATTTTATTTTTTTTCATTTTTAGCATTATTTCACAGCCAAGGGCTTTTTTTTCCAATCTCGGCATGATGCTTTTCTTTCAGCATAGCTCTAGATAAGAGGATTGTCCAGATAGTGTTTCTTATTTGCCCACGAAAACATTGCTGCTCATCAGAAGTACCCTGATGTGCTTCTTATCAGTACCAACATGTTTCTTTGAAGATAAGAAAAAAAATCTTCACCCTGGTTGAAAAAAGTGCAAATCCAGAGCTATGTTTTAGTATTTTTTTGAATGAAAGAAAAGAAAAGAAAAACTCAGTTTTGGTTATATTTCTATATAGTTCTTGAATAATTATTGTGTGTGCTCCATGTTTTTGAAGGTTAGCTTAAGAAGAAAGGAGTATTCATAACCAAAATTTCAATGTTTTTTTGTTTTTTTGTTCTTAATGAACAGTATCCTTATGGATACTCACTGGAATTGTCTCAATGAGGCAATTCCATTGAGTACCGTCAAGGTGCGTTTTGGTGAAAAATAAAAAAAAAATAGTCTGAAATTTCCACCACTATTATCCCTTTACTGGGAGTTACAAAGTAGGTAGTGCTGTTGTATTAAATTACAGATATCATCTGTCCAAATAAGGTCTTATTTTTTCAACCACAAAGTACTGATATTTTTTTTATTCACCATGAAAACATACATTCAGGGTTCGCGTTACCGATCGCCATTGTCGCCATTTGCGCAGAAAAATAAAATTTGGCACAAAAAATCATAAATTGGCGAAAACAAGTGGCGAAAAAAATATCACCTGAATTACCCACTACTGAGTCATATAATTGTCGCGCGTGTCTATCGCACCTTCCTTGATTGTATAATTCGCCAATTAGCAACTCAATTATCGATCAGAAAACGATAGCTGATCAAATTAACCTGAATTTGATGAAAGCGATATAAGGTCACGTGCCGTGATGCGCAGTTTGACAGTAGCACCACCCACTTTCCACGCCTTTCGTCCTAAATATTCATGACGCTCTGCCGAAACTACCAATCAGGAATAAATGTCAGAGTCGCATCGCCTACGTCACGGAAATTTACCCAGAATGTAATCATGTGGAACCCTATGTCAAACACAAAGATGGAAAACAAATTGATTACACGAGAAATAATTATTGTCATTAATCGGTTCGGCTTATTAAAGCGGTATGTATACTTTGACAGTGCCGACTTTAATTAAGCATGTTTCGGTACCTTCTTATGAGCCTTAATTTTATTTGGCAATCAACGAACATCGTCCCGAAAATAAAACACAAAAAAAAAAAAAAACACGAATAATGCCTCGGAGACGGACACATTAGTCTCCGATGGTCCGGATCGCGCATTCGATCCCCATAGATTGAAGCGATTTATTATGAAACACATAAATTTGCTACGGTCATTCGCTCCTTCCACTGCTTCAAGACTGGCAGTTACAAGTTTCTTGCGGAAGGGTGTTCAATGTACTGGTTAACCGCTTATTGTATAAGCATGCCCCCTCTTTTTTATTGGCGCGATTCATAAAAAAATGCTGTTCCCCATTCCATTTCGCATAGACCAGACTCGTAAAGCAATTGCAGTAAACTCCCTTTTAAGTCAGTTGCAGCATGCCCCCTCTTTTTTATTGGCGCGATTCATAAAAAAATGCTGTTCCCCATTCCATTTCGCATAGAGCAGACTCGTAAAGCAATTGCAGTAAACTCCCTTTTAAGTCAGTTGCAGTTAGCTCCCTTAAAACAATAAAACCTGCTGTGTTAGAAACTTACCCCGTATTTATCAGGGTACAAATGAATATTGTTACATTATTCTCTTACAGTATAATACATTAATAACATTATATTTATTGGCTTATACAGCACTTTTCAGAACTTTCGTTTCCATGTAAAGTGTTCAATTTTTGTGTCCAACATTCGATATGCAAAACAAAGACTTATTATTAATTCATGACATTGTAATTAATTAATTACAGCAAAAGTTTTAAAAATCAGTGCAAGAATTACTTTCAGGTCCCCCACACATTTCACATTATACTGACTCTTGAATCTATTGCTGCAATTAAAGGAATCAGTAAATGAACACCTTTTTTCTGACAAGATAATTCTTTGGCGAAGAATGGCCAAAATTTGGCTCAAAATCTGGCTCAAAGTTAAAGAAAATGGCACAAAAAAAATCAAATTGGCGAAAATGGTGGTGAAAGAAAAGGAAATCCTAGTGCGAACCCTGATACATTGTAGGTATGTATTAGAAGCAGTTTCAAATGCCTTGTGGAGGTGATTCTAATGAGTAACCACTTTGTCAACGGAGAAATAAGAAAATATTTGTATAGATAGGGTATCTGGACTTTGAAGAATATTCTTTCGTAACAAGCACGTATGTAGTTACACATCACTCGAAATAAGCTATCCAAGTGAAGACTCTTCTGATGAGTCGATGCAAACAAATAGTGACATTGCAAAAGAATGTTCTTGTTGAGAGAATTTTGTTAATAGGAATTTGTTGTAAAAGTAGATAACCATGTTTTTTAATGATTTTTTTTTTTTATCCCGAGTTCTGACCATTTAGCCTCTGTGTACTGAAAAGAGCTGATGGAACAAAAAGATGAATGCTTCTGTTTGTATTGATCAGGAGGAGATAATTCTTAGATAATTTTCTCCATTTCGCCATAAAATCATATATTGTGGGTACTCATTAGAAGAACCTCACTGAGACACTTCTAATGGGTACCCACAACGTGTTTTAATGGAGAAATAAGAATAAATATCCTAGAATTATCACCAGACACACTTTCTTAAAAAAGTCCTCCGTTGATTGTGAAATTCAGTTTGAGGATATGTTGGTTGAAATTGACCTGATGTTCTAATATGATTGAAGAATTAAGGGTTCCATATAAAACAGAGTATAAACATTTTCCTTATTTCTCCATGAAAACTCATTCTGGGATCTGATAAGAATTTACTTAAGTGTTTATAATGTGAACTCAGAATTTGTGTTTACCTTAGTTACCCAAGATATTGGGACACTTTAACTCCTTATTATACTTATCCTAACAGCTGTGTTGATACAGTAGAATACTAATGGATGAGTAATAAAGAGTAGACCTTTATCAGACATCATGCTCTGTTGCAGCTAATCTGGCTCTGCACTGTTCACTCAGACCTGTCCCAATATTAAGGATAAATGTGGTACCAGTATAAGAACTGATACATACTATGAAAACATGTCTTTAGGGCTATGCATTTTGGTTGGTAAAAGTACATTTGTATCTTGTAGAACTCGCATTCCTTAAAAGACAAGTCTTGTCATGGAGCAGCTGAATTGTAGATAGACTGGTGAATGAACTTCTAGTTAACTTTGAGTTGTCTAAGGCATGTCACATAGTGTATTACTCATCATTTATGCCATGTCATGTGAAAAAGGGTCTTGGGTTATATGTGAATTGCAAAGTCACGAAGCTGAAACAGCCTGTTTGATCTTGTGCCACAGCTCCTAGATACGAGGTTTATGTAGATAAACATTTTCCTTATTTCTTCATGAAGACATGTTGTGATATTTATAGAAGTAGTGCCTCTCTACTCATTTGAAACCAAGCTTCAGATAAGAAGGGGTATCCACAATGTTTTTCTTATTTTGCCACAAAACATAGGTTATGGGTACTCGTAAGAAGTGCTTAGGCCACATGTTTTCAAGGGAAAATATCAGATCGGTAGAAAAAAGTGCCTAATCTGGAGCTACCTGTATGTTAACCCTTGTCATGCTGAATAAATTAAGATGCCACGCCCAATTCTAATTCTCAGCCAATCAGATTAGTTGATCCAGGTTGCTGATACAAATTCACATTCTAAATGACAAACAGTGCAGATCCAGATCAGAAGCCAACTGATCTGGATCTACACTGTTTTCAAAAGCAGACACATACAGGTTCAGCAGGACAAGGGTTAAATTGATACCCTCTGCTGAGGCACGTTTCTCTAGTATCCATTACTTGTTTTCATGGAGAAATAAGAAATATATCAATATCAATTTCTTTTCTTTGTTTTTTTTTTTTTTTTTTTTTGTTAGAAAGCTGCTTCTTTTGGCTGCTCTGGCTGATTTGGGTCTTTGCATTAAGCCACCATATTTTACCGTTCCATAAGCAAACAATGAATGCTCTGCTAAGGCAGAATTTGGCATATGCTTGGTACATAAGATCCCCTTTTCACTAAACTTGGCCTAGATTTGGATGATTAAAGTTGCCACAGTATGGCATGGAACTGTAAGAAGGCCTTTTTCCCTGTCCGAAACAAATTAAACTAATTCCATGAAAAAAAGCACCACTTAAAAAGGCATTGTAATGCTTTTATTTGAACTGAAATCGCTACTGGTCAAAACTGGTAGCTTCCTGTTGACCTAGGATCCTGTAAGAAGGGTATCCAGATAAATATTTTTCTTATTTATCCAGGAGTACCAACAGTGTATGAGTTCATGGGGAAATAAGAAAAAATATTGATACTTTTGTTGGAAAAAACAAAAAAACAAAACAAAAAAAAAACAGGGTTTGATATACAGAGCTGTGCTTTAGACAATTTACATGTGACATTGAGTTGTACATGCAATGCAGTATTTTATGTTTACCTGCATACAGTTTTGAGGCACTCTGCAATTTGAAGCCTGTTTGCATAAAGCAACTCTCTAACACCTACCTGCAAGTGCTAGATTTCAAACTTTCTCCTGTAATTTCATGAAATGGCACTTTATTGCTTCAGACAGTGAATATTTAATTGTCTGAGCTGCATTTCATAACATGGCCACAGAGTTTCTAATCCAGCATAATTTGGCCACATTTTCTAATACAGAGTTACATATGCTTGACCTTTATGTAGTAACTCTTCACTTTTCTGTAAGTGGTTTTGGTTGGAGTCTGACTAGTAGTCTCATAAAACATTTTATGGCAACCATAGTTTACTAGAAAGCTCAAGAAAAATATTTTAAATTATTTGGTAATAATTTAAATGAAAATGTTTGCTTGTTTTCTTGACATTTCTGACCTTTGTTTTGTCACATCAAATTGAACATTCTGAACTGATGTAGAGGACCATTCGAAGGATGTTTTTTCAATCAAATAGTAACTTGGTTCAAATTCCAGGACGTTTAATTGTGTTAGTCATGGAAAGTCAGTAGTAGTGATTAAATGTCAACAAATGCTTTAATATCTATTATATACTTGTGAATAATTCTAAACAGAACATACCATAGCCCTAGGTAAGGCTCTTTCTTTAACAGAAAATGTTTTTCTTGTATGAATATGTTTTTCTTGTTTCTCCATGAAAACACGTTGGTACTCATTAGAAGTGCCTCGGCAAAGCGCTTCTGATGAGTACCCACAGCATATGTTTTTCTGGAGAACAAAGTAAAACAAATTACCTGATACCCTCTGTTATCTAGAGCTATGTTATCCATATGTACCCTAAATAGTTGGATTCCCTGTATGGCAGCCTTACCATTGGGGCCGGAGAAATAAATGCGCTGCTTGATGCCTGTGCATCAGTGCAGTAAGTAGCATAAAGCAGAACATGGATTCATCACATCTCGGGTTGATCAAAGCTGTACTGAGTCAATATCTCAACATGATTGAAATGTATTTGACTGTGACGGTTTACCATGATTCAGCAACACGTCCCCTTACAATATTTGTCCTAAATTTTGAACAATTTGATATGAATACTTGGTGATATGTCTGAAAAGTGTTGGATAAAATAGCAAACAGTGCAGACGCTACTTAAACTGGCCTGATTGAACTGTTTGCTTGCGCTGCCATCCAAATATTTAGATTAAACATAAAACTATGTAGCCTAACTATTTGGACACAGGTCTGAGGAAGCAGAATAGATTCAGATCTGATGCTGCAGTGCTGCAGAAAACAGCATCTGATCTGGGCCTACTCTGTTTGTCACTCATCTGACAGTTTTTTAGACACAGCATTAGGTAGTTATATGGACTTGTTTAAGTTTTAGGACAGGTTAGGTATTAAAGAAGACAAGATGTCCCAATATTTAAGGTAAATATGGATGTTTATGTCTTGAAGGCATGGTTTTCATTCAGTCACTGCTCCACAGACTTGAAATGATGTTTTATTTTAAATGTCTTAAACTGAATTTGGAATTCCAGAGAACAGAAGGAAGTCAAAATTACAGGTTGAAATCATCAGTGCACTGGTTCCCTAATGAAAACATGATTGCATGTATGCTTACAGTATACATGTAAAATTGCAATATTATATTGCTTTTCATTGTAGTCGTGAATATATATTCATTTGTCAGTATTGTAGAAGGTATGCTTTGTTAAATAATTTTCTTGATAAAATCAGAACTGGCATACACTAAATGTTACATTACTGTAGAAGACATCTGAATCTGTTGAGCCCACATTGAATTACTAGACATAGTTGCTGATGATCGTCATATCTATTTAAATTGCTGTTTATTTTGCAGCAGATGAAAAAATGCAGGCTTCATCATCGACCTTCTGTAGTTCTTGCATTCTTTTCTCTCTCTTCTTTTTGGTTTACTTATATTTTGGGACTAAAACTACAATTTTCTTGAAGTTGATACAAGGTGCAGAGTTTGTTATTATAATAATTTTTTTTTTTTTTTTTTTTTTTTTTTTGCTTTGCACATTTTGTTGCTAATGAAATGAAACAAATAAAAAGTAACAACAATAAATTTTTGAAATTGAATATGTTTAATAGCCAACAAGAAGGTCTGTGTGGAAGTCTGCATTTTAATAGAAGTAAATGAAATGTGATCTTGGTTGAAAAATCTCCTGTAAGGCCTCACTTCAGTTTCAGTCGATCATATTTGAGTGCATTAAACCTTGGAAGTAGGATTTATTTTTGTGTAACATGGAGATACTGTTTTATTGCCTTACTAATCAAGCTTTCTGTTTCTCTTTGAATTCCACAAGGTTACAGCGAATAGTGTAAATGTGACTACACTGGTGCTCTACTGGGACGCTAAGGATCCACTATACAGGTGATCGGTATGGCCATAGCTTGAGTAAGAAAGTGTCATTGTAGCCAAAATAAGGCTTAAAAACAGGTAGTATATAACAGTCAGTCAACACAAGTAAAAAAAGGAAAACAAAAATCTTTTTTTTTTTCATTCAGCACAAACACAAAAAAATTGAAATTTTTTTTTTTTTTTTTTTTTTTTTTTTTTCATTATTTGGTTTGAAACCTTAAACTTCTTTTGAAATAAAGACTTCATCTTTTCCAAAAAAAAAAAAAAAAAAAGAAAAAGAAAAGAAAAAAGGGTGTCGGTGGGGGAAGGAAAAAATAGAAGCTTTCTTTAAAAGTTTAGTAAAACTTTGGAACATTTTAAGTCATCAGTGACTGGCTAAAATAAAAATAGAATTTTTCAGTAATAGTATTATCTTTCTTGTCAGGAATTCTGCTGCTGCGTGCGCTTAAGCTGCGCTGCGTTAAACTGTGTGAATGCATTCCAGCTGCTTAACACTGAACCCATATGTCTCAGATTGCAGAAAATTTAAGTTTCAAGAGATACAAAAAGTTTTTGACTAAAATGGCAGTTATTGCATTTTCTAGTGTCTGGTATATTTCTGCTGCCATAAAAAAAATAATAATAAAATTAAAAAAATCAGTTTAAATAGACCATGGTATTTTTGAAAATCTGGGCATATGGGAGAAGTGAATACAAAAATAAATGCACTTTAAACTTGCGCTTGTTCAAAAAAGAATATTTCTTCTGTCACAAATACAGAAACAGACTCCAGATAAAATCCTTTTTTCTTTTTCTCCATGAATACATACATTGTGTGTCACTACATACTGCATGTTTTTGTGGAGAAATAAGAAAAATATTTCACTGTAAATCATTGTTTTATGTGGAGCACTATGATGGGAAGATGCATTGAGATAAACTTTTGTCAGTGTTTGTGTGCATTTTTCTAATACTACCCATCAAACCATGCTGTATTTTAGAAAAAGAAAAACAAAAAAAAAATTAAACAAATAAAAAAAAAAGAAAAAAAAGGATTTTCTGATAACAATGCATTCAGACAGTTCCTTGAAGCTGGGCTAACATAAATATTCATTAATATAACTGAAAACATTCCCATTTAGATTCAGACATACTAGTTCATGCTCTTGGGAGATGCTGCAGTTTTTGGATTTCTTCGGGTGTTTTGGACCGGGTATCCTTACAGTTGAAATGTTTTTGCCTATGAATGCGGCGCTTTTTGTCTGTCGTTCAGACTTGTGAAAATTTAATTGAAATAGTGGCCGGAGAATGACTGGCTGGCTGATCAAAGTCTCAGTGCTGGTTGTCATGTCCAGATAAAATGATCTTTTGGACAGAATATCATAACTCTAGATGCAGTGTGTTTTTCAACTGAAAAGTTTTCCTGTTCTTACTGTAATAACCCTAAATATTGGGACACCTTATCTACTTACCATACTTGTCCTAAAATTTGAAATAGTTCTTGATGTGTCTTAAATTTTGCTGTATGGCAAACAATGTAGATCCTGATCAGACGCCGCATTCTGCGGCGTCTGATCTGGGTCTACACTGTTTGCAAAGCTCTATCCGTCACCATACTTATTGGCTATTACAGTATCAACAAAAGATGCTCATTATATTTGCTTTTGAAGGTGATTTTAATGAGTTAACACAGTTTTCATTTTGTGGAAAGCAAGGATAGAATTTACCCGACTACTCTTCTTATCTAGAGCTATGAAAATATTGGTATAAATATTATTCTTATTTTTCCACAAAAGCCATCGAGAAATAAGAAAAAATATTGTCTGGAATGATAGATGCCGCTAGGGACAGATGTCACAAGCAATTAGTTTTCTTCATTTGATGCATGTTGGAAGTGAGCGTTAATGTAGATTTACATGAAAAAATATCAAAATTCCAAATTTACTAGTAAGATTGTACAGTTTATTGTACGTCACATGTGCATACCATTAGTAGGTCTGAATAGAACCACTTTAATACATACTTAATTCCTTAATGAAAAAAATAATAGGAAAAATATGGGTTTGGGTTGGGAATGAAAGGATTGTTTTAGTTGGTATTTTTAGCCACAACTTGGGAATGGTGTTCTTATATTTTTGGATATTTAGCCCAGCTTCAAATCCGCGCTCAGGCGAAGCTGCATTGCGTGTTGCGTTTGCGGGAACTGCGCAAGAAGTTCTACGCGCGTCAATAAAATAAATATCTTGTATCTAAGTCTGCTTTTTAAACTTTCTAGGCATGTTATTTGAAAGCCATTGAGACCCAGCCTAACTTTGCAGTGGCTTGGAGTAACTTGGGATGTGTGTTCAATGCTCAAGGAGAAATATGGCTAGCTATACACCATTTTGAAAAGGTAGGATATAAATACAGTCATCTTATCTGGTATCAACATTTGCTTCCACAATAGCAGTTAGGTCCATTTCTAAATAACTATTACACTTACAATCATCTTATCTGGAAAACACTTTCTTCCTAACAAGGACTCAAACATTACAGTATCATTTTATGACCCTGACCTATTTTTACGGTGTAACATTTCAGTTTCTTACGTCGGTTGCCAGCCTTGGTGGCTCAGTCGGATGCGAGTCCGACTGGTAATTAGGAGGTCGCGGGTTCCATCCCAGTTGGGTCTGGCAACATTCTTTTGTAGAGATTGATCATGAAATATTTTCTATGGTGTTTCTCTCCCTTCCACTGATTCAAGAAGGGCACTTGTCAGTTTCTGGCGAATATGCACAAATACTGGTTAACCCCTTCGAGGACTAAGCCTCCCCAAGAAAAGTGTGGTTAGGTAAACTGACTGGCTTGACAGGATCCTAATGGGTTGACTGGGCTGTAAACCCCCCACCTCCTCATTCTGGCGAAGATAAATAGATTAATATCAAAAGAATAACCAATGAGAGCAATGACCATGCACACAAAGACAAAAATAGCTAAAGTATCTTAAACTTACAAGATATGATTGAAGTAGCAAAAGCTTTAAGCTACAATCAAAATTTTATTCTGCGAGGGTTATCTTCTCCAGCCCAAAAAGAATCACCCATGAGAGCAATGAACTTGCACGCAAAGACAAAAACAGCTGAACTGTCTAAAACATACATTAGATGAGCTTTAAGTTACAATCAAAATTTTATTCTGCTAGGGTTATCTTCCCCTTTCCCTGTGCTGTATACATATATAAAATCATGATACTGTTAAACAACTTCTGAAACCACTTGGCCAATTTTCACCAAATTCATGTCAATCCTACTGTTGAAACAGGATTGAGAGTTTGTTCAAAGGGTCATGCTCCACTGACTGCCATGCCCATATATGGTAAAACTAGATGAGCCATAAAAAAAAATTAAAATAAATAAAAAATAAAATAAGTAAATTAAAGGTATATTTCTTCAGGTTTTCAGTTGGCCCTAAAATTCCTAAAAAATTCTAGTTTTTAGCTCACCTGAGCTTTTGTGATCACTTTTCGTCCATCCGTCCGTCCATCTGTCCGTGCATCCGTTAACATTTTCAGAAGACTTCTTTTCTGAAGCCGTTGAGCCAATTTTGCTCAAATTTCATACGGAGCCTCCTTAGGTTGGGGGAACAAAAACTGCTAAAATGGTTGCAGTCCGTTGACCAAGATGGCTGCCATGCTCATATATGGTAAAAACCTTTAAAAATCTTCTTCTCCAGAACCGAGGATGCCTTGGGCTGTATCTTTGCACAAATCTTCGGGGACGAGAGGTCTACCAAAGTTGCTAAAATAATTGTTGTACATTGATGTTTGACCTTCTTACTGCAATGTCAAGTTTGCTTCCCTATGCATTTGTATGGGCACCATACATTTGTATGGGGAAAATGTTGAGAATTTCAAACAACAACTCCTCAGAAACCTCTGGGCTTATCTTGCTCAAATTTCATGTGGAGCCTCCTTAGGTTGGGGGAATGAAAAATGATCGCGGTCCATTGACCAAGATGGCTGCCAGGCTCATATATGTTAAAAACCTAAAAAATATTCTTCTCCAGAACAGAGGATGCCTTAGTGCTGAATCTTTGCACAAATCATCAGGGACGGGAGGTCTACCAAAATTGCTAAAATGATGGTCATACATTGATGTTTGACATTTTTACGGCAAGGTCAAGTTTACTTCCCAATGCATTTGTATGGTCACCATACATTTGTATGGGAAAAATGAGAATTTCAAACGACTTCTGCTCTGAAGCCTCTGGGCCAATGATGCTCAAATTTCATGTGGAGCCTCCTTAGGTTGGGGGAAGGAAAGATTGCTAAAATTATCACGGTCCATTGACCAAGATGGCTGCCATGCCCATATATGGTAAAAATCTTCTTCTCCAGAACCAAATAAGCCCTGGGGCCTTATCTTTGCACAAGTCCTTGGGGACAGGAGATCTACCAAAATTCCAAAAAAGATGGTCCTAGGTTGACATTTGACCTTTTTACAGCAAGGTTAAATTTGCTTTCCATGCATTTGTATGGGCCCTATACATTTATATGGGAAAAATGTTGAGAATTCTTATTTTGGACATCTCCTCTATAATCCAGTTGAATCAAAACTTGATGAGCATTAGGGCGCTTATGAGACACAAAATAGCTAAATGAGCTGATAGATGCAAGATGGCCACCACAACTGCCATCTTGAAAATCAGTTTTCGACATCTCTTCTCAAACCTTTGATCGCTTTGAGTCGAAACTTGCTCTTTAGCAACAGGATGACTTCTGGATGGAAACGCGCTAAAATTGTGTCGATCGAAAATGCAAGATGGCCGCAATGGTTCTGCTCCATTGAACAATATGGCCACCAGAGCTAAAAAATAAATCTTCAAACATCTCGTCCTTGGTCAATGGCCTGATTTCAGAATATTTGCACAGAAGTATTCCACCAATGGCCCTCAACCAAAATTACTCAAATGGCTCCACTTGGCTGAACAAAATGGCAGCCAGAGCTGAATATAGAAAAACCTTTAAAAGACATCTCCTCCGCAGCCAGTTTCCTGATTTCAAAGTAATTTCACAGAAGTGTTCCTCTTATGGCCCTTTACCAAAATTGCTAAAAAATTCTGCTTGGCTGAACAAAATGGCTGCCAGAGCTAAAAAAAGAAAAAAAAACCTTTAAACATTTCCTCCTTTGCCAGTGGCCTGATTTCAAAATGATTTCACAGAAATATTCCTCTTATCCCTCTTTACCAAAATTGCCAAAATGGTTCTTCTCTGTTGAACAAAATGGTCACCAGAGCTAAAAATAAAAAAACCCCTTTAAACGACATCTCCATGGCCAGTGGCAAGATTTCAAAATAATTTCACATCAATGTTCCTCTTATGCCCCTTTGCCAAAATTGCTAAAATAGTTCTGCTCAGCTGAACAAAATGGTTGCCAGAGGTAAAAATAGAAAAGAGAACCTTTAAAGGACAGGATAAGTAGATGAAGCAAATGACTTCTGAAAAATATCTGAACTTTTTCTTACTTAATGGCGTTTTGAAAATTTCAGCATTTTAACCTTGAAAGCAAAACATCTCAAAAACTGTTTAAGCCATTGCCTTGTCATAAGAGTATTGGAAAAATGTTGCATGCCATCTGCATATCTGCATTGGCAGTTTCACTCAGGTGAGCGAGTTGTGGCCCGTGTGCCTCTTGTTTTCAAGTCTCCCTAAAATTCCTAAAAAAAAAATCACTTGAAAAGGTTCATTCCTAAAAAAGCCCTTTTTAGCTCACCTGAGCATGAAGTGCGTCGTCCGTCATGCGGCGTCAACAATTCCTTTAAAAGCCTACTCCTCCTAAACCGCTGGGCCAATTGACACGATACTTGGTAGGAAGCAACAGGGTGACTTGTAGATCAAAAATAGCTAAAATCGTGCTGATCGGAAATCCAAGATGGCCGCCATGGCCGCCATCTTGAAAATCTATTTTTCGCTTCTTCTCCTGAACTAAAAGGCCATTTGACTCTAAACTTGCTAGGAAGCATCAGGGTGACTTGTAGATCAAAAATAGCTAAAATCGTGCCGATCTGAAATCCAAGATGGCTGCCATGGCCGCCATCTTGAAAATCTATTTTTCTCTTCTTCTCCTGAACCAAAAGGCCAATTGACTCCAAACTTGCTAGGAAGCATCGGGGTGTCTTGTAGATCAAAAATAGCTAAAGTCGTGCCGATCAGAAATCCAAGATGGCCGCCATCTTGAAAATCTATTTTTCTCTTCTTCTCCTGAACCGAAAGGCCAATTGACTCCAAACTTGCTAGGAAGCATCGGGATGTCTTGTAGATCAAAAATAGCTAAAATCGTGCCGATCGAAAATCCAAGATGGCCGCCATCTTGAAAATCTATTTTTCGCTGCTTCGCCTGAACGGAAAGGCCAATTGACTCCAAACTTGCTAGGAAGCACCAGGGTGATTTGTAGATCAAAAATAGCTAAAATCGTACCGATCGGAAATCCAAGATGGCTGCCATGGCGGCCATCTTGAAAATCTATTTTTCGCTTCTACTCCTAAACCCAAAAGCCAATTGACTCCAAACTTGGTAGGGAGCATTGGGATGACTTATTGATGAAAAATAGCTAAAATAGTGCCTATCGGAAATCCAAGATGGCCGCCATGGCGGCCATCTTGAAAATCTATGTTTTGCTTCTTCTCCTGAACCGAAAGGCCAGTTGACTTCAAACTTGCTAGGAAGTATCGGGGTGACTTGTAGATCAAAAATAGCTAAAATTGTGCCGATCATAAAACCAGGATGTGCGCCATGGCAGCCATCTTGAAAATCTATTTTTCGCTTCTTCTCCTGAACAGAAAGGCCAGTTGACTTGAAACTTGGTAGGAAGCATTTGGGTGACTTGTAGATCACAAATAGCTAAAATCATGCCGATCATAAATCCAAGATGGCCGCCATGGCGGCTATCTTGAAAATGTATTTTTCGCTTCTTCTCCTAAACCCAAAAGTCACTTGACTCGAAACTTAGTAGGAAGCATCAGGGTGATTTGTAGATCAAATATAGCTAAAATTGTTCTGATCAGAAATCCCAGATGGCCACGATGGCTGCCATCTTGAAAATCTATATTTAGCTTCTTCTCCTGCACTGAAAGGCCAATTGACTCCAAACTTGGTAGGAGACATTTGGGTGTAGATAAAAAATGGCTAAAATTGTGCCAATCGGATATCCAAGATGGCCGCCATGGCAGCCATCTTGAAAATTTATTTTTGGCTTCTTCTCCTGAACCGAAAGGCCAGTTGACTCGAAACTTGGTAGGAAGCATTGGGGCGACTCGTAGGTCAAAAATAGCTAAAATCGTGCGGATCGTAAATCCAAGCTGGCCGCCATTTAGAATTTGTTCAAATGATCAAGCTCCATTGACTGGCATGCCTTATATATATTCTTCTTCAAAATTAAGAACTGCTTAAATGATTATCTTTTCATTAGTTGCGATGACAGGATTGGAAAAATGTTGCATAACATCTGCATATCTGCAGTGGCAATGTCACTCAGGTGAGCGACCCGTGGCCCGTGGGCCTCTTGTTTCCATAAACATCCCTAATTTTTCATAGTTTTCAGTCTTCATACTGTTAAAATTGGAAGAAAAACTTTGGTTTCTAGGGGGTTTCACCCTACACTGGCCCCCAGATCCCCCAGTATGATCTTTGTAACATCATTCGTGTGCCAAGATTCAATTATGGCAGTGCAAAAGTCTCCTGTTACTTATCAGTACATATTACACTTGTCCTGCTGAACCGAATTTGCCCTACCTTTGCAAACAGTGTAGATCCAGATCAGTTGGCTTCTTCAGAAGCCAACTGATCTGGATCTGCACTGTTTGTCATTCAGTATGTGAATTTATATCAACAATCTAGATTAAGTAATCTGAATTGGCTGACAATTAGAAATGGGTGTGGCATTTAATTTGTTCAGCATGACAAGGGTTAAGAGCTTGTGAAATCTTTCAGGTTAGAAACATCATGGTCACATGCAGTTTTGCTGGAAGACTGCATTACAAATCCTTATTTTAAGCCTAAACTTGTGAAAATAGCCCTAATTTTTAGCTCGCCTGTACGAAGTACAAGGAGAGCTATTGTAGTCACCCCGGTCGTCCACGTTTGCGTTTGCGTTTGCGTTCCCGTTCCCGTCACACTGTGTTAAAGTTTTTCAAGTGCTTATATCTCAACAGTCACTCCTCACAGAGGCATCAAATTTGGAACTTAGGTACCTTGGAGGGTCTTCTGAGATTCCAAGAGAATAAACCCCTGGGTTCATGCCCCTGGGTGGGGCTAGGGGTCAGAATCTAGGACACCTTTGTAATACTGTGTTAAAGTTTTTCAAATTCTTATATCTTGACTTTCACTCCTCATAGAGTATTCATATTTAGAATTTGGGTACCTGGACGAGTCTTCTGAGATTCCAAAAGAACATACCCCTGGGTTCATACCTCAGGGTGGGCCTTGGGGTGGGGCTAGGGGTCAAAATTTAGGACACATTTGTAAAATCTTATATGCCTACAGGTTATAGACACAACTGGTTATACATCAGCTAACTATGTGACATCAGTTTAAGTGTAAGAGAGTGAAGGTCATGGTGACCTACATTTTACGGTCAAGGTCACCTAGATTTCACGGTCCGGTGATTTTGCCTTATATCTTGAATACTATTTGTTGGATAAATGTCACACCTGGGATATTACTTCCATGTGACCCAATGAATGACCACTTACTATATCTAGGTCATTGTGACCTATATTTCATGGTTCAGTGATTTTGCCTTATATCTTGAATACTATTTGTTGGATAAATGTCACACCTGGGATATTACTTCCATGTGACCCAATGAATGACCACTTACTATATCTAGGTCATTGTGACCTATATTTCATGGTTCAGTGATTTTGCCTTATATCTTGAATACTATTTGTTGGATAAATGTCATACCTGGGATATTAGTCCATGTGACCCAATGAATGACCACTTACTATATCTAGGTCATTGTGACCTATATTTCATGGTTCAGTGATTTTGCCTTATATCTTGAATACTATTTGTTGGATAAATGTCACACCTGGGATATTAGTTCCATGTGACCCAATGAATGACCACTTACTATATCTAGGTCATTGTGACCTATATTTCATGGTTCAGTGATTTTGCCTTATAGCTTGAATACTATTTGTTGGATAAATGTCACACCTGGGATATTAGTTCCTTGTGACCCGATTATTGACGTCAAAATATATCTCTGTTGGTGTGACCTATATTTCATGGTTCAGTGATTTTGCCTTATATCTTGAATACTATTTGTTGGATAAATGTCACACCTGGGATATTACTTCCATGTGACCCAATGAATGACCACTTACTATATCTAGGTCATTGTGACCTATATTTCATGGTTCAGTGATTTTGCCTTATATCTTGAATACTATTTGTTGGATAAATGTCACACCTGGGATATTAGTTCCATGTGACCCAATGAATGACCACTTACTATATCTAGGTCATTGTGACCTATATTTCATGGTTCAGTGATTTTGCCTTATATCTTGAATACTATTTGTTGGATAAATGTCACACCTGGGATATTAGTTCCATGTGACCCAATGAATGACCACTTACTATATCTAGGTCATTGTGACCTTTATTTCATGGTTCAGTGATTTTGCCTTATAGCTTGAATACTATTTGTTGGATAAATGTCACACCTGGGATATTTGTTCCTTGTGACCCGATTATTGACGTCAAAATATATCTCTGTTGGTGTGACCTATATTTCATGGTTCATTGATTTTGCCTTATATCTTGAATACTTTTTGTTGGTTAAATGTCACACCTGGGATATTAGTTCCTTGTGACCCGATTATTGACGTCAAAATATATCTCTGTTGGTGTGACCTATATTTTATGGTTCAGTGATTTTGCCTTATATCTTGAATACTTTTTGTTGGATAAATGTCACTCCTGGGATATTAGTTCCTTGTGACCCGATTATTGACGTCAAAATATATCTCTGTTGGTGTGACCTATATTTCATGGTTCAGTGATTTTGCCTTATATCTTGAATACTATTTGTTGGATAAATGTCACACCAGGGATATTACTTCCATGTGACCCAATGAATGACCACTTACTATATCTAGGTCATTGTGACCTATATTTCATGGTTCAGTGATTTTGCCTTATATCTTGAATACTATTAGTTGGATAAATGTCACACCTGGGATATTAGTTCCTTGTGACCCGATTATTGACGTCAAAATATATCTCAGTTGGTGTGACCTATATTTCATGGTTCAGTGATTTTGCCTTATATCTTGAATATTTGTTGGATAAATGTCACACCTGGGATATTAGTTCCATGTGACCCAATGAATGACCACTTACTATATCTAGGTCATTGTGACCTATATTTCATGCTTCAGTGATTTTGCCTTTTATTTTTATTACTATTTCATGGAGAATTGTCATACCTGGATTATTATATCTAAGTGACAAAATGATTTACATACAAATACATCTAGGTCAGTGTGACCTATATTATATGGCTTAATGATAAAAATGTTACAATATAAAATGTACCCAGCAGGCGAGCTCGCTGTCCTCCGACAGCTCTTGTTGTGAAAATAGCCCAAATTTTGGCTCTAATTTTTATGTCAAGTAGGGCTTGAAAGCCAGTAACTCTGGAAATAAAAATTTGATCAGAGCTCTGTGACCTTTATGCACATTCCCTATACATATTCTTATTTTGCTGCAAGTTTCAAATCATTATAATATCTTGAAAACTGGAAGTTGCGGAGATACCAACACTACTTCTTTCCTATGTGTAAAAGACAAAAGTAAATCCAGTGTATGTAACTGTAGCAGTAAAAATTTCATGAAAGTTCTGTGACCTGTATGCACATGCTCAGCCTATACTCTTATTTTCTTGCAAGTATCAGGGCCCAGTTGTTCAAAGCGTCGTTAGCTTAACGAGCTCGTTAAGGGTCATTTCGTTAACTGTTATAGCGGATTCAATACACAATATTCTGATATTTTTTGCTGAAAAAATGTGAGTAGCTTTTGCTACTCACATTTTTTCAGCAAAAAATTTCAGCATATTTGCGTATTGCTCGATGTAAATTTTAACGAATCGTGAACTAACGATGTCGTTAGTTTTTACCAACTGGGCCCAGATCATTAGGAAAAGATTAGGAGGCACGGACATTACTATGCCATGTGTATAAGGCCATATTTTTCTATGTTATATGTATAAGGCCATGTTTTACTATGCCATGTGTATAAAGCCATATTTGTTAGTAAATCAAGGGTATGTAACTCTAAAAATTTGATCAAAGTTCTGTGACCTTAATGCACATGCCTAGCCTATATTCTTACTTTGATGCAAAGTTCAAATCATAATCTTGAAAACTGTAGAAGTTGCTGAGACACGAACCCCACTATGCCATGTGTATAAGACCATGTTTCTAAGTAAATCAAGTGTAAGTAACTCTACTCATATCAATTCGATCAGAGTTCTGTGACATGTATGCAAATGCTCAGTCCATATTCTTAATATGGTGGAAGTTTCAAACCATGACCTTGAAAACTGTAGGAGTTGAGGATACACAAACCGTACTATAAAGTGTGGTGGATGGCCACACAGAGGGACGGACACACAGATGTGATTGAGGGTAAAACTGTGCCTTCCTCCACTTCCTGGCAAGGGCCTAAAAATAATACTAACACATTCTTCTTCAAAATCAAGAACTGCTCAAAATTGAAAAATGTTGCATAACATCTGCATAAAATATGCAGTGGCTGTTTTACTCCAGTGAGCGTGCCTTGGGTCACATTTTAATTGTGTATTTTTATTTTTGTGTTGTCTTGTGGCCATAACTATTTCCTTGGAGAAAGCCTGAACACTAAGTGTGTACTGGAAAAATTAATTGTAAAGACACTACACATACATTTTAGCTGTAAATACAAGTTCCTTTTTGTTAATTGATATTTTTTCTATTTTTACCCCTGGATATGAAGTATGCCGAAGGGGTATATAGTTTTCGTCCATTCCGTTAGTCCGTTCGTCTGTCCTTCCGTCCGTCGGTCCGGATGTAATTCAGTCCGGTAGCCCTTTCTATAACCAAGTTTACTTCGAAGTTTTTTTATTACTTATAACTCTGCAGCCACTGATCAAAAACTTTTCATATTTGGTATTGGGCTACCTGGGAGGGTTCTTTTCCATTCTACGTCTATGAACCCCTGGGTCATGCCCCAGGGCGGAGCTAGAGGTCAAAATCTAGGACACTCCAGTAAAGTAGTATATTGCAGTTTTTTTATACAAACAACTTCCTATTAGAGAAGGATGGGCATCAGACATGTTTATCACATCAACATTCACTGTAATAAGGTCAAGGTCATTGTGACCTTATTTTCATGCTTCAGTGATTTTGACATATTTTGAAGCCTATTTCATGGATTAATGCCTCAATAAAGTAGTATGTTGCAGTTTGTTTATACAAACAACTTCTTAAAGAAGGATGGGCATCAGACATGTTTATCACATCAACATTCAGTGTAATAAAGTCCAGGTTATTGTGCTCTAGCAATTTTGCCGTATTATCTTGAAGACTATTTCATGGATTAATGTGATACTTGGACTATTGGTTCTGTGTGTGACACCACGATTGACAGCACAACAAATGTAGGTCACCTTGACCTGTATTGCTTGGTCCAGTAATTTTGACTCATATCTTGAATGTTAATTGATGTGTGAAGATCATTATTTGGGATTATGAATTAGTATGATCCAACAGTTGACCTAAAAGTAAATGTAGGTCACTGTGACCTATATTACAATGTCAGTATGGCCTTTATTTCATGGTTTAGTGATTTTGCTTAATATCTTTTAGATTATTTCATGGATTAACTTCATAGTTGGTATAATGCATCAATGTGACCATCAGATTAACTTCTCAAGTATTTGTAGGTCAGTGACCTATATTTTATGGCCCAGCAAATTTGCTTCATGTCTTGAAGACTATTTACCTCAGGAAAGCTGTACTTGGGATCAGTGTCACTCAGAGACTGACATTGTAAACTATATCTTGTCTTATATCATTGTCATTAACTTTAAAATATTTTATAATTAAGAAGTGGCGCTGGCCGGGGGTATTTGGGAGCCTCTGGGCACTTGCTCTAGTTTCCAAAAAATCTGTCCTGTGGGTACTCATTAGATTTCTTCCTACATAAAAATATGTGTGGTGGGTATTCATTAGACGCACCTCACTGAGGTATTGGATTATTTCTGGAGGAAAGTATATGTGGCGGGTACTCAGAAGCACTTGACTGAGGTACTAATTTGATTTTTACTTTTCCAGGGTGCAGTTGTTCAAAGCATCGTTAGCTTAACAAGCTCATTAGTGGTCAAAATGTTAACTGTCCTAGTAAGTGCAATATCTACTTCACAGGTATTTTTGCTGGAAAAATGTGAGGAGCTTTGGTAAATGCAAAAGCTACTTTTTTATTTTCAGCAAAAATATTAGCCTGTATGCTGTATTTAATGATGAAAGTCTTAACAATAACATTAACTAATGACATTGTTAGTTTTGAACAACTGGGCCCAGGAAAATGTATGTTGTGGGAACTCATTATAAGGCACTTCCAAAGAAAACCCACATTTTCATGGAGAGATAAAAAATGATCAGAAAACTGAGGTTGAAATAAAGTTCTTTACAGCAATGGCTTTGAAGTTGATATATTGTTTGTGTTTCTCTCCCACAGGCTGTTGCATTGGATCCAAATTTCCTTGATGCTTACATTAACTTAGGTAATGTGTTGAAAGAAGCAAGAATCTTTGATAGGTATGTCAATATATGATGATGTAGACTAATTTTATATACTGATACTGGTTTAATGGGATATGGTAGATGAATACACTTTCTCTCAAAATACATTTACTTTTTGTCAAACAATGTTTTTGTTTTTTTTTGTATTGAGCCCTGGTATGAAGTAAGTTTTGTATCTTTGCTGTTGAAAGCCTCGTAGTAGTTTAATAATACATTAAACAGACACCAACAGACAGGTAGGTTTATCATATTGTAGTGAAGTATCTTCTTTTTAAAGGTTGTACTCTCTGGCTTGAAAAGAATTTTAAGAGCCTGCATCCACCAGGGGAATTCCTCTGAATGCTCAAGTTATGTAAATACTTCTATTTATGGCTTACTAAACATAAACTACAGTCTTGAGAATAAATACTTGAGAATTGGTACTGCACGTCAAACCATTACAGATATAAATTTGTGAAAACTTGGCCCCTTTTCAGTCTTGAGTCAGTTCTGTTTCAGTCAGCTGTTTATCATGCGCTGTGTAATATGAGCCAGCATATGAAAAAAGGACCTTATGGTTTTCCAGTTTGTGAGTCTTCAAATGCGCATGCGTGGTTCCCTTTTTGGGCTACAGACATGCATTTTTTTCCTGAAGCTTCCTGGAGGTGTCTACTACATGTCTGTGAACAGTAAAGGCTCCAGCAGAACTGTGCTTATGTGCAGGCTTGTCTGAGCCTTTGCTGGTCACCTATGTGATAAGTACCATTTTCTCATGCGCTGGCTCAATTATGCATTGCATACAAGAAAGCTCTCCAAATGACCAAACAGTTACAGTCTGTACTAATAGTTACATTTATAGCACATGGGTATTTTCTGATAATGTCAGTAATCAATGCATAGATCTGGAGATCAATGCATAGATCTGGTTACCCTACATACACATAGTATTAATACTGAATATTGTACAGTACAGTTATTTAAGTCGTGGATTTATCCGCCGCATTTGTGGCCTCTTTGGCAATGTCTTAACCCTTGTCATGCTGAATAAATTAAGATGCCACACCCACTTTTAATTTCCAGCCAGTCAGATTACTTGATCCAGGTTTTTGATCGAAATTCACATATTTAATGACAAACAGTGCAGATCCAGATCATTTGGCTTCTTCAGAGGCCAACTGATCTGGATCTACACTGTTTGCTAAGACAGGGCATGTTGTGTTCAGCAAGAGAAGGGTTAATAAAATTCCTGATCTCAACCAACAACCGATTAATATTGTGATCATTGCTGTACAAGCTTGTTATGATCAGTAATTGTTGAGGCTGCTTGCTTCTTTGTTAATGGTTGTCTTAACCCATTTTAGACTGAATAACCAACCCCCTTTTCTCTCTTTCTTTCTCTCACACACTTGTCATTATCATCATCATCAGATTTTTGATTAACATGCAGGTTCGGGGCAACACCACATCAGTGGGCCCCCTTCTAGGTAGCTGGCTTGCTGTATGCATGGCAGATCTTACACTATTAGCTCACCTGTACAAAAGTACACGAAGAGCTATTGCACTACCGTCGGCATTGGCATAGGCGGCTGCGTCGGGGTTAACAAAAATGTTTAAATTTTACATCAAAGTTTTTGAGACCTTATATTTCCTAAATACTCAGATGGATTTAGTTTATGTTTGGTATAATTGTAGATGTTGGTCCAAACTTTTATTGAGCCCTATCCACACCCCTGCTTATGACCTATAGGTCAAGGTCTCGGACCTGTCATGGAAATTTTATGTTGAAGTTTTGTGTCAAAGTTATTAAGATCTCTTAATTTCTTAATCGTTGCATGGATTTACTTTATATATGGCATGATAATAGATATTGGTCCAAAATTTTATTTGGCACTACCCCCACTCCTGCATATGACCTTAAGGTCAAGGTCACAGACTTAGAAATTTATGTTAAAGTTTTGTGTTAAAGTTTTTGAGATTGCTTAATTTCTAAATCCTTGTATGGATTTACTTTAAATTTGGCATGATTATAGATATTGGTCCAAAATTTTATTCAGTACTATCCCCACCCCTGCTTATGACATAGAAGTCAAGGTCAAAGACATGGAAATTTATGTTTAAGTTTTGCGTCAAAGTTTTTTAGGATCTCTTAATTTCTAAATTCTTGCATGGATTTACTTTATATTTGGCGTGATTATAGATATTGGTCCAAAATTTTATTCAGCACTATCCTGGCCCTATGACCTAGAGGTCAAGGTCATGGACTTAGAGAAATTTTATGTTAAAGTTTTGCCTCAAAGTTCTTAGATCTTGTATTTACTCAACTACTTTTCAAATCATACTATTTATATTTGGTATACAGATAGCAGCTGGAAGATGTTCTTCATCCAAAATTATATCCAGTACCATGTCTTCACCTCCCCCATGTCTTCTCCACCCCCCACAGGTCTTGTATATATATATATTGAAAGAGTCTAATTGTCCTATTTCAGTTTGACGTATGTCTGACTAGTGATTAGATATTCCTAGAGAAAGATGGCTAAACTATTTCCAAACAGTGGAGACTGTGATCAGAAGCCATCTAATCTGGGTCAGCACTGTTTGCTAATTATCCTTTTGGGGATCTCCAGACTGAAATTGGTTAATTCAGTAGCATACTAACTGCTAGTATGTTCATGATTAAATATTGTACTTTATTTTAACAGGGCTGTTGCTTCATACTTGAGAGCATTAAACTTGAGCCCCAATCATGCTGTTGTCCATGGAAATCTGGCCTGTGTTTATTATGAGCAAGGGTAAGACTTTCTCATTTGAAGAAAATCACACACCTTCACAACTATATAAAGTCTTAGTAAGCACACTTAACGCTTAATAGAATACTGTGGTAAGATTTTCAGCAGATGACATACTGGGCCCAATTGTTCAAAACTAATGATGTAGTTAGTTAAAGATTTGTTAAAATTTTAATTGAGTGATACGCAAATATGCTGAAATTTTTTGCTGAAAAAATGTGAGTAGCTTTTGCAATGCAAAAGCTATTCACATTTTTTCAGCAAAAAATATCAAAATAATGTACATTGAATCTGCTAAAACAGTTAACGAAATGACCCTTAACGAGCTCGTTAAGCTAACGACGCTTTGAACAACTGGGCCCTGAAGTATTTTTCTTATTTTTCACGGAAAATAGGCTTTGATCTTTCATGCAAATTGTTTCCAATAAAAAATGTCAGTTTGTTGTCTGCTGAATTTGCCCAGAGAATGGTAATGATTAATTTATGGACATAATACTTTTTGAGTGTACAGTTACCTTACTCTGATTATTGGGGCTAGATTGAACAGATAGTATAGAACCAGAGTCAAGACCCACGTCTTGGGAGTGTGGCCAGGGATCAGTATTGTCAAATTATGAATGAGCTTCTTAACAGAAATAAAAGCACAGACAGGTTATATTAACCAATGGATGTTCCATTGTCTCTATGTAAATAAAACTAAGGTTAAATCTCAATAACCGAAAATTATACCATAGCTGGACCATGGGATAATTTTCAGATTTGAAAATTAACCCATGGTTTTATTTATAGATCTCACAGGTGTACTTTAGAATGACTGTCAACTCATCAGTGGGCCTTAACCTTTTTCACTCTCTGGGCTAATTCCGCAGGCGATGACAAGTTGATATTGTCCCCCAAAAAAAACAGGTTTTCGTTTTCTGGGAAAAATAAGAAAAATATTTCAAAATGTTGTATGTTGAATTTGTTTCAGCAGACAATTTGAACATTTTCGTATTTTTTCCTAGAAAACAGAATTTGACATTTCATGCAAATTGTCTCCAAATGTCAAATGTTTATTGGAAAAAAAATCACCAATATGTTGTCTGCTGAAAATGTCCAGTGCTAACCATCAATTTTCAGCAGATGACATTTTTTAAATAGTTTTCTTATTTTTTTCTCAGGTAACTGGATTTGACATTTCATGTACATTGTCTCAACTAGAGACAGTTTGCATGAAATGTCAAATTCTGTTGGCTGGAAAAACTAAGAAAGTATCGTCAAATATATTGTCTGCTGATATTATCCAGAGAGTGGTAAAGGTTAGAGGAACTTCAAATTCACTTCTGCACTGAGCAACTTTCTATTTAAAAATGACATTTTTTGTTGAATAAAACACATGAAACCAGACAGTCTGTCTGGAGTATATTATAATGACCAAAGCTACAGCTGACCAACCAGATTGCAACAAAGTTTGACCAAATTAAGATGCTGATGTAATTTCTTGTGATTGACAAGATTGCAACCAATCAGATTTTAGCAGTAGTGCCTCAGTTAGTTTAATTCAAAAAAGGTGGGGTGTTTCATCCTTTTTAGTACACAAGGTCAATTGGTACAGCATTTCATCAGACTGCCTGTTACCACTTTACCATAAAAATATAAAAAAGAGAAATAAAAGTAAAAAAGTAGAAAAAGATATACTAAATAAATAAAAGTATAGTTTTTGTAAGAAAAACCCCAAAACAGTCCCATACATTGGTTAAAACAGATAAACCATGTTATTGTCTCGGTTTTGGGAATACTGTAAATTATATCATAATTTGGTGACCTTTCACTGTCTGACCCAAACTCGGCTCCGCCTCGTTTGGGGTCAGACAGTGAAAGGTCACCAAACTATGGTATAATTTACAGTATACCCAAAACCTCGACAATAACCATGGTTTATCTATAACTTATCATGCAGGGCCTGACAAGTCAAAATTTAATCTACTTGTCTGGTGAAGTATTTCAGTAGAAAAATGCTGTCTACATTACCTTTACCTGTTTAATTTTTTCTGGGCAAACTAGAAAACATTTTACTTGCCCAGCAACAAATTCGTCACAGGCAGCTGGACAATGGATTTGTCAGACCCTGCTATTCAGTATAGATGTGATGGATAATTGAAAAAAGCCATTTTGTGGTGGATAATAGTTTCCTGGTCTTCGACAGTTGCTGTTTTATAAGGAAATAAAAATTTGCAACAGAAAAAAATAAAGTATTAGGCTCACTATGTTTACAGTTATTGATAAATCTGGAACACATTACACATAGATGCCAACCATTACCATTGCGGTTTTTGCGGAATTGTCCCGATTTTTAGGTCATATTTTCACATTACGATTAGAACAGTCTAAATTACAGCAAAACAAAAAAAAAAAAAGCGGATAAATATTATGGTGGAATTTGCCCACGCACTATTGCGTTGGATGGAGACATTTTATTAATGCACCACCAAATGCAGACTGGTAGTCTAATCCAAGTAATATTACATCACCTTTATGCAACTTTGTTGTGTGCAAATGAAGACCAGTCTAAAATCTCGACTTGTATTAAAAAAACTCACCGATATATTTGCAATATTTTGATAAAGTAGCCTACCGGTCTTCATCAAGCCAGCCTCGGTGGCTCAGTTGGATGCACGTCCGACTGGAGACCAGGAGGTCGCGGGTTCGACCCCCGCCGAGTTCGGCAACATTCTTTCATGGAGATTGATCATGAAATATTTTCTACGGTCATTCTCTCCCTTCCGCTGATTCAAGAAGGGCAGTTGTCAGTTTCTGGCGAAAGAATGTGCAGGATACTGGTTAACGCTTAGAGGACTAAGCCTGCCCAGTAAATGTGTGGTTAGGTAAACTGACCACGCTCGTCATGACCCCATTGGGTTGACTGGGCCGTAAAAACCTCAACACAAACAAACAGTCTTCATTGTGCATCAGAAGTTGATGAACCTAGTGGAAATATACTGCTACAGAAATACAGGGATGAATACTTACAGCTGTGGCCAGCTTTGGATCAATGCAAGAGAACAAATAGAAGACTGATTGCAGCATAAGCAGTGTAGATTTCAGTGTTGCCCAGGATGGGAAAGATGGCTGACGATATTAAATATAGTTAGGGAAAATGACTTCAAATTACTGAAAAATAGCCTGATTCCTGAAAGGTATATTTTGGGATTGGCATCTATGGGTACCTCATGAGTTGTCTGTATATTTCAGATTGATAGACTTAGCAATAGACACATACAAGAGAGCAATAGAGTTACAGCCAAATTTCCCAGATGCCTACTGCAATCTAGCTAATGCTCTTAAAGAAAAGGGAAAGGTATGATGTTTGTGATATTTTTTTCCGTGGCAATGAATGATGTAATTAGGAAATAACATTCCTCTCCATACTGAAGCATCTTGGTGGCCGAATGGTTTGTGCTGCCAACTGGATCATGAGGCCCCGGGTTTGAATCCCACTGCAAGTGCAGGGATTTTCCTAGGCCTAATTTTGGGCTGAATATCGCATTCCCAAACCGAAAATAAGGTGCATTTTCACAGTTTTGCGCTAAAATTGCCAATTTTCGGTTTGTCATTGTCTGAGATAAAATGCACGTCATTACTGTTTGCTAGTTATTAATCAAATGCTCATAAATCTTGTTTACAATATGTGTAATTATTGTTGTTTAAAGCCCCAAATTCCTCAAAAATAGATATTTTTTATCCAAGAAAGGTTTGATTAATTGATATATGGTATCAATACAATCATAAAATGCTGCATCTGACAGCCTGTAAAATTTCCGTTAGTCTCTCTCTTTCTTGAAATGAAATGATTTTTTTTATCATATCTCTGAATAAATGTTGGCAACATTAATTCAGAGATAAGATGAAAAATTTATTTTTTTTTAATCCAGTTCAAAAGCGAGAGACTAACTGAAATTTTACAGGCTGTCAGATGCCACATTTTATGATAGTATTAATACCATATAACAATACCATATATAAATTTATTAAACCTTTCTTGGATAAAAATGTCTATTTTTGAGGGATATGGAGCCTTTAATCTCGCTCAGTTATTTCCCTTCGCTGGACATGCAAGTTCAGTTTCCAGAAATTGCAAGCTCATGGTACCTTTTTATTTAAAGAACCTGGTCCCCATTTTATTGACTGCTTGGTATGAAGTCAGAAACAAGGTAACAGCTGGTGTAATTTTTAGTGAGGAGAAGCTTCGTGACGTTCAGGTTTTTTGTCTTTTTAGTTTCGTTATTTTGGCATCATGTTGTACAAGTTTCTACTACCTGAAGAAACCCGAGTATAAATTCACCAGCATGTCCGAAGTTGGAAAACTTTGGAATTGGCAAGTGAGAGGTTCATTGGGAACCCTTGCCTTCCAAGATGAGTTGATAGTCAAAATGTTTCAACTAGTAGTCCATTTCTACTTAAATTAAATATAGAATAGTAAGATTAAAATGCGCTTAAATCAATTTTTCTTAAATGTTGGTTAAACGCCACTAACATGTTCAGATGTCTTTCAAGTCAATTTTCTCAATTTGGTAGATTTACACGCTATTTTACCCAAAATCGACGGCCCCTGTCCTCAGGTTCAGAAAGGAAAATCCCTGAGGCGGACCAGCTCATGTCTATTGTGCTTTATTGCTCAGAGCCTTTAATTACCACCCTGTCATTGTCTCTATATGACTTAAATAATGTTGAAAGGGATCTAAAACATCTAATGGAGAGTATTTGAGTTAACTGGAAAAAGACTAAATGTATAAAAGATATAGAGGACTGGTCACACTGGTTTCAGTACAATGTGACTTGGGCATGAACTGCATTAGGACAGCTCTCCCCTCTGAGCCCCAGATATAGCTGAACTTGATTTTCCAAGATACCAGGATGGACCCAGTGATCCCAAAGAAAATTAAAATTAATTAGCTGCACTATTATGAAGTATGGGGAGACTTTTTATAGCTGCCATACAGCTTTTAACATCAGCTGCAGTGGAGTCAAAATCTATAAAAGTTGGTTCGCTTGGAAACAAAGAATACATAAAAGAATGAAAATTCAAAGCCTTAGTGTTACTGAGACTTTATACAACAATACTATAGTTCGCAGGGCTGCATATGCCCCCTAGCACTGGCTGAAGTGAAACATTTTGTGGGAACCCCGAGTGGAAAAAAATCGTGGTGAGATGATTCAGCCAAGTAATCACAGGATAAGCTTTGATGCAGTAATTGCAAAAAAGAAATACAGACTGAATCCTTGGTTTGTGAACTAAGACCATATTTAATCTGACATATATTAATTGCTTTAACAGGTACAAGAAGCTGAAGATTGTTATAATACTGCGCTAGCCCTGGCCCCGAACCACTCAGATTCTCTCAACAACCTTGCCAACATTAAGCGGGAGCAAGGGAACACAGAAGAAGCTGTTCGTCTCTACCTCAAAGCACTAGAAGTTTACCCGGAGTTTGCAGTTGCACACTCGAATCTAGCAAGCGTTCTTCAACAGCAAGGAAAACTGCATGAAGCACTAATGCACTATAAGGAGGCAATAAGGTACCCTTGAAATAAAAATAAATGAATTACTGCAACAAAATACTGTATAGCTCTTAATAAGAGGATTATTCAGTGAAATATTTTTCATATTTATTCACAAAGACATGGTGTATTTATTCATTCGATGTATTTCATGGAGGTTCTTCTAATGAGTACCCAAAACATATGTTTTGGGGAGAAATAAGAAAACTGTTAGTATTTTGTTGTTTAAAAGTGCTCACACAACTTGAACATTTTGTTTGGTATCAAATAACAAACTTACCTAGAGTTTTAAAAAGCAAACACAAACAGTGTCCCTATTATAGATTTGCATTTAAAAAAAATGTGCTCATTTCAGGTTGAACTTGCCAACTGTTGTAAGCATTTATCAGTGTTAGTTGTCTAGTAGAAACTTGCAGAAGTGTCTGGTGCCAAGTTTTCAGTGCTCTTGCTGAAGGTGGAACTCTGCTCATGACTATAGCATTTCATTGTACAAAGTCTTTACTCACATTTCCATCTTATCGATATGACTTAAATAATGTTGAAAGGGATGTAAGACTGCATATTATCATCATAAATACTTGCAAAGTAAAGAGTAAATTGATAATCAAACCATTAGTGTCAATATAGAAACTTGAAAGATGACTTGAAAAATGACTTTTTAATATTAAGTCTGTTCCCAGGAGAATTATACTTGATGCACATCAGTAATAACATACAGTCAAGAAACACATGAACATGATTCTTTTCTGTATAGGGTTTCAGTGGGTTTCCAAAAGACATGTTTTTATTGGCTTAACACATGCATATGCATAGGATTCACCTTAGAATTGCCTCACTAAGACAGTTTTAACAATGAAACAAAATAAATTCTCTCAATTGTTTTACATGATAATCATTAGCTGCCCAGGGAAGCTTGAAGATCTCTGAGGAAAAAATTGTCTCACAACATCAAGCCTTTAATTGCAGAATCTCACCGACATTTGCTGATGCCTACTCTAACATGGGTAACACATTGAAAGAGATGCAAGATGTGCAAGGTGCTCTACAGTGTTATACAAGAGCTATACAAATCAACCCGGCTTTTGCTGATGCTCACAGCAACTTAGCTTCTATACACAAGGTAAGAACCTGATGACGACCTTTTTTTTGACCAAAAAGTGTTGACAGTTTTCTTACATTGCAGCAAAAACCATATGTTCTTGGTGTTTGTAGAAACTCTTTCTTGAGCTACTCCTAATGAGTACCCACAACAGCATGTTTTAGAAATAAGGATAAGAAATATTTACCTGCATACTTCTCTTATAAGTATAATTATTATAGAGTTTGTTCTTTCAGTTATCATAAAGAAAGAAATACCGTAAAAACCCTAAATATTGAGACAGTCAGGCCTGAGCAAACAGTGTAGATCCAGATCGGATGCCGCAGAACACAGCGTCTGATCAGGGTCTACACTGTTTGCTACTCATCCAGCACTATATCAGACACATCAACAAGTAATACAATAAACTTGTTCAAAATTTATGACAAGTATGGTAAGGCATTAAGGTAAATACGGTAGATTCAAATAAGGGGACTATTCAGAATGATTTTTTTATTTTTTCACTCAAGACATCTTGTAGATACTCAATAGGAACACCTTGCTGGGTCATTTCCTGTGCTTATCTACAAAGAGGTGTTTCTGAACCCTTGTCCTGCTGAATAAATTAAGATGCCAAACCCACTTCTAATTTTCAGTCATCAGATTACTTGAGCCAGATTGTTGCTATAAATTCACATAAATGGCAAACAGTGCAGATCCAGTTCAGTTGGCTTCTTCAGGATCTACACTTTTTGCAAAGGCAGGGTATTTCCAGGTTCAGCAGGACAAGGGTTAAGATAAGCTACAACATAGATTTGTGGAGAAATAAGAAAAATGTGGATACCTATCTTACCTGGAGCCATGAGTATTCTATTTTAATTGATACAAATAAGAGTAAAACAACAGCATCTATTTAATCATTTCTACTGATTCCTCATTTGTTTAGGAATATACTGAAATATACATATATCAACATCTAAACAGGCCAACATGCCCCTACTGATGCATTCAGTGATTAGGATGTGACTGGGTAGCCTGAATGGATAATGATCCCGACTTGGGATCACGAGATCCAGGGTTTGAATGCCACTGCAGGCAGAATTCAGCTCATAATTGTATGGCGCTTCTTTGCACAGAGTCTTTCTTTACCAACCTTCCAATGTCCCCATATGACTTAAATATTGTTGAAAAGGATGTAAAACCATTAACACCAAATCATCAATATGTCATTGATTAGAAAGAAATGAATGTCAATTTTAATGCACAGAACTTCTGCTGTGTATCTAGTGTAACTTCCAGATATATTTACTGCAAATACACTCTAGATAATCAAAATACTTGTTGGTGGACAAGGTAGCTTGCCTGAACTAGCGCTTGCTTATCATCCAAAAAAAAAAAAATGAAATAAAAGCTTTAATGTTTCTGGACTTTAGGGTTGGGGTAAGTGCATTACCTTTTCCTGTTTTTGATATAAGTGAGCTAAAAATACATAGTTCTAAAGAGTGGGACTGCCAGTAGTACTCTGTGTGAAATTGAATGAAATGCTTATGAATGTGATATTTTGAAACACCAGTAAACTAAAGGCAGTATTTATGGTTATTTACAGGATTCTGGTAACATCCCAGAAGCTATCGCCTCATACAGAACTGCGCTGAAGTTAAAACCTGACTTCCCAGATGCATATTGTAATCTGGCTCACTGTTTACAGGTAGGGATCTTGTTACATTGTGTTTTTGTGTAATGTCATTTTTGCCAAAAACCTCAACAGAAATAAGAAATTTCAAATAAAAAGTTAAATATTGCATACAGTCAGTATTAAAAATAAAAAGGATGGGAGGGATGGGAGAGGGGGGGGGGGTGGGTTCTGACACAAGGCTTCATTTTACATGGGGAGGTAAATTTCCTATAAAATTCTGTAAAAAAAAAAAAAAAAATTGGTGTCATCCTTCTATTGGATGACTATGAAATGAGGCTGTGGTATTTTTGGAAGGGTAGGTGAACAGCAGGAAAATACAGAACTACTAGACTAATTAGTAGTACAGGTGGCAGAATTAAGCCAGACTGATTTGCATTTGTCAGTTGCTTGAGCCCCTGGGCCCTGAATCGGAATCACTGCCGAGAAAATGGGAAAATAATTGGTCAAACCAAAAACATAAAACTTCTTTTTTGAAATACGTGTAAATTTGTGTAAAGTAACTTCTCAACTAGACAAGGCTATTACTTGGTTGCATGTTCCAGGGAGCTGTCTTGTTAAAGTCCTAACACTGTATTTTGATCTTGTAGATTGTGTGTGATTGGACAGATTACAATGAACGAATGAAGAAATTAGTACAGATAGTCAGTGAGCAGTTAGAAAAGAACCGACTTCCATCAGTTCATCCACATCACAGTATGTTGTACCCACTCAATCATAAAATGAGGAAAAATATTGCTGCAAGACATGCGAATCTCTGTCTAGAAAAGGTAATTAATTCATTCCAGTATTTTCATCAAATTTGAAAGCTTGATAATAGTTGTGGGTTCTCATTACATTGTATAGCTCTAGATGAGAACTTTTTTGTTTACCAAGAAGTATTGATATTTTACTCCTGCTTGAAAACATGTTTTAGATGTTGCTTTTTTACAGCTATTAGAATATGCCGATCAGCCTGCACACCTCATGCATACTGCATGAATTGTTTTATTTACTTTGAAAATCACAGGGAAAATCAGTACAGATCAGTTCTCGCAAGTTTGAAAAGATTATTTGGACTTTTTCTTTCTCGCCGAAGCGTTGGATTGCTGCAGAGATTGTAATGCAGCTGGAGTGTTCATTAGTATGCTCACTGCCTGAGCAAGTTGGTTAGGGTCTTTCTGTCATATGCCGTCTTAGCTGAGATGCAGTGGTTATATCTCAGTCTCTCCTTCGAATCAGTTAAAAGGTCTTTAGTGCAAAACTACATTGCAGATCTTAAATTTTCTAAACGCCGATAACGAGTCTGCACTGTTTATACATTTTCATCTTCCTTATCATGGGCATGTAGGTGATGATATGCACCATGCAAACGGGACCTTAGCATAGATGCCAAAAGTCGCTTAAACTGGGTAACAGATGTGTTTTCTTTACACTCTGGGAGTTGTCACTGCAGTGCGTTTTTCGTGGCCTTAGATCTTCTGAGTTACCGCACACCAGGTGTTCTTGAATCGGAAATAGAATTTCACACGTCATTCTATAAGTAGTTGTTTTGTTTACTGCTCTGGGCACTGGGTATTCGAGTTGTTCATTACAATAAGCTGGAACGATAATGTTAACAGTTTTCATACCAAGCGTTGAATGGTCAGGCATTGAACCGTTATACAATTTAACTTTTTTTCACTCATCATTTTTACTCATTTTTGGACAGGTTTTTAGCTCGCCTGTACGAAGTACAAGGAGAGCTATTGTAGTCACCCCGGTCGTCCACGTTTGCGTTTGCGTTCCCGTTCCCGTTCCCGTCACACTGTGTTAAAGTTTTTCAAATGCTTATATCTCAACAGTCACTCCTCACAGAGGCATCAAATTTGGAACTTAGGTACCTTGGAGGGTCTTCTGAGATTCCAAGAGAATAAACCCCTGGGTTCATGCCCCTGGGTGGGGCTAGGGGTCAGAATCTAGGACACCTTTGTAATACTGTGTTAAAGTTTTTCAAATTCTTATATCTTGACTTTCACTCCTCATAGAGCATTCATATTTAGAATTTGGGTACCTGGACGAGTCTTCTGAGATTCCAAAAGAACATACCCCTGGGTTCATACCTCAGGGTGGGCCTTGGGGTGGGGCTAGGGGTCAAAATTTAGGACACATTTGTAAAATCTTATATGCCTACAGGTTATAGACACAACTGGTTATACATCAGCTAACTATGTGACATCAGTTTAAGTGTAAGAGAATGAAGGTCATGGTGACCTACATTTTACGGTCAAGGTCACCTAGATTTCACGGTCCAGTGATTTTGCCTTATATCTTGAATACTATTTGTTGGATAAATGTCACACCTGGGATATTACTTCCATGTGACCCAATGAATGACCACTTACTATATCTAGGTCATTGTGACCTATATTTCATGGTTCAGTGATTTTGCCTTATATCTTGAATACTTTTTGTTGGTTAAATGTCACACCTGGGATATTACTTCCATGTGACCCAATGAATGACCACTTACTATATCTAGGTCATTGTGACCTATATTTCATGGTTCAGTGATTTTGCCTTATATCTTGAATACTATTTGTTGGATAAATGTCACACCTGGGATATTACTTCCATGTGACCCAATGAATGACCACTTACTATATCTAGGTCATTGTGACCTATATTTCATGGTTCAGTGATTTTGCCTTATATCTTGAATACTATTTGTTGGATAAATGTCACACCTGGGATATTAGTTCCATGTGACCCAATGAATGACCACTTACTATATCTAGGTCATTGTGACCTATATTTCATGGTTCAGTGATTTTGCCTTCTATCTTGAATACTATTTGTTGGATAAATGTCACACCTGGGATATTAGTTCCATGTGACCCAATGAATGACCACTTACTATATCTAGGTCATTGTGACCTATATTTCATGGTTCAGTGATTTTGCCTTATAGCTTGAATACTATTTGTTGGATAAATGTCACACCTGGGATATTAGTTCCTTGTGACCCGATTATTGACGTCAAAATATATCTCTGTTGGTGTGACCTATATTTCATGGTTCAGTGATTTTGCCTTATATCTTGAATATTTGTTGGATAAATGTCACACCTGGGATATTAGTTCCATGTGACCCAATGAATGACCACTTACTATATCTAGGTCATTGTGACCTATATTTCATGCTTCAGTGATTTTGCCTTTTATTTTTATTACTATTTCATGGAGAATTGTCATACCTGGATTATTATATCTAAGTGACAAAATGATTTACATACAAATACATCTAGGTCAGTGTGACCTATATTATATGGCTTAATGATAAAAATGTTACAATATAAAATGTACCCAGCAGGCGAGCTCGCTGTCCTCCGACAGCTCTTGTTTCAAAAATCCGTCCTTTAAAATATTCATAACCGGGCGAGAGGGCGGATGTTGGGTGTCGTCAGAGGTTTAATTTTTGGTTAATCTTTTGAAAAACCTGTCCATAATGCCGTTAGGCATTTTTCTTGTTTAATTTTTTATACTTTTGGAAAATGGTCAGTTGGAGAAAAATTGGGGTTCAATGCTGTACTGTGTTGTAAACGAATTTGTGCAGTATCAAAGTGTGCCATAACGAGGTTGGGGTGCATTATTTTTCATGTATATTCTCTACAAGGCAGAAGATTCACGTGAAATGACAAGCCTTGTTTTCTCTGAAAATTAAAAAAATTTATATATTTAAAAAATGTTTTGCAGTTGTGATTGGCATTATTAAGAAACTTAACTGTTTGAAAGCATCGGTTATAGGTATACAATAAAAGGTTTAACAGTTGGCCTTTGGATATACTGTACAGTTTTGACCTGGATCAGAAATGGAACCTATGCAGACAGATATGCAACAAGAGCAATATATATAGGCCTGAAAAGTCTGTCTACAAAAGTACAGGAAGAGCTGTTGCACTATCCCTGGCATTGATATCGTTACCCTGTCAGTCTGAGTGACGTCAGAAGCCATACTTTTGGTCAGCAAAGATTTAGGTCAGTCAGACCATTTGCAGAGTCTGATCAGAATTCGCTAGGGGCATTTTGTAAAGTCAAGTATGCAAAATTTCCTTATGCCGACAACAATAACTGATCAGGCCCTAAGGTTATAAAACTTTTTTCATGCTCAACTCAGCTGAGCATGAAATTTTCTTTGCTAATAAATATGAAAATGCCAACAAAAGTTGGCATTTTCATACTTATTAGCAGAGAAATTTTCATGCTCAGCTATGTTTAGCAAGAAAGAAATTGCAATGTTCAGTAATTTGATATTTATCAGCAAGACTAATTTCATGCTCAGCTGAGTTGAGCATGAAAAAAGTTTTATAATCTCGGGACCAGACTGCCAATGATTGGAGTCTTTATTTGGCGCACATGTCAAAAAATACATTTTCTCATGGCTTTGTAGGGTAATGAATTCTTATGGCACATAGGGTAATGAATACTTAGGGTACATAGGGTAATAAGATGCTGACTGCAGTATGAATATTTAAATTTCAGATCAACATTTTACACAAGCCAGCGTATGAACACCCAAAAGATTTATCAGCGAGTGGCGGTAGACTGCGTGTAGGCTACGTTAGCTCAGACTTTGGCAATCATCCAACGTCTCATCTTATGCAAAGTATACCTGGGCTTCACAATAAAGAATCTGTAGAGGTAAGAATTGCAGTGTTTAGTTGTTCAGAAGAGAATTTTTGTGCAGGAAAGCAAACAGGGTCCAGTTGTTAAAAACTAACGATGTTGTTTGTTAACATATCATTAAACTTTGATCATTAAATATGGCATATATGCTGATATTTTTGCTGAAAAAATGTGAGTAGCTACTCACATTTTTTTCAGCAAAAATACATGTGAATTTGGTATTGTATTTAATAGAATAGTTAACATTTTGACCACTAACAAGCTCGTTAAGCTAATGGTGCTTTGCACAACTGGGCCTTGGAAGTAAAAGTCATAGCCAGTCCCCTATAAACTGAATGTTTGCTGCAAACCAAATACAGTAAAACCTAAAACTCAAACACAGATGTTTACCTTGGATGATTCAAACTCATTTTCGAGTCCCTATGAAATTCTTCCGTTAGCTTAAAAAAAAAAAAAAATATATTTAGGGAAATTTTCTTATTTTATCATGAAATTGTAGGTTGTCTGTACTCATTAGAATTGCCTCATTGAGGCAAATTGAGTGCACTCAACATACCATTATTGTATAGAAGACCAAAAAGACCTCCTTAAGTTATCACAATTTGCTTCCTGACCTAGCGCCATGACTACCCTCAGTGACTTGAACTACCCATGCCTTGAATAAATTTCCATGGTCCCAAAGATGTTCATGCAATTGAGGTTTTACTGTAGATAAATAGATGGATAGCAGACTGCAAAAAGTGATTGAAACAAGCACACTGTCTTACTATCTTACACATATATTTCCTCAAAGGGCTTTTGATTATGGATAGGAGCTGGTACACTTTAGCAATAGAAGTGGTCAAGGGCAATATATGTTCCAGCTCTCTAATGATAGGAAGGAAACTAGACGTACAGTTGTTGGTGCTGATTCTATTGACCTTGTTTGAAAATTGATTGAATGTGCTACAACTGAACCTCATTATAACAAGGAAGTCTGGGTCCCAAGCATCGGACGGTGTTATATACATGAAAAAATGACCGTTTAGAGCCGTGTTAACTACCGTATTATCACATTTGAAAGGTGCGCAGACATTATCATTTCAGGAAGACTTGACCGTTGGTAATTTTTTAGACATCATTGTGAAAAATGGTTAGTTAGGGAAAAAATAGGGTCCAAGGCATGACTGTGTTATAACCGAATTTGTGCTGTAATGAACCGTGTTATAACGAGGTTCAGGTGTTTTACTTTTTTACACCAGATTCATGTAATATAGTTGTGAGGTTAAGTGGACTGCTGTATTTTAATGCCCTGACCTAACGGCAAGGTACTGGAGATGGGGACATCTGATGATATAACTGTTTGTATATTTGTCACCTGTAGATAAAATGATTGTATGTTGGTGACCTAGACAGAATGCCAAAGTCAAGGAGATGGATTATACTTTACACTTAACCTTTCTCTGTGCAAATCAGCATATATGATAAATTTATGATATTTTTATGTCCCCCAACCTACGGGGAGGGGGACATACTGATTTTGGTGTGGATCCCGTTGACGTCAGCATCACACTTTCTTGTCTGCACAATATCTTTTGAACCAGTGGTTGGATTCCTTTTATATTTTCATGGACATATAATTGGAACATAAAAAAAGAACTGATTAGATCTTGGTGATTTTCAAGTAGAAAACTGAAAATTCACAGTGGGGGACATCTTTTTTCTCTGAAAACACTGTTACTAGTTATAATATTTTTCCAAAAAATAGGCTGCGACATTTCATGCAAATTGTCTCCTAAGGAGAAATATCAAATATCAAAGCCTATTTTCTGGGAAAAGTAAGAAAAATATTTCATATTGTTACCAGCTGAACTTTTTTCCCAGTATGCTAAGCATTTAAGAGATAGGTTATACTTTTAGATTAATTCTGTCTGTCTTAATAGATTCTCTGAGCAGCACCTGTTACATTTATTATTGTTCCTGTTTCAGATATTTTGCTATTCCTTGAGTGCTGATGATGGAACAAACTTCAGAGCAAAGATCTCCAGTGAAGCTGAGCATTTTATAGACCTATCACAGGTAACTTTTCTTAAAGCTGAAGTATAGCAAAGAACTTCAAAGCTCCAGATAAGACGCTTTTTTTTTTTTTTTTCTTGCTACCAAAAAATGCTGATATTTTTCTCATCTCTTGATGAAAGCATATGCCTCACAGAGGCACTTCTAATGAGCACACAGAATATGTTTTGATCGAGAAATAAAAAAATTTCTTAATATCCCTGCTTATCTGGAGCTGTGGACTTGTTGAGGAGGAGTTATTGAAAATAATTCTAGGGTAATTGTCCCCAACTTTCTGTTGATAAAATATTTTGCAGATCTTTATGGTTATTCTAATGAGACTCACAGTGTATGTTTGTATGGAGAAATATTTAATGTAATTACCAAAACGTAAAGGAGCTCAGCATTTCTGCACTGTGAGCAGGGTCATATCTTCGGCGTGGCAGAGCAGTTAGTGCTACTGACTTTAACACTGGTTCACACTGTCTCAAATTCAAATCCGGCTAGAGACTGATTGCTGTACAGAGCTTCATATTAAGGAGCCTTTCATTATCATCCCTCCATCATCTCAATATGACTTAACCCTTAAGATGCCAAGAAAAACTACATCTGCAAATGTCAGCTGTTTATGTTGTCAGCTGCATCTTCTTGCAAACTTTTCAAATATACTTTTTGCATACAGGTAAACAGTATGGAACAGTCTGATCTAGGTCCACACTGTTAGCAACAGGGACTTAAAGTAACTAGCAGAAGATAAAGCAGACAACACTTTTGTGTTTGGCATCTTAAGAGTTTAATATGTTGAAGGAGAAGTAAAACACCAGATCATCATCACTGAGCAGGGCCACAGAAATAACGTACGTTTTTCTGCAGAACCTAATGGCCAGTTGCAAAAGTCATTTCAGGGGAAACTGTCAAAATTGTTTCTACCTGGCTTTTGAAAAAGAAGTCTAAAAGGAAAGAATTCTGAGTAGCCTCATTTCCAAATTGGTGTGCAGAAAATAGATGAACAGGGGCACAGCATTTCTTATAAGATTGCATGTGTGCTCAGGGAAGACTAATCAATATTTGCATTTGCGCAGGCTGTTTAGAGTCATTGCTGGTTGCCTGAAGACACTTTGGATCTTTGGCTACCCACAGAGTGCCCTGCAAAGACTGACCAAAATGATGCGTGGACTGTGCTGAGTCTTAGCTGGGCATGTGACAGGGTCCAGTTTGTAGTAAATCTTCATTCTTTCTTCCATGGTCTCAGAGGTTATTCCTTTCATATTGTATTAGGTTAAAAATCTGAATATCACAAAGCTGCATCACAGTCTTGAATGTAATGGTTTTCCATACTAATATTACAGGGGACGCCATTTGTAACACTTGGGGGAGGGGGTGGGGGAGTATATTATATGTTTTATTCGAGCTCAGATTTTATGGACTGAAGCAAATTCACTTGTCAGCCCTTATAGCTTCTGAATACGTCTGCTTCACATCTTACATTGCTGTGACCATGAACAAAATATGAAGAGACCACAATAAATACCACATGGCAAGAACAAATTGCTTTCAGCTACTCTACAAATGACGATATTAACGATACTAGAACTGTTTTGCAACTCAATACTAAATCATTGAAATCAGCAGATGTGCATATGGGAAGTGAGAAGTGGGGTATAATTAAATACCGAGGCAATCTTTACTGAGTATGAACTTTACAAAAATATGAAAGGGATAAAATCTGGGCACATGGAAGAAAGAATGCAGATTTACTACAAAACTGGACCCTGTCGCAGGCGCAAATACAATGTTGTAGGAAACAGTATGCCCCGGCTCAAATAAGAAATCAAAGAAATTATCTGCCATGTAACCTATGGGAAAATCTACCAAGTGTATATAGTTAACTTAACTTTGACATAGTTATGATTTTTTATTGCAGATACCATGTAATGGTAAAGCTGCAGATAGAATACATAGTGATGGAATCCATATATTGATCAATATGAATGGCTATACCAAAGGAGCGAGAAATGAATTGTTTGCTTTGAGGCCTGCACCAGTACAGGTTGGTGATTGTTATGTTTGAACTAGACAGAGCGCTTGTCATTGGGAAGAAACAAAAAAAAAAACAACACTTTAAGCAGATAAAAAAGATTTTCATTTATTTTTGCACAGAAATATTTTGGTACACTTTAGAAACATCTCATGGTGAGGTTCTAATACATGTACATATATCTTGATGAAAAGCTATACAGATAGGATTAGTCTGTACGTCTCAGTTTCCAGGGCCTACACACATTTCTAGACCTTAAAAAAATCTATCTGCTAATTGAATAATGAAGGCCTTTACCATTATATCTGGGAAGTCATAAAGGCTGGCCTGGGCTTTTTTTCACCAGCTTCCCAGAAAAAATCTTTGAGCTTGTAGGCGCTAGTAGACATATTCCATTCCAGTTATGGTCATATTCAATAAAAACTTAAAATGTTGCCCTTGGAAACAAAGAACACAAAAGAACAAAGTCAGAGACTCGGGTTTTATCACCTCAAATGCAGCAATGTAGTTTGCGAGGCTAGTACTGGGTTAAGCAGTGTTCGATTTTCAATGTAACCAGAATGGGCCCAATGATCCCAAAGTAAATAAAAATATAATCTGCACTATGGCGAAGTACATTGGCCTCACGATACTCAAGTTTCTCATGGACCTGAGGCATGACCAGTCTTGTGTGCCTGAAGCTTATCTATCACACTTCTCTTGCTGAACACGGCATGCCCTGTCTTAGCAAACTGTAGATCTAGATCAGTAGGCTTCTGAAGAAGCCTACTGATTTCAGAATCCAACTGATCTGGATCTGCAGTGTTTGGCATTAAATATGTGAATTTCTATCAAAAACCCGGATCAAGATATCTGATTGGCTGAAAATTAGAAGTAGGCGTGGCATCTTAATTTATTTAGCAAGGCAAGAGTTTAGATATCACACATAGCACTAGTTAAGGCGCTTTTTTCAATCAAAAATTATTGATATTTTTCTTATTTCTCCACGAAAACATACGTTGTTGGTACTCATTAGAAGCGCCTCACTGAGGCGCTTCTAATGAGTACCCACAACATATGTTTTCGTGGAGAAATAAGAAAAATATTTACCAGATACCCTCCCTTAACTAGACCTATGATCACATATGTTTAGATATGAGGTGTATCTAGATAAATATTTTACTTTTATAATGTGAAAAAATGGTCATTGGAATTGCCTGCAAATAGTAATTGCATTTATCATATCTACCCATCAGTATTAAGACAGACATGCCCCAGCATATGATGTAGACCCAGGTCAGCACTGTGTGGCATCAGAGCATGGTTTACACTGTTGCCACACACCCATCACAGTCTTCGCGAAAAGTGCAGGACTGCCTGACAAAACTGGCATGTTTTCATTTTGTCCTGCAGAAACTTTTAGTCTGTCTGACAAATGTCCTGTGAATCTTAGCAAAGAAAATAATATTCTGACAACAAATATGCCTTCAGTCCTGCAAATACTTATCTGTCCTGCAAAAGATTACAGTCTGTCAGACATCTGTCCTGCATCAGTAGAAAAGATTTCGCGAAGACTGCCATCAGGGCCCAGTTGTTCAAAGCATCGTTATAACAAGCTCGTTAGTGGTCAAAATGTTACCCGTTCTTGTAATTAGAGTATCTAATTCACAGGTATTTTTGCTGAAAAAATGTGAGTAGCTTTTGCAAATGCTACTACTCACATTTTTTTTTCAGCAAAAATATTAGCATATATGCCATATTTAATGATCAAAGTTTTAATGTTACGTTAACTAATTACATCGTTAGTTTTGAACAACTGGGCCCAGCTTGTTTAGGACTTAGTAGTAAAATGGACTTGGGATGAGTACTCTAAGGAATTAAAGGTGTCCTAAAACTTTTGCTAACTGTTGGTATGTCTTATATATTGCTAGATGAGAGTCAAACAATGTAGACCCTGATTAATAATCTGACATCTAATCTGGGTCTATTGCTCAAGCCTGTCTGTCCCAATACTTAGGGTTATTATGTTATGAACTTACAATTCAACTACTTCAGGTAATGTGGTTAGGCTATCCTGGTACAAGCGGTGCTTCTTTCATGGATTACATCATCACTGATGCCTTCACGTCGCCAATAGAGTTGGACCAGCAGTACTCTGAGAAACTTGCCTACATGCCAGACACCTTCTTTGTGGGCGATCATAAACAAATGTTCCCACATTTGACCTACAAGATAGTAGTTCAGTCAGCGTCTGGTCAGTTCAAAGATAACAACATTGTTATTAGTGGTGTTGATCTTGCCCCACTTAAAGCTACTGGTGAAGTGAAGGTAAGTCTAAAATGCTTAGCATGATGGGTAAAAATTTCAGGAGATAATTTGAAATGCATATCCCAAGAAAATGTTTGGCATTTCTCAAAAGGAGATAATTCGCTTGAAATACCAAGCCCTATTTCCAAAAGAAAAAAAACTAGAAAGAGAAGTAGCACCAATGTGTAATTTGCTGAATGCCCAGGGAGTGCTGATGGTTTACCCTAAATCCTCTGTGCCTACCCTTAACCCTTAAAGCGCCAAGAAAAACTGCATCTGAAAATGTCGTCTGCTGAATATTCTTGCAAACTTTTCAAACCTATTTTTGCATACTGGCAAACAGTGTGGACCCAGATCAGACTGCTCCTAAAGGAGCAGTCTGATCTGGGTCCACACTGTTTGCAAAAATGACATTTAAAATCACAAGCAGATGACAAAGTAGACGACAATAATTGTGATTGGGGCTTTAAGGGTTAATCTTCTGGGCCCAGTTCAGTGCATTGTTAACTTAATGAATTTATTAAAATTGAAATTAACTTGGTTACATGTTGAAGTACAACATTTCCAAAAACATTGAAGTATTCTGATGAAAAAAAGTAAGTAGTATTTGCTCTGCAAAACTGAGTTGTCCGTCGATGCTGTGTTAAGAGAAAAAGGCTCTTCAGACTTTGTGTTGAGTCAATCATTTTAAGTCTTAAACTGCCAATCACAACAATTGTCCTCTGCTTTGTCATCTGCTTGTGATTTTAAAAGTCATTTTTGCAAACAGTGTCGACCCAGATAAGACTGCGTCTCTAGGAGCAGTCTGATCAGGGTCCACACTGTTTGCCTGTATGCAAAAATAGGTTTGAATTTTGCAAGAATATTCAGCAGACGACATAAACAGATGACATTTTCAGATGCAGGTTTTCTTGGCATTTTAAGGGTTAAGTGCCCATGCCAGTCCCCTTAGCAAGATCACATCTAGTCTTTGGCTGAAAATTTCACTTTGCCTACCACTTATGTGAGTGAACAGCATAGATTCTAGAGGGACTGTGCAGATGCTGTTTGTATATACTATAATGGCTCTTTTTCCCATAATGTGGCTCATGTTAAACCTGACAGTGCTTTGAACAACAGACTGGGCTCTGAACAGTATTGGCAAGTTTTTAATATTGTTTTCCCTGAACATTAAGTTTGACATTTTATTGATACTGACCCAGTAAGTCAGAAATCAAAATTAAGGAAAATGTGAAATGTCATCTGCCTGTATTTAAAATTTGGTTTGCATGTATTGTCAGATCTGACTGATGAATAACAAGCTTTTTTTTCTGTGTACGTGTATGTGAGTGTTTTTAGAATATGCATTTTGGTTTAGCTTGATAAATTAAATACACAACTGTTCAAAGCTCTATAATAGGATCAGAAATCAAACTATTTAAATTCAGGTTGCATGGCCGGCCTCAGTTGCTTAGTTGGATGAGTTTCCAACTGGTGATTAGGAGTTTGCCAGTTCGACCCCTGCCAGGTCGGCAACATTCTTTCATGGAGATTGATCATAAATATGTTTAATACTGGTAAACCGCTTAGAGGACTAGTCCTGCCCAGTAAAAAGTGTGGTTAGGTAAACTGAACGCATAGCCTCATAGAGTTGACTGGGCTGTAGAACCACAACACAAACAATTTCAGGTTGCATGATTTCTTACAGACGTAACAAATAAATGACCAGATTCAATTTCTGCTATGTTTTCATTTATAAAACCAAATGCAAAATAATGATTTACTACAGTGGATTATTGCTGGAATTTTAGTTAACTAATTTGCAAGGCTAATTAAATTCTATATACAGTGAAATCCAATTGTTCAGAATACCTATGGGACTATAAATTCAGATTAGGTTGATGTGTGGAATGTACAGACAGATATATTCTAAAATATCCAAGGATTCTGAAAGAGAAAGTCTTGATCATACTGTGCAGATGTGACAGCTACCTTGGATTTGTTGTGTGCATATTGTATAATTGCCCTTTTCTCCAGACGTTTCAAATATTTTTTTTTATCTTTACCTGACAGGAAGTACGAGTGAAGTGTGCTCCCGGTCCGACGACAGATAATGAGGATGGATCTCCAGGATATGCTTCATTTGAGATGATGAACTTACCAGTATCGGGAATATTAACACAGATGATACAGACTGGGTTGGCACATGCTTCAATTAATGATGTTGCAGTACAGAATGGTGTTACTACACAACAGGTAACTTTCTTCTATTAAACAGTAATTTGTGAAATATACTTATACCAGATAAGAGGGAGTGTCCAGTAGTGCTGGGACATCTGCTGGAAATCGTGATAGATCATCGGTTGGAATCTGTTGCTGATTCCAGTATGATTCTTCAGATTATAATCGGTTCCTGAACTATATACTTTGGGGTGAATGTTTCACTGTTAATCCTTGTTCATGGACATATGTCTACAGGTTCATTCAACTGTACTGTACAATAATTGAACTCTACATTTACAAAGCATTTGTCAATACTATTTTTTCAGAGATTGGGTGGCCTATGTTAAGGATGTTATTAATATTTTTTTTTTTATTATTATTTTTTTTTTTTGCAGATTCAAATAATAATAATAATAAAAAACTTAACACAGAGAGAAAACTAATCTATGATGCTTTAAAATGCTGTTTAAGACATAGTTTATACTCACCTGTATGGTTCAGGATTAAAATTAAAATATCGACTACTAGTCCAGTGTCAGGTACTAGAGTGCAGTCAGTAAATTTCAGGGTTATTTTATTGAATTCAACTGAAAAAACTGGGTGAAAAGGGAAGGGGGCCCATTGATGTGGATGTTGCCCCTGTACCTGCATGTTAATTAAAAATCTGATGATGATGATGATGATGATGATGAAAGTGTTTGAAAACATGCAGGGTCAGTCAGTTTGCCGATGATAGATTGTGAGACAGTTCAATCGATTATTAGAATCTGGAGCTTCCAGCATGCAGATAATTGATAACACCTGATCATCGGTACAGTGTCCTAGAATAGTTTTCTTATATCTCCATGGAAACATGTTGTGAGTACTTCTAAGGAGTAGATGACATCCAGCTGTAAATTAGTTTCCATACCACAACATCAGTAATGTGTCTTGAATCTAATTTAATTTACTTGAGTGTATGTATTGGGTAAGGGAGATTTGATTTTGGGATTATTAATGGGCAAATGTGTGCCATAGTTTCACCAATGTTTAATTAAATAGCGAAGAGTTTTCCTCAGATAAACAATACGCCATTTGATTGTCTGAAACTTCAATGATTCATGAAGTTTGTCATGCCAAGTGCTAAAGCATGGGGAGGATATTCAAAGTTGTCACATTTGTTGACTGCAATGTATAAAATAATGGGGAAACCTTTGGACAAACAAACCAATTCATAGTTATCAAACTTGGAACTGTTTCAGACCAACAACAAGGCTGCTACTGGTGAGGAGATCCCACAGAACATTATAATTAGTGCTAGATGTCAGTACAGTCTACCGGAGGAAGCTGTAGTCTATTGCAATTTTAATCAGCTCTACAAGATAGATCCCAATACACTAGAAATGTGGCTTGATATTCTTAAGAGAGTTCCGAACAGTGTGTTATGGTTGTTACGGTTTCCAGCAGTTGGTGAACCTAATGTTATACAGACCGCAAAGAATGCTGGGATTGATGCCAGTCGCATAGTGTTCTCTCCTGTTGCTCCTAAGGTAAAGAAAGAGCTTTAAAATGTATTTAATCCTGACAGTTCTACACCTGGGCATTAACCATTAATGCACCATTCAAAATTCTAGTGGATGTTTGAATTTTATTTTTCTGAGAAAATGAAGCTTGACATAATGTGAATCATCTTCTAGGTTCATTTCAAGCATTTTTTTATGCCTCTGCCTGCGTTTTGCCATGATGTTATGTCCGTCCGTATGTATGTCATATTGGTAACCAGAGTCTAAAAAATGTTTGTTACATTCAAATTTACATTGAAATTTAAGTCCACGTTTCTCTTGAAGGTCATAATTTGGGTACCTTTTATGCTTGGAAATTGAAATATGGTATGCTACTTACCCAGACCTAAAACTTCATTTCTGTGCTAAAGTTGCCCCTGGGTTTTGCCCTGAGGTGGGGCTAAGGATCAGAGCATTTGGAAAAAAGTTGTTGAAGTTTATCCATCCAGATATTGTTGCCATATGGGCATTTGTGTGAGCACATGTCTAGTTTTTTTGCAGAAAAAAAAAAAAAGTAACAATATACGACTGCTTTTCTATTTTTTGAAAATATCAATTCTATTGTTCCAAAAAAAAAAAAAAAAGAAAAGGCACCTTATAGGATTGTAAACTATTTACATTGAACGTAAGGCCCGATATTAGATGCTAAGACTGTGTATGTGTGGAGAGGGGAGGGAGAACAAAGTAAGAAAAAAATTAAAATACTGCCTGTTTAAGTTGGCTGAAGCAGGTAAAACTAGACTGGTATAACGCCCTCAGTTAACACATCTGGTTTCACAAGTACATGTTGAATTGGACATAAAAGATTGTTAATAGCAATGTTTAAGAAAACAAACCGCAAAACAAATCAGATGAGATCCGGTAGCAAATCATTTTGTGGGTAATATGAAAGCTGTAATTATTCATTCTGCCTGGGGGTGGGCGGGTGTGGCGAAGGTGTGTATCTTATGTCACCGGGGCATCCAACTGATAATTGGCATACAGTTAGGCAAGGCCTGCTATCCTTGTAGCAGATAAGGTTAGAGGGGGAATGTTTTATTTCTTCTGTTTCTTCACTTTCATTCCCCTTCCTCTTTCTTCCCTGTCCCTCTCTTTCATCTCCTCCACTATCTCTTCTATTTCTTTTCTCCCTTTCTTTGGGAGACAATACAAAATGACCTACAAGGGTTGATGTGTCGTTAAACCCCAACACAATCAATATTCATTTTGCCACTAACTCTCTTTGGGGTCTTTACTGATTGTTGTCCATGTTTTCATTCAGTGTTCAACCGTTCATGTTCTGCATTTAGTGTTTTGCATCAAGTTTACAAGGTGGGTTTGTACTTGATTCAGTCTTTGTTATATCTGTATACAGTATAACCTCAATGGCTCGAACCCGGATGGCTCGTTTACCGTGGATGATTCGAACTTGTTTTTCAGTCCCTACAAAATCCTTCCAGTAGCTCAAGAAAACAAATATTTAGGGATTTTTTTTTTCATATTTATCATGGAATTGTATGTTGTGTGTACTCATTAAAATCGCCTAATGAGTACACTCAACATACAATTATTGTGTAGAAAATTGAAAAAAATTCCCTTAATTATCTCTGTTTGCTTCCTGATCTGGCACCATGATTAACCCTTAGTTGCTCGAACTACCCATGTCTTGAACAATTTTCTATGATCCCAAAGATGTTCGAGCCATTGAAGTTCGACTGTATCTTGCTTATGATTTATTGATAATAGGATCATTTTAATGATAGTGATGTATAGTGAGTAGCTTGTATATTTTATTTGTTATTACAGGAAGAGCATGTACGGCGAGGACAACTAGCTGATGTTTGTTTGGATACACCATTATGTAATGGTCACACAACTGGTATGGATGTCCTATGGGCTGGAACACCTATGATTACAATGCCAGGTAAGCACTCAGGCTAATTTAAAATTAACATTTTCTCAAAAAGCATATCGTATTTACCCTAAAGTAATCTGATAGACAACCCCTGAGCAGAAAGTGTAGACTCAGATCAGATGCTGCAGAAATGGCAACTGATCATGGTCTGCACTTTGCTACTCGTCAAGTTTTTTTTAGGTACATCAGCAGGTAGTAAAATGGATTTTATTTTCCTTAGGATCATTGAACTCATTCTGGTATCTTTGAAAATGAAGTTCTGCTTAAGCCGATGCTAATGGCGCATATGCAGCTAATTTGTTGATATTTTTTGTCACATCTTACCATAGGCTACTTAGGCGTGCATCTGTTTATTATGTCTCCCCCTTTCCGTTTGGGAGACATACTGTTTTTCCCACGGGCATCTGTCTGTCTGTCTGTCTCATGTCCGCTCTATAACTTGAAAACGGTTCAAGCTATCTTCACAAAACTTCATAATAATATCAGTCAACATTAAATGACATGCAGAGGGCAAGAACCATAACTCTTGCTAGCCGGCCTAGGTGGCTCAGTTGGATGCGCGTCCGACTGGAGACCAGGAGGTCGCTGGTTCGACCCCCGCCAAGGTCAGCAACATTCTTTCGTGGAGATAGATCATGAAATATTTTCTACGGTCATTCTCTCCCTTCCGCTGATTCAAGAAGGGCAGTTGTAAGTTTCTGGCGAAAGAATGTGCACAATACTGGTTAACCGCTTAGAGGACTAAGCATGCCCAGTAAACGTGTGGTTAGGTAAACTGACCGCGCTCAACATGACCCCATTGGGTTGACTGGGCCGTAAAACCTCAACACAAACAAACAAAGGACTAAGCCTGCCCAGTAAATGTGTAGTTAGGTAAACTGACCGCGCTCGACATGACCCCATTGGGTTGACTGGGCCGTAAAACCTCAACACAAACAAATAACTCTTGCTTTTATACTTCTTGAGTTATTTCCTTTGGACTCTGTCACAAAATCGTGTCCGCTCTCAAACTTGAAAACCATTCAAGCCATCTTCATGAAACTTCATATAAATATCAATCAACATTACACGACTTGCAGAACACAAGAACCATAACTCTTGCATTTATACTTTTTTAGTTATTTCCTTTGGACTCTGTCACAAAATTGTGTCCGCTCTATAACATGAAAACCATTCAAGCTATCTTTACGAAACTTCATATAAATATCAATCAACGTTAGACAACATGCAGAGTGCAGCGCAAGAACCATAACTCTTGCATTTATACTTATAGAGTTATTTCCCTTGGAACTTTGTCCGCCACAAAATTGTGTCCGCTCTGTAACTTGGAACCTGTTCAAGATATCTTCAAGAAACTTAATGTAAATATTAATCAACATTAGACGACGTGCAGAGCCCAAGAACCATAATAACTTGTGCATTTATATTTTTTGAATTATTTCCTTGGAACTTTGTCCGTCAAAAAAGGTGTCCACTCTCTAAAAACCGTTCAAGATATCTTCATGAAACTTTATATGAATATCAGTCAAGATTAGACGACTTGCAAAGTGCAAGAACCATACTTTTTGAGTTATTTCCTTTGGAATCTCATTAGTTAATATAAATGTTCGCTGAATGTACAATACAATATGACACCAAAAAGCGGGGAGACATTTATGTTTTTGTAGAAAAACAAATTCTAGTTTGTCCATGTTCTTACATCCACCCTAGTGTCCACACTAGTCTACAAACTACATGTACAGTTAGTTTCACTTCACTAATTGTTTTGTCATACTGAGCTGAAAAAGGATGACAACTGTCACTCTTCTGGTGCTTGTTTTCACATTTTAGTAAACATAAACTTCAATGAAGTTCTTGATATTAAATTTTATTTCACCATGAAAGTACACATGTTCATTTTGGGTACTCGAAGCGCCTTCCAAGGAGCTGCTGATGAGTGCTAAGGCTGATAATCAGAGCTGAAAAGATAATTGATTATCAGTCCTGCCATTTTGATTAATAATCGATAAGTAATCACTGAATATTTGGTAATAATTTTACCTGTCTGAGCATGACTCTTACCATATGTTATACTTTATTGTACTTATTCGGTCAGACAGGCCTGAGCAAACAGTGTAGACCCAGATGAGAGGTGTCATGTATCTTATGTCACCGGGACGTCCAACTAATATTGGCTTACAGTTGGGCAAGGCCTGCTATCCTTGTAGCAGGTAAGGGTAGAGGGGGAAAGTTTTCATTTCTGTTTCTTCTCTTTCATTCCTGTTCCTCTTTCTTCCCTGTCCCTCCCTTTCATCTCTTCTACTATCTCTTATCTCTCTTCTCCCTTTCTCTGGGAGACGACACAAAATGATCCACAAGGGTTGACATGTCATTAAACCCCAACACAATCAAAGACCCAGATGCGGCATCTTATCAGGGTCTACACTGTTCCAGCTATTTTAGACACAACAGTGGGTAGTAAATTGTACTTGTTCGAATTTTAGATAAAGTATGGTGAGGAGTTGGCGTGTCTGTATACTAAGGGTAAATATGGTAAAGTAAAAGACGCAGAAATCAAATGATCAATTAATAGCAAATCTGTAATGATAATCATTTTGTGGACTTTATCAATCAATTAATAGATTTTCCGATTAATTGTGCCAGCCTTAATGAGTACCCATGGATGATTTTGTGGAGAAATGAGTAAAATATTTACTTGTATCTGGATACCTATGTGGCATCTGTTTGACTGACTGGGATTTAACTGCCTAACTTCTGCTGTCAGAATGAGCAATCATTTGAAGGATGATTGTATATAGTACAAACATCGTGGTGAAAACGCAAAAGGCTTGAACAGACTGCATGGATGTGTTGGCTGAACTTAGCTTTCATTGTGTATACATGTACACTTATATATGCTGGGGTTCTTTTTTGGATGATACTCATTTTTCTATATGTTTTTTGTCTATTTCAGAGGAGACCTTGGCATCTAGAGTAGCTGCCTCTCAGTTGAAAACACTTGGATGTGCTGAACTGATTGCTAATGGCAGAGAGGATTATGTCAATATTGCTGCAAAACTCGGAAATGATAAGGAATAGTAAGTAGCCTTATAGTAGTGACATAAAAGCAAGTTAAAAGTTTCTTCATGCGGACAGCGAAGACTCTTATCATACTTGCCAGATGCCCAGGCTGATAGGAGTCTTTGCTGGGTGCACATGCCATTTTGTTTGTTTTGTCATGTGGTGGCTCAGATCAACCTTCACAACCATGGCATTTTCAAAGCACTAGGTAAAGCATTGGTTAGCCCCAGAAAAAAAAGAAAAAAAAAGTCATCATATTTCTGCAGAAGAACATTGTGCATACTAATTAGAAGCATGTCAAAGGTGCTTATGACGAGTTCTGGCAACACATTATCACAGAGAAATAATAAAATCATGTCTGCAAGTACCCCATATGCATCATCAGGGTATTGGATTTTGCCAGTAGATTTGACAAGTGTCAAGGCATTAAATGCCGGTCCAGTGGCTCAGTTGGATGAGCATCTGACTGGGGATCATGAGGTTGTGGGCTCGAACACCGCCTGGTCAGCAACATTCTTTCATGGAGATTGATCATGAAATATTTCTACTGTCATCCTCTCCCTTCCGCTGATTCAAGAAGGGCAGTTGTCAGTTTTTAGTTACAGTGTGCACAATACTGGTTAACCGCTTCGAGGACTGAGCTTGCCCAGTAAAAGTGTGGCTAGGTAAACTGATCGCTCTTGACATGAACCCATTGGGTTGACTGGGCCATAAAACACAAACAAACAAGCAAGGCATTATAGATGCCAAGAGCTGATAGGGCTTTTGCTGTAATATGGCAGCTTCTCCATGTCATTAATAAGTGTTTGATACTTGAATACTTGTGCATACATATTGTCTTTAAAGCTTCCAAACCAGAACCAAAATCATTCAAATTACTGGTATGAGAAATGAATTGGTAGTTCACAGCAATAGTAACTGCTAGAATGATTATGCCCCCTGCTTTGAAAAGGTATTAGTTCCCACAAGAAATGTTTTTTTTGGAGATATAAAATAAAAGGGCAAGGAATGGATATGTTGAAAAAGATTAATTTAACCATTTAGGTTCTTTAGGCAAAAGAATTATGGTTTTGCTGTCTTTATGTAAACATGCTACCTTATAGCTCTAGACGGGACTTTTCATGTTAACTAAAAGGTCATCAATAGGTGTCCTATGTTGGGCACTTTTAATGAGTACCCACAACACTTTTTTGGTTGAAAACACTTTTAATATCTGAAGCTGTATGAGGCGGCTCAATTTTAAATAATTTATTTTGTCTGTTTCTTTAGTTTGCAGTCAATCCGAGCCAAGGTCTGGAAAGCCCGATTGTCAAGTCCACTCTTCAACTGCAAAACTTATGCTCAGAATATGGAAAAACTTTTCTGGAAAATGTGGAAGAACTGTGAAGCTGGGAATTCCCCGGTTCATGTCACCCAAACATGAAACACACATTTTAATGACATTAAAGTGAATGGATATACCTTGGAGAGAGAGAGCAGGCTAGTTATCTCCCTTAACTGAAACCAAGTATTTCACTATTTATTGATATAAATAGCCAGTTTCCCTCCCAGTGACCTGTTAGCCAACAGTAGTGGACAAAGCTTTCTTTTGATAAAGCTGAAGTATCTGTTGTCAGGTTGGTAATCAAGATTAAAATAAGTTGCAGAAGATGGAGATGCAGTGAAATCGGTCAAGGTGGACATTCTAGCATATAGCTCCAGATAAGGTGTTACTTTTGGAGACTGTTCAGAATGATTTATGGTGCTTTTTTATCCCCAGATGTATGTGAATAAGTATCCAGAATGTATTATTGGGAGTAATCTGTTGAATTACCTTGGCAGGCTGATTCATCTGAGTACCAACAAGTGTTTACTGGTGCAAAGATACGAATAAATAATTTAGTCTTGTGCTAGTATTTTACATTGTTTTTAAAGGTAGCTCAGGTAGGATTGGATTAAGTTAAATTGATTTGCAATGCATTTATTTGCTTCCTGCACACAGATTGATGGAAACTGTACATGGTAAATTGATAATGTGCTACACTGCAACTTATCTGTTAAGATTTACTTGCAGTTCTAGATAACTTGGGTATCCATATAAATATTTTTTACTCTTTCTGCACAAAAACATAGGTTTTGTGTGCTCACAAGAAATGTCTTGCTGAGGCACCACTATGAAGTACCTACAATCAACCCTCTTTATACCTTCACTCGATACAATGACAACAAAATTTGTTATAATGACAATTTGAATGTTACGAAACTTTCGCTCAAGACATGGCAGTTAATGAGAAATTATGCAAGAATATAGCATGAAAACTTCAAGCATATATGTTTTGGATATTTGTTAGAATTGCCTCACTGAAACATATGTTCTATGAGGACAACAGAATAAAACAAGATCTTTCTTACATATTATTCTGTCCATGAAGGATTCTTTACAACAACAATTTCATCTAAATGTCAACATCTTTGGGATCAAATGCTGTCGTCGTAACGAGGGTTTACTGTACATGCTTTCATAGAAATGTAAGAAAAATATCTGTTTGGTTGAATGGACAAAAAAAAAAAAAAGGTGCTGTATCTAGAGCTATGATGAGCCATCCAGAGAGCATTCAGATTTTTTTTTCAGTTTTTTAGGAAATCGGGCTTCACCAGATCACCAGGGTCCTGTTTTGAAACCAGCTGGAGGCGGAATTCAGCTTGTGATGGTATGGCTTTCGATTGCACAAAGCCTTCAATTATCACCCTTTCATTGTCTCAATAGACATATATTTATGTTGAAGGAGATGTAAAATGCTGACATCATGATCAGGACCTCAACTGTCTGTATACAGAAGTAATGATAAATGTAGAACATAGACAAACAGCAAATTCTGTAGGCAAACTACATTCTTAGATAGCTCTAGGTAATATTGCATTAGTTTCTCACCAGAGGTGTCTCTTTAAAGCCTTCTAATGAGTACCCACAATATTTGTTTTTCGTAGAGAAGTAAGAAAAGTATTTATTGTTGTCTTTTTTTTTTTTTGTGTTTAAAAGAAATCCAAAAACCACCTTACTTTAGGGTAAGTGTATTGATATGTAGATGGTATGGGATTTTAGTAGGCCTGTGTATCTCGAGATACATTTTCTTTGCTCATGGATAATTTTTGGACAGGTTTTTCGAAAAATCCATCCTTTAAAATAGCGATGCCCAGGTGGGCGGGCCTCTGGACAGGTTTACCTTTTTTCAAAGTTATATGTTACCTTTATTCTTAAGTGGATTCCTTTCATATTTGGTAGGAATGAAGAGGAGGACCAGTAGACATGTCACATACAAGAGGGACAATTCTCGCTTTCTTCATTTTGTACTTATCTCCACTGACATCCGAAGTTTACCTTTTGGTTAACCTTTATGAAAAACCTTTTCATAATGTCGTTAGGCGTTGTTCTTGTTGATTTAATAAAACAAAAAAACAACAAGAAGAAAACATCTTTTCTCTTTAATATCGCATATCTCTACATAAGGTGCTTTTAATCCCAAAAATATTGATATTCTTATTTCTCAATAAAAATATATGTTGTGGGTACTCAGTATAAGTGACATATTTTCATGGAGAAAAAAAAGTAAAAATTACTTACCTGATACCCACTTGTCTTGATATCTCATCTAGAGCTGTGTTTCTGAAACCTTTAGTATTACTCAAGGGTGTGCAGAGAATCTGTATTTTGTAATCTCCAAGACATGTTAGTCCGATAGTAGACTAGTAAAGTAAAGGTTTTGTTTGGCTCAAAGAGTTTTGTACCAGATATTTATTATGCCCTGTTATGCAAGTTCCATGAAATGGGCTGCGGATAATGTAGAAAACCTGTTTAAACAATGATGCTGTATAAATTTTCTTGAAATGTAGAAAGCCTGTTGAACAATGATGCTGTATAAATTTTCTTGTGTTCAGAATTTCAAATTAGCATTCTAGTAGTTGATCTGTCAGGCCTAGATTCAATCCAAGACAAGTAGAAAGTACTTTGGCACTTTCGGGAAATGTCGGAGGACTTGTTAGAAAGAATAACAAATGGGAATGGATACACTTGGGATATTTTTGACAAGGGAGACAACTTATATGGCTTCATGTTAGCTTTCCTTCATGTCAGCCCCCTTCTGAAAAGGGTCTGCTCTAAGGAAAAAATTTGCCCCAGCGAGAGCAAATTCATTCCTGTTAGAGAAGATCCCTTTTCAGAAGGGGACAGGAACAATTTGGACATAATCACCTCCCCTGAATTCTTGCGTGGAGATTGATCATGAAATATTTTCTATGGTCATTTTCTCCCTACCGCTGATTCAAGAAGGGCAGTTGTCAGTTTCTGGCGAAAGAATGTGCACAATACTGGTTAACCGCTTAGAGGACTAAGCCTGCCCAGGAAACGTGTGGTTAGGTAAACTGACCACGCTCGACATGACCCCATTGGGTTGACTGGGCCGTAAAACCTCAAACAAACAAAACCTCACCTGAAAGTGCATCCAGTCCCCTTAAAGCTTGTCCTGCTGAATAAATAAGATGCCACGCCCCTTTTTAAATTTTCAGCCAATCAGATTACTTAATCCAGATTTTTGACATAAATTCAAATACTGAATGGCAAATAGTGTAGCTCTGCATTGAAGCCAACTGATCTGGATCTACACTGTTTGCAAAGGCAGGACATCTGGGTTGAGCAGGACAAGGGTTAATCATAATAGAATAAGTTTGTCGAAACCCTCATTAAACCATACTTTGTGAGTACTTGCCTTGCAGAGACTCAGGCAATTCCAGCAAATACCCACAGTGAATGGCTTTATGGAGAAAGAAAATTATCCAGAATGATTTATAGAGAAAGAAATTATCCCAGCATTTACTCCACTTAACAAGTCCTTTGAAAAGCACAGGCCAAAATTTGTTGGTATCTCTGATCATTTTGTGTCTCTGAGGACCTGGAATCTGTAAAGCACGTTACCATATTTACCCAAAGTATTCAGACAGAAAGACCTGGACAGACTGTAGACCCAGATCTGACCAGGGTCTACCCTATTTATTATTAGACCGTGACAGTGACATTTAACATTTAGCATACTTGTTAAAATTTTCAGCAGACTACATACCAAAGTATTTTTCTAATTTTCTGCAGAGAATAGGTGCAAATTTACATGAAGTGTCAAATTCTATTTTCTGGGAAAAATAAGAAAAATATCAGTTTGCTGTCTGCTGAATTTGCCCATAGAGTGGTAAAGGTTAACCTTAAATGAAACAAGTTTGCCATTTAACCAACAGGTTTTGGACGCATCAAATAGGTACAAAAATTCCAAGTTTGGTATGGAGTTAAGGTTTCCGAATTCTTACTGTAAATACATTAGGCAGTTTTTCATTAGATGGATGAAGAAATGCAGTCGACTCTGGTTATCTCAAATTCCAAGGGACTCTGAAATACTTCGAGATATCCGTACCTCGAAATATCAGAGTTGCAGAAGTGAGGAAAACAATAAATCAAACAACCTCATTTAACAAATGAATATGTAATTTGACTCCTGAAGTTAGAGAAATACTGAAAATATTGTGGAAAAGAGGAGAAATTGCTCGTTAGGAGCAATTTCTCCTCTTTTCCACAATATTTTGTTGCTTGTTCTTAGATTTTTATGAAAGGGACCATAATTTCACTTCGAGATAAGCAGTTATTCGAGGTAAGCGAGGTTGAGATAACGAAAGTCGACTACCTTATTTACCTGAGGTATTCGGACATCTTAACTCCTTCCTATATTTGTCCTAAACGTTGGATCAGTCCATCTTACTACCTACAGATTTGTATAAAAATTTCTGGCTGAGTGGCGAACAGTGCTGAACCTGATCAGACGCCACAGTCTGCGGAATCTGATCTGGGTTTACGCTGTTTGTTTGCTCAGGCCTATCTGTCTGAATACTTTGGGTAAATACGGTACAAACTGATCTGGGTTTGCATGTTTTGCATGTGCTTTTAGTTTGTTTCGGCTTATGTGTTTCTGTGTATAAAATTCGCAGTAACACAAGCCTTGTAGTTTGAAACCTGCTTTCAGCCATCTTGTAAAGAAGGGCCAAGCCAGTCTTTGCAAACAAAAAGGACAATAGCACAGTTTTTAGCTTTTATTGGATGCCAGTTAGATTGTGTTTTGTTTAGATGTTATATGAAAATAGTTGAGATCCTTAATCCAGTGATATCTAATGTCCCATGAAAAATGGACTGGCAAACAATGTTGACCCAGTTTGCGCATTACTGGTTTGTAATGAGTATCTATGTGTTTCCTTTAACACTAAGCATGCTTGGTAAAAATTTCAATAACACATTTTGAAGTCTATTTTCCTTATTTTACCCAGAAAATAGATTTTGACATTCCATGCAGATTGTCTTCTAAGGAAATGTCAAAATGTGAGAAATAAGAATAATATCGATTTATGATCTTTTGAATTTGCTAAGAGAGTGGTAACGGTTAAACATGTAATGAACCTTAAATGAAAATATCTAGGTGTTAACCCTTGTCCTGCTGAACCCGGATAGACCTTGCCTTTACAAACAGTGAAGATCCAGATCAGTTGGCTTCAGAAGAAGCCAACTGACCTGGATCTGCACTGTTTGCCATTAAGTATGTGAATTTATAACAACAATCCGGATCAAGTAATCTGATTGGCTGAAAATTAGAAGTGGGCATGGCATCTTGATTTATTCAGCAGGACAAGGGTTAATGGCTTAATCGAACTGTGAATGTGCTGGCTGGTTGGAGCACCACTCTTTGCATATGGCATTCTACAGTAGTACAGTATGTCACTCCAGTTCTTTGAGAGGCAGACTGTCTCCCTGGAATAAGCTGTGAAAGTGCTTTCTTTCCACAAATGATATTTTTGGAGTTGGGTAACATGATTTTGCTCACCTTTTATTTAGTGCAAGAAAAAAAGAAAGTAAAGAAAAACACTTACGGTAATAATCCTAAGTATTGGAACAGACAGGCCTGAGCAAACAGTGAAGACCCAGATCAGATGCTGTAGAACACAGCTTTTGATAAGTGTCTACATTGTTTGCCACTCATCTGGTAACATTTTAGACACATAAATAGGTAGTAAAATGGACTTGTAGGACAAACATGGTCAGGAGTTAAGATGTCCTAAATTTAGGTTTAATACGGTACACAGAAAAATCATATATGAGCTAGTGCATGACAAAACCAACGAAATGGCATGTGCGCCCAGTGAAAACTGAGATCAGCCTGGGTAACCCCAGTCTGATCAGTCTTTGGTATGTGCTCAGTGGGTAGCTAAGGATCAAGCTTTCTTCGTGTAGACTGCAAAGACTCTGATCAGACTGGGAGGATGCCCAGACTGATCTGTCTTCGCTGGGTGCATGTCATTTTGGTGGTTTTGTCATGCGCTGGCTCTAAACCAGCCAAACACAGTTGAAAGGAAGTGAACTTTCATAATAACATGTTATTTATTCGTTGTGATGACACCATTGGTTTTAATTCACCATTGTTTATAATGAAGTGTTTTATCAGGAGGTGTAGAAGCCAATAAACTGAGCTTCATACTGCAGTGTTCTTAGTTTTCTTTTGGGCAGAGATCCCCAGGTTAGATGGATATCTACATACTTTTATTATACCCCCGCAAACTTTGTGGTGTGGTATACTGTTTTCACGTTGTCCGTCCATCCGTGTCTGTCCGTACATATGCCATGTACATAGGGAGGTTAGCATTTGTATGGGTGTCTGTTTATTCTATCGTTATGGGGTTAAAAATTGGTTTGTGGGGTTAAAAATAGATAAAAATGTGTGTTGTGGGGTTAAAGAAGATCAAAAAAAGATCAAAGGAATAACTTCATAACGTACCTCTCATAAGAATGTCAGTGTGTCCGTCCATGACACTTTGGTTTTTTCCTGATATCTTGAAAGTACAGTGATGGATATTCATCAATTTCTGCAGACATATTGATTTCAATAAGGTGTACCTACATAAGAGAAAATAAGGGCTAGGGGCAAATTCTCTTGGAGTTATTGCCCTTTGTAAAATTTCTGAATGCAGTAAAAAGTTTATGCGCTCAGTATCTCTTTAATCAATGGCTGGAATTTGACCAAACTAGCAGATACATCATCAGGATGGGGGAAAGAAGTGATTTGATTTTTGTGATCTTGACCATATTTTCAGTCACTACATTATTAAATACTCAAAAAGTGAGCCTTGCTTGCACTCTATCTCATGAATCAATAGATGGAATTTGACCAAACTAGCACAGATACATCAGTGGGATTGGGGAAAGAAGTGTTTTGATTTTGGTGACCTTTTATCTCGTTTTCAAGGTCACACTGGCACTTCGATACTCAAATTTTGATAGAAAAAAGCTTGTGTGCACACTGTATCTTGAAACAATGGCTGGAATTTTAACAAAATAACACAAACACATCGTTAGGACATTGGAAAGAAGTGATTCGATTTTTGTGACCTTGACCTCATTTTCAAGGTCACTACATTATAACACTGACCTCATTGTCAAGGTCACTACATTATAAAGATTAAAATGAGCCTTGAGTGCACCCAATCATGAATCAATACACAGAATTTGTTCAAACTAGCACAGATACTTCATTGGGGTGGGGGAAATAAGTATTATTTTTGTGACCTTGACCTCATTTCAAGGTCACACCGACACTTTGAATCTAAAATTTTGATAGAAAAAGCTTATATGCATACAATCTCTTGAACCAGTGGTTGGAATTTGACCAAACCAGCACAGATACATCAATTGGATGACACTTTGAAACTGAAGTTTTGATACAAAAAAGCTATTTTGCACACTCTTGAACCAGTGGTTGGAATTTGACCAAACTAGCACAGATACATTAATTGGAGGGGGTGCATGGGGAAAGAAGTGGTTAGATTTTACTGACTTACCTGTATTTCAAGGTCACTACAACTCTCTATAGTGACATGGCCATAGTTGTTGACTGGGAGATCAAACCACCAAAACATTGGTTCTCATTATGCTACTTAGGTGACTACAAATCTTACATGTCATCCATTTTGAAGAAAGTTGTCTTAGTATTGTTAGCTCACCTGAGCCAAAGGCTCAAGGTGAGCTTTTGTGACGGGTCGATGTCCGTCGTGCGTTTGTCAACAATTTACTTCAAAGGCATCTCCTAAACCGGTGAATGGGTTTTGAAATAATTTTACAGGAATGTTCCTTGGGTGACCCTGTACCCAAAATTGCTCAAACCGTTCTGCTCGGATGAACAAGATGGCCGCCAGAGCTAAAAATAAAAAAAAAAACCCTTTAAACATCTTCTCGTCTGTCAACAATTTACTTAATAGACATCTCCTAAACCAGTGAACGGATTTTGAAATAATTTTACAGGAATGTTCCTTGGGTGGACCCTCTACCAAAATTGCCTAAATGGTTCCGCTCAGCTGAACAAAATGGCCGCCAGAGCTAAAAAACAGAAAAACCTTAAAACGAGATCTTCAACGGAAAGGCCAGTTGACTTAAAACTTGGTAAGAATCATTGAGGTGACTTGTAGATCAAAAATAGCTAAAAGTTTATGGCCCCCACTGTTGCCATCTTGAAAATCTATTTTGAACGTCTGAATAAAAAGGCCCATTGGCTTGAAATTTAAAGGAAGTATGGGGGTGACTTGTAGATAAAAAATAGCTGAAATCATTCTGATCGGAAGTCCAAGATGGTTGCCCTAGCAGCCATGTTGAAAATCTATTTTGAACATTTTCTCCCGAATCAAAAGGGCAATTGACTCAAACTTCATTGGAAGTACTGAGGTGACTTGTAGATCAAAAGTAGCTAAAACCATTCTGATTGAAAATCCAAGACGGCTGTCGTCGTGAAAATCAATATTGAACTCTTGAACCAAAAGACCAATTGACTCAAACTTGTCTGATAATCAGGTGAGCGATACTGGCCATTACTGTGTAGTGCTCGTGGGTAACTTGGGGTCATTTTGGTAACAGATGTCTGGCCCAACATTTCGAAACCCACCCCATTTATACACCTAGGCACTGACAATTGGGACCCATTTATATAGTTACTGTTCAAATTGCCACCTATACACATACAAGTATGGGACACAGAATAGCTTCTAGGGAAGAATAATCGGCCTATTTAGACTGATTCTAGGACCCAAAAGCTTAACTTATAAAGACAATTTCAAGGAAACAGCAATTTTACGGCTATAGATTTACATCAGCTACAAAAAGCGAGCCATTCCTATACCAAACACTGACAAAAAAATAGGGCCATTCATATACTTTCAGAGCTGAAAATAGGGGGCTGTTTGGGCCACACTGCCGTATTACACCTTATATCGGGATTTGCCCCCTTGAGGTGCGGGGGTTCTAATTAGCATTGCTTACTGCCACTTTTCATTTCTCCATGAAAACTTGCGGTAATTGTAGGGGTATTCACTAGGTGCCTTGTTTTTTTTTTTTTTTTTTTTTTTGAGAAAAATTAAGGTAATAACCCTTAGTATTGGGACAGATAGCCCAGACGGTGTAGACCCAGATCAGATGCTGCAGAATGTTTGCCATACATAGAACAGCATTCTTTTTTTCACTAGCCTGCCTTGTACAGGCCTTTCTGTCAAATAGACTGACCAACCAACACTCTTTCATTAGTGGCTCATTCCAATCCACTTTCCTATCAAAACCAACCAAGGAGCCACTAGTTGCCAACCAGATACAAAATAGATGAATGTCAAAAACGTGTTTCCTCCTGTATCCTTTCATGCATCGAAAATTAGAAGAAGGGGCTATCGTCTATACAAACCATGAGTTTGTTGCGCAATATTCGTCGTAGAAACTAAATGCAAATGCAAAAGGTAATGAATGTCAGCGGATTTTTTCTAGAAAATCACTCGATTCGAAAGATTTTTTTCCGTGAGCACAACTTTGACCATTGATATTTTGCTTTCTGACAAATCTTGCGATGATAAAACGTGATGGTTAACAAGAATATTTATTTAGACAACAGCAGTAAAATTGGCCGTCTTTTCAAATAAGAATATTACAGTAAAAGTTACTTTTTCAAGACAGGTAAATTCCAAAACTCCATATAGCGCCATATTGAAACTATTACCAACCGGATTTACAACTGGTGTAGTAGGAGGAGAAATAGACCTGTAAAGAAATTGTTCCCGTCGAGTGTCCCAACCGGGGATCGAACCAGGTACCCCTGGATCTGTAATCGAGCGTCATAACCACGAGGCTAAAAGGTCCGGAGCGGTTAGACGGGTCATTTATGCGCCCTATATATTTACATACATATTGATTATTTGTACTTCGCTTTGCCACGCTACTACACTCCTCCATCCTACAATGGAACATTTGTATCAAATGTTTTCTACTGTTCCCAGGCTCTTTTGTGACTCCGTTGCCATTGCATCGCCCTTGAGCTCCGACGGTAGTCATCCTGGCACCAGGCACCAAATGTAGTAGGAGGAGAAATAGACACCTAAAGAAAATATTCCCGTCGAGTGCTCCGACCGGGGATCGAACCAGGTACCCCTGGATCTGTATTCGAGCGTCATAACCACGAGGCTAAAAGGTCCGGACCAGTTAGACTGGTCATTTATGTGCCCTATATATTTACATACATATTGCCGCGCTGCTACACAGGGCCTATATTACCAATCAGTGCCAACGGGGTGGCTAGACTACTGTGTAGCTTGTAGGTATATATATATTCAGTCTTAGTCAAGGGAGTCTACTCTTTGGCTCAGTGGTTAGAGCATTGGGTTGTTATCCGGACAGACCGGGTTCGAACAGGCGGGAGCTCTTTTTCAGCTATGCTTCATTCCTTTGTTATGGCTTAGAGAGTTTGTGCATGTGGTGTGTGTGTGTGTGTATGGAGTGGGGTGAGGTTAAGGGCTAAATGTTTTTTTGTTTGTTTTTTAACTTGAGGGTTTACATACATACCCTTGTCAAGGGTAATCCGTAGCGTGTTCTTTGTTTCCAAAGGCAATCTTTTCGACGTTTATTTCATGTCGTAAGACATGCTTGTAACTGGATGTTTTTTTTTTGTTTTGTTTTTTTTTAATTTGAAACTTGTACAAAAGCAGAAAATAAGCCCTGCTACCTGTGACTGCCATTGGACGTGTCATCTGTGATCGCCAAATTAAAACTATCTGTAATGATTTTGCAAAGCAGGACAACTCGGCCCAAAGACAAGTCGGCCCAGGACAACTCGGCCCATAAAAAAAAGTCGGCCCAAGACAACTCGGCCCAAGTTGTCCCAATTTCAGAATACAACTCGGCCCAAATCGCCCAAACTGCTGAAGACCACTCGGCTCATAAAAATCAGACCAGGCACCCTTTAATGTATTAAAATAATTGGTTGATGGCACTTTTATTGCTGAATTCAGATAGCGAAACAAATTTGATCGCAAGTAAGGAAAATGAATATACATATAACCGCATCCTGCTCATCACGCACACATGCAATATGCAGCCTCAAATCAAATGAGCCATGCCAGTAGCCATTTCCTTAAAAAACTATTGGCTTGTATTCATACAGATCATGTCGGCAAATAAAAGAAATTATTTAAACAAAAGTTGGCAATTCGTTATTGTTCAAACTTACTAATCACAATTAAACCTTTGTCGGTTAAAGGATGACAATTAACACTTTTGTTGCGAATTTTACTATTTTACTATATGGTTTACTATTTTAGTGCTGGTCGTTAATTAGCTTAACATATAATGCATTAAATCAAACACTGAAATAGTTTAAGTTTGAATTCAATGATTAAAGGAGATTGACCGCTTATTACTGGTGATCAGCCGCCGATTACCACCGTTCATGAAAGTCTTTTTTTTTTTTTTTTTTTTTTTTTCTTTGTTCGATTTTTTCACCTTTTTTCATGACTGAATTCAAAGAATTACCTAGCTAGCTAGCTAGATAGATAGATATATAGATAGATAGGTGAGTGAGTTTGATGGATCTCGATCACGCACTTTTATTTTCAACATTGAATAAATTATTTCGGTCACTTACATTAATATGCTGCTATAACCATCAGATGTCATTTAAATTAGAATATGTACATTAGCGATCTGATCTAAGACAGCTGCATATGCAATAAAAGTACCACCATCCAATTATTTTTTAATACATTAAGTGGTGCTTGGTCTGATTTTCATGGGCCGATAGGTCTTCTACAGATGGGGCGACTTGGGCCGAGTTGTCTTCTCAAATTGGGACGACTTGGGCCGAGTTGTCTTGGGCCGACTTTTTTATGGGCCGAGTTGTCCTGGGCCGAGTTGTCCGTAATTCAAGCAGAAACTCTGTGACATTCTCTATGATCTGTGCCAAGCAGAAAAGTTCTGTTTTAAGTAGAGATTCATGTTTATGTATTTTTCCTCTGAATCATACAGAATCTGAGTAATTTTAGAGTTTAGTTAATGTGTAAAATTGTGCTACATGGCTTCTCCGGCATTCTAGATATTCAAAACTCCTCCGGATCATCCTTGATCCTTGACAAGGGTATGTATGCCGTGAACCCTCAAGTTTCAAAAACAAAAAAAACATATCAATGTCCTCAGGATGTTAAAGAGGTAGCATATAGGGGACTTGTTCGCCCCAGTTTGGAATATGGCAGCTGTGTTTGGGGTCCCCACTGGTAGACTGATTCTTTTGTACAAAGGTCTAAAGGAAGCTGCCACCTTATCCCACAATTAGGCGCAGCAGAAATCATCAATCATTGACGTTTCTGACCCCCGCTACAAGAACTGACATTTACAAGGGCTCATTATCCCTCAAACAATCAGAGATTGGAATGCCCTTCCAGATTCGATCATCTGCTGAGGGTGCAGAGGATTTTGTGGCTAGGTTTACCTCTCTGGTGAGAGCTAGGGACTAACTTCCCATATCAAAGGTCCTAGTGAATGAATGTCATTAGACGTATCTCCAGTAAAATTCTGATTCTGATTTTTATGCTGAGGTGTAGTCGCAGCCGAGACTTCGGAGGAGTCAAGTCCTCCTTTGTATTCCCAAATCAGAAACATGCTGTTGACTCTCGGTATCTAAAACACTAAAAATTGAAATCAATGCTTAAGTCAAACAAAATAAAATTACATAATAAGTTTAGTTTGCTATAATTATGTTCTTTAAATTTCATCTCCTTTACGTCAAACTACTGCTCTCTCAAACAAAACTTTCTGGACCCTTGGAGTTTGAGATAACAAGAGTTGACTTTATCGGCTTTTATCTGACGAACTGCTTGTTTCAATTGTTCATCCATTTTTTGCTTGGTTGGTTTGCTGAATTAACCGCTCACATGCATGAGGTAATGATAAAAAATATGACTGATACAATACCAAGAAATATGCCAGGTAGCCTTATACTTCAATCTATATGGGACCGTTGTCGGGCCGATAACTGTCCAATATAGATTTAAGTGGAATGCCAGAGATATTCATTTCTGTCAGAAGATACACGCTCGAACGGTATTCAAACTGTATTTTGAGAGTGTTTAAACATAATTATTACATTTCTAACAATGAATTACCTATTTTTCTCTGTGAAAGAAAACCCGGTAATCGATCACCAGTGAATTATTTCATTTCTTCAGATGGACTGTTCTCACGCGCTAGTTAGTGACGCAATTCTATGAAACAGTATTTAGGTGAAAAACTCTATTATGCAACATTTTAATTGCATTTTTTTTTTATGATGTCTCTCGCTTTTGCAGTTTGTTATCTTCCATTATGCTATGATCGAGTATAATTGTGCAGCAGTACATTGTGGTATGCACGTTGGTAATCTCTCTGAGGGTAGTCTGATTTTGGAACTGTCTTGGTTTCTGCACTTCGTCTTTCGATTTTGCAACTTGTAGTTCCGATTATGCTCGTACTTTGGTGCTGTGGTCGCTCATTCGTTCTTTCTCGTAAATGCTCGTCTGTTCACGGTAGTAACCGTATGAATTCTGCAAGCGTATCGGTAATACAGAGGAGAGAGTGAACTATAAACCCTAGGGGTGGCGTAATAATGGTCTATATTTATCTGATTTATCTGCATCGTAACTTTCAACGGACTTTCAATTCGTGTCGTGAAAGCTGAAACTGACCGGGCGGCCAAAAATTGCCACACACGAACTGCTGACATTTTACATACATCTTGGGTTAAAAGTCTGAAAAATTAAAAGAGTATCAGGAAATATTTAAATCCTATCTACCTACCTAAATACCTACATGCATGCATGCACACACGTGCGTACCTGCGTATGTGTGGCATGCATGTACAATGTATGTGCATACCTGCCTTTTGTGCGTGCGTGAGTGCTTCGATACGAACGCGCGTGTGCAGGCCTGTCTGCATACCTACTCACATGCCTACATATATAATGTTACCACTAGTGTGGCTGGAACAACATCTTATAAGATCATAAGCTGTTTAATTTGAGATGTTTATGATTTTGATTATAAGCTTGCAAGTATACTTATTTTTACATTATAGTCTTTTTACTATTGTAGAACGTTACATCGAATATTTATGCATTTTTCCTCCCCTTTTTCTTTATCATGAGTTTGATTCTCTTTATTCTCACGATTTTTTGTTCTTTATTTTTCGTCTTGAGGGCTTCTGGAGCGGAACGTCTGTGGGTGGTGCACGGGCTTGGTCGTACTGATTGTATTTGGTACAATGGTATTTATTTGTGTGTGATGGCATGTGTTCTTTTTCAGATTTAATATCTTTCAGTGTCATGAAAATAAAATCAGATGAATTTTTCGCCGTCTCACACACACATAGGTATCGTATCAATATTGTGCCGTTTTTTGTTCCGAACCCTTGTTCTGTTATACATCTGGAATAGAGTGGACACTACTTTCTCTCTTTTATCAGCCATCAAAGAAAACCTTGAAGAACACAATTTTGTATTTCAAAATCTACTTAGAAACATTGTACCTGGCAAGCACTACACGGAAAACTGTAAGTTTACACGTCATGGATTAGCATTTATTCTCCTACTGGTTACGGTCGCCTGGATCTTTATACTTCTTCTTAAGGCCGGAGATATCGAACAGAATCCGGGTCCTCCCACAGGCACGTTATTTAGCATTGCCAATAGTTCGTCTTTAGCATCGGACATTTCTATGAATCTATCCACTCTTCAAAACAAGTTATCTATTGTTCATTACAATGTGCAGAGTATAACTCGCAAGATACATATTCTAAGCTCAGAACTATTTGAATTTGATATTCCCGCTTTTTTCTGAAACTTGGCTTAATCCATCCATATCCAAAGAAACTCTTCTCATACAGCAGTCGTATAGGGAGCCCGAACGGAAAGATCGGCAGTCATGGGGGAGTAATGATATACGTTAAAGATTCTATTTATTATAAACGCAGATTAGATCTAGAACCAATAGGAATTGAATGCATCTGGATAGAACTAGCCTTAAACATAAACATGTACTTTTTGGATTATTTTATAGACCACCCAATTCAGATTTAAACTATAATTCAACAATGGAGGATAGGATCCACCTTGCTGTAGACACCGGTATAAATGACATCATACTAACGGGCGATTTTAATCTTAACATGAACAAGTGTCAGTCGGCCAGGAAAATAAATGATCTTTGTTATCAATTTCCTCTAACTCAGTTTATAAATGAACCAACACATTTTCCGGAACATTCTTCCTCCCTCATTGACTTGATGCTTGTGAGTAATCCTAATCATGTTATCTTAAACGGTGTGGGAGACACCTTTCTTGGCCAGGATTTGAGATACCACTGTCCAATCTTTGGCATATTTAAATTTCGTAAGCCGATACGTAGATCATTTACACGTCAAATATGGCGATACGAACTAGGGAATTTTGACCTTCTAAAAGTAATGGCATCGTCAACAGACTGGAACACTCTTCATAACTCTGACATAAATGTTTATGCAAAGAGACTAATCGACAAGTTACTTGAAATTTCAAAAGATTGCATTCCAAATAAAATGGTTACAATACGACCGTCTGATCCACCATGGATGAGTACATCAATCAAAAGATATATTAGGAAACGTAAAAGAGCTTACCGTTGGGCAAAACAAACTAATTTAATGAATGATTGGAATACTTTCAGACGTCCTCGTAATAAAACTATATCCATGAATCGGGAGTCTAAAAAAGCACTTAATGAGTTTTTCTCTGATAAACTTAAATCTGATTCTTTATCATCTAAACAGTGGTGGTCACTTCTCAAGTCTTTTATCTCCCCTTCTTCTCAATCTTCAAGTCCACCATTAGAGAAGGACAACCTAGTATTTGTTGAAGACGAAAAGAAAGCTAACGTTCTTAATGACTTCTTCCGTGACCAAACTCTACTGAATGATCATGATGCTGTTCTTCCTGAAATTGCTCCATACCTGGTTGAACGTTGTTTAAGGTCTCTCGTTTTTTCACTAGATGAGGTTAAACGTATCTTAAAATCCCTCCCTGTTGCGAAAGCTTCTGTACCCGACGGAATTAGTAATCGAATTCTCTCTGTACTAGCTGATGAGCTTACTATTCCTGTCTGTGCTCTTTTTAACCAGTCCTTACAACATGGAACCGTACCTGTTTGTCTTAAAGAAATTCATGTTTGGCCAATACTCAAAGGTGTTGATCCGGCAGTTTCCTCTAATTACAGGCCAATTTCACTTTTGAGTAACTTAGACAAAGCTTTAGAAAAACTTGTTTTTTAAATATCTATAGAATCATTTTGACAACAATATCCTTACATCGTTCCAGTCTGGCATTAGACCAGGCGACTCTTCTGTTAATCAATTAACATATTTATATGATACTTTCTGCCACGCATTAGATTCAGGGAAAGAAATCAAGAGTAGTTTTCTGTGATATCAGCAAAGCGTTCGACAGAGTATGGCATAGAGGACTAATTCATAAGCTTAAGGCAGCAGGAATAACTGAAAATTTACTTCAGTGGTTCAGACCAACTATCTGGAAAATAGAAATCAACGTGTTGTATTATCTGGGGTCAAGTCTGTGGAATCATATTAAAGCTGGCGTTCCGCAGGGGTCCATCTTAGGCCCTCTTTTATTCCTGCTATACATAAATGACACTGTCACTGATATTCGATCGAATATCCGACTTTTTGCTGATGATATTAGTCTGTATATTATTGTAGAAAATCCAGATGCTGCTGCTGAAATCCTTAATACTGATCTTAACAAAATATCAAAATGGGCAAAGTCTTGGTTAGTAAAATTTAACCCAAATAAAAATGAATCTCTTATTATCTCTCGCAAAATAAACAAACCTGGTCATCCTCCGGTTTTCATGTCGAATCAAGAAATTAACGAAGTTCAGTTTCATAAACATTTGGGAATTTACATATCAGACTGATCCTGGCATAAACATATAGAATATGTCAAGAGTAAGGCATGGTCAAGAATAAATGTCTGATGAGGAAATTTAAATATACCTTAGATAGGAAGTCCCTAGAAACAATTTATATTGCTTTTATTCGCCCAATACTAGAATATGCCAATGTAGTTTGGGACAACTGCACTCCACAAGAGAAACATGATCTAGAGACAAGAGGCCCACGGGCCACAACTCGCTCACCTGAGTGAAACCGCCACTGCAGATATGCAGATGGCATGCAACATTTTTCCAATACTCTTATGACAAGGCAATGGCTTAAACAGTTTTTGAAATATCTTGCTTACAAGGTTAAAATGATGAAATTTTCAAAACGTCGCAAGTAAAACAAGTCACCCCCAATGCCTCCTACCAACTTTCAACTGGCATTTCGGTGCAGTAGAAAAAGCGAAAAATATATTTTCAAGATGGCGGCCATCTTGGATTTCCGATCGGAACGATTATAGCTATTTTTGATCTACAAGTCACCCTGATACTTCCTACTAAGTTTCGAGTCAATTGACTTTCAGGTTTAGGAGAAGAAGCGAAAATAGATTTTCAAGATGGCTGTCATGGCGGCCATCTTGGATTTCCAACTGGCACGATTTTAGCTATTTTTTATCTACAAGTCATCCCAATGCTTCCTAGCAAGTTTGGAGTCAATTGGCCTTTCGGTTCAGGAGAAGAAGCGAAAAATAGATTTTCAAGATGGCTGCCATGGCGGCCATCTTGGATTTCCAATCGGCACGATTTTAGCTATTTTTGATTTATAAGTCACCCCAATGCTTCCTAGTCAGTTTGGAGTCAATTGGCTTTTGGGTTTAGGAGTAGAAGCGAAAAATAGATTTTTAAGATGGCTGCCATGGCGGCCATTTTGGATTTCCGACCGACACGATTTTAGCTGTATTTGATCTACAAGTCACCCTGATGCTTCCTAGCAAGTTTGGAGTCAATTGGCCTTTCGGTTCAGGAGAAGAAGCGAAAAATAGATTTTCAAGATGGCGGCCATCTTGGAGTTCCGATCGGAATGATTTTAGCTATTTTTGATCTGCAAGTCACCCTGATGCTTCCTACCAAGTATCGAGTCAATTGGCCGAGGGGCGTAGGAAGAGTAGGCTTTTAAAGCAATTGTTCAGGCTTTTAAAGCGATTGTTCACGTCGCATGACGCATGCCGCACGACCCATGATGGACGACGGACATTGACTGACCACAATAGCTCACCATGAGCACTTCATGCTCAGGTGAGCTAAAAATCTGAGCAAGTTTGGCTCAGTGGCTTCAGAGGAGAAGTCGTCTGAAATTCTCAACAATTTTCCCATACAAATGTTATGGGGCTCATACAAATGCATAGGGAAGCAAACTTGTCCTTGCCGTAAAAAGGTCAAATGTCAACGTACGACAATCTTTTTAGCAATTTTGGTAGATCTCCTGTCCCTGATGATTTGTGCAAAGATTCAGTTCCAAGGCATTCTCGGTTCTGGAGAAGAAGATTTTTAAAGGTTTTTACCATATATGGGCATGGCGGCCATCTTGGTCAACGGACCGCGACAATTTTAGCAATCTTTTGTTTCCCCACCCTAAGGTGGCTCCATATGAAATTTGAACAAAACTGGCTCAGAGGCTTCAGAGGAGAAGTCGTTTGAAATTCTCAACAATTTTCCCATTCAAATGTATAGGTCTCATACAAATGCATAGGGAAGCGAACTTGACCTTGCCGTAAAATGGTCAATCGTCAACGTACGACAATTCTTTTAGCAACTTTGGTTGAACTCCCGTGCAAAGATTCAGCCCCAAAGCATCCTCGATTATGGAGAAGAAGATTTTTAAAGGTTTTTACCATATATGGGCATGGCGGCCATCTTGGTCGACGGACCGCGACCATTTTAGCAATATTTCGTTCCCCCACCCTAAGGAGGCTCCATATGAAATTTGAGCAAAATTGGCTCAGCGGCTTCAGAGGAGAAGTCGTTTGAAAATGTTAACGGACGGACGCACGGACGGACGGACGGACGGACGCACGGACGGACGACAAGTGATCACAACAGCTCATCCTGAGCATAGCTCAGGTGAGCTAAAAATACAAATAGAGGCTGCTAGATTAGCCACTGGAACAACTAAACTAGTCTCTGTGCAGAAACTATATGATGAGATCGGATGGGACACACTAGATGAAAGGAGAAGAAAACATAAATTAGTCCTGTTTTATAAAATGTATAATGACATTGCCCCCTCTTATCTCTCTTCACTGGTTCCTCGGCCTGACCAGAACACTTCACGTTACAGTTTGCGTAACGCAAGTAATATTAGAACAATCCATTCTCGCACAAGTCAGTATTATAATTTTCTTCTTCCTGCAGTCATTCGTGATTGGAACGATCTTCCCTGCCCTGACAGGATTGTAGATACAGTTGATGATTTTAAGAGACAAATCAGGGCAGAGTAATTGTTCCAAAATACTTTTATACAGGCAACAGAAGCATGCAGATACTTCATACTAGACTTCGAACTGGTTTCAGCTCTCTCAACTACGATCTCTACTCGAAAAAACATCATAGAATCTCCTCTTTGTAATTGTAGATGTGGTGATACAGAAAATGCAGACCACTTCTTTTTTTAGATGCCATTTATATCGAAATCATAGACAGGAATTAATGGACACTATATCACAACATGGCAATATCACGCATAACATAATCCTAAATGGCGATCTTATTTTTATCTAATGAATCTAATAGTCATTTTTTATGGCAGTACAGAGGTATATCCAAAGAACAAAAAGATTTTAAGCGAAAGTTAATCGGTTACACTCGTATCAGTTGTTATTTGTACCAGACAAAATGGATTTTATAGAGTGACAGTGATTCGGAGCATACATCGCTGATATTAGTCGGACCTCTCCAGCACCATTCACAGTCCCAAGTAACTTCTTACTATATCCATAGTCTTCGTATAGATCTGCTCCACAGTTCTTCATTTCTTTCTCCCTCTCTGTTTTTCGTTGTATCTTTTTGCGTTATTTTTTCTCTCTCCTTTCTCTTCTTATTCTCAATTTATACTTGCTTATCATTTCACAATTATCATTCACTAATAAATTGTTGTTACTTGAAGAGGACTATTTGAAATTAACCATTCTGGATTTACTCGTATTCTCATATTTCCGACAATGATCACATTTTAGGAAAGGAACTAAATAAGCTCTTATGCTTTCGTTCTAATCCTATCGTTGTGTTTTTGTATGTGTTATATATGTAAACATTTTGGAAATAAATATGTTTAAACCAAATCGCCACTCAAAAGAAATTTAATAATTTCAATAGCTCTTAGAGCCCCCTTCTTTGATAACAAAATAAAAAAAAAAAAAAAAAAAAAAATGGATTATTTACAGAAACGAGCTGTTCGGGTGCGTATTTGTTCCCATACCATTCCATGAAAAAAAGTGGATCATACTACAGCTGTATATATATGTATATGAAAGGAATGAAGCATAGCTGAAAAAATTTCCCGCCGATCGTGGAATTCGAACCCGGTCCTCCCGGATAAAATACAATGCTCTAACCACTGAGCCAAAGATTCGACTCCCTGACGCAGTTGTCAGAGATTGAATATATACTTAGAAGCTATGCGTAATCTGCCAAGGCAGATAATCGAAAGTAGGCGTGCTCGGTCGTAACAATATATATATATAGCGTTTAAAATCGGTCGCGCCGGGATATAATTTGATTTATAGATTTTTGCACAAAGTCACCAGTATGAAACTATTTCTCTATAAATTGTCAAATAAAATATTTGTTGCGTTTGTAGGTCTATCAGACAAATACAGAAAATGTCACTATAGCGTCACAGCGACGGTGCGAAAAACATGCTGTTTCAGTTTATGGAGCAGATTTGGGCAAGATGTCGCAAGAAGGAAACTGTTACACCCTATAAAATTCTCAGTTAAAATATTTCTTGCATGTGTAATTATGTCAGACAAATACAGATAAGGATATAGTTGCGTCACAGCGACGGAAACGTTGGTGACGGTGCGCCAAAATTTCCATAAGCTGCAGGATAAGAAGGGAGGATTGGCTTATAATATCTTTTGTGGAACTAGATTGGCAAAAAAAAAAAAAAAAAAACACACACGAAAAAAAGAAAATAAATGAGGTACACCAGTAAAAACTGGGAGACCAAAGGAACACTGTCCATCTCTTTTCGGTTGTGTGGAGTGGGGGCGAAAGGGAGGTGTCGCATTACTCCCCAAATGGGTTCCTACAAGTTTTGCTGGAAAAAAAAAAGAAACTACCTTTAATATACAGTGTATTGTTAGAATCCTTTTCAAGCATCGATACCAAGCGCTCACTACCCCGCCCCTCCCCAACCCGTTCCCGCACGCGGTGATAACGTTTCTTCAAACAAAAAAGGTAAGGTCGTGAGGATGGTAAATGTACTGGTCTGTTAACATAACGAGAGTTTTCACAGAATGACATTTTATTCGAAGAGCCTCTTCAGGACAGCCCCAGCTAGCATTCTACGTAAATCTACATCGGGCCGTCATCGGCCCGTCAGCTACCCTGACGGGCCGATGACGGCCCGATATAGATTTACGTAGAATGCTGACTGGGGCCCTCTCTTCATATGCTGGCTCCAGATGAGTGTGGTATCCAGATAATATTTTCTACTATCTCCGCATGTGGCTTTCCTACTCAGAGTATACCCAGTCAGTATTCTACGTAAATCTATATCGGGCCGTCATCGGCCCGTCAGGGTAGCTGACGGGCCGATGACGGCCCGATGTAGATTTACGTAGCATGCTAACTGGGTAATTGCCTCGGTGAGGAGGTTATAATTATTATATCTTGCCGAGGTGATTCTAATTTCTAATTTGCACCACAGCAAATGTGTCACGAAAAAGGCAGAATTTGGTGACTTATCATGTTATCTCGAGCTACTACAGATATAAATAGTCTAAATTGATGCTATTGACCTGTCTATGACCTGTCGTCGCGTCATGTGTTACGTAATGCAAACTCAAATGAACGCTTGCCGCCGGAAAAATTCGAGCAATTTCACGGACATTACCGATAATACCGACTCCTAATTAACTGGTGCGCCGCCTATCCACAGGAAAAATCGGAATCGCATAATGCATGATAGAATGTTTAAAGACAAAAGTTGCAAACCAGAATGTGCATGTTGCATAATCGGATACAAAACTAGCAAGGAGAAGTTAGTTTGCTTTTCGCTTTTCGCTTTTCGTCTTTCAGAAGTTAGTTTGCTTTTCGCTTTTCGCTTTTCGTCTTTCAGAAGTTAGTTTGCTTTTCGCTTTTCGCTTTTCGTCTTTCAGATGTTAATTTGCTTTTCGCTTTTTGCTTTTCGTCTTTCAGAAGTTAGTTTGCTTTTCGCTTTTTGCTTTTCATCTTTCAGAAGTTAGTATGCTTTTCGCTTTTCGCTTTTCGTCTTTCAGAAGTTAGTTTACTTTTCGCTTTTCGCTTTTCGTCTTTCAGATGTTAGTTTGCTTTTCGCTTTTTGCTTTTCAATCATAGGTCTGTTTCATGCTGTAACTGTTAAGTGTCTGAGTACATGAATGAGTGAGTGAGTGTCTGAGTGAGTGAGTAAGAAATGAGTGAGTTAGTTTTTTACGTCAATCAAACTGCTCATGGCATATGCAGACGTTCATTTGGTCAAAGTCAAGATTCTTTTTGTTTTTCGCTTTTCGCTTTTCATTATTCGCTTTTCACTTTTCGTTTTTCGCTTTTCGTTTTTCGCTTTTCGATAATAGGTCTGCTTCATGCTTAAACTGTTTAGTGTCTGAGTACATGAGTGAGTGAGTGTGTGCATTAGCGAGTGAGTGAGTTAGAAAATGAGTGTTTTACGTCAATCAAACAGCTCATGCCATATGCAAACATTCATTTCGTCAAAGTCTAGATTCTTTTTGTTTTTCGCTTTTCGTTTTTCGCTTTTCGTTTTTCGCTTTTTGTTTTCCGCTTTTCACTTTTCGATCATAGGTCTGTGTCATGTTGTAACTGTTTTCTGCGTACATGAATACGTGAGTGTCTTAGTGAGTGAGTTAGAAAGTGAGTGAGTGAGTGTTTTACGTCAATCAGACAGCTCATGCCATATGCAGACGTTCATTTGGTCAAAGTCAAGATTCTTTTTGTTTTTCGCTGTTCGTTTTTCGCTTTTCGTTTTTCGCTTTTCGATAATAGGTCTGCTTTATGCTTTTACTGTTTAGTGTCTGAGTACATGAGTGAGTGAGTGTGTAAGTGAGCGAGTGAGTGAGTTAGAAAATGAGTGAGTGTTTTACGTCAATCAAACAGCTCATGCCATATGCAGATATTCATTTCGTCAAAGTCTAGATTCTTTTTGTTTTTCGCTGTTCGTTTTTCGGTTTTCGTTTTTCGCTTTTTGCTTTTCGTTTTTCGCTTTTCGATCATAGGTCTGTGTCATGTTGTTACTGTTATCTGCATACATGAATGAGTGAATGTCTAAGTGAGTGAGTGAGTAAGTGAGTTAGAAAGTGAGTGAGTGTTTTACGTCAATCAAACAGCTCATGCCGTATGCATATGCAGACGTTCATTTGGTGAAAGTCAAGATTCTTTTTGTTTTTCGTTTTTCGCTTTTCGTTTTTCGCTTTTGGCTTTTCATTTTTCGCTTTTCGATAATAGGTCTGCTTCACGATTTTACTATTTAGTACTGTCTGAGTACATGAGTGAGTGAGTGTGTGCGTGAGCGAGTGAGTGAGTTAAAAAATGAGTGATCGAGTGTTTTACGTCAATCAAACAGCTCATGCCATATGCAGACATTAATTTCGTCAAAGTCTAGATTCTTTTTGTTTTTCGTTTTTCGCTTTTCGCTTTTCGCTTTTCGTTTTTCGCTTTTCGATCATAGGTCTGTGTTATGTTGTTACTGTTATCTGCGTACATGAATACGTGAGTGTCTGAGTGAGTGAGTTAGAAAGTGAGTGAGTGAGTGTTTTACGTCCATCAAACCGCTCATGCATATGGCATGAGCTGTTTGATGGACGTAAAACACTCACTCACTCACTTTCTAACTCACTCACTCAGACACTCACGTATTCATGTACGCAGATAACATGGCATGAGCGGTTTGATGGACGTAAAACACTCACTCACTCACTTTCTAACTCACTCACTCAATCAGACACTCACGTATTCATGTACGCAGATAACAGTAACAACATGACACAGACCTATGATCGAAAAGCGAAAAGCGAAAAGCGAAAAACGAAAAGCGAAAAACAAAAAGAATCTAGACTTTGACGAAATGAATGCCTGCATATGGCATGAGCTGTTTGATTGACGTAAAACACACACTCATTTTCTAACTCACTCACTCGCTCACACAGACACTCAGGTATTCATGTACGCAGATAACAGTTACAACATGACACAGACCTATGATCGAAACGCGAAAAGCGAAAAGCGAAAAACGAAAAGCAAAAAACAAAATGAATCTAGACTTTGACGAAATGAATGTCTGCATACGGCATGAGCTGTTTGATTGACGTAAAACACTCACTCATTTTCTAACTTACTCACTCGCTCACTCACACACTCACTCACTCATGTACTCAGACACTAAACAGTAAAAGCATGAAGCAGACCTATTATCGAAAAGCGAAAAACGAAAAGCGAAAAACAAAAAGAATCTTGACTTTGACCAAATGAACGTCTGCATATGGCATGAGCTGTTTGATTGACGTAATACACTCACTCACTCACTTTCTAACACACTCACCCACTCACTCAGACACTATTCATGTACGCAGATAACGGTAACAACATGACACAGCCCTATGATCGAAAAGCAAAAAAGCGAAAAGCGAAAAGCAAACTAACTTCTGAAAGACGAAAAGCGAAAAGCGAAAAGCAAACTAACTTCTGAAAGACGAAAAGCGAAAAGCAAACTAACTTCTGAAAGACGAAAAGCGAAAAGCGAAAAGCAAACTAACTTCTGAAAGACGAAAAGCGAAAAGCGAAAAGCAAACTTACTTCTGAAAGACGAAAAGCGAAAAGCGACAAGCAAACTAACTTCTGAAAGACGAAAAGCGAAAAGCGAAAAACGAAAAGCAAACTAACTTCTCCTTGCTTACAAAACTTCGAAAGGGAAAGGTTCATAATGCAAAATGCAGTCTCAACAATACAAATTAAGATTGCACACTGCACAATCGAGTTTTTACCTAAATATTGTTCCATATAATTCCGTGACGTAATTAATTAATTAATTTATTGAAGGATTGTGCGATCTTTCGCTTTTGAAATGCTTTAAACGTGTTCAAGTGCAAAGAAAAATATTTATAAATATGATTATAATTTGAGATCTTTATTTACCTCAATTAGAACTGCAATCCCATGGCACTATTTTATTTTTATTTTTTTTTTTTGTTCAGGGCCGGGCATCCCTCAATAGCATATGAAATTCCCACGTAAGCTACAGCATCCAACTAAAACACATTGTGTGTGGGGTGGGGGTGGGGGTAAGACATGTAATAAACAGTTTATTCGTTTGTTTTTGATCGATAACGGTGAAATCATTCACGCGTGTTCTAAGGCTTTCGTGTAAAAAACTCGTTCGCTATCGCTCACTCGATTTTTACACGGAAGCATTAAAACACAAGTGAATTATTTCTCCGTAATCGGTCAAAACAAACAAATAAACTCTATAAAATGTAGAACCTGCATTAATAAACAGAGTTTCAAATAACGATACTCTTTATAATATAAAACTTGCATTAAAACAATATAGAACGTCATACAACAAACTATTCCATACAAAACCTATCACTGACTATAACACACGCGCGCATGTACGTAGGATAAACAGAAGGAAGAATAAATTTAGATAGATAGATAGATAGATAGGCAGGCATGTAGAGAGAGAGAGAGAGAGAGAGAGAGAGAGAGAGAGAGAGAGAGAGAGAGAGAGAGAGAGATAACAGCGTATATATCACAAACATCAGAACAGACATGAAGAAGTATTGATAATAGTAGAAAATTTGTATAATAAAAAAGATGAAACCAGCATACAGATCCAATCTATTTTCTTAAATGTCCACGAGTTGAAGGTGACACCCGATTAGAAAATAATCCCGGGTGAATTTTGCATTAGGCAAGGAATCAGACTGACTAGTTCATATATGTAAACATGTAAACAACAACAGCAACAATGATAATAATAATTAAAAAATGCAAACATGTGTGATATATTTAACATTGTGTTTATCGCTGGTCCACAGCTCAAACAGGCACAACCTTCCACCAGAAAAGCACGCCATTCTAACCGCAACCGTAAAATGTCTGACTAGAAGGTCCAAAACAGTGAATATGAGCAAGATACCCCAAACGGTCACCCCATGTGCCCCAGCTGCCAGACCGAGACACATGTACTGTCCCTCGAGGAACCAAAACACTCTCTTCACCCTTCTCGCTGAGCACAACACAAGCGGTCAAGGACCCAGAATGAGTATAAGGCCAGTGTACAGTCCGTAAACTAGGCTGATAAACATGTGAAAATCGGCAAACAAATGTGACCTTTGTGAGAAATTTCTGAACTTATTAAGAATTATTTGCACACTAAATCGTCACTATCACACTGGTGCAATCTTTCCTCAGGAATCACCACCCCCATCCGCCCCAACTGAAATTTCTGGTGCAATTATTCAGCACCTGTTCAAGATAGATAGATAGATAGATAGATAGATGAACGGACGGACGGACGGGCGGGAGGGTGTGCGTGCGTGCGGACGGACGGGCAGACAGACAGATAGCTAGACAGATACTAAAGTAGACTCCTTTTTCGAAGGGGATTGTTGTGCAGGAAAGCAAAGAGCAAAGGAGCTTGAAATTCGGCCAGAAATGCATGTCAAATGGCCTAAATCGACTATCCTAAGAGGCGAGCCGAGCCTACTGTGCAAAGAGGAAGTCAAGTTACAAATATTTGTCTCCCTTGTCTGAAATGGCGGAAAATCTACCTGGTGAATCCTTTCACCTTCTCAGGCTTAACTTAACCCTTGATATACTGAATAAATTAAGATGACACACCCATTTCTATTTGTCAGCTAATAAGATTACTTGACCCAACAAATTCACGTCATGAATGACAAACAGTGCAGATCCAGATCATTTGTTTTTTTTTTTTTTTTGTTTTTTGTTGTTTTTTTTTTTCAGAAAAAGTTTACTGATCTGGATCTACACAGTTTGCAGAAACAGGGCATTTCCGGGACCAGTAGGACCAGCGTTACGACGTAGATTTTTTACACTCATAAAATGAATAATTCCGTATGAAAGAGTACATGTATTTCTGTATATGTTAGCAAAGCTACTGAATACACATGCAGGAGAATCAGGATTGATACACCATAAAAGCGCAAGTGGTTACAAAAGGAATAAATGTCTTTCCTGTTAACCAACTGTGGTCTGGGTAATTGGCAAACAGTGCAGACCCAGATCAGACGCCGCATTCCGATCGGGGTCTCCACTGCTTGCAAATAGTTCACCCATTTTTCTCTAGGAATATCTAGATCACACAGCCTGGCATAACTAAAATCGAAATTAGAATCTTTCAATATATAGTGTGGTAGATTTCATTCAGTCTACAATGGGTTAAAGACTCAGTCTATAATAGGTTAAAGAAAGTCTCCGTTTGCAATAACAGCAATACACAGACAATTTATAGGATTGGGTTTCATTTTTATCTGTTTTATTGATGAGTACAGGGCTTTAGGTTTACTTTGCGAGTGATTAACCAATGAATATACAGGTATAAACTCCACAAAAATAAAATTCATGTCTTATAACTCCAATTTGGTCATGTTTATATTGAAAACGCGAGGTAGATAACATATTTCAGAAATTTGTGCAAAGAAGGCGGTTCCATGATTCCTGCTCGATGGAATTATCGAATTATAAATGTTGTTTTGAAATAACTCACCACCAAACAAATTGCTCTGTATAAGTGTATCAGACGAAGAGAAATATCTCGATGATTCGAACCCGAGCCCCTTGCGCCACAGTCGAGCACTCTACGGCCCTGCTATAAAATACGGCTCAGAATACGGGTGCGGTTTCGATCGAGTTGGTTGAGTTGAGCTTTCACGGTCCAGTTAACCCATTAGGGGTCAGTTTACCTACTGCAACCTATAACCACACTTTTCCCGGGCAGGGGTTTAAATCGAGTAAAACTAGTTCAAGACCCCTAGTAGTAGTTCCTGCAGACCGTCCCAAGGCGGTTCCTTTTTTGGTTTGTTTGTATGTCAGTTCCCAGCTAGCATTCTACATAAACCTATAGCGGGCCGTTCTCGGCCCGTCAGATACCCTGACGGACCGAGAACGGCCCGCTATAGATTTATGTAGAATGCTTACTGGGTTATTTCTGTTGTACTGTAGTGTCTTGTCATTGTTTGTTTCACGTCTCTTCGTCTTTCGGGTCTCGGGGAAGGCTGTGCTTCATGATTATAGCCTTTCCTGGGATGGGTTATTTCCCAGTATGCATTCTTTCTAAATCTATAGCGGGCCGTTATCGGCCCATCAGCTCCCCTGACGGACCAGTAATGGCCCGCTATAGATTTGTAAAGAATGCTAGCTGGGTCATACATGTATTTGTCCAATGTTTACAACCAAAACATGATCATCGATGATCATTTGCAATGCATTTTAATACCCATGTCTATAGGTTTCCCCATTCTGATATTCCATTAGGTGTATATCGCCATTCGTCTCTATTTCAGGAAAAGTAAAATATAGGTGCTTAATATAATGTAACTCTAAAATACTCTTATGAAGTTTTAGTACATTTAAATTTCTTCGAATCAATATGTCTTAATTAAATGCAATAACTGTCTTTGAAGATATTAATGTATACTTGAATAGTAATGGGTCTTTTTAAGTACTTTGACTAGTCATTTATATGTACATGTATGTCAATATGCTTAATCAGACTTGCAATCTTAAACCTATAGTGTCTGAAATGTACAACTTACTTTTTAGACGGTCGAAAGCCTTTTGGGCTTATGTTACGAACATTATGTGTCTGTCATGAGCTTATGTTACGAACATTATGTGTCTGTCATGAGCTTATGTTACGAACATTATGTGTCTGTCATGAGCTTATGTTACGAACATTATGTGTCTGTTATGAGCTTATGTTACGAACATTATGTGTCTGTCATGAGCTTATGTTACGAACATTATGTGTCTGTCATGCCGTTTTTAAACAAATTTTCTTATCTTAAAAAAAAAAAAACAAAACATTTTCAGTCATCAGTCAGACCTATATCAAATGAATGAAATACAATTCTGTTTATTACCTATTTTGAGCAATTGTGTGCTGACTAGTGATTTTCAAGTGCACATTTAAGGGTACACGTGGTTGATAGCCGCCAATTTTACAAGAGGAACCGTATTGTGACTTCCGGGTTGCCTCCCTGCTCATCAAGCTCCTTACTATGGTCTACTCTAAAAGGCAATAATTTGCTCGCAAGGGGGAGCAAATAAAAAGAAGGAATTTGATCGCAAGGGAAGCAAATGGATTCCTTCTCAAGTTGAACCCTTTATAGAAGGGAAGCAAAACATTTGTTTCAGTTGCCTTCCCTGAGCAACTGTTTAACCTTTATCACTCTCTGAGCTCATTCAGCAGACGAAATATTAATGGGTTTTTTCTCCAAAGAAACAGACTTTCTTTTTTATACAAATGATCTCCTTAGCAGACAATATGCATAAACTGTCAAAGTCTGTTTTCTAGATAAAATAAGAAAAAAAAAAACTTTTCAAAATGTCGCCTTCTGAAATATTACCCTGCGTGCTTAGCGTTAAGGACTAGTATATACCCTTCTTACACTATCAGGGCCCAGTTGTTCAAAACTAACGACGTCGTTAGTTAACGATTCGTTAAAATTTACATCGAGTGATACGCAAATATACTGAAATTTTTTGCTGAAAAAATGTGAGTAGCTTTTGCACTGCAAAAGCTACTCACATTTTTTCAGCAAAAAATATCAGAATATTGTATATTGAATCCGCTAAAACAGTTAACGAAATGGCCCTTAACGAGCTCGTTAAGCTAACGACACTTTGAACAACTGGGCCCAGATGTACTGCTACCTTGTGGTTGACTTGCGGTGCGTAGAAACATAACTATGGGTGGCCTCAGCAACGCTATCTTGAACGCGCAGTTTTCGGTTCAAAATAAACACAAAATAATTCACTTAGTCTGCACAGAACGAAAATACAGAAAATAACAAGTGAACAATTAGTAATCAACAAACACAGCCATAACATATTATAGTAAATGATGCTGTGGTGATTAGAAACAGATGACAAAAGACGGCGCCATGCATTCCTCCATCTCGTTTCCTTCGTTCCTGCATTTATGAATACTGACCAATCAAGAAGACTGATGAACTCTTCTTCATTAGCTTCATACCTTAAATCAATGTCATATCCAAACCGACTATCCAGTGGTAGAATTCCAGAATATTTGGCACAGAAACCTATGTAAACATCGTCAATTGAAATAAATGGTACATATTTTGTAACACTGTACAATTTTTCGGCTACATCAGCTGAGAAAATATATCCTATCCCGTTGCAATATGGCGGGAAACTATGATAACCGTATTCTTCTGGGGTCAAATACCATTTAGATTCGTTGCTTCTTTTTGCTTGAATTCTTCTGTTAACCTTGCAATACAGAAAATTGGTCAAACTTGATGATTCGCTGTTTAATTGTTGAAGAAATTGTATAAGCTTGAACACATTTACAAATACATCATCGTCCGTTTTGACAATAAAACGCGATCTATTACAAAAGTTGTGAATCCAATGAAGTCCCATAACATTCTTTACTGTCAAATTATTATAACTGTCCACAAAATTGGCTTGAATTATATCTTGATATTTATCGCTCTCCGCTTTTATAACCCGACTCAGATATTTTGTTTGTATTGGTGTAGGGAGCTCACGTTCAGCAAGCAGGAAAACTATCCGAACTTGAGCACCATTATATTGTTTAACCGACCCCCAAGTTTCTCGTATAAGTTTTCTCATCTTTGCGTGTTGAGGATCGCTACTTATGCATACAAGTAAATAAATATCTTTATCACAAATGGCGTCATTGTTCAGTATAAATTTGTATTGATGTCGATGTAGGAGAGGGTGCGACAATACAGCTTCGTCCGCTTTGTATACAAACATCATGTAGCTAACATCTTCAATAAGAAATGTCACAAAACAATAAACAATTATAAACGCCCCCGTTGGTATGACGATCAATAATGTACAACATCTTCGCACTGAAAACATAAATAGATAGCGTGTTGAAAAGCTTTTTTTAGACAAACATTGACATTTGCATCTCTGTGACTTTCCAGTTTGTTTGTGTTGAGGTTTTACGGCCCAGTCAACCCAATGGGGTCATGTCGAGCGCTGTCAGTTTACTTAACCACACGTTTACTGGGCAGGCTTAGTCCTCTAAGCGGTTAACCAGTATTGTGCACATTCTTTCGCCAGAAACTGACAAATGCCCTTCTTGAATCAGCGGAAGGGAGAGAATGACCGTAGAAAATATTTCATGATCAATCTCAAGATCTTTAAAATTTGATAAGTTTTATCCCCTGTCCAATGCCATTTGCTGCCAATTCTGATAAGAATCAATCCATGGTTTAACCCTAGTCCTGCTGAACCCGGATATACCCTACCTTTGCAAACAGTGTAGATCCAGATCAGTTGGCTTCTGAAGAAGCCAACTGATCTGGATCTGCACTGTTTGCCATTCAGTATGTGAATTTGTATCAACAACCATAATCAAGTAATCTGAACGGTTGTAAATTAGAAATGGGTGTGGCATCTTAATTTATTCAGCATGACAAGGGTTTAAGAGATATATACAGTGTTCCAAAACAGGTTAAGCGGAGGCGCTGCCTCTATGTGACTCAGTTGCCTGGCAGCGTTAAAAATCTGAAAACTGAACTGGTTAAGCGGACTCTGACGCTGACATATTTCCACCAAAATCAAAACGAACCGCAGAAAACGTACCTTCGAACATATGCACCTTACGAAGACTGAAATCAGCCTACAAAGACCACATCCGCGCAGTCTGATCAGTCTTCGTGGTCAATATGAAGAAGCTGTGCATCCTTTTGATATCCAAAATGCATCCAGACATACTGCGAATGTGCAGTCTGATCTAAATCATTGCTGGGAGCACATGTCTGTAGGCACGTTTTCTGACGTTGCGGCTTATATGTCACTGTCACTCGGTGGGGGTGGGGGGAAGACATGATATACCTGTTTGTCGTCCACTTAAGGAACCAGGAGCCTAATAACTTATCCATATCCCAGCGGGCACATGACGTAAATATAACGTCGCCTCAACGTCGATGCAACGTCATGACGTTGCATCGACGTTGAGGCGACGTTATATTTACGTCATGTGCCTGCCGGGATGCTTCCATTATATCATTCGGCTAAGTTCTGACCCTCACTACATTCATTGATTTCCAAATTTAGTCTCAAAGGTTAGTCTTATACTGAAACAATACACTATAAAAGGTGAAAGGTTCTGCTCTCGTACATACGCGCCCTCATTTCTGTGGAAATAAAGAAAAGGAAAAAAAAAAAAAAAAAAAAAAAAAAAAGAAATATGTTTACCACATTTGATTTTCCATACAATCGCACACTCAAATAACCGACAAATTTAAATTTAGTCTGCAATTCAATGAAATAGATTTTTGTGTAAAACCGACATAAATTCGAACTCTCATCTATTATTTTCCAATCAGAGTTGGGCTTTTTTATATCAAGTATAGCCCTTGGCTTCCGTATACTTCTTGCTGGCCCCAGTCCTAACCATGATAATTGAGACCCTATTCCTTAAATCTGCCAATGTGGTCTCACTGTAGGGAATAGGATACCAATTAGGGTGGTCAGGCCTGGAACCAACATAAAGTTTACGGAAGCCAAGGGCTATGATTGATAAAAAGCTCAATTCTGATTGTCCGAAAGTACCTAACTGGTACCCTGCTCCCAGAAAAAAGTAACAAAGAATGGAGGAATCGCACACATTTTTCATTGGACCCGGCAAATGTTAACGCAATGAAACAAACATGTGCGATCGCTGTTCTTGCCTTATAAAAGCCCGAATATCATAAAATAATAATAATAATAATAATAATAATAATAATAATAATAATAAATCAATAAATAAATAAATAAATCGCATTTAGTACGTTATACCACAGACGCTTAAATTTTTATCACAGCAAGCATGCTTGGACGACTGAAATCCGAGAGATTCAAAAACAATACTTCCTATCTAGCCACTGAATACGTACGTATCACTTATAATATGACCCTCTTTCCCCGCAGGCGAACTGTACGGAACGTAGTAACATGTCATTCTTTCCCGATGAATGCGCAATTATGACATGCGGACATATAATAATATGTGTCTGGAGAATAGCTGGATGAGCGGCAAACAGTGCAGACCCTGATCAGACACCGCGTTTCCACAGACCTATTGCTGTGTATTTTTTTTTTTCTCTCAGACTTTTTGGCTGGCACAGGTACATAGGTCCAGAATAACTCCAGATAAGGCCGTGTTTTTTTTTGTTTCTTTTTTTTTAATAATAAATATAAAAAAGGTACCGTCTCCCCATCAAACTCCAATACATTTATCGATAATTCATCACGATACATACTTAAGTGTTTGTTGTTCCTTAAGCGAAAATCCAGGTAAATCTACAATTCTAGCATTTTACAACGTCGTATCAACGTAGCATCAACGTTAATGCGACGCTGTAAAAACGTCATGTGCCCGCTGGGATTATGTCTGATCAGAAAAAATGTATGTAAGAGATGCCACATGCAGCAGAATTACAACCGAATTCTTTTCCGACATTTTTAACCGAAAATAAAATAAAATAAAATCATGATCAAGCGACGTCCTGAATGAGTTGTAGTAGGCACTTTTGATGAGTATTCACACGTGTCGACGAGGTGCTACTAAGGAGTATCCACAATGTATGTTTCCATGGAATAATAAGAAAAATATAATTTGCCTACACCCTCCTACCTGGGGCTATGGCCAAGACACTTGGTTTCAGGTATTTACCAGTCGTCTCAACAAGGCGATTCTACGGACGATTCCAATGAATAACACAAAATATTTCCAATAAGAACTACTCCGCATTTATGCAGCGAGGCGATTTCAGTGAGTGCCACGAGACATAAGGCAAAATTAATAATAATATTAATAAAAAAAAAAGGTCACATCTTTTATCGCCTATCTAAAGCTATGATATAATCGATTCACAAGGACCCGGCCCCCAGGTTATAAAACTTTTTTTCATGCTCAACTCAGCTGAGCATGAAATTTTCTCTGTTAATAAATACGAAAATGCCAACAAAAGTTGGCATTTTCATATTTATTAGCAGAGAAATTTTCATGCTCATCCATGTTTAGCAAAAAAGCATTTGCAATTGTTAGTAATTTGAGATTTATAAGCAGGAAAAATTTCATGCTCAGCTGAGTTGAGCATGAAAAAAAAAAGTTTTATAACCTTGGGGCCTGGTTTCTTAAATCAAAATATCCCCATCATGTACAAGCGAGTTTTCACTTTTATAAATACTTATATTACAGTGTTTTCATATACGAGCCGCAACGCCACCTTCGGATATGTGCGACTAGCGAAGATTCAGATCATTCACGCAGTCTGATCAGAATCTTCACGGGGCGCACTTTGTATCAAGGATGCAAGTTTTTTTTTCATGCGGACAATGAAGACTCTGATCAGACTGCATGGATGTGCAGGCTAGTTGAGTCTTCATTGGGCGCACATATCAGATGGTACATTTACTCACGGTGCGCTTCATCTGCGTTATGCTAACATACGTGTAGCAATGAATTACCTTTAGTAGAAAACCATTGATTCTAACACTCCTCGCCTATATAGTCAGAGTTAAATTCAGTGATTTATTCTGCAACAAATCACTGGGCGGAAGCGCGCGACACTAACTGGCGACGTTCCGACGTCATTTTGAAACTTTGCTGACGTCAGTCTTCGTTTCCACGACGTTAGACAGTGTAGCGTCGTTTTTCTCTAGTCAACAACGTAAGAAAGGCGTGTACACAACAGCGTTACAGTCAAAACTGTTGGCGGGATTTCTTCATGCGATGGCGGAAAGTTGCAAGAGTCTGAAGGATGCAATTACTTTTTCGACGTTTTCTTGTGTTAGAATCGCAATAGATCAGCTCTGGTGCGTGATTTGTTGAGTAATAAATCACAGTTTGTCGGTCAGTTGTAAGTAGATAAATCACTCGCATTCCGCGCTCGTGATTTTATCTATTTTACAACTGACCTCGAAACAGTGATTTATTACTCAACAAATCACTGCTAGAGCTGATCTATTTCTTAACTAGCGCTTGCAGCTGTCGATCTTTGTGCTTAAATTGCACGACCTGCAAAAGAAAAGTCGACCGATTCGACCGACAGAAAGTTAGACTTTCGATGAGTGCCCTATAATACCTTGTGAGTCCGTCTGTCTGTTCATCCGTCCGTGGTCAGCGAAAATGGTCATAACGCTTAAACAGTTGGGGATATTTTGATAATATTTGGAACACTGATAGATACCGATACGACATTTGCAATAAATCTCGTCATTTCATATCGCCCTTATCAGCGAAGATTATTGGCGGTCGTTATCAGACAGGTAAGTCATCTCCGGATGTTTCTGGCATTGTTCCGCGCGATTGTTCGTCGTGCTTGGCGGATGCACTTGTCAATAAATGGCCCGAATCAATAAATCAATAAATGGTCCGAAGCTGCAGTTTTCCACTCATGCTGAGAGGTGGTTTTGACTTGCAATTAAGATTACTATTTCATCGCTTGATGTTTACTTTGTATTTATTTAAATCTCATTTAAGTCTAGCGTCCTATAAAAGGGAAATAGGCAAACAATGCAGATCCTGACGAATAATTATTTTTATTTGATCATAAGGGTCCTTCATTATATGTCCCTATACAAAGACTAGAAATGAAACATAAACCGTTTCACACTTAAATTATAACTTTAAAATTTATGTTGAAATTATTTCATATTAAGGTCTCTGAATTGAAAACTAGAACCGTTTTAGTCATTAAAACTTAAACCTTTTATCCCGACTTTTCTGCCGTATATTGATAACAACAATAAAAACAACATGTGTCAAACTCTCAATATCTCTCCTGTAAATTGTGACATTCTCCGTAATACTTCGTGAAAATGGCGGAAACTCCCGAAATAACTCGACAGGGTAAAAAGATTTAATACCTTGTACAAGAATCATTAAAAACGACCATTTAAATCTCATTATTTTGAAATAAAAAGTATACCATTAGAACAGTCAAATACATTTGTATATGAAACCGTTTGCACAGGAAACGCTTTTAAAGACAATAAGTGTAAAAGCGGTTGAAATCCCATAAAATTTCTTAATTTACTATATAATTATTGCATTTCGATGGTGCTTCTATTTTTCCTCAAAAAAAATACCATTTTCCTTTCAAGATAGAAGATTTTAATTTACATAATCTTAAAGCTAATATCATGAATATTACAGAACCGTTTGCACAGGAATGATAACATTGATAGAAAATTTGATATTAAAGATAAAAAAAAAAAGTTTTCCATTACCGCTCAATATAAAATTTCGCGCTTACCTGTCCGCTGGCCATGATGAGAATTCTTCAGTATGATCTAGCCAATGAACTTGGGAAATGTGAGTTTTCACTGACAGAGGCTAAACCGAGGCAAAAAATGTGAAAACATGAAAACAGCCATAACCCTTGGAACGTGTGGAATAGTTTGATAATTTTTTCACGTTCTGTTGATACGGACAATGGCTAGCCAATCGACTTGCCAAATGTTTGATTTATATCGACCCGAGGCAAAAACAAATTTAAAAGAAAAAAAAAAACAACAACAAACAAACAAAAAATCCAGTTCTGGGATAAAAGTTTACCATTTCTCACAATTTCAATATGTTCAGTGGTGCCGTACAGCTATAGTTTGAAAGCGATTTTTGCTAGAACAACTTGCCATATAAAGCGGGTCATGAACCTCTGCTGAAAGTCAATTAATCAACATATTCCTAAAGGTTGTAGATTTCTGGCAATGTTTACTAACTGACCACAGAAAAGAAGTTTGACGTCGGTCTTTTCCTTGGCCAAAGAAAATGGTATTTTGCAATTCATTTGCCTAGATCTTGTCAATATTTATGTGTATACAAATTTCTATCAAAAAAAAAAAAAAATTTTTGGGTTGAGAAGAACTAAGGACATTACCATATTTTCACATTTTTTGGCATCGGCTTAACTCTGCGCAATTAAAATGCCATTTGGCAAGCGATAGTAGTCAGGTAACTTCCCTGAGCACTATATGTAAACAAACAGGTCCAGTCATTTGGTTTCCTGTGTTTTTATCATAAGCATCTCCATTAAGTATAGCTTCCTTTTGTCTGGAGAAACCTAATTTAATTATGGTCATATGTCAATAAAGCTTCCAAAATTTCAAAAAGAAACATTTTTTGTACAATAAAATATATAATGTTAATATTTTTTATGTGGATACGGAAAAAATAGTTAAAAATCATTTAAATTCAACTGAGGACTTATGAAAAAAAATCAGAGTATTCCAATTAGAAGGACCTTGTTAGTATTTCTTGCACTTTATCTGGCAAGTGAGATAACAGGAAAACTACTGCTATCTCTCATTGGCTGGATCTTGTCGGTTTCAGTCTGTACAAGAAAAGTATCATGCCATTCCTAACGGTTCTAGAGATATTTACGTTGACTCACTCAAATGTAGGACACACTCCGAAAGTCATTAGCCTTATGGTCGGCCGGTCGTGCAATGCTGCGACACGAAGCACAATTTGCATGAAAGATCAAAGCCTATTTTCTTGTAAAAACTAAGAAAAAATATGATCAATTTGTCGTCTGCTAAAACTACCATGAGAGTGGTAAATGTATATACTAATCTAGGGATCAAACATAGTTTTCATGCATTAAAATTCGCCAGGTCCCGAGTGAGTTGCTGAAAACCGAGGCCGGAGGCCGCAGTTTTCAACACCTCCCAAGGGACCTGGTGAATGTTAATGCATTTAAAAGCCATGTTCGATCGCTATTATTGCATACAAACTGAAAACATTTGCTACATTTCGCGTTATTTCTTGTACTATTTTGTTTCGCCTTTTCACTGATGTATCGCGAACGCAATTTCCACGGACTGTGCTCGTTCTAGGGCCGGGCAGTACACATCATGTAACGGCAGCAAATCTGTGGCCCCGGTAGGATTATATTGAAAGTTGCGTAGCCGTGCATTAACAGCACGTGAATTGCCTTGTTAATACCAATGACGTGCGTCACTGCTTTTTATGCAATAATGGCGATAACCATATACAGTTTAGTAGTTTTGTGTTGGGCTCCTAAGCACAGTCGGTAATGCGTCTGACTGCAGATCCAGGGGTCGCAAGTTCGAATCCTAGGTCGGCCACATAAATTTCGTGGAGACTGATCATTAAATAATTTCTACGGTCATTATGCCGCTTCCATAAATTCAAGAAGGGAAGTTGTCAGTTCCTGGCAAAAATAAATGTATAAAATACTGGTTAACCGCTTATAGCACGAAGTCTGTCCAGGAAAATGTGAGCAGGTTTTCACCCAAATGACCCCAACCATGTTTTTTTTTTTTTTTTTTTTTTTTTCAGCCTTTTCCTAAGAGGTAACATAACCATTTAATATATCATTTTATGCTTAGATTTTATACTTTTAAATTGCCTAATTGATTTATTTTTACCTGAATCTATTGCGAATATTTTGTAGCATGTTAGCCATCTAGCGATGGGGGCGTCACCTAGTAACAGCCTGTTACATTCGTTACCCCTAAAAACGAATAATAGCATAGGAAACTATTATTTTTAAACTTATGAGAGTTGAAGCAAAAGTAATTATATGTTCCAACTAAATATATGAAGCTACAGAACAGTCCACTAACTACAAACTGAGATGTTTGAAAGTTCTTTTTGACCTTACATTTTCTACTGTATCCTTTAGAAATGAGATTTTTTTAACTCAAACAGCTCATTTTCTTAGATTGTGAATTGCTCATATGACCTTAACTTTATAATGTTTGATAAGGTATTTGAGTACCCTTTCCAAAGCTGCAACTACTATCTCTCTAGCGATTATACTTCGTCAGTTAGCAAAGCATCCCACTGTGAAATGTAATATTGAAAACAAAAAAATCATTTTCATACAAAGTTACAGCCTAGATGTAAACCTGTCTCTGCCGTATCATTCTGTCCATAGCAACGTAGGTAAAACCTCAAATATCTAATTACTGTGGCCTTTGGTGGTTTTCTGTATGGTAATTTGCATCAGTATTTAGTGCCTATGTTTTGTATCATTTAGAATTTTTTGTAATCATTTCCAAAACTGTAGATTTAATGCTGCTGTTCTTTGTCATTTATATACATTCAATACTGATAACAGTAAATCTGCTATCTGCATCAAGACCACTTTTACATAAAATACCGAATACTGTCCTTAAGTGTCCAATGTATGATAAATGCTTATAATTTCTTTATGTCTAAATAAAATATCTACAGATGAATTATATGTCAGACCCTCACATGACTTTGCTGAATAATTTATCAATGGTAACATATGTAACACCATAATGTCTTAATTTTAAGAGATATTTGTCTCTATAAAGGTTTTTACCTATACTTTTACCTCTTGAATTACTAATCAGTTTTAGAATAATGTCTTTTTATAGAATAAAAGGATAAAAATGACAGTTTCGCCTTGTTTTTCTGTTACATTATCAGGTCTGTTACGTAGGTAATTCATTTATCTGCAATCCAGCTTAACAACGCACTTCGACTCAAGAATTTTATTGGTATATTAAGAATATCCAAATTATAGCTTGCTACACTAATGTTTGTTTATGAACTTTGTTTATGACCTTCAATTTCTATTTAAATACATGGCACATCATGGAGTTTGCCACAAAGTCTTTCTGTTATATGTTAAATACAGGTAACATAAAACAATGTTTCTGATTAAACAATATTGGTACAAGCATATTCTCATGCCAAGAAGTGCACGTATCTAATACCAGAGTAGTGTTTACACGTTGTCCTGATAAAAACAAGATGTTCACTACCATAAGCTGCCGCAGGACCTATTGGGCCTGTGAACACAGCGATGACTGGTCAATGACTTCTCTGTGTGCTCAAGAATAGCCAAGGACCCCAGCTTGCTTCATGCAGACTGCAAAGACTGATCAGACTGAGCTGACAACCAGGCTGATCTGAATCTTCGCCTAGTGCACAAATCAATTCTCACTTTTGTCATGATGTGGCTAAACATAAAGCAAATCACTTTGCTTTACAATAATATAATGCTTCCCCAAAACAAACAGTGTTACTTATATCACTTATAAAATTTATAACAAAAGTTATGTATATTTTGTAATCTATAATGGTTTCCTTATCACTATATAGATAATATTTAATAGTAAATATTTATTTAATGTCATCAAATTATGTCATGTATGACTGAGCTATATGTGTTGTTTTCTTTTTTACATGGTATTTCTTGATAAAGATTAAATTTCTAGTCACTGACTGGTCATAGTCGTCCAAAACGTTGTACCAGAAAACATATATGAGGTTTATGACTTGTAATAACGTATGTAACAGTTATATCAGAAGCCATTGACAGTTCAACATATTAAGATGCCTGTTTCTATATAACCACATACATTGGTAACAAATAGAATGCTAGTAAGTAAGAATATGGATACTGTAGTATTTACATCAAAGTTATATATATATATATATATATATATATATATATATATATATATATATATATATATATATATATATATATATATATATATATATATATATATATATATATATTGCTTTGAAAGTGGCATTGGTAACATGACTGTTAAGCGCATATATCTCCATCGCCAGAGGGCTAACATTTGTCATTTTGTTTCTTATATGTTTAATGTAGTTTCAGTAGTCATAGTGTACGAATTCCGCTTCCCCCCCCCCGTCCCCACCCCACTTGGGGTGCGAGTGTGTTGGGTGTGTGGGGGAGGGAGGAGTGGGGTCTATAGCCAGTCAAAGATGGTAACCAAAGTATGCCATCACAGCCCTGTCAACATTATTGTTGATTCAGTATCAAAGCAAAGATTCCCCAGCGAGTCCCAAATCTTGGGATAGACTGAGGAAGTGTAAATGAACAAAACCGTATCCCAAATTTGAAAAAAAAAAAAAAAAAAAAAAAAAAAAAAAAATACGTTTAGAAGTAAAATTACAGCTAATTCAATTATCCACAGTAATTTTCAGCCCTTCATTTCAAAAAGACCATACCAATTCTGAATGGAAGCAGTTACAAAGTTTTTGAGCAGTATACTAAACTTTAGATATTCCACATTTCATTTAGGTTTGCCCAGAAATAAAAGAGTTGAATCCGTTTAAGTTTTCTAGCTTGATTTCCAGTTTGCCGAAATAAGCCAGAATTGTTTAAGACCAATTGATCTAAATTTTCTCACGATTACAGACAGATATCTAGCCTTTCAAGACCGCCCCTCCTTCCCTTACCCCGCCCCCTGTTCCATGACTAACTCACCCATCCCCGGCCCCTGTTCCATGACTACTGGACAGCAAATCAGAAATGCGTCTTTTATGAAATAAGCAAAATAATGTGCTTCCAATGAAAGCCAGGAACTGAAAACCGCTATGTTATTAGTCATGATCTTGGTCCAAACCCATAAAGCTTTTCATTTCAGCAGAATTTTATATCTGTAGATGAAGAGCAACTGACAAGACAAAGCAGTATTTATCACCGTGGATAATTTAATAGTCATTACCATTTTAATCCTTGTCCTGCAGAATAAATTAAGATGCCACGACTACTTCTAATTTTCAGCAAGTCAGATTACTTAATCAAGTTGTTCATACAAATTCAAATACTTAATGACAAACAGTGCAGGTCCAGACCAGTTGGCCAACTCAAGAAAAACCAACTGATCTGAATCTCACTGTTTGCAAAGACAGGGTATATCCGGATTCAGCAGGACAAGGGTTAATGGCGGTGTTGGCAAGGAAAACAAAATTAGCAACTACCGTGAAGAAGAATTTTTCCTCAAATAACAGTTTTATTATTAAAGATAAAAAAAATGTAATTTTTGTATGTATTTCACATTCTAATGAGTAACATGTGTCTATAGAAATGTAAAAAAGCTTAAAAATAATATTTTCAAACCATACTGTATCCTTAACTGACCAGCTCGATATGACATTAACAGTGTTGGCTGGGCCGTAAAACATTTAATCAAATAAAAATCCAAATACAAGTATTCCGCACATACGATTAAAACGCATATTTTCGTCTTGACACACTGTATTCACAACACACGTCGTTAACAACACACTGCATAATGCTTCATCATCTCTATCTTATTACTACCTGTGGGCCGTTCAAACAGTTGTCGCTCGAACGATTCTAGCGTGGTACAATTGTGTGTGTGTGTGCCTGCATGCATGTGTGTTTGTATGTATGTGTGTATGCGTACGTCCGTGCGCGCTTGCGTTGCGTATGTTTGTGTGTCCATTTTAATATTGAGATTTCAGTGAGCTGGGCTCATTTACTAGTTCAGCGACTTGCCACACTGCACTAAGCCGGGTCAAGCGAAAACTGTGTTTCCGAACATATGCGAGCATTCTAGTGAGCAAATCTGTCCTCCCCTAAACCTAGATTTACTCCTAACCTTAACCCCCAGACCTAACCCTAAACTAATCTTAACCTAACACTAATTTATATTTCAACATAACCCTAACCTAACTCCAAAGTTAAAGTAACCCATTTTTCGAATGAATAAACCACGCGGGTGTGGGTGTGGGTCCTGTTCCATTAATAGGTATGGTACAGACGTGCCGCTGGAATAGCCCTTGTTTTTGCTCTTATAAATATAAAAAATAGGTAAGGTTTTCATGTTTTTGTATATGATTAGGGTTATTTCAGCCTTCTTATATGTTTTTCATCTAGCAACAAAAATCAAAGCAGTACTGACATTGGGACTAGTGTCATTGCCAGCTCTCTCTCCGTTGCAACAACGCTGAAAGGCCCTGCAACGTATTCATCCAGATTCAGATCCAGACCCTTGAGATTACAACAGTTAATTTATTGGTTTTCACATCAAGAACAGATTGGTCAAAGGGAAACTAGCCGTGACCACTTACCGTACCATGTGGAACACACACAAATAGAGAGAGAGAGAGAGAGAGAGAGAGAGAGAGAGAACTCTAAAGCGAGATCTAAGGTAAAAGAACATGATATATATATATATATATATATATATATATATATATATATATATATATATATATATATATATATATATATATGCGTGTGTGTGTGTGTGTGTGTGTGTGTTAAGGACATTTACTTTTTTGCTGTGAATACCATGACTACTTTCATCGATAGTAATGAAAATATCAGTATTTTCATGAGTGCGAAACACAAGTGAAAATATGAATGTTTTCATTGCACCATCCTCCACGCCTGGTAAACTATCACAGGTACCTCCGCGGAGGTACAGATTAAATGGTTGTGACAGATATCCGGAGCTGCCTGTGATGGTCAAAAAATAGACATAAAAAAGTAGGTGTTCGTATTTTTTTTGTAAAATACACAATAACCAGAGAGTTTACTGAAAATCAAAGAGTGCTATTCGACCCTTATAGGCATAAAGTTTTGTCACACGACATATTCCTCAGAACTTTTATCATTTACGAAAGTTATGAATGCTGACATGGCGTTAAGATCAACCGAAAGTACTCAAATTAGAAAAAAAAATCTTTTGTTTTAGGACTTAAATGCAGTTTCCTTGCTTAAGAATCTGTTTATATCTGCTCACTGGCGTAAAGTAAACCTCTTGCCCAAATATGTACTTCAATAAACTCCAAATTAGGCTGGGTTCTCTAAAAATAACTGGAGGTGCCTGTGACGGCATGGAGGTGCATGTGATGTAAGAAAATACAGTGAAAATCTGAAGAGTTATTGCAGCTACACATATTGGTATGCTTTTGTTTTTTTTTTTTTTTTTTGGTAGACAACTGCCTCGAAAGACTCGTTCATTCAAAGTCACACTAATCTATCAGAATGCGAATATCATAAATGTTTTTGTTAGACAATGATCAAGAACTGGTAATACAATTAGATCTCACATCCCGCCCTCAAAACCAAATGGAAATATAAATGTACATGTAAGTATAAAATATATATTGGCAACAGTTCAAAAAATGCACGCATGCAAAAGTGGCGCAGTGGAAAAGACAGGTCCCATACCCAGATTTGAAATTATCGGTCGATTCACCCTGACTAATGTGCCGCATGCTATATCACGGTGGACAACCTACGTCACGATGATAAAATGTACAGTTTTAGAAACAAAAAATCTCGATGCCGGATAGAAAATTAGGTTTTACAAGGCCGATTTTTTTTTTTTTTTTTAATTTTATAAAGTGCACGAACCCCGTAGCAATATCCCTTGTCTTCAGCAAATGCCATCGTTTTATCAGAACACTTAAAAAACAGCGATTCCTATGAAGTATTCGGGTAACTGACATATTTTCCTTTAACTTTGACATTCGCTGAAAACAGAAGCCACTTCAGGGTACATGCATTTTGCAAAATTAAAATCGGCCTTGTAAGATTTGTGTTTTTTTTTTCTACGAGGCGATTTGCTGTATGTCTTTCCAGGTCATTTTGTTCTTGTGTTTTTCAATCCTTTTAGTATTGCGATTACCTCGCTTGGGGAAGAGAGAGCTAATCTTAGTGCTTTTCGTACGTTTGTTCGATTTGTGCTTGTTTGGATTTGTCGGTTCTCTTCCTCTTTGGGGTCTGGGAAGGGCTGCGGTTTGTGATTGTGGCACTCCCTGGACTTTTCTCTTACCTTTTTTTGAGATATAACTCATTTCCTTACAGGTATCGAGATTCTTATTTTATTTTTAGAATCACCTGATCGTGACGTAGGTTGTTCCCCATGTATGTGTCAACTTTCTGGCCCAAGAATACAATCATTCCTTAAAGGTTAGCTCACGTTAACTTTAAGGGAGGTAATTTTGTATCATGAAAACTAGGATGTAATAATCATTTTCGCTCTGTTTTTTAGTTTAATCGATTAAGTACATCCACAACTGGTTCAGTTACTTAACTTTTTATAAATATTCTTAAGACAAAGTGTAAAACACGACCTTGAAAATTTCACACCTTAAAGTTAAGGTGACCTTTACTTCCATAGAAAACGACGCTTCGTCAGCTGTCCCAGCGGTGATGAATGAAATGTAACGTAATGGGTTACCGAGGATGTCATTACACGAGATGAAAAATTTTATAGTATTCACTGAAAGAGTAATTATTATTATTATTATTATTATTATTATTTACACGCCTATGCATGCTTCTGGCGTCATAACTAACGTCACCAAACGTCATGGCGTCGCAATAAGTGCTTCACATGTGAAGCGCTGGAAAAAAAAAGCAAATCAGAATAATCTTGTTACCAAAATGTCCTTTACATTCTGACTAAAAAAATGCATACCAACACTTGATAGTTTTGTTCAGAAACAGAGAAATTGGAGAAGTTAAATAAAGCAAAGTGGGATCGACAGCTGTTAGGGAAACAACGAACACAACTCAAGTAATCCGAAACGAGGAGTGAAAATAACGTGACCATGTTATTTTTGACTAATTGAAATTCCGATTCTGATCTGTATGATCCAGTGCTTCTCACGCAGATAACGAAGACTCTGGTCAGTGTGCGGTTTCACAGGCACGTGCGAGGACTAATCTGGTATTCATTTTTCGCATATGTTTGAAGACAACTTTTCAATCCTTCAGTTCTTTCTTTCACAGAAAAATTAAGGAGCATGTTATCCATAACTGTTTTTTGTTTTTTGTTTTTTTTTTTAGTCTTAATATCGCGATTAATGTTGTCAACATTTATTCAGAGAAACGATAAAAAATCATCAAGTTTGAATTTTAATTGATCCAGATCAAAAACGAGAGACTAACTGAAATTTTACAGGCTGTCAGATGTCACATTTTATGATCGTATTAATTCTTGGATAAAAAAATGTCTATTTTTGAGGAATAGGGAGCCTTTAAGATGACAACTTGTGGTTTCAACATGTATCTTAAATTTAAGACAGTAACTTGAACTATCAAGACAGTAACTTGAAATTTTAACAAACTAACTTGAAATTGAAATTGATAATGTCCTGAAATTTGAAAATTGCTATCTTGGAATTTCAACTTATTCATCTTCAAATTTCAAGGTAACTCGTTTTAAATTTTCAACTAACGTACATTTGATATTGCTTCAGGATGTGATAAACAACAGATGACGTCGCACACGAAAACGTAGTGATGCGGTGCGTCAGGTCAGCTATGTCACACAGAAAATAGCGGCACAGTACAATAAAGCAAGTTATCCAGAACACAGCAATTCCCACAAGTATGCGGCAAGCGAAGACCAAGATCAGCCCGCGCATCCGCGCAACCAGATAAAAGTCCTCACCGGCCGCTTAAAGGTTCCCAGCTATTCACAGAGCGCACAACGAAGACACAGTTCAGACTGCGCTGATGCTCAGACTGATCCGAGTCATAGCCGGGCGCACATGCAGAATCACATTACGAAAACATGCCTATTCAAATATATAGAAAATTTCACCTCCAAAAACTGAAAAATTTCAGATAAAAACTCTGATATTTTTCATATTTCTGCTCAAAACATAGATTGTGGGTACTCGTTAGAACCGCCTCGGCGAGGCGGTTCTAACGAGTACCCACAATCCATGTTTTGAGCAGAAATAAGAAAAATAATGTATACCCCTATAAACCCCAGTTTTACTATATAAAAGTGGGGTTTACGGGGGTCAAAATTACATAGGCGTGTTTTCGTGATGAACAAACATCCGCGCAGGCTGACTAAATTATAAGCTGTTCGCAAAGAGATCAAGATACCGATAATATAGACCCAACCAGGCAGCACTACCGCGCAGACTGAAAAAGAATAGACACAGACCAGCATCCACAGGGCCCAGCCATACCCAGACACAAAAGCAGACTAGCAAGACAAAATACATGTACTTGATCATCGTTGATGCACGTTGTTCCTACCCAGCAGACATGTATATATGGGACCCATATGGACAGAATCTGGGCATTTATCCCCTTCGGGTCCTACATTGGCCCCATGTAGGCTTTTTTTGCCCATATAAGACACATATAGGTCCCATATTTGTACAATGCGACCAACAAACATGTACATATGGGAACCAGTATTACTGTTGGTTGTAATGTCAGAAGCTCCATGTAGGTAAATAGAGCTAGGGACATTACTACTAAGTTATATATGGTATTATACCTTTGGATATAGAACCACATGTGGTTTTATAGTTGATGAGGGATACTATCGTTTTAGTTCAGCTATATACGTATAGTTGGCTACCTTTGATCATCATTGACTATGCTTAAAATTACTTATGCTATATGGTATACTCATGGGTCATTCACCTTTTGTATGAATAAAGTCTATTCTATTCTATTCTGGGCATTTATCCCATTAGGGTCCTAAATGGGCTTTTTTTTGCCCATATAAGACCCATACAGGTCCCATATTGATAATATTCGATAACTATAAAAATAAATTTTAATATGTGGGACCCCGAGATAAAATTGTTATAACCCTGGAAAAGTGATAATTTCTTAATACATAATTGGGACCCAAATGGCTCCCATGGACCTCTATGGTTCCAATGTTGACCTCCCGTTTCTATATGGGACTCATATGGGTTCAATATAGGTATTAAGGGGAACAACTGTACCGCTATTTAAACATAATATCAAAAAAATTGTAAATTTCCTGACATAAATGCAAATAATAATGATAATAATAAAATAAAGATAATAATTTGTTCATTACATATTAAATTTATCTTGACTATTTTCCCGACATGGACGTCGATTCATGGTCATATCTTTATTTTAACTCGTATGTCCCTATTACATTTAAAATTGAGGTATATATAAATAAGCATTGAGGCCACGATTTCCAACTATTGAAAAGGACGCTTATATCTTTAAGGCCTTTTGATTCTACGCATGTGCAATAACTTGCACATGTACGTAGATCTCTCCATGTTGGTATCTTACCAGTCCATCAAATGTGCTGGGACTTGGGACTTGTAATCATTTGTATAAAAAAAGTGTGAAAGTTTTTTTTTTTTTTGTTTTTTTTTGAAGATAAATGTGGGTTGATTTTTCCCATACTGGATCCATGTAGTTCCCATATGGTTCCCGTAAGGCTTTGCCCATGTGGGTCCAACATGGAACCGTGTTGCAAATCCCTCATGAGTCCCTTGTGGGTTGCCCATATAGGACCCATATAAATACCCATTCGGGCCTCATATGGGTCCTATATTTTCTTTGCTTGCTGGGTATAGAGCATATTAAAAAAAGGTGATAAATAGGGAGGAACAAATTGTACGCGTCTACTTAATAGTATAAAGTGGTTTCGAATTCATGCATTTTGGATACAAAGTGTCAAGTTTATGAATTCAGTAAGTTTCCTTACAAAGACGATCAATCTCATTATTGACAACATCGAGAGGAACAAATCTAAAATCGTTAAATGGATGAGAATCCGAGTTGAAACGTAAAGCGACGTTGGTAGCATAGCCTTGACCATCGTAAATATTGATATCAAATCTATGACTATTCATACGTCTGGAAACTTGTTGATTTGTTTGATCGGTGTATTGCATATTACAGCGTTTACATTCTTTCATATAAATGACATTCTGAGACTTCTAATTTGTTGAATACCGCATTTTGAAAGACGCTTGAGTGCTACTACAGGTAAAGACACCAGTTTTAATAACATCTTTTTCAATGAGAGCATCTACGTCGGTCACGTGTTTGAGAAAAATGATGGGTCCTATCAGCGAAAGACGAGTGTACGAGGTAATCACGCAATTCTTAGGTCGTTTGAAGGCCAAAATAGGTTTATATTTCGTTTCCTTTGTGGTCATTAGGCCTATTGTGGTATATTTGAAAATGGAGTTCTGCGCATATTTACGCAAGACGGAGGGCGTAAGCAGTGTTGCAAACTTCTTTACTACTTATGAAGAGTCTCAATAACACCGAGACTCCCATTATATAATCTGCAGTGTGTTCTTTATTTCCAAAGGCAATCTTTTTGACGTTTATTATAAGCGTGTACAGAAATAACGCTATGTCTTTGCGATAGGTGTAACAAGTCCAAATATTTGTTTATAACCAGACCTATGTTAGGCAAAGACGGGTTGTATTCAATAACAAAGGGGATAACATTCTTATCTCCCGTTTTGACTGATGTTTGCAACGCCTCGTCCTGTGTTAACGAAGAAACATTACTCGGAACCTCATCGACAATAGATGCAGGATAATTTCTCTCAAGAAAACAAAAATCGCGCTGTTGAAAAACACTTTCTTCGAATTTTGTGTCATTAGAAATAGTTCTTCTGTATCTTTTACCTTGATTATAAGGAATACTAGTTTTGCATGATTTAGGGTGACAAGATGAATATTTAACATAATGGTGAACATTTGTGGACTTCACATATAGATTACTAACATATTCAAGATTTTTGGATTGGAACCGGTAACATCATGAAAGTTTACTTTCTTTTTGGACATGTTATATGTGAATTTGATTGATGGATGATAAGAATTCAGAGCATCTATGAAACTATGTAAGCTTTCTATAGAATGATCACATTCCATAAAAAATGTCATCAGAACATTTCAACCATATACTGGGAGCAAGAGATCTACTTTTAAGAAAGTCCTGTTCAAGTTTACCCATGAATAGCGACGCGTACGAGTGAGACATAGGACTACCCATCGCAGTACCCGTTTTCTGGAGGTAATTGTCATTACACTGAACTAAACCTAATTATTTTCCAGAAAGAGTCGGATTAAACTTAGAATACATTGAACCGGCAATTGATTTCTGGTACAAGTATCACCAGTAAGAAAACGCCTGCAAGCATCCAGACCATCCTTTGAGGGATATTAGTGTATAAAGACGACACGTCCAAAGTCACTAAATATGAATTAGCTTGTGCTGGTTTAAAGGATTTTAGCTTTTTAATGAAATTTGTCGTGTCTTTTACATGGCATGGAAGGGACTGCATGAGAGATTTTAAGACATAGTCATTATACGTAGATATGTGGTCTGAGTTAGAATTAATGCTGAAACAATAGGACGACCAGAATACCCCATAGGCAAACGTATCAACCTATTTTTACCGTATATATCTGTCTTAAACGGCCTCCTCAGTTCCCGTATTATATGTCCATAGCTCACATATCTCTGGAGGGTCTCGGAGCAATGCTATCGTGTGTAGATATGATTTAACTTTGTTCTCCGTTAGAAAATTGTCGTAGAAACACGCAGGGCTGAATATAATTTTGCCACAACTTTGGAACACGGAACTGAAATGTCAACACGGAGATATAGGCCCACGATTTTTCATTTTCTGTCAGCCTTGAGACCCCCTGAAGCATCATCCCTGGTGAAATCCAACATGAAACATAAAACATTATAAAAAAAGGGGCCAAGATGGCCCTTTATCGCTCACCTGATTACCAGACAAGTTTCGAGTCAGTTGGCATTTCGGTTCAAATGAAGAAGTTCAATATAGGTTTTCAAGATGGCGGCCATCTTGGATTTTCCATCAGAAAGATTTTAGCTACTTTTGATCTACAAGTCACCTCGATACTTCCAATAAAGTTTCGAGTCAATTGGCCTTTAGGTTCGGTAAAAAAAAGTTCAAAATAGATTTTCAACATAGCTGCTAGGGCGGCCTTTAGATTTCCGATCAGAATGCTTTTAGCTATTTTGATTAACAAGTCACCCTGATACTTCCTATCAAGTTTCGAGTCAATGGGCCTTTCTGTTCAGAAGAAGTTCAAAATAGATTTTCAGAATGACGACTGTGGCGACCATGTTGGATTTCCGATCAGAACAAATTTAACTATTTTTTATCTACAAGTCACCCAGATACTTCCTACCACGTTTCGAGTAAATTGGGCTTTCGTTTCAGAGAAAGAAGCGACTGATAGATTTCTAAGATAGCAGCCATGGCGTCCATCTTGGATTTCCTATATCGGACCGATGTTAGCTATGTTTGATCTACAATAAACGTCAAAAAGATTGCCTTTGGAAACAAAGAACACACAACGGATTAGAAAATGGGAGTCTCGGTTTTATTGAGACTCTTCATAAGCAGTAACGAAGTTTGCAACACTGCTTACGCCCTCTAGCGTATACATGAGCAGAACTCCATTTTCAAATATACCACAAATGGGCCCAATGATCCCAAAGGAAATGAAATATAATCTGCACTATGGTGATGTACGGGCGGACGTTCTATTGCCGCCACACGGCACTAACAGCAGCTGCAGTGTACTAAAATAAACATCAAAAGGAAGTCACTCTGATGTTTTCTACAAAGTTTCAAGTCGATTGGTCATTTGGTTCAGGAGAAGAAGCGCAAAATAGATTTCAAAAATAGCGATCATGGCGGCAATGTCGGATTTCTGATCGGAACGACTTTAGCATTTTTTTTTCATCTACAAGTCACCCTGATGCTTTCTACCAAATTTCCAGTCAATTGGCTTTTCGGTTCAGGAGAAGAAATAAAAGTAGATTTTCAAGATGGCGGCCATGCTGGCCATCTTTGATTTCCGATCAGAACGATATACTAGTCACCCGATGCTTCCTACCAAGTTTCAATTGACCTTTCGTTTCAAGAGAAGAAACGTAAAATAGAGTCTTTTAAAGACCTTTTTAATGTTTTTTTTTTTTTTTTTTTTTTTCATCAAGGCTACTGACCACGTGATTACATTGTTATGCTACGTGACTTAAAAATTGTGAATGGCAAAAACATTTCCGGTTCCATTGATACCAATTGATTCAATCTAAATTTTACTCAGATAATACCCCAGATATCATGACAACGTTGGCCCAACGTTGAAATATGGTCGGACAGTTAATCGTTGGCATCATATGTACAACATTGCGCCAACGTTGGGCCAACGTCAAACAAATTTGATAAATTCCAGAGAAAAATAAGTCTTATGCACTAACATTGGGCCACCATTGGCCCAACGTATGTATATAGATGCATTTAGTTTTCCCCATGCTTTTAAATTATGTGGTAACGTTGGATCTACGTTGGCCCAAAATTGATATGCAATGCACACTTTTTAAAAGATATACAAGCCGCGGATTCATTTAATTATGAAAATACATCCTGATTAAATTTTTGAATGGATAAATAAATGAAAACGTTATAATATTTGTAGTTTTTACTTTATTTTTTTCAATAGGAAGAAAATGTAGAGCCATCTTGTCTTGCTGGGAATCCTACATTCTGAATACAAAAATACTGTTTCTCATTAGAAACGCATGGCAGAGGCGCTTCAAATGAATAACCGCAATCTATGTTTCCATGTTGATATACGAAAAAAACAATAACACATTGCTATACTCCTCTTATTTTGAGGTATTTCCCTTTGACGCTGGGCATTAGCCTGCGCATTCGCGCAGTCTGATCAGGACTTTCTTTGTCTTCTTATCCTGTTCACATATTCCACGAAGATCCATTTTCTCATGAGTCAGTACCTTTATAAGTGGTTGCGGTCATGGTAACTAAGCCGTAATCCAAACTCATAAATCCATAAACGAATGACGAATCAGAATGTTCAGACCAACAGACATGGACCCCAGAATAAAGGGTATAATCAGGCGTCCGCGGATAGTAAGCATTACTTGGAAAGCAAGCTTCGCCCACCAAGGAAGCTTCGCAAGCCTAGGAATCGATTCACATTAAATGTCATCCTATTCAACATAATCAAACAGAATTTCATTGCGAAAATATGGAGCCTGTCAAAGCTCTGAATAAGGAAAATATTTTCTTATTTCTTCCATGAAAATATATAATGTGGTTGCTCATTAGAAACGCCTCTATGAGGTGTCTCATAATTTTTATTTTCTTTGATAAATAAGAGCAGTTCTTTTTGCCTTATCTGGTGTTATAGAGCCTTACCCCATAATGCGAACAGTGAAGGTCTAGATCAGCCTGCATATCAACGCTGTCTGCTTTTGTCCATTACAATGCGATAAATGCGAACAATAAGATTTTCTGATCACATTTGCGAATGAGCAGGCTTATCTGTGACTTTGCTGATTGAGTATGCGTTACGAGCCAGCCGTAACGAGAAAGGAATGAAAGTGAAACCAGCAACAAGCTTTAAAATTATTTACAGTATTTATTAACAACAAAAAATAAGACAATGTGCAAAACAGAAAAATATAAGTAAACAGTGCCTTTCAATATGTCATAAATCCCTCAGAAATATTCCACAAGAATTTCTAAAACAAATCCTTTGTATAACAGTTTCTGATCCCACAATTTGAAGTCCCTGAATTCAGGGTTTAATTCCAGAATGACTAGAATATTTAAGTAATCCATTATAGAATAATTTCTGATGAAAGTATACAAAGATGCCCATATGTTGTTGCGCGGATTTTTAACGCTACCAGGCACCCGAGGTGCGTAGAGGCAGCGGCGCTTGTTATATACATGTATTTGTACAGCCTTGCTTTCCTGGATCACCCGTGCACACTTGATGCCGCTGTCTGTCACCAAGCGCCGCCCTGTCCACTTTATACTAAACCCAGGGCACGTCGAGTATGAGCTAGGCGTACTAGTGGTCTGAAAATTGTCTCGACCTGAGCGGGATTCGAACCCACGACATCCCGCTTGAAAATTTAGTGCGCTTACTACTAGGCCACTCAGCCCACCAGATGCCCATATGAACATCTTTTCCCCTTATATGGTATCAAAGAACATTCTAGAGAGAAATAATTTCCTGGAGACATCACTCATTTTCTAGTTTTAGTCAAGAATATTCTGAATGTTCAATGACATGCCAAAAATAGCTCAATTCAGAATATTCCTTCTGGAAAGTTCTAAAGGTATATGAACAACTTGTTATTGTAAACATGATTTTCCAGAAAGTTCTATAGAAACTAGTAATAAAAAAATGATGATATTTAAAAGAATTAAACATCCTATATATAACAGTATAGGCTATGACCCCAGAATGAACTGCTGCACGACACAAGTAAATGGTGTTCGCGCAGTCTGATCAGGCCTTTTTGTAGCCAGCATACAGAATTGATGGATGCTGTAATCAAACTCCAATCAGACTGCGTTGCACATTTGTTGGTGTAAAGCTAGACAGCCGGTTCACATCGAATGTCAAGCCTTATTTTCTCTTTTTTGCGTTTTGCCGATATACTGGTGTGCCCTCAACTTTGAGGATTGAAAAGATAAATTAATGCTTGATAAATATCATAGGATATCTAAGACAAAACATACTTAACAGAAAAAAGGCTATACCCTATCAACCACGAACTATGACACCACTATATGGATCATCAAACATCCAAATTATTGTTTAATTTATCATACCTAACTTAAAAGGCACTTTGAAAAAAAAAAAAAAAAAAAAAATCAGGTCGAAACGACCCACCAGAATTGGCCGAAGCGACCCAGTGCCGAAAAGACTTAGGGCCGAAACGAAATCTAAAATGAAAAAAAAAAAAAAAAAAAAAAAAGAAAATCAATTTAAAAAAGATACTAAAACTATTATTATGATTGCCATTCTACCTTGTGACCATGACCGGAAATAAATTTTATTTTATTCTATTTTTTCTCAGGAAATGAAGGGGACATGTTTTACCGTTGTTGCGAAACCGAAAGCAAAATAGAGGCGTGCCGCGTGAAAGAAAACAAACAGAAAGGGAATATAGGTTAATATTTTGGTATTTATACGGTTTTCTTGCTTGTTTGTTTTTATTGTAGACAAAAAATCGTTATGCTGTGTTCGCAAGGGAACCAGACACGGTCATTAATGATTGGGCTGAATGACATCGTGAGAGGTCTGCGTCACTGGCTGCTGATCAACAATATTTGAAGCCTGACGGTATAGTATCATAATCTTCTATAGAAGATTCTGATATTATACCTTCAAATATTGTTGATCAGCAGCCAGTGGTCTGCGTTCCAGACTTTTCACATTTTTACATGCTGTTTTCATTATTTATTTTCTATTATTATTTTTCAGAATGCGAATGTATGCCATACACATGTGATATTTTCTGGGACATAAAGTGGGAGCTTTGCAATTCTTAGAAGGGAGATTCTGGTCTAAAAGAGGCAGAATTTTTCGCGGCCCTAAATATTCACTTTAGTAACAAGGGTCTGTTTTTTTGTCATACTTTAGACTACTATAAAATGTTTTAATTGTCAATTATGGTGACTTTGGTCAGTGAATAATGTTAGTTTCTTTGTATAACATGTTCACCCTTCAAGTGTCCATGTATGACTGAAATACTGTTTTCTACAAAGTTTCAAGTCGATTGGTCATTTGGCAATGTCGGATTTCTGATCGGAACGACTTTAGCATTTTTTTTCATCTACAAGTCACCCTGATGCTTTCTACCAAATTTCCAGTCAATTGGCTTTTCGGTTCAGGAGAAAAAATAAAAGTAGATTTTCAAGATGGCGGCCATGCTGGCCATCTTTGATTTCCGATCAGAACGATATACTAGTCACCCGATGCTTCCTACTAACTTTCAACTGACCTTTCGTTTCAAGAGAAGAAACGTAAAATAGAGTCTTTTATAGACCTTTTTAATGTTGTTTTTTTTTTTCATCAAGGCTACTGACCACGTGATTACATTGTTATGCTACGTGACTTAAAAATTGTGAATGGCAAAAACATTTCCGGTTCCATTGATACCAATTGATTCAATCCAAATTTTACTCAGATAATACCCCAGATATCATGACATATATAACCATATATAATCACCCTTTTATGAACCATGCTTGATCAGTCGTCCATATATGACTGAAATACTGTTGAAAGGCTATAACCATATATGATATTCACCCTTTCATACTGATATACTTTTTGCACCTCCTGGCTATTGTTTATCTGTCTTTACTGCAACTTTGTTATTTTCTTATGTGGGAGACAACTGTAAAGGCCTGAGAGGACACCATTTACTTCACCAACAAAAGTACCTTGCCGCTTATGCCACTGACTAAAACTGTGACCGTCACACCCAGGCCAATGCATCCTCGCAGTCAATAGAGGATCTATGTAATTTTGTAAAACTGATTCCGAAGAGCCCAAAAACAAATCAGAATTCCGTTTTTTAAAGCACAGAATGATCTATGTTTTTGGTACAGGTAATAAGGTACAATTTTCCATGTTGCTATCCCGAAGGGAACAAGACAGCTCTCCGACAAGACAGTTCCCCAACACGGCTTTTGGAGACAGTTTCCCGACAGATTTGCAGAGTTCTTGGAAACGCCGAATCCGGCGTATTTTTACGCCTATTTTTGCTTTTGTATGCGTAAAATTTCCTTCCGAGGATTCTCATTTACGCTCTATTGCCACCGGACGTCCAAACTGAACTTCAAAGACGTACCGCGGACTTCCGACTTTTCTTTTGTCAGTCGAAACCGATATCCGAGATGTCCAAAAATTGTCAAAAAAGCCCGCCCACTTTTAAAGAGTTGTATGATGTTTGCCCCGCCTACTTATTGGAAATTCGCTACCTGTGTTGACTGAGCTTTAAGGACGTCCCACTTTCCGCTTGCGGGAGTTTTATTGACATCGGTGTCAAGTGTCGCGGCACCCTTTTGATGGCTGCGTGATCACTGTGTGTATTTGTCACGCGTGCTGAGTTGATTAATTGATGTTTGTATAATTAAACTTTCTTCTGCGACACCCGAAAATATTCAGTGAAATTACATGAAGTCATTATTATTTTTAAATATTCACGTCTTAAAATCTTAAATTATTATTTTGCTAAGAATGTGTGTCGTCTGAAAACACCTCAACCTTTCCGGGAGTTACCGAGTGAAATTAAATAAATAAATAACAATTATGCACAGAACGCAAATATAAATCTATTCCAATTTAGAAGCTTATGTTTGTCATGACAACAAAAGCAATTTTTCAAATGAGAAGAAAACATTTTTTTCGTCAAAATTTTCGGAAAACCTGTTTCTAAATTTGTAGCCTTGTTCCGGCTTCGCTGTTAACCAGTGCGGAAAAGACGCAAAGTAAGTCTAAATATAGGCGAATTGCGATGGTTTTGCTTGCTATTCTCCGCGAACGAACGTATTGCTGTTGGTAACTCATCGAGAGCTGCCTTTTATTTGTTTGTTGTTGCACGAGTCTGCGCCGTTTTCCCCCAGTTTTTGTGAAGTAAGCAACTCGCTCGCTCATGTTGATCAGCTTCAATCCGAGCAAATATTTCATTAAATACATTTCTGCAAAATAATTTCAGCATAGTTTGTTTTTAAGAAAACGTGTTTTATGTGTTTTCTCTCAATTATATATTTTCTTTATTTTTTTTTTTTCTTTCTCTCTGGGCTTTGAAACGAACGCAAAGTTGGACCAATGTTGATGCTTTCTCTAAGGTCCGACATACAAGTACGGGCTTTCCAAAAAGATGCGATCGAATTCATATAAGCGATAAGGATATGTTTAAAACACATCTAAGAGAAGTGTATATCATGATGATTCTGTGTGACACTGAATTAAGAACCTCTGGTCTACTAAAGAAAGGGCAGACCGCCGCAGAAGGGAAAAAAGTGGGACTTCCTAGATTTTCCTGCGGGACTTCCAAATTTGAGGGGTAGGAAGTCTGGGACTTCCTGAGTCTGGAAGTTAATGGAAGTCCTGTCACTATTTCCTAAGCCCCAAAAGCTTTTGGATCCTTACCAGACACTCAGTGGTCAAAGTTAACTATGTTGAAAAACGAAGTTGTCCAGACAATGTCCTTCTTAAATATTAAGTTTTCATATTCAGCCGAAAACTCCAAGTTTTCTAGGTCAAACTCCTTTTTTTCAATTTTAACTCCAACTTTTCTCAGAGATGGATTCTTAAACTCCTGCTTTCAAAATCCTAGTGAGAACTCTGATTTGAAGACAGTTCCCCGACACTTTTGAAGACAGTTCCCTGACACTTTTGTTCAGAGTCAGATGACCTGTAACTGATAATTATAATTAGTAATTATGGGTAATTAAGGTTAATTATAGATACGTGATGGATTGTAATTGGATTATTTGTGCCTGTGATTGATGGGGACCTTTTTCTCTCCCAGATTTTTTGACTTAGTAGATGTGATATCAGTACTATAAAATAGCTGAAATCTTTATTTTGCAATAAATGAAGTCACATACGCTATCCATAAATATAGTTCAGCCGTAAATAATTATACTATCCAAGCAGCGAACAAAAAAAAGGTGCTGGTTAGACTGTGTGGATGCGCAGACTGATTTGCACCTTTGTTGTTCGTACATGCAATTAGTAGATTTTCTCACGACATGGATCATTATTATCATATATCATCCTGAGATAAAACGATACAATTTATGAACATCTGAAAACATTTCCTAACTACAAGTATACACTCTGGTGCAAAAATAATAAACTTTTCTGATAATCTCATAGACTCGCATGTATTTCTTACGCTTTTGTATCAAGCGCATAAATGCAATGTAAAACATCTGTCGGTGAACTGTCTTCAAAAACGTTGGTGAACCCATAATTACTAGTCGTTGCACCTGCTTGTAGCAGGGTGCGATATTGGCGTCAGATTTTCAGTCTGTCAGTCAGTCCGTCTGTCAACATTTATATCGACGTTCGACATTTATGTCAAAGTTAGTATTCTAATCAACTACAAGACTAAACAACCATCAAACCTTGCATGAAACATCTCCCTGACCTCCTGACTTTGCGACATAGGCGTCCCTTTTTCCGTTTGTCTGTCCATCTGTCAACATTTATGTCGAAGTTCGACATTTATGTCAAAGTTAGTATTCTAATCGACTACAAGACTAAACAATCATCAAACCTTGCATGAAACATCTCCCTGACCTTCTGACTTTGCGACATAGGTGCCCGCTTTTCCGTTCGGCCGTCTGTCTGTCCATCTGTTAACAGTTCTGTTATGTCGAAGTTTGACATTTATGTCAAAGTTAGTATTCTAATCAACTACAAGACTAAACAACAATCAAACCTTGCATGAAACATCTCTCTGACCTCCTGACTTTGCTACATAGGCATCCGCTTTTCCGTTCCTCTGTCAGTTTCTCCGTCTGTCCGTCTGTCAACATTTATGTCAAAGTTCGATATTTATGTCAAAGTTAGTATTCTAGTCAACTACAATTCTACAACAATCATCATACCTTGCATGACACATCTCCCTGACCTCCTGACTTGGCAGGTTCATTGACCCAGTGACCTTGACCTATATTTTGCGCTCCAGCGACTTTGACACAATTTACGTTGAGGTTCCAGATCTTCTCAACTATAAGGTGTACAGCTACCAAACCTTGCATAGTGCTTCTCCTAGATGTACTGACTTGGCTGGTACCTTGACCCGGTGACCTTGACCTATATTTTGCGCTCCAGTGACTTCGACACATTTTGCGTCGACATTCCAGATCTCCTCAACTATAAAGCCTACAACCATCAAACCTTGCAAAGTGCTTCTTCTCAATGTTCTGACTCGACAGATACCTTGACCTTGTGACCTTGACCTATATTTTGGCTGCAGTGACTTTGACATAATTTACGTCAACATTCCAGATCTCCTCAAGTGTAAGACCTCTAGCCACCAAACCTTGCATAGTGCTTCTCCTAGATGTACTGACTCGGCAGGTATCTTGACCTGGTGACCTTGACCTATATTTTGCGCTCCATTGCATTTTACACATTTTACTACGACATTCAGTATCTCCTCAACTATAAGGCCTACAACCACCAAACCTTGCATAGTGCTTCTCCTCAATGTACAGACACCGCAGGTACCTTGACTTGGTGACCTTGACCTATATTTCGCGCTCCATTGACTTTTACACCTTTTACGTTGATGTTTGGTATCTCCTCAAATATAAGACCTACAACCACTAAACCTTGCATAGTGCTTCACCTCATTGCACTGGCTTGGCAGGTACCTTGACCCGGTGACCTTGACCTATATTTGACACATTTTATATTAATGTTCGATAACGCCTCAGCTATAAGGCCTACAACCACCATATCTTGCATAGTGCTTCTCATTGATGTACTGACTTAATAGGTACCTTGACCCGGTGACTTTGACCTATATTTCACGCTCCAGTGACTTTTACACATTTTACGTCCACGTTCCATTATCATTCGGCTGTATAATGCGAAAAGTCAGTGCTGAAGATATTGCCATTAGAGGGAATGGCACTGACCTGGAAAATATCTGTCCCACTAGGCTTTTTGTCTATATTTTTTTCAACCCAGTTTTCCAACTAAGCACTACTGAGAATGAAATAAACTTATTTAATAACCATGTTCTTATTGTGGCTCCTGTGACTTTTGCCCCAGCAGGTGCGACAATGCCTACCGAGGAATTCTTGTTATAAAATTATAACCATCAGTTTTGACTGAACAAAATTGTCGGGGAACTGTCTTCAAATCTGTCGGGGAACTCTCTCCAAAAACCGTGTAGGGGAACTGCCTTGTCAGAGAACTGTCTCGATTCCATCCCGAATAATTGTGCAGGTGGTCATTAAATACTTAAAACAAGAAAAGGTATCTTACCGATTCTAAAAAAACATAGCCAAAAATAGGGCAGGGTGTCACATCCGCTTATTCCGATCAGGACTTATGCAGTTTGCTTGACAGAGGTCGCAGGGCCTAGAAACAGAGCGTCTTTTGAAACATTTTATGCGCAGGCTGGTCTAGATTATTGATCTTGCCCAAGATGTATTTCGCATAGGTTATAAGGTACAATTTTCCTTGTTGCTGTCTTGGAAAATTGTGCAGGTGGTCATTAAATACTTAAACCAAAAAAAGTATCTTACCGATTCTAAAGAAAAAAAAAAAAAAAAGCCAAAATTAGGACAGGGTGTCACATCCGCTTATTCCGATCAGGACTTAGGCAGTTTGCTTGACAAAGTTTGCAGAGCCTAGAAACAGAGCGCCTTTTCGAACATTTTATGCGCAGGCTGGTCTAGGTCATCGTATCTTGCCCAAGAAGTAGGTTACTTTTTTGTGGATCACGAGTCTACCTGTTAGTTAATCCAATGCAGAGTCATATTGACATGCTTACAGTAACTGTCAAGATAAGTAAAAAAAAGTACCTTATCGCAAATGCGAAAAGGGCAGCTCCAGATTAGTGTGCATATATGTGCAGTCTGATAAGGGTCTATTTTATTTACTGTGCAGACTTACAAGGCCTGACATTAATATATATATATTAGCAGTTTTATTATTCTGAGTAGCCTAAGCAGCCAATCGGGTGGCGAGTATTTTGTATGAACAAGATTTTTTTTTTTTTTCACAGTTCAAAGTTAATACCAGGTAATTTCAAGGGATTATAAAAGTCGCCAATTAGTTTAATGGCCTTTGAAATATGTCCGCCCAAACTAAAACATTTCACAAAGACAGTAACTGTTGTTGATAGGCGCCTATCTGTGCTAATTATTATCTCCTTCAACTGACCATTTTATCCAATTAATCGATATAAAACTACCTCAGTATTGGATTATCATAACGGTAAACCTTGGGATGGTACATGTAGGTCAGGGAAAAATCAACAAAGGATTTTTTTTCTTTGCAGGAGATTCTGCTATTTAGCGGGAGGTCATAAAGAGAGGTGAAAAATCAGGAGTTTTACACCAGATGGTAAAAGATCACATGTATGATGCATGCACTTCTATAAACAGCAATACTGGTAATCAATAAATGGGTGCATGCGTACGTCTAACTTGTTGGACTAATCTTGGACTTGAGGCCACCTCTCGACCAAATTTGATGTTGACAATTGTCCTAGATAAAACATGTAAATTATTTGGGTTTTACGGCCCTTTCAAGAATATTTGACTTATATTGAGCCGATCATTCATCAAAGGTGGGCAAAAACTGGAGAACCTGGGAAAAAACACCTGACCATCCATAATCAGAACTTGGCTTTCCCACATGTGACCTGAGCGAGGCTCAAACCACAGCGGTGAGAATCCTAATGGATTATTAAAGAGTCAGCCCTTTTTTAATTCACTAGGCTACGGAGACCCGCGTACATGTAAATTAAGAATCTGATTAACAAATCAATTTATTCATTGACAAGCATGCAACTCTTTTTTGCACAATTAGAGGTGTCATCCTCATTTTGCTCCCTGAAGCAGATGATGGAAGCCCAGTTATGTTAAAGGGTTGAAATTTAGCAGTATTAACATAAATGGTATCAGAGGCAAACTCCTGGAGCTTCTGGCTTTTCTAGATGCTCACCAACTACATGTTGTGGCTATTCAAGAAACAAAGATTGACAGCCCAGTTACAATTTCTGAACTGTTCCCAGAAACTTGTATGTACAGTGTGTACAGAAAAGATAGAAGTACTCATGGTGCCGGAATGATGCTACTTATTCATAGAGACATCTCTCACATGCCAATCATGGAACTGGAAAATAACTCTGAATCAGTTTGGGTAAAAATATTCGCAAATAAATCTTCTCACTATGTAGCAAGTTGGTATCGACAGCTAAATGGGACTGTCGAAGACTTCCAGTTGTTTCTAGATCAGCTTGATCATATTAAGTCTCAGCATAAAGGTAAAAAAAACTTCCATCAGTCCATGTACTAGGTGACCAACTTCAGAGAAATTGTCTAGCCTGCTAGGCTTAGCAAATCTGGTAGCATGCTAAGTCAGTCTGAAGGACAAATGTTACTTGACATTATGGATGATCATGGCTTGGTGTCTGGGATGGGTTGTGATTGTGGCACTCCCTGGACTTTTCTCTTACCTTTTTTGGAACAAATGATACCCTTTCCTCCTCACGAAAAAACATTTTGGACTTGATCTTTACCTCTTTACCAGGTCAATTTCAGGATATTCACTCTCCAGACAACCTTAGTGATCAGGACATTGTTTCAGGATTTTTGTCACACTTGCTTTAGCATGGGCGACTTAGGCGTGCAAGTTTCTGTCCGTCCATCCATCCATTTGTCTTTCTGTCAACATTTACCCTGGGTGTCTTGTGAACGCAACTCCTCTTACAGTTTTGTACCGATTATTATGAAACTTTGCATGAGTTTTCTTCATGGTATAAGGATTTGCATATGATTTGGATGTCGTTAGCACAACTCTTCATACAATTTCATACTACGTAATTTTTTTGGAACTTTGCACATGTTTTCTCCATAGTCTGTCATTTACTGACCTCAGATGTATAGACAGTGGGTACCATGTGATTGCAACTTCTCATACAATTTTAAACCGGTCTTTTTGAAACTTTGCACATGTTTGCTCCTGGGTCTACAGAAGTGCACGTGGTTTGGATATGATTTTTAAATTTATTTTTGTCACTTTTTATACCCCGCCGCACAGTAGTGGCGGGGTATTATGGTTTCACGTTGGACATCTGTGTGTCCGTCCGTTTTTCGTTTCCGGATGATAACTTGAGTAAACATAAATGGATTTTCACCAAACTTGGTATATGTATTGATATTGTGGAGATCTGGTTTGGGATTGCTAATGGGCAAATTTCATCAAATTTTTACGGAGTTATGTGCCCGAGACACGCCCATATTTTCATTTCCAGACGATAACTTGAGTAAATAACAAGGGATTTTAACCAAACTTGCTATATGCATTGACATAAAGGAGATCTGGTTTAGGATTGCTAATGGGCAAATTTTGTCAAATTTTTACGGAGTTAACTGCCCGAGACACGTCCATATTTTTGTTTCCAGATGATAACTTGAGTACATGTATATAGCAAGGGATTTTAATCAAACTTGCTATATATACTAGCGGAAAAAAGAAACTGTGCATGTATAAAAAATAAATTTTCTATAATTCTAAAATCCATTTATGCTTGAAACTTTACACAAACATGATGTGTATACTCCTTAACAATATTGATTGGTAAATAAGGTCCTTGCACGTGCATTGCGTTGTCCTTGTGCACGTGCAGGATTAAGCATATTCATGGCTAGCAATTAAATGTGAACATCTTTACAATCTTTTTGACTCTTGTGTAATACCGTTTTATCCAAGTGAAACAGAAAAACAAATTTATTCCTCCTGAATGTGTTGGTAAGCAATGCCTAGACTCAACGAAACTCAGCGCAACCAAGCGGTTGGCATGGTGTATCCCAAAATGAGGTCAGCAGACGGTTTGGCGTGCATAGGAACACGATTTCTGCTTTATGGAGACGTTGTCAGCAATCTGGTAACACCAGGGACTGTCGCAGATCGGGACGTCCACGTGTGACGTCATTACGTCAAGACACTTACATCCGTGTGACGCATCTTCGTAACCGACTTCAAACTGCTGCGTTGACGGCTAGAAGCATTCCTGGCTTGAGGAACATTAGTCAAGGAACCGTGAGAAACCGCTTGCGTGAACGGAACATTCGCCCTCGGCGTCCAGCAGTCCGTCCAGTCCTACAGCGACGTCACCGTGTTGCTCGCCTTGCATGGTGCAGGGCCTATCTTCGCTTTACTAGACGAGATTGGGCGCGTATCCTGTTCTCAGATGAGTTACGTTTCCACTTGGATAGCAGTGATGGTCGTTCCAGGGTATACCGTCGAGTTGGAGAACGGTACCAGGATAACTGTGTTGTTGAACATCGTCTCTTTGGCAGGGGCAGTATAATGGTATGGGGCGGAATAACAGGAAACGCAAGAACGCCTCTTGTGGTCATTAACGGAAATTTGACTGGTGCACGCTACCACGATGAGATTCTGCAAGCATACGTCGTCCCGTCTGTGCGTCAACATGCCGTTACGCTGCAACACGACAATGCCAGACCACAGGTTGCACGCGTTGTGACTGATTTTCTTACTCAGCAGAATGTCAATGTGTTGCCATGGCCTGCGGTATCACCAGACTTATCGCCGATAGAGCACGCATGGGATGAGATGGAACATCGTCTACGTCAGTTGCCAAATCAGCCAGTGACGTTGGCTGAGCTTTCCCGCGCGTTAGTTTGCATCTGGAATGGCATTCCTCAGGCGTTTTTCACCAATCTTGTCGGATCCATGCGGCGGCGATGCAACGCATGCATTACTGTTAACGGTGGACACACCAGATATTGACTTTGTGACATGGTGCTTGAGACATTTTTGATCTGTTGAGCCTTGGTGATGAAATGGGTCTTCTTTTCGCACTTTTGAATCCCTTGAACTTTGATGAAATGTGTATTGTTACAAATCTGAAATATATTATTACTGTCTGCTACGATGTTATTATTTGTATAACTTTTTACCAATGCAGAGTTTTTTTTTCCTCTAGTATATATTGACATTAAAAATGCCCCAACCCTTGACACATTTCATAATAGATGTTTACAATCGTTAAGGACACCAGTGGCATATTAGGAATTAGACTTTAAGTTTTGTCCAGAGTTGTGTGATTATTTCAATCCTTAAAAATTGTATATTTAGCTTGTAATTATCATATTATCTTGATCTTTCTTTTTTGTCAGTACATTTGCTTATCAATGTGTAATGAAAAACAGTCTGCACAGTTATTGAGTTTGTTAGTATATGTGCATTTATACTGTCAGTTAACATTTTGCTTTCATGTCTGTATATATTTGACATTTTGTAGAACTGTGATTAAGTGCTTTTTTTGAGGTTCTTGTAGGGTCAGGCCTCAGATTATCTTTCTTACTTCTGCAATGTTAATATTCATACCATATACCTTCCTCACACAATGTTTCAATAGATTTCTTACATTTCGTTTCGGTAAGAGTCTTCATTGATCCATTATAACCGAATGTGATAAACAAATGTTTTCCACTCTTATATATATTTATTTATTATTATATATATATATTTTTTTATTACGTATAAATCCTGACCTTCAACAGGCACATAATCACAATCAAACTGTTCATCATCTATTACTTTGTTTATTGGTCAATCATGTGTAAATATGTAAATAATGAGGGCCTCATGGAAGATTAGCTATTACATGTTCTCCATTTGTATGCGCTAAATGTTGTAACCCTCTATAAATAAAGTCTTCACTTACTTACTTACTTACTTACATTAAAGAGATCTGGTATGGAATTGCTAATGGGCAAATTTCATCAAATTTTTACAGAGTTATCTGCCCGAGACACGCCCATATTTTCGTTTCTGGACGATAACTTGAGTAACTAACAAGGGATAATAACCAAACATGCTATATGCATTGACCTTAAGGAGACGTTTTGGATTTCTAATGGACAAATTTTTATCAAATTTTTACGGAGTTATCTGCCCGAGACACGCCCATATTTTTGTTTCCAGACGATAACCTGAGTAAATAACAAGGCCTTTTAACCAAACTTGCTATATGCATTGATATTATCAAGATCTGGTTTAGGGTCATTATCTGTCCATTGATATTATCAAGATCTGGTTTAGGATTGTTATCTGTCCCTCTGTCATTTTCTTTCCAGACATTTTCGCAACGATAACTTTAATACATAAATTGATAATTGCTATGGCTGGGTATTATGCTTGTGGTGCTTTTATTCGACTTTAACTTTGTCATTTTCTTAATCTCAGATTTTTTTCCACATTGTGAACTCAGTCATATTTCACCCTCAATATACATGTATAGACAGTGGGTACCTCGTGAGCACAACTCCTAATACAATTTTATACTATTCTTTTTGAATTTTTGCACATGTTTTCTCCATAGTCTGAAGATCTGCATCTGCTTTTCATATAAGCCTTGTCTTAATTTTTGTCACTTTTCCAACCTAGCACTGCTAAGAATGAAATAAACTTATTTAATAACCATGTTCTGATTGTGACTCATGTGACTTTTGCCCCAGCAGGTGCGACGCCACCTTCCGCGGAATTCTGGTTAAGAATCTTCATTCAGCATATAAAGAAACCTCGGAGGAAGGTGTATCCATATCAGAAAGGTGACTTTGAAAGTATGAGAAAGGATGCGTTAAAATTTGCAAATGAGAAGTATTTCAATGGTCACTCGGATGCTAGATCAGTACAGGAGAACTAAAATTTGATGACTTCATTCATTCATGATTCAGCTGATAAGCATATCCCCTCAAAAATTAATTAGTCTGTCTCTAGGATTCCTTGGATCTCTCCAGAGATAAGAAGAAAGATTCGCAGAAGGAATAAAATTCATGCTAAGGCTAAGAAGACAGGTAGTGGTAAACTTCAGACTAAATTTGAATCTTTGAGACGGGAAATAAAGGCTGACATGAAAAAGCAGCATGATTTGTATGTGAATAACTTGGTAGGTGATGTAAAGGCAAATCCCAGAGACATCTACAGATAGTCAAAAAAAAAAAAGACAGGCAAGGTACTCCACACCTTAAAAAGAGGGGAAATGGAGTTGCAGAATTAGACTGAAAGGGCAGAGGAACTAATTGGTCTATTTAATGATGCGTTCAATAAAACAGTACAATGAGGTTCCATTAACCAAAAGATCAGCCTCTTTCATGGATACAAAACTGTAATATTGTGGTGTCTACTGAAGGAGTGATTAAGTTACTGAAAGGCTTGAATCCCTCAAAAGCCTTAGGACCTGATGAGCTTCATTCTAGAGTTCTAAAGGAGCTAGCAAATGAACTAGGTCCAGTATTTGCACATTTGTTCCAACAATCTCTTCATACGAGTGAAATCCCCAAGGAATGACTTCTTGCAAACATTTGTCACCTCTTTAAGAAAGGGGATAGTGCTCTTGCTTGTAATTATCGCCCCGTGTCCTTGACATGCATGCCCTGTAAGTTGCTTGAACATATAGTATGCTCAAATATCATGGCTCACTAGGATGAATATCAGCTCTTATTTATTATTTATTATCCTATAGACGATTCTGATACATTACCTTCAAATATTGTTGATCAGCAGCCAGTGGGGTGCAGATATGATGCATTTGCCCTACTCATGTCTGTGTTTCTGTGGATCATTTAATTGGTTAAGAAGTAAGAATTAACAGATCTGTAGTAAAAATTGTTTCCTTTTTTGTTAAAACTCCAAGACAATGCGGTAAAGCGAGTCGAGAGTCCTTAAGTGTCATGCTTTCTGTAAGGTGACAGGTTAACCGAGTCTTGACTTCTCCCTCATCCTATAAAACTTCCCCCTGTTTTGTCTGGAGGGGGAAGTCACTTCTCCCTAAATTTCTGAGCCAGCCTGACCCCTGTGTAATGTGCTTTTTACTAAAGTTTTTACTTTTTTGTGTAACATAATCGACTTTGACAACCAGTTCATTTCTTATAACCAGTTTTAATAGAGAATGACTGCATGTATGCACTGCACCATACCACACCAGGTAAAATACAGTTCCACAGCATTGCTGCACTCTACCAAATCTTGCCCTACATATAAGATCGTATCTGCAGCATAGTCATGACAACCATAATACTTTTTCACAAATATGTTGTTCATTCGTAACAGGATGCCACCGACGAAGAAATGTGTAAGAAAGTTCGGGATCTGGTATTATCTGATAGACAAATTCAGATGGAAGAAATAGCGCAGGCATTAGGCATTTCACATGGTAGCCTTTCAACAATCTTACATGATCGTTTACATGCGCAAGCTAACAGCCGATTGGGTCTCCAAATCCCTTAGGGATGAGCAAATGACAACCAGAGCATCAGTATAAAGCTCCTTGTTGAAGTGTTTTAAGTCAAAAGATGATTTTCTTTTGCGTCTGGTGACTGTAGATGAGACGGGTTCATTATTATGAGCCAGAGAATAAAGCTCAGTCGTTCATGGGTAGGGCCTGGGTCCTGGAGGCCAAAGAAGTTCCAGACGCAACCATCTGCTGGCAAGGTGATGGCCACAGTATTTTGGGATGCAAAAGGCATTATTATGTTGGACTTTTTACCCAAGAGAAGTACAATAACTGGAGTGTACTATGCAAACTTGTTAGACCAGCTGAGAACCGCCATCCGTGAAAAAAGCCGAGGTAAACTCTCTAAAGGTGTTTTGCTGCAACAGGATAGCGCGAGAGTCCACACTTGCAAAGTTGCAGTGGATGCTGTAGAGCAAAACGGGTATGAATTAATACCACATCCTGCCTATTCACCTGACCTAGCTGCTAGCGACTTCTTCCTATTCCCAAACTTGAAAAAGGATATCCGTGGACTTCATTTCCGGTCTGATGAAGAAGTCGTGACGGCAGTTGAGGAGTGGGTCAATGGAAAGGACCCTGACTTTTTCAGTTCTGGGCTGATGGCACTTAAACACCATTGGTCTAAGTGCATCACACCAGAGGGCAATTGCTTTGAAAAAGAAGAGGTGGATCTCAACCAGAAATAAGTTAGGCTGGTTATTTATTGACTCACCCTCGTAACTACATTTTTAACAAAATGGCAATATAGGTAGTAAAATGTATGAAAAAATACATTACCTTTAAGAAATGAATTTTATTTTTTTCAAAGTTCTTTGAGGTATGACCGCAGTGGGTCACATGCAAAGCGAATGAATCCCGAAGGGGTTCATGTAAACTTTGCTAGCGACTCGCTGTCGTTCATACCTCAATAAATTTCTGAAAAATCAAGTTCATTACTTATATTTACATTATTTTTCTTGCTTACCTTGGAGAGAACTTCACATTACAGGATGCATTAAGGGCAGGCAGATTATATTTGGATTGCTTAAAAGAGGCCACGTCATCACAACAGTAGCAGCGTCTAATCAAATCTCCGAAAGCGTCAGTTGTTTTGACGTCACGTCACTTTGCGTGATCCATTGCGTTCATAGAGGAATGAACTACACTGGGTTCTATAGGTTTCTCTAAGAGTCTTAAATGAAAAATGTAAATATTTAAGAAATGATTTTTTTTTCTAAGTTCATTGAGGTATGATTGCAGTGGGTCACGGGCAAAGTGAATGAGCCCCGACGTCATCACAACAGTGGCAACGTCCAATCAAATCTCTGAAAGCGTCAATTGTTTTGACGTCACATGACTTTGCGTGATCCATTGTGTTCATGGAGGAATGAACTACCCTGGGTTCTATAGGTTTCTCTAAGTCTTAAATTGAAAATGTAAATATACGGCTATATACAGTGACATATGTGACCCAGCCAAGTATATTTTGAAATTTTCAAAACAAACGTAGCTGGGTCATGTATGTAGCCATTTTAAAAACCTAGCCCTCAATACGTGACAGTATATTGCCGTTTTGGCTATGTTTAAGAAATTTAGTAAAACACTCAATAAGCAAAGGACCTCCATCAGTAAAACATACTGAATCGTAGGCAAACATATCGAAATGTATACAAGCACATAGTCAAACCTATCAAAAGCTACAAGATACCTAGTAAAATGTACTCATCCCTATTGAAAGCATGAACTTAAGCTGTTTGGTAACTGGCCTACTGGGTACTACAAAGTAAACTGTAGTTAAACATATTAGAAATGAAGTAAAACCTAAATCCTTATAAAACGGGGCAAAATTTTGGCCTGACGTAGTGAAGGGAAACATATTAAAACCCAACTCTGAATGCATGACAGTGTGACTTGGACTTTACTGTAAACCAAATGCTATTTCACCACTTTGTTTAATCTCCGAAACAAATGCCGCTTGGATAATTTAAGCATTACAACAAAGACACTCGCACAACTTCAGAACACCTACAAAGATCAGTCCACAAATTTTAGTTGCATTTTGCGAGGGTGCTGAGTACCATGGTGTCTACAATCAAAGCACCAAATTTATTGTTCCTCTGACAAACTATTTATTAGCCTGAAAATGTGCTGCACATGTGCTATGGTATAAAACTCCATTCATATTATTTTCTGCTCTCTTCCCTTCGACATGTTTTTGCAAAAGAAACGCGTGATGGTCATGAATGTTGAGTGAAAGCATCTTTTCGCGCACCACTTACAAGAATTGGAGTGGATGAAGAAAATGCCTTTTTATCATAATCAAAGGTGATTATAGGTGTATTTTGGGATTTGACATTATTTTATCTGAAATCATATTGTCCATAAATTCATAGCATTTTGAAAAATCGACTTTTAAAATTTTGAGGCCTAGGGAGATGTTGTGCCTAATGTAATCCGTAATTGCAAGCCTTCTTTGTCAAAGAGATCTATATATGTGTCTCAAGGTTCTTGGACACTTAAGTAAAACATCTTGAATGATAAAGCAAGATTTTGTCCTGCTGGATTTTTTTTCAAAATTTGTATCAATAGCTATTCTGTTATAAAATGCAGGAAGTGCTCGCATGGTATGTGAGAGGTCCTCTGTTTATATCCTGGTCAGGCCATATACTTCCCCCTCCCACGGTTGTGTAATGCTCTAGGGCAGTCAGGACGTACCGATGGTGATTTCCTGTTTAATTACGTTCCGGCTTGGGCTTTGCCTATACGTACCACTACACAGAAACTCTAACAACGTTAGATTTTATAACTATTTTTTTTTACATATATATGTACAACATACAATTACATGAAATGACACTATTCAACTATGACACACACACAAAAAAAACTCTCTTGACATATACCTCAGCTATACTCTTCGCGTCGGCTACGGTAGCCCAACACGGGTGGTAACTGATATGTTCTATAAGACTAACTTTGTAGGTTAGCCAAATTGTTCAACAATATCAGTATGACTCCACCCAAGTGTGCTGAACCCTGAGCCGATGTGAAGAGAATATGCTGGGTTATCTAACTTCCTGAATTCTTCATATGTTTATATGGTGCCCTTTACTTATACTCTCTTAACTAGTTATTTTCTTTAAGGATCCTTTTCTAATATTAAATTATATTTATATTATTTTATATTAGATTGAATATCGTTCTTGATAATCACTAATCTATTTCTGTATGGAGTGGCGCCTTGGTGGCCGTTAACTTCACATCAGTTGATCAGCCTCTATGGGCCTCTACTATATCCATCAGGATACGAACATCGGGATATGGACACATCTAATGGATTGTGTCACTGAAGCGCTAAAAAAAAAACAAGAGCATAACAATCACTAGATAGAATTACACCACCATATGATGAAGCTTGCCATATGACTACATATATATTCAGTCAACAATGACGTTATATGTCACCAGATGGTGTGACGTCATTGGCATCGTGGCTGAATCCTCGATGTCTATTATCGATTCATCCGCGGCTTCAATCCAATTGTCGACGTCGACCCAGTCGACAGCTAGTTATCACTAGCTCTCGGCAGCATTGCCCCTCGACGTCATATGCAAAACTCCATATTTTTACAATAATTGTTGATGCCCCAACATAACAGTAATAAATAAAATTAGGGATATGACATTTAAAATGCAGACAGATAGCAACCAGAGCAAAGACATTTCCTGCGATCATGATATTTCACATCAGGGTCATGACACATCAAATGCCCATGGCTTAACTCACCAGCGCGACATTTCGATTGTCATCCCATTATTATGACATTTCAACTTGTCACCACATTATTCATTATCACATACATTAGGGCAATGACATTTGAAATGTCCACTGATGACAAACAGGGCCATGATCTTCCAATCGTTGACCTCTCTGTAATCATGACATTCCAACCTTCTAGTATTTGGGACCCGACATTTGAACTGTCGACCCAAATGTCATTCACTAATAAATGTCAACCCCTAACATCTCATATAATACATACAGCTTTACGGTATATTTTCCGTCTGCCGCATCAGGGCAAAAAATTTGAGCAAACGGAAAAAATATTTACAAATTAATAATTTTAACTTTACTAAAATATGTTGCCCGGTCCTATGTGAACGCGAATGCTTGCAATTTATGTTCATTTCTGTTTCAAAATTTAACGATAAAGGTTTTTTTGACTGCATGTACACTGGGCAGGCTTGGTCCTCTAAGCATCTATTTGCCCATATTTCGTGCCATCTTTCGCCAAGAGGGCATAAATTACATATATGCGTGTCTGTCATGCGTGCATGCCTTCATGTTGCGAATTTGATGACTATCGCGATGCTCCTATGTGCTCATCAGCAAGTCCGGCTCTGCTCTGTTCACATGTCCCCTATATTTTGCATCTGCTATAAAGAACTGATCAGACTGAACATACTGCACAGTCCGATCAGCGTCCTTTATAGCCACATCATTCCCGCAAAATGAAGGCACCGACTAGACCGAATTTGCGCTTGATAGGAAAGGACCAGATAAGACTGATTATACTGCTCAGCCTGCTCAGCACCTTTCCCATACACCTCCTGCGCTGGGAAAAACTGCAGCAGCCTGTAACATTTTTGCGCAACTGGTCAAGTATATGTGAACAAATCCTAAACAATAAAATGCAGAACCGTACTACCCTGCATCTGTTATATAGGCCGTGTAATCAACAATTCGCAGGTTTTAAATTAGACAGTAATTCATTTGTGCCCGTTCAGACCTTGCAAATAAAACCTACAAACCAATGACTAATACTAAAATTATCAAAAGTAATAAATATTCACTCACCGAAATGAATCCCACACTGATGAGAATTTGTGTCCTCTGACACTTCTGTGTTGTATTTCGCCCTTATGAGAATCATTTATGGTGGAGTTTATATAGGGCAGGTATCACACCACTACATGGCTTATACGCGTGTTACACGGGCAACCTGTGCACTTTAGTTATTTATGGTAACATTGTATGTATTTGAACTAGCTAGGTAGGGTTAAGGCGAAAATGGCCTTATGTAGGTGAAAAGGTACCCTACGTAAGAAAAAAAGAAACTGTCCCCTCTGGTGTTCCCTTTCTGTGTCGCCACAGGTTGGTAGATATTGGCCTAGAGCCTTACTCAGCATGATCCCCACCCCGGGCTTGACCGAGGTCAAGGTCACGAACTTAGAATTTTCATATAAAAGTAAACATTTTTGCGTTTAAGTTTATGTAGCTATATCATCAAGACCTTTTGTTAAATTTCATCATCCCCTAACTGAAAGGTTGAGTGGATATAGCTATCAGCAAGGAATCTGTTCGTCTGTCCGTATATCTGTTGAAGCATTATTCGTTATTACTTTATTTTTGTCTTAGGGTCAAAGTTTTTACGTTAAAATTTATAAAACCTTATATTATGAAGACCCTTTGATAGATTTCATTCATATTTGGCCTGATGGTAGATATAGGGCTTAAGTTTTTATCAGCACCAACCCTATCCCGGGGAGATAACCTTGGGGTCAAGGTCACAGAATTTTCAAAAATAAGTCAAAATCTGTGTGTTTATGTTTATATAGCTATACCATCAAGACCCTTTGAGGAATTTCATTTATATTTTACATGTTGGTAGATATAGGTCTAGAGTTTTACTCAGCATCATCCCCATCCCAGGGTATGACCTTGAGGTCAAGGTCACAGACTTTGAAATTTCATATAAAAGTAAAAAAAATTGCATCTAAGTTATATAGCTATACCATCAAGACCTTTTGTTGAATTTCGTTATCCTCCTACTGAGAGGTTTAGGGGATATAGCTATGAGCATGGAATCCATTCGTTCATCCGTCCATCTGTTTGTCCATAAACGCATTATTGTGCACCCCATAACTCCTAACTACCCTTTGAGCTATTTTCAGGAAACTGTGAAGTTGCAGAGGGCATTTGGTAGGGGTGTCAGGTACAAGAAAGACAACTCTAACTGACTTGGTCCATGAGTTATCTCCCCTTGTCTCCAGAATTGTAAACATTTTGTGCGAACCATAACTTTAAAACACGTTAAGATATTTTCATGATACTTCACCAGTATGTAGAGGACATTGAGCAGGCATATCACATTGAAGAATGACACTCTGACTCCATTCTGTAGTTTTCTCCCTTGGTTATTTAAATCTTGTGTGGGCAATAACTCTAAAAATTCTTTAAGATATTTTTGTGATACTTTACCGATCTGTAGAGGGCATTGAGTAGGCAGGTCACCTTAAAGTTTTCATTAAAATTTATATAGCTATATAATGAAGACCCTTTTGTTGGTTTCATTAATATTAAGCATGATGGTATGTATGGGTCTAAAGTTTTTCTCGGCACCATCCCCAAGCTGGGGCATGACTTTTAAGTCAAGGTCACAGACTTTTCATACAGATGTCATTTTTGCTTATATTATAAAGACTGATTGATTTCACTGGTATATGGTGATAGTTATAGGGCTAAAGTTTTATTTGCACCTGTGCCTGACCTTTGAGGTCAAAGGCTCCATATTATGTGTGATTCCTTTTTTTTCAATGTTATAACATATAGCATACAACTGCCATCTCCAGAGTCAAAGCTACACACTTTATGCTCTTTAAAAAGTGGCGGTAGTGCTGGTCAGGGGTATACATGCCCCACTGGGCACTTTGTCTAGTTATAACTAGAAAAGGACAGGCGCAACCGTTGGTATGACATTAAATTTTAATCCATCAGACAGATTTTAACCTGAAAAAAGAAAGTTTCAAGGTTTATTTTTTTTTTATTTTATTCAGACTTAACATTACTTTCAGCAATTTTTCACTCATAACAGGATGGTGTCTGGATGTGACAGGGAGCTCAATGCTCACTTTAAGAGTGCTGCCTCACTGACACATCACACCTTAGACACATGACCTGACATTTCATCCAGTAACATTATACTGACACCGAACCAACCGGAGTTCCGCTGCAATGCTGAGCGCAAAGGGCAGCTAATACCATTTTTAAAGTCTTTGGTATGACTTAGCTGGGGATAGAACCCACAACCTCCTGGACAAATCGGACGCTCGAGGTAATGAGCCACTGCACCACTAGGTTCGAGGGTAATCAGCCTGCTGATTTGAACGGTTTTTACCATAATTGAGCCAGCACATGACAAACCAACAAAATGACTGGGCTCCCAGAGAAAAATCAGATCAACATGGGTATCTGCCCAGTCTGATCAGTCTTTGCTGTGCACTCAATGGGTTGCTAAGGAGCTAAGGTTTCTACATGTAGACAGTGAAAACTGATCAGACTAGGCAGATACCCAGGCTGAACTGAGTGTGCTTGGTGCACATGACATTTTGTTGATTTTTTTCATGTAAAAAGGACCCACACAAGCGCAGGTATGACATTAAGTTTTAATCCATCGGACAGATTTCAACATGAAAAAAGAAAGTTTTTTTTTTTTTTTTATTTTATTCAGACTTAATGTTGCCTTCAACAGTCTTTCATTTATATCGTGACAGTGTCTGGATGTGACAGGGAGCTCAATGTTCACTTTAAGAGTGCTGCCTCACTGACATATCACATCTCAGGCACATGATGTGACATTCCACCCAGTTACATTATACTGACACCAGACTGACCAGTACTGCTTTTTCAATGTTGAGCGCAAATGAAAGAGCAGCTAATACCATTTTGAAAGTCTTTGGTATGACTCAGGCGGGTGTCTTTGCCTCAGTTGTCTCAGCGGCCTGTAAACCATCATTTATTGAATATTCACCAGCTGCAATGCTATGGCTAGTCACACACAGTGCTGATGACCTGCACAAGAATGAATTTGTTCTAGAAAGTCGGCCTCGGTGGCTCAGTTGGATGCGCCGTCCGACTGGAGACCAGGAGGTCGCGGGTTCAACCCCCGCCGAGGTCGGCAACATTCTTTCGTGGAGATTGATCATGAAATATTTTCTACGGTCATTCTCTCCCTTCCGCTGATTCAAGAAGGGCAGTTGTCAGTTTCTGGCGAAAGAATGTGCACAATACTGGTTAACCGCTTAGAGGACTAAGCCTGCCCAGTAAACATGTGGCTAGGTAAATTGACCGCGCTCGACATGACCCCATTGGGTTGACTGGGCCGTAAAACCTCAACACAAACAAAATCTAGAAAGCACATTACTTTATACAACATATGTTTTGATCGGTGATCTATTGGGGATGCGTTGCAGAGTGGCCAAGAATTGTCAACTAATTGGCACCCAGTCTCAAACCTGTCGCTGCATGTTTGCCAACCAGTCGTCGATCAATACTAGGTTAATCCCTAACAATTTGCGAAATCTATTACCGACTGATCGTCGACCAGTCACCTACTGATTGGCGACCCATCCCCGACTGATCATCAATCATGTCCTGATTGCAGTTGCAGCAATTGCAATGAAATCAGTTGCCAAGAAGTCTCATCGCAGTTGCATTGTTTGTGTAACCTCTGTTTTACAGATTTTAATCCTCCCATAAACAAATAAATGCCAGCAGAGTGGTACAGTAAACTTTGTTTGATAGCCAGGATTGGATATTTTGAATCACTTCAAGAAGGCAATAATGTCAGATGACGAGAGGACATCTCTTCTGAAGGCTTCTGATAGTCGACCAACGTCTGTACAGTCTCCAGATCGGCCTGTCAGTAGGCAAACATCTGTACACTCTACAGCTACTGAGGGTGAACCGTTAGTAGACCTAGAAGACAATGATGCCGCCAAGAAGGTGGACATTGACGTTCTAACATGTTCTGGTAGCCACATCATATGTCAGTCGCAAGAATTGTCAAAACATGATCTTGGTACTCATATGACGTAAGTTCCATTTTTTACGGCTTGTTGATACTTACAAATATTGCATAGCTGCAGATAAGGTACTTTTTTGTTTTTTCAACCAAAAATATGGATATGTTTCTTATTTTTCCATGAAAACATATTGTAGGTACTCATAAAAGCACCTCTCTTAGCCCATTGTATACTGAATAGACTCTCCCACACAATATATTGGAAGAGTCCAATTTCAATTTTAGGTACATCTGGCTATGAGATCTACATATTCCTGGAGAAAAATTGCTTAACTATTTGCAAACAGTGGAGACCCTGATCAGATGCTGCATTCTGCAGCATCTGATCTGGGTCTGCACTGTTTGCCAATTACCCTTTTACGGGTCTCACGACTACAATGGGTTAGACTCTCTTTTGAGTATCTGCAGCATTAGCTTTCATGGAGAAATAAGAAAAATAATTTTCTGAATATTCCTGTCTGGAGTTATAAATAGAATAGCATATTTACCAGGATAAATTACATGTACCCTGAATATTCAGACAGAAAGGTCTGAGCAGTGATAAAAAAAAATTCTGACGCCAGATCAGTACAGTAGCAGTTTAATCAAGTTCTACTCTGTCTCTTCAATCAATACTTTAGAGACTTCATTGATGGACTTTTTCAAATTCGTAGCTCCAGATAACATGCTTTTTTTAACCAAAAAGTATTGATATTTTCCTATTTCACCATGAAAACATATGTTGTGGATGTTAGAAACAGTTGCTGAAAAGACAAATCAGCCTGTGTATCTGCTCACTCTTTATCAGTCTTTGTTGTCCGTATGAAAATAGTCAAAGAAATAAGACAAAACACAGCTTTTTTAACATTTCAACTTCACTCCTTCTTACTCTTTATTGCTTTGTGGTTTATTCTACGTGGCGATTTGTTTTATGTCTTACCCTGTGTCATTCTGTTCTTGTGTTTTTCAGTCCTTTAAGCATTGCGATTAACTCGCTTGGAGAAGAGAGAGAGCTAATCTTAGTGCTTTTCGTAAGTTTATCGATTTGTGCTTGTTTGGATATGTCGGTTTCCTCTTCCTCTTGGTGTCTGGAAAGGGATGCGGTTTGTGATTGTGGCACTTCCTGGACTTTTCTCTTACCCTTTTGTTTATTAACCTAAAATAAAAAAAAACAACACCAGAGGCAAATGTCCTGAAAGTAACAAAATACTTCAAGCTACAATGCACATAAGCCTACGCACATGCACAGGCTGGTCCAAATTTATGCCAAAAGTAATAGGAAACCACGGACAGTAGTTAAATGCGAACAATAAAATCATGGAAAAGGCAGGAATTCATGCATGCGCAATGTACAGCCCGCACTTGCATCCACAAGTGCACACACACATGTAAGCGCATGAGCATGCGGATGTATACGCGGATACCGCACTTATAGAATCCTTGCACCAGACAAAGCGGCTGCGCAGGCTGATATATTCTACTGCTGGCACCCCATAATACTACTATATTTTGCGCATGTGTGGATTCTTTGCCTTTTGTGCTGATTTGAGGTGTAGCTTGAAATATTTTGTTACTTTCAGGTCATTTGCCTCTGGTGTTTTTATATTTTTTTTTAGGTTAATGCCCGAGTAAGACTGTTTGCTCAGAAATGAATATGGCACAAAATGTTTGTTTCTTTGCTAAAGCTATTTGTCCATATGAAGAAACTTTGGAGCCATTGCTGTCCAAAATTAGCCCAGTGAAGATGCACAAATGCACAGGCTGATATGAATCTTTGCTGTACACATATATGTCCGAAGGTATGTTTCTCACGTTGCTGCTTATATTATGTTTTTGTGGAGAAAGAAGAAAAACAATATGTTTTGGTTCAAGAAAGCATCTTATCCCTAGTCCTGCTGCCCTCGGATATGTCCTGCCTTTGCAAACAGTGTAAATCCAGATCATTTGGCTTCTGAAGAAGCCAACTGATTTGGATCTGCACTCTTTGCTATTAAGTATGTGAATTTATATCAACAATCTGGATCAAGTAATCTGAAAATTAGAAATGGGCATGGCTTCTTAAGTATGGATCAAGCTAGTGGATCTGGCATTCTTAAGTGACAGAGAACAGATAATAGAAAAATTGTTCTGAAACATAGCTCCAGATAAGGCTCTTTTTTTTTTAACCAAAAAACATTGATAGTTTTCTTATTTCTTACTGAGGCTTATCTAATGAGTATCCACAACATATGCTTTCGTTGAGAAATAAGAAAAATATATTTGATACTCTGTCTTATCTGTAGCACCAGCAATGATGGACTTCTACTGAAATGCAGGAAGAATATCTAGCTTGATAGCTTTCGCTTATAAAATTACATACACAAGCTAGACATATATACTTGAAATGAGAAATATGACTTCAGGGCCTTACACACTTGTCCAGTGAATAGTTTGTTATTAAAAATATTTTTATAGTTCCAGATAATTGGTTTTATCAGGTAAGTATTTTATTTCTCAATGAAGACCTATTTTGTAGAGAAATAAGAAAATCTCTATACGTTTTGATTGGAAAAAGCTGACAGTCATAAGTTATGTTTTTTTCATAATAATTGTCACTGTATATCCCATACAAATTTTTACTTTCTCAGGGTAAATGATATGTATTTGTAATCAGTGTATTTTGGGTAATGCTGAAGAATAATGCAACCAAACAGAAAAAATATTTTACCATGTAAACATACCATATTCGACCTAATTACTGTACTGTGCGCTTACGTTTTTCAAAATTACTGGGAAAATGTGGTAAAATATATATTTACCTACTAAGGGTGCACTATAAAAAATATCAGTAAAAGACTTATTTGATGGTGGTTATCTGATTTTTTTTCTGGTTTTCTTTATAAAAGCATATGTTATGGGTACTCATTTGAATTGCATCGACAAGTCGATGCAATTCAAATGGGTGCCCATTACATAATGCCGTTATAAAGAAGTAGACAAAAAGTATGCTGGCTGTTATCTGAAGACTACGGAATTGCTTGACTGTGCGCTTATAGGAGTATGTGTGGTAATGAGGTTGAGTATGGTATGTTATGGACTGGTGAGGCCTTTCTAATGGGTACTCACAACATGTTTTCATGGAGATATTAGAGAAATTTTTTTCTGAATACCCTAGTTTTTTAAAGAGAGAGAGAGAGAGAGAGAGAGAGAGAGAGCTGTGCAAAGCCCTCTGGAATACTGTATCCTTACTGTGCATGCTCACTATATAGCTTTGAATGCATTGTATTTTCATTATTGCAAATGTTAGCAACTTCCTGCTTTTTCAGCCACATTTTTTTGCTGTTTTTGAGTCTGCTAGCGACAGCTAGCAGGCTCTATGCAATCGCATGGGGTTTTTTACTACGTCACAAGCGGATTTTCATCACCGCTATATTCATACGCGCACTACTTCTTAATCAGACGCAATGCGGCACTATTACGGCGAACTGAATGTGAAGCAGGGGAATTTTTTATAGCTTTTTTATTTCGCTAACATAACTGTAACTGAAATCGATTTAGATAGTGCAATTTGAAACATAGACTTCAAAATTCGGTGTAGTAATACACGCGCTACTTTTGTCAATCACCCCACGCCATCTTTGATGTTGTGCTTAGCAACCATAGGGGGCCGGCACGTACAGGGTTATTTTTGGCTAAAATGGCCAAAAAGTAGACATAGGTTTGATAGACACTGTATATATTGTCAATATATACAGTGTCTATCAAACCTATGTCTACTTTTTGGCCATTTTAGCCAAAAATAACCCTGTACGTGCCGGCCCCCTATGTTAGCAACGGAAGCTGAACGAAAAGAAAGTATCAGAATCTACTTATTCGATATTGAATATAGCAAGACATCAGGCATTTAATTCATTCCTCCTACATGAAATTACTTTATTCACACCTCAGTGACACGGAGTGGTCTGACGACTGCTGGCCCATTTATACGTTATGACCCTTCTTTTGTGGACATCGGAAAATCTCTTGAAAACAGAAAAGGGTAGGCATAGCTGGTCGGGCTAATCTGTTGATGCTTAGGTGAAGCACTATCAAATGACAATCAGTTATTAAAGCTAATCTGGATTGAACATAGCCATTTCAAATTTATTTAATCTGCTCGTCTTCATAATAAGTTGATAAAGATAAATTTATAAAATTGCACCAGAATAATCGTGGAGCTACATCAGGTGTTGAATATGTATGAACTGGAGCATATCTAGACTTGAACTTTGATAATTCTAGAAATTGGAAATTGCTGCTGGAGATACACTCATTTGGAATAATCAGGTGGTAAACTTCATTGGAAAATAAAGAGGTTCATTACTCCAATCACTGCATTGGCTTATATATGCAGATAATAAAATGGATTTTTTTTGTGAAGAAAGAAACAAAACAGAAGAGAAATAATTGTATTTAGTTTTTCAGTACATGGTTAGATTATTTATGTATATCTGTTTTACACAGATGCCTCAGTAAAGACCCATTCTTATTTATACATTAAAAGAAGTAGAATGCATTTCCATCTGACTGATTTTGAGAAATTAAATTGATAGTGAAAGCATGTAGTACAAAGTGTTTCATGTTGGTTGTTTTTCAAGGAATAGTAAATTTTCTCACAAAGCCTTGTCTCTGAATGTAAATTTAATATTGGATGAAGCCACTGGTTGTAAGAAAGTGTGAAAATATGGATATAGAGCAAAATCCAGGTCCATCAAATCATATAAATCTAATTATGTAATTAAGTTAATGCCTTTTTTCGCGACACCGCCTTCTGAACAATTCAGAGTAACTACAGTTGCTATACTGGATGTACATTACTCTGTGGTGGTTCTGAATCTCTTTTAACTACACTTTTATTTAACTTTAACATGCGTAAAGTAACGTTATTATTTACCTGTATTATCAGTTAGATAACACACTTTTTGAATAAAAATTACTGGCATGTTTCTTATTTTTCTTAAGGAATATATGTTGTGGATATTCATTAAAAGAGCCCTACCAATGAATGACCTTCTAATAAGTTCCAACATGTTTTTGTGTTGAAATTATAATGAACTAGAACATGTGTTTGAACAACACTATGACCCCAACTATATGGTTTCCCTTAAACATGCATTGTCCATAATACTGAAACACTAAAAATGGCTAACTTCAAAAGTAAGAATAGGATGGCCGAAACATTCCCATACAGAACTAGTATTTTTACCACTGGGCGGCGAATAAATTCCAACCACAGTTTCGTCTGCCATCATAATGAGAGTAAAGCAAAATGCAATTGGCTATCAGTCAAGCGTCATCCAATCAAAATCGCGCTCTGAAAATGTCACTTTGTAGACAGGATTAAAGAATGTAACGAACACAAATAAGCGAATCTGAATAGAAGCGTTCATCATATCGATACTCCATCATGTGTATCGATACATGAAGCGTATCGGGATGCACCAATGCATCGATGAATCGTCCCACCACTAGGCGTAACTCAGCTAATATTTGGTGGACTGTAACCTCAAAACAATACGCCCTTCTCTACATCTTGGTCTAACTATAGCATAAATGAAGTTTCAGCTTGATCGGATATAAATTGTAGGAGGAGTTAACCAGAAACTAGAAGTTTAAAGAAATTTTCAATGGGGCTTAACTCTGCTAATATTTAGTGGACTGTAACCTTGAAACAATATGTGCTGCTCCACATCATGGTCTAGCTATAAATGAAGTTTCAGCTTGATCGGATGTAAATTGTAGGAGGAGTTAGCCGGAAACGAAAAGTTTAATGAAATTTTAAAAGGGACATAACTCTGCTAATATTTGGTGGACTGTGACCTAGAAACAATATGCACTGCCCCCACATCTTGGTCTAACTATAAATGAAGTTTCAGCTTGATCAGATGTAAATTGTAGGAGCAGTTATCCGGAAACGAAAAGTTTAAAGGAATTTTCAAAGGGCTATAACTCTGCTGATATTAAGTGGACTGTAACCTCAAAACAATATGCACTGTTCCACATCATGGTCTAACTATAAATGAAGTTTCAGCTTGATCAGATGTAAAGTGTAGGAGTTAACCAGAAACGAAATGTTTTCTGAAATTTTCGAAGGGGCATAGCTCTGCTAATAATTGGTGGTCTGTAGCCCAAAAACAATATGTGCTGCTTCACATCATGGTCTAGCTATATACCAAGTTTCATTTTAATCGGATGTAAACTGTAGGAGGCGTTAGCCGGAAACGAAAAAGTTTTCTGACGGACGTCATACCCCATAAAATAATATGTCCCGTTTTTCAAACAGGTGTATAATAATTCAAAAAAGTATAAATGCAAGAGTTATGGTTCTTGCGCGCTGCATGTTGTCTAATGCTGATTGATATTTACATGACCTTTCTTGAAGATATCTTGAACAGGTTTCAAGTTACAGAGTGGACACGATTTTGTGACGCATAAAGTTCCAAGTGAAATAACCAGGCCTCCTAGCGAAACCTATAAAACCTATAATAACCTATAATTTTGTGTCAAACCTATAAAACCTTTATTTTGTTCATAAAACCTATAAAAAGCCTGTATTTTCATGAAAAAACCTATATTTTTCACTTTTTGAACCTTCTCGCGACTCAACCCTAACTTTTCTTCAAAATGCCCTACTATTTTTAATTTTTAGTCCCAAAAAAGTGATGAAAACTGTCAAGAAATTGTATTTTTTTCCTTGCTCGCTTCGCTCGCTCGGACTATGTAAAATTCAGATCAACTTTATCTGAATAATTGTGGTGCAAAAATTCATCAAATATTTTTTCTTCAGTTTTAAATCTCTATGTGAGTTTGGAAGAACCTTTTTTTAACCTATATTTTTTATTGAAAAACCTGTAAATAACCTATATTTTGAGTAAGAAGAACCTACATAAAAACCTATATTTTCAAAGTGGGCCATTAGGAGGCCTGAATAACTCAAAAAGTATAAATGCAAAACGTATGGTTCTTGTACTCTGCATGTAAGATAATGTTGATTGATATTTATATGAAGTTATGTGGAGACAGCTTGAACCATTTTCAAGTTACAGAGTGGACAAGATTTTGTGACAGACGCCCGAGGGAAAAAACAATACACATCTCCCTACCCTAAAGGGAGGAGACATAAATATCAGAATCCTAGCTCAAGCGGGAGGGGGTATATTGCTTTTGGTGCAGATCTTATCAGCACTGGCGTCCCCATCCAAGGGTGTGTGTGTGGGGAGGGGGGGGGGGGAATATTTAGAACAGAATAGATTCAAAAACAGGCATAACTGGCATGCTAGGTCCAATGGGGGAAAAAAAAAGCAAGAGGACCATGATGGTCCTATATCGCTCACCTGAGCAAACAGCTTTGCATACTTACTGTTGAAGTTTCAGCCAAGTTTACTGCTCTAAAATTTTTGTATAAATTTTATAACCCTGCACCCCAGTGGCCATGTTTTTTTCATCCATCATGATGGCTTGAACTGAATAGTGAAAGAGGATCACCAAAGGAACAATTCTGCTGTTATATTGAAATTGGTCCAGTGGTTTCTGACAAATAGATTTTTAAAATGTCTTATATAGATATATAGGGAAATTAAGCCCCACCCCCTAACGGCCATGTTTTTTGACAAATCATGACAGCTTGAACAAACTTGGTAGAGGGTCACCAAAGGAAAAATCCTGCCAAGTTATATTGAAATCGGTTCAGTGGTTTCTGACAAGAAGATTTTTAAAGTTTTCTATTTAGATATATAGGGAAAATAAGCCCCACCCCTAGCAACCATGTTTTTTGACGAATCATGATTGCTTGAACAATCTTGATAGGGGGTCACCAAAGCAACATTCCTGGCAAGTAATATTAAAATCAGTCAGGTGGTTTCTGACAAGATGAATTTTAAAGTTTTCTATACAGATATATACGGAAAATAAGCCCCGCCCCATGAAGGCCATGTTTTTTGACGTATCATGAGGGCACAATCTTAGTAGAAGGTCACCAAAGCACATTCCTGTCAAGTTACATTGAACTCAATCCAACGGTTTCTTACGAGAAGATTTTTAAAGTTTTCTATATAGGGAAAATATGCTCCGCCCCCTAGCCGCCATGTTTTTTGATGAATCATAACGGCTTGAACAATCTTGGTAGAGGGTCACCAAAGAAACATTCCTGCCAAGTTATATTGAAATCGGTCCATTGGTTTCTGAGAAGAAGATTTTTAAACTTTTCTATATAGATATATTTGGAAAATAAGCCCCTCCCAGTGGTGGCCATTGTTTTTTGACGAATCATGATAACTTGAACAATCTTGGTAGAGGGTCAACAAGGAAAAATTTCTACCAAGTTATACTGAAATCGGTCCAGTGGTTTCTGACAAGAAGATTTTTAAAGTTTTCTATAGAGATATATAGGGAAAATAAGCCCCACCCCCTGGCAGAATTTTTTTTAGACGAATCATGACTGCTTGAACAATCTTGGTAGCAGGTCACCAAAGCAACATTCCTGCCAAGCTATATTGAAATTGGTCCATTGGTTTCTGACAAGAAGATTTTTAAACTTTTCTATATAGATATATAGGGAAATTAAGCCTCCCTCCCCACCCACCACCCGGCGGCAATGTTTTTTTGACAAATCATAATAACTTGAACAATCTTGGTTAAGGGTCAAAAGGAAAGATTTCTGCCAAGTATTAATGAAATCGGTTCAGTGGTTTCTGACAAGAAGATTTTTAAAGTTTTCTATATATATATAGGGAAAATAAGCCCCGCCCCCTAGCTGCTATGTTTTTTGACAAATCATGACGGCTTGGACAATCTTGGTAGAGAATCACCAAGGAAACATTTTTGCCTAGTTATATAGAAATCGGTCCAGTGCTTTCTAACATGAAGATTTTTAAAGTTTTCTATATAGATATATAGGGAAACAAGAGGCCCACGAGCCACGGCTCGCTCACCAGAGTCACTGCAGACATGCAGATGTTATGCAACATTTTTCCAATCCTATCATCACAACTAATGAAAAGATCATCATTTGAGCAGTTCTTAGTTTTGAAGAAGAATATATGGGCCTGACAGTCAATGGAGCATGATCATTTGAATAAACCATCAATCACATTTCAACAGTAGGATCAATGTGAAATTTGGTGGAAATTGGCTAAGTGGATTCTGAAGAATCATGATTTTATACATGTAAACAGCACAGTGGCAGAGAAATATAATAAATATAAACAAGATGATGGCCATCTAAGATTTCCAATCAGAACAATTTTAACTACTGTTGATCTACAATTCACTTGAATACTTTCAATATAAATGTATATGGCCCATACAAATGCATGGGGAAGCAAATTTGACCTTGGAGGTAAAAAGGTCAAACGTCAACATAGAACCATCATTTTAGCAATTTTGGTAGCTCTCCTGTCCCCCATAATTTGTGCAAAGATAAGGGCCCAGGGCTTATTTGGTTATGGAGAAGAAGATTTGTAAATTTTTTTTTACCATTATATGGGCATGGCAGCCATTTTGATCAATGGACCATGCCCATTTTAGCAATCTTTCATTCTCCTGCCCAAGGAGGCTCTGCATGAAATTTGAGCAACACTGGCCCGGAGGCTTCAGAGGAAAAGTCATTTGAAATTATCAACATTTTTTCCATACAAATGTATGGGGCCCATACAAATGCATACAGAAGCAAACTTGACCTCGCCGTAAAAAGGTTAAATGTCAATGTATGACAATTATTTTAGCAACCTTAGTAGACCGCCCGTTCCCGATGATATATGCTAACATTCAGCCACATGCCATCCTCGATTTTGGAGAATAACATTTTTAAATGTTTTTTTCCCATATAAATGCATAGGGAAGCAAACGACCTTGCCGTAAAAAGGTCAAATTTTAGCAACTTTGGTAGACCCTCCGTCCCCGATGAATTATGCAAAGATTCAGCCCCAAAGCATCCTCGGTTCTGGAGAAGAAGATTTTTAAATGTTTTTACCATATATGGGCATGGCGGCCATCTTGGTTAATGAACTGCGACCATTTTAGCAATCTTTTGTTCCCCCAACCTAAGGAGGCTCAGTATGAAATTTGAGCAAATTTGGCCCAGAGGCTCCAGAGGAGATGTTATTTGAAATTCTGAACATTTTTCCCATATAAATGCATAAGGAAGCAAGATTGACCTTACCGCAAAAAGGTCAAATGTCAATGTACAACCATTATTTTAGCAACTTTGGTAGCCCTCCCATTCCCGATGATATGTGCAAAGATTCAGCCACAAGGCATGCTCGGTTTTGGAGAAGAAGATTTTTAAAGGTTTTTCCCATACAAAAGCATAGGGAAGCAAACTTGACCTTGCCGTAAAAAGGTCAAATGCCACCGTACGACAAATCTTATAACAACTTTGGTAGACCTCGTGTCCCTGATGATTCTTGCAAAGATTCAGCCCCAAGGCATCCTCGGTTATGGAGAAGATTTTTAAAGGTTTTTACCATATATGTGCATGGAGGCCATCTTGGGTCAACGGACCATGACCATTTTAGCAATCTTTCGTTCCCCCACCCTAAGGAGGCTCCACATGAAATCTGAGCAAAATTGGCTCAGCGGCTTCAGAGGAGAAGTCATTTGAAAATGTTGATGGACGGAGGAAAAGTGATCACTATAGCTCATCCTGAGCAGAGGTCAGGTGAGTTAAAAAAAAAAAGTCCCACCCCCCCTGGCGGCCATGGTTTTTGACGTATCATGACGGCTTGAACAATCTTGGTAGAAAGTTACAAAAGAAACATTCCTGCCGTGTTATATTGAAATCGGTCCAGTGGTTTCTGACAAGAAGATTTTTAAACTTTTCTGTATAGATATATAGGGAAAATAAGCCCCACCCTCTGGTGGCCATGTTTTTTGAGGAATCCAAATGGCTTGAACAATCTTGGTAGAGGATTACTAAAGGAACGTTTCTGTAAAATTATATTGAAATCGGCCCAGTGTTTCTGACAAGAAGCTTTTAAAAGTTTTCCATATAGATATATACATGTAGGAAAAATAAGCTCCGCCCCCTGGCAGCCATGTTTTTTGACGAATCCAGATGGCTTGAACAATCTTGGTACAGGATCACCAAACAAACATTCCTGCAAAATTATATTGAAATCGGTCCAGTGGTTTCTGACAAGAAGATTTTTAAAGTTTTCTATATAGATATAAAGGGAAAATAAGCCCTGCCCCCTGGCGGCCATGTTTTTTGACGAATCCAAATGGCTTGAACAATCTTGGTAGAGGATCATCAAAGTAACACTCCTGCAAAATTATATTGAAATTGGTCATACTTTACTGGATGTATTTGGCCAGACAGTCCCGAGCAAACATTGTAAACCCCCATGAGATGCTACAAAATGCGGTGTCACATCAGGGGCTAAACTGTTTGCCACCCATTGAGCTATTTTTAGACAAAACATTCGGTAGTAAATTGTACTTGTTAGCTCACCTGAGCGCAAAGTGCTCATGGTGAACTATTGTGGTCAGTCAATGTCCGTCGTCCGTCATGCGACGTCAACAATTGATTTAAAAGCCTACTCCTACACCCCTGGGCAAATTGACTCAATACTTGGTAGGAAGCATCGGGGTGACTTGTACATAAAAAATAGCTAAAATCATGCCGATCGGAAATCCAAGATGGCCGCCATGGCCGCCATCTTGAAAATCTATTTTTCGCTTCTTATCCTGAACCGAAAGGCCAATTGACTCCAAACTTTCTAGGAAGCACTGGGGTGACTTGTAGATCAAAAATAGTTAAAATCTTGCCAATCGAAAATCCAAGATGGCCGCCATGGCAGCCATCTTAAATCTATTTTTAGCTTCTTCTCCTGAACCGAAAGGCCAATTGACTCCAAACTTACTAGGAAGCATCGGGGTGGCTTGTAGATCAAAACTAGCTAAAATCGTGTTGATCAGAAATCCAAGATGGCCACCATCTTGAAAATCTATTTTTCACTTCTTCTCCTGAACGGAAAGGCCAATTGACTCCAAACTTGCTAAGAAGCATCGGGGTGACTTGTAGATCAAAAAATAGCTAAAATCATGCTGATCGGAAATCCAAGATGGCCGCCATGGCAGCCATCTTGAAAATCTATTTTTCGCTTCTTCTCCTGAACCGAAAGGCCAATTGACTCCAAACTTGCTAGGAAGCATAGGGGTGACTTATAGATCAAAAGACGCTAAAATCATTCCAAACGGAAATCCAAGATGGCCACCATGGCGGCCATTTTGAAAATCTATTTTTCTTCTCCTGAACCGAAAGGCCAATTGACTCCAAACTTGCTAGGAAGCATAGGGGTGACTTATAGATCAAAAGACGCTAAAATCATTCCAAACGGAAATCCAAGATGGCCACCATGGTGGCCATTTTGAAAATCTATTTTTCGCTTCTTCTCCTGAGCCGAAAGGCCAACTGACTTCAAACTTGGTAGGAAGCATCAGGGTGACATGTAGATCAAAAATAGCTAAAACCATGCTGATCGGAAGTCCAAGAGGGCCACCCTGGTGGCCATCTTGAAAATCTTTTTTTCGCTTCTTCTCCTAAACCCAAAAGCTAGTTGACTTGAAACTTGGTAGGAAGCATCGGGGTGACTTATAGATTAAAAATGGCTAAAATCGTTCTGATTGGAAATCCAAGATGGCTGCCATGGTGGCCATTTTGAAAATGTAGATTTTTCACTTCTTCTCCTGAATCAAAAGGAAGCATCAGGGTGACCTGTAGATCAAAAATAGATAAAATCATCCCTATCAGAAATCCAAGATGGCCACTATGACAGCCATCTTTAAAATCTATTTTTCGCTTCTTCTCCTGAATTGAAAGGCCATTTGACTCGTAACTTGGTAGGAAGCATTTAGGTGACTTGTAGATCTAAAATAGCTTAAATTGTTTGGATAGGAAATCCAAGATGGCTGTCATGGCGGCCATCTTGAAACTCTTTTCCTTTCACTTATTTTCCTGAACCAAAGGGCCAGTTAATTTGAAAATTGGTAGGAAGCATCAGGATGACATGTTGATATAAAAATAGCTAAAATCCTTCCGATTGGAAATCCAGGATGGCGGCCATCTTGAAAATCTATTTTTCTTTACTTCTTCTGAACTGAAAGACCATTTATTGACTCGAAACTTGGTAGGAAGCATCAGGGTGACTTGTAGATCAAAAAACGCTCAAATGGTTGCGATAAGAAATCTCAAATTGCGGCTATGGTGGCCATCTTGAAAATCTGTTTTGAACTTTTTCCCCTGAACCGAAAGGGCAATTGACTTAAAGTTCATTGGAAGTATCGAAGTGACTTGTAGATCAACAGTAGCTAAAAGTCATTCTGATTGGAAATCCAAGATGGCTACCATCTTTTTTATGTTTATTATATTTCCCTGCCACTGTGCTGTTTACATGTATAAAATCATGATTCTTCAGAAACCACTTAGGCAATAGCAACCAAATTTCACATTGATCCTACTGTTGAAATGTGATTGAGAGTTTGTTCAAATGATCACGCTCCATTGACTGTCTTGCCATATATAATATTCATCTTAAAAATTAAGAACTGCTTAAAGGATGATCTTTTCATTAGTTGCGATGACAGGATTGGAAAAATGTTACATAACATCTGCATATCTGCACTCACAATGCTACTCAGGTGAGTGGCCCGTGGGCCTCTTGTTCAATTTTAAATAAAGTATGGTAAGGAGTTGAGGTGAGTAACCGACCCAGAAATCAAATTTCGGGTAAGGTGTTCACATGCTGTGTTTAAAGGAGTGTAGATATTGATGTAGTGTATGTACAAGAATCTCAGACATGTGACAGACTATTGAAGCGATATATGAGCCTCTTCATGGGATAAAAATCTTATGCCATATGCGAACAACAAAGACACGTGGTTTTTGCTATGCGCAGTCTGATCAGCACCGTTGTTGTTCGCTGTCTAGACAGTAAACAACCTATCAAAACTTTCAAGACTAGCTAATCTGGCACAATGGCCGAGTTAGCCAGTCTATGGCTGAGTAAGCAGGTCTGAGTCTTATTTGGTCGAAAACCTCGAAGACAGGTTTTTCATGTCGTTGCTTATATATTATCTGTACTTTGACAAAGTGCAGGGAGACTTTGTAGCGGCATCACACAGTGCTAAACACTAGCTATAATTGGATTAATTAACGCATAATTTTACTGCAAGCATATTTTATTTTCGGGCTTCAGAAGGGGGAAAATAGGACCTTATGCACATACTCCTTTCAACTTCTTAAACCTCATTGAAATATATTTATATCGGAAAGATTATTAAATCCAGAAAATAGGAGCTAAATTTTGCAGTAAGGAGGGTGTACATGCCGAAAAATTGTTATGCCATGAATTATACGATTTTTGCTTAAAGGATCTGTTTTAAGGTCTTTGTGAACATGTCGCTTTGCGACAAATGTCTTATATTGAATTAATTTTCTCCGTAACACATTATCCAAGTTGATAAAATAATATATAGAGGCTGTTGCATTATGTGAGGGATTTTTACAGATCCCTCATTTATTATTCGGAACTAGCGAAACTATTTGGAACTAGCCAAATCAGTGGAGAACTTCACATTCATCACAAGGGCAGATAACCTAAGGCGAAGGACAAAGTCTTTGGTGTGATATTTCAAGGAAGGCTAGTACTCTGTATCAGCCAATAAAGTCCAAATTTTGATCAGCCACTTATTTGGAAATTGTTATGAAGCATAACTTTACCTGGTTCTAGCCAAATGACTGTATCTGATCAATTGTGCCAGCTTTAGTGTTCAGACAACAAAATTCACTTGCCTACACCTATATGCTTATGTGTGTGCAGAGTTGGAGCATGGGCATGTCACTATGACTTTGAGGATTCAAAATGTTCTTGGTATTTTTGCAGCTAATAAAAATTGTCCAGATAATTGAGGAGTGTGGGTAAAAAATATTTCAGTCATTATAAATAAAGATAAAGAGCCTTAAATAAAAGGTTGCATATAAGAATTTTAGAAATAGACAACATAAGCTGTGTAGAGCTTTTAATGCTTATAAGTTCTTTCAACAGCTAGCCCTACTGGGATGTCCAACAGAACCATGATCAAAATCAAGATTTGTGATCTAGTTTGCTAAGTTTTTACTATACATATGTGTACAGTATAATAATTACTGTATTTTTTAAGTCTAGTCCCATATAATTCACATCTTAGAATTTTTTGCTGTTATTATTTAGCCCGGTTTCATGTATTTTCACGTCACTAATGGTAAAACGTTTCATCATAACTACTTACAGAGACAAATGCTGAAAATAATTCTGAAGTCATCTAAATTATTATCTGAGCATTTATTTTATGTACAAATAATGCAGTTCTTTGGATTTGATTTGTGAAAGCATTTGTGTAAACAAGCCAACCATGTTGCCGCCATTTTGAACAAAAAGCCATGTAACTTCGCGTTAATTAAATTTTTGGCAGAAAATCACCATGTAATTGTAATGTGATTTTTGCAAATTTTGGCCATTTTCAAAATAAAGTACGGATACCGTATTAATCCGCCTATAAGACGATTTGTTTATAAGACGGGGGCTGTTTTTGGGCCCTTCCCAGGCAGGATTTTGCTTTTAATTAATTATAAGATGGGTTAAAAAAGTCGCCTGTCGGAGACATTCCCTGCCACTCAGAAATTCCTAAAGTACATGAAGACATCGGCGATGATTGGTCAGATTTGTAAGTGAATTTATCACAGAGCAGGAATTAAAAAAAACTCCCAACACCACTTACAAGCATGCATACCGTATTTAACTGTGTATAACACGCACCTTATTTACCCAGAAAACGTTTATAAAAATCCGATGTGTATTATTTATAGGAACACCAAAATCGGGACAGAAATCACCAAGATAATCGGTCGCGAAAACTCATGACATTTACGATCGCCCGTTAAAAATGCGAAATAGAATGATTGCTATAAGATATTAATGATTTTTTATACCTATCTCGCCCATACCAGGGTTCTGGCAGCTCAAAACAAGCAACTCGATCTGATTTGTAGTAATTTGATATCCTTTTCATGCCCATGCTTTTTTTGTTTACGCTTTTTTATTTTGCTGATCATGTGATCTCTTCAAAGGGAAACTACTCAAACAGGCATATGCATATGAATCTGTATTGATTACCGGACTTTGACAAGACTCAACCGTTACTTGAATAAATCAGCCTGCACAACTGATTTATTGTAGTTCAAAATAGGAAATAAATTTGGTAGAACATAAATATTGGCACGAACGATCATACATTGAAAAAATAAAAAAGTATTTAAGTTTATGCAATTATTAAAATTATTGATAATAAACAAAACCAACTGGGCTTTTGAGGTAGGTAGATCGGTCATTTGCATTTTATCTTTTATTTTCTTACCACCCAGTTAGCATTCTACGTAAATCTACATCGGGCCGTCATCGGCCCGTCAGCTACCCTGACGGGCCGATGACGGCCCGATATAGATTTACGTAGAATGCTGACTGGGCATATGTTTATCTTTTTTTTTTTTTTTTTTTTTTCTTTTTTATTTAAACTTTTCTTCCAACTTACCAAAAAAATTGTTTGAAATAAACAATGTTTATGATAAAGAAAATCAAACTACCAGCATACATCTGTGCACTTAATTGGTTAATTTGCAGTCAGAATGACAACTAGTCGACTTTAGTTGTTGTTTGCATTGCCCTGAGGCACTGAGTTGATAATTTCACGTCTCAGTTAAGAAAGTGACACAAAGAAGATGTTAATATGAGAACACAAAAGAAATAACTACATTTTTATTATCATAGCGTCTGCAGTGGGGAAGCAAAGAACTGCCTACACTACATCAAGTTGCCTGAGGCCCATGGTAACAGAGCTGCACAACGAAAATTCAGTTAGCATTATCGTAAATTCGGCCCGTTTCTACTCTAAACCTTCCGAGTTCGGCCATTTTCAACTCAATCCTAGTGAAATTTGACACTTAGTATCTGGTAACTTAGTAAATAACGCACAGATAAATTCTTCGTGTTTTACATAGAACATCTCTTTTTTTTATTTCAAAACTATTTAGCAAATATTCAGTGCGTGTTATACACGGGTGCGAGTAATACACAGAAAAATTCGGTACTTCACCTACAAAATTACCTTGCTGCTATTTCTGTCAAGGGACGAAGGTAAACATTATATCCTTCTACCGGTTTCGAAGATCGGCATTTTCCGTGACCACGTGGCACCACCGGACTTTGCCGAAAATACCGATATGGCCAAAGATCTTGATTATAAGATGGGTCTGGATTTTTGGGGGCTTTTTTTTTTTTTTTGGAAAAATCCCCGTCTTATAGGCGGATTAATACGGTACCTTAGATTTGATATTTTCATAGAAAACATAAGTTAGTCTTAGCTGTAAAAATTGATTTAATAGATATAGGTGTAAATGTCATTAAGGACTGTTATCACCACGGTCAATATATTTCTTTTCTAAGCGGAAATCACAAAACAACAGTGTATTTCTGAAAACAAACCTTGCCCACTAAAGCGTGACTTTGTATTTAAAACATCCAGCAGGTAGGTGGCGCTGCCGTTTATTTTCATTGAGAAATCAGTTTAACGCAATATTGAATTTAACGCGAAAATACATGGAGTATATTACTTTTATTCACACAGACTATTTAGGCTGACAAAATTAATCAGATAATTGATTAACTGATCTATAAATTGCACAAAAATGATTATCATTACAGATGTCTTAAAACCAATGAGACGCCACATTTTGCGGCATCCCATCTGCGTCTACACTGTTTGCTCAGGCCTATTTGACCAAATACATACAGTAAAGTATAACATGGGAAGAGTCCTGCTCAGACAGACAAGTAAATTGACCAAATCTTTTGTGATAAATAATCGATCACAATGACAGGAGTGATAATCGACCAGATTAGCCAGCCTTAGAGTCTATTTATACATTGTATTTGCTGTATGATGATTCTAGCGAATAAAAAGAAAAGAAAAAAAAATGCAACAATGTATCCATTTAAAGATACTGCCTCCAGATTTGTGGGACTTTTACCCAACCCGATCACATGATGAACAGGCCCTGCCTAAGGCAACTCTGCCCTGGAGACTATAGGCAGCCCAACTACTTCGCTGGCCCCGATGGGCGGGGGCCGTGGTCTGTGGGTCGTGATTTCTGAATACCCGATAATCAGTGCACGCCGGTAATAGGTACCAAGTTACGCTACACTACCGGTCACAGGAGCTTGACATTGGATAATTTCTACTTATAGGGCCTGTCCTTCGAACCTTCGATTATTTCATAATCGTAGGGACAGGCCCTATAAGTAGAAATTAGCAAACGTCAAGCTCCTGTGCTACCGGTTGCCTACATGAAATGCACTTTACGGCATCAGGAATTTTGCTGAAGAACTGAACAAGTATCTGTTGTTGTTTTTCGCGTGCGACACACCATGAATTTCAAAAATGCAGGTAAAAGAAGCTTTCATGTCTGTAGCCTCGCGAAAAATAAACTGTTCGACAGCCGGTAGATTCTAGTAAACAAGCTGGTTGTCATACGACAACACACTCAGTTGTCGCAACACCCAGAAGGTCGGAAACCAGACACGATACGTATCGCTGAGCACTTTCATTGGCTGACTGACATCACATGTCTCAGTCGAAACACTCGGTGTTATTCGCTTTAATCATTGCGACTTTTCAGGCCACGGCAAGGGTCCGTACACACAATTCTGTTCTATTCCATACGTGTTATCATTTGACGCCACCGTCATGGCTGCTTCTTCGCGGCTGCTTCTTCGCAGCCACGAGGCGGTGTCGCTACAAGAAAATGCATCTGTATTATTGCAAGGAAGTATCCATCAAAGAGATGGGATATTTAGTCCTGATTCAAGAGGGCGTCAATGCCTACCATGTTGTTTAGTATTATTGGTGAAAGCTGTACAGAAAAGGATCTGTACCAACAAGTTGAATGTCAACAACATGAATGAAATTCTGTTTGCAGGAGATAAATTATACAAGTATGCAAAAAAGAATGCCAAGACATATCATGACTATTTAGAGCCATGTGATTTGCCATCTTATTTTTCACTTGACAACCAGCATTATCCCTGGAAAGTGAAAAAAAAAAAAAAAAAAAAAAAAACATTTTCAGGAAATTTAAATATCTTATCCTTAGTGGAGTATCCTTTCCTTGATTTAGAGACAGGACTCGCTATGACTTTCTCATTCAACCCATATGCAGTCTTCATTTGCAACGGCTTTTCTATTGCATTATTGGAACAAGGTGACTGTTTCTACCTTTTTGAGTCACATGCAAGAGCTTCAGATGGAATGCCAAATGTTAATGGCAAAAACATTTTGTTAAAGAAAACAAATATAACTGGCATTTTCCTTACATTTGCGTAGATTGTTTAGTTTTGATAATTCCTTTACTACAACAGCGGTGAGTCAGTTTGATTTGCATTCGCTCTGTATATCTCATGTTTGCAGGGAGACCATAAAATGATACCAATGAGCTGGGTTTCAAATTTGTGACATAACTACCTATCCTCCTTTACAAGAATGTATTTCATTTGAGTTGTGTCCATCACAGCCTTATGCTTCCTCCCAGCTTGCTGACAGCTTAAATGAACACGATTCCGCATTACTTGATTCACCCCTTATATGTGAAGAATTGCAAACCTCCCTGAATAAGAAACTTAAGTTAAGTGACACATCAAAAGATGGTTTGAGCAGTAAGAAATTTAAAAAACAAAGAAAGTGCTATAGTCACACAGTTTCACAAGTTGGTGTCTTGTGGTTCCCAGTACATATGTACAAGTTGTTAACAAACATTTTTCAGACATTCTGATGTTAAATTTGATATTCAGGGTCTAAAGCCCGAGATGAAAAGACTCTGTACATTAGGACATAAAAGTGTGGAGGATAAGGAATGGATCTGTCAACAATATGCTAATAGTTTGAAGAAAAATAACTTGAACAAATATCTTCCTTTTTGTCAAGCCCGCTTGCGCTGAGCAAGACATGGTCACCATAGCTGCATTTAAGTGTATATTAGTGAGTCCATCCGTATTTGTCCGTCCTAGCTAGAAATTTTGCATGCAGAATCATCTTTCAGTGTAGTTTGAAATTTCTCCAAGACTTGGCCTTGAGGTCAGATTTGTCAAGGACATGCACTTACCAGCAGAATTTAAGAGTTTTTAAAGAAAAGTCTTCTATTCAGGAAGTGCAATGCCCAGATGCTTGATATATTCCATAGAGCTCCATCTTATCGTATAGTATTGGTAGCATTGGAATGTCGTCTATCTTCTTTGCATGTATTGTGTAAAATTGCATAGAAGATACACAGCACTCCATTAGTACTTTACAAGCTAGCAGACTCTTAGGACTATCAGTCCTTTGATTTTTTCTTGGTGGACAAGGACACCATGCTATGCTAGAGCACTGATTGAAAAAAAAATTGAGTCAGATGAACCATTAACTAATATTCTGCTATTGGCAACTTTTGTTGTCTGCCGATAACCTTTACAAACAGTTTGGACCCAGATCAGGCTCACCAAAATGTCGGACCAGATCTGGATCCAAACTAATTGACACCCTGATAGTATAGCTGAACGATTTTTTTTAAGTTTAACTTTAAAAAGTTAATTTAAAAAAAATCCAGACGACAAAAAAGCATGCAAAATTACCCAGCATGCAAAAAGTTAATACTAAATCTGGGCAAATCTGGATGACAAGTTAGTGATGTTTCTTATTTTTTCCAGAAAATGGGGTCTGACATGCAAACTGACTACTGAGGAGGCAGTTTGCAGGAAATATTAAACCCTATTGCCTTGGAAAAGCAAAAAAAAATAAAAAAAATAAAAAAAATATTCAAACCTATCTTAACTCTTTGCATGCTGGGTAATTTTGCATGCTTTTTCGTTGTCTGTGGCTTTTTTTTTAAAATTAACTTTTTCAAAAAAAATCTTACAGGAATACCATCGGAGTGTCAAATAGTTTGGATCCAGATCAGGCCTGAAATTTTTTTGTTGGACCTGATCTGGGTCCAAACTGTTTGCAAAGGTTATCAGCAGACAACAAAGTTGCCACCAGCTGGGAAAGAGTTAAATGACCACCCTAAAGGAGTCCAGTTATGTGATAATTATTAATAATACCAGTAATAATGAAAAATGTTTAATCATCCTGATATGTTCTCTTAACAGAGAGTGGTCTCTTAACCCATCTATGCCAAGGAGACTCTTCTACTTCAAATTTTAGGGCAGATCTTTTCCAATAGAGAGGGTGCCTGGTTAGTTTTTAGCTCAACTGAGCTATGCTCAGGATGAGCTATAGTGATCACTTTTTGTCCATCGTCCGTCCATACGTCCGTTAACATTTTCAAACGACTTCTCTTCTGAAGCCACTGAGCCAATTTTGCTCAAATTTCATATGTAGCCTCCTTAGGTTGGGGGAATGAAAGATTGTTAAAATAGTCTCAGTTCATTGACCAAGATGGCCACCATGCCCATATATGGAAAAACCTTTAAAAGTCTTCTTCTCCAAAACCAAGGATGCCTTATGGCTGAATCTTTGCATAATTCATCGGGGATGGGAGATCTACCAAAATTATTAAAATAATGGTCGTACATTGACATTTGACCTTTATATAGCATGGTCAAGTTTGCTTTCCTATGCATTTGTATGGGAAAAATGTTAAGAATTTCAAATGACTTCTCCTGTGGAGCCTGTGGGCCAATGGTGCTCAAATTTCATTTTGAGCCTCCCTGGGGCAGGGGAATGAAAGGTTGCTAAAATGGTTGCCGTCCATTGACCAAGATGGCCGCCATGTCCATATATGGTAAAAACCTTTAAAAATCTTCTTCTCCAGAACCGAGGATGCCTTATGGCTGACTCTTTGCACAAATCATTGGGGATGGAAGATCTACCAAAGTTGCTAAAATAATGGTCATACATTGACATTTGACCTTTTTACGGCTCAGGTTTGCTTTCCTGTGCATTTGTATGGGAAAAATGTTGAGAATTTCAAACAACTTCTATGGAGCCTGTGGGCCAATGTTGCTCAAATTTCATTTTGAGCCTCCCTAGGGCAGGGGAATGAAAGATTACTAAAATAGTTGCCATCCATTGACCAAGATGGCTGCAATGCCCATATATGGTAAAAATCTTTACAGATCTTCTTCTCAAGAAAAGAGGCAGCCTTCAGGCTAAATCTTTGCACAAATAGGTCTACCATATTTGCTAAAATGATGGTTGTACATTGACATTTGACCTTTTTATGGTCAAGTTTGCTTCTGTATGCATTTGTATGGGCCCTATACATTTGTATGGAAAAAAATGTTGATAATTTCAAATGACTCTCTTCTAAAGCCTCTGGGCCAGTGTTGCTAAAATTTCATGTGGAGCCTCCTTGGGGCAGGAGAACGAAAGATTGCTAAAATGGTTGTGGTCCATTGACCAAAATGGCTGCCATATGCCCATATATGGTAAAAACCTTTAAAAATCTTCTTTTCCAGAACCAAATAAGCCTTGGGGTCTAATCTTTGCACAATTTATAGGGGACAGGAGATCTACCAAAATTGCTAAAATGATGGTCCTGTGTTGACGTTTGACCTTTTTACTGCAAGGTCAAATTTGCTTCCCCATGCATTTGTATAGGCCATATACATTTATATGGGGAAAAATGTTGAGAATTCATATTATGGACATCTTCTCTATAATCCAGTGAATTGAAACTTGATGATGAGCATTAGGGCGCCTAGTGGACACAAAATAGCAAAATGAGCCGATAGAAAATCCAAGATGGCCGTGAAAATCAGTTTTCGACATTTCTTCCCAAACTTTTGGTCACTTTGAGCCAAAACTTGCTCTGTAGTAACAGGATCGAAACAAGCTAAAATTCTATTGATCGGAATTCCAAGATGGCGGCAATGGTTCCATACCATTGAACAAGATGGTTGCCAGAGCTACAAATAGAAAATCTTCAAACGACATGTCGTCCTTGACCAATGGATGGATTTCAAAATATTTGCACAGAAGTGTTCCTCCAATGACCCTCTACCAAAATTGCTAAAATGGTTCAGCTTGGCTGAACAAAATGGCAGCCAGAGCTAAAAATAGAAAAAAACCTTTAAAAGACATCTCCTATGTGGCCAGTGGCCTGATTTCAAAGTAATTTCACAGAAGTGTTTCTCTTATGGCCCTTTACCGAAATTGATAAAATAGTTCTGCTCAGCTGAACAAAATGGCCACCAGAGCTAGCAATAAAAACAAAACAAAACAAAACATTAAACGACATCTTCTCCTTGGCCAGTGGCCTGATTTCAAAATGATTTCACAGAAATGTTCCTCTTATCCCCCTTTTTTTTTGACTAAATATGGCCCTTTGAAAATTTCAGCATTCTAACCTTGTAAGCAAGATATATCAAAAGCTGTTTAAGCCATTACCTTGAGACTTGACAGGCTGATAGGGCTCAGTGATAGGGAATGATGAGTAAATGACCTGGGCCCAGTTGTTCAAAGCTAATGACATCGTTAGTGAACGATTCGTTAAAATTTACTTCGAGTGATATGCAAATATGCTGAAATTTTTTGCTGAAAAAATGTGAGTAGCTTTTGCAGTCACATTTTTTCAGCAAAAAATATCAGAATATTGTATATTGAATCTGCTAAAACAGTTAACAAAATGACCCTTAACAAGCTTATTAAGCTAACGACGCTTTGAACACCTGGGCCCTGATTAACTTACAGCAGTTAACTCAGGTGAGCCTTGTGGCCCATGGGCCTCTTGTTATTACTACTATGTCTTATAGAAATTCCTCTCTTTAATGCATTCTGCCCTGTCTGATCTGCATCTACACTGTTTGCCAATGTTCCTTTTATTCAACGCTAGGCATAAATGGGTTAATAAAAGTGGTCATAAGGACAGGTTCAGCTGTACATGTATTTCAAAATCTCATCTGCTGAAATTCTTACCTAGCATGTTTAGCATTTTCTATTTCAATTCTTGACAGGAATGATGTAGAAATAACATCTTCTGATCTAAAGATAAGGTTGGTATGTAATCTGTGTCTTCCTTTTTTCCTTGCATGTTCCCAGGACATATACTGGCCTCCAGAGCTCCCACTCCTTGTTATAGGCACAGCATACAAACAACAGTTCAACTTCAATGGCTCAAACCTTTTTTTGGGACCTTGCAAATTTGTTTAAGATGGGTAGTTTGAGCCACTGATGGTTAATCATAGCTCCACATCAAGAAAACACGCCTATATAATTTTGACCCCCTTAAACCCCAATTTTATATAGTAAAACTGGGGTTTACAGGGGTATACATCATTTTTCTTATTTCTGCTCAAAACATGGATTGTGGGTACTCGTTAGAACCGCCTCGCCACAATCTATGTTTTGAGCAGAAATATGAAAAAATATCTAGTTTTTTTATCCGAAAATATTCAGTTTTTGGAGGTGAAATTTTCTATATATTTGAATAGGCGTGTTTTTGTAATGAGGTTAGGAGGCAAATTTTGATAACTTACAAATGTCCATCTTGTGTAAAATAATATGTTGAGTGTATGGCTTGGGGTATATGTGACCCCGTGGTCATGGGTTCTAACTGGATGCTGTTTGTTGCTTTATAGATAAGAATGGGTATCTGGGCCCATTTGTTCAAAGCTAATGACGTTGTTAGTTAACGATTTGTTAAAATTTACATCGAGTGATACGCAAATATTCTGATATTTTTTGCTGAAAAATGTGAGTAGCTTTTGCAGTGCAAAAGCTACTCACATTTTTTCAGCAAAAAATATCAGAATATTGTGTATTGAATCCGCTAAAACAGTTAACGAAATGACCCTTAATGAGCTCGTTAAGCTAACGACACTTTGAACAACCGGGCCCTGGTTAATAGTTTTTTATTTCTCGACAAAAACATTTGTTGTGGGTACTCATTAGACATGCCTCACTGAGGCACTTCTAATGAGTACCACAACATATCAATGAAAACATACATTGTGCAAACTCATTAGAAGTGCCTCACCAAGATGCTTCTTATGAGTGCCCACAACATGTTTTCTTCAACATGTATGAAAATATAGATACTTTTTGGTTGAAAAAAAAAAGCACCTTATCAAGAGCTATGTAAAATTAAATTAAAGGAATGTCCAGAAAATATTTGTTTTACTTCTTTACAAAACATACAGTGTGGGTACTTATTGAAATTACCATGGCAGAGGATTTCAGAGAATCACATGAATGAGAATGAGAAAATTTAGTTGATCCTTAAAGCGTTAATCATAATAGCAGCAGACAGAATTCAAAAATAATTTTCAGGGGAAGTAAAATTAGATCTTTCTTTTGCTTTAATTGTCTTCCCAGCAGAAGATTGACATGACATATTAATCCAAATTATCATGGAAAAATAGTAATATAAAGTACGTTTGAACATCCTCTGCTGCTATTTTGACTGGCACTTTAAAGGTTAAATATTGGATCTCTCCATTGTTCAGAAAAGGACAATGTTGTGATATTTTTTTTCAAATTTCATAGTGAGAATGGCATCAGTACATGACACACCTTACCATCAACATAGTTACGAGGGGAGTTCAATAAGTTCGTAGAACTCGGGGTTTAACTTAAAGATTGGAAGATGGTTTCAACATCATTTTTCAATATAATCCCCCTTTACTTCAGTGCATTTGGCCCACTTTTCTTTTAAACAGTCTATACCTTTGAAATAAAAGTCATCTATTTGGTCCTCAAACAAGCCTCTGTAGCAGCCTTGAACTCCTCATCATCCCGAAATCTCGTTCCACGCAAGTGGGACTTCAAATTTTGAAACAGATAATAATCTCTTGGGGCCTGGTCTGGACTGTATGGTGGGTGATTTAACTGCTCGAACTTGCACTCATGAATAACCACATTTAACAAATATATGTGTAATTGGACTCTTGGAGTTAGAGATATATTGAAAATATTGTGGAAAAGAGGAGAAATTGCTCCTTAGGAGCAATTTCTCCTCTTTTCCACAATATTTTTTACATGTTGTTAGATTTTCATGTTTAGGCAGGGACCAGATTTTCACTTCGAGATAAGTGGTTATTCGAGATAAGCGAGTTCGAGATAAGGGGAGTCAACTGTATAATGTGAGTGTGTCTGGAGGGTGATACTGCAATGAGGAGCACTCTAAAAGGGCATCATTTTCCACCATGGCATCCAAGCACCATCATCACTTTGCTTTGTCTTCTGCTGGTTACTTTAAAAGTCATTGTTGCAAACAGTGTGGACCCAGATCAGACTGCTCCTTTAGGAGCAGTCTGATCTGGGTCCACACTGTTTGCCTATATGCAAAATGTAAGTTTGAAAAGTTTGCAAGAAGATGCAGCAGACGACATAAGCAGACGACATTTTCAGATGTAGTTTTTCTTGGCGCTGTCGGGTGGTGCGAAGGTGCTGTGTATCTTACATCACCGGGGCGTCCAACTGATATTGGCTTACAGTTGGGCAAGGCCTGCTATCCTTGTAGTGGGTAAGGGTAGAGGGGGAATGTTTTTATTTCTTCTGTTTCTTCACTTTCATCCCTGTTCCTCATTCTTCCCTGTCCCTCTCTTTCATCTCCTCTACTCTCTCTTCTATCTCTTTTCTCCCTCTCTCTGGGAGACGACACAAAATGACCCTCAAGGGTTGACGTGTCGTTAAACCCCAACACAATCAAATTTTCTTGGCGCTTTAAGGGTTAAAACTCATCTCAAAGAAACAAGAAAAAAGTAGAAAACATTAACCTTTATCTCTCTCTGGGCTAATTCTTCCAGTTTTATACTCTCATACATACCTGACTCCTTGTTATTATAGCTGTTTCTCTACTGAACCGTTAATGTTACATTTTGAATCAAATGACCCTCATGGATTAAAGAATCGTTAAACCTGAACTTCTTTTCATCTCTCTTGGCTACTTGACCAGATGACAAACTGATGATATTTTTCTTATTTTACACAAAAAAAGGTATAATTTATTTTTGCAGATTGTCTCCTAAGGAGACAATTTGCATGAAATGTCTAAAGAAACTTTCTTGGTAAAATAAGAAAAAAAGATTTCAGAATATAATCTGATGCAATTTTTACCCAGCATGCAGGGCCCAGTTGTTCAGAGCTAACGACGTTGTTAGTTAACGATTCGTTAAAATTTACATTGAGTGATACGCAAATATGCTGAAATTTTTTGCTGAAAAAATGTGAGTAGCTTTTGCACTGCAAAAGCTACTCACATTTTTTCAGCAAAAAATATGAGAATATTGTATATTGAATCTGCTAAAACAGTTAACGAAATGACCCTTAACGAGCTCATTAAGCTAACGACGCTTTGAACAACTGGGCCCAGAGCATTAAAAATATGATGAAATGTTAATAGTTTAAATTTTGGGTATCTTTGAAGATAAGGTGTTCTTGTTTTTCTTAAGCAAACAGTACTGAAATTTTTCTTTTTTCTTCATGTTATATGTGTTCTTATTAGAATAGCCTCACTGAGGCAGTTTTGAAAACAATCAACCAAATATGTAATCCAGGATAAATGCCCCTGCTACTTTTCTAGGAGAAAAGCATTACTAAACATGTAGAAAATTGAGTTTAGGTCATAAAAGTATCTTATTTTTGCCCCAAATTTGGACTAATAAGTAAGTAAGTAAAGACTTTATTTAAAGAGGGTAACAACATTTAGCATACAACGCTTATCTTCCATGAGGCCCTCAGAGTTACAAAACATATATTTACATAAAGTATACAGGCAAGTCAAATTGATTTTAAAACCGACACAAGTTCTCTGACTCAATACCATCATTTTAGCAGCAGACTGCCAGTGAATTGCAATGCCACAGGGCCTGTGTTAGAATAAAATTAATACAGTATATAAATACTTAAAAAAAGTTTTTGCTGTAGGAGTTATAATTTGAAAGGACAGTTGTTGGTAAATATGTATCATTGATTGATTTATTTTTAAACTAAAATTTATTTTTAAACTAAAATGTGTTACTGTTTAAATTGTTTCCCCATAACATTTTATGGGTATTCATAGCACCAGATAAGATAGGAGGGATATCCAGATTACATTTTTCTTATTTCTCTAAAAATGTATCATTACAAAAACATGCCTATTCAAATACATTAAAAATTTCAGTATAAAAAACTGAAAGTTTTCAGATAAAAATTCTGATATTTTTCATATTTTTGCTTAAAACATAGATTGTGGGTACTCCAAGACTATTTTACTATATAAAAGTAGGGTTTAAAGGGGTCAAAATTATATAGGTATCTTTCGTGATGTATTTTTTGGATGAGAAAAAGCATCTTGTCTATAACTGTGAGTACTCATTAGAATTATCACACTGAGACAGTTATATTCACTACTCACAACCTAACAAGGTATGTTTTACAAAACAACAATAAAATCCCAACAATAGCACTTTGCATATATATATATATATATATATAGTTCCAGATAGAGACGGGTATCCAGATAATAATTTTGTTATTTTTGCAGGAAAACATATGTTGTTGGTGTTCATTAGTAGTGAGTACCACAATATATGTTTTTGTAGAGGAATAAGAAAAAAAAAAAAAAAAAAAAAAAAATGGGTGAAAAAGTCCCTTATCTGGAGCTATACATTCCACCTTATATAAACCTTTACCACTATGTAGGCTAATTCAGCAGACAACGAATTGCTGACATTTTTAGCTCCCCTGAGCCAAAGGCTTAGGATGAGTTATTATGATCACTCCCCATCCATCATCCATTTAGACCTTTGAATGACTTCTCTTAAACCCCTGGCCCAATTTTCTTAAAACTTCATGTGGAGCTTTCTGTCAAAGGGGGATTGCAAATGTGTACGAACGGTCATAATCAGTTAATCAAGCTGGCCACCATGCCCATAAATGGTAAAAACACTTAAACATATTCTTCTCCAGAACTGAGAAAGCTTTGGGGATGAATCTTGGTATATAGCATTGAAGATTATACCAAGTTTGTTCAAATGATGACTGCAGGTTGACCTTTGACCTTTTTATGGCAAGATCAAATTTGCATCCCTATACATTTATATGGGGAAAATGTTGAAAAGTCTTTTTCTCAAAATGCATTAAAGACTAATGGCTGAAACTTACCATGTATGATTAAAGTAGTAAAACATTTTCGTTACATTAAAAATTTTATCCCCTTCAGGTTATCTGCCCTTGCCCCTGGGCTGTATATGTATATAAAATTGTGCAATTTTTAAATTTCTTCTCTGAAACTGCTTGAACAATTTTAACAAGTTTTCACGTGGGGCCTTCTGTCGAAAGGTTATTGACAATTTTTTCGAATGGTTCAGCACCATTGAACAATTGGCCGCCATGCCCATATATGGTAAAAACACTTAAAAATCTTCTTCTCCAGAATCAAGAACCCATGAGGCGACATCTTGGTAATAGCATCGGGAATTCAAGGTCTTCCAAGTTTGTTCCAATGATGGTGGTAGGTTGACCTTTGACCTTTTTATGGCAAGATCAAATTTGCATCCCCATACATTTACATGGTGAAAATGTTGAGAAGTCATTTTCTCAAAATGTATTAAAGACTGTTGGCTGAAACTTACAATGTATGATTAAAGTGGTAAAACTTTTTTGTTACAATCAAAATTTTGTCCCCTCGGGATTATCTGCCCTTGCCCTTGGGCTATATACATGTATAAAATTGTGTAGTTTTTATATATTTTCTTCTCTGAAACTGCTTGAGCAGTTTTCACCAGATTTCACATGGCGCCATCTGTAAAAAGGGTATTGACATTTTGTTCGAATGGTTCCATGCCATTGAGCAAGATGGCCACCAAGCTCACATATGGTACTTAAAATTGTCTTCTCCAGAACCAAGAAAGCTTTGAAGCTGAATTTGGTATATAGCATCGGGGACTCAGGGTCTACTAAGTTTGTTAAAATGAATGCCGTTGGTTGATCTTTGACTTTTTTTTACAGCAAGGTCAAATTTGTGCCCCCCATATATTTGAGATAAATGTTGAAATGTCATTTTCTCAAAATGCATTAAAGACTAATGGCTGAAATTTTTGTTGGGGTTATCTGCCCTTGCCCCTTGGCTGTATACATGTCTAAAATTGTGACATCTTTAAACGTCTTGGTCTCTGAAATAGCCTGAATAATTTTCACCAGATTTCACATGGGGCCTCCTGTTGAAAGGATGTTGACAATTTGTTCAAATGGTTCTGTGCCATTAAACAAGATGGCTGCCGCGCCCATATATGGTAAAACACTTAAAAATCTTCTTTAGAACTAAGAAAGCTTAGAGGCTGAATCTTGGTGTACAGCATTGGGGTCTTAAAGGCTACTAAGTTTGTTCAAATGATGATACTAGGATGACCTTTGACCTTTTTACAGTATGATCAAAATTTGTGTCTGTATTGCTGTGGCAATATTAGAAGAAGTTGCATGGCATTTGCAGATACGCAATACCTATTTTTATCAGGTGAGTGAATTATGGCCCATAGACCCCTTGTCCTTATTTTTCCCAGAAAACAGGATTTTAATTTTCATCCAGACTGTCTCCATTGGAGACAATTTGCAATAAAGATGGGAAAATAATGAAAAAATATTTCAAAGTGTCATCTGCTGAAATCTTTAGCCAAAGTGCTAAGCATTTTGTAAGCGTTAATCTTATTCATGCAAACATTTCTATTTCTGATCTGAATTTCATTTTAGTGCATGTTCCAATACACTTCAGCCTCTTTATAACACGGTTAGTTATAACAGGGTTTTGGATATAACACGGTTCAAAGATGGATCCCAAAAATGTATAGATTATATTGAAAAATGACCATAAATGGTCATTTTTCAATATAATGTATACATTTTTGTTTGGATATAACATGGTTGTTTAACTAACATGGTTTATGCTATGGACCCCAACAATAGTGTTATAAAGAGGTTGTAGTGTATTTGATTAATGTAATCTTTTGATACTGGAACTCATTTAGAAATACTGCACCTTCCTTGTTACAAAAGTCTCACTACGCAGCATGTTAACCCTTGTCATGCTGAATAAATTAAGATGCCACGCCCACTTCTAATTTCCAGCCAATCAGATTACTTGATCTGGGTTTCTGACAGAAATTCACATATTTAATGACAAACAGTGCAGATCCAGATCAGTTGGCTTCTTCAGAAGCCAACTGATCTGGATCTAGACTGTTTGCTAAAACAGGGCATGTCATGTTCAGCAAGAGAAGGGCTAAATATCAACACTGTTTGTCTTTCAGTTTTATCTCATTTTAAACACATCACAAAATTAGTTCAATGGATCATTTCAAACTCTGTGATAAATACCATAACATATGCTGCACAATGCACAAAAAGGGCCTTATACAATTTGTGGACAGTGCAGGCCCTGATCCGCTTACAGAATCAGTGGATACTGTGATATACGTGTATGTCGACAAACAGAGAATGTCCAGAACAGACTGCATGGATGCACACGTTCATCTGGACCTTCACTGTTTGTATATGGCATAAGGGTCTTTTCCCAATGTAGCATATGTTTGTTTTTTTTCTAGAGAAATAACAAAATTTTGTGGTTCTTTCTGTTGTCATCATGACACTGAGTTTATGATGTTAGAGCAGCATCATAGGGAAATAGGAGCCCTAGCCTCAAAAACGGTACCTTACAGACATGTGCTCTCATTGAAGACCCAGATCAGCATGTTCATCTATGCAGTTTGCTGCCCTACTGAGAAGTTTGAATTGAAAATACCGTTCAGAATTGTAGCGGATGACGTTAAAGGGGACAATTTTGAATTTCATGTGAATAGTCTTAGGAGATGATTCATTTGAAATGTCTGATGCTTTATTCTCTGAAAAAAGGAGAATATATTTTAAAATTCCATTAGCTAACTTTTACAGGTGGCCCTTTAGTAGTAGAAACCATTTACTGTTGTTTTAATTATTGTTTTGTAGTATGGAAGTGCATGTTGTGGTGGTGGTTTATTATTTGGATCTGATGTCCAGTGAAAATATTTTAAGGTGGATGGGTACAGTTCCCAGGCAGATTACTCTGACCTTAAAGTATTAAGCCCTTCTGAAAAGAGGCTACTTTTAACCTTTGTCCTGCAGATCCCGGATATGTCCTGCCTTTCTTCCTATACGGCCTTTGCAAACAGCATAGATCCAGATCAGTTAGCTTCTTAAGTGTGAATTTGTATCAAAAACCTGGATCAAGTAATTTGATTGGCTAAAAATTGGCAATGGGCATGGCATCTTAATTTATTCAGCATGACAAGGGTTAAAGAAAGAAATTCCTCTGACTGAGGGCAAATTATTTTCTTTGCAAGTATCATCCGTTGAGAAGTGATTCACATATACCAGGTTATCTTCCAATGGAGCTAGAAGCCGGGCTCAGTGGCTCAGTAGGATGTACATCCAACTTGTGATCAGGAGGTCGCTGGGTCAATGCCCACACAGTCCGGGCAACATTCTCTCTTCTGCTGATTCAAGAAGGGCAGTTTTCAGTAGTGTCTGGCAAAAGAATGCGCATAAATACTGGTTAACCGCTTATAGGACTAAGCCTGCCTAAGTACTGGTCAACTGCTTATAGGACTAAGCCTGCCCAGGAAAAGTGTGTTTAGGTAAACTGACTCGCTCGTCATGACCTTAATAGTGTTGACTCGGCCGTTAAACAAATCAATTAATCCACTGAAGCTGTCTCCTTTCGAAAAGGGAGACAAAAGTTTACAGTAAAGGTGCTCTCTTTTTGAAATTGTATTCATTCACTGTATATACACATCGAAATTGTATCCATTCACCTTATATACACATTATAGCTCCAGATACGAGGGTGCATCTGCATATTATATTTTTCTTATTTCTCCACAAAAAAATATGTTGTGGTACTCATTATAAGTATCTCGGTGAGGCACTTCAAATGAGTACCGTGCAACATATTTTTTGTGGAGAAATAAGAAAAAAATATCAGTACTTTTTGATTGAAAAAAGCACCTTATCTGGAGTTATGTATATACCAGAGTTTGTTCCCTAAACAGTCTGGTTAGAGTTTCCATATTTTACAGATTCCATTTCTGAATCATAGCTGCAGATAAGAGGGTATCCTAATGAATAGTGTTTTTCTAATTTCTCCATGAAAACAAGTTATGGGTACTCTATAGAAGTGCCTTGGCAAAGTGCTTCTAAAGATAACATATGCTTTCATGGAGAAATAAGAAAATACTTTTTGGTTGACAAAATTCCCTAAATGGAGCTATGTCTGAATAATGAATTCCATAAACCCTCATTGAATTGTTCAGCTTCTTGGGTGATTAGAAACCCCATTTTGCATGCCATTTGTTTTGTTGTAAACTTGTGTGTTTATCCCTGGTCCTGCTGATCCCGGATATGCCCTGCCTTTACAAACAGTGGAGATCCAGATCAGTTGGCTTCTTAAGAAGCCAACTGATCTGGATCTGCATTGTTTGCCATTAAGTTTATGAATTTATATCAACAATCTGGAGCAAATAATCTGATTGGCTGAAAATTAGAAGTGGGTGCGGCATCTTAGTTTATTCAGCATGACAAGGGTTAATTTGTATTTCTTTTTCTAGAGTCTGATACCTGAAATTAGCAGAGATACACGCCATTGTAATTCTCATTTAAGGAGACTCTATACGCTTGGTCAGTGTGGGGAATCCATGTGACCAAATGACTAAGTGCACAGAGTTTGTTACTATTTTTAGCTCCGCATCAGGTAGGATTTTTTAGAATATCTCGATTTATACCTGATGGAATTTGTTCAAATAAAGCGCAGAGTACGTGGAAAATCAAGCTCTTTCTGGTAGTGTAAGTACTTATCTGCAATCAAGTTTGATTCTCGAGAACATTCGGAGAATGTTTTTCATCAAAATTCATATACATTGTCCCGGTAGCCCAGATTGACAGCAAAAACATTCTTCGAATGTTCTCGAGAATTAGTTCAGATGGCAGAATAGCGCTTACACCACCAGAAAGAGCTTGATTTTCCGCGTACTCTGCGCTTTATTTGAACAAATTCCATTCGGTATTAATAGAGATATTCTAAAAACTCCTACCTTATGCGGAGCTAAAAATAGTAACACTCCGTGTACCTGATCATTTGGTCATGTGGATTCCCCACACTGTTGGTAGATTTCTGCATTTTTTTTTTTTTTATTCCTGTTTGCTTTCTTGCATACCAAACCCCTTTTGTAAAGGTTCAGTCCTGAAAGGAAAGAATTGGGTCTACTCTACCAGGAATGAAATTTCTTCCCTTTGATCAAATTCTACTTTACCATGTGTAGACCCCCTTTTCTGATGGGAGACAAACCCTTAAATTTTGTTAGTTAACTTCCCTGAAAGTGTATGCATTCCCTGACATAACTGCACCACAAAAATACCTGTATATATATTGATGTTATATGAATTATATGTCCAAATAGAGGGAGTTTTTTTTCAGAAGGTATTTTTTGTTATTTTTGAACCAAATGTGGGTATTTATTACTGTATTTACCATATATATTAGGACAGACAGGCCTGAGCAAACAGTATAGACCCAGATGAGACGCCGCAGAACGCGGTGTCTCATCTGGGTCTACACTGTTTGCCACTCATCCAGCAATTTTTAGACACAACATCGGGTAGTGAATTGTACTGGTTCAAATTTTAGAACATATATGATAAGGAGTTGAGGTGTCTGAATACTTAGGGTAAATATGGTAATTGTTTTGGTGATACATGTACCATTCTGATGAGTACCCATAAGGTATGCTTTGGTGCAAAACTATCTGAAATTATCATGTCTTTTGTCACGTTATGATGAACTATGTATTAACCCTGGTCCTGCTGAACCCTGATATGCCCTGCCTTTACAAACAGTGTAGATCCAGGTCAGTTGGCTTCTGATCTGGATCTACACTGTTTGTCATCAAGTATGTGAATTTGTATGAACAACCTGGACAAAGTAATCTGATATGCTGAAACTAAGAAGTGGGTAAGGCATTTAATTTATTCAGCATGACAATGGTTAAATGCCACTAATGACTATGATTGAACTAAGAAAATGTATGTGCACTCATGATTTATTTGAGTTTTTATACCCTGCCTCACCATAGTGGCCGGGTATTATGGTTTCACGTTGAACGTCCGTGAGTCCGTCCGGCCGCCATCCGTCCGTCCGTTTCTCGTTACTTGAGTAAACATCAATGGATTTTCGCCAAACTTGGTATGTGCATTGATATTGTGGAGATCTGGTTTGGGATTGCTAATGTCAGCAAATTTAGTCAAATTTTTACAGAGTTATCTGCCTGTGACAATAGCAGGGTATTAAAGTTTAACATTTTTATCTATTGTTAAAAATCACCTGGTCCAGTTTAGAATTTAGGGCTCAGAAGTTTGAGAGTTGTCTCTCAACCATAGCCATGCTGATTTTAATCTCTAATAGAGAGGGTACCTTTACTAGTGAGCAGCTACAGTTCCTTTTGTTTTGGGGCAATTTTACTCAGACTTCCACACAGTCATGATCACATGACTTCCATGTGAAAGCCAGACAGGTGACAAACCATTGTTTTTTTATACTAAAATAAAAAAAAATAGTTCTAAGAGACAGCTGGAGGAATTTTAATGAAAAACTTGTCCTATGTTCTGAGAAAAATAAAACAAAAAAAATGTCATTAACTTGTTGTCTGGTAAGGTGGCTTACAGACGTTAACCTCCACCACAGGGCAAAATCAGCAGGTGACAAATTAATGATATTTTTCTAATTTTCCCTGGAAAAGAGGCATTTGCATTACATGCAAATTGGCTCCTTACTACTTTCTGGAAAAAGTAAGACAAATATTTCAAAATGATGTATGCTGAAATTTTTACCCAGAATACTAAACAGTAACACCAAAAGTGTAATTGGCCATAGAATGCAAATAGTCAATGCATTTTTCACTAGGAATATCTAATTCAGATAGCCTGACATAACAAAAATTGAAATTGGACTTTTCCAAATTGAGTTCCAGTATATAGTGTGAGAGAGTCTATTCAGTCTAAAATGGGTTAAAGTATTACTGTATCTTTACAGGAACACAGAATGTCTGATGCATCTTCTGAAAGGAATGCTGGGAACTGGAATCTTAGCCATGCCAATTGCCTACAAGAATGGAGGATTATGGGTAAAAAAATATAGCTCCAGATAAGATGCTTTTTACAACACACACGTTTTTAGCTCGCCTGTACGAAGTACAAGGAGAGCTATTGTAGTCACCCCGGTCGTCCACGTTTGCGTTTGTGTTTGCGTTTGCGTTCCCGTTCCCGTCACACTGCGTTAAAGTTTTTCAAATGCTTATATCTCAACAGTCACTCCTCACAGAGGCATCAAATTTGGAACTTAGGTATCTTGGAGGGTCTTCTGAGATTCCAAGAGAATAAACCCTTGGGTTCATGCCCCTGGGTGGGGCTAGGGGTCAGAATCTAGGACACCTTTGTAATACTGTGTTAAAGTTTTTCAAATTCTTATATCTTGACTTTCACTCCTCATAGAGCATTCATATTTAGAATTTGGGTACCTGGAGGAGTCTTCTGAGATTCCAAAAGAACATACCCCTGGGTTCATACCTCAGGGTGGGCCTTGGAGTGGGGCTAGGGGTCAAAATCTAGGACACATTTGTAAAATCTTGTATGCCTACAAGTTATAGACACAACTGGTTATACATCAGCTAACTATGTGACATCGGTTTAAGTGTAAGAGAGTGAAGGTCATGGTTACCTACATTTTACGGTCCAGGTCACCTAGATTTCACGGTCCAGTGATTTTGCCATATCTTGAATACTATTTGTTGGATAAATGTCTCACCTGGGATATTACTTCCATGTGACCCAATGAATGACCACTTACTATATCTAGGTCATTGTGACCTATATTTCATGGTTCAGTGATTTTGCCTTATATCTTGAATACTATTTGTTGGATAAATGTCACACCTGGGATATTAGTTCCTTGTGACCCGATTATTGACGTTAAAATATATCTCTGTTGGTGTGACCTATATTTCATGGTTCAGTGATTTTGCCTTATATCTTGAATACTATTTGTTGGGTAAATGTCACACCTGGGATATTAGTTCCTTGTGACCCGATTATTGACGTCAAAATATATCTCTGTTGGTGTGACCTATATTTCATGGTTCAGTGATTTTGCCTTATATCTTGAATACTATTTGTTGGATAAATGTCACACCTGGGATATTAGTTCCTTGTGACCCGATTATTGACGTCAAAATATATCTCTGTTGGTGTGACCTATATTTCATGGTTCAGTGATTTTGCCTTATATCTTGAATACTATTTGTTGGATAAATGTCACACCTGGGATATTAGTTCCATGTGACCCAATGAATGACCACTTACTATATCTAGGTCATTGTGACCTATATTTCATGCTTCAGTGATTTTGCCTTATATTTTTATTACTATTTCATGGAGAATTGTCATACCTGGATTATTATATCTATGTGACAAAATGATTTACATACAAATACATCTAGGTCAGTGTGACCTATATTATATGGTTGAATGATTTCGCCATATAACTTGAAAATTATTTCATAGAAATATGTCATACCCATTTGACTTAATCATTCTAGGACACTGTGACCTATATTTCATGGTTCACTGATTTTCCCTTATAAAGGAAGACAGTGTGATGCAGAAATATCATACTTGGATTATAATTTCCATCTGACCCGAAGATTGTCCTCAATATAGTTCAGTTTGACCTATATTTCATGGTTCACTGATTTTTGTCCTTACCTTGAATACTATTTCATTGAGCAATACCATAAATCAAATACTAGTTCCATATGATCCTATGATTGACATCAAAATATATCTAGGTCAGTGTGACCTACATTTCATGATTCAGGGATTTTTGCCTTATATCTTGAAATTATTTGATCAGCAATTCCATTTGTCAATCTACTTCCATGTGATCCCAAGGGTTGACTTAAAAATATGTCAATGGTACATCTAACACAGAGATTTCCTTTAACATTTATAGAGGGAGAGACTCAAAACTTATTTAAGTCCTATTTATGTTTATTATTATACATTTTGAATTTCTTAATGATAAAAATGTTACAATATAAAATGTACCCAGCAGGCGAGCTACGCTGTCCTACGACAGCTCTTGTTCTTATTTCTCCACAAAAATATTAGAAAGGTCTTGCCAAAGGTGTCTTGCCAAGGTGCTTCTTATGAGTACCATAACGTATGTTATCATGGAGAAATAAGAAAACATATTTTTTTGGATACTCCTTCCTATCTGGATAAGAACATTCTATTATTCCAGCTTTTTGTTGTGACTGCTTTGGCAAGAAGGATAGACATAGGGATCACTTTCCAGCATTGTCATTGTCGGTGCCAACAGTGTGAAGCAGGGCTCGGGAAAACCGGAAAAATATCCGGTCTGGACCGAAATTAAGAATTCTGGACCGATTTCAAACACCCCAAAACGCTAATAAATCGGTCCAACAGGTTTGTGCCTTGAAACCCCATTTTTCCCCAACCAACCAATTTTCACGAATCAATGATGTCTAAAAAATCACAAACGGTCAAGTCTTCCCAAACTGACAACGTCCACGTACCTTTTAAATGCGATATATTATGGTAGTTAAAAGGCTCTAAACGGTCATTTAACATGTATATTGAAGAGACAGCTGAATAACGGCAACCTACCGCAGCACAAATTAATTACGTCATTATCCAAACATTGTCAAAAAATCAACACTCCACTGACCTTTGTGCGGTAAACAAGCGATTAACACGAATCATCAGTAACGGTAGTCTGATAATTAATCCGTTTGCATGACACGTGTGAATACACTGAGACTGCAAAAAATCCAGGTGCAGTCGGCGTGTCCAAAAGATCAAAGGTCGCTTTGCTGAGAGTGATAAAAGAATGCACCGCTTGAACGCACCCGTTTTCTTCCTCTTCTTTTTTCTTTTGATCAACACAGTTTGTCGGTCCCACATTTGATAAATGAATTGCCAAACCGTGTACGTCCAGATCAGATGTCGCATACAACGGCTTCTGATCTGAGTATTATTGATTATTGATTGCTTCTTTTTTTTTTTTTTTTTTTTTGTTGTTGATTGCCGTAACACGCAAGTATAATTCAAGGTAGATTTCACGGTAAAAATAAGTAATGCATCACTTGCGCTAGACAAGATTGGTCAGTGCTTAAAATTTAAGCAGTCTGATCAAATCTTGAAACATTGAAAACAGCAAAACCGCCCGTGGCGCAGGCCTTTTTTATTAGACCTAATTAGGTCCATGGAAGTCGTTTCGTTCCGTCTCTCCTGTTTCCCGCTGTCTTCGCGCTTATACAAGACGGGAATCAGTTGTTTATAAATAGTTTAGGAAAACCCTGCGGAGGTGGAAATAACAACAAAACCGTTTTTTTTTTGTTTTTTTTTTCTTTCTTTCTTTTTACATACCTGACTGTATTTATTGTTGATGCCAGCTTTGATCATGCTGGTTATACCCTGACTTCCGTCATATAACAGAGTTGAGGTGTATTATTTAAAAGGAGTTATAGGACTGCCAATTGTCATTAGTTTTCGTGACAGGGGATATATGCATATTTTTTTTTTGGAAATGGGCTCATTGATGACGTCATCGTCATCGGCTGGACCGATTCAGATTTCAAAATTTCCAGAGCCCTGGTGTGAAGTCTGTGAGTTTAGCTGCGTTCCTCAAATACCCAGGACCCAGTTGTTCAAAGCATAATTAGCTTAACGAGTTTGTTAGTGGTCAAAATGTTAACTGTTCTAGCAAGTACAATATCCAATTCACAGGTATTTTTGCTGAAAAAATGTGAGTAGCTTTTGCAATTGCAAAGGTCTCACATTTTTTTCAGCAAAAATATTAGTGTATATGCCATATTTAATGATCAAAGTTTTAACGATACCTTAACTAACAACATCGTTAGTTTTGAACAATTGGGCCCAGGCTTCTAGGCTGATGAAACAATTTACACATCCACCATGATGCACCCTGCCCACTGCCACTGATCATTACTGACATTGACCTACTTTACATGCTTGTCTGAACAATATTTAGTCTATTCATTTTCTTGAACACTATCAGCAGTCAAGACATAGCTGTTTGGCAAATTTCTTGTCTGTATGCACTTCTTCTTGAGACAAGTGTTAATAATTTCATTTCTCAGAATTATTTCATTTCAGTTCCTAATGAAATTTGATATTATTCTTAACCCTTGTCTTGCTGAATAAATTAATATGCCACATCCACTTCTAAATGTGAGCCAATCAGATTACTTGATTTAGATATTTGATGAAAATTCACATACTGAATGACAAACAGTGCAGATCCAGATCAGTTGGCTTCTGAAGAAGCCAACTGATCTGAATCTACACTGTTTGCAAAGGCAGGGTGTATCTGAGTTCAGCAGGACTAAGGTTAAGCTTCAGATAAGTGGAGTTTTCAGAAAATTATTTTTCTTATTTCTCAATGACAACATATGTTGTGAGCACTGATTGAAAGGACCTCAGAAAGTTGCTTCTAATGATTACCACAAAATTATTTTTATGGAGAAATAAGAAAAGTATCAATGCTGTTTGATTGAAAAAAGAAGCTTGATTACTCAACCCTCTGTTACAGTTCTTCTTTGTTTGTATGTTGATGGTTTCATATGTAGTTTGTTTGTATGTATTTGTTCCTCAAATCTCCTTCTTTTAGTGCCTTTGGAAGGCTGTGCTTTGTAATTGTGGCATTTTCTCAATTTTCTCAGTATCTTCTCTTACATTTTTTCATGATTTTGTTTGTTTGTGTTGAGGTTTTATGGCCCAGTCAATCCGATGGAGTAATTTCGAGCTCGGTCAGTTTACCTTACCACACTTTTAGTGGGCAGGCTTAGTCCTCTAAGCAGTTAACCAGTATTGTGTGCATTCTTTTGCTAGAAATTGACAGCTGCCCTTCAATCAGCTTCTTGAATCAGCAGAATGGAGAGAATGATAGTAGAAAATATTTCATGATCTATCTCCAAGAAAGAATGTTGCCGACCTGGCGAGGGTTGAACTTTCAACCTCCTGATCACCAGTCAGACACACATCCAACTGAGCCACTGAGGCTGGCCTTTTTTAGCTTACCTGAGCACGAAGTGCTCATGGTGAGCTATTGTGATCAATCAATGTCCGTCATGCATCGTGCGTTGTGCGGCGTCAACAATTGCTTTAAAAGCCTACTCCTCCTACACCCCTGGGCCAATTGACTTGATACTTGGTAGGAAGCATCGGGGTGACTTGTAGATCAAAAATAGCTAAAATCGTTCCGATCGGAAATCCAAGATGGCCGCCATCTTGAAAATCTATTTTTCGCTTCTTCTCCTGAATCGAAAGGCCAGTTGACTCCAAACTTGCTAGGAAACATCAGGGTGACTTGTAGATCAAAAATAGCTAAAATCGTGCTGATAGGAAATCCAAGATGGCAGCCATGGCCGCCATCTTGAAAATCTATGTTTCACATCTTCTCCTGAACCGAAAGGCCAATTGACTCCAAACTTGCTAGGAAGCATCAGGATGACTTGTAGATCAAAAGTAGCTAAAATAGTGCCGATCGGAAATCCAAGATGGCCGCCATGGCAGCCATCTTGAAAATCTATTTTTCGCTTTTCTCCTGAACCGAAAGGCCAATTGACTCCAAACTTGCTAGGAAGCATCAGGGTGACTTGTAGATCAAAAATAACTAAAATCGTGCCAATAGGAAATCCAAGATGGCCACCATGGCCGCCCTCTCGAAAATCTATTTTTCGCTTCTTCTCCTGAACCGAAAGGCCCATTGATTCCAAACTTGCTAGGAAGCATTAGGGTGACTTTCAGATCAAAATTAGCTAAATGGTGCTGATCGGAAATCCAAGATGGCTGCCGTGGCCGCCATCTTGAAAATCTATTTTTCGCTTCTTCTCCTGAACCGAAAGGCCAATTGACTCCAAACTTGCTGGGAAGCATCAGTGTGACTTGGAGGTCAAAAATAACTAAAATCGTGCAGATCGGCAATCCAGGATGGCCGTCATGGCAGCCATCTTGAAAATCTATTTTTCGCTTCTACTCCTAAACCCAAAAGCCAGTTCACTCCAAACTTGGTAGGAAGCATTGGGGTGACTTATAGATCAAAAATAGCTAAAATTGTGCCTATTGGAAATCCAAGATGGCCGCCATGGCAGCCATCTTGAAAATCTATTTTTTGCTTCTTCTCCTGAACCGAAAGACCATTTGACTCGACACTTGGTGGGAAGCATTTGGGTGTCATGTAGATCAAAAATAGCTAAAATTATGCCGATCATAAATCCAAGATGGCCGCCATGGCGGTCTTCTTGAAAATCTGTTTTTCGCTTCTTCTCCTAAACCAAAAGTCAATTGACTCGAACTTTAGTAGGAAGCATTTGGGTGACTTGTAGATCAAAAATAGCTAAAATCATTCTGATGGCCACCATGACCACAATCTTGAAAATCTATATTTAGCTTCTTCTCCTGCACTGAAAGGCCAATTGACTCCAAACTTGGTAGGAGACATTGGGGTGACTTGTAGATCAAAAATAGCTAAAATCGTGCCAGTCGGATATCCAAGATGGCTGCCATGGCAGCCATCTTGAAAATCTGTTTTTCGCTTCTTCTCCTGAACTGAAAGACCAGTTGACTTGAAACTTGGTAGGAAGCATTGGGATGACTCGTAGATCAAAAATAGCTAAAATCGTGCCAATCGTAAATCCAAGCTGGCCGCCATTTAGAGTTTGTTCAAATGATCACGCTCCATTGACTGGCATGCCATATATATTCTTCTTCAAAATTAAGAACTGCTTAAATGATGATCTTTTCAATAGTTGCGATGACAGAATTGGAAAAATGTTGCATAACATCTGCATATCTGCAGTGGCTATGTCACTCAGGTGAGTGACCCGTGGCCCGTGGGCCTCTTGTTGTTTTTTTTCCCCAAGATAAACTAAAATTATTTAATATCTGCATATAATGGTAACCCTGAATTTATACCATTCAAAATTGTAGCAGAGGACATTCTAAATATTATCTTTTATTATTTAGACATATCAAGGCATGATATTTCATGAAAATCATCTGCCTAACAAAAAATACAAATAATAATAATAATAAAAAAATTAGAATATTATCTCATATCTGTCACTGTTTTGACTGGTTATATAAGGGTTAACCCTTGTCATGCTGAATAAGATACCACACTCACTTGTAATTTTTAGCCAATCAGATTGCTTAATCCAGTTTGTTAATACAAATTCACATGCCTAATGACAAACAGTGTAGATCGAGATCAGTTGGCTTCTGTAGAAGCCAACTGATCTGGATCTACACTGTTTGCAAAGACAGGGCATATCGGGTTCAGCAGGACTAGGGTTAAGTGCCATTTTTGTCTACTTGAACTTGAGTCTTGAACTGACTGGTATTTCATATTTCAGGTGGCGTTTGTTATAGTTTTTCTGATTGGTATCATTGCTACCCACTGTATGCATGTGCTGGTTCACTGTGGTAATGAACTCTGTATAAGGTATGTTCTTTTTTAAAAAGATAAAAGGAAAAACAACAAAACATAGCTCTAGATAAGAGGGATATCCACATTTTTTTTTTTTTATTTCTCCTTGCAAACGTATATTGTGGCTACTTATTAGAAGTGCCTTATTGAGTACTTCTAATGAGTACATGCAACATAAGTTTTCAAGAGAAATAAGAAAAAATATCAGTACTTTACATTTGAGAAAAGTGTCTTTTCTGGAGTTGTCACTGGAAAACACACCACCTTCACCATGTGAACATTTTCCCAGAAAAATAAAAAGGTGTGTTGCTAGTAAATGACATAACTGTCACAATTTTCATGAATACCCACAGTGTATGTTTTTATATATGTCTGTCTTATTCAGACCACTGATGGATAACAACATTTACTCTGATTATAAAAACTGTCAACTCCTTAACATACTTGGCCTACAATTTGAATAAAACCTTTTGTTGTTGATACCGTAATAACCCTAATTATTTGGAAACCTTACCTACTTACCATACTTACCCTGAAATTTGAAATAGTCCATTCTACTACCTCTTAATGTGTCTAAAATAATGCTGTATGTATGGCAAACAGTGTAGACCCTGATCAGACATTGCATTCTGTGGCATCTGATTTGGATCTACACTGTTCGCAAAGGCCTATCTGACCACAAACTTAGGGTTATTATGGTATGTCTAAACTGCTGGACTGCATGGCAGTCAGTAAAGACACTGATCAGATGCCCCAATAGGGTTTTTACAGTGTAAGCCCTTTTGTGTTTTCTGGTCATTACTCCAGACTGTTGCAGAGTGTAGGCCAGTGGCTGTAGAAGTTATCTACCACATTAGAGGTCTATAACAGTTTTACTGCTTTAAAATGAGGTTGCGTGCTGCATATTTATTGAAAACAGCTATTTTATTGATGAATAGCTAAGACCCTAGACAGGCTGCATAATTGCACACACTGGTCTGGGTTTTTGTTGTTTAAGCCACAGCATGGAAATAAATCTTTTGTGGGAATATGTAAACATTGAAGATCAAGATCAGCCTGAGACACTTTGCAAGACACACATCTTAAAGGGAATACATCTTAAAGGGAATGGATGCACTGTCGGGAGGCAGCTGTCATTGCCTCCCTTTTTATTGGGGTGTTCTCTAGGCAGCAAATTCTTTCTTTTTAGGGTAGACCTCTTGGTTAGACAATGTTTGCTCAGGTGTGTGTGTCCCAATACTTTGGGTAAATAAATTGATTAGCCACAACCCATCTGTTTTGGTTTGAATATTATTGTCTGCTGGTAAATGTAAGGTATTCGGGGGAATGGTCCTCCTCAACCCTCTGTTTGCCATAGAAACAGGGACGGTGGCTCATTGGTCAAGTGTCCGCTTTGTGAGCGGGAAGTTGTGGGTTTGATCCCCGGTCGGGTCATACCAAAGACTTTAAAAATGGTACTAGCTGCTCTTTCGCTTGGCGCTGAGCATTAAGAAAGTAGAGCTAGAACTGGTTAGCTCAGTGTCAGTATAATGTGACTGGGTGGAATATCATCTCAAAGTGTCTGGGGCATGATATTTCAGTGAGGCAGCACTCTGAAAGTGAGCATTGAGCTCCCTGCCACATCCAGACACTGTTGCCTCGTTGAAAGGGACTTTAACCCTAAATCAAACAAACAAACAAACTGTTTGCCATAGGATGGAAAGAATAAATGGGTTACCATTAGGTAACTGAAAAAAAAATCTGTTCATTGTTTTTGGCCTACTTCTGAATGATGTCATCTCTAGGGAGCAAATTCTTTCCTTTTAGAGTGGACCATTTTTCAGAAGGGGCTTGGTTGTGCAGGAAAGCAAACAGGAAAGCACAAAATTTGTTTCCCTTGGAAAATGGCAGAAAATCTACCATAGGTATCAAGTCTTTGTAAGGCATATTTTACTCATGTTGCAGCACGCATATTGTGGCATCACTAAGAAATTTAGTCTTTACTACTATTTAGGCAAGTTCAGCAGATGACAAATTGATGATATTTGCCTTATCTTTCCAAAAAAAAATAGGCTTTGACATTTCATGCAAATTTTGCATGAAATGTCAAAGCCTGTTGTATTGAAAAAATAAGAAAAATATTTCAAAATTTCATCTTCTGACTTTTTTACCAGCATGCTGAGTGTTAACAATTTTCTACAAAGTACAATGTATAAATGCTGTATATACCATATGTATTCCAACAGACAGGCCTGAGCAAACAGTGTAGACCCAGATGAGACACCTCAGAATGCGGTGTCTCAGCAGGGTCTGCACTGCTTGCCACTCATCCAGTAAATTTTAAACACAATAATGGATAATAAATTGAACGTGTTCAAATTTTAGAGCAAGTATGGTAAGGTGTCAGAATACTTAGAGTAAATATGGTTTAGTAGATATACTTTATATCTGAATAAATTGCTTATCTGTAGTCATACATTATGATGACCTTTTATGATGACTGTTATGCCTTATGTGTGGCAAGTGTGCTTATGATAATAACAGTAATTAACCTTTAGCATGTTCTAAACATAGCATGCTGGGTAAAAAAAATCAGCTGACATTTTCAAATATTTTTTTCTAATTTTCCCAGAAAATGGGATTTGACATTTCATACAAATTTTCTCCTCAGAAGAAAAATGAAATAATTTGTTATTTGCTGAAGCTGTCTGTCTTCTGAAGTTGTCCAGCTGAGAGATGCAGATTTTTATCTCTTTGTATGCTGGGCAATTTTGCATGCTTTTTTGTCATCTGTAGATTTTTTTTTAAAATTCACTTTTTCAAAAAAAAATCTTTCAGGAATATCATCAGAGTGTCAAACAGTTTGGATCCAGATCAGGCTTGACGTTTTGTCGGGCCTGATTTAGGTTCAAACTGTTTGCAAAGGTTATCTGCAGGCGACAAAAGTTATACCACTAGCGGGGAAAAGAATTAATGCAACCTAGCCACATGATCCAGTACTTCACCTCAGTGGTAAAGGTTAATTTAAAATATTAGCAGAGAAGATTTTAAACATTTCTCTTATTTTCCACTGAAAATAGGACTTGATTTTTCCATTCAAAGTAGCCATTTTTGAATAAAATTTCATATGAACCTGGAAAAATAGGAAAAAAAACATTAGTGTATTTACTCTAAATATTGGACACCACAACTCGTTTATATCATACATGTCTTAGAATTGTAACAAGTCTATTTTATTACCCGTTGATGTGTCTAAAAATGCTGGACAGAGTGGCAAGTAGTGTAGACTATGATCACATACAGTGTTCTATGGCACCTATCTGGGTCTACACTGTTTGCTGAGCTTTGTCTGTCTTAGGATAAATACAGTGTATTTGAAAATCATTGTCAGCTAATTTCACATGAAAAGAAAAAAAACAAAAAAAAAACGATCCAGTTGTTCAAAGCATTGTTAAATTAATGAGCTTGTTAATGACAAACTGGTTAACTGTTATAGCCAAGGTATTTTCAAATACAATGATATTTTTGCTGCAGAAATGTGAGTAGCTTTTTGCAATGCAAAAGCTACTCACATTTTTTCAGCAAAAACTATCAATGTATTTGCCATATTTAAGGACAGAAATTTTAACGTCAATTTAGCTAACAACTTAGTTAAGTTTTGATTTAAGTTTTGAACAACTGGGCCCTGTTTGTCATCTGCTGAATTTACATAGAGAGTGCTGATGATTATAGTACTCCAAATGCCTTAACATATTTACCTGATACAATATTTACAGACAGACCTGTTTGACCAAATAGTGTAGACCCAGATCAGCTGCTATTGAATGTGGCATCTGCTCTGGGGCTACCCTGTTTGGCATTCATCTAGCAATTTTTAGATAGATCAGCAAGTAGTTAAAATGGACTTATCAAACTTTAGGACAAATGCAAATTTAAGGATACATACTTGGAAAGGATTTGAGGACAATAGATACACTTTCAGGGGAAAATCATTTCTATCCCCTATTTATTTTCCTCAAATCTTTTCCAAGTATGTATCCTTAAATTTGCATTAGTTTGGTTGAATGCACAGTGGACCCTCTTTATAACGACGACATTTGTTCCCAAAGATTTTGTTGTTAAAAGGAATTTGCTGTTATAAAGAATCAGGTTATATGGAATTCTAATGCACTTGCGTTTGTAACGCGACGTCCGATTGGATAACGTCAAAAATTTGCGACGGTATATTCTGCGATATACTGTCGCAAATCCGACGTCATCTCGTAACGTCGCTTCTCATTGGCTGGCATTTGGTTTTACGCAGCTCACGGCACTTGTCGTTTTGTGCAAATAGTACATTTTTTTCAATAGAAAAAATGAATAAATGCATTAGAATGGGGATAACTGCATCAAATTTGTCATTTGGGGAGGTAAATCGGCGGTTTTACGGTCGCAAATTACGTTTTACGGCTCCGCTGCGTCGCCGTAAAACGAAATTTCCGACTGTAAAACCGCCGATTTACCTCCCCAAATGACAAATTTGAAAGCAGTTATCCCCTAAATATATTACATGTCCATATATGGATAATTAAGAGATAATGTTCTATATTCATTCATTGAACATACTTTGTGACTATGCATTAGAATTGCCTCAGAGAGGTGATTCTAACACCTATCCACAATATATGTTTCTTAAAAAATATAAAGAATGGCGGTTTTGAAAGAATTAAAATTACTTAATTTTTATCATTTATCTTCCTTAATGTTAGATATTTTTGTACCATTTACAACTGTTGCTAGAACAAATTTGTCATCAAATCCAGTGTCGTCGTTATAAAGAGGTATGTTGGTTTCTTCAAAAGCAAAGTAATGACAGAATAGCAAACAGTGTCAGCCCATAACAAACTGCTCTAATCTGGATCTACACTGTTTGCCACTAGTTCAGAAGATTTTATACACATCAACTGGTAGTTCTTGTGGATTTGTTAAAAGTTTAGGATAAATATGGTAAGGAATTAAGGTGTTTTTATCAAGGGAAACTATGGTATCATACTTACCCTAAGTATTGGGACACCCTAACTCCTTACCATACTTGACCTAAAATTTGAAAAAGTCTATTTTACTACCAATTGATATATCTAAAATAATGCTGGATAAGTGTAGACCCTGATCAGATGCCACTTTAGGGACTTCTGATCTGATTCTACACTGTTTGCTCAGACTTGTCTGTCGGAATGCTTGGGGTTATTAAGGTAACTATGGTAGTTATTGACAAGTGTTACATCAAGAGATGTGATGTTACTCCTCTAACAAACACTTAACCTTAAGCACTGTATGAAAAAAAAATGCAGGAAAAGTGCAGTTGACAAATGAATGATATTTTAAAACAATTTTCATGGAATAGGGCTCGACATTCAGATGAAAAAAAAAATGCAGGAAAAAATGCAGTTGACAAATGAATGATATTTTAAAACAATTTTCATGGAATAGGGCTCGACATTCAGATTGTTTAGATTGTTTTCTCGGAAACCTGGAACTCTGTTTCTTTGGGAAAATAAGGAAATGTGGACATTGCCGATATGTCCTAAGGCCTCTTTTTACATAAAACAACTTATCTGACATGTAAATCATGCTCAGTTTTGTATAAGCTGGATGAGAGGTACCTAAACTCCAGATAAGAGAGAGTATCTACATAGTATATATCTTGTTTCTCCACAAAAAAACACATGGTGCAGGTACTCATTAGAAGCACCTCACCAATACGCTTCTAATGAGTTCCCACAACATATGTTTTCATGAAGAAGTAAGAAAAATATCAATACTTTTGGGTTGAAAAAAAGGTGGCTTATCTGGAGCTCTGGTTCCAGATGGAAAGAATTTGATTAGCCGACACAATCTGCTCAGAGTAATCACTGTCCAACTGTACAAATATTCAGTTCTTGTGTCAGCAATAGTTTGCTCAGCAAATACTTTTCATTATGAATGCACGTCTATTCAAATATATAGAAAATTTCACCTCCAAAAACTGAAAATTTTCAGATAAAAAAAACTCTGATATTTTTCATATTTCTGTTCAAAAATAGATTGCGGGTACTCGCTAGAACTGCCTCAGTGAGGCAGTTTTAATGAGTACCCACAATCTATGATTTTGAGCAAAAATAAGAAAAATAACGTTTACTCCTGTAAACCCCAGTTTTACTATATAAAAGTGGGGTTTAAGGGGGTCAAAATTATATAGACATGTTTTCGTGATGAGGATGCAGATGCAGAAGCTGAGCTGGGTCTTCACTGAGCATCATACATGTATAAGCTGTAGTATTTAGTGGAAACATTTGAACACTTTATCACTTAACCACGCTATGGGCAGATTCAGCAGACGACAAACTGATGACATTTTCTTATTTTTCAAAGAAAATAGGATCTGACACTCCATGCAAATTGTCTCCCTTGGAGACAGTTTGCATGGAGTGTCAAATCCTATTTTCTAGGAAAAATAAGAAAAATTTTCAAAATTTACGTCTGCTGAAATTTTTACCCAGCATGCAGTGTTAATTCCTTCATACATGTCCTAAAGTTTGAGAAACTTCATTTTGCTACCTTTGATATGTCATCAGTGAGTGGCATACAGTGGAGATGCTTGTAGACTCTAGTCAAACACCACAGTCGCCGATCATTGGCTCCATATTCTGCAATCACTGGCTTTGTGCAGTAAGGTTCTGGGTCTTTTTCTCATATGTCTCATTTCTGGGAAATGAACCCATATGACTGAAATATTGCTGACAGGACCATTAAACAAATATGGCTCTATACTCTTGCTCAGACCTGTCTTGTAGCTACCCATATGACTGAAATATTGCTGACAGGACCATTAAACAAATATGGCTCTATACTCTTGCTCAGACCTGTCTCGTAGCTACCCATATGACTGAAATATTGCTGACAGGACCATTAAACAAATATGGCTCTATACTCTTGCTCAGACCTGTCTCGTAGCTACAGATAATTGTGGGGATCAGGAAAATATTTTTCTTATTTCTCAATAAAAACATACATTGTGGGTACTCATTAGAAGCACCTCGGCGAGGCAATTCTAATGAGTACTCACAACATATATTTTCGCAAATAAATAAGGAAAATATCGTTTTTGATAAAAAATAGCTTATCTGGAGGTATGCTGGCTGTCCAGATATGTATGGTAAGTATGGCAATTTTCTTAGCTATGCTGATATGTATGGTAAGTATGGCAATTTTCTGAACTATACTGGCTGTCCAGATACGTATGGTATGGCAATTTTCTGAGCTATCCTGGCTGTCCAGATATGTCTTTTTCTGAGCTGTGCTGTCTGTCCAGATATGTATGGTATGGCAATTTTCTGAGCTATACTGGCTGTCCAGATATATATGGTAAGTATGGCAGTTTTCTGAGCTATACTGACTGTCCAGATATGTATGGTAAGTATGGCAATTGTCTTAGGTTGTGACTCATATGTTATATATGTTAATTTTTCAGAACAAAAGCAGCTCACCTAGACTATGCTGGTGTTATGGAGAAAGCATTTGAAACGTCCAATGGATGGCCACAGAGATACTCAAAGGCAGCTAGGTCCTTAACTTACAATCATATGGTGCTTAACATATATTAGAACAATGAACATCTGCACAGTTTTAGCTGTTCAGCTGCAGATTAACAGACTGATCTTGGTATTCCTGCATTGCATATGGCAACCATTACCACTCTTTGGTCTTATTCAGCAGATTTTTCCTAGAAAATAGGCTTTGACAGTTCTTGTAATTATTATATACAGTAAAACCTGTGTAAGAAAGCCACCTTCAAGACTGACTTTAAATAGTGGTTGATGTGGAAAAAATTGTCTGTCTTATAAATGTACATGTCATGTAATTTTGCTAGCAAAATTACATGACATGTACCTTTATAAGACAACAGTCTTTCCACATCAACCATTAAGGTCAGTTTCAAAGGTGGCTGTCTTACACAGGTTTTACTGTATGTAAATAGTCTCCTTAGGAGACAATTTGCATGGAAGTAGAAAGTCTGTTTTCTGGGAAAAATAAGAAAAAACATTTCAAAATGTCTTCTGCTGAAATTTTTACTTAGCATGCTAAGCTTTAACTCCAATGTGGAACAATGCAGGCATGCATAAGCCTGTACATCTGCGCAGCTGTTGAGCTGCAGATTCGCAGAATATCTGGGAATTTGCTCATAACATATGGTTTAAGCACCCTTTCTTAAAACATAGCTTAGATAAGATGAAAATTTAGGATAATGTTTGTTACTTTATGCAAAGTTTGGTGCGGAAATGGCAGCAAGAGATGTGAGGATTCCATCAAAAGTCAGTTTATTTCATACATTTTTACTAAGTACTGGAAGACAGTTCAACTGAGTTGTTAAAGTAAACCAAAGAGCATTGCAGTTACAACTTGGGCAAGAAAAAGTCACCAGCCCATCTGACTGTTTGCCAGTCAAATAACCAAGACCCAGCTGTTCAAAACTAACCATATTGTTAGTTAATGCATTGTTAAAACTTTGATCATTAAATATGGCATATATGCTGCTATTTTTGCTGAAAAAAATGTGAGTAGCTTTTGCATTTACTCACATTTTTTCAGCAAAATTACCTGTGAATTAGATCTTCTGCTTACTAGAACAGTTAACATTTTGACCACACGAGCTCATTAAGCTAACGATGCTTTGAACAGCTGGGCTCAGAGTTTTTCGTTAAATATTTCCTGAATTCTCTGCTTATCTGAAGCTACGCTGATATATTTAATTGTCCCCTGCCTTTTCGAAGAAAAGCCGAGGGACACTGTTTTCGGCTTTCCGTGGTGCGTGGTGCATGGCGCGTGGTGCGTGGTTCCGAATTTTTAGTAGGTACCTTGTCCCCTTAACTTCTCCCACAGATTATGTCCGATCCTTTTGAAACTTAACAGGGGCTTTTATGGCCTGAAGATATACATGTGGTTTTTTCAGAATCCTGAAAGTATTTTTATTACTTTTTACACATTTTGAACTTAGACATTTTTTGAGTTCTAATATTAAAGAAGTCTGTAGGGAGTGGGTACCTCGTCCCCTTAACTCCTCCCACAGTTTTTGACAGATCCTTTTGAAACTTTACATGGGCTTTTAGGATGGCCTGAAGATATGCATGTGGTTTTTTCAGAATCCTGAAATAATTTTTTATCACTTTTTCCGCATTTTTTAACTTAGACATTTTTTGAGTTCTAATATTACAGAAGTGTATAGGGAGTAGGTACCTTGTCCCCTTAACTCCTCCCACAGTTTTTGGCTGATCCTTTTGAAAATTTAGATGGGCTTTTAGGATGGCCTAAAGATATGCATGTGGATTTTTCAGAATCCTGAAATAATTCTTTATCACTTTTTCCGCATTTTTAACTTAGACATATTTTGAGTTCTAATATTACAGAAGTGTATAGGGAGTAGGTACCTTGTCCCCTTAACTCCTCCCACAGTTTTTGGCTGATCCTTTTGAAACTTTACATGGGCTTTTAGGATGGCCTGAAGATATGCATGTGGTTTTTTCAAAATCCTGAAATAATTTTTTATTACTTTTTCCGCATTTTTAACTTAGACATTTTTTTAGTTCTAATACTACAGAAGCGTATAGGGAGTAGATACGTTGTCCACGTAACTCCTACCACAGTTTTAAGCCAATCCTTTTGAAACTTTACAGGTGCTTTAAGGATGGTCTGAAGATATGCATGTGATTTTTTCAGAATCCTGAAATTATTTTTTATCACTGGTTTCCTGCTTCAATACTTAGGTAAGTGATACTGGACCAATGGTCCTCTGGTTAACTAACCCATTTTTAACAGCTCAAATAAAAATAAGGCGGGGGACATAAATTCCCTATGGAATTTGCTTGTTTATTTATTAACCTAATAGATTCAACTGATGACAAATTGATTATATATTTCTTATTTTTCAAAAAAAGGGCTTGATATTTCATGCAAATTGTCCTCAAAAGACAATTTGCATGAAATGCCAAAGCCTATTTTTTGGGAAAGAAAAGAAATATCTTCATTGAAAATTTTACAGAGCATGCAAACTGTTAAACATATAGTGTCCATTATGTGTAATCTACTAGGGCAATGGGAATTTAACCCAAGTCCTACTGAACCCGGATATGTCCTGCCTTTGCAAATAGTGCAGATCCAGATCAGTTGGCTTCTGAAGAAGCCAACTGATCTGGATCTGCACTGTTTGCCATTTAGTATCTGAATTTATATCAACAATCTTGATCAAGTAATCTGATTGGCTGAAAATTAGAAATGGGCATGGCATCTTAATTTATTCAGCATGACAAGGGTCAGTGTAAAAAGAAATGGAACACTTTTATAAAGCATGTTTTTTTCTTCAAACTGTGTGATTATTATGCATTAATTTTTATCCTGCAGATTGCGTCAGCCATACTATGTGCTTTTAGTTGGCAGGCCTAATTGAGAGCATCTCAGGACCTCAAGAAACAAGGCTCATCCTTTAGTTTTAGGTTGTTTGATAGGGGAGGGAATGTTATTTATCACTAACCTTCATTTGTCCACATTCAAGGCCAGTCAGTGAAATAATTCTCCTAAGTCACAGTCAGATTTCGCCACTCTCTGTTTTTCCATTTTTTGGGACTCGCCCTTCTCCAATCAAATAGATTTCTGTGCCAACCATGCAGTCTACATAAAGAACTTCCAGTGATAAATGTACACACGTGGTAGACATATCAATGCAATTTGTCAAATCCTTCCGGCAGTGGCCACTTGTTTTTAGCTCACTTGTATGAAAGTACAGGAACAGTTATTGCACTACCCCTGGTGTCAGCGTTGGCGGCAGCATAAGCATTAACAAAAATGTTAAAGTTTTATGTCAAAGTTTTTAAGATCTTATATTTTTCAACTCCTCAGATGGATTAAGTTTATTTTTGGTATGATTATAGATGTTGATACAAAATTCTATTGAGCACTATCCATACCCCTTCTCATCACCTAAAGGTCAAGGTAACAGACTTAGAAATTTTATGTGAAAGTTTTGTGTCAAAGTTTTTATGATGTGAAAGACAAGCACAAGTTAAGGTGAGATATCCTGTCTAGTGACAGGCCTTGTTTGATAGGTATGTGAAACAAACTGGTTTGTAACATGATTTGTTATCAAATGAGAGTCACGTGATCATAACTGTTCTGCTAAAAGTAAACCAGTCCATTGATACATCATATGGTAGTATGAATTAAATCAGTGGAAAAATAGGAAAATAATGGGTGCTCAGATAAGCAGATAGGTACAATACTTCTCTGGGAGGTACTTGATTTGGGACAAAACCTCTGGGATGGAATTTCTTAGAATAGACTTGCATTAGGACAAAACCTTTATAAACCTGTATAACCAAGGTTGATCAAAAACTTGGTTTCCCTTCTGAACTATCACCACAGAAAAAATGGTCAATAGAACTACCTCCTTGTTGAGGTAACTAGCTCGTAATTTTGTTAGTATTTGCTTGCTACATTTTCTACGCCAGTATTTTTCAGCTTATTTATGTTTTATGTTTAATATCAGGAGGTATGGTGCTTTAGGGGGGTCTCAAGGCTGTAGATTTGACAGAAAATGAAAAATCATGGGTTCAAATCTCCGTGTTGACAGAATGTTTAGAAATTTTAGTTCCATGTTCAAAAGTTGTGGCAAAATTCTATTCAAGCCCTGCATATTTCTGCAGCAAATTCTAATGGAGAAGAAAGTTAAATCATATCTACACATAATAGGATTGCCTGATTTTTTCATAAAACACTAATAAAGAAATAATTAGTGATAAAATACTTTGAGACCTACCTTTGTTTACCGTTTTCCTGTCGAGGGTACTAGCTAGAAAGTTCTGGGATGTGGTAAGGGAACAAATTCCATTGATGCATTTTCAAGCTAGTTCCCTAGATTACCACCTATGGCTAAGAAGATCATCCAGATTATGAGATCTTATAATTTTCTTATTTCTTGAAGAAGACATGTTGTGGGTACTCATTAGAAAAATGCGTACGCACAACATATGTTTTCTTTGAGAAATAAGAAAAATAAAAAATTTTGGGCAAGTAAATCTTGGTTGGACAAATGGTTTTAACCTGTGTACAAGTAATAAAATTGGATAATTCTACAACCCTGTTTACAACTGATTACATTTGGTGACCTTAACTTCATTTTCAAGGTCAGCACAGGACAAATAGTGTCAAATTTACAATTCTCAAAATATCTCTCCCTCATGCTTGCCCTAAGATTTGAACAAGTCAGATTTACTACCTGTCAATGTTTCTAAAAACTGCTGGATGTGTGGTAAACAGAGATGACCCTGATCAGATGCCACAGAATGCAGCTTCTGCTCTAGATCTACATTGCTTGCCCAAACCTGTATGTCTGAATACTTTTTATACCACCCGCAAAGTTTGTTTGTGGGGGGTATACTGTTTTCACGTTGTCCATCCGTGTGTCCGTCTGTGTGTCCATCCGCGACGTTGTTGTTTTCCTAATATCTTGAAAACGCAGTGATGGATATTCATCATTTTCTGCAGGCACATTGATATCAATAAGGTGTACTTTCATAAGAGAAAGTAAGGGCTAGGGGCCAATTCTCTTGGAGTTATTGCCCTTTGTAAATTTTTTTCTTAATGCAGTAAAAAATTTGTGTGCACACTATCTCTTTAACCAGTGGCTGGAATTTGACCAAACTAGCACAGATACATCATCAGGATGGGGGAAAGAAGTGATTAGATTTTGGTGACCTTGACCTTATTAGCTCACCTGAGCACAAAGTGCTCATGGTGAGCTATTGTGGTCAGTCATTGTCCGTTGTCCGTCGTGCGGCATCAACAATTGCTTTAAAAGCCTACTCCTCCTATACCCCTGGGCCAGTTGACTTGATACTTGGTAGGAAGCATCAGGGTGACTTGTAGATCAAAAATAGCTAAAATTGTTCCAATTGGAAATCCATGATGGCCACCATCTTGAAAATCTATTTTTCGCTTCTTCTCCTGAGCATTAAGGCCAATTGACTCTGAACAAAGTAAGCCTTGTTAATGCAGAAAAAGTTTGTGTGCACACTATCTCTTTAACCAATGGCTGGAATTTGACCAAACTAGCACAGGTACATCATAAGGATGGGGGAAAGAAATGGTTAGATTTTGGTGACCTTGACTTTATTTTCAAGGTCACAACATTATAAATACTCAAAAAGTGAGCCTTGTTAATGCAGTAAAAAGTTTGTATACACATTATCTCTTTAACCAATGGCTGGAATTTGACCAAACTAGCACAGATACATCCTAAGGATGGGGGAAAGAATTGATTAGATAAAGTGACCTTGACCTTATTTTCAAGGTCACTACACAATAAATACTCAAAAAGTGAGCTTTGTGTGCACTCTGTTTCATGAATAGATAGATGGAATTCACCAAATTAGCACAGATACATCACTGGGTTCGGGGAAACAAGTGATCAGATTTCAGTGACCTTTATTTTGTTTACAAGGTCACACTGGCAATTTGAAACTCAAATTTTGATAGAAAAAAGCTTGTGTGTACTCTATATCTTGAACCAATGGCTGGAATTTTAACAAACTAGCACTGATACATTGTTAGGACATGGGAAAGAAGTGATTAGATTTTTGTGGCCTTGACCTCATTTTCAAGGTCACTACATTATACTGACTCCAAAAATGAGCCTTGTAAAAAGTTTGTGTGCACACTTTCTCTTTAACCAATGGCTGCAATTTGACCAAACTAGCACAGATACATCATCAGGATGGGGGGTGGGGGAAGAAGTGATTAGATTTTGGTGACCTTGACCTTATTTTCAAGGTCACTACATTATAAATACTCAGTAAGTGAGCCTTGTGTGCACTCTGTTTCATGAATCAATAGATGGAATTCGACCAAATTAGCACAGATATATTATTGGGATTGGGAAAAGAAGTGATTAGATTTTGGTGACCTTTATCTCATTTTCAAGGTCACACCGGCACTTTGAAACTCAAATTTTGATAGAAAAAAGCTTGTGTGCACACTATATCTTGAACCAGTGGCTGAAATTTTATTACCATTACCACTCTCTCGTCCAATTTAGCAGACAACAAATTGATGATATTTTTGACATTTCATGCAAAATGTGGAGACAATATGCATGAAATGACAAAACCTGTATTCCGGGAAAAATAAGACATATTTCAGTATGTTATCAGCAAAAAATGGTTACCATAGGCCGAATGCTAAGCTTTAACAGGGTAAATTTTTATTTACAGGCGATCTGTGAATGTGTTCCTTATACTGACACAGTTTGGCTTCTGTTGTGTGTATACAGTTTTTGTTGCTCAAAATATTAAACAGGTAATGTAAAATAATGATGTTTATTAATCAACCAAATAATTATTGTTCTTATATGTGCCAAACAGCCTGCATCATACCAGTGCAATGTTTGGTATAATTTCTATATATAAAGTGTTTATACAAGGGCTAATACTGAAAGTTACAAGGATTTAGGGGATTAAACCAAGGGGTTCAGGAGGGCCAATATTTTATTGTATTACCCAGTCAATGAGACTTTAAACACAGTGATACTTCTTCTGTTTGGTGCTTAGAGTACATCAAGATACTTGCAGATGTTGGAGTTCCATTTGCAGACAGCAGTTCTGATTATCCATTCAAAACAAAGCATTATTTTTTGAAAAAAAATCAGTAAATAACTGCATGGTGAAGCAAGCAACAAGAACAAAACTACTGAAAAAGATTTTATTATCTTTCAACACTTCAAAAGTTGAAAACAAAAAGGTTGATTAATAAAAATGGCATAAAATGGATGTTTTCACATTGGCCCTGTTACAGGTTCTCGTCCAGTCATATTGGCCTTCAGATGGCTGCATTGGCCCTAGGCTTTGCCTTGGGCCAATACAGCAGACCTCAGGCCAATACGACTGTCCACGGACCTGTAACAGGGCCATTATGAACACATCCATTTAATAACAATATATTCTAACACATAGCTCCATACAGGGTTATAATGTTTGGGATCAAAGTTAGTATTGTTGCACCAGAACCATTCTTGTGGGTACTGATTGAATTGTCTCAGCTAGGGGATTCCAGTAAGTACCCACACAGTTTTGGTGTAAACAAATATCTTCTGAATACACATACTTCCTTCAGCTGGGGCCTTATTTGTCAGTTCTGTATTTGACCTAATTACCACACATACCGCTATAGTCAAGCAATTTAGTAGTCTTCAGATTACATCCAGTATTCTTATTGTCTACTTCTTTATAAAGGCATATGTTGTGAATACTCATTTGAATTGCATCAACTTGTTGATGCAATTCAAATGAGTACCCACAACATATGCTTTTATAAAGAAGATCAGAAAAAAATGCAACATAAAACATTGCATAAGCATAATTAGATAAGTCCTTCACTGATCTCTTTTTAGCTCACCTGAGCCGAAGGCTCAGGATGAGCTATTGTGATCACTCCCCATCTGCGTCCGTCTGTCCGTCCGTATGCTCACACCTTTGAACGACTTCTCCTCAGAAACCCCTGGGCCAAATTTCTTCAAACTTCATGTGGAGCCTTGTGTTAAAGGGGGATTGAAAAGTTATACAAATGGTCACGGTCTGTAAATCAAGCTGGCTGCCACGCCCATATATAGTTCCCATAGACTTATAATGGGAAAAACTTAAAAAATCTTCTTCTCTGAAACCATGAGGCCCAAAGCTTACATATTTAGTATGTAGCAATGTTTAGTGGTCCCCTACATAAATAAATCCTGCCAATCAAGCCCCTGGAGCCCAAACTGGCCACACCCCAGGGGTCATATGTTTATATAGAGCTATATAGCTAAAGAACTTTCAAATATCTTCTTCTCTGAAACCATGAGGCTGAGAGCTAATAGATTACGTATGAAGAAATGTTAAGTGGTCTCCTGCCAACCATGCCCCTGGGGTCCAAATTGGCCGTGTCCCAGGGGACATTAGCTCCCATAGACTTATAAGGGAAAAACTTAAAAAAAAATCTTCTACTCTGAAACCATGAGGCCCACAGCTTATATATTTAGTATTTAGCAATGTTTATTGGTCCCCTTTATAAATCCTGCCAATCAAATCCCAGGTCTCCAAACTGGCCACACCCCAGGGGGTCATATGTTTATATATAGCTAAAGAACCTTAAAAACTCTTCTTCTCTGAATCCACGAGGCAGAGAGCTAACAGATTATGTATGTAGCAGTGTTTAGTGGCCTCCTACATAAATCCTGCCAATCAAGCCCCTGGGATCTAAACCAGCCATTATCTCCCATAGACTTATAATGGGAAAAACTTAAAAAATATTCTTCTCTGAAACCATGAGGCCTACAGCTTATATATTTAGTATGTAGAAACGTTTAATGGTCCCCTACATAAATCCTACCAATCAAGCCCCTGGGGGTCCAAACTCGCCACACCCAAGGGGTCATTAGCTTCCATAGACTTGTAATGGGGAAAAACTTAAAAAATCTTCTTCTCTGAAACCTTGAAGCCCACAGCTTATATATTTAGTGTGTAGCAATGTTTAGTGGTCCCCTACATAAATCCTACTAATCAAGCCCCTGGGCTCCAAGCCATACCCCAGGGGGTCATATGTTTATTATGCCCCCGTCATTTTTTATGCCTCAGCCATTTTCTTCTTGAAACCTTGAGGCCCACAGCTTATATATTTAGTGTGTAGCAATGTTTAGTGGTCCCCTACATAAATCCTGCTAATCAAGCCCCTGGGCTCCAAACTGGCCACACCCCAGGGGGTCATATGTTTATTATGCCCCCGCCTTTTTTTATGCCCCCGCCATTTTCAAAGCTCAGGATGAGCTATTGTGGTCACCCTCTGTCTGTCACCTGTTGTCCATCATCTGTCATCCATCATCAATAGTTTGTTTGTTAACACTCTAGAGGTCACAGCTTTGACACAATCTTAATGGAACTTGCTCAGAATGTTTTGCCTCTGTAAAATGTAGGTCAAGTTCGAAACTGGGTCATTTGGGGTAAAAAACTAGCTCACCAGGTCAATTCGAAAGAAAACCTTGTTAATACAGTAGAGGTCACATTTTTTAAGTAATCATCATGAATATCGCTGTCCATACGTCTGTCCGTCCCATCCCATCAATCCGTCATGTACGTAACACAAATGGTTTCAGTGCGATATCTTTTGAAAGAATTGGTGTATTGGATTGAAATTTAAGACGGTGATTTGAAACTTGCATCACACTAAGAATATAGTCTGGGCGTGTGCATAAAGGTCACATAACTCTGATCATTTTTTAGCTCACCTGAGCACGAAGTGCTCATGGTGAGCTATTGTGGTCAGTCAATGTCCGTCGTCCGTCGTGCGGCGTGCGGCGTCAACAATTGCTTTAAAAGCCTGCTCCTCCTACACCCCTGGGCCAATTGACTTGATACTTGGTAGGAAGCATCGGGGTGACTTGTAGATCAAAAATAGCTAAAATCGTTCCGATCGGAAATCCAAGATGGCCGCCATGGCCGCCATCTTGAAAATCCATTTTTCGCTTCTTCTCCTGAACCGAAAGGCCATTTGACTCCAAACTTGCTAGGAACCATCAGGGTGAATTGTAGATCAAAAATAGCTAAAATCGTGCCGATTGGAAATCCAAGATGGCCGCCATGGCCGCCATCTTGAAAATCTATTTTTCTCTTCTTCTCCTGAACCGAAAGGCCAATTGACTCCAAACTTGCTAGGAACCATCAGGGTGACTTGTAGATCAAAAATAGCTAAAATCGTGCCGATCAGAAATCCAAGATGGCCGCCATGGCCGCCATCTTGAAAATCTATTTTTCTCTTCTTCTCCAGAACCGAAAGGCCAGTTGACTCCAAACTTGCTAGGAAGCATCAGGGTGACTTGTAGATCAAAAATAGCTAAAATCGTGCCGATTGGAAATCCAAGATGGCCGCCATGGCTGCCATCTTGAAAATATATTTTTCACTTCTTCTCCTGAACCGAAAGGCCAATTGACTCCACACTTGCTAGGAAGCATCAGGATGACTTGTAGATCAAAAATAGCTAAAATCGTGCAGATCGGAAATCCAAGATGGCCGCCATGGGGGCCATCTTGAAAATCTATTTTTTGCTTCTTCTCCTGAACCAAAAAGCCAATTGACTCCAAACTTGGTAGGAGGCATTGGGGTGACTTATAGATCAAAAATAGCTAAAATCATGCCTATCGGAAATCCAAGATGGCCGCCATGGCAGCCATCTTGAAAATCTATTTTTCGCTTCTCCTAAACCGAAAGGCCAGTAGACTCCAAACTTGGTAGGAAGCATCCGGGGGACTTGTAGATCAAAAATAGCTAAAATCATGCAGATCGTAAAACCAGAATGGGCGCCATGGCAGCCATCTTGAAAATCTATTTTTCGCTTCTTCTCCTGAACAGAAAGGCCAGTTGACTCGAAACTTGGTAGGAAGCATTTGGGTGACTTGTAGATCAAAATTAGCTAAAATCATGCCGATCGTAAATCCAAGATAGCCGCCATGGCGGCCATCTTGAAAATCTATTTTTCGCTTCTTCTCCTAAACCCAAAAGTCACTTGACTCGAAACTTAGTAGGAAGCATCAGGGTGACTTGTAGATCAAATATAGCTAAAATCGTTCTGATCAGAAATCCCAGGTGGCCACCATGGCCGCCATCTTGAAAATCTATATTTAGCTTCTTCTCCTGCAATGAAAGGCCAATTGACTCCAAACTTCGTAGGAGACATTGGGGTGACTTGTAGATCAAAAATAGCTAAAATCATGCCAATTGGATATCCAAGATGGCCGCCATGGCAGCCATCTTGAAAATCTATTTTTTGCCTCTTCTCCTGAACTGAAAGGCCAGTTGACTCGAAACTTGGTAGGGAGCATTGGGGTGACTTGTAGATCAAAAATAGCTAAAATCGTGCCGATCGTAAATCCAAGTTGGCTGCCATTTAGAGTTTGTTCAAATGATCATGCTCAGTTGACTGGCATGCCATATATCTTCTTCTTTAAAATAAAGAACTCCTTAAATGAAGATCTTTTCATTAGTTGGAATGACAGGATTGGAAAAATGTTGCATAACATCTGCATATCTGCAGTGCCTATGTCACTCAGGTGAGCGACCCGTGGCCCGTGGGCCTCTTGTTTAATTGCTAGAATTACATTCCTTTGATTTACTTAGAAATATGACCTTATACAAAAAGCATAGTAGGGTTCAATTCTCCACAACTTCTACAGTTTTCAAAGTAATGGTTTGAAACTTGCAACAATGGACATGTCCAAATTCAAAGACACAATTCCATTGCAGTAACTCAGGGATAAAAGGGTTGAAATGCAGCTTATCTAGATCTACCGTATTCGATCTAATTACCGCAGTACCCCTATAAGCGTAGTCTTCAGATTATAGCCAGTGTACTTTTTCTTTACTTCTTTATGAAGGCATATGTTGTGGGTGCTCATTTGAATTGCATCGACTTGTTGATGCAATTCAAACGAGCACCCACAACATATGCCTTTATAAAGTCAGAAAAAATCATATAATCATCATCAAATAAGTCCTTTTCTGATCTTTTTTATAGTGTATCCTTAGCAGGTAGATACATATTTTACCACCACTGAGTGTTCCCAGTAATTTTGAAAAACCTAAGCGCACAGTGCGGTAATTAGGTCAAATATGGTATGTGGTCGTCAGCATCATCATTAGAATTCACATGGCAGTTTTCATTCTGTTACAGGTTGTAGATTCTCAGTTACACAGCAGTCCAAGTCAACAAGTGTATATAGTTATTGTGAGCCTTGTCTTAATTCCATATGTCATGGTGAAGAGTTTAAAAGCATTAGCACCTTTTTCAGCTTTTGCTAATCTCTTAAATCTAGTTGGAATTGTCATCATAATGGTCTTCCTGTTCATCGGATTGGGAGATGTCAGAAAGAGACCGGCAACTGCTGATCTGTCTACGCTGCCTTTATTCTTTGGACAGGCAATTTTTGCTTTTGAAGGCATAGGTTTGGTATGTTATTTTCCCAGCTTTCTGTGTTTACTTTTTTAACCATAAATATTGGGACACCCAAACTCCTTACCATACTATATCATAACAGGTAGTAGAATGGACCTTTTTCAGATTTTAGGACAAGTATGGTAAATAAGTAAGGTGTTAGAATACTTACAGTAAATAATTATGGTACCCATTTTGATAACTCACAGCCTAAAATGTCAGGTAGTATACATATTATTTGCCATAAGACAGCCTGAGTTGTTGTTACAGCATCATTTTCTACAGAAGTACCCAAAGCAGCCTGTGTGCTGTAAGCTGAAAGATGATTGCACTTACGTATCAATCATACAACAAGTTTCTTATAGGCTGAATGCTGGTCAATGGAGAGTCAACTTTCTAAGTTCAAATTACAGTCTCTCAAATGAGGCTTACTTAGGTTGACATCATGAAGATGAAGCAACAAGCTAGTTTATGTCTTTTCCTTTAACTGCACCAAATGGACATTAATGAACAAACAGATCAGTATAAATGAAACATAATTACACATACTTAATTTTCGAGGTGTACATGCATAATAAACTCGCCATTATTTGTAACATGATTTGAAGCTGTGTATTATATCTTGTGAACTTTCTTAGATCTCCAGATCATACTTGACACCAATGATTTGATGTGATTTTGTGATCTCAGATGATCAGATCACATTACTGTAGATTAGTCTAGGCATCTTTGCACAGTAGTCAGGGTTTATGTATATTTATTATATACCTATGAAAAATGCCACTGCCTATTAGCAGCTTTCAGACACAGGAATACGACTTCTTGTATCATGCTAGTAGTGTTTTCTGATTCAGTATCACTATCCTAGCTTCAGCCGGGTCTCTGTTTTGCAATGGCATTACCAAAGGTCATTTTATGCAGTGGAACCAAAACTATGACATCGGCCACTGTTTATATCAATATTCAAAAAGTAACAGTAATTTGGATGTTTCGGCGTAATATGAGTAAAATTATGAACAAAAAAGAATCACATGAGATGTGAACATCTTGTGTGGTTCGATGATATCAGCTCATCCACTCTTTGTGATACCGTCTATCAGATCAAGTTACTACAGTAATGATATTTATTATATATCTTTAAATATTGAATGATTAAACATATATGATAAAATCCAAGGAGCAAGCGTGCTGATATTACATGATATCGATGCACTTACTTAATATTGCACGCTTATTCCCATGCCTTCAAATGTTACTGTTATAAGATATATATCGCACTAGAGCAAAAATGATATCGCTTTTGTAAGATCAATTTTGCACTGTTGTTAGAATTGCTTTCAGACAAAGAATTTTCACAGAATTATGTCTATAAAGCATTTAATCAAGCAAAACTATTTATAGCTATATAATAAAAGGGTTATTGCTTTGATATTGGTGAATGTTGTCCCTCATTGGGAAATCTATGGACACTTGCAAGCTCGTGTCTGTAGATATCCCAACTCAGGGACAATATTCACTGATATCAGTGCAATAACCCTATAATGTATAAAGGCAGTAACATGAGGAATAGTACCTGAGGATTTATGCACCCAGCATAGACTCAGATCATCCATGCAGTCCCATCAGTCTCTGTTGTTGCTTCAAGAAACTTTGCATCTTTGGCTGCCCACAGAGCACTCAGAAAAGATTCTGATGATATAGTATACAGGCTGATGCCAGTTTTCACTGGGCACATGTCTGACAGTAGTTTCTGTATGTGGCTTGAGAGGCTGTTCCTAAGTTTTGTCTCTCTGTCAGATTACACTATCATTTGTTTGTACTCGGACCGGTATATCAATATTTTTAGGTGGCCTGAGGAGTTGTTGTTAATTAAGATTTTGTTGTTATAGTTCTTTTACATATGTACATCGTTACTGTTTACATCTGCCATAACATGGACTTCTAGGTTTTCATTACATATTGCTCAGTATTCTGATTTGTTTTATCCTTCTTAATAATTTACTATGTTGTTTAGGTTCTACCTCTGCACAGTAAAATGCGAGACAAGCCAGCGTTCATTGGTTGGAATGGTGTACTGAATCTAGGTCTAGTCATCACAATATGTCTGTATCAGGCAGTTGGTTTCTATGGGTTTCTCAAGTTTGGTAACGATGCTAAAGGAAGTGTTACTCTGAATCTGCCAGATGATGATTGGTGAGTGATGTATTTTGGAAATTGTTTTTTTGTTGCACCTACCTAGAGACCCCCAAAATGTAATTGGGAAACAGTGCATACCCAGATCAGATACTGCAGAATGTGGCATCTGATGTCTCCACTGTTTACAAATAGTTTAGCCATTTTTGTAGAGGAATATCTAAATCACGTAGCCTGACGTACCAAGAATTGGACTCTTCCAGTATATATTGTGCGGGAGTCTATTCAGTCTTAAATAGGTTAAATAAGCAGGTTCCATGTAGAGGTCTGACTTTCCATTTGTTTTGCTGCTTATCCGTCTATAAATCTACATTTACATCAGTTAGAATGTAGTAAGGTTGCCCTTGGAAACACTGAACATATAAAAAAAAATTCTAATGCAATTGCATATGTAACGTGACGTCTAATTGGATAAGGTCAAAAATTTGCGACGGTATATTCTGTGATATACTGTCGCGAATCCGACGTCATCACGTAACGTCTCTTCTCATTGGCTGGCGTTTGGTTTTACGCAGCTCACTGCACTTGTAGCTTTGTGCAAATAGTACATTTTTCAACAGAAAAAATGAATAAATGCATAAGAATTGGGATAACTGCATTCAAATTCCTCATTTGGGGAGGTAAATCAGCGGTTTTACAGTCGCAAATTACGTTTTATGGCTCTGCTCATGCGTCGCCGTAAAACGAAATTTCCGACCATAAAACTGCCGATTTACCTCCCCAAATGACAAATTTGAATGCAGTTATCCCCAAAATGAAAATTGGAGTCTTGGTTTCATTGAGACTCTCCTTATGTCTTCATACAGCAGCAATATAGTTAGAAGGGCTGCATATGCCCCCTAGCACAGGCTTAAGCGGAACTTGATTTTCCAAGATTTTTAATCCTACCATTTAATTTTGCTTCTGAATAACTTATTATGTGGCAAACAATCTCTCATGAACCTCAACCTAAACAATGTGGTATCATTTTATAACCATTCTCTTGCTCGCCTGAGCAAAGCTCAGGATGAGCTGTTGTGATCACCCTCTGTCTGTCACCTGTTGTCCATCGTCTGTCATCCGTCGTCAATAGTTTGCTTGTTAACACTCTAGTGGTCACAGTTTTGACACAATCTTAATGGAACTTGCTCAGAATGTTTTGCCTTTGTAAAATGTAGGTCAAGTTCGAAACTGGGTCATTTGGGGTCAAAAACTAGCTCATCAGGTCAGTTCAAAAGAAAACCTTGTTAATACTCTAGAGCAGGGCTACGGAAAACCGGAAAAATAGCCGGTCTGGACCGAAATTAAGAATTCTGGACCGATTTCAAACACCCCAAAACGCTAATAAATCGGTGCAACAGGTTTGTGCCTTGAACCCCATTTTTCCCCAACCAACTAATTTTCACGAATCAATGATGTCTAAAAAATCACAAACGGTCAAGTCTTCCCAAACTGACGTCTGTGCACCTTTTAAAAGCGATATTATGGTAGTTAAAAGGCTCTAAACGGTCATTTGACATGTATATTGGAGAGACAGATGAATAACGGCAACCTACCGCAGCACAAATTAATTACGTCATTATCCAAACATTGTCAAAAAATCAACACTTCACTGACCTTTGTGCGGTAAACAAGCAATTAACACGAATCATCAGTAACGGTAGTCTGATAATTAATCCGTTTGTGTGACACGTGTGACTACACTGAGACTGCAAAACATCCAGGTGCAGTCAGCGTGTCCAAAAGATCAAAGGTTGCTTTACTGAGAGTGATAAAATAATGCACTGCTTGAACGCACCCGTTTTCTTCCTCTTCTTTTTTGTTTTGATCAACACGGTTTGTCGGTCCCAGATTTGATAAATTAATTCCCAAACCGTGTACGTCCTGATCAGATGTTGCATACAACGGCGTCTGATCTGAGTATTATTGATTCCTTTTTTTTTTTTTTTTTTTTTTGTTGATTGCCGTAACACGCGAGTATAATTCAAGGTAGATTTCGCGGTAAAAATAAGTAATGCACCACTTGCGCTAGACAAGATTGGTCAGTGCTTAAAATTCGCGGTAAAAATAAGTAATGCACCACTTGCGCTAGACAAGATTGGTCAGTGCTTAAAATTTAAGCAGTCTGGTCAAATCTTGAAACATTGAAAACTGCAAAAACTGCCCATGGCGCAGGCCTTTTTTATTAGACCTAATTAGGTCCATGAAAGTCGTTTCGTTCCGTCTTTCCTGTTTCCCGCCGTCTTTGCGCTTATACAAGACAGGAATCAGTTGTTTATAAATAGTTTAGGAAAACCCTGCGGAGGTGGAAATAACAACAAAACCGTCTTTTTTTTTTTCTTTCTTTCTTTTTACATACATGACTGTATTTATTGATGACGCCAGCTTTGATCATGCTCGTTATACCCGGACTTCCGTCATATAACGGAGTTGAGGTGTATTATTTAAAAGGAGTTATTGGACTGCCAATTGTCATTAGTTTTCGTGATAGATGATATATATATATTTTTTTTTTTTGGAAATGGGCTCATTGATGACGTCATCGTCATCGGCTGGACCGATTCAGATTTCAAAATTTCCAGAGCCCTGCTCTAGGGGTCACATGTTTTTAAGTAATCGTCATGAATATTGCTCAAAATGATTGCCTTAATGATTTCTAGGTCAAGTTCGATACTGGGACACTTAGGATGAAAAACTAGGTCAACAAGCCAAATCAAAGGAAAACCTTGTTAACACTCCATTTTAAGTAATCATCATGAATATTGCTCAAAATGTTTGTCTTGATTTCTAGGTCAAATTTGAAATGGGTCACTTAGGGTCAAAAACTAGGTCATCGAGCCAAATCAAAGGAAAACCTTGTTTATGCTCTAGAGGTCACATTTTTGAAACAATGATCATGAATCGTTCAAAATGTTTGTCTTGATGATTTCTAGGTCTAGTTTGAAACTGGGTCACTTTGGGTCAAAAACTAGGTCACAGGGCCAGATCAAAGGAAGACCTTGTTAACTCTCTAGATGTGACATTTTTGAAGCAATCATCATTAATCATGCTTAAAATGTTTGCCTTGATGTTCTCTAGGTTGACTTTGAAACTGGGTCACTTTGGGTCAAACATTAGGTTACAGGCCAAATCAAAGGATAACCTTGTTAACACACTAGAGGTCACATTTTTGAAGTAATCATCATGAATCTTGCTCAAAATGTTTGCCTTGATAATTTCTAGGTTGTCAAGGTAAAAAACTAGGTCACCAGACCAAATCAAAGGAAAACCTTGTTAACACTCCAGAGGTCACAATTTTGAAGTAATTGTTATGAATACTGCTATAAATGTTGGTCTTAATGACTTCTAGGTCAAGTTCAAAACTGGGTTGCTTTGGGTCAGATACTAGGTCATCAGGCCAAGTCAAAGGAAGACCTTGTTAACACTCTTAGAGGTCACATTTTTGAAGGAATCATCATGAATCATGCTCAGAATGTTTGTCTCAGAATGTTTGTTTTTAGGTTGACTTTGAAACTGGGTCATTGGGGGTGAAAAACTATGTCACCGGGCAGAATCAAAGGAAACTTTGTTAACACTCTGGAGGTCACATTTTTGGAACTGGGTCACTTGTAACCTATATTTCATGGTTCACTGACTGTATTAAGTTGTACATTTAGGTCAGTTTCACAGTAACAATTGGTCCTACAGCAGTGATACTTGGAACTTGAATGCAGTCATCCATATTTGACCACAACTTCTTTTTCACGGTCCACTGTTAAGTGTATGTATTTAGGTCAGTTTCTCAGAAACTATTGCTCCTACAGTCAGTGATACTTAGCACATGCATACATCTTAGCATGGCCTCTTGAGTGCAGTCATCCATATTTGACTGACCTATATTTCACGGTCCATTAGCCATGCTACATTGTTTTACTTGTTATTATAATCATCATGAATTTCGGTCAGAATGTTTACTTTGATCATTTCTTGGTTGGGTTCTTTAAATGCTATGATACTCAGGTGGGTGCTACAGGGCCATCAAGACCCTCTCATCATGGTCTACCAACTTTGTCAACCTTTGCTGCATTTAAATGCAGCATTACAATAATCAAACCAGCATTTGCACTCTCCCTAACTTGGATTCATACACTGCGGTATCATTGTGTGACCATTGCCCATATTTCATATCAGTCCTGGCTTTTAGTGCCATTTATGATTAACCATATTGGCTACAGTCTTCAAACTTGGCAACACTTCCACCTTAACAGGAACTCAAACACTGCAATATCATTTCATGTTCCTGATCTGTTTTCATGGTCCAGTGACTATATTTTGAATCCTAACATTTACTTCAGTTCCGATTATCTCAAACCTTGCATACATTTCCTTATTTACAGTAGCATTTATACAGTAGAACTTCAGTGGCTCGAACCCCGATTGCTCGTTTACCATGGATGAGTCGAACACGTTCTTGAGTCCGCAGAGATTTCCTCCAAATACGATATACGGATAATTTAGGGAGATTTTCTTCTTTTATTTTGTAAATGTATGCTGTGTGTACTCATTAGAATCGCCTCATGGGTGATTCTAATGAGTACACACAACATACATTTAAAATATAGAACACCGAAAAGATATCCCACAGTTATCTCCATTATGCCTCCTGATGTGGCACTAATAGTAACCTTCCGAGGCTCAAACTACCGCTGACTCAAACAAATTTTCATGGTCCCTAAGGGGTTCAAGCCATTGAAGTTTGACTGTACTTAAGTATGACTTTGAAACCATGACCTGTGTTTCACAGTTAATTGACCTATCTATCTTTACATGAATTGTGGTGTTTGTTGTTATACTGACAGGCCCAGAAGGTGTAGCATAGCCTTCTGCAGAATGTTTGTTTTTAGCTGTCAACAAACTCATTATGTACAATGAAGAAAATGGATTGTGTGCCATAGTATAAATAGTAAATGCCGAGATCAGCCTACACATCGGTACAGTTTAACTCTTTGCATGCTGGGTAATTTTGCATGTGTTTTTGTCGTCTGGATTTTTTAAAAAAAAATTAACTTTTTCAAAAAAATCAGAGTGTCAAACAGTTTGGATCCAGATCAGGCCCGACGTTTTGTCGGGCCTGATCTGGGTCCAAACTGTTTGCAAATGTTATCAGCAGACAACAAAAGTTGCCACTAGCGGGGAAAGAGCTAATAAGGACCTTTTCTGTTCATCAGTATATGAGCCATAATGTGAGAAAACATAACCCTCTGATATATATGATAATAATAATAATACCGTATTCGACCTAATTACCGCACTGTGCGCTTAGGTTTTTCAAACTTACAGGACACACTCATTTGTGGTCAAATATGTATCTATCTACTAAGGCTACATTATAAAAAAGATCAGAAAAGGACTTATTTAATGATGACTCTGCGATTTTTTCTGACTTTCTTTACAAAGGCATATGTTGTGGGTACTCATTTAAATTGCATCGACAAGTCGATGCAATTCAAATGAGTACCCACAACATATGCCTTTGTAAAGAAGTAAAGAAAAAAGTACACTGGTTGTAATCTGAAGACTACGGAATTTCTTGACTGTGCGCTTATAGGGGTATGTGCGGTAATTAGGTCGAATATGGTAATCGACTTTATTTATAGAGGGTAAAGCACATTTAGTATACACTAATCTTCCATGTGGCCCTCTAAATGAATAAAAACAAGAAAGGTTTATAAACATACAAGCATATTTACAAAGTGACAAAATCCACACACACTCACAATAATACTTTCTCACAGACTCACAAGTAGTTATGATACATGTACAAAAAGATACAAACCAAATCCAAAATACAGTTGAACCTCATTGGCTCGAATATCTTTGGGACCATGGAAATTCGTTCGAGACACGGGCAGCCCGAGCCACTGAGGGCCAACCACGGCACCAGCTCAGGAAGCAAATAGCGATAATTCAGGGAAACCCTTTCGATCCCCCACACAATGATTGCATGTTGAGCGTACTCATTAGAATTGCCTCAATGAGGCGACCCTAATGAGTACACACAACATACAATTCCATGACAAAATAAGCAAAAATCCCCAGATATTTGTTTTCTCTGAGCCATTGGAAGGATCACGTAGGGACTGAAAAAAAGAGTTCGAGCCATCCGGGTTCGAGCTACTGAGGTTATACTGTATGTATGTTTAACTATACAAAGAAGAAGAAAAAAAAAAAAAAAACATGAAAAAAAAAAAAAAAAGAAAAAAACCAAAAAACATGACCCTCACATACTATGTGTCCATGGTAGTCTCAAATCAGCCTAGGCATCAGAGCAGTCTGATCAGTCTGTTGTCCGCTTGAGAAAATTTTGCATCCTTGGCTTTCCAAAATGCACCCAGTGAAGTTTCTGATCGGACAGGGTTCAGTTGTTCTGTAAGCAGACAATGAAGTTCTGATGAGACTGGGTGAGTGCATAGACTGATAAGGGCTTTGGTCACCAGCATGACATTTGACTTTTTTTATTATTATTTTTCTGAGAAAATAAGGCTGGGAATGGTCCATCTAGGACATGATTTCATGAAATATCAAGCTATATTTTCCCTGAAAAAAAAAATAGCTGTCATCTGAGACAATTTAGCTTGGCAGTTTAAAGTAAGTGAGATCCAGATTCCAACTGAGACCCCTACAACACACAAGGCATGTCAAACCAAAACCTATGTTCAGACGTATTCATATACATGTACATTCAAGACAGTCTGATCAGGTCATCCAATGGATCTTTTAGAATTCAAAACGTGAACTGTGCATGCTCTGACTAAACTACACAGTTCTGTCTGGGTATGCATGATTTGCATAGACAGGTTTTTCATGACTCAGTTCATATGAAATAGATCTTTACTTCTGAATAACAACATACCTGAACTCAGTCCCTTTGTAAGAATAGAATGTTGGTAGACAGTTATAAGATACTAGAGAGATACAATTGGAGCATACATTTTTAAAGAATCTTACTAATTGCTGTTATTTGGTGTAATTGACATTGATGCTGTATTGTGCCAGAAAAATTTAGATATACCTGCCTGAAAAACAGTTTAGACCCAAATCAAACTGCAACTAAAGAAGTACATGTTTACCATAACCTCTTAATAGTGCTTTTGCTAGTGTCCAAAGCAAAAACCGTGTTAGCTAAACAATTATGTTGTATCCAAACAAACATGTATAGATTACATTGTATATAGAAAAATGACCATTTTTTGGGTCCACCTTGAAACCGTCTTATACCATATTCGACCTAATTACCACACCATGCACTCAGGTTTTTCACAATTACTGAGCAAACGTGTTAAAATATGTTTCCACCTATACTAAGGGTTCACTTAAAAAAGATCAGCGAAGGACTTATCTAATGATTCTTATGGATGTTTTTGTGTTTTTTTATTTTATTCTGATTTTCTTTATAAAGCGTATGTTGTGGGTACTCATTTGAATTGCATTGACAAGTCAATACAATTCAAATGGGTACCCACTACATATGCCTTTATAAAGAAGTAGACAAAAATTACACTGGCTGTAATCTGAAGACTATGGAATTACTTGACTGCAGTGCGCTTATAGGAGCATGTGCGGTAATTAGGTGGAATACAGTATCTGAAATTGTCTTTTGAAGAGGTTACAATGTAGTTTGATCAGGATCAGCACTGTTTACCCTCCAGCCAGCATATTTTAGACACATCACAATGTAATCAAAATGAACTGTTTCACATTTAGGATAAGTATCTTAAGGAATTAAAGTGTCCAAATGTTTAGGGCATTCAGTAAGAGTGTGTTAATAATTTCTTCCTGCAATGATTTTAGATCTGCCCTTTCAGAATAGCTTGAAAAGCACTCTGAGGTGAGTAATTGTGACTTACATGTACTATATGTATACAGCATAACATTTAGAATCAGTCAAAAGTTAAAAAGCCCAGATATTTTTGGGTGAAAAACTACAAAAACAACAAAAAAGTAACACCTTTTGCAGTGTGAAATCGTAAATTGTGGTTCTTGTATTGTTTGTTGCTGCTCACTGTGGGGCATTTTTGTGTTTTGTCCTCTTTAATTGGGGGTGGTCGGGTGTTGCGAAGGTTGCATGTATCTTATGTCACCGGGGCGTCCAACTGAGATTGGTTATGCGTCCGACTGGAGAACAGGAAGTCGTGGGTTTGACTCCTGTGAGGTCTGCAACATTCTTTCGTGGAGACTGATCATGAAGTATTTTCTACAATCATTCTCTCCCTTCCGCTGAATCAGGAAGGGCAGTTGTCAGTTTCTGGCGAATGTGTGAATTACTGGTTAGCCGCATAGAGGACTAAGCCTGCCCAGTAAACGTGTGGTTAGGTAAACTGACCAAGCTCGACATGACCCCATTGGTTTGACTGGGCCGTAAAACCTCAACACAAACAAACTTACAGTTGGGCAAGGCCTGCTATCCTTGTAGCAGGTACGGGTAGAGGGGGAATGTTTCTATGTCTTCTCTTTCATTCCTGTTCCTCTTTCTTCCCTGTCCTTCTCATTAATCTCCACTACTATCTCTTCTATCTCTTTTCTCTCTTTCTCTGGAAGAGGACCCAAAATGACCCACAAGGGTTAACGTGTCGTTAAACCCCAACTCATTCAAAAAAAAGTCCTCTTTAATGTCTTATTGTTGAGTTTCCTGGGTCCTGTCTAGCATTGTGATCGCATCATTGGGGGAGAGTGGGCTGGCTGCTTTGCTTTCTGGGCCCAGTTGTTCAAAACATCGTTAGCTTAATGGGCTTATTAGTGGTCAAAACATCGTTAGCTTAATGGGCTTATTAGTGGTCAAATGCAAAAGCTACTCACATTTTTTTCAGCAAAAATATTAGTGTATATGCCATATTTAATGATCAAAGTTTTAACAATCAGCTAACTAATGACATCATTAGTTTTGACCAACTGGGCCCTGTTGTTTTGTTATGTATGCACTCTCCATCATAGTTTGTTTACTCTTCCTCTCAGTGTTACTGGTAGGCTAATGTTTTGTGATTGTGGCACTTCCTGACATCTTTACTATAATAGAATAATCTTAAAGTTTTACATTCAAGCTTTTAAGAACTATATCTCTTGAACACCTGGATGGGTTTAATTGATACTTGGAGAGATGTTAGATTCTCACTAAGATTTGTTGAGTGTAAGTTCCATCCACTCAGTAACTTTGAGCCAAGGTCACAGACTGACAGTAATATCAAAGTTTTGTATTGAAGTATTTTTAAAGAGCTGTGTCTCCTGAATGCCTAGATTGAATAGATGTTTTATCAAGTTGATACTTGGACTGATGTTAAGTACAGGTTAAAAGGTTTATACAATACAAACCCCCTTTCCCCCTCCCTCCCATCTCTCCCACTCCTGCATTGATGCCAGAGTCATTGATTTAGTAAATTTCATGCTACAGAACTTTTTAGTTAAAGCTTTCTCTGAAGACCTGTTTCTCTTTATGCCTACCTGTTTTAAGTTAAACTTGGACTGATATTAGATACTTATTTCAAATTTTATCCTGCAGCCTTACCCTGCCTCAGCGACTTTGAAGTTGGTGTCACGCTTAAAGGTAAAAGCAAAGTTGATGAACAATGTATCCAAGATAAACGATCTTGACAGATCATGCATTTTGGGGCAAATTTGATCACAGTCTGATAAAAACTAAGGAAGTTAAAGACATTTAAAAATTTCAAAACAATAATCAAAGGTGGTGCCATTTTGAATATTTTTTGTTGTTTTAGATATTTCAAAATATTAAATAAAATAGTCTCTCATCAGAAAACATGGTGGTTTTCAAGCAATAGAAGTTGACTTTTCATAAGTATTATTTGATTAGTTTTTGAATATTTAATTAAGGCTTTCCATCTTCATATACTTCCATAGGCCTGTAAAGACATTCTAGGTAGATGGCTGTCAAACAGAAAAAAGGCAGAATGCTAATGAAAAGAAAGGCTAAAAGTGAATAGAGCAGGAGATAAAATATGATCGGTTAAAGTAGTAAAGATGTGCTAAAATCAGGGCCCGGTTGTTCAAAGCATCGTTGGCTTAACGAGCTCGTTAAGAGTCATTTCGTTAACTGTTTTAGCGAATTCAGTACACAATATTCTGATATTTTTTGCTGAAAGAATGTGAGTAGCTTTTGCAGCTACTCACATTTTTTCAGCAAAAAATTTCAGCATATTTTACGTATCACTCGATGTAAATTTTAACGAATCGTTAACTAACGACATCGTTAGCTTTGAACAACTGGGCCCAGGTTAAAGGCTTTATGAATCATAAAAAAATATGTGAAGATATGACATCATAAAGTTTCATTAACCCATTGTCATCTGGAGACCCCTAAAAGGGTAATTAGCAAACAGCGCAGACCTAGATCAGATGCTGCAGAATGTGGCATCTGATCAGGGTCTCCACTGTTTGCAAATAGTTCCACCATTTTTCTCTAGGACTATCTAAATGACATAGCCTGATATACCTAAAATCATAATTAGAATCTTCCAATATATAGTGTGGGAGAGTTCATTCAGTCTACAATGGGTTAAACATTCAAAATGGCAGCTACCATGAAAGCAATTTTGATATATTAACCCATTGTAGACTAAATGAACTCTCACACTATATATTGGAAGCGTCTACTTTCGATTTTAGGTATGTCATGCTAAGTGATTTACATGTAGATATTCATGTTGAAAAATGGTTGAACTATTTGCAAACAGTGGAGATCCTGATCAGATGCCACATTCTGCGGCATCTGGTCTGGGTCTGCACTGTTTGCCAATTACCCTTTTAGGGATTTCCAGACTATAATGGATTAAGAACTTGATAATTTCTTATTTTTCATGCGATTTTAATCAAGTTTGCATCAAATTGCACAGTTTTTTCAAGATCTTTTATCTCAGATACACTCTTCACCAAAACTTGCTTTTCCCTTTAAAGAACTTTTCCATTAACATGTTTGTCAAGAAAAAGCTCTTTAACCCCTAAAAGGGTCAGTCACAACAACAGCAGCAGCATTCTAAAATATTTTTTACTATTGTTTTCCATGAAAATAAGACTTGACATTTCTAGCAGATGCATCACATGAAATGTCAAGCCTTATTTTCTCCAAAAAATATCATCTGCTACAACTATGAATAAGGGCTACCACCAGATAATATTTGTCAAATTGTCTTTCAGGCTTTATCTGTCAGTGCGATTGATATTTGCTGTGTCGCTGTTCATCAGCTATGGTCTTCAGTTTTATGTTCCTGTCAGTATAATATGGCCACTGATAGATAAAAAGATGGAGAGAAAAGGAAGACTGTTACCGTGGTATTCAGAATATATATTCAGGCTAATACTAGTTTGTGTTACATGTGAGTATATTAACCCTTGTCCTGCTGAACCCAAATATACCCTGCCTTTGCAAACAGTGTAGATCCAGATCAGGTGGCTTCTGAAGAAGCCACCTGATCTGGATCTGCACTGTTTGCCATTCAGTATGTGAATTTGTATCAACAATTTAGATTAAGTAATGTGATTGGCTGACAATTAGAAATGGGCATGGCATCTTAATTTATTCAGCATGACAAGGGTTTATTTCTTGGACTGTATCATAAAAAAGGGCCATGCATAGCTCCAGATAAGGCACACTTTTTTTGGCCCATAATTAATGATATTTTCCTTATATCTTCACAAAAACATATGTTGTGGCACTCATTAGAAGCATTTCGCTGGTTCTAATGAGTACCCACAACATATGTTTTTGTGGAGAAATAAGGAACATATTTTTCGTATACCTCTTATCTAGATCTATGACCATAATGTATAGAAGTCTAGATAAAATTATTTTCATCCATTTCTCCACAAAATCAGATTTTGTGAGTACTCATTGGAATGGCCTCAGTGAAATCATTCCAGTGAGTCCCACAACATATGTTTTTGTGGAGAACTGTTCATGTATTAATACTTTACACATATCCTCACAGGTTTGCCAAAGTATTCAGTGTTTGTATAGATTGCTGCTATCATTTTTTCATCACTGTTTTCTTTTCTTTGTTAAAGTTAAGGCTGAAAATTTGGTGGACCAAGGCAATACTTGTACCAACAGTAAAAATGGGCTTATTCAGTAAAAGATTTTGTTTTTGTTTTTCTCTGCTTATTTTTAATTATTGATGATTAATAACAACACTGTTTTAGTTTAATTAGCTTTAAACAAAATTAGCTGAAGTTTTGCCTTCAAGCTACTCATTAATGTATTGATTTCTGCATTATACTATGGCAAAAACTCAAAATACTTAGGGTAAATATAGCTTATCTGCTGTAGATTGCATGCAAACTCCTGGGCAGAACAAATTTTGACTTATCCACTGCTAATGACTTAAGCCTTGTCCTGCTAACACTGGATATGCCGTTCCTTTGCAAACAGTGTAGATCCTGATCAGTTGGCTTCTGAAGAAGCCAACTAATCAGGATCTACACTGTTTGTCAGTCAGTATGTGAATTTATATCAACAATTCCGATTAAGTAATCTGATTGGCTGACAAGTAGAAGTAGGCATGGCATCTTAAATTATTCAGCATGACTAGGTTTAAAACTTTCTTGTTTATTTTCAGGTAGCTTGTCTGCTCTTATTCCACATCTAGATCTGCTGATTTCTCTTATAGGGGCTCTGGCAAGCTCCTTTCTGGCCCTGATCATGCCACCTTTGATAGAACTGGTTACATTCCAGCCAGGCAAACTCATATGGCTCAAGAATATTTGTATCATTATAATAGGAATTGTTGGATTTGCAACAGGGACAGTGACATCTTTGATTGAAATTGTCAAGTCATTTTAGAAGCATAATACATTTTTAAAACAGTATGTTGTGTGTACTCACTAGAAGCGCCTTGGAAAGGCCCTTCTAATGAGTACCCACATCATACATTTTTCCGGCCTTGGTTGCTCATTTGGATGCGCCGTCCAACTGGAGACCAGGAGGTCGCGGGTTCAACCCCCGCCGAGGTCGGCAACATTCTTTCATGGAGATTGATCATGAAATATTTGCTACGGCCATTCTCTCCCTTCCGCTGATTCAAGAAGGGCAGTTGTCAGTTTCTGGCAAAAGAATGTGCCAATAGTGGTTAATCGCTTAGAGGACTAAGCCTGCCCAGCAAACGTGTGGTTAGGTAAACTGACCACGCTCGACATGACCCCATTGGGTTGACTGGGCCGTAAAATCTCAACACAAACAAACAAACATCATACATTTTTGTGGAGAAATAAGAAAAATATCAATACTTTTTGTTTGACAAAAAAAGTACCTTAGAATATGAGCCCTTTCAAACAAACAAAACATAACCTTATGACATATGAGACCAGCATAATCCCAGTTCACATAACATTAGATAAGAGTGGGTATCAGGTAACTATTTTTCTTATTTTTCCACAAAAAAAAGATACGTTCTGGTAAACATATGTTCTGCACCACAAAAATGTATGTTGTGGGTACTCATTAGAAGCACCTTGGCAGTGCGCTTCTAATGAGCACCCACATTATACATTTTTGCGGAGAAATAAGAACAATATTAATACTTCTTGTTTGACAAAAAAAAAAAAAAAAAAAAAAAAAAGCCCTATCTGGAGCTATCAGATCAGTCTGGGCATCTGTGTGATATGATCTGAGTGTACTCTGTTAGTTGAATGTTTAAAGTATCTGTATTTTCTGTTAGTTTCCAGCTTAGACTGATCAGTCCATGCAGATAGGTAGGCTAATCTGGGTCTGTGCTGGTTGCATATATAATGAGGCTTTCAGTTTGAAAGGGTTGAACTATTACTCGAAATAATGATGGATTCTTTGACTTCACATTTGGGAAACTGATGTCTTCAGTAGAAATGACCAAGCTATTTTAGAAGCTAAATATTATTTAAAACATTTTTCTTGTTATGCAGAGATGAATTATTTTTATATTTCATTTTTTTTTTATGTTTTTAAACAGTTGGTTTTATGTTTTTATGGTAATTGAATATCTTTGACATGTGTTAGTCTTTTGCCTGTTGCAGGCAATAATTAGCGGACAAAATTTTCACCTATAAAGGGACATCCACAGCATTAGCTGTTAAAATTCTATTTTGTTTTTCTTTTACTTTTTCTGAGAAAGTAAGGTTTGACATTTTATGTCTAAATAATTCACATGAAATATCAACCTTTGTTTTCCTAGAAAAAAAAATGTAAAGCATCATCTGCTATGATTTTGAATGATGCTTTAATGGTTAAACTACTTTCCAACTGTTTCACCAGAAAGTGGACTTAGCATTTTATATGAGAATTCAGATTTTCTTTTTCAACAGATAGTATAGCTCCAGATCAGATGCCAAAGTATGTGGCATCTGATCAGGGTCTACACTTTTTGCCATACATACAGCAATGTTTAAGAGACATCAACAGGTAGTAGAATGGACTTTTTAAACTTTTAGAACAAGTATGATAAGTAGATGTGTCCCAATACTTAGGGTATATATGGTTAATTAGAAAAAAAATGTTTCTCCTTTGTTGTCAGCTAATTTCTCTGTGCAGTAGACTAAAGGTGGACAGGAAGTGCAATAATAAGAATCATGCTGGGTTCAAAAAGGCCTCATACCATGGTTGTTGTTGCTGTATGTATGTTTTTCTTTAAGAGACATATTGTTTATGTTTTATCCAAACTAAAGACAGAAGTCTTTAAGGAGGAGTATTTGGTTATAATTCAGGGCCCAGTTGTTCAAAGCATCGTTAGTTTAACAAGCTCATTAGTGGTCAAAATATTAACTGTGCTAGTAAGAATAATATCTAATTCACAAGTATTTTTGCTGAAAAAATGTGAGTAGCTTTTGCAAAAGCTACTCACATTTTTTCACCAAAAATATTAGCTGATATGCCATATTTAATGATCAAAGTTTTAACAATTTGTTAAGTAATGACATCATTAATTTTGAACAGCAGGGCCCTGTTTATTATTATTATTATTATTATTTTCAAAAATGTGTGCTATGGGTGCTTGTTAGAAGCACCTCTGCCCAGCAGACAATTCACATGAAATGAGTAGTCATATTTTTTCTGAAAAGTAAAAATAATAAAAATGAATATTGTCTGCTACGATTTTGTTTAGCACTTTAAGGGCTAAAATTTGTATTCATATTTAAAGTGAAAAGACTGCTGGTTGATGATTGCAGTGAGCAGGTATGAATGAGATTACAAGATATGTCTCAGCTTGAGAAAAGGGCTCTTATGTCATGAACACATCACTTTTATGTAGTAAAACTGGGCTTTACAGGGGTATACATTATTTTTCTTATTTCTGCTCAGAAACATAGATTGTGGGTACTCGTTATGAAAAATATCAGGGTTTTTTATCTGAAATTTTCTGTTTTTGGAGATGAAATTTTCTATAAATTTGAATAGGCTTGTTTTCGTAATGAGAAGAAGTCAGGTCAGCCAGTACATCCCTGCAGTCTGATCAGGACATTTACTGAGCTCCATGGCATATCTGACTGCAGATCCAGGGGTGGCAAATAAGTATCCCAGCCTCACTACATAACTTTCATGGAGATTGATCATGAAATAATTTCTACAGTCATTCTCTGCCTCCTGCTGATTCAAGAAGGGCAGTATTCAGTCCCTGGTAAGTCAGTCACTGGTAAAAGTATATACGGTAAATGTCCTAAAATTTCGAACACTCTAAAATTTCGAACACCTAATATTTTTGCCCAAAATAATTTCTGGAAATGTCCTAAAATCTTGAACAGTTTGCGAAAAGGGGATTTCTAAATTTTCGAACACAGCTTTCTTCAAGTAATTTTTTATGGGCACATTCTAATTTTGGTGAGTTTTTTTCCGTTATGGAACCGGAAACTAAAGTTGTACTGTTGAAAGCCACCGCAAAACGTAAATGCACACAGCAGTGTCATAACGAATTTTATGTACATAAATGGTATGGGAAGCGTATTTTAATTTTATACAAGCCCAGGAGATACTGACTGAAAAAAAAAGCGACTTCCATCAGATTGTTAGCCATTTCCACGCAACAGTCACGTGAATGTCCGCGTGATAAGGGTTAGAATATGCGCAGGCGATCTAGAACTGTTGTTACCTTCTGGCAGACATTTGAAAAATGAAGGCCAGGATAAATCTATGGATCCGTGCTGTATGATCTTGTTCATGTATCTCACCACTACTTCGTATGTCTTATTGCTATACCTACGTCATCTTTGCAAGCCAAGGTACTAAGTTCCTTACGCACATCTTCACGAGCCAAGGGTGCGTAAGGAACGTAGTTAGTACCTTTGGCTTGCAAAGATGTACCTACGTAGATTTTCATGGGTCTGCTCAGATACGCCACCGGATGACGACAAGCAATTCTTGGACAGTCTCATTTCCAGTATAGATTACAAAAATATATGTAAAAATACAGAAAATGCAACAGTCACATTCCCTTTCCCCGCATGAAGAAACCGCGTGCTCGAACGGTAACGTCACCAGATATCGCGGCAGTAACAGTTTAGAGGGAAAACACACACTTACGTTCGTTAAATTATAGAGCATTTTTTCGTCAGAAATGCATATGCAACTGGCAGGTATTAAAAAAACCTAAGTATTGGGACAGACAGTCCTATGCAAATTGTAGACTCAGATCAGATACCGCAGAAAAAGAGGAAAGGAAACTAGTTAGGGGGAACATGGAACATGGAAATTTGGAAAACACTTTTAGGACAATAAGACATGCGACCAGTAAAGACTCAGATCATCTTCCGATGCAAGGGCAGTCAGATTTTGTCGTCTGTGGTAACAAACAGGCATGTAAACTCCAGTTCTTGGAGAGATTACAAATCTTTGGTTAAATAAATCACCGTTTCAGTGAAGGTTTTACATGCATTCTGCGGCATCTGATCTGGGTCTACACTTCTCAGGCCTGTCTGTCCGAATACGTAGAGTAAGTACGGAAATTCGAACAAATCGAATCCCTTCAGAAATCATCCTGGATTCGCCCCTGGGTCCGACTCGTAAAATTCATCATCAAGGCATATGCAATTAGCTCCCTTTAAACAGTAAAACCTAAAGAGTGAGGACCTTACTCTTTATTTACCAGGGTATAAATGAATATAAGTACTGCTATTCTTTTACATTATGTTATATATTGAGAACATTATAATTATTAAAATGAACAGTCACAAAGCAACCGCATTAAAAAACCACGTGCTCGTAGCGGTACGTCACGTGAAATCGTGGCAGAAACTTCTTCGGGAGAAAAACAAACTTATTTTATAGAGCCTTTTCTCGTCAGAAGTGCATACGAAACTGGCACGTATTAAAAATTTAAAGAACCTAACTATAACAGAACAGAGAGGCCTATGCAAACAGCGTAGACCCAGATCAGATGCCGCAGAGAACAAGGGAATGAAACTTATAGCGAACGGTTTTCCACGGGTTAACAATACGTCATTTGTTTGTCCGAAACTTACAACGGTTTATGAAGTTTGTTATATCAGGCACAAAAACTTGGGGACAATAATGAAAGCTGTCACATTGTCGTCTGCAATGTGTAAAATAACAGTTAAACTTTCGGACAAACAAAGCTATTTATAATTCAGTACCTATTAAAAATCATTCCCTATTTGGGGGAATAGGGGAACTGGCCTCTGGGCTTTTCAAGATCATCCTCCGAGTATATTCGTTTCTTTGTTAAAGCTAGTATTGGTGTCTTCACAGGTATTCCTGTATATTTCTCAGGTATTTCGGTAGTATTCCAGTATTTTGGTAAGTCGTGTGACGCTATACCAGAATTCCAGAGTTGATCAGATCGTTTCTGCAAAGCGTGACGCACATGCGATAGTAAGAAAGCGCTACACATAAAATTGTAAATTACCATGTGCATCCGCACAGTCTGATCTGGGTCGTTCCTGCTCGTCCATACACTGTGTCCTTTGATAATATCTGCCGCTAATATTTAAGTTTAGCGTGCCAAAGGTTTCAATAAGCACGCCGAAATTGTTTTCGTCGTGGGGATTAACGCCCAGCAAAATATTTCCTGTCTGACTGCGTGATTGACATGATATGCTCAGTGCATCCTATTTGAACAGGAAATGGTCCCAACAGAGATGATAGGTCCCAACAAGCCAAAATGAAACTAATCATTTGTTACAAATGTGATCAGTCTGTGCACTTGCTGGAGACTGTATTACAGTGTTTTATACTAATGTCCTAATCAGCGAATTGAGTGGACACCATCCTGCACAAGACTGCGTCTCGCATTCTGATCTGACTTACACATATACACAAAGGGACATTTTCGCCTGAACAGGGATCTAATGAAAGGATTACTATTGATGACAGATGATTCTTGCAATAAATTTCGTTACCGAATTTTAAACGACAATACATTTTTTTAAAGAAAGAAATTTTGCTAAAAACGATAATGGCAGTTCACAGGTTTGGCATACATAGTACAGTTTGGTGTAGAGCTAAAATCTGTGATTTTGATCAGGCTGCATTCAGATCTGGTTATCCGCACTGTTCGTTGTATGTATGAGTCCTTTCCAATAGAAACGACCTTATGACATGTGAGCACAGCATAGACAAGATCAACATGCGCATCCGCGCAATCTATGTATCGGGGCGGTCTGATCTGGGTTTACGCATATCGCCAGCAGAATGCATTATGTCAGCAAGCAGTGTGAATACTGCACTTCAAAACTGCGCTTTTCTCATTTAAACTCTGTACAGGAGGGACTTTTGTGTTTCTGTAGTGAGGAAAGGGACTTTTGTGTTTCTGTAGTGGCTCAAACAAGAACAAATGTGCGGTAACCTTTTGAAGTATTTTTTGGTCAGAATGTGTATTCCAGTGCGGTAAAATGAAGAGGCTTGTTACGTAAGAAGACAGTGGACTAAGCCAGCCTATTTTAAGAAAGTGGCACATTCCCGAAGTGCTGAACAAACCTATCTGGCGATTAATTAGTGTACCGGATAATTAATTGTTTTGTTATGAGAAACATTATTCGACATAGAATTAATCGGATGGAATTGAAAACAAACATCAGTGTGGTAATTATTTATTAGTTCATACAATTTCACATTCAGTTTACCAATCACACATAGCAAATAAGAAAACACTTTCATCGTGTAGGTCCTTTTTTGTCGTTTCAGGTGTCCGAAAGCGCCTGATATCCAGGTCAATTTTGGCTGTAAGTGAATCTGTCCTAAAATTTCGAACAGTAAATTTTTTAGCAAACCATAATTTCTAAAATTTCGAACAGCAAGAACTGAAATTATTTAATTTTTTCGAAATTTTAGGACATTTACCGTACACAATGTACTGGTTAACTAGAGGACTAAGTCTGCCAGGGAAAAAGCACTAGTAAGTAGGTTAATTGACCAGCTTAGCATTACCATAACAGTGTTGGCAAGGCCATAAACTCCAAATTAAATAAAAAACCAGGACCTTCCTGCTCATCAATATATATTCAATATTCTATAGTATCCAATGATTATGCTTTGAAGCAGGCAACACAACCTTAATCAGAATGTGTAAATGTGCAGGTCGATTTGGACAGTCATTCTCTGCATGCATGACAAGGGCCCTTTCCTTATGTTATGTTACAGATTTATAGATATTTTCTATCTGATTGATTGTCTGCCAGTATAGTAATGGTTGTTTGTTTTAATGATTTTTTTTTTTTATGGTTGTATTTTTTTTTTTTTCATATAATAGTGCCAATATTTTTATGCCCACGTCTGCCTTTGGAAGGAGTGGGGCATATAGCGTTTCGCCGTGATGTTACGTCCGTACGTGCGTATGTCATGTTCGTAACCAGGTTCAAGTTTACCTGCAAGTTTAAGTGCAAATTTATGTCCGCGTTTCCCTTGCAGCTAATAACTTTTATACCTTCTGGGCTAGAAAGTTGAAACTTTGTATGACACTTACCTAGATCAAGACCTTTTAATGCATGGTACCGTTGCCCCAGGGTCATGCCCCTGGGTGGGGCTAGGGGTTGGGGCGGGGGGCATCCGTGTACTGTGGACACATTTCTAGATTTTTATCAATATGATAAATGTCCTAAAATTTTGAACACTTTATTCCTAACTATTCTGGCTTAAATTTTGCTTTTTATGCACTTGTTTCTTTAAAATGCTTAGGTGGAGTAGCAAACAGTTAAGACCCTGATCAGACTGCTCCTTTTGGGTCTGCACTGTTTGCATATGGCATTTTGTCAAATAATGAAGAAACAGTTCAGACTTCTTCTGAAGGAGCAGTATTTTCAGGGTCTACACTGTTTACCATTCATAAAGTACTTTCATAAAGGAAAAGAATGCATAAAAAGCAAAATTTAGGCAAAGAAGTATAAAGTTTCAAAATTTTAGGACAATTAAAGGGAAAGGCAATATTGGTGAACAATGTATTGGAGACGACAGAGCTTGACAAACCATGCATTTTGATGTGAATTTGATCAGTATCAGATAAAGGTGTTCAAAGATTTCAAGTCACTTCTTAAGAGTGCAGCCATTTTGATTATTTAAGAAGATAGTAAAAATGTTAAGATATTATATAAAATCATCTGTCTGACAGAAAACTGGTTTTCAGGCAAACAAAATAATGTCTGGAGAATTTTTATTTCTTTTGGAATCATTGAGCTCATTTTTTTTTTAAATCAAATACTGCTTTAGCCAGTGTTGGAGTGGGGAGCCCAGCTAGCATTCTACGTAAATCTACATCGGACCGTCATCGGCCCGTCAGCTACCCTGACGGGCCGATGACGGCCCGATATAGATTTACGTAGAATGCTGACTGGGAGGAAGGATTGCATATGCAGCTTTGCAAATAACATTGCTGCATGAGAAGAGGCCTCAGTTTTTCATTCTTTTGTGTGTTCTTAGTTTCCAAAAGCAACCTTTTAGATTTTTCTTTATGAGGTCATAAAATTCTTATTAAATATTCAAAATGGCTGCCTAATAAATCAATTTTGAAATCTTTAATTTCAAATCCAGATAACTATTGCACCCGTGGACACTAATCCATTCAAACTTGGTTGATATTGTTTACAATTTTCTCGATTGTCAAAAACAATTGACACGCTCGTATACACTTTGCTCCGATTAGCCAGCTTCATAGTGGGCGGAGCCATATTTTACCCATGTGAAGCGGGACACAGTTGTCATCGGTGTTGATAACAACGAGGAATACTTTTTATCGATAATGTTTCAAATACAAGTGAACTATAGGGAAAAAGTTCGTCAGTTTTACATTAATGAAATTTCTTGGAACTGCCTCGATGGCCGCCGGCAGACTGTGTGGAGATCCCTCAACAATGTTCCTTCCATATGTTCGAAGCCGTGTTCACACTTACTTTGAATTTTTCAACCGTTTTATTGAAGGCCCCGTATTTAATGAACATTGTATCCTTATTGCCACCATAACAGTCTGTCAGTTCATCCAAAATAAGTCTTTTGAAGTCTTTCGACAATGATTTGCCCCACTGAAAAGAGCGCCCATATCTATGTGTTAGCATTGCGGCTCGTTTGATACCCCATCAATATTGACTGACGCATGACAGGTAGATGTCACGTGAAAGCCACGCCTTCCAATACAAACCGCGCCTACAATGAATGAACATCCTATTTTTATATTGATCGATGATTCGCTTTACGACGAAGCGCTCTACGTGACAGATTGAACGGATTTGTGTCCACAGGTGTATTTGTCTGATTTTAATCATGTTTGCAAAAATGAATGGTTTGGTTAGGTCTTTCATGTCAGATAGTCTTTGTCAGTGTTGCATTTCCTTTTAAATGTAGTTCAGAAGTGAAGCAGAATAAATAAAATACCTTAGATAAAGAGAGCAAACAGTGTAGACCCAGATGAGACACTGCAGAATGTGGCATCTCATCAGGGTCTACACTGTTTGGCACTCATCTAGCAATCTTTAGACACAACATCAGGTAGTAAATTGTACTTGTTCAAATTTTAGAACAAGTATGGTAAAGAGTTGAGGTGTCCGGATACTTAGGGTAAATATTATAAGTTGATAGCTTGAGTAGGAGGCGTATCCAAATATATATTTTTCTTATTTCTCCACAAAATGGATATTGTGTGTATTCAGTAGCAGTTCTTCACCAAGATGCTGCCATTGCAAACATGTTTTCATGGAGAATTAATAAAAATATTGATACTATTTGGTTGAAAGAAGTCCCTATCTAGAGCAATGAAGTTCTTGGAAAAATTATCTGCTGCAAAACTTTATCAAAGATATGTATTGCAGAGGTCAGCAGACATATCAATTTTTTATATTCTTTTTTTACTGAAAATAGCTTGAAAATAGTTTTAGACAGTTCCTGCATATCATTTACCTAGGTGCTGATTTTCAGGGAAAATAGAAAAAAATACTTTAGAATTTTATCAGGTAATCTTTCAGTCTTAAAGAGTTTAGCAGAATTGTAGCAGACAACATTCAAAAATTGATACACGTCAACCTCTTTATAACACTATTGTTGGGGTCCATAGCATAAACTGTGTTAGTTAAAAAACTGTGTTATATCCAAACAAAAATTTATAGATTATATTGAAAAATGACCATTTATGGTCATTTTTCAATATAATCTATACATTTTTGGGATCCCTTTTTGAACCGTGTTATATACAAAACTGTGTTATAACGAACTGTGTTATAAAGAGGGTGTAGTGTATTGTTATTTTTCAGAGAAAATAAGGCTTGATGTTTCATATGAGTCATCTGCTGTGCAGACAATTCACATGAAATGTCAAGCCTTATTTTCTCTGAAAGAAATATCTAGAGATGTCTGCTATGGTTTTGGTAAGTGCTTTAAGGGTTAAATTCCATAGGTTAAAGGATTAAACATAATTTTATCTTTTGTTACTGCTTCATGCTTCTTGTTATTGGATGTGTTCTTTATTGCTGGGTAATTTTGCATGGCTTTTTTGTTATCTGTGGATGTTTTTTTTTAAATTAACTTTTTAAAAAAAGTCTATCAGGGATACCATCAGAGTGTCAAACAGTTTGGATCCAGGTCAGGCCCGATGTTTTGTCGGTCCTGATCTGGGTCCAAACTGTTTGCAAAGGTTATCAGGAGATGACAAAAGTTGCCACTAGTGGGAAAAGAGTTAAGCTATATCGAACACCATGGAAACATAAGCCATGCCAAGTGAAAATGTATCTTAGGAGTTTATGTGGCAAATGCAGGGCCAGATCAGCCTGTGTAGTCAACCTCGGTGGCTCAGTAGGATGCTCGTCCAACTGATGATCAGGAGATCATGGGTTCGATCCCTGCCAGTTCTGTGGAGATTGATCATGAAATATTTTCGTCTGTCATTCTCTCCCTTCCGCTGATTAAAGACGGGCAGTTGTCAGTTTCTGAGGGCAGAATGTGCACAGGTACTGGTTAACCACTTAGAGGACTAAGCCTGCCCAGGAAAAGTAGTTAGGTAAACTGGACATGATCTTAATAATGTTGACTGGGCCATTAAACTCCAAACCAGTCAGCCTGTATATCCATCATAGCACTGGATAAGACCTTTCTTTCAACCAAAGAGTGTTATTTTTCTTATTTTTCCTCAAAAACATATGTACTTGATAGAAATGCCCCACTGAGGTGCTCCTAATGAATACCAAACTATATTTTCCTGGGCCCAGTTGTTCAAAGCATCATTAGCTTAACGAGCTTGTTAGTGGTCAAAATGTTAACTGTTCTAGTAAGTACAATATCTAATTCACAGGTATTTTTGCTGAAAAAAATGTGAGTAGCTTTTGCAAATGCACTCACATTTTTTCAGCAAAAATATTAGCGTAATTGCTATATTTAATGATCAAAGTTTTAATGATACATTAACTAACATCGTTAGTTTTGAACAACTGGGCCCTGGAGAAATAAGAAAATTTCTTGTCAAGATACCCCTCTTATCTAGAGATCTGGGCCCAGTTGTTCGAAAGTAACGATGTCGTTAGTTAAGGTATCGTTAAAACTTTGATCATTAAATATGGCATATGCTAATATTTTTGCTGAAAAAATGTGAGTAGCTTTTGCATTTGCAAAAGCTACTCACATTTGTTTAGCAAAATACCTGGGAATTAGATATTGTACTTACTAGAACACTCAACATTTCAACCACTAATAAGCTTGTTAAGCTAACGATGCCTTGAACAACTGGGTCTTAGGTTGTGCTTTCTGCTTACAAAAACATGGGCTGTTCTAGTGTACCTGATGAGACTGTTTGAATGTGCAGGATAACCTGAATCTACACACTTTGCATATACTGTAAGACATTTCATTGACATGGCATTGTATGAACAGTATAGATGCAGATAAACCTACAAAATTGCAAAACTGGACAGGGAGTATAGTGCTTACAGTGTAAGGTCTACAAAGTCCATGATCATATACTCTATTTACCCTAAGTATTGGAACACCTCATTTACTTGTCATACTTTTCCAAAAAAATTGAAGTAGTTCACTCTTCTTCTTGTGTAGACCCTGATCAGATGCTGCAAACGTCTGTCTGTCCCAATATTTAGGGTTGTTACTGTATGTGAAATTTACATCGGGTTGTGTGGTTATGTAGGCTGATCTGCATCTACACCGTGTGTGTGTATTGTGTATGTCCCAGTCAGAAGACTTGTTAAGGAGAAATATTTGATGATAGTTCTGGGATATTTTTCTCCAGTTTGCTATAAAAATATATGTTGTTGGTACTCATTAGAAGTGCCTCACTGAGGTGTTTCTAATGTGCATCCATAACATGTTTTTATGGAGAAATAAGAAAAAATATCCCAGATTCACACCAGATACTCCACCTGTACAAGTCTCCTGATCTCAGTTTACATACAGTATTGGTACAGATTGGCCTTTGCAAACAGTTTAGACTCAGATCTTCTGATCAGGGTCCACACTGTTTGCCTAACATATATCAGTATTTTAGACACATCAAAAGGTAGTAGAATGGACTATTTCAAATTTTAGGACTAGTATTGTAAGTAGAATGGTATCCTAATACTCAAGGTAAATAAGGTAGTTATGCTATTTACCCTTAACAATCAGGGTCCAGTTGTTCAAAACTAACGATGTCATTAGTTAACGTATCGTTAATATTTTGATCATTAAATACGGCATATAAATATGCTAATATTTTTGCTGAAAAAATGTGAGTAGCTTTTGCATTTGCAAAAGCTACTCACATTTTTTCAGCAAAAATACCTGTGAATTAGATAACGACGCTTTGAACAACTGGGCCCAGATACCTTATATCTTTTCCATACTTTTCCTAAAAAAAAGTCCATTTGACCTTTTAATGTGTCTAAAAATTACTGTATGAGTAGCAAACATTGAACCCCCTGATCAGACACCATGCCCTACAGCTTGTGACCTGGGTCTGCAGTGTTTGCTCAGCCTTGTCTGAATACTTGGGGTAAATATACAGTAGTGAAATGACCTGTCATACTGTATTAGTACAGTGACGAGTCTAGTCAAATCCGGCTGTGATATAAATACCATGATGGCAGATTAATTTCGAGCCTGCTGTGAAGGTAATTAGCAGGTATACCAATATGAATAGTTAGGTTAATTATGGTAGACATTAAATGCAGGTTAATTTAATGAATCCTTTTAACATATCCAAAGAAAATGTTTTTACTTAATATGATAGTTTTGGTTCTCATCGGGAACTATTTTTAGATGTGCATCAGACTGGAGATCAGGAGGTCACGGGTTCGATCCCCACTGGGTCCAGCAACATTTCTTTGTTGAGATTGATCATGAAATATTTTCTATAGTTATTCTCCACCTTCAGCTGATTCAAGAAGGATAATTTTCAGTTTCTGGCAAAAGAATGTGCACATGTACTGGGTAACCACTCAGAGGACTAAGCTTGCTGAGGAAAAAGTGTAGTTAGGTAAACTGACCACGCTCAACATAACCCCGATGGGTTGATTGCAACACAAACAAACAAAAAGAACCATCATTAGATTGTGATCCTGACCTCATGATGTCATGAGGTCACATCACGAGGTCAAGGTCACAGTGTGATGATGGTTCTCAATGAGAACAGAAACTGTTACAGCAAGTGAATTTTTTTCATTGATATGTTAAAAGAATTCATTGGATTAATGTGATATTCTATCCTGATGAACCTATTCAGTGAATTAAATGCAGGTTGTATAATTCTACAGTAAATACACCAGAAAATTTGACAGAAAAAACTTAATTATCAAACATTGTCATTGTAGGGAAGGAAAGTAACAACTTTATTTCTTGCCTTTTCTACTTTGATAAAGTTAATAGGTAATTAAGTTATGCCATCCATTTTTAATGGATATCTATTTCTTCAGTCATCTTAATAGTGTTTTTAACCCTTTTTGTGTGGTAGTCATAAACAAACACCTGTGCAAAAAGTGTAGATTCAGATGAGATGACTCATTGAGCCATCTCATCAGGGCCTACACTGCTTGCCATTCTGTTTATCATTTTTCTCTTTGCAACAATGGATGCATCCAAATTTAAAGCTGGAAGAGTTCATTTCAGAACTTCAGGTTTAAAAGGTTAATGCTAGATGAAGTTGTATGTAGAGACAGTTCCTTGTTGTATTTACAAAAATAGGGAACAACATATATCAAATATACTCTGTTGGTCTTTAATATCAGTGTTATTTGTTATTGATTTGTTAAAAGTCTGTATGTGCCATCAACAAAATACTTTTATGGATCAGGCTGTGTGTCTACAGTTTGATCAGAGTCTGTATGTTTTGCATCCCAAATGTATGTTTGAATGATTGTTGTAATAGTTATTTTATATTACAGGAACAATTATTTTATGGGAACAATTATATATATTTTTACTGGATAAATTATATTTACATATATGTATATATTCTGAGAAAATAATGCTTGATATTTCATGAGAATTGTCTGCTAGGCAGATAATTTACATGAAATATCAAGCCTTATTTTGTTTTAAAAATAATAAAATATTTTAGAACGTCATCTGCTAAATTTTCATATTGTGTTTTAAGATTAAAATTAAGAAATAATTTTTCTATACTGTGAATTTTTTTTGCACGGTGTTTGAGGGCAGATTGGCGAAGTAATAATCCAAGATAGCAAATCAGGAGTGAACTAATATTTGCATCTGCCCAACAACACCATGTGTTAGTAGCCATATTTCACAGTAGAGAAAAAATATTTTGATTCTAACATGATTCAGAAAGGAAAATCAACATTGTTGCAATGTTTTCCAAAGAACTCTTTTGCAGCAGACATCGCGAGAAGTAAAAGTTACATACCTTGTCATTAAATGTGCCCTTTTGCATGTACTACACTGATCTGAATTATTGTAATTTGATCAAGGTGACATTTCCATTAGGCTGAATGAAAAAAAAACGTTAACATCATCTTAGAATACATGTTAAGATGTTCATGTACTAATATTACTGTGGCATGTAAATCTGATAGAGGTAAAGTTCAAATATTACTATATACAATATTTAATCATTTAAAGCATTGTTTGTTAATATTATTATTGTCTTATTAAGTAGCATAAATAATTTTTAATTCCTGTTTTTTAAAATACTATGAAGTTATATAAAATACGTTTTCTGTTGCAATGTTGCATTTTACAGTGCAGCAATATTATATCTGAAGCATGCCATGAGAAAAGTTGTATACAGAGACTGAGTATATATGGACAGTAAAGATCCAGATCAGCCAACAAAACTGCACAATCTCATAAGGTCCTTGGCTAAATGTTGCTTTATTCTACACTCTCCAATGATTATTTAACAACAATGACGCTCCTGATCAGGCCATGGATAACCTTTGCTGTCTATGTATGCCCCTGACGCCTATTTCCATGGCATAGTTGATTTCTTTTGGTAACAACTTCTTAGAGAGTTGTTCTGTACTTAAATGTTTAGCAGATGTATAAAAGTACAAGATTCACTATATTTATACAAAATAAGCTTTTATGTATGTCTTCATCCAGCCTCTCATATAAGTAATTTCTTTTGCAGCCTTAGTGTATTCTATGAGTCTAATTAGCTCAAGAATCCCACACTTATGTATTTAGTTGTATTTTTTATAGCCCCGCTTTGAAAAAGTGGGGCTATATTGGATTTGCCATGTCCTTCTGTGACTGCAAAATTAAAATGTATTTTGCTTAATAACTTTTATGTTTGTGGTCCAACTTCAATGAAACTTATACTACACTTGGTCTCTAAGGTAAGTAAGGTGTAGTCGCAGAATAGTGGCCAAGGGCCCATAACTCTTGGAGTTATGTATCTTGGTAGGTTTTCAAAATTGAAAATGCATTTGGCTTAACAACTTTTGTTTGTGGTCCTACTTCAATGAACCTTTTACCACCTTTTACTTGGTCTCTGTGGTAAGGAAGGTGTAGTGGCAGAATGGTGGCCAAGGGCCCATAACTCTTGCAGTTATGTCCCTTGATAGGTTTTCAAATTTTGCCATTTTTGAAAATTTTCATAATAGATTTCTCAGGAACTATGAAAGCTAGAAAGCTGAAAATTCGTATAAACATGGACAATGACTGGATGTATCATGTATACCAGAATCGGGTACAAAGGGTCCATAACTCTATGTCCCTTGGTAGGTTTTCAAAAGATTAAAATGCATTTTGCTCAATAACTTATATGTTTGTGGTCCTACTTCGATGAAACTTATACCACACTTGGTCTCTAAGGTAAGGAAGATGTAATGGCAGAACGGTGTCCAAGGGATGATAACTCATGGAGTTATGTCCCTTGGAAGGTTTTAAAATTTTACCATTCTTGAAAATTTTCATAACAGATTTCTCAGAACCTAAGAAAGCTAGAAAGCTGAAAGTTTGTATAAACATGGACAATGACTGGATGTATTGTGCATACCGGAATAGGGGCAAAGGATCCAATAATCTTGGAGTTATGTCCCTTGGTAGATTTTCAAAAAATAAGTCCATTTTAACTTTTATGTTTGTGGTCCTACTTAGATGAAACGTATACCACACTTTGTTTCTAAGGTAAGGAAGATGTAGTGGCAGAATAGTGGCCAAGGGGCCCATCTCTTGGAGTTATGTCCCTTGGTAGGTTTTGAAATTTTGCCATTCTTGAAAAGGGGGGGGGGGGGGGGGGGGGGGGGTCCATAAGGTCTTTTTCCTGCCTTGTAACAAAAGTCTTCATTTTTTGCTGATGCATTACCTATAATGGCCCATTTACTAAAACAGTACTGATTTTGCATCGTAAGCCCTAGGTTTGGTGTAGCATGATCATGAAAGTGGGTGGGGTAATTCAGTATGAACCTGAAGTACCATATTTTAAACACTGTTTCCCTTTTAAGATATATCACACCCCGTTATACCTCCCTCTGTTTATTAGACAAATGCCTTAGGTAATATCCTATCTCATTAACCTCCCTTTAAAGAAAAATGTTACATCTGCAGCATCTTTTTTTATGAAATTTCAATTTTTGTTAATGTTGCATCTTGGAATTCAATAAAATCTAGCCTTTTACCCATTATTTTGAAACTTACCTGAATACAACATTGGGATAGGATAAAGAGATGACAAAGTTTTGGTGACCTTGACCTTATTTTCAAGGTCACATGGGCTGTAGAATTGTCAAAAGAGCAGGTGCTCATTAGACTGTTTTTTATGCTACTTAGCAAAAGTCTTCATTTTCTCTTAATATATTGCTGATAATGTATTTTTAGCTCTCCCAAGCATGAAGTGCTCATTGTGAGCTAAATTATGATTGGTCAATGTCTGTCATGTATCGTCCGTTGTGCATCATGCTGCATCAACAATTTGCCATAAATGACAACTTCTCTTACATCCCTAGGCCAATTTAAGTCAATCTTCACAGGAATATTGCCTATATAACTCTACGAAAATAGATAAAATTGTTCCACACCAATGAACATAATGGCTGCCAGAGCTAAAATAGATAGAATTGTTCCACACCAATGAGCATAATGGCCACCAGAACAAATTTCAGTCGAGCTTTACAGTTTTTTGTTGTTGTGTGACGACTTTATTATATCAATACTCTAAAACAAGAACTTGGTAGTACCAAAACATATGAATGGATTTCTACTGACGAGAGATCTATTGTCAATACCCATTCTATCGATATTACTGCTAAGTTTGCAGTGAGTATTAAAGAAAAGCAAGACAGACTTCCTACGTTATATTGGTTACCGAAACTTCATAAACGACCTTATAAAGCACGTTTCATTGCTAATTCTAGTTCTTTTATGACTACTGTTTTGTCCAAACTGCTAACTTCATGCCTTACTGCTGTTAAAAAACATTGGATTAGATACTATGATACTGTTTACAAAAGGGACGGAATTAACTATTTTTGGTCAATTAAAAATTCTAATGATGTTCTCAATAAATTTAAATCTAAAAACTTTCAGGCTTCTAAATTGTCTATATATGATTTTTCTACACTGTATACTACGTTACCTCATCATCTTATAAAAGATAAACTTATTGATTTAATTAACCGAATGTTTATTCGGGAGAATACCCAATATTTGGCTTGCAACGAAGAATGTGCTTTTTTCACTTCTGATGTATATAATAATCACAATTTATGGTCGTGTCAAAAAGTCTGTGATGCCCTTGTTTATCTTTTGGATAATATTTTTATTAGATTTGGAACTAAACTTTATAGACAAACTATTGGTATTCCGATGGGAACTAATTGTGCTCCTCTTGTTAAAGATTTGTTTCTTTTTTGTTATGAGAGAGATTTCATGAATCTCTCTCACGTGAAAATCAGGCTGACATTATGGAGGCTTTCAATTCAACTTCAAGATACCTTGACGATTTATCAAATATTTTATTTATTGTCAAGTTTGATCGAAATTGGCCAAAGGGTTTGAGTTGTCATTTAAAGATGTTTCTATTTATAGCCATTTTAGCTTTTTTGGTAGAGAGACACTTTGGCTACATGCCTGTCAAGTTTGATTCAAATTGGTCCAAAGATATAGGAGGAGCTGTCATTTAAAGATTTTTTTCTCTATTTTAGCTCTGGTGGCCATCTTGTTCATTGATGCAGAACAATTTTTAGCTATTTTGATAATGAGACACATAGGCACATGCCTGTCAAGTTTGATTCAAACTGGCTCAGTGATATTGGAGGAGCTGTCATTTGAAGATTTTTCCATTTCTAGCTCTAGCAGCCATTTTGTTCATTGATGTGGAACAATTTTAGCCATTTTGGTAGTGAGACATATAGGCAACACGCCTGTCAAGTTTGATTCAAACTGGCTCAATGATATAGGAGGAGCTGTCATTTAAAGATTTTTCTATTTTTAGCTCTAGTGGCCATCTTGTTCATTGATGTGGAACAATTTTAACGCTTTTGGTAGAGAGTCACTTGAGCAACATTCCTGTGAAGTTTGATTGAAATTGGCCAAGGAGAGTAGGAGAAGTTGTCATTTATTGCAAATTGTTGACACATCACGAGGCATGAAGGATGACTCACGACAGACATTGACTGATCACAATAGCTCACAAAGAGCACTTTGTCCTCTCATGAGCTAAAAAGATATTATAGGCAATATATTAGGAGAAAATGAAGACTTTTGCTAAGTAACATAAAAATAGGCTAATTGGCTCCTGCCTTTTTGACAATTCCACAAAGCCGATGTGACCTTGAAAATAAGGCCAATGTCACCAAAACTTTGTCATCTCTTTGCACTGTCCCAATGTTGTATTCAGGTAAGTTTCAAAATATTTCACCTTTTAGATCCGGAGAAAGGCTAGATTTTATTGAATTACAAGATGCAAAATTAACAAAAAAAACGAAGATTTTCATAAAAGAGATGCTGCAGATGTAATTTTTATCTTTAAAGGGAAGTTAATGAGATAGGATATTACCTAAGGCATTTGTCTAACAAACAAAATAAGGTATAATGTGGTGTGATATATTTTAGAAGAGCGTTTTAAACGGTGTTTAAAATATCATACCTCAGGTTCATACTGAATTACCCCACCCACTTTCATGATCATGTTACTCCAAAACTAGGGCATACCTAGCAAAATCAATACTGTTTTAGTAAATGGGACACTAAAGGAAATGTATCAGCAAAAAATGAAGACTTTTGTTACGGGGCAGAAAAAGGGCCTTATGGACTCCCAACCAACCCCCCCCCCCCCCCCCCCCCCCTTCCTTTTCGTAACTGATTTCTCAGGAACTAAGAAAGCTAGACTAGAAAGCTGAAATGAAAGTTCGTGTAAACATGGACAATGACTGGATGTATTGTGTATACCAGAATAAGGGTCAAGGGTCGATAACTCTTGGAGTTATGTTCCTTGGTATATTTTCAAAAAATTAAAATGCATTTTGCTTAATAACTTTTATGTTTGTGGTCCTACTTCTATGAAACTTATACCACACTTTGTCTCTAAGATAAGGAAGGTGTAGTAGCAAAATTTATGGCCAAGGGCCAATAACTCTTGGGGTTATGTCCCTTGGTAGGTTTTCAAATTTTGCCATTCTTGAAAATTTTTGTAACAGATTTCTGAGGAACTATGAAAGCTAGAAAGCTCTGATAGCACTACAGAAGGGACAGTCAGATCCTCTGACAGCTCGAGGGTTGAGCGCAAGACTGGCGTAAGTCAGATGGTTGGTTTTCCCCAAACCTAATCTCCTCACCATGAAGGCGTTATGAAGATTACAACATTTCTTTCTGTAAACAATGAAAATTTAGGTGCCATTGCTCATATGAGCAATGGCACCTAAATTTGCATTGTTTACAAAGGGGTCCAAGTTGCCCCTAAACAAGGGTTTCAAAAATATGCTTGAGTTACAATAGTCTTGCGCTCAACCCTCGAGCGCTTGTCTTAAGTATATTCTTCATTTACTTTGTTTAATATTCACATGACCTCATGTAGAAATCAATCTTATTAAATAGAAATCCACATTTAAACCTTATAATGCCTTTCAAAATTACAAGAAATGGCATTTTGAAAATTATTTTATCTTTTTTTTTTCTTTTTCTTTTTTTTTTTTTTTTTTTTTTGAGAAAGCAAGGCTTGTCATTTCAAGTGAATCTTCTGCATAGCAGATGATTCACATGAAATATCAAACCATATTTACTTACAAAAAGAAAAAAAAATGTTGTCTGCTGCTGTTGTGATTAGCAGTTTATTATTTAAACAGGGAGCATAAGGTATCTTACATACATGTGATGGCCCAAATTTTCAAAGCAGGACATTTATAAAATTTGATAGGAATTTCGATTCCATATCAGTTTTTTTATCGACCTGTTTCAATGCGCGTTAAAACATATTTGAAGGTCCAAACACGTTCATTGCCCTTTTTACCATATTTACCCTAAATATTCAGACAGCAAGCACTGTAGACCAAGACCAGACTGCTCCTATAGACTGCTCAAGGTCTACACTGTTTGCCAGTAGTTTCATAAAACATTCCCTGATACCATCCTATCGCGTGCCTAATCGGTCGTTCGTCAATGGCTTTATTGGCACATGCTCCTGATGAGCACACTTAATTATCTGTCTTTTGGACATTGATCTTTAATTGAGTTGTCTGATGGCAGTAAACAAATACGCATGTCAATTAGTACTGTACTTTCACTTTAGCCAACGGCTTCTTCGATATTGCCTGTCGGTAATCACCAAGTATTCCAAATGTATTTACTGGCCACACTCAATTAATACACAATTGAGCCACACAACGAGAAAACCTGTCTTCGGGATTTACAACCAGGTACAACACAAACCGGCCTGCTCAGCTACACAGACAGCAAGATTTTTGAAATTTTATATATAGGAACTACAAGTATTGTTCTATCCAAGCAGCTAACACAAATGGTGTTGATCAGACTGCGCAGCTTTGCAGGCCGGTGTGCACCTTTGTTGTTCACAAATAACAAAAAACGGGTCTTTCGTGACATGTCTCAATCTGTTAGGCCGTACCCTAAAAATAATCTTTACACAGGATTAGGAGGACACTGCCCAATTTGTCTCAAACTTGTCTTAGTAAAAGTTAGTTACCATAGCAGTGGTTATCAGTATACATTACAGGATATATAAAGCTCAAAATCTTTTGATAGTTTTAATTTTTCTCTATTTTTTCTTCTCAGTAGCATTCAGATACACTTAATCTTTTATAAATATCACATTTCAAAACTCAGGATTCAAATGTTTTGTATTAATATGTACCATTATGTTCCTACTTTACAAGTCTTCAAATAGGAAAATAGTTTTTGCGTCTTTCAGTACAATTATTTCAGTTCCTGTTTGTTAATGTGAAAAAATTTATAATGTTGTATTGCTAGAGAGCTGAATAATGCACTGGAATTTATTTCATATTCAAAATAACAGCTGCTCTTTTGTAACAGCTCATCGAAGGGCGACAGTAAACATACATGCTTATCAATTTTCGCCTCTGGCAAAACATGGACACAATATGTCATACCTTTTAACGACATGATAATATTCCCAATTATTTACCGTATATAACCGCTTGGTTTCAAAATGGTCACTTGGCAGTTTTTTTGGGTAGGAATTTTTGGCATACGGATTAAAAAAAGAAACGGGAGACCACCTCAATCCCAGGTTTTTAACTCACGCCGGGAGAATCACATGTATGATCTTAATTGATGTGCAACATGGGAAAATGTTTGTCAACATTGTGCATATTATAATATGCAACCAGGCATTTGATAAAATTTAAGTAATTTTTTTTCTTAGTCCAAGAAATATACCTTGTGGTTAATCATTAACATTGCCTCAGCAAGGGAGATAGTTTGAGCCACTAAGAGTTCATCATAGTGCCAAGTCAGGAGGCAAATGGGGATAATTTAGGAATGTCGTTTTGAAATTTATCTATAAAATACAAAAACGTAATGGTATATTGAGTACTCATAAGAATTGCCTAAAATATCGTTTTCCTTTGAAAAAAGTGCCTTACCTGGAGCTATGAGGTCTGGATAGGCTTGAACTTCCAGACAGACCAGTATTTATTGCTGTTGTTTCAGTATCTCCCAGAAAGTTGTTTTTTTACCGGTCTCCATTTTTAGCTTACCTGATCGCTTCGAGCACAAATTTGTCAATGTTTGTCATGCGGCATCAACAACTTGCTTTTAAATGGTCCTCCTGCATCCCTGGGTCAATTGACTCGAAACTGGGTAGGAAGTAACGGGATAGATCAAAAACAGCTAAAATTGTACCGATTGGAAATCCAAGATGGCTGCCATCTTGAAAATCTATTTTGCGCTTCTTCTCCTGAACTGAAAGGCAAATTGACTTCAAGCTTGGCAGGAATTATCAGGGCAACTTCAAGATCATAAACAGCTAAAATCTTTCTGATAGAAATCCAGGATGGCCATCATCTCGATAATCCAGTATGGTCTTTAAAATCTATTTTGAACTTCTTCTGAAGCAAAGGCCAATTGACTTGAAACTTGGTAGGAAGTATCAAGGTTACTTGCAAATCAAAAATAGCTAAAATTGTTCCAGTCGGAAATCCAGAATGGCTGTCATCATCATCATCATCATCCTTGGATTTTTGATTAACGTGCAGGTACAGGGGCAACATCCACATCAGTGGGCCCCCTTCCAGGTAGCTGCACGCATCTTGAAAATCTATTTAGATTTTCTTCTCTTTAACTGAAAGGCCAATTGACTCCAAACTTCATTGGGAGTATCGAGGTGACATGTAGATCAAAAATAGCTAAAATTGTTCTGATTGTCAATCCGAGAAGGGGGGCCATCTTGAAATCTATATTGAACCTTCTCTTGAACTGAAAGGCCAACTGACTAGAAACTTGTCTGGTAATCAGGTGAGCAATACAGGGCCATATTGGACCTCTTGTTATTCAAAAGTAAAGTTATGTGTTTTTTGGGGTTTTTTTATGAATAATATAAGATGTTTATTAATTGTAGGGTTATTATGGTACTTTTAACTGCTCGTCAGTAAAACAGTTTTGGCTTTTCATCAGAAGTCAATAAATGATTTTTTTTTCCCCAAAAATCATTTCATTACAAGACTGGCTTTAATTATATTATTTTATCACAAAACTATAGCAAGTGCCCAGAGGGTCACAAATATCCCTGGCCGGCACCATTTTTTAATTATAAAATATTTCAAAGGTCAATGACAATGATATGTCAAAATCAGTGGACCATGAAATATAAGTCAATGATCCACATACCGGTAAATTTTACACGGTCAGTCTCTGAGTGACACTGATCTGTCATCCCAAGTGCAATTTTTCTGGAGTAAATAGTCTTCAAGACATGAAGCTAAATCGCTGGACCATAAAATATAGATCATTGACCTACATATACCTGTCAGTCAATCCGATGGTCACATTGATCCATTATACCAACTTTGATGTTAATCCATTATATAATATAGAAGATATTAAGCAAAATCACTAGACATGAAATATAGGTTATGCTGATTATACCCCCGACATACCAAGTATGTTGGGGTATATAGTTTTCACTTTTCCATTCGTCTGTTCGTCCGTCCATTCGTTCATACGTACGTACATACGTTCGTTCGTTCATTCGTTCGTTTGTCAAAGTTTTTGCGTTAAAGTTTATAAGACCTCATATTTTGAAGCTCCTTTGATGGATTTCGTTCATATTTGGCATGATGGTAGATATAGGTCTAAAGTTTTTATCAGCACCATCCTCACCCCGGGGGTGACCTTGGGGTCAAGGTCACGGACTTAGAATTTTCATAAAAAAGTCACAGGGTCAAAGTTTTTGTGTTAAAGTTTATAAGACCTCATATTTTGAAGACCCTTTGATGGATTTCGTTCATATATGGCATGATGGTAGATATAGGTCTAAAGTTTTTATCGGCACCATCCCCACCACGGGGGTGACCTTGGGGTCAAGGTCACGGACTTAGAATTTTCGTGAAAAAATTCAGTTTTTTGTGTTTAAGTTTATATAGCTATATCATCAAGACCCTTGAGGAATTTCATTTATATTTGACATGTTGGTAGATATCGGCCTAGCTTCTTACTCGGCATGATCCCCACCCTGGATGTGACCGAGGTCAAGGTCATGAACTTAGAATTTTCATATAAAAGTAAAAATTTTTGCGTTTAAGTTTATATAGCTATATCATCAAGACCTTTTATTAAATTTCATTATCCCCTAACTGAAAGGTTGAGCTGATATAGCTATCAGCAAGGAATCTGTTTGTCTGTCCGTCAGTCCATTGAAGTATTATTCGTTTATACTTTATTTTTGTCTTAGGGTCAAAGTTTTTGAGTTAAAGTTTATAAGACCTCATATTTTGAAGACCCTTTGATGGATTTCATTCATATTTGGCATGATGGTAGATATAGGTCTTAAGTTTTTATCAGCACCATCGCCACCCCAGGTGTGACCTTGAGGTCAAGGTCACGGACTTAGAATTTTCATAAAAAAAGTCAAAAGTTTTTTGTGTTTAAGTTTATATAGCCATATCATCAAGACCCTTGAGGAATTTCATTTATATTTGACATGTTGGTAGATATTAGCCTAGCCTCTTACTCCGCATGATCCCCACATGGGTGTGACCGAGATCAAGGTCACAAACTTAGAATTTTCATATAAAAGTAAATATTTTTGCGTTTAAGTTTAGATAGCCATATCATCAAGACCTTTTATCAAATTTCATTATCCCCTAACTGAATGGTTGAGCAGATATAGCTATCAGCAAGAAATCTGATCGTCTGTCTATCCTTTGAAGCATTATTTGTTCATACTTTATTTTTGTCTTTGGGTCAAAGTTTTTGTGTTAAAGTTTATAAGACCTCATATTTTGAAGACCCTTTGATGGATTTCATTCATATTTGGCATGATGGTAGATATACGTCTAAAGTTTTTATCAGCACCATCCCCACCCCGGGGGTGACTTTGGGGTCAAGGTCACAGACTTAGAATTTTTATAAAAAAGTCAGAGTTTTTTGTGTTTAAGTTTATATAGCTATATCATTAAGACCCTTTGAGGAATTTCATCTATATTTGACATGTTGGTAGATATAGGTCTAGAGTTTTACTCAGCATCATCCCCATCCCGGGGTATGACCTCGAGGTCAAGGTCACAGACTTAGAAATTTCACATAAAAGTAAAAATATTTGCATCTAAGTTTATATAGCTATAACATCAATACCTTTTGTTGAATTTCGTTATCCTCCTACTGAGAGGTTTAGGGGATATAGCTATCAGCATGGAATTCATCCATTCATCCATCCATCCATCTGTCTGTCCATAAATGCATTATTGTGCACCCCATAACTCCTAACTACCCTTTGAGCTATTTTCAGGAAACTGTCAGGTTGTAGAGGGCATTTGGTAGGGTGTCAGGTACAAGAAAGACAACTCTGACTTGGTCCATGAGTTATCTCCCCTTGTCTCCAGAATTGTAAAAATTTTGTGCAAACCATAACTTTAAAACATGTTAAGATATTTTCATGATACTTCACCAGTATGTATAGGACATTGAGTAGGCATATCACATTCAAGAATGACTTTCTGACTCCATTCTGCAGTTTTCTCCCTTGGTTATTTAAATCTTGTGCGGGCAATAACTCTAAAAATTCTTTAAGATATTTTTGTGATACTTTACCGATATGTAGAGGGCATTGAGTAGGCAGGTGACCTTAAAATTTTCATTAAAATTTATATAGCTATATTATGAAGACCCTTTTGTTGGTTTCATTAATATTAAGCATGATGGTATATATAGGTATAAAGTTTTTCTCGGCACCATCCCCAAGCTGGGGCATGGCTTTTAAGTCAAGGTCACAGACTTTTCATACAAATGTCATTTTTGCTTATATTATAAAGACTGATTGATTTCTCTAGTATATGGTGATAGTTATAGGGCTAAAGTTTTATAAAGCTCAATCCCTGCACCTGTGCCTGATCTTTGAGGTCAAGGGCTTCATATTATGTGTGATTGAAGTTTTTCAATGTTATCACATAAAGCATATAACTGCCATCTCCAGAGTCAAAGCTACATACTTTGTGCTCTTTAAAAACTGGCGGTAGCGCTGGTCGGGAGTATACGTGCACCACTGGGCACTTTGTCTAGTTTATATTTGCTTTGAGGTCAAAGTTTAGGTCACATTGTGTCATTATATGTAAATATGACACTTAGGCATCAAATAGTGGAAGATATAAGACAAACTCACAGGGCTATGAAGTATAGGTCACATAATCCAAAACTGTGATAGTCATGCATCAAATTGTCTTCAAGATGTAACATAAAATCACTGAACCATGAAATATAGATCACAGTGACTTGCATTTACTTTTAGGTCAACTGTCAGATCATACTAATTCATAATCCCAAATAATGATGCTCATACATCAAGCATTCAAGATATAAGGAAAATCACTGGACCATGAAATATAGATCAAGGTGACCTACATTTGTTAAGATGTCAATTGTGGTGTTACACAGAACGAGTATCCCAAGTATCACATTAATATATGGAATAGTCTTCAAAATATAAGGCAAAATCACTGATGCATGAAAATAAGGTCACAATGACCTTGACCTTATAACACTGAGTGTTCACATGACAAACATGTCTGATGCCCATCCCTTTATCAAGTTGTTTGTTTAAAGAAACTGCAATATACTACTTTATTGGGGTGTCCTAGATTTTGACCTCTAGATCCGCTCCAGGGCATGACCCAGGGGTTCATGGATGTAGAATGGAACCCTCCAAGGTACCCCCAATACCAAATACGAAAAGCTTTTGATCAGTGACTGCAGAGTTATAAGTAATCGAAAAACTTCGAAGTAAAACTTAGTTATAAAAAGGGTTAATGGACGGAAGGACAGATGGAAGGACGGACAGATTAACGGACAGAACCGATGAAAACTATATACCCCTTCGGCATACTTCATATATGGGGGGTATAAAAATTACTAACCATTGTTTGTTTTGGCTAAATCTCCCTGATCAACATAAGATATTGCCATTAATTGGTGATCAGCAAACCACTGACAGACCCTCTTATCTGTGTCAGTGCTTAGCATTCTGGGTAAAAAATTCAGCAGACATCTTGGAATATCTTTCTTATTTTTTCTTAGAAAATAGGGTTTCATATTTCATACAGTGTCTCCTTTGGAGACAATATACATCAAACCTAGTTTTCTGGGGATAAGAAAAATATGATTTGTCATCAACTGAATTTGCTTAGCCGATAGTATTCCAGAGACACCTAAAAGGGTAACTGGCAAACAGTGCAGACCCAGATGAGATGCCTCAGAATGCTACATCTGATCAGGGTCTCCACTGTTTGCAATAGTTTAGCCATTTTTCTCTAGGAATATCTAAATCTCATAGCCGGACATATTTACTGATAAAAACATGTTACCATATTTACCCGAAGTATTTGGACACCTCAACTCCTTATCACACTTGTCCTAAAATATGAAAAAATGTATCGTACTTCCTGTTGGTATGTCTAAATTAGTGCTGGATGAGTGGTAAACGGTGTAGACCTTGATCAGATGTATCATTCTGGTGTCTGATCTGTGTCTACACTGTTTGCTCAGGCCTGTCTGTCCCAATATTTAGGACTTATTATGGTAAGAATTATTTGTCAGTTCAAAAAAGATGACACAATATGTTTCTATGGAAAAAAAAAAAAGGAGTTTTTTTGTTTATTTTTAGGATATCCTGCTGCGCTGGAAGCCTGATCTAATGATACCTCATTTCTTCCACTAGATATCTGATTTCTTCCTCTCATTTCTTCCGAGAGGCTTATTTCAGCTGAATATTTTTCTCAATCATAGCACGACTGGAGCCAGCAAAGTGAGCTCTCGGTTTTAGGGAATGGAGATACTTAGATTTTCTGCCATTTTTACAAGGGAGACAATTATTGTGACTTACTATTTGCTTTCATGTACCTTCATCACCTTCTGAAAACGACTCTACTCTAAAAAGAATCTGGTTCCCCAAAGGGAGTAAATTCTTTCATTTTAGAGTAGACCCCTTTCAGAAGGGAGGCAAACAGATTTTGACTAAGTTGCCTCCCCTGAAAGTGTATCCATTCCCATTAAACATTGAAATAAAAATATCAATAGACAAAAAGTGGTGCCTGATCAGCGTCTACACACACATCACACAGTAAATTAGGATTGGTCATTGTCAGTAATGACAGACGAACGATAAAAAACAAAAACAGTTTGCCACTTATTCAGCAGTCTTTAGACACACTAACAGGCAGTAAAATGGACTGTTTCAAAATTAAGGATATACATGTACGTGGGAAGGAGTAAAGGTGTGCGAGTATCTGGCTCCTACATTTGTATTTGTACTTTAGTATGTTACAATTGCAATAAAATGATTATAATCTGACATGTTGTTATTGTCAAATAATTACTGCTTTTAACCAATTTTAGTCTGAAGACCTCAAAAGGGTAATTGGCAAACAGTGCAGACCCAGACTAGATGCTGCAGAATGCATCTAATCAGGGTCTCCACTGTTTGCAAATAGTTTAGCCATTTTTGTCTAGGAATATCTAAATCATACCCTGACATATTTTAAATTTAAATGGGACTCTCAAATATATAGTGTGGGGGAGTTTATTCAGTGTACAATGGGTTAATGCCGGAGACAACAGGTCCAAGATGAATCTCCTCCACAGTAACTGAACAAGCACCATCAACAAATGAGCTATCATAAGAAAAAGGGTTTATGACATATATGGAAAGGAATAGGCACTTAACTGTCAGCTTACAGTAGTTGCTTAAAAATACACCAACAAATAACAATGGCCTCCATCAGATTACTGATCTCAGGGTTGATCTGGGACTTCAGTCTTCATATATGACAGAATGACCCTTACCTCAAATTTTGCAAAAAGGGTCCCATAGCACTAGATAAGGTGGGTACTTTTTATTGTGTGTGTGTGTGTGTGTATGTGTGTTTTGTTGTTGTTTTCAACAAAAAAGTACTGGGTCCAGTTGTTCAAAGCTAACGATATCGTTAGTTAACGATTTGTTAAAATTTACATCGAGTAATACGCAAATATGCTGAAATTTTTTGCTGAAAAAATGTGAGTAGCTTTTGCAGTGCAAAAGCTACTCACATTTTTTCAGCAAAAAATATCAGAATATTGAATCTGTTAAAACAGTTAATGAAATGACCCTTAACGAGCTTGTTAAGCTAACGATGCTTTGAACAACTGGGCCCTGATATTTTTATTTCTTTATGAAAACATGATGTGGATATCCAAAAGCATCTTGATGAGGCACTTCTGATGGAGCCAGAGCATGACAAAATCTGCAATATGACTTGCGCGACCAGCAAAGACTCAGATCAGCTTGGCCATCCGTACAATCTGATCGGAGTCTTCGCTGGTCGCATGTGCCTTCTACAGCTTCCAGGCTACCCAAAGAGGGATGAACAAGACACTTGCCATACTGGGTGGATGTACAGGCTGATCTGAATATTTGCTGGTCGCACAGGGCCCAGTTTTTCAAAGCTAACGATGTCGCTAGTTAACGATTCGTTAAAATTTACATCGAGTGATATGCAAATATACTGAAATTTTTTGCTGAAAAAAATGTGAGTGCAAAAGCTACTCACATTTTTTCAGCAAAAAATATCAGAATACTGTATTTTGAATCGACTAAATCAGTTAACGAAATGACCCTTAACGAGCTCGTTAAGCTAACGGTGCTTTGAACAACTGGGCCCAGGTCTTTAACTCTTATTGTAGGTTTTGTCACGCGCTGGCTCAATGAGTACCAAATTTGTAGACAAATAAGTAAAATATTCATCTATATACCCTATAATGTGCTATTTAAGGCCTCAATAAAAAACATATAACATTTTCTAATCATACACATTTTATTATTCATCTGATATGTAGCTAATATGATGGGTATTTAAGATGTTATTACTAATGTTCACCATGTTCATAGCTTCTCACAACAGAGACCTATACATCTACATGTACAAAATTTGTTTTCCACTGTCACAGAACTGACTTCAAATTCATGTGTCAGAATTAACTTCAAATTGTATATAAATTGGGGATATACCCTTTTAATAATATTGAGTAGCAGTATATGTTATGACTGTTCAATGAAATGCCACTCTACTTCCATCACTGTAAGGAATAGCCAAACATTTCTTTCATGTGCATTGTGCAGTTATTATTTTTTTTATTTTTTTTTTTTTTTAACCTTTAACACTCTCTGGACAAATTCAGCAAATCACAAATTGACATTTTTTCCCAGAAAACAGGATTTGACATTTCATGCAAACTGTCACCATGGAGACAATTTGCATGAAATGCTAAATCCTGTTTTCTGGAAAAATATTGTCAATTCGTGGTTTGCTGAATTATCCCAGAGAACAGAAAAGGTTAAACCTACTTCACAGTCAGCAATCAATTGTATAACTTACAACAGTTAACCCTTAGAGCGCCAATCACAATTGCAGCAGACGACATTTTGAAATACTTTTCAAAGAAAACAAGTCTTGATATTTCATGTGAATCGTCTGCTTGGCAGACGGTTCACATGAAATATTAAGACTTGTTTTCTTTGAAAAATTAAAAAAAAATAAAAATAAATGTGGTCTGCTACAAAATATGCTTGGTGCTTTAAGGGTTAAATTTTCAAAATAACAATGATTAGAGCTATACATATTGATATATTTGACTTTTACAACATTTTACAAAAATCTCTTCTCTTACATGTACGCAAAATATTACTCCTAAAGCTCAGAAACATGACCAGTTATGCTAGCTGAGTGTGGAGTTCTGCTTTTACTTTTTGGATATTACGCATTTCTGCACAGGTACAAATTTTAGTCAAACATAAAAACTATGAAGGTATATTCACTATATTGGGTTAATCAACATTGTTGCATAACCAGCAGTTTCAAAGCACACATAGTATGAAAAATCAGAGGATTGGTTAAGGACAATAAATCTACAACATATGCCTCATGGACAAATAAGAAAAAATATCCCAGAATTATCATCGAACAATCCTCAACAAATACCCATAGTTTGACCCATAACCAAAAAATTGTACACATATACCTGTGTATTAGTCTGACCTGTAAATGGCCCTATCAGGGAGGTACAAAAATGTATCTGCATAATCCTCTGATAAGCTTGAAAAAATAAGTAATGTTACTAATGTATCATTATGCTAAGAAATATGAATTTGAAGGTAAGGGTAAAAGTGTCCCACAGCCTTGCAGCAGAGGGGCGGTCAGAGTTAGAGGCTTTGAAACCACAGTGTCTTGGGTTACATGTACATAAAAATCGGACTCCTCTCCTTTCAGTACCTTTAGCCTTTCCCCTCAAAGGGTATCCATTCACTGCTGGGTGAATGAACAATGAGTTTTTGAGTCAACAGTCTGAGCTGGGCTAGAACCCAGAACCTTCAGCACACCAGTCAAACCCTATAACCACTTGACTATGATGCCTCTCTTTTTAAGTTATAAATAAATTTCAATATTTTCTTCCAATACAAAAAACAAAACAAAAGAAAAACAGAAATTGTGTTTGTAAAACACTATGTCTTACTTCTAAAGATAATACAAGGTAAAAATGCACCAATTTACAAAGGGCCATAACTAGTGAATTATCTTTCAGAATTTATTCAACATCACGAAAACATGCCTATATAATTTTGACCCCCTTAAACCCCACTTTTATATAGTAAAACTGGGGTTTACAGGGGTATACATTATTTTTCTTATATCTGCTCAAAACATGGATTGTGGGTACTAGTTAGAACCGCCTCATTGAGGCGGTTCTAACGAGTACCCACAATCTAAACGCGGCAGTTCTAACAAGTACCCACAATCCATGTTTTGAGCTAAAAACATGGATTGTGGGTACTTGTTAGAACTGCCTCGTTGAGGCGGTTCTAACGAGTACCCACAATCTATGTTTCGAGCAGAAACATGAAAATATCAGAATTTTTTATCTGAAAATTTTCATTGTTTGGTGGTAAAATTATTTTTAGTATATTTGAATAGGCATGTTTTCGTAATGAAAGTTAATCAGGTCATCTTCTCATCACTACCAATGTTTTCATCAAGTTATGAGGCTATAGCTTCAACAGTTAGAGATATTTTGCTGTCAGAGAAGGGAAATTTACAGAATTTTTCAGAATTTATTCAAAAGTTTATCAGGCCATCTACTCATCATTACCAATCAATGCACCAAGTTTCAAGGCTCTAGCTACAAGTTTTTCAGGTATTTTGCTGACAAGGTAAAAATGCCCAAAATTAATAAGGGCCACAACTTATGACATATTTTTCAAAATTTATTCAAATTAAATTTTCAGGTTGTCAACTCATCACTACCAATCTATTTCTCTAGTTTCAAGGCTCTACTAGCTTTAATAGTTTTTTGAGATATTTTGCTGACAATATTTCATCCATATTTTTTCAAAGGGCCACATTTTCTCAGGAAAGGGCACTATCCTGTCGAGAAAAAAAAAATGTTTCAGCTATTTTTTCATGAGGAATCCATACACAAAATTTCAAAACAGGAGCATATATGTTTCTAAAATTATGCTATGCATAAAAAAGCGTGACGAAAGGACAGACAAACAGATGGGTGGACAAAAAAGATAAAGGGACAGACGAACAACCCAGAAGCAATATGCTCCTACAACTTCTTCGGAGTTGGGGGCATAATTAAAGATATAGTTATTTTTGATGGGGCAGTATGAAAAAACATTCACAAGATCACTAGAAGTGCAATGTAAGTACCAAGCTAAAATAACCAAAGAACCTTGGCTAAAGAGATTACAAATCACATCAGGAGAAAATGCATCTCCAGAGGCATATGTGAAGTGTAAAGATCCAGATCAGACAACAAAGCCACACAGTCTGATAAGGTCTTTGCTATACATTACGGTAAATGTCCTAAAATTTTGAACACTTCATTCCGTACTATTTGTCCTAAATTTTGCTTTTTATGCACCTGTTGCTTAAAATACTAGTGGAATGGCAAACAGTGTAGACCCTGATCAGACTGCTCCCGAAGGAGCAGTCTGATCAGGGTCTACACTGTTTACATGTCATTTTGTCAGATACGTGTTCAAAATTTATCCAACGATTACATATACGAGGGATGTTCGAAATGAATTGCTTATTTCTATCTGGAGACTTCAAATTTCAAGTTAGCCCAAAAGTACTCATTTCATGCCCTCGAAGTACTCCCCGTGGCTAGAAATGCAAAGTTTCAGCCGATGTAGCCACTTCTTGAAGGCGTCATGGTACGCTGATTTGGGCACAGTAATAAGGTACTGATGAATGGCAGATCCAAGTGCCTGTCGGGACTGGTATTTCCGCCCAGCAAGGAATGCTTTCAATTTCGAAAAAACAAAAAGAAATCACATGGGGAAAGGTCTGGGGAATTGGGGGGGGTGAGGCAAAACAGTTACTTTTTCTTTCTTCAAAAACGCCGTAACTATTGCGGAGGTATGAGCTGGGGCATTGTCATGTAGAAGACGGACATGTTTAAAACCAGTGGCAGGGCGTCGTTTCTGATAATACTTTTTCAGTTTCTTCAGTACTACGTCTTTGTAGTACTTTCCGGTGATGCTTTTGCCCTTTTTCACTGGCACTTTTATTGCGACTCCTTCACCAGAGAAGAAGATTGCATACAAAACCTTCTTTGTACTCATAGAACGTTTGGCAATTAATGGGCGTTTGCTGTGTTTAGTGGCCCAGATCTTATTGCTAACCTTTCTGACGGGCTCAAAATAATGGACCCAGATTTCATCACCTGTGACGACATTGGAAAACTGCTTTTTGTCATATTTTGGAAACATTTGAAGCAGCTTTTTGGCCACTTTAACCCGTTGCCTCTTTTGCTCGTCAGTCAACAGATGTGGCACCTATCTAGCAGAAATCTTTCTGACTTTCAAATGCTTCTTCAAAATAAGGTGAACCGTTGATAGTGATATGCCTACCTTTCGTGCAATATCACGAACTGTAAATCTGGCATCTCCTTCAATGATTTCCTTTATTTTGGAAACGATTTCTTTACAAAATGCAGATTTTGGCCTGCCTGATTTCGGTGCATTTTTGATCGACTCTACACCAGACTCAAATTTCTTTTTCCACCGCCGAACTGTGTCATAAGACACACAAGAAGGTCCAAAAGCAGTAGAAATTTCAGTCATCAGCTTCTTTAAAGAACAACCAAGTTTTGAGCGAGCTTTGATGTAAGCCCGTATTTCAACATTTTTGTCGGCACTTCTACCAACCATTTTTACTGCAGTGGTCAATGACTGCGTGTATTCAAATGGCAAATTTTATGTCTTACACTTAGTCTAACATGTACATTTATACACCATTGTGTAGATATTGAATAGCCCTATACAGGCATGTATTGGTTTTTATCGTGCCCCATGTGGATATCGAGCTAGAGGACAATAAGCAATTCATTTCGAACATCCCTCGTATAAGCAAACAGCAGAGGCACTGATCAGACTGGGAGATGTGTGGTTTAATCTGGGCCTTTGCTATCTGCATATGCCTCAGTCCCACAGTTTGACAAAACATGGCATATCTGTAAACAAGAGGGCCATGCTGGCCATGTCTCTCACCTGAGTATCATAGCACTCAGAGATTCAGAACCTGACCTAGAGCTGATCAAAGCAAACATTCTGACCATGATTCATGATAATTATGCAAACAAGACAATATAGCATGCCTAATGGATCTTAAAATATAGGTCAAGGTCAAGTATGGATGACTGCACTCAAGAGGTCCTGCTACATGTATGCATGTGCTAAGTATCACTGGCTGTAGGACCAACAGTTTCTGAGAAACTGACCTAAACAGAAAAACAACAAAGTCAGTGGACCATGAAATATAAGTGATGGTTTATAATGGATGACTGTATTCAAGAGGCCATGCTGAGATGTATGCAGGGGCCGAGTATCATTGCTGTAGCACCAATAGTTACTGAAAAACTGACCCAAACTGAAAAATTTAAGAAAGTCACTGGACGGTGAAATATCGATCATAAATGACCCAGTTTGGAACTTGACCTAGAAATCATCAAGACAAACATTTTGAACAAGACTCATGTTTAACACTTTAAAAAATGTGACCTCTAGAACATTAACAAGGTTTTCCTTTGATTTGGCCTGGTGACCTAGTTTTTTACCCCAAGTGACCCAGTTTCAAACTTGACCAAGAAATCAAGACAAACATTTTGAGCAAGATTTATGATGATTACTTTAAAATTGTGACCTCCAGAGTGTTAACTAGAGCAAGTGCCCAGAGGGTCACGAATACCCCAGGCCGGAGCCATTTCTTAATTATGGCCGGTGCCATTTCTTAATTATAAAATATTTTAAAGTTAATGACAATGATATAAGGCAAGATATAGTTTACAATGTCAGTATCTGAGTGACACTGATCTATCATCCCAAGTACAACTTTCCTGGAGTAAATAGTCTTCAAGACATGAAGCAAATTTACTGGGCCATAAAATATAGGTCACTGACAGACACATCCTTAAGAAATTAATCTGATGGTCACAACGATGTATTATACCAACTATGATGTTAATCCATTAAATAATCTAAAAGATATTAAGCAAAATCACTAGACCATGAAATTTAGGTCATACTGATTTATATTTACTTTTGAGGTGAAAGTTTGAGTCCCAATGTGTCATATGTAAATAATCCCAAAATATGATAGTAATACATCAAATTGTCTTCAAGATGTAACAAAAAATCACTGGACCATGAAATATAGGTAAAGGTGACCTACATTTCATTTGTAATGCTGCCAATCGTGGTGTCACAAAGAACCATTATTCCAAGTATCACATTAATCCATGAAATAGTCTTCAAGATATAAGGCAAAATCGCTGGAGCATGAAACTATGATTACAATAACCTTGACCTTATTACACTGAATGTTGATGTGATAAACATGTCTTATGCCCATCCTTCATGAAGAAGTTTGTTTTAACAAACTGCAATATACTACTTTATTGAGGCACTAATCCACAGAAATAGGCTTTTAAATATAATTGAAGCATGAAAATAAGGTCACAATGACCTTGACCTTATTACACTGAATGTTGATGTGATAAACATGTCTGATGCCCATCCTTCTTTAATAAGAGGTTGTTTGTATAAACAAACTGCAATATACTACTTTATTGGGGGTGTCCTAGATTTTGACCTCTAGCCCTGCCCTGAGGCATGACCCAGGGGTCCATATAAGTTGAATGGAAGAGAACCCTCCCAGGTACCCCCATACCAAATATGAAAAGTTTTTGATCAGTGGCAGCAGAGTTAGCAAAAGACAAAAACTTCACATACATCAAATGTAAAACTTTGACGTAAACATCATACTATTTTCTAATTCCATGACCTTGACCTTGGGTCAGTAGCATCAGCAGAATGATGTCAGCTATTCTGTAATCATCTAGTAGTAACACTAACCACACATCAACATCCTAAAGTGTAAGCTTTCAAAAATATATGCAAAAGGAAAAACTTTCATGCAAAACTTTGATGCAAAATGTTAACATTCGAAAACTATATACCCCTCGACATACTTTGACCTTGACCCTCCAAGTGAGGCATTTAGAACCCAACCTAGAAAACATCAAGACAACATTCTGAGTAATATTCACATGACTACTTCAAAAATGTGACCTCTAGAGTGCTAACAAGGTTTTCCTTTGGTTTGGCCTGGCGATCTAGTTTTTAACCCAAAGTGACCCAATTTCAATCTTGACCTTCAAGACAAACATTTTGAGGAAGATTCATGATGATTACTTCAAAAATATGACCTCTGGAGTGTTAACTTGGTTCACCTTTGATTTGGCCTGGTAACCTAGTTTTTGACTCCAAGTGTCACAGTTTCAAACTTGACCTAGAAATCACCAATCAAACATTTTGAGCAATATTCATTATGCTTACTTCTGAACAAGAGGCCCACGGGCCACAGCTCGCTCACCTGTTTTTTTTTTTTTTACACATTCTTCTTCTTCAATTATAATCTTTTAGTTTAGGGGCTAGCTAATGCATTTTAAACAGAACAAACCTCATAATTATGCCCAAAATAGCCCAAAATTGGCCCTAAATCTTGGCTGTTCACTTCTACAGATAGACAGACAGACACTCAAAATTTTGGATGGTACAACATAATACACTTGCCACTTTTTGTGGTGGGGCATAAAAATGCAATTTAACCATTTTCCTATTATAAGTCAATGGAAGCTTTCTGTCGCCATGGCAACGAAACCAAGAGTCTATTTTAGCTTTTTTGCATTGCCCTTACCCAAGCAACTTTTGTACCAAATTATGAGTCGTACTGCTTGAGTGGTTTTGAAGTTGTCATTTGAAAATACCTTTTTCAAATTGACTGCTGCCGTGGCAAACAAACAAAATGGCCACCAGTCATAAAACATAGAAACTGGTAAGACAATCATAAGAAGATCATAACTGCCAAATATGTCTCACATCACTTCACTGGTTATGGAGAAAGTGCAATTTAACCATTTTCCTATTGTAAGTATGGGCACTTTCTGTTGCCATGGCAACCAAGCCAAGAGGCGGACCGCCAAATTTTTCTCTATTTTGAATTGTCTTTAGCAAAACAACATTTGTACCAAATTAGAGTCCTACTGCTTCAGTGGTTTTTGAGGAGTTGCCATTTAAAAAAATTCCTTTTTTTTTTAAACTTTAATGTTGCCATAGCAACCACACAAGTGGCCACTGGTCATCAAACACATAACCTGAGTAGACAATCATCTTATGATCATAACTGCCAAATATGATTCATATGACTTCACTGTTATGGAGGAAATGCAATTTAACCATAAGTCTATGAGAGCTTTCTGTTGCCATGGTAACCAAACCAAGAGACAGTCACAGATCACCACAATTTAAGCTATTTTGAATTGCCCTTACCCAAGCAATATTTGTACCAAATTAGAGTCCTACTGCTTCAGTGGTTTTGAAGGAGTTGTCATTTAAAAATTCCTTTTTTAAAATTTAATGTTGCATGCCATGGCAACCAAACAAAATGGCGGCTGGTCATAAAACACACAAACTGGGTAGACAATGATCCAATGATCATAAATGCCAAATATGGTTCACATGACTTTGGTGGTTATGGAGAAAATACAATTTAACCGTTTTCCCATTATAAGTCTATGGTAGATTTCTGTTGCCATGGCAACCAAACCAAGAGGCAGATCAATATGATTTTAGCTATTTTGAATTGCCCTTACCCAAACAACATTTGAACTAAATTAGAGTCATACTGCTTCAGTGGTTTTGAAGGAGTTGTCATTTAAAAAGTTCCTTTTTCAGAATTAAATGTTGCCATGGCAACCAAACAAAATGGCTGCTGGTCATAAACTGGGTACACAATCATCAGATGATCATAATTGCCAAATATGATCAAATATGGTTCACATCACTTCGGTGGTTATGGAGAAAATGCAATTTAACCATTTTCCCATTACAAGTCTATGGGAGTTTTCTGTTGCCATGGCAACCAAGTAAAAAGCCAGATCACCATAATTTTAGCTATTTTTGAATCCCCCTACCAAAGCAATATTCTTACCAAATTAGGGACAAATTGCTTTGGAGGAGTTGTCATTTAAAAGTGTTAACGGACGGACAGACGGACGCAGAGACGGAGGACAAAAAAGTGATCACTATAGCTCATCCTGAGTATAGCTCAGGTGAGCTAAAAAGTGACCTCAGGACTGTTCACAAGTTTTCCTTTGATTCAGTCTGGTGATCTAGTTTTTGACAAGTAACCCTGTTTCAAACTGGACTAAGAAGTCATCAAGACAACCATTCTGAGCAAGATTCCTGATGATTGCTTCAAAAATTTGACCTCCAGAGTGTTAACAAGGTTTTTCCTTTAATTTGGCCTAGTTTTTGACCCCCAAGTGACCCAGTTTCGTACTTGACCAAGAAATCAAAACAAACATTTTGAGCAATATTCATGATGATTACTTAAAAATGTGTCCTCTGGAATGTAAACAAGGTTTTCCTTTGATTTGACCTGGTGACCTAGGGTTTGACCCCAAGTGACCCAGTTTCAAACAACCTAGATTTCATAGGGTTAAACATTCTGCGCATGTTTCATAAAGATTGGGTCAAAATTGTGACCTCTATAGGGCCATTTCAAAAAAAATGAGTCAAAAGTGTGACATTGGAGGTAAAAAATAAAAATCAGTTTGAGTCAATGCTGTCTATCAAAATATTAACTTTGATGATACAGGTTTCACAAAATGTAGATGAGAAATGAAAAGAAGGAAACACGTTTTTGAAAATTTTGAATTCATTTCAACTTTTTTGTATTTTTTGTTCAATTACAGGATTTTTCCAAGATGGAATATGTTTGGAAATACATATCTTTTCCACACAATTTTATATATGTATTGACAACATATATATAAAGGAAAAATTTGACATAAAAATTGGTCATATTTGTGTTATTTATTGAGAATTTTGGCTTTTTAAAGCAAATTTAAGCAGTTGTTTTTTTATCTTTACCACAAAAAGTTTTTATAAAAACCTGATTAGATAGAATTAAGCAGTAAAAGATGCACTGTGGACAACATTAAGTATCCTGCTGCATATATGCAAAATTTTGACAGAATGTGACAAGCGGTTTTTTCTCAAGATTATTTAAAAAAATTGTTGTATTTTATAATAATTTGTTACACTCGGGACAAAATGAGAAACTTTAATGTTATTCTACTTTTCATTCAATTTCCCTCTGACAGCTTGCATTTATTCTAAGTTTTATGTTGTGGAAACATTTGTAGTTGAAATAATTCAAGTTTTTACCAACCTGAAACTATATTTGTACAAAAAATAACTATAGAACACAAATAATTGAACTTTAGTACAAAGAAACTAGTCATTCTGCACAAGAAAGGCTTTCTATAAGCAATGGTTTTGTCAGGTGCTTAGGGAAAACCAATATGCTTGATTAAAATATTTAATATTGTGTCTTCACTTTGTTAGAATGCAGCCATTTTAAAGTCTTTGGTCTGAACTGTTACACTCGGGACAAAAAAATGCACTTTAGTTTATCAGTATTGATAGAGCCGGTTTGTGACTTCCATTTAGTTCTATGGTGTCAAATGTCATCAGTATCCCTCTCCCTGACAACACTATAGGTGGTTTCAGCCACAACTGCTATCTGGAAAATCTATTTTGAATGTCTTCTCCTGAACTGAAAGTCCCATTTGACTTGAAGCTTGGTAAGGGAGCATCTGGGTGACTTGTAGATCAATAAAAGCTAAAATCATTGCGATCAGAAATCCAAGACGGCAGATATCTTGAAAATTAATCTATTTTTTGCTTCTTCTCTTGATCTTAAAGGCCAGTTGACTCAAAACTAAAAAATTGTAGGAAGCATCATGGTGACTGGTAGATCAAAACTGGCTAAAATTGTTCCTTTTGGAAATCCAGAATGGCTGCCATGGGGGCCATCTTGAAAATCTTTTTTTTTTTTTTTTTTTTCCACTTCTCCTGAACCGAAAGGCCAGTTAACTTGAAACTTGGTAGGAAACATTGGGGTGACTTGTAGATCAAATATAGCTTAAACCATTCCGATCGTAAATCTATGATGGCCACAATCTTGAAACTCTATTTTGTGCTTCTTCTTCTGAACCAAAAGGCCAACAGACTTGAAACTTGGTAGGAAGCATCAGGGTTTACCTGTAGATCACATATAGCTCAAATCTTTTCACTCAGTTATCAAAGATGCCTGCCATGGTGGTCATCTTGAATTTCTATTTTTCTCTTCCTCTTCTGAACCGAAAGGCTAACTGGCTTGAAACTTGATACCGTAGGAAGCATCAGGGTGATTGTAGGTCAAAAAACAGCGAAAACCGTGTCAATCGGAAATACAAGATGGTCGCCAATCTCGAAAATCTATTTTGAACATCTTCTCCTGAACAGAAAGGCCCACTGACTCTAAACTTATATGACAGGAAGTATCGAGATGACTTGTAGATCAAAAATAACTAATCATTCTGATAAGAAATCCAAGATGGTCCCACACCAGCCCTATTGAAAATCTATTTTGAACTTTTTCTCCAGAACCATATATTGGAAGTATTGAGTTGACTTGTAGTTCAGAAGCAAAAATCATTCTGACTGGAAATCCAACATAGCTGTCATCTTGAAAATCTATATTGAACCGAAAGGCCAACTGACTCAATCTTCTTTGGTAATCAGGTGAGCGATGCAGGGTCATCTTGGCCCTCTTGTTTACTTTAGGGTCCGTCTTAAGCCTCTCCCTAAACTTTCTCACTCTTTCTGCTGATGAGCCTGGCCTCTTTTTTTTTCTGTAAATTTTTTTGACCTTGAGACAAAAGGCAGCTTCACAACAAATTTTGTCATTTTTCACAAATTTAACAGTTCAACTGTAAAAAGTCAAGAAATTTCATGCCACAATTCATTTAAAAAACTTTATGTCCCGAGTGTAACGCTATTTTCTTAATTTTACTGCTGTATAAAGATGATTTTTAAAATATAGGCACTTATATTTAAGTATTTTTTATGTTTTCTGTTTCATGATGCATATTTTTGACCTTATATATGAAGGTATGACTAGATTGTAAGACCATCATTTTCCAACCAAACATGATTTTTGTTGTACGCAAAGACAAAAAACATCAAGATTTTTAAAAATATTCCATCAATACAGTCTTATTTCCATTAAAAGTCCCTTCAAAATTAAAGTACAAAGACTCTTCTTATAACTTGTAATGGGTTTACTTTTGTTACTTTTTATGGTACTGATTTAAGGCACTAAACAATGTACAAAGGCTTTAATGCAAATAAGGTGTTACACTCGGGACATTTGTTTTTAGGTCCTAAAAAGGCACACAAGCCTTTCATCATGAAAATCTTTGGATGTATTAACTTATGGGCACTTGGTTTCATGAAATATAAAACAGAATGCAAATTAAAGCAGCATGTGGAGATGATATGAGCATTTAAAGTCAAAATGTTACACTCGGGACATTTGTGGGTTACAACACATATAATGGTGCTTGTTAAGTATACATGAACATGCATTAGTAAGTTCATGCTTTTTAGGAAGCTGTAACATTGGACTTACCAACTAGGGTTAGTCTGGCTAATATAGATCTACTGTATGCAAATTATAATAGACTTCTTTCAAAGATTAGTGTTTTGGTGCTGACAAAATTTTCCACACATGCTTCCTTCTGAGAGGGTTCAAAAGTAACAAAATATTTGAAAAAAAGTTATCCATATCCAAAAACTATATGCCGAATAACTGATGTTTACTGTGAAATATAAGGTTATCTCTACAAGATTGTTTATTCTGTATGATAGCCAGATGAAAATTGATGTTTACTTTAAATGTCACACTTTTTTTGTTACACTCGGGACAATTTTGACTACTTAATGTTATAGAATTTTTTTTCTGTTGAACCTATACTTACGAAATTTGGCCGCAACTTTAACATTTTTATAACACATAATGTGGCATGAACTTATCATTAGCAAGTCTTTTCAGTTTTGGTGCAGGTCAGTTTGAAAAAAAAGACTCATTTTTTTTGAAATGGCCCTATAGTGTTAACAAACTAATTGTTGATGATTGACGACGAATGGTGCACAACGAACGATCGACAGAGGGTGATCACAATAGCTCACACTGAGCTAAAAACTGTACATTACAGTATCCACATGTTTGCAAAAGTCAATGTCTTTAATGTTGGTAGGCTGTCAGAGTTCAACTTCTTCTATACATTTTACATGTAAACCAGCAAGAGTTTCATTAAGAAATTGCTGAAGAGGCCAGGACAGAGTTCGAGGTGGCTAAATTTCCATTGTTTAATTACTTTGGTATATAAAATAAAAGAGTTTACGGTAGCAAGAAAATGATTTTATGATTGTCAGTTTGGCCTCCAGCCACCTCTTCATGAAAATGCTGACCATAATGGCTTTACAACATCTTACGACATGAAAGTCATAACAAAGTAAGGAAGCATAGCTGAAAAAATTTTATCGCTGATCCTGGGATTCAAACCCGGTGTACCAGTTTATCTTGCACCTTGCCTCTGGGCAGCTTGCCCCACGGGGTTGAAGATACCCTGGGGTATCTTGCCCCCCCCCCCCCCCCCCCAAGAAAACCTGATACCTGGCTATAATGTGCAGTGTTATAAAAAGGTAACTGGTATCTGTGTATGATAGTAGCATGTGAAAGTTGGTTTCACCTCCGAGTCAGTATACTTTGCCAGGATTTTTCTTCAGATTTTTCTTCTCTTACAACACAATATTTTTTAGATGACTTTAAACCATCTTACTGAAATTCTGGCTTTTCTTGACTTGTTAAGTATAGATTCCAGACAAAATAGGAGACTTGTCACAAGGGGATATTGCACATGTAGATAATGAAGACTCAGATCAGCCTGCACATTCATTCAGTCTGATCTGGGCCTTCAATATCCAGTAAAAAGATTCTTGGATACTATAGAATTTATCAATAAACCCTTTAATAGCTAAAGTCCTCAGGAAAGGCTGCAATCACAGCCTTCAAGGGCACCAGAGATGAGCAAAAAACAATGACAGTGTGGCGGATTTAGACCGGGTTCACCTGACACCCCTTAGAATAAAAAATAATTTCATGGGGAATTCTTAGAAAATATTGGTAAAACAGTTAAATCAACTCTCCCCCCTCCCCACCCCCCCCCCCCCCCCCCCACCACCACTACACAGCAAATTTGAACCCCCTGTCCAAACTCCTGCAGCCATCCCTGAATGACAAGACACAAATCAGTCTTTTGTGGTACCAAGAGAGGAGGAACAGTGAAGACACAAGGCACTGCTGCAGCTAACAACCTTCTAATGTTACACAAGTATATAGTTCATTCATAATTGTAGTAATGCGTGTACAGAGCAACAAACTAATGCAGGAGATACAACAATTTAAACGTTTATTTTCTAAATAAGTGACACTGCTTCAGAGTTGACAAGGGGAAGAATTGGCCGGTATCTCATTATATGCTGGTCACCTTCTCTAAATCTACAATTTCCTCCCCAGTGTCTAATGTTTCTTCTTCTACAAGGACACCTTCTGTTGACTCATTCACCTGCAGAAATACATATTTGTCTAAATTTGGTCGCACAGCTGTTTGTTTTGTATCTAATGTTTGAAGATTTTGCGGCATGTGTCTTAGTGCCAAAGTTCGAAAATGAACTTCCATATTTTCAGCATACTCCCTGGCAAAATTGAATTCTTCAGGTGATAACTTGGATGGTTCTTCATCCTTTCTGCTCCTTTCTTGATCTAATATGTGACTAGTAAACTGTTCAATCTTTTGTAGCCTGCACCTGAGGTAGCTACTCACAATAAACCGTATTCTGTCAATCTCCATGCTGTGTAAACTAACTTTGAAATCACCTTTCTTTGCCCTCCTTATATTGTCTTCCATCTCTGCAATCTGATCCAACATACATTCCACCAGTTCTGCTTTGGATTCCAGAAGTTCCGG